>OY723410.1:39715076-41036076 GCA_963210345.1 Inga oerstediana | reverse complement strand
GTGAGAGAGTCTGTATACACTTCAAAACTATATTTTCATTTTGATCTTAAGATAGAGGGATCTTGATGGGTAGATATCCTTGAGAGAGAAGCAGATGAGAGAATTCCTAGGAGAACCTTCTGCTCGTAAGACTTACAAGGTGCAAGCAAGAGAGAACATTGCTACTCGTAAGACTTACAAAGGTGTAAGCAGGAGAGAACATTGCTGCTAGTAAAACTTGAATACGTAAGCAAGAAAGAAAGGTTATAGGATTGTTTCTGTATACAAGACTTGTCGCAGGGGGAGAGAAAATTCTAGGTATTAGAATACTTCTGCTCGTAGTCCATACAAGGATGGTTGTTGTCTTGTGTCATTCTAAGAGCCCACTAGATCTTGGAAGAATAATGAAAATCTCAATAGGTATTGATCTCTAAGGATTGGATGTAGGCCTGGTTTTGGACCGAACCAGTATAACTCTATGTGTGCTAATCTTCTCAACTTTGCTCTATCTACAGTTACTTTCATATCATCGTATCAACTGAAAAATTTATCACATCACCCAATTCACCCCCTCTTGGGTGAAGCTCACCTCTTTCACCTTCTTTATCATCATTGTTGCCACTTGCAACACCTTCTGACTAAGTATATCAATAACAACATTAGCTTTCCCGAATGATATTTGATCTCTAGGTGGTAATCTTTCAGCATCTCCATCCACCTGCGCTATCTCATATTCAATTCTTTCTAGTCATACAAATACTTGAGACTCTTATGGTTATAGTACAATTCCACAATCACACCATACAAGTAGTGTTACCATATTTTTAATGCAAACACGATTATCACAAGCTCTAGATCATGAGTGGGATAGTTCATCTCATGAGACTTCAACTGTTGAGAGGCGTAGGCCACAACTCTACCCTGCAGCATTAGGACACATCTCAATCCCTACTTACTAGCATCACTGTAGACTACATAAGTCAAGCTAGGATCGAGGATAATCAACACTGGTGCCGTCGTCAACCTCTTCTTCAACTCAGTGAAGATCTTCTCACATCAGTCATCCAACTTAAAAGGTTGATCCTTTCGTGTAAGCTTGGTTATCCGCAAGGTGATCCGGGAGAAATTATGAATGAACCTCGAGTAATTAGGGGTGTTCGGGATTGGGACAGGATCAGGAAATTCCATTCCTGGTCCTAATCCTTAGAAGGGTTCGGGAATGATTTTCATTTCCGATCCCGATCCAGATCCTTAGAAGGGTTTGGGATCGAGATCAGGAATTTCCCTATCCCATATTTCTTTTTTCTAAAAAAATCCCTATATTAATTTTTTTGTTGGGTTTTCTTTAGTCTAGTACAAATATATAATTTGTCTAATATAATATTGTACCAAATTAGTCCAATAAAAATATATCATTAATCCAATACATGCTTAAATTTGTCGATTTAGCTACAAAAAACACAAAGACAAGAACAAAAAATTAGAATTATTTAATAAATAATAAATGAAATTAACTAAAAGACTAGATATTACCTTGAAGGTGTTAGAGATTTTCATATTTTATTTTGCATTTGGTCTTGTTTTCTTAAATATTTTAAACATAATATATATATTATGGATCGGGAAAAAGTCAGGATAGGGAAATCCCATTCCCGATCCCGAATTTTTCCCGTCCTTAAATTTTTGGGACAGGATTTTGTTCGGGATCGGGACGGGAAGACCGGGAATGGAAAAAGTTGCACACCCTTACCAGTAATAACCAGTAAGACCCAAAAACCTGCATATCTCTGCAACAGTTTCTGGTCTCTTCTAGTCTAGTACTACTTCCAGAAATTTCACTTCCGAAAGCCAAAACTCATACTTGCTCAGTTTGGCATAGAGTTGATTTTCTCGCAAAATTCCCAACACTGTTCTCAAATGATGTTCATGTTCTTGTAGTCCATGAATACGACAGGTGCATTAGTTAATTTAAAGGACATCATCAGGAACTTAGAGTGCCCATATCTAGTCCTGAAAGTAGTCTCCAGTACATCTTCTGCTTTCACTCGTAGCTGATGATAACCCGACCTTTGATCTATTTTTGAAAATACATAGAAACTGGATAACTAATATAGAAGGTCATAAATTCTCAAAAGTGGATACTTGTTCTTGATGATTACTTTGTTTAGCTCTTTGAGTCTATACATTTCCTTAGGCTTCCAGCTTTCTTCTTAACGAATAGTATTAGAGCCCCCCATGGATAGACACTGGGTCAAATGAACCCTTTCTCAAGTAACTCTTCAATTTTCTTCTATAGCTCTACCATCTTGTTTGGAGCCATTCTATATAGGGCTTTTGATATGAATCCAGCTCGAGGCATAATTTTGATTGCGAATTCCACTTCCCTTTCTGGAGGCAATCCATTAATATTATCCGAAAACACTTCAGGAAATTCCTTACTATGGGTATATTCTCCAGAGTTTCTTTTGTCTCTTCCTGAATAGAAAAGAATACTATGTACCCCTGGCACCCCCCTTTTTTACCATTACTTAGCTCTAGCCATTGAGAGGAAACTCATACTAGCACTTATATTATTATCCTTCTGTGGAGTAAAAGAAACTATCCTCTTGCTTCCGCAATCCAACAACACATCATTCGTTGTCAACCAATCAAAACCTAGTATAACTTCTAGTTGTTAGAGCGGAAAACAAATCAAATCAACCGTAGACTCATGTCCCTCAACGTTTATCACACAATTCAAACAAGTATTAGCAGTCATAGTTTTGAAACCCATCAATGTTGACACAACCAAGTCAAATGGCAGTTTATGAACATGTACTCCTAGGTGCTTCATACAATCATAAGCAATAAAGGAATGACTAGCACCAAAATAAAATAAAACTTGCAGCAAACTACCATTGAGAAGGATTTTACGTTGAATAAGTTCGAGTGACTTTCGTGCCTCTTCCTGTGTCATAGTAAACACCCTACCTTGATTATGGGGTCTTAGCTCTACGAGATGGTGCTGACAGTCACTAGCAATATGTCCTATTTGCTGACAGTTATAGCAAATTATTTTCCCCACACATGATCTGCCAAAATGTATCCTGCCACATCGAGGGCATGGCTATAGTGATGGGGGTTTCTAGTCCCCGTAATTCTCAGGCCGATATGGTTTCTTACTGTTGCCCTTAAATGAGGACCCTTGACCTTTTTGCTTCTAGGAAGAGTTCCCTTACTGGGTTCACTGCGGTTGCTAACATTCTTAATTGGATACAGATCCCTCAGGTTGTTTTCGATAATTCGTCACTCTTCCATAGCTTTATTAAATACTATGAGCTGTCAGGAGACTAACCTTTTCTTCATATCACGCCTTAGACCTCAAATCAACATGTCAGAACTCCACTCTTCATCATATTTGTGTCACAAGTAGGAGGAGTAATGAGCCAATCGAATAAACCAAGACAGGAGTCATCAAAAGTTTCTTCATTGCCTTGCTGTATAGACAAGAATTCTTTTTCTTTTTCAAGCCTAACAGACTTGGGAAAGTACTTTTCATTGAACTTTTCCTAGAACATCTCCAAAGTCACAGACACATTTCGAGTTTGCAGCTTTATGATGGTGTTCTTCTACCACCTGCAGCATCTCCCTCTAGCTTATAAATAGTTAGCTGTACATTTACCTCAGTCGGGCATTCTAACACTTCAAATATCTTTTCTAGTCAGACTAACCAATCTTCAGCTTCTTGGGGATCAAATCTTCCTCTAAACACCAGGGGAAAATGCTTACAAAACTTAGAGACTCAAAACTTTAGATCTCTTTTATCACAGGCTGGCACCCTATGAGATTCTTGGTTCAGTTCAAAATGTTGTTGTGACCCTTCAAGTTGGGTCGGCCTTTTATCTGTCTCTTCATGATTTGTCTCATCATGTATCAATGGTTCTCTATCCTCATTTTGTTTTTCTTTCACCTCTCAAAGCTCTTCCCTTAGTTCATAAATCATATCCCGCTACTCCATCAGTATGCCAAGCATCTTTTGTATGGGATCAAGTGGGTTGTGATTTATCTCTTCAAACTCTGTTCCACACGTCTAACTTTCGATTGAACCATTGTTTCTTTTCACTATTACAAAGGAATCACAACATCAATATCATATTGCACATATACATATATTCCTTAAAACTCATATACTAACAAATAGCAGGAACATATATATATACATATATATTACCGCAAACAGTCATATTTACAATATAAGGCTCAGTATTTACACCAAAAGAAGCCTATACTACTTTGTTTTAACCACACAGGTTCATTTTGATATTACTTCATTTACATATAGTTCTATACATCATCAAGAATAAGGTCCAGGAAAGAAGGAAACTCATAAGGACCCTACTCAACTATATCACTCTTCTTTTAAACTAGAAAACTATATCAGGAAAGTAGGCCAAAATGGTCTTGATCCATACTTTGTTGGTCATCCACAACTCATACATATCCCGCTTACTATACAACAATTTTGTATCAAATAGGACCATATTATATTGTGATCGGGTGGTACTACACTTGTTATAACTACTGAGGTATAACACCTTCATACACCTCCACAATTCATCATTAGGATGGGGATCAAAAAGTGCTTTGACTTTCAAAGCCCTAGAATCAGTGATAAAGTCAATATCCTGTGGTACCATTCCAACTATCAGGTCATTCTTGTCTCCAACAGAAGACCTTCTACTTGGGCTAGGCTCTTTCTTAACCATTACCTAGATAAGGACTCTTTTCTTGGCAGTATGCATCACCTTAACACTGCCCTTCATCCTATACACTACTATATGCTCCCCTTCTGAAATGCGCTTCTCCTCTGACATCTGATTAACTGACAAGAGGGATTGGCTCCATAGTCCTGTCCACCATCCATGGTTCCTAACACAAAGTCACTAGTCACGGGTTAGCAACTATCAACTGAAGCAAAGAACACTAGCAACAACCTAAACTTGTCAGAATCTATGCTCTGATACCAAAAATGTAACACCATTATTTCAAAGTGTTGAAAACAGTTTAAAACAAGTAATGAAGTCAAACCAGAGACAAGAAATAGTTTTTAACTCATTTGGGATCTCGATTTCAATACAAGGTTCGGTCTTGTACTTAAGCGGGTTTTCAAAAAAACTTTTTAAAACATTTGTGATATGGTCTCATTTTCACTTTTCAAATCTATTTGACTCATTCGGTTCTGTTTACATTTGTTAAGATCAGAGTACTTATCAAAATTTTTGGCAGATGTTCAGGTTAGGTTCGTTAACTAAAGGATCCATATTGCATAATCACCCTATTTTAGTTCATTTGCAGCGATTACATACTAATATTCAGTATACAATTGGTACCTTTACTATTACTAAGAGTATTTGTCTTACAATGTACTTTTATATATACATCATATACAGTTCTTCAAAACTAGATAACCAATAAAAGTCCTAATCCTTTTATGTGCTCTAGTCGTCATTGTTTACCTGCTTGCCCTTTGAGCCGCTTGCTCTTGCTGTAGGATAGTCATTAGAAAGAGTGAGATTCAAATGAATATAGTAGTAACAATTTACTTATATGGCATATAATTTCACAGAGCATACAAACAATCATCATACAATAGCATTCATAACAATTGTACATTCTTGACATTCTTGACAATTCGTAACATTCATAACATTCTTGATATTCTTAACATTCGTAACAATGGATGATATGAAGATGCATACAAAGCATTGCGTATGATACAAGAAAAGAGTAACTACCTTGGTCTTTTTGGTCTTGTTCTTGCACTGCTTTCTTGCGATCAGGCAAATACCAAATCCCTATAAATTAGAATTAAGGACGACTACTTATTACCTTATTTCAAATTCTTTAATAACTCTAAAATACTTGGGTTGGTTATCATTTGAGTTCTTTAAGTAGCTATTAAAAGCTCAAACATAAGCCTAAGAGGGTTATGGAAAGCTAGACCAGACACCACCTTTCAAAATACAAAATGCTAAAATTGGGTGTTGGTCACGGCCAAGGAATTCTCTGGCTATGGCCAAGAAATAGTCAGTAACTTGTTGGCTCCAATCATTAACCTTTGGCTATAGCCAAAAATAAGTCAGAAACTTTTTTGCTGCAGCCAAGAACCTTTTGGCTATTGGCAAGAAATTGTCCTATTCTTGGCTGAAATTTCAAAAATCATAACTTAATCTACAAAAATTGAAATAGAGTAGTTCTAAGTTCTACGTGAAGATTTTTAAGTCCTCTATATAAGAAAAATATTAACTATTACCACTTGTAACCATAGAAATACAGAATTCTCTGAATTCCCACACTATTCCAAAATAAATTCCAGTTTCAACCTCAAATTTTAAAAATGCATAACTTCCAGCACACATGTTCAAATAACACCCATTTTATATCAATTTAAAGTTTGAAATGTCTGCTATTAGACTTGAAAGTTTTACAATTTTTGAACATCATTTACTTTTTCTAAAAATGTCATGCAAACTGATTGCCCTGCACAGAACCTATATTGGCAGCATTTTCAATTTTCCAACATATATTCCCAATGGCCCAAAATTTACAACTAGGGCTATTCCCACACAATTTTTTGTGTAGAACACAATGGAAACCTCAAAACAACCAAATTTCCATTCCTTTTCTATGTCCTATTTTGATAGAAATTATGCACAAAACTCCAACAATTTCCAAACTTCCCATCCAAGCCTCAAACTAGTTTCATATGCCCATTACACACCACAAGACACCATTTGTACAATCAAAATACCATGAAACTTCAAAAACCTAATTCAATAAAAAATATAGCAAAATTACACAACCTAAAGTTCTCAACCAATCATCACAATACATACATCAAAAGGTTGCTCTTACTCAACTCTAGCACTTTCTCTAGGTTGTTCTTTGATTCTCAGCCTTTAGTTCTTCTTTGAGCACACAAAACACCTCCTCTTGAAAAACTAAACCATAGAAATGAAGCTCTCATCAAAATGAACAAGGTTAAGGAAGAGGTTTTAAGCAATAGAGATGATTAACAATGTCAAAACCTAAGAGAAAGAGCTCACCTTAACTTGAGCTTCTTTCTCTCTCCTCCTCCTGGCCTTATCCAACCTTAGGAGAGCTTGAAGAAAGAGAGTGAAGTGATAAAATGAAATATCTTCAGCCCCTTTTGGTCCTTTCTTCGAAATTGAGAGGAGAGAGGGAGAATTAAATGTTTGACTTTTCCAATTCTGGTTGCTTAACTCAAATGGTGTCAAGTGTCTTCATCCTATGACTTCAACAAAAAGCAAGTAACTACTTAGTTACTCTAACCAATTAAATTAGTCATTTAGTCATCCTTCTTTTTCTTTTAGTTAGTCATTCTTCTTCCAAGAGGAGAGGAAATTACTAACTAATTGACCGGTAATTTCTTTCTTCCCTTTTTGCCTCAGACTATGGTAATTTTAATTAGATTGCTACTTGGTGTATTATCTACTTTCCTTTTCTCTTGCCATGCACCATTCCCTTCTCATTTAGTTCAACTTAGACTTTGTTATCATAATTAAACTTAAATACTGGGGTTGGCCATTTTATACTGTTAATTCGAGTCATAATTCACACTTTATTCCCCAAAAGTGTTTTTCTAGCGTTCATTACATTCTCTTTTGGAGTCAATGAGCCCTTATACAAATTTTGGGACATTACATTATGCTGATGATGATTCTATTATGAATGAATAGAAATAAATAGCCATTGAAAAGGCTCACTTTTAATAATTGATTGATTATAAATTAAATCAATCCGTATCCTTTATGATTATTAGTTCAAAGATGGCTGACACTCATAGTTATAAATTATAAATTGTAGAGCAAAATATATCAACCTCCCTTTTATTTACTCTAAATTATAGGGACTTCCATTCTATTTTGAAACCACATATGGACCTTCCTTAAACTTAAGAGTAAAACATTACAAAAACCTCTTCTCTATTTTGAAAACCCATATAAACCTCCTTTAAAATTAAAATGCATTTTACACAAGCCTTCCTTATATTTTTAAAAATTGATTTCCATCCATCAAACTATTAGTTGATCGTTAAATTTGATCTTAAACTCGGATTTTGACAAAATTATCCCTTTTTAACAAAAGAATTATTTAAACATTTATATTTATAATAAATTATACAACCAAATTAAAAATTTATATTAGATAATGTTATAAAATTTATCAATTTTGATTATATTATAAAATTTCTATTTTTTTTTATTTTTCATCACATTTTTTGAAATTTATTTGTTCAGAGTTCTTTGAAGTAGATAAAAATATATTTCAAATATATCTTATTTTGTCATAGAGTATAAAAGGTTTAAAATTTAAGAGATTATGTAAATTCTTTAAATTTATAATACATATTTTTTTGAAAGAAACAATTCTAAAAATCTTATAATCATATTCAGTTTGTATATAATTATTAAAAGAATTAATGAAATGTAACAATCAAGTTTTTTATAATATTAGCTAAATTAATTCTTCATAAAAAATATAAGAAAAAAGGGGGGGAAACAAATTTAAGAAAAAAAGGGAAAAAAAGAAAACTCTTGAATTATTTATAATAGTTTTAACCAAAAATAGAGATTTAGCATCATAAAGATTAAATTAGTAGGTAAAATTTATTTCAATAAAAATTTTAATCAAAAATATTTTCTTAGAATACTCTTAACAGTGTTAATAGTCTAGAATTAAATATATATTTTCACAATAGAGGGGATATCGGTGTAATTAGGCCAATATACAAGGGAGGTCAGAATATGTTTATGTTGTGCATAATCCTCCCTTCTAGTTTTGGATTCAACTTCAATCCACTGAACCATTAATTGATCATTAAATTACAGCATTGACTGATTATTTTGACTGAAATGCCCCTCCTTAACATAAGTATTATGTAATAATATTAATCACAATTCTTCATAAAAAAATAATTTTAATATATTCTTTCAAGCTTTTATAATTTCAAAGTTAATTAATTTTATAAATATAATTTTTTATTTGTCAAAAAATTTAAATGTTAATATCGTTTATTTATTAAAACTTACTTATGGTGTAATATTTGAAATACAAATGTTGCCTAAAATGTTTTCCAATAATGTGTGTGTGTGTGTGTGTGTTTTTTTTAATTAAACTATAAAATTATAAAATGATATAATTTTGAAATCCTTATATTAATATATTATAATCCAAAATTTTTAAATATATTTCATTAAACAAATGTTGTTGAAAAATTACTCAAATTTTCAATCAAGTTGTTCATATTTTTCACATAAAACTTTTCTTAAATTTTTCAAAATTTTGTAAAAATATTAAATAGATAATTAATAAATATTAATAATAAAAGATAAATTACTTAAATTTTTTAAGGATTTTTCCTTTTGAGGTTTAAAGCGTAAAGGGTTTTTGCCTCTTTTAACGAGTGACAATAAGTAAAATATTTGCATATTTATTTTCTCTTATATGATGATTTTATGGATGATATTTAAGCTTAATTTAATGAATTTGAGTGTTATTGATAAATAAATGATAATTTTGGCATAAAATAGAATTTATGAAAAATACTAAATTTGACCATGTTTCAGTTTTCAAGCAATATCTGAAGCTCTAAATGTTGGATTGGGACGCTCTTTACATGGATAAGAGGTTAAGGCAAAGTTCTACAACTTTTATGTTGAGCCTAAAACATAGTTCAACCTTCAAGGGTTTTGAATTTTGCTTGAAATTTGAGGATGAGAATTTGTCACTGACTGACCTTTAACCACTAATGTGACCATAACATAAGCTGCAAATGTTGAAATGGGGAGCTTCTAGTTGTGTCTTCAAGCTAAGATATAGAGCTACAACTTTCATACAGATTACATTGTGAAATTCCACTGACTGAATATCAAAATTAGCAGTAATAAAGAAGTTTAGCAGACACAAGGTCAATATTGATAGCTTAAGGTTAAAAATTCATGCCTAACAATGTGGAAATTTTTGTTCCGCCTCCATCTATAAATAGAGGAGCTCAAGACACAAGGAAACACACAATCTTATAGTTAATTTCATGTATTGTGATAAGTAAAATATTTGCATATTAATTTCCCTTATATGATGATTTTTGTGGATGATATTTGAGCTCAATTTAATAAATTTGGGTGTAATTAATAAATAAATAATGATTTTGGCATAAAATAGAATTTCTTGAAAAATACTAAATTAGACCCTCTTTCAGTTTTCAGGCAATATCTGGAGCTCTAGATGTCAGATTGGGATGTTCTTTATATAGATAAAAAGCTAAGAAAGAGCTCTACAACTTTTATGTTGAGACTAAAATTCAGTTCAATTTCCAAGGGTTTTGAATTTTGCTTGAAATTTGAGAGCGAGAATCATCTACCATTCCACCAACCATTTCATTTACCACTTCATCTTCCTTTTCACCTACTACTTCATCTACTACATTTCATCTACTACTTCATCTTCCTTTTCACCTACTACTTCTTCTACCACATTCTATCTAGCACATTTCATCTACCACTTCATCTTTCTTTTCACCTACTACTTCTTCTACCACATTCTATCTACTATTTCATCTACCACTTTATCTACCCTACTCCATTCTTCCCTATATATAGTCACCCTCACCTTCACATTTAACACACAAAATTCATATCCATTACTCTCCTCTCTTCTTCACTTACAACCCTATTCATATCCATTACTCTCATCTCCTCTCCACACACACCATTTCATTTCCATTACTCTCATCTCTTCTCCACTTACACACCATTTCATTACTCTCTTTTCTTCTCTATTTACATACCATCATCTGAGACTTAATTTCATGCATTGTATTTGTTTCTTACATGCCTCCTACATGGAAGGTTTTACCTCCTATATGGAAGGCTAGATTTTTTATTTTCATGCATCTTGTGGTTGTATTTTTATTGAATAATTAAGTCTATTGTAATGTTTATGAAGTTTTCAATTTATTTTATTATTGTTTTTAATTTCATCATGAGCTAAATTTCCATTTTCCTAATGTGATGGCGTAGTTTACTAATAACGGGTTGAATCTTAACTTATTAAATCTAGTTTGAATTTCTCCTTTATGATTGAGTTTTAATTATTATTCTTAATGCTTTTGAATGATTTCAATATGCATATTGAGACCGGAAGGAGATGCATGTGTATAAATCCTATAATTAAAACCATGACTTACATATGAAATAGGAATATATTAATATGAGTTGTGTAGTCTTAATGAGTTCCATGAATTTTAATGCATAATTAATTGCTTAAATTCATATAGGAATATGTTGGATTATCAATTAATTATAGAATTGTTTGACCTTGGAAAAGGCTAATAATTAAATTAGGGAAACTCGACTATCAATCATGTGGAACAGATTAGGCTAAAATAGATAAGTGATTCAATCCTGAATTTATTAAATGAAATCTGACCCCTAGGACTTTTTCTCATAGTTGTTTCATATCATTTGCATTCATATTTAATCATTTGTAATTTCGTACTCTCAATCACCAACTATTCGATCAACTAAATAGAATTAAAATTACCCATTTTGGTACTTAGTGATCAATCCTCATGGGAACGATACTCTACTCACTTCTATATTACTTGATTACGACAGTGTACACTTGCACTATTTAATAGACCATTTACACTCATAACATATTGTATTTGTTTCTTGCATGCCTCCTTCATGGAAGGCTTAGGTAGTCATCCTTTATGGATAGTATAAATTGACCCCCTACATGGAAGGTTTTACCTCCCATATAGAGGCTAGATTTTTCCATTTTCATGCATCTTATAGTTGTATCATTGTGCTTTAGAATTAATAATTGAGTTTTATGCAAGGTTTATAAAGTTTTCAATTTATTTTTCTTTTGTTTTTAATTTCATCATGAGCGAAATTTTCATTTTCTTAAGGTGATAATGTAGCTTATTAAAGACAGATTGAATCTTAACTTATTAAATCTAGTTTTAATATTTCCTTCATGATTAAGTTTTGATTAGTGTTTTTAATGCTTTCAATTAATTGTTCATCTTTTGAATGATTTCAATATGTATGTTGAGACCGGAAGGAGATGCATATGTGTAGATCCTATAATTGAAACCATATTTGCACATAAATTAGGAATATATTCATATGGGTTGTGTAGTCTTAAGGAGTTCCATAAATCTTAATGCATGATTGATTGCTTTAATTCATATAGGGATATATTGAATTGACAATTAATTATAAAATTTTTTGACCTTGGAAGAGGCTAGTAATTAAATTAGGGAAATTCGACTATCAATCATATGGAATAAATTGGACTAGAATAAATAGGTGATTCAATCCAAAATTTGTTAAGTGAAATATGATCCCTAGGGCTTTTTCACATAATTGTTTTTATATCATTTGCATTCATATTTAATCATTTTTAATTTTGTAATCTCAATCATGATCACCAACTAATCGATCAATCTAATAGAATTAAAATTACTAATTTTGGTACTTAGTGATCAATCCTAGTGGAAACGATACTCTACCCACTTATGCATTACTTGTTTACGACAGTGTACAGTTGCACCTTTAATAGACCATTTACACTCATAAACAGTGCGCTTCCTAGTGTTCAAACTTGTGTTCTCCTCCTAAGGTGAGACCACTTACCATCTCAACCAACAACTTATTGCTAAAGTTTTTTAAAATTAGTAAAAATATTAAATATTAAATAGTTCATCGAAAAATGGTAAAACTATTAAATATATCATTAATAAATATTAATGTAAAAAGATAAAATATAGGGATTTGGTATAATGAACAGTAAATTAGTAAGTGCCCATTTGGTTCATGAAATCATAGGTAATATAAAAGAATGTAATGCAATATAATGGAAAATGATGATTACATAAAATTGTTTAGTTCGTCATTAAGAAAAGATAATGCATATGCATAAAAATGTTTGGTTAGATTACATCGATCATGAGAGCATATGGAAATAATATATCAAAAGATAAGGTTACTCATATCTACACATATATGTATAAGGTACACGTTAGATTCATGGTAATTTTTTCAATTTGTACAATGTACATGTTGGGTTCATAGCAATTTTTTAATATTTAATTATGGAAATATTACGTACTATGTAGGTTGGGTTCATACTAATGTTTTAATATTTAATGTGGAAATATTATGCAATAGGTGCATATAAAAAAAAATTATGCAACATGTTGCATTCATGGTAGTTTTTTAATATTTAATGGTGGGTATATTATTTAATGGGATATTTTAACATTTTTTTAATGGTAGAATATAATTTTTAAATTTTTTAATGGGGAATATTTTTTAAATTTTTATATTATTAATTAATTTTTTAATATTTAGTTGTTGTAATTATTTAATATTTAATAACGTTTATAGGTGGGCACTTTGATCAATTTAAAAATTATGATAGCAGTAGTGTCTTTTTTGTTTAATTACATGATGTCTGCATCCCCATTCATCAGTTGTAATCCTGATTATATCAAACGAGGTAATACAGATTACAAAATTTAATCCACTTTATATTACATATGCCCATCCAAACATCAGTCTGTTACATTATGATTACATATAATTATCTCTCCTAGAATCGAACCAAACTATAAGAAAAATTATTCTAATATGATTTTTAATTAAAAAATATACTTCAATAATTTTTTAGAATGTTAATGGTTTTAGAGTATTATACTATAAATTATAAATAAATCTCCTAAATGTTTCTCCACTAAATATCTCCGCATATTCCTCCGTTTAATAATATTTTAGTTCCTAATTCTCCTCACTATTGCGTCGTTTTCTCCTTACCCGAGACAAGGTTATCGCAACAACACAAAAACATGACAAGGCTTTGAGGTTAGCAGCGAGAAGCAAAGCCCGACTTCACTGTTCTCTAAGCCCTGGAAGGAATCAGTTCTCACATCTCGGCTGGGAAATACCCCAGTGCACACAAAAGAACATGACCAAACTGATAAAAATCTAACCTTGTTTGACCACATTTACATAATATTCTCATCCAGCATATTCCTGTGCCCCATTACGGGATAGTGGTTTTTCTATTCCACATCCGAGAGAACCAAAATTAAAGAGCCAATTAATGCAGAATCTATCTTGCCTGAAGTCGACATTACAGACACAATATAGCTGGCCAGAGAGACCCGGCGGCGGCAGAGAGTTCTGAAGCTACCACCATTAATTACCATCTAAGCCTTCGTCTCTCGTACCTGGTCGTGGCTGAGTCAAGTTCTTATCTTTGTACCTGTTCGCTTTGGATTGTTATCGGCATAATGCTGGCTGCTTCCGGGATTTTCAGTGTTAAAATTGTGTACCAAGCATCAGAAGCTGTTCATGTGGATAATAAATCACCCAGTGGAGTCAATCTTGCAGATACGTTCAACAACGGCAGTGGTCGCCGGAGAGGTGAGTATGATTCTGTTGAACCTAATAGATTTCATTAATTCTTAATTTATTATATTTTATTGCCTGAATATCTATTTTATTTGCTTTTCTTAATAAGAATAGAAAATTCATACATACATACATTACATAATGTGCTATTTGGTACAAGGAATTTGAAGGGGATGAGGAAAAATTTTACCAAAAGGGTTAGGTTTAGCAAAAGAAACTAGTCTCTCGCAACTTGACAAATCAAAGTCCAAATTCCCTTGAGAATGGTGCCCATATTTAATGTTTGATAGTGCTTCAAACAATTGGCACAAAAAAAAAAAAAAAGAGATAGTGCTTCAAACAGGGTTGTATCCAATATACGGATACTTATGCCCAGCAAAAAATAAATAAATAATTGAGTAAAAGATTAATTAAAAAATTTTAATTTTTTTTAAAATACAATAGATAAAAATTTTCCATCGACTCTAAATCTCTCGTACCATAAATTTGGGATGGTCACTAACCACTCAAAGCAAGTACGTGGTTGATGATTTGAGTCCCAACTCTTGCGTATAGAGTAAATCTAGTTGGGAGAAGTTTTAACTTTTACCTTCCTCACATCCTGAAAAAAGTAGTCTCTACAAGAGGATGCTCCTAGCATAACATTCCCTATATCTGAGAGAAATTATTACCACTGTTTGTGAATTGCATGCCTCTGTATTTGAGAGAAACTAGTCCTTTTTGTTGGTGTATTGCTTCAATGTCAAAGTTGTCCTTCAAATATGGGGTATTCTGTGTTTAGATGATGCTTGAGTGATGAAATTCCTAATGCATTGCTCCCTGTAATCACAATGTCATCAACAAATACCACTAAGAGAATCATGCTTGCATCCGTCCACTAATAAAACATAGAGTGATCTCACTTACTCTAATTCATACCAAATTTCTTAACCATAGAGCTAAACTTGTCAAACCAAGCACAAGGGCTCTACTTTAAACCATATAAAGACTTTTGAAGGTGGCATACTTTCCCATGCCTCCCTGAGCAACAACACCAAGTGGTTGATTCATGTAAACTTCCTCAAAAAGACCACCATTGAAGAAAGCATTCCTAATATCCAACTGATGAAGATCCTAACTATAAGTAGCCACCATAGAAATGAGGAGACGAACAGAGGACAATTTTGCCATAGGGGAGAAGGTTTCAGAATAGTCAATACCGTATGTCTGAATATTTACCTCGGCAACCAGTCAAGCTTTCAAACATTCCAAGGTGCGATTAGCTTTCATCTTAACCGTGAACACCCACTTACACTCAATAGCCTTCTTTCCCAGAGGTGAATCAATGAGAGTCCAACTACCTGCCTTATCAAGGGCCATCATTTCCTCTCCTATCGCAGCACGCCAACCAGGATGGGCTAAAGCTTGGTAGAGAGTGGTGGGAACGGTGATAGATTCTAAGGATAATATGAAGGAACAGAATAGAGGAGACAGGTAGTTACAGGAAACAAAAGAAGAGATAGGATAGGTGTAACCCGCTCCGTAATTATATCTGAAATACGCGATTTGTAGGAAAAAATATATTTAACTAAAAGGAGATTAGGCGTACCTGGAGGAATCCATGTTCGGATCCGGGTCAAAGCTCCAATACTCCATACTTGTACCCACACAATTATTAGACTACTAGAGCCTAATTGTGATTTGCACAGCAGATCACCAGAACCAGAAAGATGGTAGGAGAGAAGGGAATTGCCAGAAAACTCAATGGCGGGGCCAGTTGCAATTGAGGAGGCACACCCTATTTATAGTGGTTTATGGAGGCTACTAATTAGGAAACGTGTGCACTCCTTCTTGCCCTCCAAAACAGTAATTAATTGTCTCTCAATTAATTCTCTAATTATGGTGATTTGTTCCTCTTTTAACAAATCCATAATTATTGATGAAATATTCCCAAATCTGCATTTTATACTCATTTTATTCTTATTTGATTAGGCTACTTATTTCCTAATCAAATAGTCCGGCCCATCAAGGGCGGACTTGGACCCAAAGTCCAACATCTCCCACTCGCACTTGATGGGCCTCCCATCGTGTGTGCGTTACTCTTTCTTGTTTCATACTTGGCGTCCGCCGTGACTGAGTGGGCAAAAACGTCTTTCAGATTTGGTGCTTGTGATACTAGAAATCCTTTATATCGGACCAGCATCCAAGGACACCCTTTATATATAACCGTAAGCTATATGTTCATTGCCTCATATGCCCCAGACTCTCCCATACATATTACTCATGGCATATCTAATCCCTCTCGAGTTAATATGTTGATTAACTCAGATTGCCTTCCACGTACATAGTATCCGCACTTACTAGCTACACATAGAGCTAGTAAGGGGTCGACCATAGATACTAGTACATCTTATGTATCTAGTAGTAAATATTCCTTTTTGACTAAACATCAGTCCATCTTGACTTGGTCGCTTTCCTAGTTTTCACTCGTCTGACCGAATCGAGTGTGATCATGGAGCTTTAGCTAAAGTAGCTGTCACCAAACCAAGCTTTCATGATGCCGCCTAAGTCTTAAGGGCATCGTGGAAGTATTCTTCCTTCCTGGGACTCACACTGTGGTGAACTAGGGATTTTTCACCCACATCCCGTGTTGCAGTTTAACTCTCAAGCACATGCAGTATGAATTGCATGCTACGGTGAATGGTTTGAGATGTACGTCGATTTCTTTTCTTTCACCGTACAGACATTAGTTCTAAAATGTACTCAACATTCGAACCAGAACTTTCTTTTTCACAATATCTCGTTTGTGAAAAAGAGTTCTTTGCCTGGCTACAGGTCTATATTCATTCTTCGATCCATTTTCTGTGTATATGCACACATGTGGATCTCATCTCAGTCTAACTGAGGCGACTCAAATGCAAAGATTCTTCTCAACCATCTCATGGTGATCATTTGCTCGTCTTACCTTCCCATGCCCCCGTAAAACATGGGAAGACGGTTGTTCGTGTGAGTGAACCAACCTCTTTTGACCTGTACGACATACAAAACTGTATACCTTTATGTATTTACTCATAACATACATACCATTTCTTTTTATCTTCATATAAAAGAAGTTCACGACCTTATATTTTATTTGCGCCCCTAGATTTTCACTAACTCAATGAAAATCAAGCTATGGCTCAATAAGGGGATCTACCAACATCTTGTTAGTAGAAGGTCATTAAACTATCGCTTTCCTTCTTTGAAAGCATATCTCTCATAGAGATGTATCAAAAAGGTATGTTTCGCCTTGCTGTGATACTTAGGATCCTCATCATAAGATGTTATCGTTTGGATCCTTCTATCCACCATTCATTCCCAATCTCTCATAGGAATTACATTAGCCATATGGCACTTTGAATGATGGCAGAACACGCCCTGCATTCTATTTCCATGGATAACAGGAAAAAAATACTATGTATATTTCCTTACTCCATCACCATTTGCCTAGGTCTTGTATTGGAGTATCCTTTCAAAAAGGAAAGTTGTTATCTTGACAACTTAATCCATGGTTATTCTCATAACCCATTTCACAGCATGACCAAAAAGCAACTTCCAAGTCTAACCAAAAACATTTGGTCTTATGTACACCAATGTGTACATTTATATTACCAACTGTAGTCTCACATGGGACTCTATCCACCTTTCTTATGTTGGATTCCTCATAGGACATGTAACCTCTTTAGGTTTATGCCCTTGACTTCAGAGGTGTCTTTGGGTTTACAGTTTGACATCCTAAGATGTCTAAGGAGTACACTTGTACATGTCTTAGGTGGGAAAAACTGTATCTTTCTTGTGCAATCCCCGTTTATCTTGTCATTCAAGATATTTGTTCAACCCATGACTTTCTTAACTCAGAATTTAAGGATTCTCTGATCCTTTATTCCTTTGACTCCTTTGACACTTGTTTCATTTGTCACTTGACAAAGGATGACTTCACAAAGAATCATCACTAGACCATTTGGAACTTATGTAGTGTTCTTCGATTATTTCGAAGTTGGTGAGGCTTTCACCTTGTGAAAACCTCATATACTACTATTTAGGTGATTGTTTCTACGAAGCCTTTAAGCTGCTTCAGTGTAGAGTTCATCATCCAATTTCCAAAATTCCAAATTGGAAGGTGGTCTTTACATCATCTTGATGCAATTTTCAAGACTAAGCTTGTTGTCATAGCCAAAGTTCAGAGTTAAAACGCACAATGGACAACATTCCATTGTATTACCCCTTAGCCATTAAGTGTTTTAGGTTCTACATGCCCCCAACAGATTTGAGAATCTACTTGTTCCCAATCGCCTCTTGGCTAGGTGACAAATTACCCAAACACGTATTTGGCTTAAAAGGAATCCAAATCCTCCTGCATGACACTTTGCAATTCATCTTAGCAGGTCCTTCTAGTGTCTTTCAGACACTTATATATAGTTATCATCACCTTCTAAATAATGAAAGTAGCATTCAATCCATTAGGGAATCTATCCCTTATAGTCATTCGCTAGATGACAATTTGCTCCGAGGTGGATTTCATAGGATTCTTTTCCTATGAATGAGTGAGGTAATTCTCTCGTAACTTACCTCTTTCATTGTGAAAATGGTCTCAATCCTCCCACTCGGATCAGTGAACTTAGGAACACTAGGTTATTCCTTATCACTTGTGAACTTCTTAAAGAGATTTATTGTGATTAATGCTCATTTCCTGCTAGGAAATCTGGGTTTTATAAACGTTGTGTCCCATGATTTTCTCTCAGTCACTGAACCGCCATCATTTTCACTAATGAAGACGTGTCATGTCAAATTCTCATGTCATCTCACAAAGAGATACCTTGTATACCTTGACCCCAATCTTCCTTACTCATAGGAAGAATTATGAATATAAAGTTAATGACCCTTATGGTCTTAACGAGCTTGGCCCTAGTCGAAGACCCATCCACGATTCATAGGGTAAGGTCGTGACTGACATAGAGGGCATTTGGTTAAGTGTGAATATAATAGCTATAAGTCTACCTACCAACATATGGCTGGTAGCATCATTGATGCCATTATGTTCACAACCAAATCAAAGGAGAGGTCTATCTCTCTATTTCAACAACTCTATTATGTTGAAGGATTCTAGGTACTGATAGTTGCCTAACAATGCCTTTCTCATACACAAAACAGCTTGAACTAAGCACATGGGTGTCTTTAACCCTTGTTAGTTCAAAAGGTCTTATCCTTTCAGTTTCACTGATTCCTGACTAGATCAGCCATTATTTAACAGCTTCACACTTGCCAAAAATCAAGTAAACATTCGAGTAAACGTCTACAATGTCTACGAAACACCAAGCTGTTTGGGTTTTGCCCTTACGTTCATTGGTTTACTAACGTCATAATTTGCCAACTGCAGTGGATATTCTCAACGATGATTCTGTCAGTTGCAATTGCATGGAGTGAATCAGGGTTGTTTATCTATGCAGAGTTAACGTGCAAGTTTCAATCCCTTGATTCTATCTCTTTATTGCTTTGCTTTTGACATGAAGCCATATGCTTCTGTGAAAACATCCACAACTCATGTGGATTGCTACTTTTACAACCCTTAAAGGTTTATCAATGTAGCATTTTATCTTTGCAGAAACCATTGACCTCTTCTAGATCAAGTTTACCTCATAGGTTTCTTGCCCTTAGGCATAGAGGATGAATCCTCCCACTCTTTAGCTAAGTTCGTTTGACTGATGGATCTTGAATCCTTCAGTCTTTCACACTTAAGTTCAATGTGGCGAATCACATTGCTGAAGGTTACAATATGCATATCAGAGGCAATCTTTACTTTCGTATACGCTAACTCACTAAAAGACATGACTCACTCCCACTCACTAGGAAACATAGCTTCCTCCCACTCATTGGGAGATGTCTTATCACAACATACACTTGTTGTTTGTTAGAAAAAACTTGGCATTTAGTTTGTCTCAACTTCTTAATTCGACATCTGCCTCAAGTGTTGCCTAAACAACATGTTAGGACTTAGTACACTATGTTAAAACTTAACTTAGTTTTAACGTTATGGAAGAATATCACTTAGTTCACTATCTTCCAACACTATCCACACAGCTTGGATAAGGTTACATTGCTCAAACCAACATAAGTTTAAGCAATGTTGTTCTTTCTATGCTTGATAGCATAAACCTCTTGTATCCTTCAGTTGCTTCAGCCTCTAAATGCTGAAGACTAGTTGGTAGGATGTCCCTGACATCTCATTCTTCTTGAATGAAAGAGATTTGAGAGTTTTTAACTCTACAGATATCTCTATTGAGCTTATCTTCATAAGCTCAGTCAAATAGACTTGGTCATAATTGGTCACTTAGACGATTATGGTATACAAATCTTATTTGTTCAAATAAGACAAAGGATAATTAGATAATAAATTCACTAGTTTCATGTTCAGGAGACAACTATGTTGACTCCCATCCCAATCATACTAGTTCATCACCCTTTTAACCACAGTCTTCATTTGAACACTTTCCCCTTTGGATTTCTAGACGTATTCCAGAAAACTCCCACTCAATCAAAGAGCAGTTATATTAACAAGATAATAACACATTATCATCTAACTGGCATGAATGTTCAAGAAAACAAGAAGAGAATATACTGAATTCAATTCTAAAAACTAACAGAGAATTTAATCTTAAATTCAATTGGAAAAACAAGAACATTCAAAAATTTATGCCTCATATCATTGTCTCATAACTAGGTTCTCCTTCTCATAGGCCCTTCTGACCACATTAACTCATGTAGCATCTAGCTACAATGTCAATCTCCTCTTTGCCATGTTTACATCCACTCATTTGGATGTATTTATAGCATACCTCCCACTTGATGAGATGATTCTCACATCTCTATCTCTCTTGTCCTTTGTCACAACATATGTGATAAAAGGTTGACTTTTAGAAGTCATTGCTTCAATCCAAGTGGATCAATGTGGTTAGAAGCATGGGAAGACTTATTATTATTCAATAATTATTGAATAATTTTAAGTTGCTGCAATTTTTCAAGTTTTTATCTCTAAGAGTTTGAGTCAAGGTTGGATAGGATTTTATATTTCAAAAACTCATTTGAATAATCCCTTACTTTTAAAGAATCTTTCAGCACTAACCTTATGTTGCAACTGAAATTACTCTTAAAAAACAAGCCAACATGTCCCAAAAAATAATAGAACCAACATTGATTCAATTCCAACATTTTTGGGAATCTCTAAGTGCACATAAGCACCTTTTTGACTCAAATCATATCCAAACATGCTTCAAATATATGCAAATTATATATCAAATTGAAGCTCTCGAATTTAGGGATTTTTAGGAACCAACCATATCTCAATTGGAGGTCCCACGCGCTCTCACGCGCCCCTAAAAGATGTCTAGATGGAAAAATCTTGGAAAATTGGAAAATTCCTGCGTTGGCCACTCTCGGCGGTGGCGTGTGACGTACACGCGACGGCCCAAACGACTCCACGCGTCGTCCTCTCTCCGACGGTGCTTGCCAAGTGTCAAACGGAGACCCCAGTGCCCCCACGCGCCATGTGTCCCTCTTTTTCTTTTTTCTTTTTTTTTGGTCAACAGTCAACGGATGACTGTTTGACCGTTGACCAGTCAACGTTGACTGGTCAACCGTGACCCGTCACCGATGACATGTCAGTGACGTGGCGCTGACGTGTCTCGGTCAACGTGGCAGTCAACGGATGACGTGGCCTCGTTGACCGATGCTGACGTGGCGACCACTCATTGGCGTCACGTGTCAATGGTTGACTGATGACGTGGCATTGACTGCCACGTCATCATCTTCAACCTCCAGGTGGGTCAACCCGACCCGGTTGGAGCTCCAGCGGATCATCGCGACCCGCCAACTTCGGGAGGTCATATCTCCCTCGTTTTAGCTCCGTTTTTCGCGTTCTTGGTGTCGTTGGAATCATAGTTCAGCGAACTACAAATCCATGGCATTTATTTGATCTTAAAACTTCTGTTTCATTGATCAAATCATGAGTGAAGTTGCGGTGGCGACTAACGACCCGCGAACTTCTTTCCTTTGTTTCTCCCTCATCCGGACTCTGTTTGACGCGTTCTAAGCATCGTTGGAATCGTCTCTTCGAGATCTACACATCCATGGCCTTACTTTGGCCAAAAACACCGAGTTTCAAACACCCAATTTTTTCTCGACATTGACGACACTGCGTAAATCGACGTGGATGTGTGTCCTCTGGGTTTCAAAGGCTCTTCTAACCTTTGAGGAGTTAAGTCTTTTCGTTTTTGAATCCACATAGGTTTCAAAAACTCAACTTTAAGAAATCGAAGACATGAGGAGAAGAGATGAGAACGAATATGGACCATGAAACATATATATATATATATATATATATATATGCGTGTATATATATAATAATCAGAGGAGCAGAGACAAAAACATTGTATACAATCATATGAAACCAAAAAATATATACATGCGTGAGGCTTTCAAATTAACTGGGAGTATCATCTTCTTTTGGTTCATGCGTATATCAATATGAGAACAAGGTGATTT
Organism: Inga oerstediana; assembly: GCA_963210345.1. Classification (NCBI taxonomy): domain Eukaryota; kingdom Viridiplantae; phylum Streptophyta; class Magnoliopsida; order Fabales; family Fabaceae; genus Inga; species Inga oerstediana. The sequence continues at coordinate 41,013,055 of OY723410.1, read as the reverse complement.
TGTGCATCGAAAAATAATTTCATATTGACACCCCAAAAATATATTGTTGTACACATTCATAAGAAAAATTGAAGCAACATATATTTTATCATCATATAATCTCATATATATGATTGCATAGCGGAAATAAAAAATTATGATGGGATATAATTAAGAAATTATAACACATGTTTATTCACACAGAATAATCACAGCCTCAAGGATCAAATAATGCTCTGATACCAATGTAGGAAAAAATATATTTAACTAAAAGGAGATTAGGCGTACCTGGACGAATCCATGTTCGGATCCGGGTCAAAGCTCCAATACTCCATACTTGTGCCCACACAATTATTAGACTACTAGAGCCTAATTGTGATTTGCACAGCAGATCACCAGAACCAGAAAGATGGTAGGAGAGAAGGGAATTGCTAGAAAACTCAATGGCGGGGCCAGTTGCAATTGAGGAGGCACACCGTATTTATAGTGGTTTATGGAGGCCACTAATTAGGAAACGTGTGCACTCCTTCTTGCTCTCCAAGACAGTAATTAATTGTCTCTCAATTAATTCTCTAATTATGGTGATTTGTTCCTCTTTTAACAAATCCATAATTATTGCTGAAATATTCCCAAATCTGCATTTTATGCTAATTTTATTCTTATTTGATTAGGCTACTTATTTCCTAATCAAATAGTCCGGCCCATCAAGGGTGGACTTGGACCCAAAGTCCAACACGATTAAAGTGAAATAGAGACCAATAATAATCAAAACTCATTTAAAATCCCATCCTTGAGATAGGGTTTTCACAAATACCTTTTAAAATCTAATTAACTTGGTCTCATATTCACATTTCGAATACAATTACTACGTAAAGATAAATCACATTCATATAAATATCAGAGTGCACAACATAATCATCTCGGCAATCCCGGGTACATACCTTCGCTAAAGATACACAGGGCACAATTGTCCATTACAATTATTCAAATAGGGATTACACAATCTCATCTCAAATTCATAACCCTATATTCAACCGAATCATATATAGTCTTCACAACTCATTGATAACCAACTACCAACTCTCATCTCGATGGAGTCCTAGCCGCTTCCTCCACGAGCCACTTGCCCTGTCTAAATTGTTGGTAGGGGAGGGTGAGATTCGAGAGAATCTCAGTAGGGAAACATTATCAATATGCAGGAAAGATAAGTGTTTAATGCATGACATGCTTGCATCACATAACTCATGCACACATACAATGACAAATCTATAAGCTCAATGCTTCGAACGATACACATATGGCCATAGCATATATTGAAACATAGCTTCAAATCATTCATACATGTTCCACATAATCAAGCAAAGCAATAACATGCATCAACACATTAATACAGTTATTAGAGCATGCAGGAGAGATAAATTCCCTACCTCCAGTCTTTTCTCCTCGATTTGCATGCCAGCAACTTGGGCTTCACATTCGATCCTACAATGTCAAATGTACTATTTAGACACTTCCATAGTGTTTTTGGGGATTATATGAGGCTATATTGAAAATTTACTAAAATACCCCCGGGGACCCGCCCCGGCTGTACTTTTCTTGAAATTTTGACATGGGCTATTCTGACATATTTTCGCCCAAAGAATCCATTTTCGGACTCGAAATTATCAAATTCAATGTCAATTTACAAATTTACCCTTGGCAGCCCCACTTTAAGGGTTTCAGGGGTGTTTTTGTAATTATGCTTTTTCGGCCTTTTTCGAAAAAGTGACCAACTGTACCTAATTTTCACTCCTGAACTCAATGGAACCATAAAATCATTGAAAATCCAACTCTAAGACCCATTTATAGCCATAACCAAAATATACAAGTACTCTAGGGAAAATTGAGGTTTTTCGGTTTCGGCTCCATAAACATGTTTCTTTCTACTACTAACAACTTTATTAACCATTACATTGGGTTAGAACTACCATTTAGTATCAATTTGGGCAGCATAACACCTAGGCCAACCCATTTTCCAAATTTACAAACAAAGACAATCCGGTGAAATTTCACCGATTAAATCAACCACAGCAGTCAGAACAATCAAAGATTGAAGTTTCGGAGGTTACCTTAAGCTCCTTCTGGCTTATCCTTCTTATGGCTAAACCCTAGCCTCTTTAAAAAATGAAATTCCTTGCTTCAAGACCTTAATTCACATAGAGGAATAACTTAGGAGAAGGATTATACACATTAGGTACGAATTCACCGAAGAAATCAACCTACCTTGTGAGATTTCTCCTCTCTTTCTCTCTCTCTTGGCTTCTGGTTCAGCATGAAAATAAGAGCTGAAGATGATGAGAAAATGTTTTAATTTCCATGCTGATGTCATCTTTTATTTTGGTGATGTCATAATTCCCATTTTCAGATTTTCTGGCAGATTTTTTGCCCAAACTTTGAAAAATCATAACTAATTCTAGAAAACTCAAAATGAGGTGATTCTAAATCCAAATGAAAGATATTTAAGTCCTCTTCATAGGAAAAATATTGGCCATTACTAAAAATCACCACAAAATTCTAGAATTACATAAAAGTCATCACTGCCCCAAAACAGAGTTCAGTTTCCATCCCAGACTTTGGACAGTCATATCTCCTAGTTCACAAAGCGAAATGGCACAAATTATATGTCTATTTTAAAGCTTCAGATGTGAACTATAAGATTGGAAAGTTTCAGAATTTTTAGATACCATTTGTTCATTCAAAACATTCACACAAACTGACTGCCCAGAATAGAGTTTCACTGGACAGAATTTCAGATTTTGCATCTTTGCTTTTATTGGTTCCATTTTCATACCAAAACATCATTCCCACATAAATTTTCACAAGGAATCCATTGGAAACACTAAATCAATCAAATTCACCTCACATTGACATGTTTTCACAACAATCTCAACATGTCAACACAATTCACATTCAATTCTTCCCTCTATTCTAAGTCAATTTGGATGTTAATCCACAATTGAACTCAAATACAGGGTTTCGGCGCTGCTTACAACACACACAAATCACATTCGAGTGTCAAACCACATCATATTCTCCAAAAGGGTTATTTATCACTAACCACATCCACTTTTAAAGTCATTAACCCTTAATCACAATTTGGGATCTTGCTAAAATGGGGCTTAGCAGTCCACTTCTCTCAGGCTTATTCTCTAACCTCGAGTCTCAAAATTTGGGGTATTACAATAGGTGCAAGTATGTTTACCTTTTTGAAGGGCAATGAACAAGTCATCAGAAGGATCAAGTGCAAGGACACTATTAGAATCAAGAACATGTGTAGGCATTGTTTCAGGCTTAGAGGCAGATTCGATAGTAGGAACAATAAGTACTTGTTTCTGATCAGACACCAAAGTGGGCACGGGTGGGTCATGAACCTGATCGACTACATTACTCTCCCTAGGATGTTTTCGATAAACATGATGGAGAGGTGGTTTAACAAGTGTTAGAACAGGTGTTTGCACTACTGCTAAGTAAACCTAATACACAAGGAGATCATCAAGATGATCTGCCTCAATGGAGGATTGAGGCAGAGAAGAGAAAGGAAAGAATGTAGTTGACTCATAGAAGGTGATGTCTATAGACACAAGATAATGATAAAGAGTGGGAGAGAAACATTAATAACCTTTTTGAACCCCTAGAATACCCAAGAAAGACACACTTGAGAGACTTGGGATCAAGTTTTGCAACAGTGGGATGAACATCGCGAACAAAACAGACACACTCAAAGATTTTTGGATCAATAGGAAACAAGGGGTTTGGAAAGAAACAGAGTCAGGTACAAAGTGTCACCATTAAGGACTGAAGAGGGCATACAATTGATAAGAAAACATGCAATAGTCATAGCATCAGCCCAAAAAGGCTTGGGACCATTCTTTTGAAATATTAGAGCCTGAACGACTTCTAATAAATGCCAGTTTTTATGTTCTGCAACACTATTTTGAGCCAGTGTATCTATATACAAGGACTGATGAAGCATGCTATGTTGAGCATATAGCTTTGAAATTGGGTAGAGAAATATTCTTTAACATTGTCACTCCTTAAGTTTTCACAGATACACCAAACTGAGTTTTATTTTAGCATAAAAGTTACAAAAATGAGAGAATAAGTCAACAATTTTTTATTAAATAGAGCCAAGTAGTACAAGAAAAATCATCAATAAAAATAACAAAGTACTTAAAACATCATAATAGACTAAATCAAAGGGAAACGTGGCTCGTTTATTGACTCAAGGTGCCAAATGAACATGATGATGTTTAGCAAACTAACACATCTCACATTCTAAAGACAACAAATGATGGGACTGAGGATACATCTTCTTTAAAGAAGACAAAGACGTATGACCAAAATGACAATAAACGTCAAAAAGAGACAATCCACCAGAGCAAGCAACCGAATGCAGCACATAATCATCAAGGAGGTAATGATTGCCAGATTTATAGCCCCTACCAATAACTTGCTTTGTCGTGAGATCTTGAATCAAACAATGGTCAGGAAAGAGTGTGATAAAATAGTTTAATTGTCGATTAAGCTTGCTAGGAGACAATAGGTTAAATACAAGGTCAAGAACATTAAGAACATAGGATAAGGAAATAGAAGGAGTAGGTTTAACAATTCGAAATCCAAGAATACGAGAATAAGAACCATTGGCAATTGTTATATTAGAGGCATTGACATAAGGTGCATACGAGGAGAACAAATAATGGTTACTTGTCATATGATTAGTAGCATCAGAATCGATAATCCACTTCAAAGAAAAAGTGGCAAGACAGGAATCACAGTTACATAAAAGCAAGAGCACTTAATATGGATGGAACAGAGCCAGGATCAACATTATAGTTTGTCTAGTTCAACTTATGATCAGTATTTTGTTTGCAACCAGAACAAGTTTAGCAGTAGCACCAATCTTAGAATCTACCATAAAGTGAAGTAAAGCAAATAGAATCCGTAGCAACAATATTACTGAGAATGAGAAACCACAAGCAGCCACAAAAAATAAAAACCTAAATAACCAGCAAGGTAGAAATAAAAGACTCATAACGATCTAAAATGTCAAACCAGAAAAGAAATATACCAAATGAGGCTTCAAGATCCTCTACAGACAACAAACGTCACACAAATGACCAAATGAAGCAACAGTCACCCTAGTGACAAAGTAAAACACTTTCACAACTAGAATGCAAAAATCCAACGAACCAGAAGCCAAAAAAGAGTAACTCAAAAAGATAAACTCAATACTACGCCATGTAAACACCTAGAATGAACTTGGTTTGAGGATTTGATAACAAGAAGAGAAGTAATCATCAGAAATGCCCAGCCACGTGTTGCCAGAACTTGATTAGACCATCGGGGTTCTGTTGACTGGACCTCCTTGACTGTCCCTTATCGATGTGTGGTCCAAGAATCCTCTCCTCATGAAGCCCTAGACGTAGGCACACTATGCTAGTACAGAAACTTAAATAGAAATTGAAATATGGGAATGGCAAATACTGCACTTTGATACCATGTAAGTTGTAAGCTCAAAGAGGAAGAAATATATTCTAAATAGATTAATTGATCATATATAAAAGAGGGTCTATATATACATGAGAGAGAAGCCTTAGCATTTATGGCTCCTATTGATAATTTCTAAATCTAATCCCTAATTTCTAGTGATCCTAATTGATTTTATATGAATTACAATATATTTCCTAACAATCTCAATTTTGTTCTAATTAATCATCAATTTTATTGCTAACCAATCAGTTCAAGAACAATGAGAAAGCCTGAAAATGCATGGAGATCTATTGATTGCTCTCTCTAAGGGTTTGTTTGGTATGAAGAATTTGGAGGGAAGGGGAGGGGGAGAGAAAATTTTTATGACTTGGATTTGAAAAATAAATAGAGAAGTGAGGTTATAAAATTTTAAAATGGAGAATATGTAAGATAAAAAAGTAAGAAAATTTAATTAAAAATTTATGACCCCACTTCTCTAATTTTTAAGAATTATCTTACCCCTTTATCTTACATAATTCTCCTTTTTAAAATTTTAGGGATATGGTCCAATTTTGTCTTGTTTCTCCTAATCTCATTTTCAAATGAATAAAATCAAATAAAACCAGTACAAAAAAACTAAATTTATGGAAGCAAACAACGAAATCATCTAGATTCAATTCCTCTTCGGTAATGTTTGCGAAAGTAGTTGATTTGTTGAACTTAATCAAACCAAGCAATAGTTGAGATTCCTTCAATTGAATCAGAGCTTCACTTATCACTTATTGAACATGTTGGAAAATAGCCTAGTCCACCCTTGGTAGATTGGGCCCAAGCCCAATAGGATTGGGGTTAAAGTATAAATAACATAAATGCTTGGGTAGATATATGTAATATTTTCTAAAATGTTACGAGTCATGTTATTTATCCGATGCAATATGACTCTATATGAGATATTGTTTCACCGAAACAATATGTCTTTCAATCAAAAGGATATCTTGTCTCTCTGATGGAAAGATATGTTAGTAGAAGAGGAAGGGGTACATATAATCCTATAAATAGACGTAAAGGAATTCAGTTAAAAGGACATTGGAAATAACATATAGAAACTCTGTCAAATTGACTCCTTATTCCCTCTACTATATTACTCTCTTCCTCTTCTTGTCGGTGGTGTATTTGCTGTGCGTCATAATCGCTTCTGCAACTGTGATCCGATTAGCGTGGGTGCAAGAGATAAACGGCCGCACTCCAGGTACGCCCAATAATTCTTACATGGTATCAGAGACATGTTAGCCTGTATGAGATTATAATCTCCATATTATGATAATATGATGTGCATATTATTATTTTCAAAGATCTATATATATTATCATATTACTTCTCCTGTGTGTGTTTATTTTTCTTTCGTGAGTTTAAAAGAAAATATATTGGTGTTTGTATGAGTATATATGGTTCTTTATTTTTCCTGATCTCTGTGATTGTGGTGGTCGGCATTTTTTCTTTTTCTAGATATATTCATGTGCATGTAAAGAAAAAAAAGAGGGAAACAGAGACCCAATCGCATGTTATAGTGATATGTATATATTTGGTTCATGCTTATATATATAGTTTTCTCCAGTTCCTACTTATATGTTTGTAAAAGTAAATAATAGAAGTCTAGAACCATAAAACAAAAAAACTTAGAGAGAGAAAGCATAAAAAACGAAATTGTGTTTGGTATTGGGTTATTTTAAAATCAGAGAATTAGGATTTAAAATTAGTCCCATTGTGTAGATCTTGAAAAATAGATCAAAAACGACACCAAGAATGCCCAAAAGGGACATCGAACAGAGGAGATACAGAGGAGAGAAGTTTCCAGGTCGACGGACCCGACCTTGCCTTACTTGCTAGACAACTTCGAATCTAGAGATGCTACATTTCTAGAAAATGAATTCCCTGATAGGGGAGACATTGACCGCATTGCATCTCTTTATGAGACACAAGAACAAACAAGTATAGAACATGTTAATATTCCTGAATCATCCCAAAATATCGATCTAAGTGGGAGCTTAGAAAGGTCAGCACAAAGACCTAGACAAAAGAAAAGACAAAGCCAAGAAGCTCCTACAAGAAAGAGTAACAGGGAAAGTATACCTAAAAGATGCTTCCAAATAGAAAGTGAAGCACTTATTGTTACTCTTGATGGGGATGATGAACCATGTTCAGTACCAAAGGCCTTATCCAGTCCTGCTAAAGATGAATGGAAAAAGGCAATGGATGAAGAAATGAACTCAATGAGAAGAATAAAGTTTGGGAATTGGTTAACCTACTAATAGGGTAAAAAGCCATTGGGAACAAGTGGGTTCTCAAAATTAAAAGAAAGGTGGATGGGTCAATTGTTAAGTATAAGGCACGATTAGTTGCAAAGGGGTATACACAGCAAGAAGATATAGATTATAAAGACACCTTCTCACATATGGTACGATTTAATTCTATAAGAATTATTCTAGCAATAGTAAACAGTTTAGACTTGGAATTACATCAAATTGATGTTAAAACTGCATTTCTAAATGGTGATCTAGATGAGGAAATCTATATGGAACAACCATTAGGTTTCATTGAAAAAGGAAAAGAGAACAAAGTTTGTAAACTTAAAAGGTCTATTTATGGACTCGAGCAATCATCTAGACAGTGGTATTTGAGGTTTCATAAAGTAATAACTTCTTATGATTTCCAAATGATTGAAGAAGACCATTGTGTCTACATCAAACGTTTGAGGGTAATTTTGTTATATTATCCTTATATATAGATGATATACTATTAGCTGGAAATAATCTGAATTCGATTATAGCTATTAAAGAATGGCTTTCATCGAATTTTGAAATGAAAGACATAGGTGAAGCAGAGTATATACTTGGAGTTAAGATCCAAAGAGATCGTTCAAAAAGGATCCTATATCTTTCACAACAAAATTACATTAAAAAGATTCTCGAACGATTCAACATGAGCAACTGCAATTCCTTGGATACCCCAATGGCTTCTGGTGTAACCTTAAGCAATAAAATGTGTCCCAAAACTGAGTCAAATCAAAAGAAAATGATGAAAGTTCCCTATGCTAGTGCTGTTGGTAGTTTAATGTACGTAATGATGTGTACAAGGCCAGATATTTGCTTTGCGGTAGGATTAGTAAGTAGGTTCCAATCCAACCCAGGTGAGCGTCACTGGAAAGCAGTAAAAAGGATAATGAGATACTTAAAAGGCACATATGACTATGCACTATGCTACGAAGGAGGCGATCTACGCCTGGTTGGATATTCCGATGCTGATTTAGGCGGAGATGAGGAAGAGCGAAGATCGACCTTAGTTTATACTTTCTTATTGAATAATGGCACCATATGTTGGAGTAGCAAGAAGCAAACATGTATTGCTTTTACATTCTATGGAAGCCGAGTTCATAGCATGCACTGCAGCTGCACAAGAGGCATTATGGTTGAAGAGGTTCATTGAACATCTTGGACTTGGAAATGATAGTACCAATCCAGTATTAATGCATTGTGATAACACTGCAGCCATAGCCTATACTAAAGATCCTAAGTATCATAGTAAGACCAAGCATATAGACATTAAGTACAATTTTGTAAGAGATTATATAGCACAGAAAATTATTGCTGTACAACATATTTCGACCAAGAATATGGTCGCTGATCCCCTAACCAAACCAATTGCCAAGGAAACATTTGAAAAACATGTAAGGGCACTTGGTGTAAGTAAAATGTAAAATTTCAGACTTTATTACATTTATGATTAATTGAAGTACTTATCATTATTAGTATAAATGTCTGTGTGAAAGTATACAATGTCTAGTATGTCGTACAGGCTTGTGAGGTTGTCTCTCTCACATGAGCAACCCGCCTTTGACACTCAGGAGGGGTGTGCAAAGATGAGATAATTATGTTCACCGGTAAAGCGGCTAGAATGCTGATATGGTAGAGAAGAAACACAAACTATGTTGCCTTAACAACAGTGTAGCGTGTCAAGATGAGATCCATAAATATGAATAAGTATGGACCGAATCATGGACATCCACTTCCATGATGCTTGTAGCCAGATAACAAATTCTTCAGCATTGACGTCTAAGTAGAAAGGAAGAATTTGGGTTTAGATGCTTGGAGTGTCTAGACTTAAGTCTGTATAGTGTTAACAATAGAATGCAAAACGACGTACACTCTTATGGTGTAAGAGTAACACTGTAGCATGCGATTCATACCGCATGTACTAAAAAACCGCAAACGGGAAGCAAGTAAGAAGATCCCTATTTAATTGTTGTGTGAGTCCCAGAAAGTTTCTAATTCTTCCATTGATATCTTTTGACTTTGACAATATCATAGAGGTGTGCTTTAGCGTCTGCTACTCTAGCATATGTCCTACGATCATGATAGATGTGATCTATGGTATTATGTTAGGAAAGCGGCTGATGTATATTGAAGTGATATTTGGGCGAAAGAAAGATTACTTGAAATATACATAAATATGCAGTGTTTGAGACATGTCCTTTATGGTATTATTTTTGATAATTTCATAAATGTGGATACTATGCATACTAGAAAGGCAATATGAGTTTTATACTGACTCAAAAAGGATTATATTAGCTATGTGAAAGTGTATATATGTGAATCTAGGATATTTAAGGTACAATATTAAAATCAACCTACATAATGAAGGTTTTCTTGTGCTGGTCTCTATAAAAGAGATTTCTAGTACATACACCTATATATAGATGTCATGCCTACGCGGTCACGACAAAGCACCTAGTATGAAAGAAGGAAGAAAAAGAGACATATCTAATCCACCAAGTGTGAGTGGGAGATGTTGGAAAATAGCCTAGTCCACTCTTGGTGGATTGGGCCCAAGCCCAATAGGATTAGGGTCAAAGTATAAATAACATAAATGCTTGGGTAGATATATGTAAGATTTTTCCAAAATGTTATGAGTCATGTTATTTATCCGATGCAATATGACTCTACATGAGATATTGTTTCATCGAAACAATATGTCTCTCAATCAAAAGGATGTCTTGTCTTTCTGATGGAAAGACATGTTAGTAGAAGAGGAATGGGTACATAGAATCCTATAAATAGACGTAAAGGGATTCAGTTAAAAAGATATTGAAAATAACATACAGAAACTGTCAAACTAACTCCTCATTCCCTCTACTATAGTACTCTCTTCCTCTTCTTGTCTGTGGTGTATTTGCTATGGTCATAATCGCTTCCGCAATTGTGATCGGATTAGCATGGGTGCAAGAGATAAATGGTCGCACTCTAGGTACGCCCAATAATTCTTCCAAAACAAAAAATTGATCACCTTGAGTTGGGTATTAAGATTTGAAAGCGATAATGAAAGAGGCGAAGAAAGACAAATTTTTTATTATAAAAGGCGTGACCTTTTTGTTGCTTCGTATTGGTGGGAGTCGGAGAAGGTCATCGGAGTTGAATGAAGAATTGCCTTCAATGGTTAATGAGTATTTAGATTTCATCTATCACGATGTCAGGGTTGATAGAGGTGGTGGGCGATGCTGGACATCTTAGCGTTGACATGTATTTATGTGAAAAGTATACTATCTTTAGCATGTCATACAAGTTGATAAGGTTGACTCTCATACAAGACATTGTCTTTGATGCTTAGGAGAGGCAAGCATAAACGAGACATTTGTATTTATTAGTAAGGTAGCAAGAATGTTGATATAGTAGAAAAAATGCAAATTACATGCCATCTCGATACCAAAATGGAGTAAGCTGTGGTGACATCAACAAATATCACAAACCTTCATTTTACATTAATTTCTTTATTAGTTCCATAATCTTCATCTCCTTCTTATTTAATATTAATAGTTTAAAAATAACTTTTAATCTCAAAATTTTCCCTACACCTTTGGCTAAAATGATAGAAAAAACTTTTGGATATTCACAGCCTCTATACAAAAACTTTTTTTTTTTTTTGGGGGGAGGGGAGGGAACCTTAATCCTGAAAATAATTATTTTAATTGACTATCAAGAGGGAAATATTTTTTGCCAATGACTGAGAGGGTTAATATTTAACAAGGAAAATTAAATTTTTTGCCATCAAGAGGGAAATATAATTACAATCAAGTTTGGAGAGAATTGATAATATTTTCATAAATTTGTAAGACCTATCAATTATTCGTAAATAAGTCTCTTAATTAACATTAATTTTTAAATCTCTCTTTTGTTACGAGGATTAAGAAAAATAATTATTTTTACTGGCAAAAAAAGAATTATTTTAAATTGTGAAGGTTTTGGAAATAGATCGTCTTAAATGGACATTTTCTCAGGTCCTTCTTCAATTAACTTCACACTTATTGTTGTTTACGGTTAAGGGGCATATATAGATTTAAAAATTTATTTTCTTCAAATCTAAATTATAAATATATTGAAAATTAAATTTAAAATTATTTAAAATCACTTGATATTGATATCAAATATTAAGTTATTAACTCATATTGTTCAAATAAAATAGGATAAATTCCTTATAAAAATGTAGGATAAATTAATTATCGGTAATTATCGATAATTACCGCCCTCATATTGCTTTTGACTATTTTCCAGCTGATGGTAATTAAATGAATTTCAAATCTCAACCCAATCAATTCCGTCGAAAAAATCCCATCAATTCCTGTGGCCTCCATGTATTGTGGGACGCACGCCCCTCTTTTTAAGAAGATGATGACACACGCAGACGCACAAGTACTAATCATTCAAATAAAATAAAGCTTCGGGTCATGTCTATATATATAAAATGATGGATGAAGCTGTATCTTCAACCCATATCTTCAAATCCAGACCTCCCTTTCTCTTCTTCCTCCTCCTTCATTGTCGAACTTGTGTATTCCTTCTCATTCGCATTAAGATTTCGATTCTCCGCTTCTTTCTGTTACTGAATCCTTTGGGTTTACGTGAATCCAGTAGCAATGAGTTCGTCCTCTAAGACGGTGAGGAAGCTGCAGGTGGTGTCCCCTGTTCCCGCGGATATCGACATCGCTAACTCGGTTGAGCCTCTTCATATTGCTGAGATTGCCAAGGATCTTACTCTTAGTCCCTCTCACTATGACCTGTACGGTAAGCATAAGGCGAAGGTAATTAATTGTATTTACATATTTAATCGTTGACGAAGGGGAATTTAGGGATTTTAGGTTGGCTTATTCATTTCTCTGAACATGACTACTAACGAGGATTTATAGGCTTTTCCTTGTGATAGCGGTAGATTTGGTATTTGTATAGATAACGATATCATATGCCTTTTTTCAGCCTTTTGACTTTGCTGAACATTAATTTGGGGCTCAGGTTTTGTTGTCCGTTCTTGATGATCTGCAAACATTACAAGACGGATATTATGTTGTGGTTGGAGGTATTACTCCAACTCCCCTTGGAGAAGGCAAGTCTACTACTACAGTTGGCCTCTGTCAAGCATTGGGTGCTTTTCTTGACAAGAAGGTAATCTTTTGTATGTTTTTACTTCCTCATTTTGGCATTATGACACCTCTTTACTTTATGGTGAATATTCTAAGGACTCATCTGCTGCATATAATTCAGTGCGAATGATGGAAAAATGAAATGAATGATGTGATTTTGTGAACGGAAAACGATATTTATGTTCATAATTTGTTTATTTAAAAAATGTTTGTTTGCATTGTTTATGGGATAAATGACTAAATTTGTACTTGTGTAGATATTGAATGCTGGCTTTCTTTGTATACCCTAAAATATTTACCCAGTACATGTCCGTTCCTCCTTTTTGTTTTTCTTTACGGAAATTATTCTAAATATTTCCGAAGGAAGAATTGTAGATGCAAAGCTTACACACTCACACTTGCACCCCTGTTATACCTTGGATGAACAGAAGCTTTTAGCATGGCTTTTTTGGCTTTCTTGGGGGAATGTGTTGGAGAATAATTTTTGTCATAGTATTCCAGGTACATTATCCCAATGAAAGCAATATTTTTCAAGCTCCTCTGGAAGCATTTTTCTACATTTTATTTTATTTTCTTATATTGACAAGTGACTGGACGTAGGAGTTGTTTTTCTTTCATTATTTGTTTTATTCACTTGATATTCTTACACTGTCCTCAACAAGTCTCATATTCCATGGAATTTATCATTTTAATCATTGGCAGTCTGTTAGTAATTCTCTATCATATGTCAATATTATGCTGGGTGCATATTGAATTCGTCTCTGTTTTTTGAGTTAGGTTGTCACTTGCCTTCGTCAACCGTCACAAGGACCTACTTTTGGGATCAAAGGAGGAGCAGCTGGTGGTGGCTACAGCCAAGTAATTCCTATGGATGAGTTCAATCTTCATCTAACAGGAGATATACATGCAATAACCGCAGCAAACAATCTACTAGCTGCTGCAATTGATACCAGGATTTTCCATGAGGCAACACAGTCAGACAAGGCTCTTTTCAACAGATTATGTCCTCCAAATAAAGAAGGGAAAAGGAAGTTTAGTGATATCATGTTCAGGCGTCTTAAAAAACTTGGTATTTCCAAGACCCAGCCAGAGGATCTCACACCAGAAGAAGTAACTAAATTTGCTAGGCTTGATATTGACCCAAATTCTATTACATGGAGGAGAGTAATGGATGTTAATGACCGGTTTTTAAGAAAAATTACTGTTGGCCAGGGTTATGATGAGAAAGGAATGGTAAGAGAAACAGGATTTGATATATCAGTTGCTAGTGAGATAATGGCTGTTTTGGCCCTCACAACCTCCTTAGCTGACATGCGAGAAAGGCTTGGAAAAATGGTGATTGGAAATAGCAAGAATGGTGACCCAATATCTTCTGATGATCTTGGCATTGGAGGTGCTTTAACAGTGTTAATGAAAGATGCCATTAACCCTACTCTTATGCAGACTTTGGAAGGAACCCCTGTTCTGGTTCATGCAGGACCTTTTGCAAATATTGCTCATGGGAATTCTTCTATTGTGGCTGATAAGATTGCTCTAAAGCTGGTCGGTCCAGGTGGATTTGTAGTTACAGAAGCAGGTTTTGGTTCAGATATCGGAACTGAAAAGTTTATGAACATTAAGTGTCGATACAGTGGTTTGATACCTCAATGTGCTATTATTGTGGCAACAATAAGGGCTCTAAAAATGCATGGTGGAGGGCCTGAAGTTGTTGCCGGAAAGCCTCCTGACCATGCATATTTGGCTGAAAATATTGCTCTGGTCGAGGCTGGCTGTGTGAATCTGGCGAGGCATATATCCATTACAAAAGCTTACAGTGTTAATGTCGTTGTTGCTATTAACAAGTTTTCAACTGACACTGAAGCTGAATTAAACACTGTTAGAAATGCTGCTTTGGCTGCTGGGGCTTATGATGCTGTAATTTGTACTCATCATGCTCATGGTGGTAAAGGAGCGGTAAGATTTTTCTTTGAAAGCATTATGTTTGTGCTAAAGAATAAAGCTATACCCATCATTTACCCTAATATATAATATTGTGAAATTTAACAATTAATAATGCCAATAAACACCAAATGAATATGACAACCAATTGATTGCATGCTGTAATAATTTTGTGGAATAACAAACCAAATTTAAGTGATAAGCTTCCTTGATTGTTATCTAGTGGTTGCCTTAATTCTTAAGTTGGTGCTGCAGCCCAATAACCAATGGGCTCGTCACTTGCTGACCATAATATCCGTGTCGGGAAAAAAAGATGTATTCTATATTTGAGAGTTGACTTTTTTGGTAGACAACCATTTTGGGGCCAGGAGTAGTGGCACACATTTTTCTTTACTTATTTTATGTAACATGATATGGTATCATAATACTCCCTCCGGTCCTAATTATAGAACAATATTTAGGAGTTGATCTTGGTCCTAATTATAGGACAAAGTTTTAATTTTTGTCCATTTCTTCCCAAAATACCCCCATCAACTTTCTCAATAATAATGAAACACAATAACAATTTTATAATACACCTATGTATTCTATGAAGTGAGTAATATTTGCAACTCATTAATGTCACATACACTTCAATTCTACTGTTTATTTTATTTTTTTTAATAAAATAATTTTGAAACCCTAAGAAACTTTAAGTTAACGCCTTTTGATAGTCTTTTAAAATAGAGAGTAATACACATTGTTTGTGGTTTTTTCTTGGCTCTCAGGCGTACTAGCTAGAGAAATTAATTCTCAATCTTTGTAATGAATGGATCAAATCTGACTTTGTTAATCAAACAATGAGTTTTGCGGTTCTTAACTACAATTTCCTCATATACAAGAAGTGCTCCAATTAATACTCCAAAGTTAGGGCATTTTTGGAAAATAAATAAGATTAATTAATTTAACTAGTATTCTTAATTTCTCCAAAGTAAGGTAAATATGTCCTATAATTAGGACTGGAGGGAGTACCATATATGAATTATATTGCTTACTGAACTTTCTGTGACATGATTTAGGTTGACCTGGGTATTGCAGTTCAGCGAGCCTGTGAAAATGCTGTAAACTCATTCCAGTTCCTATATTCTTTAGACATAAGTATCAAAGAGAAAATAGAGGCAATAGCAAGATCATATGGTGCTAGTGATGTTGAGTACTCAGAGCAGGTAGGCCCTTCTCACCTTGATCTGACAGCTAGCTTCTCTATATTTGACAAATCAAGCATCTAATGTTTTATTCTGATTGATTCTCTTGCTACTAACCAAACTGGATTACAGATTTGCTTATTCTGCGAAGTCATGAGCTATTTCAATGCAGCGTTCTTTTATCTTTTCACAATAGAATAATTTATGATGCAAGGCAAAAGAATTATGGATTAAATTAAAAGCAAATGGAACATGAGAAAAGAGAGATAGAAAACGTCTCAAAACATGAACATATCCTCATATTAAGATATACTACCTCGGGTCCTAAATATAGGACAAAGTTTGTAGTGCAATTTGGGACCGGAGGGAGTATCTCTTTAACTCAATACACATCATGTAAAGCTTTTTCGTATTTTCATGCCTTCAGAATATCTGGCCTACAGTTGTCAATTCACTAACTCTAAGGTGAACCATTAAAAACATCTAAGCCTGTTGTTTAGTATTCATTAAAATCCTTCATTCTGTTCTTTCTGTTTCTGATAAATATAATTTAGTGGAGGGTGGGTGGGTGGGTAGTCTGTTCTGTGTTTCCAAAATAGCATACGCATCATATCAACTCCCAGCTCGGAACTTTCAACTTGATGACATTTTGTGCTATCATCTGTGTACCTTCATATTTGTATTCAATCCAAACGGAAAGCTTTTGTTCCTTTCAGTTTTTTCAACTGTCTAATTGATGCCCTTTTACAAAGGGAATAATCTATTGATCCTTATAAATTATAATTTTACTCAATCATTTGGTTCTATATAGTTTAGAAGTTTGTAATTTTATGTTTATCTTTGTTATTAAACTCAAGTTAATCTTCTGTTAGATCTTACTAGCTTGACCAATTATGTGCTATCTTTAAACTCACTTCTCACTTCGGTCCTTTTTATATGTTATCAACTGCTCTTCAAAGATTAAGGAAGTTAACTAAAGTTAGTCAAATGTCAAAAGTTGTTACAGCTTTCCAAAATTATCCTGATTGATATATTCATTGAGGAAGGACAAAAAGTCATTAATTAAGCTAAGAGTGAAAGAGAAAAGGGTATTTTTGAAAATGAATCATAAATGTTTCATTAAATTTTATAAATGGCCTTACATTTAAAGCCAATGCATATTTATTGTGAAGATGGTATATAGTTTGGCCACAGCAGCAAAATTTAGGTGTGTTGAGTGAATTTGAACTATAGGAATTAAGATAAAAATTGTCAAAACTATATGGACCCACTTACATGTTTAAAAGGATAGATGCCAAATTGAAAATTTTGCCTAATATTTTTGGGACGAGCAGAATGCTTTAGTCTAAAAGAAAAACAAATGGAAAAGTGAACTAAAGCTGATGATCTTAATTCTGATTGACACTTTGGTTGTCTGACAAGGCTGAGAAGCAGATTCAAATGTATACCAATCAAGGGTTTTCAAATCTGCCAATCTGTATGGCCAAGACTCAGTATTCTTTCTCACATAATGCTGGAGAGAAGGGAGCGCCAAGTGGATTTATCTTACCCGTAAGGGATGTGAGAGCCAGTATTGGTGCTGGATTCATATATCCCTTGGTTGGAACAATGAGTACAATGCCAGGGCTTCCAACAAGGCCTTGCTTCTATGACATCGATCTGGATACATCAACAGGAAAAGTTATTGGCCTCTCTTAATTTAAATACCTAAGTGCTTCTCCACAATAATAAAAAAGGGGTCATGTAGAATTTCTAATCGCATTGCCCTCCCCAGTGTTCAACTTCTGATATTTGTTGCATTTTGCTTTCTTGGAACCTGTAAGCCCAACATAAGAATATTGGAATCATGCACTTTTCGTATCTGTTGATGTGTGAAGTGTATTATTAGCATTGTAAGTTTTGTTGATCAAATGTCAGGCCTACATCTTGACAGCCTAGACCAATAATTTGATTGGGAATGAAGGTCGTTTTGTCCCATTTTTGCCATGCCTAAGGTGGGTCTGTTATTGTTCTGGAATAGGGGAAATAAGCACAAACATAACAAGCTTTGCGCATTTGATTGTCTGCTTCAGCATGAAATCCACATTTTCTGCACATCCAAAAGATGAGCCGGGATGAGGGGTTTTTGTTTTTGTTTTTGTTTTTTTTCAATTTCTTCATTAATTTTTTTATTTATTTGAATTAAATTGTATTTAACAGCTTAAAGTATTTTTTTAATAACATCGAGCATCTTAAATTATTTAATTTTTAATTAATTTAAGCAATTTGAAATACTGTATGCTACTAAAAAAATATTCCAAGATATTGGGTGCTATCGGAAAAATATTTTAGGATACTGGTTGGTACTGAAAAAATATTTCTCGATGCTGGATATGCTGGAAATTAATTAATTTTGGATAATGGGTGCTAAAAATATTACAGGGTGCATCAAATAATTTACTCCAAATAAAAAATAATATATATATAAAAATGGGTTCCCTCACAGATGTGTTGAGCAGGGCATGCGGACCCCTTCCACATGAAGAGAAAATAAGGGAAGGGGTGTTAAATTACTTGATAAATATGCAAATTAGTTATTGTGTAGCTTTGTAATTTGTTATTAAATTATTTCTAAACAGTGCAAGGTGCAGATACTTATTTGGGAAAATGACAATTGCAGATCTTGTGAAATCATTTAGTGATAAGTGAAGACTTATAGTCATTGAAATGTCATGAAAGGACTATGATTTTATTTTGGCAATTAAAAATGAAAAAAAAATTAATACTACCTCTCATTCTTAATGAATGACATAAGTGGGGGAGTTGATGTTGGTCTTAATTAACTTTATTGATATTCCCTCAATAATAATCAAATAAAAGAGAAAGGGAAGGAATTGGAGAAAATGATTTTAGAAAAAATATTCCATATTAACTAGCTTAACTAACTTTCTTAACCTAATTAAATTAGATAATAGGTCTTGCATTAAGGACCATAGAGGATAAAAAGTAGCCATGCCCTATGTGTCAAAATATTTAACAGTTACTTCACTGTCAAATAAGGACAAAATAACAATCAAATATGTCATATTCTCTAATAATACAAAGTCATCATGAACTCATAAGCTATCTCAGATCTGCTGCTTACTTCCGTGAACTCCAAACTCGCTAATAGACAAATTATATGGTGATGTATACATAAGCAATAGACAGTTATGTTAGTCAAGAAAAAGTTAAAAAAATACATATGAATTTTATAAAATGGTATAAAAATTCTATGGTCGTTAAGTGAACTAATGTTGGTTGTTTTGCTAACCGTCTTTATTAAACATCCCATAAGCCATTATGGGGTCTTCTGCACGATACAATGGTTGCACCTTCTTAGTGTTGGAGCTGCTTGTCCCCTGGCCACCTCATCCACTGTTCTTCTTTACTTTTTTTCATCATTGACGGTTTTGCCTAGAAGCTAATGATATGCAAATTAGGGACAATCGTTATGAATTAGCCATGTGCGAGAAGGAGAGAAAGAGATTGAGGATGACACATCCATCATTACAACAATTAATGCGTCTAAATCCTTTGATAATATTCATCAACAATGAAGAAACTTGATAACAGGTGGAAATGGTAGTGCGGTCATTGTTAGGATCGGCAGACACAGCGGAAGAATTTTAAAATTATTTTACCGATCCTAATCGAGGATTAATCAATGGCGTTTAAATTGAGTTAGAAGGATTCGTACCTTGTTCAATTCAGGTTTTCAATCTCTAGGAGCCAACACCTCAGGTCCACTCCCTTTACCGGTATCCACACGAATGCTCTCCAACACAGACTGCATACTAGCGCCTCCAATGTCTCCTAGGGTTTCCCTTGCGGCTCACAATTCTCATGCATGTATAAGTATATCTGCTCTATCGAATATAACCTATGACGGCTATATTCAAATTTCAAAATTAATCTTTATTAATTTTGAAATTAATTAACAATTAATTATCTTGATGAGCTAATTACATAAATTCAGTTTAAATTAAATATGTCTAACAATTTTAATTTAACCTATTTATTTAATCTAAATAAAGAGCCATTAGATTTAATTTATCTTCATAAATTAAATATGAGAAACTATCTCTATCATGTTAGTTATTAAATATAATTTATCTTAATAAAATTAAATTTAAAACTAACACAATATAATAATATCATAATACACACACACACACACACACACACACACACACACAAAATATGTATTTCGAAAATACATACATACATACATATATATATATATATATATAATATTATTAATGAATTTTATATTATATATATATATAATTCATCTACCATAGATTAAACATTATCTCATGTTAGGCCATTCTTGTGTTCGACCCTATAGGCCCATACGAAGTTGGCAGTGGGCCAATAACTGTATTAACCCACAAGTCACAAGCGGCTTCTAGCAAAACATTACGACTACCCAATTCATATGAGAATCGTTAACACGATGTAACTTGTCATACAACCATGTCACGTCCCTTTTGTCACACGATATATCAGTCAAGGATGAGACATGGATAATGTCATCCTCTTGTTCTTGACCATTACTTTCTCGAATCTTGAGTAGTCTGACAATAGAAATGGAAACTCCTTTCCATTGTAGTATGACCATACATTTCTTAGACTCACTCATCGAGAGGCCCAGTAATTGTTAGAACCGGCTATCACCCAAGAGGGGGTGAATTGGGTGTATAATAAAAACTTAAGAAATTTAGAAATCTTTTCGTATCTTAACGAAAGCGGTAATTATGAAGGTTTATAAATCAACAGTTAGATTAAATAATATATGCTGGAAATATAAGAGTTTAGGGAAGAGAATATGCAAACTGTGATTTATCCTGGTTCGGTCCAATCTGTGATGGCCTACGTCCAGTCCCTAGACTCCTCCTGAGATTTTCAAATCCACTATCTTCTTGTTTAATCCGGGCACAAGAAAAGCCTTTACAATTCCACAAGTTTAATCGGGTACTTGTGAAACCTATTACAAATCTCTCACTGAAATACTCCCCCTTACGGCAAGTCTTACGAGCAGAGCAATTCCGAAGATCTTCCTCTCCTGCTTACTCATGCAAGTCTTACGAGTAGCAACGTTCTCTCCTGCTTACACCCCTGTAAGTCTTATGAGCAGCAACGTTCTCTCCTGCTTGCACCTTGTAAGTCTTAGGAGCAGAATGTCTTACTGGCAATTCTCTCTATAGCTTCTCCCGTAAGGAAATCAACCTTCTCAAGGTCCCTCTACCTTGAGATCAACTCAGAAATATATTTGAAAGTGTTTACAGACTCTCTCACAGAGTGGGTATAATACTCACTGAAGTACAATACAAATAATCACTCTCTCAACGATAAGTAATATAGAAACTGGAAAACAGAGAGTGTTTGGGTAGAAGAGAGGATTCATATTTCTATCATTTTTCACGTAGTTGCTCACTGTCTCTATTACACATCGACGTTGAATGCTCTCTCATTTATAGTTGATGAAGATGATAACCGTTGTGAGCATTCGTCCGTTGGAGTCATTTTGACCGTTGAGCATATTTGAAAAATGAGCTACCATGAGATTTTCGTTGCAAAGCAGAGTGTCACGTTGAGGAGCGATATGTCTCATTATGAGCTGTACATCACGTTGTGGAGTAGGATGAATACGTTTGAGTTTCCAAACAATCTCTCATGGTGGGTCAATCTTTTGTCGTGGTAGGTAGCCGATACTCGGTGTGTAATGATGCCGCCTGCCATACTTGACTCTTTCATTTGGATTTGTAATCTCACCGTTAAATTTCCTGTTTCACACTGCAAAATGCTTAATCACTAATAGGATGAAGTATTAGTCATGGGCATGTTGGATCATTGGTCAAAAGCTGAATTTCTGGCTTCTGGGACTCATCACGTGAGTGAAGATATTCGCCATACGTGACCTCCGTTCTTAAAGATGCAATCCAAATATTTAATCTCCTGTTTTACACTTGAAATATATGTTAGTTAATGTTTAGGAAGAATAACAAGTGAAAACATAATGATTGTATAACATTTAACCACATTTGGATTGATGGCTATGAGAGTCTGAACTTCTACGTTGTTTCTGTCAGGACCTCACTTGAGTGCAAAGAAGCCTCACTCGAGTGCATGTACAATTTCACGTTTTGACTTCCTCTTGGGCAAACACTCGTTGCTCTTCACTCGCATCTGCTCGAGTGAATTCTAGATATCACTCGAGCACAACCAGTCATGCTCGAGTGCGCTTCTTGTTTTCATGTACATGCTTCTTCTCGGGTTAACACTTTCATGTCAAAACTTGCATGTGCTCGAGTGAGAAATAGTCTAATGCTCGAGTATGGATCCTAGTTCTCGAGTGTTGTAAATTTCTTCACGTTTCAGTTGCTTCTGGATATCACTCGCACAACATTTTTCAAGAGTCCGTTTTTGCACCAGCGAGTAATGTGGGGCCACTTTGGAAAAAATTTATTTATTTGATTCTAATGATGTATCATAAGAAAGCTCTTGCCATATGCATTCCAATGTAAAAATAATCAGCTCCAAACTCGTTGTATTCTGCATGTTATGATCGAAAGAGTGTCTATCGCACTAGACTGCACATGCCTCAACTTCCAGAAGGCATAGCTCCTAGAATATACCTTCAAATTAGGTGAATTACATATCCATGGAAATCTATTTGAGTCTAGTTTCTTTTGGCACTGGTCTCGTCTCAATCCAATGTGTCGTTTTTGAGTTATGCTCAAAATACCGAACCTGTGTTGAAAAGTGACGGTGATTTCATTGTCAACTTACATGGATCATATCTCCTTCATCTGAGCTTCTTTAAATATGATCTTGGTGTACAGTTTACTTGTTGTGAGTCTTCTTTCATATGCCACCAGTTTTGGGTCAATCCGACATGTGGTTTGAGAGATATGACCAAAATACCGAACCTCTGTCAGGCTGAACGTAAAACAGAGTAGAACAGAGTGTTCATCCCGTGCTCTCCCGTGCTCGAGTGTGTTCATCCCGTGCTCGAGTGCAACACCTCTGGCACCCGAGTATTGAGCTCTCACTCGAGTAAAACTCCCCTAGAAGTGCCATAACTCACATATAAGTCATCTTAGCTTCGTATTAACCTATTCCAACCATCATTTGATCATAGAAGCCTCCGGTATCATCATAGAAACCTCCAGTATCACTTCTAACAGCTTAAACCTTGATATTCTCATAAGATCTTACAAGTTCTTCTTTCTTCCATATCTTTCTTCTTGATTTTCCTCTTGATAATAATTCTCCATAACCTAAGTAAGCATCTCCTTGACTATCTTCAATTTCTTTCTTCTTCTTCCTCTTGTTCATTTTCATTAATTCAATCTTCTTCATTCTTTGCTTGACTAATCTACAAAATATGTAACATTAAATATAGTAGTTAGTCAAAGAAATACATTATATAAACTTTTTACTCTTATCATTTCACATCTATATTTGACATCATCAAAACTAATCATATCTAACAGTAATATCTCTCTACTAATGTGAGGGACAAATTCCATCTTGATTATTTATATTCTTTTGTATGAAAAACCACCAAGCCCGATTGTAGCCTTTATCATCACCTGGTCAAAAGTGATTTTTGACTAATTCAAAGCTTAGCAACTCTCATGTAGGAATCCATAATGACCTCAGGTCAAAGGGCATTGTGACGTGGTTATACATGAGAAAAGCTTATGACTTGATCCATGTAGCTTTCTCATAGTGATTCGGTCCAGCACCTTGTACTCTTACAAGTGCTTAAGATTTTGATTCGTGTCTCCATATCTTATCAAAGTCATACTAGTCTTGTTTCATCTCTACTCCTGCATAGATGACTGACCAGGGACATTTTAGGATAATCTTTATGATTTATCCATGGGTACAATTATCACAGTTAACATGCAAATAATATGATAACAGAATAGATAAATTTCATTAAATTAATAATGTTTAAAGTATAATGATTAGCCCTTAGGGCACAATTTCCAATAGTCATTACATCATGTAGATATGATTAACTAAATGGTCTGTTAGATATGATTAATTTTAATAATGTCAAATGTTAAAGCAATGGGTAATGTGTGTGGGGGACTATTTACTAAACGGTCTGTTAGATATGATTAATTTTGATAATGTCAAATGTTAAAGCAACATGTTTGCATGCTATATATATCTCATCCAATGTTGGAATTATAAGAAAGATATAACTAAAAAAGGAAGATTAGGCGTACCGAGGCGAATCCATGTTCGAATCCGGGTCAAAGCTCCAATGCTCCATACTTGTGCCCACACAATTATTAGACTACTAAAGCCTAATTGTGATTTGCACAGTAGATCACCAGAATCAGAAAGATGGTAGGAGAGAAGAGAATTGCCAAAAAACTCAATTACGGGGTGAATTGCAATTGAGGAGGCATACCCTATTTATAGTGGTTTATGGAGGCCACTAATTAAGAAACATGTGCACTCATTCTTGCCCTCCAAGACAGCAATTAATTGATTCTCAATTAATTCCCTAATTATGGTGATTTGTTCCTCATTTAACAAATCCATAATTATTGCTGAATTATTCCTTAATATGCAATTAATGCTGATTTTATTCTTATTTGATTAGGCTACTTATATCCTAATCAAATAGTCTAGCCCATCAAGGGCGGATTTGGACCCAAAGTCCAACATCTCCCACTCACACTTGATGGGCCTCCCATCGTGCGTGCGTTACTCTTTCTTGTTTCATACTAGGCGTTTGCCGTGACTGCATGGGCAAAAACGTCTTTAAGATTTGGTGCTTGTGATACTAGAAATCCCTCATATCGGATCAGCATCTAAGGACACCCTATATATATAACCGTAAGCTATATGTTCATTGCCTCATATGCCCCAGATTTTCCCATACATATTACTCATGGCATATCTAATGCCTCTCGAGTTAATATGTTGATTAACTCAGATTGCCTTCCATGCACATAGTATCCGCACTTACTAGCTACACATAGAGCTAGTAAGGGGTCGACTGCAGATACTAGCACATCTTATGTATTTAGGAGTAAATCTTCCTTTTTGACTAATCATCAGTCCATCTTGACTTGGTCGTTTTCCTAGTTTTTACTCGTCTGACCGAATCGAGTGTGATCATGGAGCTTCAGCTAAAGTAGCTGTCACCAAACAAAGCTTTCATGATGCCGTCTAAGTCTTAAGGGCATCGCAGAAGGATTTTTCCTTCATGGGACTCACACTGTAGTGAACTAGGGATCTTTCACCAACATCCCATGTTACAGTTTAACTCTTAAGCACATGCAGTATGAATTGCATGCTACGGTGAGGTGTATGTCGATTTCTTTATCTTTCACCGTATAGACATTAGTTCCAAAATGTACTCAACATTCGAACTAGAACTTTCTTTTTCATAATATCTCTTTTATAATCTCATTTGTGAAAAAGAGTTCTTTGCCTAGCTACAGGTCTATATTCATGCTTCGATCCATTTTCTGTGTATATGCACACATGTGGATCTCATCTCAGTCTAACTGAGGCGACTCAAACACAAAGATTCTTCTCAACCATCTCATGGTGATCATTCGCTCGTCTTACCCTCCCATGCCCCTGCAAAACATGGGAAGATGGTTGTTCGTGTGAGTGAACCAACCTCTTTTGACCTGTACGACATACAAAATTGTATACCTTATATGTATTTACTCATAACATACATACCATTTCTTTTATTTTCATATAAAAGAAGTTCATGACCTTATATTTTATTTGCGCCCCTAGTTTTTCATTAACTCAATGAAAATCAAGTTATGGGTTCAATAAGGGGATCTACCAACATTCTATCAGTAGAAGGTCATTGAACTATCGTTTTCCCTCTTTGAAAGCATATCTCTCATAGAGATGTATCAAAAATTATGTTTCGCCTTGCTATGATACTTAGGATCCTCATCATAAGATGTTATCATTTGGATCCTTCTATCCACCATTCATTCCCAATCTCTCATAGGAATTACTTTAGCCATATGGCACTTTGAATGATGGTAGAACACGCCCTGTGTTCTATTTCCATGGATACCAGGAAAAAATACTTTGTACATTTCCTTACTCCATCACCATTTGCCTAGGTCTTGTATTGGAGTATCCTTTCAAAAGAAAAGTTGTTATCTTAACAACTTAATCCATGGTTATTCTCATAACCCATTTCATAGCAAGACCAAAAACAACTTCCAACTCTGACAAAAAACATTCAGTCTTATGTACACCACTTTGTATATTCATATTACCAATTATAGTCTTACATGGGACTCTATCCACCTTTCTTATGTTGGATTCCTTATAGGACATGTAACCTCTTTAGGTTTATGCCCTTGACTTCAGGGGTATCCATGGGTTTGCAGTTTGACATCCTATGATGTCTAAGGAGTACACTTGTACATGTCTTAGGTGGAAAAGATTGTATCTTTCTTGTGTAATCTCTGTTTATCTTGTCATTCAAGATATTTGTTCAATCCATGACTTTCTTAACTCAGAATTTAAGGATTCTCTGATCCTTTATTCCTTTGACTACCTTGACACTTGTTTCATATGTCATTTGACAAAGGATGACTTCACAAAGAATCATCACCAGACTATTTGGGACTTATGTAGTTTTCTTCGATTATTTCGAAGTTGGTGAGGCTTTCACCTTGTGAAAACCTCATATACTACTATTTGGGTGATTGTTTCTACGAAGCCCTTAAGCTGCTTCATGTAGAGTTCATCACTCAATTTCCAAAAATTCCAATTTGGAAGGTGGTCTTTACATCATCTTGATGCAATTTCAAGACTAAGCTTGTTGTCATAGCCAAAGTTTAGAGTTAAAACGTACAACGGACAACCTTCCATTGTATTACCCCCTAGCCACTAAGTGTTTTAGGTTTTACATGCCCCCAACAGATTTGAGAACCTTCTTGTTCCCAATCGCCTCTTGTCTAGGTGACAAATGACCTAAACACGTATTTGGCTTAAAAAGAATCCAAATCCTCCTGCATGACACTTTGCAATTCATCTTAGCAGGTCCTTCTAGTGTCTTTCAGACACTTATAAGTACTTATCATCACCTTTTAAATGATGAAGAGAGCATTCGATCCATTAGGGAATCTATCCCTTATAGTTATTCGCTAGATGACAATTTGCTCCGAGGTAGATTTCATATGATTCTTTTCCTATGTATGAGTGAGGTAATTCTCTCGTAGTAACTTACCTCTTACCTCTTTCATTGTAAAAATGGTCTCAATTCTCCTACTCAGATCAGTGAACTTAGGAACACTTGGTTATTCCTTGTCACTTGTGAACCTCTTAAAGAGATTTATTGTGATCAATGCTCATTTCCTGCTAGGAAATCTAGGTTTTATGAACGTTGTGTCCCACGGTTTTCTCTTAGTCACTGAACCGGCATCATTTTCACTAATGAAGACGGTCATGTCAAATTCTCATGTCATCTCACAAAGAGATACCTTGTATACCTTGACCCCAATCTTCCTTACTCATAGGAAGAATTATGAATATAAAGTTGATGACCCTTATGGTCTTAACGAGCTTGGTCCTAGTCTAAGGCCCATCCACGATTCATAGGGTAAGGTTGTGACTGACATAGAGGGCATTTGATTAAGTGTGAATATAATAGCTATGAGTCTACCTACCAATATATGGCTGATAGCCTTACTTATGCCATTATGTTCATAACCAAATCAAGGAGAGGTCTATCTCTCTATTTCAACAACTCTATTATGTTGAAGGGTTATAGGTATTGATAGTTGCCTAACAATGCCTTTCTTGTACACAAAGCAGCTTGAACTAATCATATGGGTGTCTCTAACCCTTATTAGATAAAAAAAAGTCTTTTCCTTTTAGTTTAACTAATTCCTAACTAGTTCTGCCATTATCTAACAGCTTCACACTTGCTAAAAATCAAGTGAACATTACTGTATTTTGAGTAAACGTCTACAACATTAATGAAACACCATGCTCTTTGTGTTTTGCCCTCACGTTCATTGGTTAACTAACGTCATAATTTGCCAATTGCAGTGGATTTTCTCAAAAAATGTTTCTTTGTCTTTCTTGCCAGGTAGAATGAGTTCTAAACTTATTCATAAGGGTATTAACCCTTTAGCACACGTTATTTAGCAAATACTCTTTTGCTAGTTTGATCATTTCTTTTAATTAATATGTACATGTGTCAAGAAAAGGAATCTTTTATCCCTAAAAGAAACATCAAAATCCAACAAAGGTTTTGAGAATCATAGTCCCATCGATCCTTAACTAAAGAGATAGCAAAGATTTGATTTGTCAGTTGTAATGGAGTGAATCAGGGTCGTTTATCAGTGCAGAGTTAACGTGCAAGTTCCAATCCCTTGATTCTTTCTCTTTGTTGCTTTGCATTTGACATGAAGCCATATGCTTCTCTGAAATATCCATAACTCATGTGGATTGCTACTTTTATAACCCTTAAAGGTTTATCAATGTAGCATTTCATCTTTTGCAGAAACCATTTGACCTCCTCTAGATTAATTTTACCTCATAGGTTTCTTGCCCTTGGGCTTAGAGGATGAATCCTCCCACTCTTTAGCTAAGTTAGTTTGACTGATGGATCTTGGATCCTTCAGTCTCTCATACTTAAGTTCAATATGGTGAATCACATTACTGAAGGTTACAATATGCATATCAGGGGCAATTTTTACTTTTGTATACGCCCACTCATTGGAAGACGCGCCTTACTCCCACTCACTGGGAGACGCAGCTTACTCCCACTCATTGAGAGACGTCTTGTCACAACATTCACTTGTTGTTTGTTAGAAAGAACTTGGCATTTAGTTTGTCTCAACTTCTTAGTTTGACATCTGCCTCAAGTGTTGCCTAAACAATATGTTAGGACTTAGTACACTATGTTAAAACTTAACTTAGTTTTAACTTTATGGAAGAAGATCATCTATTCCACTATCTTCTAACACTATCTACACGGTTTGGATAAGGTTACATTGCTCGTACCATCATAAGTTTGAGCAATGTTGTTCTTTCTATGCTTGATAGCATAAACCTTTTGTATCCTTCAGTTGCTTCAGCCTCTAAATGCTGAAGACTAGTTGGTAAGATGTCCCTGACATCTCATTCTTCTTGAATGAAAGAGATTTGAGAGTTTTTAACTCGACAGATATCTCTATCGAGCTTGTCTTCATAAGCTCAGTCAAATAGACTTGGTCATAATTTGTCACTTAGACGATTATGGCATACAAATCTTATTTGTTCAAATAAGACAAAGGATAATTAGATAATAAGTTCACTAGTTTTATGTTCAGGAGACAACTATATTGACTCCCATCCCAATCATACTAGTTAGCTCATCACCCTTTTAACCATAGTCTTCTTTGAACACATTCCCCTTTGGGTTTCTAGACGCATTCTAGAAACTCTCATTCAATCAAAAAAGGCAGTTATATCAACAAGATAATAACACAATATCATCTAATCAGCATGAACATTCAAGGAAATAGGAAAAGAACATACTTAATTCAATTCCAAAAAAAAGAAGAGAATTTAATCATAAATTTAATGGAAAAACAAGAACATTCAAAAGTTTAAGCCTCATATTGTTGTCTCTTAACAGATTCTCCTTCTCATAGGCCCTTATGACCATATTAACTCATGTAGCTTCTAGCTACAATGTCCAGCTCCTCTTTGCCATGTTTACATCCACTCATTTGGATGTATTTACAGCATACCTCCCACTTGATGAGATGATTCTAACATCTCTATCTGTCTTATCCTTTGTCACAACATTTGTGATAAAGGATTGACTTTTAGAAGTCATTGCTTCAATCCAAGTGGATCAATGTGGTTAGAAGCATGGGACGACTTATTATTATTCAATAATTATTGAATAATTTTAAGTTGCTGCAATTTTTTAGGTTTTTTTATCTCTAAAAGTTTGAGTCAAGGTTGGATAGGATTTTATATTCAAAAACTCATTTGAATAATCCCTTACTTTTAAAGAATTTTACAGCATTAACCTTATGTTGTAGCTAAAATACTCTTAATAAGTAAGTCAACCTATCCCAAAAATAATAGAATCCACAAAGACTCAATTTCAATATTTTTGGGAATCTCTAGGTGTATACAAGCAACTTTTTGACTCAAAACAGATCCAAACGTGCTTCAAATATATGTAAATTTTATATCAAATTGAAGCTCTCAAATTTAGGGATTTGTAGGAACAAACCCCATCTCAATCCGAGGTCCCACGTGCTCTCACATACCCCTAGAAGGTCTCTGGATCAAAAAATCCAAAAATAAATTGGAAAATTCTAGCGTTGGCCACTCTTGGCGGTGGCGCGTGACATACACGCGCCGCTTTGAGGGCGTCCGTCGACATGTCACTACTGACGTATCGATGACGTGGCGCTGATGTGCCTCGGTCGACATGGCTGGTCAACGGATAACTTGGCATTTGTTGACCGATGCTGACGGGGCACTTGACGCTGATGTGGCAACCTCTCATTGGTGTCACGTGGCATTGGTTGACTGATGACGTGGCGTTGACTGCCACGTCATCATCTTCAACCTCCAGTCAGTTCAATTTGACCCCGTTGGAGCTCCGGCGGGTCATCTCGACCTGCAAACTTCGGCAGGCCATATCTCCCTTGTTTTAGCTTTGTTTTTTGCATTCTTGGTGTCATTGGAATCGTAGTTCAGTGAACTACAAATCCATGGCATTCATGTGATCTGAAAACCTCAATTTCATTGATCAAATCTCGAGTGAAGTGGCGGCGGTGACTAACGACCTGCCAACTTCTTTCCTTTATTTCTCCCTCATTCAAACTCTGTTTGACACGTTTTAAGCATCGTTGGAATCGTATCTTTGAGATCTACACATCCATGGCTTCTTTTGGGGGGAAAACACTCAGTTTCGAACACCCCATTTTTTCTCGACGTTGTCGGCACGACGTAATTATACCGGATGTGTGTCTTTGTGTTTCAAAGGCTCTTCTAACCTTTGAGGGGTCAAGTCTTTTCCATTTTTTAGTTCCACATAGGTTCCAAAAACACCTAACTTGAAAGAGATCGAAGAAGTGAAGAGAAGACGAAGGAATTGCGCTATACAATATATATACACATGCGCATATATAATAATCAAAGCAAACGCATTCTGCTAACAATAATGAACCTAGTAATATTTGCTTGTATATGGAGCTCTGGTTGAATGAGGAAAAAAACTGGGAAGAAGAATAGCAGCGCACAAAACATAGATGCATGTAAGTTGTATATATATATTTACGACAGAGTTTCATATGTGTAGGCAGAAGCAAAATATATATATACATGTTCACGTATTCATATATGAACTAAAATTTCAAGCAATAGAATCTAAGCATATAAAGCTTGAAGAATAAAAATATGTACAGTGGCACATATTAACATTATATATTCATATATATAATAGCACAGCGGAATTAGATGAGGATATAAACAAATTATATCATTTAGTTTATTCACATAGAATAATCACAGCCACAGGATCAAGAAGGCTCTGATGCCAATGTAAGAAAAATATAACTAAAAAAGGAAGATTAGGCGTACCGGGGCGAATCCATGTTCGGATCCGGGTCAAAGCTCCAATGCTCCATACTTGTGCCCACACAATTATTAGACTACTAGAGCCTAATTGTGATTTACACAGTAGATCACCAAAACCAGAAAGATGGTAGGAGAGGAGAATTGCCAGAAAACTCAATGGAGGGGTGAATTGCAATTGAGGAGGCACACCCTATTTATAGTGGTTTATGGAGGCCACTAATTAGGAAACGTGTGCACTCATTCTTGCCCTCCAAGATAGTAATTAATTGATTCTCAATTAATTCCCTAATTATGGTGATTTGTTCCTCATTTAACAAATCCATAATTATTACTGAATTATTCCCTAATATGCAATTAATGCTTATTTTATTCTTATTTGATTAGGCTACTTATATCCTAATCAAATAGTCTGGCCCATCAAGGGGGACTTGGACCCAAAGTCCAACAGGAATTAATGTTGAATCATTGTTCGAAGTTATTGTTGCAATCATTCTCAAAGAACCATAGTAGCTTACTCAAGTCATTCACTCGAGCAATGCATTTTGAAGTATCTATAGAGTTGTTTGAGTCATTCACTCGAGTTCACATATGGCAAGTATATTGGTTCTCCCATTGCATAATATTAAAGGTTAGCCAAAGGACAAACTAAAAATAGTAAGCTCACTAAGTTGACATTGTATATTTTCTAGCTCGAGTTTAGGGAAAAAGCATAAATTTTTTAAAATTATAGGTACATAAGGGCAATTTAGGAAAGTATGCATGGTAATTCAAGAAAAATTCTCGGAGACATAGGAAAGTAGAGAATAATTTATTAGACTATATTTGAGGCTTAATTGAGGTATAAATGACAAATTACCACATAATTGAATTTTGAATAATTATTGAATTTTGGCTAAATAAAGGATGATTAGACAAATTTAATTTTGAAAAAAAAACAAGAACCCTCAAATAATTGAGAAAAAATAGGGGGAAATTATTTTAGGATTAATATTAATTTATAAGAATTATTTAATGCCCATGAATTGGAGAATTTAGTTTGAATAAGATTTTAAGGGAATTTTACCTAATAATAAGGCATTTTCTTGGAAGTTATGAGAAAAATTCCTCAGGACCAAATTTGTGTTTGAGAAAAATTGGGGAATGACTCCCTAATAAATGTTACATTGGTTATTGATTAAATAATCCTCAAATAGTATTTTGTGGAAGATTAATCCCTTATTAATTGAAAAATTAGAATTAAGCATCATATTTAAGTATGGGAAAAAGACTCCATATCTAAAGGGAAAATCCCTGAAAAAGAACTTTAAAATTAGTAAAAGACAAAAAGGTGCTCTGAAATTTAATATTCCATATCAGTACAAGCGCCTAAACTGAAATATTAGAATTGGAGGTAAAATGACAGATTTAGCCATCTGATGAAAGAAAAGAAGTTGGCGACCAAAGAAGAAGGTAACGCGATACAAGGTGAGGGTCAGCGCGGGAACGTAAGTGGGAGGCGAGACAAACAGGAGTGAGGTATGTACTTTATTGAGTTGACAATGTTCTTCCCTCGCATGATCGAGCTGAAGCAAAACCATTCTCGTCTTCATTTGGGTGGGAAACTTTGATTTGGTGCGGGGTATTTGGGTTTGAAGGACGTGAATGTTGATGAGTGGTATAGGGAAAAATGTAGATGCTGCCTGAAGTTGGGAGGAGGTTAAGATGGTTCATGATGTGCAGTTTCAGTGTTGTGGTTGAAGAGAATAAATGGGGTGGATTTTGTAAGAAACGATTAAGATGAAGTTGAAAAACCCTAATATAGATTTGTGAAAGATTGAGGTACCATTTAGTTTTGTTTTTGTGAACTAACAGTGTGTTATTTATTTGTTGCAGGAGGCGTAAAAAAATGGATGGTAATATTGAGTCAAGCTGTGCAAAGGAGTTGTTTTGTTATTTTCATGTAGGGGAAAATTTGAACGTAATAATGACGGTGAAGTTAAATATATTGGAGGCAGTGTGAAGGTAAAGGTACTAAAAGATGGGATAAGAGTGGAAGATTTAAGAGAAATTATATCAAGATTGATAGGTCATGAAGGGAGTAGTTGTGACATTAAATACACAGTAATGTTTGATGAGAGGACATTAATTGATCTTGATAATGATGGTGAAATTGAAAATCTATTTGGGTTCAATGAAAGTAGTGCGCATGTGTTTGTAGCCCACATAGAGAATGATAATGAATCCTTGCCAATGAATGATGTAGATCTGTAAGTTTGTAATATTTTCTTCATTCCCAAGCTAATAATAAGTTATAAAGTGTTGCTTTTTGCACTTGCCTTATGCACATTTAACAACAACAAAGACAATACAGAAAAAGACTATACACATATGACAGATGTAATTTACTTAATATAATTAAATAATATAACACCCAAAAGCACATGATCAAAATATAGCACAACTCGACCTAATTAAGAATCAATTATAGCAATAATACTTTTGTGTTTGCCCAAATAGATGGTAAAATACAACTGTAGTTTGTGAATTGAATAACTCAAAGATGAAGTGGACAACTGGATTCCACCCTCATAAGTAATCCAATAACACCCTCGAGTCAGCTTCTATACAACTCGAGTTTGGTGACGCTTGGCACAATCACTCTTGGGTTACCCTCTAGTGGTGAGGAAAACTCGAGTTGATAATGGACAGCTCGAGTCCACACTCGTAAGTAATCCAAGAACGCCCTTGAGTCAGCTTCTATACAACTAGAGTGTGGTGACGCTTGGCACAATCACTCTATGGTTACCCTCCAGTGATGAGGAAAACTCGAGTTGATAATGGACAACTCGAGTCCACAATCGTAAGTAATCCAAGAACACCCTAAAGTCAGCTTCTATACAACTCAAGTTTGGTCACACTTGGTACAATCACTCTCTGGTTACCCTCCAGTGATGAGAAAAATTTGAGTTGATAATGGACAACTCGAGTCCACACTCATAAATAATCCAAGAATGCTCTCGAGTCAGCTTCTATACAACTCGAGTTTGGTGATGCTTGGCACAATCACTCTCTAGTTACCCTCCAGTGATGAGGAAAACTCAAGTTGATAATGGACAACTCGAGTCCACACTCGTAAGTAATCCAAGAACACCCTCGAGTAAGCTTCTATACAACTCGAGTTTGGTGACGCTTGGCACAATAACTCTCTGGTTACCCTCTAGTGATGAGGAAAAATCGAGTTGATAATGGACAACTCAAGTCCACACTCATAAGTCTTGACAAAAGCACTGTCTGGTAACCATCCAATTATGCAAGGAACTCGAGTTGTAATCCTCAACTTGAGTGGAGATGCGGAAAGCAACGCAAGACTCTAAAGAATGACTTTCTTGTTACCGTCCAGTGTTGATATAAACTCGCGTCCTCAATGGCCAACTTGACTGAGACACCAAACCACTGTCCAGGTAACATCAATTTATGACCGCGCTATAGTGTATATGGCTATGGATTTGTTGGCGCCAGTATTAATCAGAGTAATGGCAGTTGGAAATGGAAGTGTCGCACTTGCTTAGCAGCCAGTATTGACTTGACACAATCATTATGTAATGTGTGCATCATCATTCTTGACTATGGATTGTTAGTAGTGCTGATCAGATTATTTGCAGTTGGAAATGGAAGTGGCGCACTTGCATAGCAATCTTGATTGGACACAATCCTTATGTAATGCGTACATTATTCAACCCTAAATAGGATATTGTTTATTATGCCTAATTACATCAGCCATTTTGTGTTAGGGATATTAGTTCTCTTAAAAAAATTTTGAGACTGGCTCTTATGTAAAGGATATAGTTACATTGGGACAGAGGAACACAGATCTTGTTGGTGGAATACAAGTACGTTTTAGAAGGTCATGATAGAGGAGTCAACCAGGAAACATTGCATCCCGCAATTGCAACATATATGTCATTAATATAGATTAAAGTGCATAACCTTGTCAGTGGACTCTACCGTATATGACTCTATGACATTAACAATAGTTTACATGGATAGGTGTTGACATTACTATATCGCGGGAACATAACCTAAGCACGTCTTTTACTGGACTTTTCTCCAGAGGGAATGAGGGCCAGAGATGTGTCCAGCTTTAAATTCAGCGGATGATTAACTAACCACCACATAATGTCGTTCCGCAATTGCTGAATATCTTCCTGTAAATAAGTAATTTCCTCAGTGTCAGGTTCAATGGAAACCATAATGGAAATCATAAGTAAATAAGAATGCGTACAGAGGGAATTCTGGACCACTTACATTTTCATAATGGAAATCACCTTTCGGGGTCCACTAGCTCAACCAAATCATAACATGAACACCACAGTCCCTCCTGTACTCTCACCCACATGAAAACATTGTGTTACTTAATGAAACAATGCAACCTAAATTGTAAGAGGCAAATGTCAAGAAGCTTACAGATTATTCTGTTGCACAATAGGAGGCCACACAATATCTGACATCTTCTTCTTCCTAGCCAGATGAGGTTTAATAATGTACATGATGTCAATGGACCTATCTCTCTGCAAAAACAACATTTATGTGTCTTAAGATGTGGGTCAGTTGAAGTAAACCACCTCAACTATAGCAGTGAGTCAGGGGAACTTACAATTAAGTTTACCACAAATATGTAATCATCTGTCATGCCACCCTTCCTAGTAGTCTTCTTTCTGCCTAGAGCAAGCTTCATTGATTCCAACACGTAGAAGGTCATAGTATTTGTCTCTAACGCAACACAGAACCAATGGCCACGCACAAGTGTCGGACCCATTATCAACTCACAGTCGCCTATATTGTAACTGACGATTTTGGGAGAGAATTCTTTACTCGCAGAAGACACTTTCCACTCTATTGGGTTACCTACCAACTTTGTCTACATAAAAACACATAGTACTAAGTAATGTGCACATAATATAGTCAAATTAAATGTTGTTCCACTATACAACAATCTATGACTTACCATGAACCATGCATAAAAAATATGGCGCTTGAGCTGTCCTTCCTCCAGGTTGAAGTCATACATTAAAGCCTTAGACACAACCGACATCACCTACAATAGAAAAGAAACTATTGCAATGTCTAAAAATAAAATTCACCATAACTTAATGAAACCATTATCCATATAAGCCGTTATCCATACATACCGTATTACATAGTCTTTGAATTCCCCCTAGCATATACAACTACTCTCGACACAGTTCTTCATCCAAAATGTCAACCAACGGCCTAGAAAAACATTTGAAATGCAATGGCAGTATGTTCATCGCTTCCCGTGTTGTGGTAATATACTAACAACATAACAGTCATTCAATCATAGGACATCTATACTTATACTTTAGCCTCTACACCTCTAGCCATTATGGAAACTATGTTGAACAACGTTTTCTGACCATGTGTTGGCTCTTACTTTTTTGACTCCCATCCAACTATATAAATGGACATGTCATTGCTTGCAGTGGCTGCCTCTTTGATCTCCGCAGCTATTGAGGCCTCTGAATTGCATACTCATCCTGAGGACTTTTCCCACCACCTCAGTTCCCTTTGCATCATAATCTTCATTGTCATCAATAGAATCACATTTTATGTCTGCATCATCAGAAACTGAGTCATGAGAAGCAACTGTCTCATCATCCTTATCCTCATCTGTATGTTCCTCATCTACTGTCACACTAGGGCTGTCTTGTTGTGCTTTGTCCCTGGCCTCTCGTGCCGCTAGACATTCAGTAACTCCTGCACCACCATGTTTACAAGTCTGTTTTGATTTTCATCTATAACTTTCACCAACCACGCATAGACCTCCTTTAATTCATGTAGTGACAACACATCTTAATTTGTCAATTAAATGATTAATTCATTTTTATATTTTAAATTAGCTTCCACAGACAAATACCGAGTCTAAATATGGGACATTATCTGTGTCCTCATTCCCTGCCCTAACTTCAAAGCCTTTCCCTTGATACAAAATGCCTATATTCCTCATCCTTTCAGTCTTCACCATTTCATTGATCTTTTCCTTAGTCTAGAATTCAATCGATATAGTGGACTGTTGGTGAACACTTTATTTCAAAAGGGAATTTTCCCCAAAGAACAACTGCACCATATAAAATATATGGATCATTATTTTCAGCTTGAATGATAGCTACACATTAATGTAAAGAGTGACATACCAGGAGTAAGTATAGGCAACCACCCACACTACAGCTCCTTTCCCTTTTCTTCTTCTCCCTATACTTTTTCACATAATCACTCATTTTCTTCCACAAGTCTTTCATCATGTATGTTGCCCAGTCATAATGTTCAAAATGGTCCATTGTGCAACAAATAACTCTCAACATCCTGTCACTTATGAGCCCACTTGAGGTAGGGTATAACAAAGTTCCTTTGTATCAAAAAGAACAAAGTTCCTAAACTGTACAGCACAAACATAAACTCAAATTTATCACCAGCTGACCTAGATTTTATGTGCTTCAGAATTTTCATATATCTCTTCTTCCCTTACTCCCTCTTCAACAACTGATATGTTGGATCCGAATCCTCCACATCCACCTTCACCTCCTCCCCTGAATCAGGTATACCGAGCAACTTGTGCACATCTGATGCTTTTATTTTTTGTGTCTTCTCCCTAATCCTGAATTGATTTATTGCTGGGTCATATGCTCTCAGCATGGACACAATGAGGTCACGGGGGAGTTTGTCCAATTGCACCTTCAATAAATTTCCAAATCCTATTCTCTTAACCTTCTCCTTCAAATGTTCATTATTGTTCACAAACTGCACCAATGATGTAAATCCTCCCAGTGAGGAGCGGGTATGAAATGACACATCCTTTTTCTTCATCTTCCTTTTTGGCCGTCCTTGCATAGCTTTATCATTAGACTCCTTCCTTTTTGCCTTTAGCAACTCACGCCATGCATTCCCTGCGGACCTACTTTCATCTGTTATCCTTTTCTTCTTTTCCCCTAACTTGGCCACATACTCATTTTTAAACACCATAAAGCCACTCATCACTGGTTTACTCTGTTCACCATCGCCCTTTACTGCTTTGGACTTTTCACTTTGTCTCGTTACTCTCTACTCTTGACACTTTTCGTCTTTACTTGTTCTGCCTTTGATGTCTCACCTTTGTGTCCCGCCATCTCCTTTTACTTGCACAAAATTCAGTTTACACTCATCAACTATGGATTTCAGCAATTTTAATGACATTTTTATTTGTACATGACAAGTTTGCACATTTAAGCTAGGTGTTAACAACTTCTCATACCATTTTACAACCTTCCCATCACAACTACAACTATTGGAAATATCTATTTGCCCACAATTAAATAAGGTCTCATAACTTATGGAGAATCATTCACAAGTTCTGTATAAGGATTCACAAGTTCTTCTATGAATTTCTCAATTTCCTCACCTAAATTGACCTCTACACATATTTACCAACTTTTCATTACGTTTTCATAAACTCCGATAATGTTTTCACAGGATAATATTCGATTTTCATAGGTTATCTTAGGGATTCAGCACTTCACTTAAAACAATCCACACTATGCATAACATTTTCACTACTGTGAAATTGGTGATTCCTATATCTACACACAGTTTCACAACTTTTACTCACATCCACAACTTCATATGCTGTTTCACAAGTTACCAACGTGTCATTATGTTTTCACAAATTCTTCTTTTGTGTTCACAGCTTAACATGCGGTTTTCAGAGGTTTTGTTTCACAACTTCACTGAAGCCATTCACAACTGTATGTATAACATTCTCACAACAATAAAATCATAATTTCCTACATCTGAACACCGTGTCACAACTTCACCAATTGACGCGTTCATATGCCATTTCAATGGTTTAGAATTTCAAAAGTTGCAATTCAAACTTCCTCACTTAACAACATACTTTCACAACTTCCCCTCAACGATTCCCAACTTCACTTACAAGGTTCCAAATTAAGCACTCACGCACTAGTTCATAGGTTTTATCCTCATTTCCCAAAATAATTTTAACCCAACCACATTGAACTGCTATTCTAATCAACTAGAGAAGTTAAAATGAAATACATTTTTAAATACAACCACTTACCCAACTTCAACACCAAAGCTCAAATTCGCATCTGCAAACCGGTAACTCTGCAACTGTCTAATGCCTTTCACCACAACCTCTTCTTGCCTTCACTCCTCCTTAAATCTACCCTAAATTTGCCCCAAAGTGTCACTGCTACTATCCTCTCTCAACGCCACGAAACTAAGGTCGACCAACGACAACGACGACCCCAGAAGAAGATGAAGAGTCCCAACAGAGTTTTCGCATAATTTCACCCTTCTTATCTCCCTCAATGTTTTTCAATTTAAAAACTTCCAGGGTTACACACGTCATTTTGTCTCAAATTTCAATATCCCAGTTTAGGCACTCGCACTTTTTTGGAAATATGCAATTTCAGATCACCTTTTTGTCTTTTACTAATTTTAAAGTTCTTTTTGAGTGATTTTCCCTATCTAAAAGTACATAGGTGGCGTGAACGTAATTAAGTTAAGGAATAAATTCATCTAAAGCCCCTACCTTTTCTCATTTTCTCAAGAGTTTTAGCCAAAATGAAGAAAGAAGAGAGGGAGCTGACAGTTAAGGGAAAAAAGATAGAAGAGAAAAATAGACTAAAAAGAAGGAAGATTAAGTTGCCTTGACAAGATTAAAAGTTGAGGGTTCAAGGGTTTCAACTAGAAGAATCAACCAGAAACTAAACTTGGACTAAGGGTAATTGGGCATTATGGAAGTAGAATTGGAAGCTTGGCCAATTAGGGTGTTCATGGGATGGAATGAGATTGAGACAAGCCCATTCAATACCTTCTCGATAAACAGGGACATGATAGATTTTCTATCCATGTCACGCCCTGTCTCATAGGTGTTCCGATCTTGGGTGGGATGGGATGGAACGACGAGGAGACCGGGAAAATCCAATATTCTTATTTTTTTAGAAAAACTAAACCATAATTTAATAGTAAATAATGGAATCCAACATGTAGTAGAGAACTAAATTGAAAAGAGAATGATGAATAAGGTAGGACGATGCTTTCAACAAGTTCAATAGCTCACTGATCACACCATTTTGTTATATGCTAAATCATGTCATATTTAAGTTTCTTATAATGAATTATGGGCTTTATTGTATTGTTGAAAAATTAGAGTTGTTGTCATTATGCAACTCGCCGTAACGAGTTTTATGCTAGCTGAGGTGAGTTTGAAATTTTTTAAAACTTGGATTCTCTATGCCACTCGCCTCATTGTGTGGAAAACTGGCCAAGGCGAGCTGTTGATTTCTACATAATTGAATCTATGCATTTTAACAGCAATTGGAGTAGTCCGACCTAGATCCATACAAACCCGATTCCACTCTATTTTACTTGACTCTCTACCTCATTTTGAATCCTATACAGACCTCTTAGCCCCTCTCTTAATCTCCATAGTTTATCCATCATCTTCTAACTCTATCTCACTATATTTCCACCATCAATATTGTAACACCTTTATCTTATTTTCATATTTTTCAAAGTATTTGCAGAAAATGATGCTCAGTTTGGTGAGCAACACAAGAATAGAGTAAAAATACTGATATTTAGTACATAATTACATGGCAGGTATTCCCGATAAGGGTTTAACATGATAATTAACACTAACATAGCCGCACAGGGCTACTTGGGTATTTGAACTTGTCCCAGTGAAATGGAGACATCTTCCTATATTCGTTCCACCAGTGCAATCATCTCGTGTAGTTCTTATTTTTGATCTCAGCATACCTTCTGTATTCACCTGTCTAAATTGTTAGTAGGGGAGGGTGAGATTCGGGAGAATCTCAGTAGGAAATAGTTACCATAATGCATGAAAGATATATGCTATGTGCATTACATATTAGCTTTAACTAGATGCATTCCCCATAATGAAATTTCTGCATGCTCAATGTTTCATGCAACAAAACTATGGCTATAGTATAAACAGAAACATAGCTTCATTTATTCAAATATGCTCTACACAATCAAGTAAGGCAGTCACATACATCACTATACTAGCAAAGATATGAAATACATGCAAGTAAGGTAAGTCCCTTCCCTTAAATCTTGTTTGTCTCAAAACTTGTGCCTCGTAATGCGTGCCAACCCCTCGGGCTCTCAACTCGATCTAAAATGTCAAATGTACAAGAATTAGGTTAAAACCCATTCATGTATTATTTTAGGCACTTCTTTAGTGTTTATAGTGGTTATATAAGCCTATTGTGAAAATTTAACAAAATGCCCTCGGGACCCAACCCGGCCCCGCCGTACTCGGTCCGACCGTACTTTTCCTAAAATTTTGACCTGGGCTATTCAGAGATATTTTTGCCTAAGGAATCCATTTTCAGATTCGGAATTACTAAATTCACATCCAAAAGACAAGAATACCGTTGGCAGCCCCCATTTCAAGGTTTCAAGGTGTTTTGGTAATTATGCTTTGTAGGGCTTTTCTAGAAAAGTGATCAATTGTAACCCCACCTAATTTTCCCCCTTGAACATAATGAGATAATTAGATTATCAAAATTCCAGCCCTAACTACTCCAATTGGCACTGACCAAAACCTAAAATTCTGCAGGGATAATTGGGGTTTTTCACTTCTAACTCCACAGACTTGCTCCTTTATACTTCTAAAAACTTTATTAACTATTTAATTGTGTTATAATTACTAGTTAGACTCAATTTTGGCACTACAACGCCTAGGACACTATATTTCCCAAATTTTTCAATTATAGCAAAACAATAAAAAATTCACCAATTAAATTGTCCAGAATAGCCAAAACAACCAAAGATTATAGTTTAGGAAGTTACCATTTCTTCCTTTTGGCTTTTCCACTTTAAGATGAAACCCTAGGTCCTCCCAACATAGAAATTTGCTTATCAAACACCTTAAATAACATAGAAGAGAAGCTTAGGAGAAGGATTATACATGTTAGGTACAAATTTACTGAAGAAATCAACCTACCTTGTGAGATTTTCCTCCTTCTCTTTTTAAAATTCTCTTAACTCTCTCACTCTCTTGGTTGCTAATGGCATTAGGAATGGATAAAGAAGGAAGGAAAATATGCCTTTTATCATATATTATATGATATTTTAATTATTTACTAAATTTCCAAAATTTTGGATTTAAGCAAATTCTGGTAGTTTTGTTTGCCCAAACTTTGAAACATCATAACTAAATTTGTTGACATCATATCAGAGTGATTCTAAAGGCTATAGAACCCTTATTGAGTCTAGTTTGAAGGAAAAATATAGCCTTTATCCAAATAGAAGCACACAATTCCCAGAAATTCCATCTTTAGATTCTGCTCCAGAAACTTTCCAGTTTCACTGGGTAAAATTCAAAAATACATAACTTTTTGTATACAACTCCAAAAATTACCCAGACCTATGGTTGAAACTCCTCTTTCAAAGATTGATTTTGTGAAACCAGTTGTTGAAAGTAAAGTGTCAACGACTAGTCTAAAAAAAGTCGTTGAAACTACTTCCTCCTATAGCAATCTGATGAGCTTCACCATGGCATGCATTTAAAAAAAAACTAGATACAATGACTGGTTTGAAAAACCAGTCATTGAAAGCCATTAGATACAATTAATGGTTTTGAAAGCAGTTGTTGTATCTACTTCCTCCCACCTCTGACGAGCTTTGCCATGGCTTGCATAAAAAAATCTAGATACAATGACAGGTTCTAAAACCAGTAATTGAATATGGCTACAACGATTGGTT
Organism: Inga oerstediana; assembly: GCA_963210345.1. Taxonomy (NCBI): domain Eukaryota; kingdom Viridiplantae; phylum Streptophyta; class Magnoliopsida; order Fabales; family Fabaceae; genus Inga; species Inga oerstediana. The sequence continues at coordinate 40,969,555 of OY723410.1, read as the reverse complement.
TCAGAACCAGTCATTGAAACTTAGAGCTTCAACAACTATTTTTAGAAAACCAGTTGTTGAAACCTCAATTTCCATTGATTGGTTTGTAAAACCAGTCATCTTAAATAAGTTTAAGTCAAAGTTGTGTGCAAAGCTTGTCAGACCAGCGTAAATTAGAAGAGTAAAGCTGGCTTTGGCTCCATTTTTCTCTATTGGCGTGCCTGCATTTCTTTATTTATCCATTGTCGGTTCTCCCTCCTCTTCTCCATTGAAACCAGAAGTGGGTTCTGTCTTAGTTGTCTTCGTTCTCCCTCCTTTTCTCAATCCTCCATTATTACTGTAGGTTTTCTATCTGCTGGGTTGATCCTTCCTATTTTCCCTCTTCTCTGTCTCAACAAGCTAGGTAAGGCACAAAACTTATATTTCATTTGATTGGGTGCTTCGTTTCATCCTTTGAGCTTGAAATCTTGGTTTTTTTCATGCTTGAAGCTGCATTATTCAACTTTAAGTGTGTGTGTGTTATGTAGCTTTGTTTAATCTCTGAGCTTGCAATCCTTATTTTCCTTCTTCTCCATCCAGACAAGCTATGTTGATTGTTTGATTTTTTTCATCCCTATTTATTGATTTTTGTCACTCTTAACTAGTAAGTTGCGAGATTGGCATTGCTCATTTGGACTTTCACATGTGTGGACCTTTACTCATTGTTTGAAACCAAAAGTGGGAAGCTTAATTCTGATTTGGACTTGTGAGTACAGAATTGAAGCTGGAAAAATTGAGTTTTAAGTGCTGAATAAGTTATGATTTGGACTAATATTTGCAAGTGCTGAATCGTTGGTGTAGGTGTTGAAACTATGTTTTAAGACTTATGAGTTTGAAACTGAAGGTGGAAAAATTGATTTGTAATTGCTATTAGATACTTGCCATACTTAATAGTTATCTTAAATGCATAATACATGTTTGAAGTTTTAAAATGGTGATTTAATCATTGCTCCTTATTTACAAGTTTAAACCAAACCAGTCCATTGTAATTAATTCTATAGGGAAAAAAAGAAAAACATATATTTACAAGCTCCTTCGGACGATAAATTTTACAATAGAGGCTTATTCAAATAATTTTCCCTTAAAAAATTATTTTGTACCATGTACTTATAAAAATAAAACATAAAACATATATGCAACTTACATATAGATATAAACATTATGTGAGACTAATGGGAAATATATGGTACTCTCTCATGTCATATACTTAGTAACTAGATAACTAATTTGCATGTATTGAAAAAGCTGATTAAGTTAATTATTTGTAAGAAAATGTGTGCTACTTTTTCTTAAATACTATTATCAGTAACAATTTGTATTGAAAGCTTCCTCATTTTGTGTCATGCAATTGCAAGTCTACAACGTTGATTAGGACTTTCTAAAACTCTTACTTTGGTAATCTAAGGCGTTTGGGATTTTGTAAGTAAGTCCAACATTTATTCTATCAAGCTTGTGGGCCAGTTTCCCCCACAAGCCTAGCATAATACCATGCATGATTACCCCAAAAATTTTAGTTGTCCCTGTAAAATATTTTAATTGTCCACACCACCCCATAATGAAATTTACTTACTTAAAAAAAGTAACTTACTTTAATTATTTGTTCAATAGGTTGCCTAAAGATGAAAATTTATTTTTAGGTATTTGTTTTGAAGGAATTGTATTGTGAAATGATGTTCAGTTTGTGCAAATTATTTTTATTAATGCTTTCAATGGAAATATTTAGCAATAACTAAAGTTATGAAAAAAAATATACTTGTATATTCATCATAACCTTTGCAAAATGTAGAGAGCTGAGTTTTGTGAATAATTGTACTTTTAGGTCATTCACTACAATAATTATGGTACACTATAATGAATTAGAAGTACTACAAATTTAATTATTTACCCCACATCATTAAATTTCATTTCTGGGACCTTCATATTTTTGAATTAAATAATTTCATTTATGGGGCCTTCATCTTTTTGAATTAGAAAGTGGACTACCTACTTTTTTCCCTTGTTTACATGATAAACTAACCAATGTAAATATGTTTGACATTTCATAATATTTTATATTTCATATCATTATTCTTCATCGTCTATCTGATTTTTGTGCATGTTCTTGCCTCGTATTGAATTTTTTTTCAATATTGTAGATCAGTAACTCCATATAATTTGCATTGAAGTTTCTTGCTACTAGCTAGTTTATCACATTAATAAGTTGAAATTTTACAAAAACATGCCAATATATATACGCTGCTGAATAGAACTTTGCAATTTTTGTGTTTCAATTTTTCCCATTTTGTAATTAGCATGATGGTAAAGTTGAGTGTTGTTGAAAATGGATTAGGTGTTAATAAAATGGATCATATTTGGATGAATGCATTGAGACTAGTGAAGAATATGATAATGGCGTGGAAACGTTTATTGAATTTGTTATAATGAATATGCCTAGAAAAAATAGGAAGTATTTGTGTCCATGTGTCAACTATTTAAATGGGAGTAGATGGGACATTGATGATATAAGATATCACTTACTTTATGATGGAATAAATCATTGGTACACATGGTGGATATGGCATAGTGAGGAAGTATCTGCTCGTGTGTCACACGAGAAGGAAGTAATTTATGTCGGAGATGATGATAGAATGGAGAAAATGATTCATGATGTTGAGGTTGAATGTTTTGCTCAATCACCTATATATGATAGTGTACGGAGTGATGCAGAGATACCTTTGTACCCTGGGTGTACTAAGTATACACGCTTGTTAGGTATTTTGCACTTGGTTAATTTAAAGGCAACTTATGGGTGGACCGATAGTAGTTTCACATTGTTACTTGAATTGTTGTGTGATATGTTTCTTAAGGATAATGTACTTCCAAATCGTATGTATGAGGCCAAGAAAATCTTGTCTATAATGGGTATGAAGTATAAAAAGATACATGCTTGACCTAATGACTATGTATTGTACAAAAAGGAGTATGAAGGACTAAGTGAGTATCCGAAATGTAAAACTTCCAGATACAAAAGTAAAGGTGCTGGGACAAGCAAAAAGCAACCTTTAAAGGTTTTATGGTATCTTCCAATCGTACCACTGTTTAAACGAATGTTTACCAATGTGAAAGAAGTGAAGAAGTTGAGATGGCATTATGATGAGAGAATATGTGATGGAAAATACCTTCGACACCCGGATGACTCTCCACAATGATAGAAAATAGATGAAATATTTTTTATATTTGGCAACAAGCCAAGAAACCTTCGGCTTAGGCTTTGCATATACGGAATCAATCCTTATGATACTCTTAGTAGTACATATAGTGCATGGCTTGTCTTGCTGGTGATTTACAACTTGCTTCCCTAGTTTTGTATGAAGCTCAAGTATATGATGCTTTTTATGATGATTTCAGGACCAAAACAATGAGGGAATGATATCGATATCTACTTGGCACCTTTGATAGAGGACTTAAAGAAGTTGTTAGAGGATGGCGTTGATGTGTTTGATACATATAAGCAAGAGTTGTTTAAGCTACATGCAATGATTTTCACCATGATTAACGACTTCCCTGCATATGGAAACTTGTCAGGGTACACTGTGAAAGGCCATAAAGCATGTGTAATATGTGAAGCAGACACACACTTCTATCAATTTAAGCATGGTAGAAAAATGGTCTACCTTGGTTATACGCAATTTTTTCCTCAGTTCCACCCATACCATAGGGTAAAAAAGACTTTTAACGGTTTACTGGAGAATAGAATGGCTCTAAAGGCATTAAATGGAGATGAGATCTATAGTCGGGTGGAAAGAATCAATGTCACTTTTGGTAAGTATCAAAGGACTACGGGTGAGAAGAACATATGGAAGAAGAGGTCAATTTTCATTGATCTTCCATATTGGCGTAGTCTTGATGTGAGACATAGTATTGATGTGACGCATATGGAGAAAAATATATGTGATAGCCTTGTTAGTATGCTTTTACACATACCAAGGAAAACTAAAGATGGAATTAGTGTGAGGCTAGATGAAATTAGTGTGAGGCTAGACTTGGTTGAAATGGGAAGAAGAGAATGACTACATCCACAACTAAGAGTTGATGGTAAGAGAGCGTATATGGAACCAGTAGCGAATACATTGTCAAAAGGTAAGACAAGAAGTTTGTGTGGGTGTTTTCATGGCATTAAGTTGCCACAAGGGTATTCTTCTAATGTGAGCAAGCTTGTGTCAATGGAAGATTTCAAGTTAGTAGGAATGAAGTCCCATGATTGCCATGTCTTAATGTAAACCAGTAGCTATTAGAGGCATTATGAAAGATGATGTGCAAAGCACGATAACAAGGTTGTGTAGTTTCTTTAATGCTATTAGTAGCAAAGTTGTTGACATTGGAAAGTTAGACGTATTGGAAAATGAGCGTTATGCTATTCTATCATAACTAGAGATGCATTTTCCTCCCACATTCTTCAATATAATGGTGCATTTAATAGTTCATTTGGTAAGGGAGATAAGACTATGCGGTCCAGTTTATCTAAGGTAGATGTACCCTTTTGAGCGATACATGAAGAACTTAAAGCATATCTATCCAAGTTGAAGGCTCAATCTCATCATGAAAAAGGTATAAGTAAGCGAACACGAGGGCTTAAAGTGAAGAGTATGATTCGTGAAGAGGTGTTGCAAACACATTTGTATATCTTGAACAATACAGAAGAAGTTCAGTCGTACTTAAATGAACAAAGAAAGAGTTTAAAGGAGATATATCCAAGAAAAAATGACATGCAGATAGCTAATGAGAAAAACAAGACTTTCATAGAGTGGTTTAAGGAAAAGGCATCGCATGAGACTAGTGTGTCTGAGACAATTAAATGGTTAGTTTTGGAACCTTCTTTTAAGGTCATAACTTAGAGTGGTTTCGATATAAACGAGTATTCTTTATACACAAAAGCCCAAGATAATAGAAGTACTGTGATAAATAGTAGGGTGATGGTGGTAGCCGAAGCACTGCCCTTTTTAAGTTTGAAAGATAAGAACCTTATATTGGCATCCATGGTCTATTATGGAGTTATTGACGACATATGGGAGATAAGCTACACTAAGTTGAGAGTTCCTATATTCAAATGCAAGTGGGTTAACAATAATGCTATTGAAATAGATCAATTTGGATTTACATGAATTGATCTTGAAAGAGTTTGTTATAAAGATGAGATATTCATTTTAGCAAGCCAGGCAAAACAAGTGTTTTATGTCATTGATCCAGCAAATGAAACATTGTCTATTGTACTTCAAAGTAGAATTGGTAGATGATGATAAATATGCAGCTAAATTGATCGTTGTGAAGGATTTTGGGAAAACACATAAAGTAAGATTTTGAATAATTTAAAGTATTTATTTAATTGCAATTTACTTATCATATCTCACCTTCATTTCTTAGCAAGAACATGGCAAGTTTAGATTAGAGCAACTCAGGTGGCTCACCTGGTAAGAAAAAGGTTAGAGGAAGCACGAAGCTGTGATTGTTGGTCAAACACCATAAGGAAGAAAAGGAGACGGTGTACTTGGAATTTGATGCTGATTTGAATCCAATCGGCGAAGTGGGAGACACATCCATTAGTTATATTGGCTATTTGGCTCGGAGCAAAGTTGGCCTTCTATTTTCTAATTGGAAGGAAGTTTTAAAAGACATGAAGGCTATGATTTGGGAGCAACTTTTGGTATATGAAGTTGTATTTTCATCTCTACTTTTATTTCTTGTTGTTCATATATAACTATTATATATTGTGCTTTGTAGCAAACCTATAATGTCCCTAACACGAGGCAGATGTACAAGCATTGGATGGGGGAGGTTCATGAGTAATGGAAAGATTTTAAGTCGATGCTCACAACCAAGTACATTCGAGGGTCAAAGAGCAACGAGGATCCTTATAAAGAGTATCTGTTTCTTTCTTCAAATGATTGGAGATTGTTTGTGGCATGGCAACAGGATCCCAATTGTAACCCCCTGCCTCGAAAACTGTAATTATGATTCAAAAAGGCATAATTAAAATGAATTAGAGACCAATGAATAATTAAACTCATTTCAAACTCCCCTCCTTACGGTAGGGTTTTCACAAACCCTTTCAAAATTTCATTCCTCTTCTAGTCTCAAATTCAAGTTTCAAATATAATTACCCTATGCAGTTGAATTGTATTCATACATATCAGAGTGTACAACAAAATTCCTAGCAATCCCCGGTTTTCATTCATTCACTAAGGGTTTACAGTTTCCCATGTAGGGGTTTACACAAAATCATTCCACATATATACAGTAATCCCAAATCAAAATGGATAACAACAACTAACATCAAAGATCTCTAAGGAGTCCTAGCCACTCTTAGTTGTCCATTTCCCTTTTGAGTCACTTGCCCTGTTTGTAGGTCAGTTCATAGAAAGAATGAGATTCAAAAGAATTTCAGTAGTAACAAGTTACTCATACAATGTATAAGCACACAACATGTAAGTAAATTACAAACAGCAGTAGCAGTAGCACAAAAATACATGGCTTTTACCTCAAGCGACAGCACTCATTGCTGCAAACACAAATGTGACAGCTCTTACTGTAATCACAATTACGACAGCTTATTGTAATCACAATAACGACAGCTTATGCTGTAAACGAAAAATTTCACTGTATAACGATAGCTATCACTAACTGTAACCGTTGCAGCATCAGAAATCACCACAAAACAATGATACGACACACATATGTAATACCCCAAATTTTGAGACTCGAGGCTAGAAAATAATCCTGAGATTAGTGGATTGCTAAGCCCTGGTTTAGCAAGATCCCAAATTATGATTAAGGGTTAATGACTTCAAAAGTGGATGTGGTTAGTGATAAATAACCCTTTTGGAGAATATGATGTGATTTGGCACTCGAATGTGATTCATGTGTGTTGTGAGCAGCGCCGAAACCCTGTATTTGAGTTCAATTGTGGATTAACATCCAAATTGACTTAGAATAGAGGGAAGAATTGAATGGGATATTGTGTTGGAAATGGTGTCATAGTGTGTTTTGATGTCATTGAAATTGGTTTGGAACTTTGGAATGGAAAAGTTGCAATGTTAGGTTTTGAAATGTGAATTTGTTGACATGTTGAGATTGTTGTGAAAACATGTCAATGTGATGTGAATTTGATTGATTTGGTGTTTCCAATGGATTCCTTGTGAAAATTTATGTGAGAATGATGTTTGGTATGAAAATGGAACCATTGGAAGCAAAGATGCAAAATCTGAAATTCTATCCAGTGAAACTCTATTCTGGGCAGTCAGTTTGTGTGAACGTTTTGAATGACCAAATGGTGTCTAAAAATTCCAAAACTTTGTAGTCCTAAATTTCACATCCCAAGATTCAAAATGGACATATAATATGTACCATTTCGTTTTGGGAACTGGGAGATATGTCTGTCCAAAATTTGGGATCAAAACTGGACTCTGTTTTGGAGCAGTGTTGAGTTTTGTGTAATTATGTATTTTTGTGGTGATTTCTAATAATGGTACATATTTTCATATAAAGATGACTTAAATACCTTTCATTTGGCTTTGGAATCACCTCATTTCAATTTTTCTAGAATTAGTTATGATTTTTCAAAGTTTGGCCCAAAAATCTGCCAGAAAATCCGAAAATGGGAATTATGACATCATCAAAATAAAATATGATATCAGCATGAAATTAAAAGCAATTCCTCCATCTTCATCAGCCATTTCCTGACGCCATTTCAGAAACAAAAACGTGAGAGAGAGCTTGGAGAAAATAGGGAGAAGGAAGGAGAAATCTCACAAGGTAGGTCGATTTATTTGGTGAATTCGTACCTAACGTGTATAATCCTTCTCCTAAGTTATTCCTCTATGTGAATTAAGGTCTTGAAGCAAGGAATTTCATTGTTTAAAGAGGCTAGGGTTCATCTATAAGAAGGATAAGCCAAAGGAGCTTAAGGTAACCTCCGAAACTTCAATCTTTGATTGTTCTGGCTGCTGTGGTTGATTTAATCGGTGAAATTTCACCGGGTTGTCTTTGTTTGTAAATTTGGAAAATGGGTTGGCCTAGGTGTTATGCTGCCCAAATTAATACTAAATGGTAGTTCTAACCCAATGTAATGGTCAATAAAGTGGTTAGGAATAGAAAGAAACACGTCTGCAGAGCCGAAACTGAAAAACCCCAATTTTTCCCGGGGAATTGAGAATTTCGGCCAAGGCTAGTTTGGAGTGGTTAGAGATGTATTTTCAATGATTTGATGATTCCATTGAGTTCAGGAGCAAAAATTAGGTGGGGTTACAGTTGGTCACTTTTTCGGAAAAGGCCGAAAAAGTATAATTATGAAAACGCCCCTGAAACCCTTAAAGTGGGCTGCCAAGGGTAATGTTGTAATTTGACATTGAATTTGATAATTCTGAGTCCGAAAATGGATTCCTTGGGCGAAAATATGTCAGAATAGCCCAGGATAGAATTTCGGGAAAAGTATAGTCGGACCGGGTACGGCAGGGCTGGGCCAGGTCCCCGGGGGTATTTTAGTAAATTTTCAATATAGCCTCATATAACCCCCATAAACACTATGGAAGTGTCTAAATAGTACATTTGATATTGTAGGATAGAATGTGAAGCCCCGAGTTGCTGGCACGCAAATCGATTAGAAAAGACTGGAGGTAGGGGACTTACCTTACTTGCATGGATTTGATATCTTTGCTTGTGTAGTGATGTATGTGATTACTTTACTTGATTGTGTAGAGCATATTTGTATAAATGAAGCTCTGTTTCTGTTTTACTGTGGCCATAGTTTTGTTACATGAAACATTGATCATGCAGAAATGTCATTATGGGTCATGCATCTAGATAAAACTAACATGTCATACACATAGCATCTATCATGCATGCATTATGGTATCTGTTTCCTACTGAGATTCTCTCAAATCTCACCCTCCCCTACCAATAATTAGACAAGGCAAGTGGCTCGTGGAGGGAGCAGCTAGGACTCCTTCGAGATGAGAGTTGGTAGTTGGTTATCAATGAGTTGTGAAGACTGTATATGATTCGGTTGAATATAGGGTTATGAATTTGAGATGAGATTGTGTAATCCCCATTTGAAGAATTGTAATGGGCAATTATGCCTTGTGTATCTTTAGTGAAGGTATGTACCCGGGATTGTCGGGATGATTATGTTGTGCACTCTGATATTTATATGAATGTGATTTATCTTCGTGTAGTAATTGTATTCGAAATGTGAATATAAGACCAAGTTTATAAATTATTTCGAAAGGTATTTATGAAACCCCATCATGTGTTGGGTTAGTAAATGTTATTTGATTATTATTGGTCTCTATTTCATTTTAATCGCGTATTTCGGATATAATTACGGAGGGGGTTACACATACAGTGCATTACACATAGTATAAGAGAAAGAGTCACTACTTGGTTCTTTCCGAATGTGCTCTAGCACAGGTTGTTCACGATCAGGGCAAATGTCAAATCCTACAATTCCAAATGCACCATTTAGACACTTCTATAGTGTTTCTGGGGGTTATATGAGTCTATAATGAAAATTTATAAAAATGCCCCAGGGACCCGGCCCGGCCCCGTCGTACCTGGTCCGGCTGCACTTTTCCTGAAATTCTAACCTGAGCTAACCTAACATATTTCTGCCCAAGGAATCCATTTCCGGACTCATAATTATCAAATTCAATGTTAAATTACAAATTTACTCTTGGAGCCCCACTTTAAGGTTTTCTGGGGCGTTTTCGTAATTATGCTTTTCTGGCCTTTTCCAAAAAAGTGACCAACTGTAACCCGGCCTAATTTTCCCTCCTAAACTCAATGGAACCATCAAATAATTCAAAATCCAACTCTAAGACCTATTTCTAGAGCTGGCTGAAATTTATATGTTCTTTAGGGAAAATCAGGGTTTTAGGATTTCGGCTCCGTAAACGCATTCCTTTCTACTCCTAGCCATTTTATTAACTATTACATTAGGTTATAACTACCATTTGAACCAAAATTGTGCAGTATAACCCTTAGGCAACTCAATTTCCAAAATTTAAAACCAATGGCAATCCAGCAAAATTTCACCCATTAAATTGCCCACAGCAGCCATAATAGTCAATATACGAAGGTTTGGAAGTTATCTCAGGCTTCTACTAGCTTTTACTCTTCTTGGCTAAAACCTAACTCTCTTTAAATAGCAAATTTGAGCTCCAACAACCTTGAAGTACATGAAAGAGAAGCTTAGGAGTAGAGTTATACGCGTTAGGAATTAGATCGTCGGAGAAATCGGTTTACCTTGTGAGTTCTCTTCACTTTCTCTCTCTAGACTCTCTCAACTCTTCTCTCTCTAATTTCATATCTGAGTGCATGAAAATGGCTGGAGAAAGAAGGATGATGATGTTGGAAATTGTGCCCTAAGGGCCAATCATTATACTTTAAACATTATTATTTTAATGAAATTTCTCCATTCTGTTATCATATTATTTGCATATTAACTGTGATAATTGTATCCTTGCATAATTCATAAAGATTGTTCTAAAATGTCCCTGGTCGTTCATCTATACGGGAGCAGAGATGAAACAAGACCAGTATGACTTTGATAAGATATGGAGATACGAATCAAAGTCTTAGGCACTTGTAAGAGTACAAGGTGCTGGACCGACCCACTATGAGAAAGCTACATGGATCAAGTCATAAGCTTTTCTCATGTATAACCACGTCACAATGCCCTTAGACCTGAGGTCATCATGGATTCTTACATGAGAGTTGCTAAGTTTTAAACTAGTCAAAAGTCACTTTTGACCGGGTGATGAAAAAGGCTACGATCGGGCTTAGTGGTCTTTCATGCAGAGGAATATGAATTATCAAGATGGAATTTGTCCCTCACATTAGTATAGAGATATTACTGGGCCCCTCGATCAGTGAGTCGGAGAAATGTATGGCTATACTATGATGAAAGGAGTTTCTATCTCTGTTATCAGGCTACTCAGGAATCGAGAAAGTAATGGTCAGGAACAAGAGGATGACATTATCCATGCCTTATCCTTGATCGATATATCGTGTGACAAAAGGGATGTGATATGGTTGTATGACAGGTTGCATCGTGATAACAATCCTCATATGAATTGGGTAGTCGTAATGTCTTGCTAGAGGCCGCTTGTGACTTTTGGGTTAGTATAGTTATTAGCCCACTGCCAACTTCATATGGGCCTACAGGGTCGCACACAAGAATGGCCCAACATGAGATAATGTTTAATTTAGGGTGGATGAATTATATATATATATAATATAAAATTCATTAATAATATTATATAGATATATATAATTTCGAAATATATATCTTATATATATATGTATATATATATTATATGATATTATTATATTGTGTTAGTTTAAAATTTAATTTATTAAGATATATTAAATTTAATAACTAACATGATAGAGATATAGTATCTCAGATTTAATTTATGAAGATAAATTAAATCTAATGGCTCTTTATTTGGATTAAATAAATAGGTTAAATTAAAACTGTTGGACAGATTTAATTTAAATTGAATTTATTTAATTAGCTCATCAAGATAATTAATTGTTAATTAATTTTGAAATTAATAATGATTAATTTTGAAATTTGAAAATAGTCCTCATAGGTTATAAACTTGATAGAGCAGATATATTGATACGCACATGAGAATTGAGAGCCGCAAGGAAACCCTATGAGACATTAGAGGCGCTAGCATGTAGTCTCGGTTGGAGAGCATTCATGTGGATACCGGTAGAGGGAGCGGACCTGACGTGTTGGCTCCTAGAGATCGTGAAAACTCTGAATCATCAAAAGGTATGAATCCTTCTAACTTGGTTTAAACGCCGTTGATAGATCTTCGATTAGGATCGGAGAAAATTTTAAAATTCTTCCGCTGTGCCTACCAATTCTAATAGTGGCATCAGAGCCAGATCAATTGTGCGTTTAAATTGAGTTTATGATTCTTATATATGTGATATATATGGGATGTGTACGTATGTTTATAAGAAACACTCAAATATGCATGTGATTTGGTTAATACGAAACGATATTATTTAGAAAGATGTGATCTTGTAATTCCGTTGATTTTCATTTTCGTTTAAATTGAATCTTGAAATTGTTTCGTTTTCGGTTTTGAAACATGTATGCGATTCACGTTTTGGAACAAGCATGAAATCGATTCCTAACATGTATATCTTGAAACATGTATGTGATTTTCGTTTTGAACAAGCATGAAATTGGGTAGGGTACCTGAGATCGTAGTTGGCGGCAATCAAATCGGGTCTAGGTTCGGATATCTATTCGGGTAATAGGGATCTGAACTATGGGGAAGACAATCTGGATCAGAAGCGTTCTGGGCCATTGTTTTTTCTGTTTTGAAAAATTGGGTCCGAAATTTAAAAATTTAAAATTTTCAAAAATTTCTTTTAAAAGGAATATGCCTTTTTCAAAAGTGGGACCGCCATGACCACCTCTGCGTAGCGCAATATAATTTGATTACGACATTTATTGCTTTGCATATTGTATGAATTATTGTTGTGGTTTATCATTTATCCTTATTTGGGTATGGTGAACAACATGGCTTTAGAATTTTACAAAGGTTGTAATATTTAAATACGACCTACGTGCCATGCCTTTCTCTAAATACTCTCGATGTACATTCTCTTCTCATCTCACTCCCCTCGAATGTTTAAACGAGGTTTCTCTTAATGTATTTTTTTTTATTTAGAGAAGTCCTCTCATTGGCTTGGGAGGATTTTAGGTTAGGTAAGCCATGTTGTGTCACGTTTAAATTATGCTTTTGATAAGATCATTGCATGATTACTTTTACGTTTATATGTATTTATCTGTATGAGATACGACCACGATTGCATCCATATAAACAAAACTAATTAATTAATCCCTCTGAATCAAATCTTAAGTCATAATGCCATCAATTAATGAATACTTGTCAAAACCTAGATCGCTCAATTGTGGAAACCACCAAAGTGGATGCACTTGAGTTATCTTGATGAGACAAGCTTGAGTAATAGTGCTGCTCATAATATTCATTATTGTTTTGACTTAATTGAGATTAACAAAATGGTTTTGAATCTCAAGGCATTAGATAGGGTTAAACATGCTGGATCATATGATGATTAAATCCCATAAAGATCTAAGAGTTACATGTGATGTAATTGGTAAATAGGTTACCTACCTAAATAACTTGAATTTAAGTGTCTTGCCAAAGCGGACTTAAGTTTAAGCCAAATATGGATCTTAGCCCACTAATTATTATATTGAGGGTTGTTAATTTAGTGGGAGATTACTAACTAACTTTGCATATTTTAATTGTAGAATCATGTCGACTAGTAATACTGCTACACTATCATTGCGATCGGTCCTTGAGAAGGACAAACTCAATGGGACAAACTTTCTTGACTAGTTCAGGAACTTGAGAATTGTTCTCAAGCAGGAAAGAAAGGCTTATGTCCTAGATCAACCCATTCCTGAGGAGCCTGCAGCCAATGCTCCAAGAGCTCAGAGAGATGCTTACACAAAGCATAAGGATGACTCTGTGGATGTAGGTTGCCTGATGCTTGCCACTATGGTTCCAGAGCTCCAAAGAGATCTGGAACTCATGGAGGCTCATGAGATGATTGTACATCTCAAGGAAATGTTCCAGCAACAGGCAAGGCAAGAATGGTATGAGACCACAAAGGCCTTACATTCCTGCAAAATGGCTGAAGGTGCATCAGTTAGTACTCATGTGTTAAAGATGAAAGGCTATATTGATCACCTTGAGAGGCTTGGATTTCCCATGAGCCAGGAGTTAGCTACGGATTTGATCCTCAACTCACTCCCGGAGAGTTAAAACCAGTTTGTTATGAACTACAATATGAACAACATGGAGAAATCAATTTATGAGCTGCATAGGATGCTCAAAACTGCTGAGCAAAGCATTAAGAAAAAGCCTAGCACAGTTTTGATGGTTCAAAAAGGAAAGGGTATGAAAAAGAAAGGGAAGGGCAAATGGAAGGGTAATGGCTCAGGTGGTAAGACCAAAAAGTCAAACAAGCCCGAAACCAAGCCTACACCCAAGAAGGCAAAGCCTCCAAAGGAAGGAGTCTGCTACTTCTGCAATGAACTCGGTCATTGGAAGAGGAATTGTAAACTCTACCTGGAAGATCTGAAAAAGAACAAGAAGGATAGCGAGGCTATCGCTTCAGGTATTTATGTTATAGACATTCATTTTTCTACTTCCTCTACATGGGTATTAGATACTGCATGTGGTTCTCACATTTGTACAAATGCGCAGGGTCTAAAGGACAGTAGAAAGCTGAAGAAGGGCGAGGTGGACCTATGAGTTGGAAACAGAGCAAGAGTTGTTGCTTTAGCCGTAGGCACTTATGAATTAGTTCTGCCCAGTGGGCTTTTATTAGTTTTGAACAATTGCTATTATGTTCCTGCTTTGAGTAGTAACATTGTTTCTCTTTCTTATTTGGATAAAGAAGGTTATACTTCCATTACTAGGAATGGTAAATGTTCTATTTATCGTAATGACATTTTCTATGCTGATGGTGATTTGCATGTTGGTCATTATATATTAAATTTGGAACATCCTAATAATGGGAATATCTATAACGTAACTACTAAGAAGATAAAATCAAACGATTTGAGTCCGACCTACCTATGGCATTGTCGTCTAGGCCACATAAATGAGAAACGCATTTCTAAACTCCATCAAGATGGATTTCTAAACTCATTTGATTTTGAATCATATGATACATGCAAATCTTGTTTATTAGGAAAGATGACTACGACACCTTTTACTGGGCACAGTGAGAGGGCTACTGAATTATTGGGCCTCATACATACAGATGTATGTGGACCATTAAATATAGCTGCCAGAGGAGGTTATGTCTACTTCATTACATTTATAGATGACTTTAGTAGATATGGCTATATCTATCTAATGAAACATAAATATGAATCTTTTGAAATGTTCAAAATATTCCAAAATGAAGTACAAAACCAACTTGGTAAAACAATTAAAGCAGTTTGATCTGATCGAGGTGGTGAATATTTAAGCCAAGAATTCATTGACCATCTTAGGAGTTGTGGGATAATCTCACAATTGACTCCTCCAGGAACACCACAATGGAATGGCGTCTCTGAACGGAGGAATCGAACACTATTAGATATGGTTCGATCTGTGATGAGTCAAACAGATCTTCCACCGTCCTTTTGGGGACATGCCCTAGAGACAGCTGTGTTCACACTAAATCGTGTTCCATCTAAGGCAATTGAAAAGACACCATATGAGATATGGACTGGAAAGAAACCAAGTTTATCTTTTCTCAAGATCTGGGGATGTGAGGTACATGTTAAGCAACAAGCCTCTGATAAATTAGCGCCCAGATCCACAAAGTGCCTTTTCGTGGGGTATCCTAAAGAAACGAAAGGATACTAATCCCACCGATAACAAAGTGTTTGTTATTCGAAATGGCAAGTTTCTAGAAAGAGAGTTTGTCTCTAGAACAACCAGTGGGAGCGACGTACATCTCGAAGAAATTTGAGATCCATAAGATGGTACAGATCCACAGATGGAAATTAAAGAAGACTCACAACAAGTTGCTGAGCCTCCTCAAGTAACACAAGGTCCACGAAGATCTGATAGGACACGGCATCAGCCTCAGAGATATGGATTTCTGATTACTGAAGGCCATGATCTGTTGCTCATTGAGCAAAATGAGCCCACCACCTATCGAGAAGCCATAGTGGGACCAAACTCTGAGAAATGGCTAAATGCCATGAAGTCTGAAATGCAATCCATGTACGACAATCAGGTATGGACCTTAGTCGATCCACCTGAAGGTGTAAAAACCATTGGGTGCAAATGGGTTTTCAAGGAGAAAACTGACATGGATGGCAATGTAAATGTCTTCAAGGCACGACTGGTTGCAAAAGGATTTACTCAAACTATGGTGTAGACTATGATGAAAGCTTTTTCCCAGTTGTAATGGCCAAATCAATCAGAATCCTTCTTGCCATTGCAGCATATTATGACTATGAAATATGGCAGATGGATGTCAAAACATCCTTCCTTAATGGAAAGCTGCTTGAGGATGTGTACATGACACAACCTGAAGGTTTTGTGCGTCCAGAGGACTCTAGTAAAATTTACAAGCTTCAAAGATCCATTTATGGATTGAAGCAAGCATCTCGGAGCTGGAATCATCGTTTTGATAAAGTAGTCAAAGATTTTGGATTCATTCAAAACATCGATGAACCTTGTGTTTACAAGAAGGTTAGTGGGAGTATAGTTGTATTTCTAGTGCATTATGTAGATGACATCCTACTCATTGGGAATGATATTCCTACCTTGCAGAGTGTCAAGTCTTGGTTAGGAAAGTCCTTTTCAATGAAAGACTTAGGTGAAGCCACCTATATCCTAGGAATTAGGATCTATAGGGATAGATCCAAAAGACTTATAGGCCTAAGTCAGAGCACATACATAGACAACATACTGCATAGGTTCAGTATGCAGGATTCAAAAAGGGGTTACATGCCCATGTCTCATGGCATCTATCTTAGCAAGGATCTATGTCCTAGTACACCTGATCAGCGAGATAGCATGAGTAAGGTTCCATATGCCTCGGCCATTGGATCCATCATGTATGCCATGTTATGTACTCGACCGGAAATCTCGTTTGCCTTAAGTATGACCAGCAGATACCAACAAGATCCTGGTGAGGGTCATTGGACTGCCGTCAAGAATATCCTAAAGTACTTAAGAAGGACTAAGGACTTATTTTTGGTCTATAGTGGATTGGATGATGAGCTCTACGTAACCAGTTACATAGATGCAAGTTTCCAAACTGACCAAGACGACCTTAAATTGCAATCTGGATATGTATTCCTCCTGAATAGTGGAGCAGTAAGCTGGAAGAGCTCCAAGCAGAGCACTATAGCAGATTCTGCAACAGAAGCTGAGTATATAGCAGCATCAGATGCAGCTAAAGAAGCCGTTTGGATTAGAAAGTTCATTACTGAACTAGGGGTGGTGCCTACCATCTCAAATCCAATAGATTTGTTTTGTGACAATAGCGGTGCTATTGCACAGGCCTAGGAGCCTAGGTCACATAAAAGGACCAAGCATATACTCAGGCGATTTCATCTTATTAGAGAAATTAATGATAGAGGTGATATAAAGATATGCAAAGTAGCAGGAGAATATAATGTTGCTGATCCTCTTAATAAGCCACTTGCACAGGCAAAGCATGAGCGTCATGTTAGGGCAATGGGAATTAGGCAAATTAATGATTGCACCTAGGGCAAGTGGGAGGATGTTGGAAATTTTGCCCTAAGGGACAATCATTGTACTTTGAACATTATTATTTTAATGAAATTTTTCCATTCTGTTATCATATTATTTGCATGTTAACTGTGATAATTGTATCCTTGGATAATTCATAAAGATTGTCCTAAAATGTCCCTGGTCGGTCATCTATGCGAGAGCAGAGATGAAACAAGACCAGTATATAAAATATAAAATTCATTAATAATATTATATAGATATATATATATATATATTTTCAAAATATATATCTTATATATATATATATATATATGTGTGTGTGTGTGTGTGTATTATATGATATTATTATATTTAATAATATTATATAGATATATATTTTCGAAATATATATCTTATATATATATATATGTATATATATATTATATGATATTATTATATTGTGTTAGTTTAAAATTTAATTTATTAAGATATATTAAATTTAATAACTAACATGATAGAGATATAGTATCTCAGATTTAATTTATGAAGATAAATTAAATCTAATGGCTCTTTATTTGGATTAAATAAATAGGTTAAATTAAAACTCTTGAACAGATTTAATTTAAACTGAATTTATTTAATTAGCTCATCAAGATAATTAATTGTTAATTAATTTCAAAATTAATGATGATTAATTTTGAAATTTGAAAATAGTTCTCAAAGGTTATAAACTTGATAGAGCAGATATATTGATACGCACATGAGAATTGAGAACCGCAAGGAAACCCTATGAGACATTAGAGGTGCTAGCACACAGTTTCGATTGGAGAGCATTAGTGTGGATACCGGTAGAGGGAGCGGACCTGACGTGTTGGCTCCTAGAGATCGTGAAAACTTGGAATCATCAAAAGATATGAATCCTTCCAACTTGGTTTAAACCCCGTTGATAGATCCTCGATTAGGATTGGTGAAAATTTTAAAATTCTTCTGCTGTGCCTACCGATTCTAACAGATGATATTTAATATCATATATTATATGATATTTAATTATTAATTTAATTTCCAACAATTTCAGATTTTTCAGAAATTTAGGTAGATTTCTTCCCAAACTTAGAAAAATCATAACTAATTCTAGAAATATTGAATTGTAGTGATTCCAAAGCCTATATAACTCTTATTGAGTCTAGATTCAAGGAAAAATATAGACTTTTGCTATCTAGAATCACGAAATTCCCAGAATCTTAATCTTTGTCTCCTGTTCCAGAAAATAATCAATTTCGCTGGGCAAGCTTCAAAAATTCATAACTCTCAGCTCACAAATCGAAATGAAACAAACAAATTATATGTCCATTTTGAAGCTTGACATGTGAAATTTAAGACTGAAAATTTTCATAATTTTTAGACACCATTTACCCATTCAAAAGGTTCATACAAATCGACTGCCTTGCACAGAATTACACTTGACAGTTTTTTTCAATTTCCAACCAATGTGTCCAATGGCTTGAAAATCAACAATCAAACCTATTCCCACACAATTTTTCATAAGGAAACCATTATAATTACTAAAACAACCAAATTCCCATCACACATTCTCCAAAAGTGTTTATTCAGCAATAATTGCATCCACTTTTGAAGTCATTAGCCCTCAATCCCATTTTTGGGTCATTACACCTACTTTTTGGTATATATATTTTCTTTATCTTAGTGTTCAACTTTTTACTTGAACTTATTTGATCTGACTAACTCAGTTTTCTTTACTCTCTATTTATATAAGAATTGAGTCAAGCAAATAAGGAGAGGCGAGAGAAAAACAATTATCTACATTACATGTCATATGGGATTTATCGAAATCTAGAAAAGAAGAAGATTCAGGCTGAATTGAAAAAATTGGAGGAAGTAGGGAGGATAAAGGGAGAAAAATATATAAATCTAGTCATTGCTAACATCGCTCAAAGAATTATGAGTATTTAATAACAAGTATATTTAAGTGTGTTTCATTTTCCTTAGAAGATTTAATGTAATTAATTTTTATTTATCCATTGTATGTTGCAAGATGAACTTGAAAAGCACAGTAGCTAAGGTTCCTTCAATCAAACTGGAAGGATGGACATCTTAGCAATGATGCTTGGGAAGCTAGATATCCCTAGTCTAGTTATAGGGGAGCCAAGGGGAGTTGGTCTCTCTAGATACTTTGGACAAGGTTCACAATCTTATGGACAAAGTGAACCGAGTATAGAGAGTTTGTGGCCAGGATACAAGAGGAAGTCCGAGCAAAGCTAGCGGTGGAAATGCATCAATTACTTCAAGGTGAGCTTAAAGAAGAGTTGTTACGTGAGCTGCATGGTGAGATGAATTCAATGGTTTTGTCTCATATTCAAGTTGGGATGTGTAATGAGGAGCCTAGATCTCAGATTTGTAACTAATTTCATTTAATATAACATTGAGTTTTTCCTTAAGGTAGTTTAATTAATTCTTTTATTTCTCTTACCCAGGAATCCCCGGCCTTTCCCAACACCAAAGGCAGTTACAATTCGCCAGACGTTGGACATGGTGATCCTTTTCCCTCACTAGAGGCTGGAGAACTTTGCTCTCTTTATTTGGATGTCCCATACCTGCATGTTGTTGTTGATGCTGTTGTATACATGCATGCTACCACCCACCATAATAATCAAATTCAGGACGATTAATGTAAGGTCAATGTCGCAAGTGTTCGACAGGGGGAGGAAGGTGTAGATGTTCAGTTCCCTGATAAAGAGGTTGTCAAACTGGTCAGGCAACATGATCTTTCATCCTGTGGCCTCAACATATTGTTCACACGACAAGTACCCCTCCAATGGTAGGAAACACCTTACTGTTAGTTGATCCTTGACGTCTTACTTATATGCTTTATTTTGTGTGTTACTAGGATCAAGAAGAAGTGACAAAATTTCCTTTATTGGCACAATTGCAAAATATTCATAACAACATTAACAAGGTCGACTTGTAGAAGCCTTGTGGAATTGTGGGTTATGCAATCTCTTATAATTTTAGAATTGATAGCAAAGATATTAGAGAGTTCTTATCTTTACAGGAGATAGTCATATGATGCGTCACATTTGCAATTATGTGAGTTTATTTTTAATTTTTAACTTTATTTAATGCACTGATATTTATGAGTTGTTGATTTCTACATTTATTAAGTCATTTCTCATTATATTTCTATGGTAGCTGCTTCCACAAAATGTGTGTTGAAAGAGAGCTCAACACTTCGTATGGCATCTTATGTGTTGGTAACCTGTCAAAACATAATAATGCTAGGTTAGAAGATAGGATGAACTATGTAGGCTATACATTGGGACAGACTCAGCTGTCTTGCTATCTAGCACCAATTGTTGAAGGGCAAGTAACTTAATTTTATATATTTATACATATTTAGTTTGCTAAGAAGTATCATGTTATTTATTCTCATTTTAATCTACATATGTTGTGATTATAGTTATGATTGGAGTTTTTGTGTTGCTTGTCCCTTCATCAACATCATCTTTTGGTTTGATTCATTGGGTCGCAAGCCAGATAGAGAGATAAAAACCATTTTTAACACGTAAGTTAATTTTTTTGTAAATCATTGATTTTTTATTTTACTCAAGTGTTTTAATGTCTTCTAATTTTCATTTAATTACAGTGCACTGAAGACATATAATGGGTAGGAAGCGCAAAGGTACGAGTGGCTCGATGAAATGGTTCCAACCTAAAGTAAATTGTTAAAATTCAAGTTCTTCAATTGACAATTGCTTTACATATGCCTTTATTCTTTTTTGCCATTTGGTTTTGATATTTAGTGCCATCGGCAATTAGGGAAAACCAAGTACGGCTACTATGTTATACTATATGTGGATAACAGCATTTTTAGTGGCCTTACTACCAATTTTGAATAGGTGATCCTTTCTTGATTCTCAAGTGAATTTCATTTTTTTTTCTTGTAATTGAATTATTGTTAGTTATTTCATTCAATTGATTGATTTATATTAACTTGTTCTCTATTTTGCACATAGATTTTTGGTAATTAGGACGCCTACACAATTGATGATATTAATTTGATCCAAGAAATTTTGTCAGGATATCTTCTACAACACATAGAGGATGATGTTTAGATGTTTCTTTTATAGTGCAGTGGTATATTATGTTAGTGTGCTCAAATACTTTGCCTCTTGCTAGTTTCTTAGTTTCTTGTTTATATTGAGTGTTGAGAATTTGTTACAGAAAACTTTGGATGATGAAGCATTTTAGATTTGAGGATGTATATGTTAAAAACTGACACTAAGTCAATTTGATTCAGGGGGCTGCTCTATTTACTATAAAACCCTCGTGATAGTGTTGTTGTTGAATCACAATGCTATTGTGTTTGCAAGGGACATGGTATTTTTCATTTGAGTGTTTTCTAAATTCAAAATATAAATATCTAGAAATTAGTAGTTTTTCAATGCTAAGGAGTAGAAAAGAAAATGATATTTAATAAAAATGTTACGAGTGTTTTTGAAAAAGCAGTCGTTGTATACAACGAGTGTTTTTGAAATAGAGTCGTTGTATATCCCTTTCTAAGACTGTTTGAAAACGGTCATCTATTTTGAAATTTTCTAGAACACTCACTAACACGTCCCCTTAAACAATCATTAGAAGGGCATAAAAATGATCGTTAAAAGTCCCTTTTGTAGTAGTGCATCCTCCAAAATTCACCCTTCCATTTTATTGAATATTTCCACATATTTAAAATGTATATTGGTGAATAAAATTTGGGGCGTTACACATATGCATTTTCTTTTTCATTTTTTAACTTCTTTGTTCCATGGTTGCTTCATTTTTGGGATTAGTGGTGACAATTCTTGATTCAATGCACAACTAAGCTCCATCTCTTGAGGATTAGGACGATTGGCTTGAGTTCTTGAGCTTAATGGGGAGTTTTTCTTAGTTTGTTTTTGAATTTCCTATTGTTAGTGAAATTCTTAGCTAAAACCTAAGGTAGTTTCAGTAGGATGTTATTTTGAGTTATTTTGGACACCATATTGTTGAGCTAAGATTGTGCTTTAATTGTGATTGGATTTGGATTATGTATTTAGATGATTTTCGTTCATATATTTCTTATTAATTCATTGAGGTTATGCTTGCTATAATGCTATGTGATTACTAGTTTGTGTGGTTTATTTAGGTTGATTTAAGTGTCACGATTGTGCATTCATATTAGAGGAAATATTTACATTATTCAATCCATTTCACACATCAAATAGTATTTAATAACATTCCTAAGCAATAGCTATAGTTGCGATCGTAAGAGTAGCTATTGATTAGGAGTATCCAACATGATTACTTGGAGTGTTTAGCTTAGACTTGATGAATTTCAACTTCCATATCATTTAGTGTGCTAGGATAGCCAATTGAACCATTTCTCAAGAGTTTAACTTCATTCATACATCCATTCCATTCACTATTATCTTTAAAAGACTAAAAAAATTATAAATATTTTTATTTTCATGCATTCAATTTTAAAGAAAACCTCATTCAAAACCTACTTTCTATCCATGTTTTTAACACTCAGTTTAACCTAAGGATTTCAAAATAAAGAGCTCCTTGATAAGAAAATGATCATGGGTTGTTTGCACTATATTGCATTTAACTTGTATAAATTTGTGATTTGACTCCAAGGCGGCTAAGGTTGTGTCAAATCACGCACTTTAAAAGAATCCCATATAGATGTGAATATGATTGAGCCCAGTGTTAGGATCGGCAGGCACAACGTAAGAATTTTAAAATTTTTGCCAATCTTAATCGAGGATCTATTAACAGTGTTTAAACCAAGTTAGAAATATTCGTACCTTTTAATTTAGGGTTTTCAATCTCTAGGAGCCAACACGTCAGGTCCGCTTTATATACCGGTATCTACACGAATGCTCTCCAACACAGACTACATGCTAGCACCTCCAATTGTCTTCTAGGGTTTCCCTTGCAACTCTAAAATCTCATTTGTTTATGAGTATATCTACTCTATCAAGTTTATAACCTATGAGGGCTATATTCGAATTTCAAAGTTAATATTTATCAATTTCAAAATTAATTACAATTAATTATCTTGATGAACTAATCAAATTTGATGTATGGTCAAAAGTGACTTTTGACTAGTTCAAAGCTTAGCAACTCTCATGTAGAAATCCATTATGACCTCAGGTTAAAGGGCATTGTGACGTCGTTATATATGAGAAAAGCTTATGACTTGATCCATGTAGCTTTCTCATAGTGAGTCGGTCCAGCACCTTTTACTCTTATAAGTGCCTAAGACTTTAATTCGTATCTCTATATCTTATCAAAGTCATACTAATCTTGTTTCATCTCTGCCCTCGCATAGATGACCGACCAGGGAAATTTTAGGACAATCTTTATGATTTATCCAAGGATACAATTATCACAGTTAACATGCAAATAATATGATAAAAGAATGAAGAAATTTCATTAAATTAATAATGTTCAAAGTATAATGATTAGCCCTTAGGGCACAATTTCCAATACCCAGTTGCTGTGAAAAGTAGACTTGAAAGCTTTTTTGGGATAGGTCACTTGCTAAATTTAGAGTTATATCCAAAGAGTTATGCCGATTAGATTCAAAGTTTTGACAATAACAAACCTTAGGATTATTCAAATAAGGGTTCTGATACTCGAATAAGGCATTCATTCTTAGTTAAAGCTTATTTAGATACTCTTAATCATATTCTAGTAATAGGAGTGCTATTAGAATATGATGGCTTCTATTCGAAGAAGTGTAAGATAATTAGAATATATTCACCTTGTTTGACATGCTATATTTAAATGAGTATAAGTATATTCGAATATGGGGCTCTTCATTTGTTAAAATATTGAAGTGTATATCCAAATATGCCTCGCTCTTTGAAAACCTATTCCAAGATAAACATGAGTATTTGAATACAACTTGTAACCCCCTTCCTTAATAGCCATGATTATAGTTCGAAAACATGACATTAAGTTAAAGTGGAGACCAATGATTAATTCAAAGTTCATAAAAAGGTCCCAACTTTGAGATAGGATTCGGTCCTGTGACAAAGTAGGTTTTCAAAAACTTTTCAAAGCCAACTTAATATGGTCTCACTTTCACTTTTAGAATCTATATGGCCTATTTGGTTCTATTCCATTATTAATATCATTGTGTATAAAAATATTTCCCGACGGATTCTCAGGTTTCACTCATTCACTAATAGGGTCCGCAAGGTATATGCCCGTTTCAGTTCCCATACCGGGGATTACATAACTATAACAAGTAAACTAAATTGATCTTATGTTTACATCATATACAATTATTGCAAAAAGTGATAACCATCACAAGGTTCTAAAATCCCAGCCATGAGCACTAGCCTCCCTTGGTTCCCTGCTTCTCCTTCGATCTACTTGCCTTGGCTGTAGGTTAGACATTGGAAAGAGTGAGATTTATATGAATCTTAGTAGTAACATTTCACATATATGATATATAATAACAAAGTATGTGAGCAATTATCACAAAGCAGCATCCACAATAGCATTCATGTGCAACATACAGAGCAATATAATCCTCACGCCAGCTTTTAATGTTGTACACACATTCATGACTTTCGCCACATTCACAACAGCTTTCACAGCTGTATGCACATACGTGACCTTCATCATATTAGCGACAACTATCATAGCTGTATACACAATCATGACAGCTATCACAGCTGTATTCACAATCACATCAGATTTCACAGCTGTATACATGGCATCATCCTCATTCGTCACAATCCAATGATAATCACATACATACAAAGCATTATACATGATATAAGAGAAAGAGTCACTACCTTGTTTTTTCCATTCTTGCTCGGGCACAGGTTTCTTACGCTCAAGGCAGATGTCAATTCCTATAAATCATAATCAAGAATGATGAGTTATTCTCTATTCTAAGTCTTAAATAGCTCTAAAACACTTGGGGTTAGTTATCATTTGTGACCCTTAGATGGCTATAAGAAGCTCAAATAAAAGCCTACAAGGATTGGGGAGAGCTAAAGCAGAAACCACCTTTTAAAAGTTCAAAGTGCTAAAATTGGGGGTTAACCGCAGCCAAGAAATTCTTTGGCTAAGGCAAAAAATCTTCTGGCTATCGCCAAAAATAGGTCTGAAGCTTTTTCTCTAGAGCCAAGAATTTCTGGCTGCAGCCAAGAGCAGGTCCGATACTTTTTGGTTGCGGCCAAGAAAATTCCTATTACTTAGCTGAACTTCCAGAATCATAACTAAATCCACAAAAATCAAAATGGAGTAATTCCAAGTCCTACTTGAAGCTTTTTAAGTCCTCTATTCTGGAATAATATGAACCACTACAATATGGAGGCATAAAATACAGAATTCAATGAATCTCCATATTGTTCCAGAATTAAGTCTAGTTTCAACCTCACTTTAGAAATACATAACTCCCAGCACACAAATCATAATGACACCAATTTTATGCAATTTTAAAGCTTGTCATGTCTACTACAAAATTGAAAGTTTCAGAATTTTTGAACACCATTTACTATTTCAAAATACCATGCAAAGTAGCTACCCTACACAGAATTTTCTTTGACAAAACCTACAACTTTTTAACCTAAGTTTCTAATGGTTCAAAATTCACAACCAAGACTACTCCAATACAGTTTTTGTGCACATAATCTAATGGAAACATCAAAACTACCAAATTCACATTGTTCTTACAAGTCCTGTTTTGGGGCAACAATTCAATACAAAATCTCAAATTTGCCAAATTTCACATTCAAGTCTCCAATCAAGTGCATTCATCTAATAGACACTAAATGACACCAATACAATAACCAACACATTACAAACTCCCTAAAACCTTAATTACATAAACAATATGACAAAAAATCCAAAATTCAAAGTTCTCAACCAATGATTACAATATATATAGCAAAATTTCAAAGTGAAAAGAGGATCATGGTGAAAAATAATGCTCTTCTATGTTCCTTGAAGTCTCACTATCTCCTGAATATAAATTTTTGATAGTTTATCAAGAGAGTAGATGGCGTTGATCGGTATGAAATGTGCCAACTTCGAGAATCAGTCAACAACCACCAAGATCGCATCATAGTTTCTAATCCTGGGTAAACCCATAACAAGGTCCATAGTCATACTTTCCAACTTCCATTATGGGATCTCAGGGCTCTGTTGTAATCCAGGCGGACTATGATATTCAATCTTTACTTTTAAACAAGCAAGACATCATGCCACATATTTAGTTACATCACTCTTCAATCCCGGCCATCAATACATAGACTTCAAACCGTGGTACATTTTGGTCATCCTGGGGTGAAGAGTATACTGACTCTTGTGGCCCTCATCCAGGATTTTCTGCCTCAAGTCAGCTTTTAGTGGAATATATATTCTCTTTTTGTATCAAACTAAGCCACTAGGCGACAAATCATAGTCTCGAGTTTCTCTTTGCTCGATCATGGTCTAAATGAACTACACCCAATCATATTGCTTCTGAGCCTTTTCAATTTCAGCCCTCAGATCACTTTCCCCTTGGGAAAAAACTATAATTAACACATAAAATTTGGCTTGATAAATTCAAAGCCTAAAATCTTCTATAAATTTCCTTTCTTACATCATCATTACTGCAACTAGCACCATCTTTCGACTGAGTGCATCCACAATGACATTAGCTTTACCCAGATGATATTTGATCTCCAGGTTGTAATCTTTCAGCAACTCCATCCACTAGTGCTGTCTCATATTCAACTCTTTCTAATCATACAAATACTTGAGACTCTTGTAGTCACAGTACAGTTTTATCGTCACACCATAAAGGTAATGTCACCATATCTTCAATGCAAACACACACCGCAAGCTCCAGATCATGAGTGGGATAGTTCATTTCATGAGGCGTAGGCCACTACTCGTCCTTGCAACATAAGGACACACCCAAACCCCTGCTTACTTGTGTAATATCCCGTATTTTGATACTTGAGCTTAGAGATTAAGCCTGAGATTAGTGGACTGCTAAGCCCTGGTTTAGCAAGAGTCCAAATTGTGGTTAAGAAATATGAAAATGAATTGATGGTAATTCTAAGTGAATTTCCATAATCAGGGGCAAAACGGTAAGTTACCGACCATTTGATTGGTTGCCGAAGAGGAAACTCATTGGTAGCTTTAAGATCAATAGCTAGGATTGGTTTGTGAAGTTGAGTAAGGGGCATAATCATGTGTATGTGTGTGCATGTGAGCCCATGAGAGTTGAAGTGAGATGGTGACAAGTGGCAAAGTGTGGACCCTTGGATGAGGCATAAGTGATTGAGACACATCATCATCATCTCCATCTCCTCTCTTCTCTCCCTTTCGGTTTCTCTCTCTTCTCTTCCTTCCTCCATTTTCGCTGAATATGCTTGGGAGAGAGAAAGGAAAAGCTTGGGAAAAGGTGAGTAAATGGCTTCCTTTGCTCAAATCCTTTTCATAAATGTTGATCATTGAGTTGAGAGCTTCAATTTGATGGTTGTAGCTTCTCTATTGGTGGTGATTTGAAGAATCACGAAAATATGAAGTGTGGAGAATCAAAGAGTGTCTTTGAGAAAGTTGATAAGGTATGTGAAACCAATCCTTCTATCTATGTTTCATGCCAAATGATTATGTTTGGAATTTCTGGAATTATTGCCCTAATTGTGAAAATATGGGTAATGGGTAGTTTGGCATGATATGGCATTGGAAATGGTATATTGGTTGGAGTTTTGAATAGATAGAATGGATTTGGGATTGAAATGGGTAAGGTTGTTGATTTAGAGAATTGATGATTATGATGCCCTAGACCAAAGCATGTCAATGGAATGGGATTTTTGGTAATTCTATTGATTCCATTGAATTCAGTGAGTGATTTTGTGTGGGAGTAGCTTTGGTAGAAGTTTTGGGTCCCTTTGGATCATTTGGGCAAGTGGTAGGAAATGTGGTAAGTGTTGCTGCGTTTTCTGGAATCTGATAGATTCACTCGAGCAGACATGGGTGTGCTCGAGTGAAGGAGGAACATTGCTCGAGTGAGGGAGATCCTGCTCGAGTGATATGTGAGTTTTCCCTTGGTTTGCTTCGAGTGCGCCTGGGTTTTTATGAGCAATGCTCGAGCACATCGCTTTGTGCTCGAGTGAGCGAAGAACATGCTCGAGTGATGGGGTCTGCTCGAGTGATGGGTGTATTTGACACCAGGGGACTTGCCTCTCGGGTTGTCACTCGCGGGTAAGGTGCACGAGTGTGCCTTCTCACTCGCGGGAATGGGGAGTGTGCTCGAGTGCATATGGCTGTGCTCGAGTGATCCTGAGTCTTGAGAGCTTGTGTGCTTTCGGGTCCTCACTTCCTGGATTTCTCTCGCGGGTGCTCGAGTGAGGCTTTTGGCCTTGTGCTCGAGTGAGGATTTGTGCTCGAGTGATGTCCGTACTTGTGCTCGAGCATGGTCATCTGTGCTCGAGTGAAGCAGTGAAAAATATCAAGTTTGAGTGTTCAAAAGGGGAACTTTGGGGATAGTCTTCCAACCCTTTAGAGCTATGGATTGAGGTGTTTGAGGGTGCCTAAAGAGCAATGATGATAACCAACTTGAGTGTCTAAAAGTTAAGGAATTGGAAAAGGGATTAATCCTATGTC
Source organism: Inga oerstediana (assembly GCA_963210345.1). Taxonomy (NCBI): domain Eukaryota; kingdom Viridiplantae; phylum Streptophyta; class Magnoliopsida; order Fabales; family Fabaceae; genus Inga; species Inga oerstediana. Next base: position 40,940,594 of record OY723410.1, on the reverse strand, counting down.
CTTGATTTTGGTTATAGGATTTGATGATTTCCTGATCGTGAGCAGCCGGAGCTGGAGCTTACGTGGAAAAGAGTGTAGGGAACTTTCCTCTCCTGCATGTATTGATAATTGTATTTGTGTATTGATGCATGTTATTGCTTTGCATGATTATGTGAAACATATGAGAATGATTGTAGCTCTGTCTCTAGTTATGCTATGGCCATGAGTATGTTGTGTGAACATTGAGCATGCGGATATATCATGATGTGAACATGAGTTATTGTGATGCAAGCATGTCATGCATTAAATACTTATCTTGCATGCATATTGGTACCTGTTTCCTACTGAGATTCCCCAGAATCTCACCCTCCCCTATCAACATTTTAGACAGGGAAGGAAGATTGAGGATGAGCAAGCATCCAAGGACGAAGAGGACTCGTTTCTGGGTGAGAACTTAGTAGTTGGTTATCAATACGTTATTGGGATTATGTATCTGATTGTATGGATCAGTATTTGAGAATGTATTCGGATAAGTTGTGTAATCCCTGTTATTTGAGTTGTATGGGCTAATGCGCCCTATGTTTATTGAGCGAAGATATGTTCCCGTGATTGTCGGGAAATTTATATTGCGTACTCTGATAATTGTATAAATGTAATTTATCTTCGCATAGTAATTATATTCGGAGTGTACATATGAGACCGTGTTGTAAATGATTTTGAAATGTATTTGTGAAAACCCCGTCTGGTTGATGGGTTTATAAATGTTGTTTTGACTTATTGGTCTCTATTTCACGTTAATCGTGTAATCCGGATATTAATTACGGCAGGGGGTTACAACTTGTATCACTGTACACAACATAAGTCAAGCTGAGATCGGCTACAATCCACACCAGTGCCGTCGTCAACCTCTACTTCAGCTCAGTAAAACTCTTTTCACAACGTTCATCCCACTTAAATGGTTGATCCTTTCATATGAACTTGGTCATCGACAAGGTGATCTGGGAGAAATTCTGAATGAATCTCTGGTAGTAACCAGTAAGACCAATAAAACTGTGTATATTAGCAACAGTTTCTGGCCTCTTCTAGTCCAGTACTGCTTCCACTTTACTAGGATCCATTGACACCCCTTCTTGCGAGATTACATGACCCAAAAACTTTACTTTCAAAAGCCAGAAATCACACTTACTCAACTTGGCATAGGTTGCTTTTCACACAAGATCTCTAGTACTATTCTCAAATGAGGCTTGTGCTCTTTATTACTCTTGGAGTATACCAGGATGTCATCAATAAACACCACTACGAATTGATCTAAATACTATCGAAAGACACGATTCATACAATCCATGAATACATCAGGTACATTCAACAATCCGAATGGCATTAACAGAAACTCATAATGCCAATTCCTAGTCCAAAAAGTAGTCTTCAGTAAATCTTCCACTTTCACTCACAACTGATGATAACCTAACCTTAGATCAATTTTTGAAAATACACAAGAACCAAATAGTTGATCTAAAAGGTCATCGATTCTCAGAAGTGGATACTTGTTCTTGACAATTATCTTGTTCAGTTATCTATAATCCACATGCAATCTCATACTCCCATCTTTCTTCTTGACAAATAATACTAGAGCTCCCCATGGTGAAACACTAGGTTGAATGAACCCTTTTTCAAGTAATTTTTCAATTTGTTTCTTTAGCTTTGCCATCTCATTTGGGGCCATTCTATATGGGGCCTTTGATATAGAACCACCTCTAGGGATACTCTCGATCGGAAATTCCTCTTCCTTTTCTGGAGGTAATCTATTAAGATCATTCGGAAACACCTCAGGAAACTCTCTTACCACAGGTATACTTTCCAAAGTTTCTTTTGTGCCTCCCTGCAAAAAAAGAATACCATATACCCTTGGCACTTCTTAGCTTTAGCCATTAAGAGGAAGTTCAAATGAGCACCTATATTGTCATTCTTCTGTAGAGTAGGATAAACTATTCTCTTGTTCCCAATATCTAGCAACACATTATTCACCGTCAACTAATCAAAACCTAATATGACTTCTAATTGATAGAGCAGCAGACAAGTCAAATCAACAATAGACTCATGCCCCTCAATGATTATCACACAATTCAAACAAGCATTAGCAGTCATAGCCTTAACACCCATCGGTGTCAACACAACCAAGTTAAAAGGCAGTTTATGAACATGCAATCCTAGATGCTTCACACAATCATAGGTAATGAAGGAATGACTTGCACCCAAATCAAATAAAGCTTACAGTAAACAACCATTGAGAAGGTTTTACCTTGAATTAGGTTAGGGGACTTCCGTGCTTCTAGGTACGTCATAGCAAACACCCTGCCCTGATTCTTAAGCCTTTGGTCTATCGTTGGCCGCTGGCATTCACTAGCAATATGTCCTGACTGCTTGCAGTTATAGCAAATTACTTACCCCAAAAACGTTCTTCCAGATGTGCCCTACCACAAACGAGAGCAAGTCTAGGTTGTTGGAGGTCTCTAATTCTCAAGATTCTTAGGTTGATGGAATTCTTACCACTAACCTTAGTTAAGGACCCTTGACCCTTCCGCTTCTAGGATGAATTTCCCTTACTGGCCTTACTACGACTGCTACTACCCTTGGTTGGGTTTAGATCCCTCAGATTATTCTCTGTAATTTGGGACTCCTCTACAGCTTTATTAAACTCGGTGAACTGTCGGGAGGGTAACCTTTTTCTTATTTCCTGCCTTAATCCTCGGATCAACATGTCAGGGCTCCACTCCTTATCATCCATGCATTACAGATAGGAGGAGTATCGGGCTAGTCAAATGAAGTGAGACAAGTAATCATCAAATACTTCTTCTCCACCCTATTTAATTGATAAGAATTCTAATTCTTTTTTTATTCTCACTGATCTTGGAAAATACTTATCGTTTAACTTTTCCAGGAAAAACTCCCAAGTCACTGGCACATTCCGGGTCTGTAATGTCGTAGCAATATTCCGCCACCACCTGTCGGCATCCCCCTCAAGCTTGTAAATGGCCAATCATGCCTTTACTTCAGTCAGACAATCTAACAGCTCAATGATTTTTTCAATTCAGACCAACCAATCTTCAACTGCTTGGGGATCAAATCTTCCCCTGAACGTATAAGGTAGATGCTTGCAGAATTTGGAGACCCAGAGCTGTAGATCTCTCTCATTTCAAACTGGTACATCATGTGACTCCTAGTTTGGTTCAATGTGCGGTGGTGACTCCAGAGGTTGAGTCAACCTTTCTGTCATTTCTTTGTGAGTTATCCCATCTTGTGTAGATTGAAGTCTACCTTTGTTCTGTTTTTCTTTCACCTCTCAGAGTTTATCCCTTAATTCATAGATCATATCCCGCTGCTCCATTAACATAACCATCATCTATTATATGGGATGAGGTGGATTATGGTTTAATTCTTCAACCTCTAGTTCCAAACGTCAAATCTTTGGGTGAACCATTGTTTCTTTTCACTCTACAAATGATTCATAACGTCAATATCACATTGAATGTATACATATATTCATTAAAACTCATATACCAACAAATAGCAGGAACATTCATGTGTATACAACAAATAATCATGGGTTAACCACCATCACTAAGACAAGGAACTATTGCAACTATCCTAACAAAACTTACCCTTGCCAGGAACTTCAGCTCTGATACCAAAAATATAACCCCCTTCCTTAATGGCCGTGATTATAGTTTGAAAACATGTTATTAAGCTAAATTGGAGACCAACGATTAATTCAAAGTTCATAAAAGGTCCCAACTTCAAGACAGGATTCGGTTCTTTATAAAGTGGGTTTTCAAAAACTTTTCAAAGCCTGTTTAATATGGTCTCACTGTCATTTTTTGAATCGATATAGCCTGTTTGGTTCTGTTCCATTCTTAATATCAGAGTGTATAACAAAATTTTCTGATAGATTCCTGGTTTTCACTCATTCACTAACAAGGTCTACATGTCATGTTCTCGTTTTAGTTCCCATAATGGGGATTACATAACTATATATAAGTTTACTATATGGATCTTACATTTACATCATATACAATTGTCCTAAAATGTGATAACTGACACAAGGTTCTAAACTCCTAGCCATGAGCACTAGCCGCCCTTGGTAATTGAAAAGAGTGAGATTCATATGAATCTCAATAGGAACATTTTACTCATATGATATATAATAACAAAACATGTAAGCAATTATCACAAAGCAGCATCCACAATAACATTCACGTGCAACATACACAGCAATATAATCCTCACGACAGCTTTCATAGCTATATACACATGCATGACTTTTGCCATATTCACGACAGCTTTCATAACTATATGCTCATTCGTGACCTTCGTCACATTAGCGACAACTCTCATGGCTATATACACAATCATGACAGCTATCACAACTATATTCACAATCACATAGCTTTCACAACTGTACATATGGCAGCATCCGCATTCATCACAATTCAATGACAAGCATATATATACAAAGCATTATATGTCATATAAGAGAAAGAGTCACTGCCTTATTCTTTCCGTTCTTGCTCTGGCACAGGTTTCTTACGCTCTGGGCAGATGTCAAATCCTATAAATCATAATCAAGGATGATGAGTTATTCTCTATTCCAAGTCTTAAATAACTCCAAAACACTTGGGGTTGGTTATCATTTTAGGCCCTTATATGGCTATGTGAAGCTCAAACAAAAGCCTAAAAAGATTGGGGAGAGCTAGACTAGAAACTACCTTTTAAAAGTTTAAAGTATTGAAATTGGTTGTTGGCCATGGCCAAAAATAGGTTAGAAGGTTTTTAGTTGCGGCCAAGAATCTTTTTGCTACAGCCAAAAACAAGTCAAAAGCTTTTTGGCTCCAGCCAAGAGTAGGTTTTATACTTTTTGGCTGCGGCCAAGAATCTTTGGCTGGGGTAAGAAAATTTCTGTTGCTTGGCTGAACTTCCAAAAATTATAACTAGATCCACAAAAATAAAAATGGAGTGATTTAAAGCCTTACTTGAAGCTTTTTAAGTCCTCTATTTAGGAAAAATATGAACCACTGCAATATACAACCACAGAAATACAGAATTCAATAAGTCTCCATACTGTTCTAGAATTAAGTCTAGTTTCAACCTCAAAATTTGGAAATACATACTCCCAGCACACAAATCATAATGACACCTATTTTATGTCATTTTAAATATTGTCATATCATACAAGGTTGGAAAGTTTCAGAAGTTTTGAACAACATTTACTATTTCAAAACACCATGCAAAGCAGCTCCCCTATACCGATTTTTTTTTGACAAAACTTGTAACTTTTCAACCGAAGTTTCTAGTGGTTCAAAATTCACAACCAAGACTACTCTGACATAGCTTTTTGCATAGAATCCAATGGAAAAATCAGAACTACTAAATTCACATTCTTTTTACAAGTCCTATTTTGGGGCAACAATTCATTACAAAATCTCAAAATTGCAAAACTTTACATTCAAGTCTCCAATCATGTCCATTCATTCAATGTACCCTATATGAGACCAATACAATCACCAACACATCACAAACTCCCTAAAACTTAATTACATGAACAATAGGGCAAAAAATCCAAAAATCAAAGTTTTCAACCAATTACCACAATATGTATATCAAAAGGTTCCTTTTTCTCATGTCTTCTTCTTTCTCTAGCTTGTTCTTTGATTCTCTAACTACAAGCTTTTCTTGAGTACACATAACACCTCCTCTTGAAAATCTAAAACCATAGGAATGAAGCTCTCATCAAGATGAACAATATTAGAAAAGAGGTTTTTGGAACTAGAGGTCATCTATATGGTCAAAATGCAAGGAATAAAGCTCACTTTACCTTGATTTCTTCTTTCTCCTTCCTCCTCCTTCTTAATTGAAAATAAGAGCTAAAGAGAGAGAGAGAGAGAGAGTATGAGATAATGAATGATCAGCTTTTCCTACTCCCTCTGTGCCCCTAACCGACTTGAGAGGAGAGAGGGAAGAGAAATTAATTAATTTTTGATCTTTGACAATTTGACTCTACAATCTTATGACTCTATTGGAAGCATGTAACCATAGGATTATTCTAAATCATTTTATTAGCCATTTAGTCACTCCTCTTACTCTTTTAGTTGATGGTGAATTTTCTCTTGGTAGCTAACTAATTGGCCAATGAATGTCTTTCTTCTCATTTTGCCCTAGACTATAGTAATTTCCATTAGATTACCACGTAACACATTAGTTTACTCCATTAACCCATGCCATGCACCCTCCCCCTCACTTTCAATTCAATTTAGGCTTTAACACCATAATTGAGCTTAAATATTGGGTTTAGACACCGACTACTGCTAATTCGGGTCATAATTCACACTTTATTCTCCAAAGGTGTTTGTTTATCATTAATAACATTCACTTTTGGAGTCAATTAGCCCTTATACATAATTTGGGGCATTACATAAGTGCTCAAGAAAAAGAAGAGTGTATACAAATACAAGCGGTATTATTCAAATATGGTTACTTGGCTATATTGAAAGCTATTAGAATATGGCAAGGTTATTATAATACAAAAACAAGTAACTATATTCAAATAAGGAAAAGTGGATAAGGAAAAGTGTATTAGAATAAAACCAAGAATGTTATCCAAATAAGGAAAAATGTATTAGAATAAAACCAAGAATGTTATTCAAATACGGAAAAATGTATTAGAATAAAACCAAGAATGTTATTTGAATAAGGAAACGTGTATTCGAATATACCTTAATAGAAAATAAGCTCTTTTATATGAATACAACAAAGGATATCCAAGAATATTTCAAAGTCAACAGAGATAATCAAATATGGATAATCATATTTGAATAACCAAGTATTCCAGAAAATAAAGCATCACTTTAAAACTTCGAAGAATAATTGGAATGCATATATAACTTGTTCTTCTCACTTCTAATCACTCTAACTCTTCTTTGTATTAATGCTTAAGTACTTTCTAGGTGATCAAACAAGGATTAACACACAAATTGGAAAAAGCACTTTTGTGTCAGAAGCTACCAATGGGCATTTCAGTGGTCATATTTTGTAAGCCTCAATGTAATATCCTAAATTTTGGGATTAGAGGCTTGCGAATAAGCCTGAATTTAGTAGACTGCAAAGCCCTGGTTAAGCAAGTGTCCCAAGAGGGCATAATGATGTTTCTTAATATTCCGTATATCTTTATGGCACTAAGGGAATAAAATGATAAAACAAGGAAATTGGTGGTCACATACAACATGAGTATGTTTAGAACATAAATTGTAAACATTTGAATTTGTTGCTAGTGAGTTTTCTTGTGTAGCAGTCTTGTTATGTGACATTTTTGAATAGGCAAATGATGTCTAATGCCTATGATATTTTTCAATATGAAAGTAGACTTATCAAGCTTTAATTTGATAGATCAGATAGGTCATTTGTAGTTGTACATAAAGAGTTGTGTATGTTTGAAGTTAACCCAGTGATACTGGTGATTTTCAGTGGCAGCATCCAAAAACAATAATTCTGGGAATTGTGATCTTCTAGTTGGCTAAAGGCTATATTTTTCCTTGAAAATAGACTTAATAAGGGTCACATAGCCATTATAATCACACCAATTGAATCTCTATAAATAAAGATATGAATTTTCAAAGTTTGATGACAATTTTGTCCAATTTTCTAGCAAGTGCGAAAAGGGAAATAAATGTAAGGGCAAAATCGTCATTTGATCAATAAAAGCAAGCAGCCCTTATTTTTCCCTTTTCTTGTGGAGCAATTATGTCAAAATGAGTAAGAGGAAGGGAAATTAATACTTGGCTCATATTTATTCAAGAAGGGAATTTGTGGACCAAGTAAATGAAGGTGGAAAAGTAAAAAATTGTAGGCTAATACTTGGTTGTTGTTGTTGATTTTGGCAAGGATATGTTGATTTTGTGAAATTCGGAAGATGAAAACCTAAGATGTTATGCTGCCTAAATATTGATTCGTTATATTTAAAAGGTGTTTAAGTGGTTAATCGTGTGATTAGAAGTGTAAGGAAGATATTTTATAAATTTTATCCAGACACTGTTCATAGAAGGTTTGGACTAGAATTTGGTTGATTTGAGGTTTCCAATGAATTTCTTGGGCAAAATTGTGTGGGAATTGGGTGTTCATGATTTTTGGAAATTTGAATGCAAATATGGAATTTATTGTAGTTGCAAGTGCATGCCGTTTGATAGCCTCAAGTGAGGCAGTGTTGTTGTGCAATGCATTTTGTTAGTCAAACCAAGTCTAAATGTAATAAAACTTTTTAGGATTAAAGTATACAAGTCCAAAAATATGCACCACCTATCAAATTAAAGCTCTATATGAATTTATGGACTTGATTCTGGAATAGTGTTAGAATTTATGGAATTTTGTAATTTTGTCATTGTAGATGGTAGTGGTAGAGGACTTAAAGAGATTTCCATAGAACTTTGAACCTCTCCATTTCAATTTTTGTAGAATTAGTTATGATTTTTAGATGTTGAGCCAAGAATAGAGGATTTCTTGGCTGCGTCCTAAAAGTTTCTGACCTCTCTTGGCCATAGCCAAGGATTTTTGGCCGCGGCCTAGACTCCTGTTTCAGCATTTCATATTTTTGATTGGTTGAGCTTTCCTAGCCCCATAGGCACTTGTTTGGACTTCCAATGGCTACCTAAGTGGCTCAAAAGATAACCAACATGATGTGTTTAACCTCCCTAACTTCTTGGACATTGTTATATGCTTCCAATGACTTCCTATTATGGCTCTAATTATGTGATTGGGTATCTAGGGCCATGAGAGATCAAAGAAGAGGAAATGGAAGAATTTCCAAGAAGCTATAATGGTTGGAAGAAAAGGGAACCAAAGAAGGACATAAAGCCATAAGGTAGGGAATTTTCCTAACTTGCATAACTTGTTATGTGTGCATGTGCATTGATGTGTTAAATGCTTTGATGAATTGTATGAAGCATATGTGAATAAGTGAAGCTTTGTTTTAATTACACTATGGCCATTAGTGTAATGTGTTGAATATTGAGCATGTATATATGTCATTATGTTGGCATGAATTTATGTACCAAGCATGTCATGCACCAAGCATTTCTTGTATGCATTTGTTAGCATAGTTCATTACTGGGATTCTCTTGAATCTCACTCTGCCTCACCAACCATATAGGTAGGTAAGCTCAGAAAAGGAATGCAAGAAATGCCATGGCGAATTGAAGATTAGTATATGATAATTAGTCATATGTAAATTATAACTGTATAAGAATACTTGTATGACATGCCTAGTTGAATAGTCTTGAGGAATATGTGAATAAATGATTTAAGAATGAATAGAGAAATGAGCAGCGAATAACTCTGATTGCTTTAAATGAAGATAAGAATCGATGAGTAGTAATACTGAAGTTACAAATTGCTAAAAGACACTTCTGCAAGATTTTGAAATATTCAGAAAAATCCGCTCAACTACAGGTTCGAATCCTGTCTTAAGATTGAGAATTTAAAATGATTTTATGAAGGTGGATCGGATTTATTGTGTACAAGCTCATCAATCAATTATAAGAATAAGGCGTTACACTCGATAGGAAGAAGAAAAGCTCAACGGTCACTAGACTTCATCAACTATAAATAGAAGATCTTTCAAAACCTAAGCTAAGAGCCCATGCCTACAATGCTGATATGTTATTACTCTAAATCTTACCCGACTGAAGCTTTATAATCATACTCCTACCATGTGCTTTAGTGTTAATAATTATGTACTTCATATTGAGAGAAGTAATCTTTCATTGTAATCATTCTATATTTGTGAGAGTTACTCAAGATTGGGGAATATTGAATGGGAAATAGATTGTATCATTATAGTGTGTAAGGCGAAGTTCTTATCTCAGTGTGAGAATTGTAAAGGCTTTATAAGTGCCCGGATCAAACTTGTGGATTGTAGTGGCTCTCAAGGACTCGGTTAAACTAGAGGGAGATAATGGATTGAAATCTCAGGAGGAGCCTGGGGACTGGACGTCGGTTATCATGGATTAGACTGAACCAGGATAAATAATAGTTTGCATCTTCTCTTCCCTAAGCTCTCATATTTCCAACATATATGATTTGAATAACTGACTATGGACTTATAATTCACTATTTTCATACTTATTGCTTCCTGAAATAACAAAATTTTTTTAAAGTTCTTAAATTTTTATCTTACACCCAATTCACCCCCCTCTTGGGTGTCGATCAGTTCTAACATATTTGATTTTAGGCAAGTGTGAGGGTTAAATAATAGCTAAATCTAGTCAAGAATCAGTTAAACTAAAAGGTTAAGAACCTCTTTGAACTGATAAAGACTGATAACACTTATTTAGTTAGCTCAAGATGCTCTATGGACAAGAAAGAGATTGTTAGGTAACTATTAATCCCTAGAATCCTTCAACATAATAGGGTTGTTGAAATGAAGAGATAGACATTTCGTTGACATAGTTCAATAAACATTAACATAAGTAAAACTATCATTCATGTATTGGTAGGTAAACTCAGCTATTATATTTATTCTTAGCCAATTGCCCTCCAAGTTAGTCATAACCATGGCTTGGGAATTATGGATTAGCCTTAAACCATGCCCAAGCACCTTAAGACCATAAGGGTCAACATCTTGTAATTCTTCCTATAGATATGGAAAAATGGGCTAAGGTAAAGAATGTATGTCTTCATAAGACAACCTGAGGTTTTGGAAAGACACATCTTCATTAGTGAAAATGATGACGACTCAGTGACTGAGAAAAAACTAATGGCACAATGTTTAAAGAACACTAATTTCCTAGTAGGAAATGGGCATTGAATATGTCAAATCTCTTCATGAGATTAATAGTGATAAGGAATAAGTAAGTATTCTTCAGTTTAATGATATGAGTGGGAAGGTTGAGGCCATTTTCATATGAAGATGTAAAACAAAAGAGATACAAAAGAAAGAGATAAGCTATAAGAAGAATGCCTAACCCATACATAGGAAGAGAATGATATGCAATCTACCTCGACGTAGATTGTCGTTCAGAAGATGACAATGACTACCCAAAGTGTCAAAAGACACTAAAAGGACTTGTTAAGAACAATGCCAAAGTGCCATACAAGCATATATGAATTCTTTTTGAAACTAACTGACTATATGTTTGGGTGATTTTCATTAGTAGAAAGTGTTAGTGCAAGCATTTCACCCAAGAGGGGGGTGAATTGGGTGATACCAGAAATTTCGTTGCGTATAACAAAATTGACAGAATATTTAAAGTAGTTCAGAGTAAAGAGAAATATCACTGAAGTGTATACTGGGTTAGCCACAACCACTTTAACCTACATCCAGTCCTAAGAGCGTCTCTGAGAGTTTCACTATATTCTCCAAGATTTAGGGGGTATTGGCACCTCAGTACACAGCAAGTAACTTTACCTGGATACTCGCTCCCCCTTACACGTTGCAATCAAATCCCCAACTCAAGGTTCCACAAGCTTAAGTTGTCTCAATAACAATTATTGAGTTTGTAATTAAAAAATCTTTCACAGAGTAAATATATAATCACTGAAGTATAATGAATGAGTATAAGAAAACAAAGCACTAAGAGTATGTAGTGTATGTTCGTGTGTTCTCAGTTCTTGTGTGTTGTATTCTTTTCTTTGAATGCTCCATATATATAGATGATTTATAGTGTCAGTTGGAAGCAATTCAAACATGTCCGTTAGAGTCACGCAGCAACGGTTGACTATTCTTCAAATTTGAAAACTATTGGTTTGCAATAGGTAGCAGTAGGTGAGATCTCTAACACTTTATTTGACTTTGCTCTTCTTGCATGATCTCTTCATTATTTCTCTAAATACTCGAGTGGCTACTCGAGTGGTCATGTCTTTTCTTCACAAGTTACTCGGGTGCTGTCTCTGTTAATCTGATTACTCGAGTGGTTACTCAAGTGGCCTTCACTTTTCTTCTCATGTTACTTGAGTGATCCCTCGAGTAAATTTCAAATAACTTGGCAGATTACTCGATTATTCCCTCGAGTAATTGCATCAAATTCTTGGCCGAGAGTTTGCTTACTGATTACTCGAGTGACCCCTCAAGTAATGGATCAAACAACTCTGCAGATTACTAGAGTGGTCCCTCGAGTAATGCCTTTTTCTCACTTGGTTACTGAGTAGCTACTCGAGTAAAGTGTTGCATTTCTTGGCCGAGAACTACTGGAACATTTTTGACCTGGTTACTCAAGTGGTTACTCGAGTGATCCCTTTGCAAATGATGTTACTTGAGTGGGTACTCGAGTAATGGTCTATATAACTTTGCAGATTACTCGAGTGATCCCTCGAGTAACTTCTTATAAATTTTAACAGTGCTTCTCTGGATGAAATTCTCCACGATTACTTGAGTGCTTACTCAAGTAACTGCTTCCCTTAGTCGAGTAGCTACTCGAGTAAGCCATCACAAAATTTGCTTATTACTCCAGTGCTTACTTCAAGTAATGCTTTGCCACTTTGTTCAAATTCATATATTTGTTATCAAATCCTTTTATATCATTGATCCAATCTTTGTTATCATAAAAACATATGGGATCTAACATTCTCCCCCTTTTTGATGATGAAAAAACTTGGTGATTTTGAACAAAGTTTTCTGAAATTGAGTTTTCAAACATAGCTTCTTAAATACTTTTCATATGAAATTTTTTCTTCAATTTAACCTTGAAAACTCTTTTGAAATAGCTTATTAAAGATCTTTTCAAAGTTTTTGTTCTTATTTGTTTGTTCACCTTGCATACACAATCAAAAACTCGTTAGTCCCACAAAGCAATATAACTTTAATGAAATTTAACTTTAACAACATAAAGAAACAAATTGCATAAGGAAGAATTCATTACATAACCAAAACTTTAGAATTCAAAAATAAAAGCTTAAAAACTATAACAGCACCCTAAAGCCCCATACGCCCAAGTCCCAATTCTTCAACTCAGCCATTCATCACAAAATCACTCAGTTTATTCTCCCCCTTTTTGTCTTCATCACAAAGGTGGAATAAATAATGAGGAGGAGTAGGTGACTTGGCTACTGAGAAAGGAGTGATAGGAAATGCCAATGATTCATTTGAACTATCTGAACTTGAAGGATCAGAAGATGATGGTTCAGGGTCAAGAAGGTTCACTGGCGGTGTCTAAAGATCCTCTGGAGGATTTACCGGAGATAAAGGGTAAGGAACTAGAGAAGTAATTTCTACTTCCTCTGTAGCAACCGGTGACGACACAAGCACCTCCTCAGTATGTGTAGGTGAGGCAATGGGAGTAGATATGGGCTCTAGATGAACAGGCTGAGGTGGATCATCAGTGGTGATGTGGATTTGCTCGGATGTGTCAGGGTCAGGCATAGAGAACAAGACATTATTAGGTCCAGTCTCAGGGGGTCTATGCTTAGTAGGTATAGATGGTCCAGGTTCAGGGATAGGTATGGGCTCAGGAATACCAGAAGGACCAGAAGTAGAGGAGCCAGATGCCATAGCATCAAGTCTAGCAACAATGGATCTCAGAAGTTCACCCTGGGTACGCTATTCAGCTAGCAACTCTTCATGCCTCTTATCCATCCTCTCTACAAGTTGTCCCATCTTCTCATTCATATGGGTTATCAACTTCGCATTGGTATTCGCAAGGTCAATATGAAAACTCTTCATAATATTCTCCATGAAAGTTTGCATTACGGTACCAAAGAAGGATAGAGGAGAGGTGTTGGCTGGAGTAGAAGATTGTGTGTCATCCATTCGACTAGTTGTTGTGTCAGTCTTCTTCTTCTTGGGACTTGCTTCTAGAGGAGTCTTCAGAGGAATTTCAATATTTAAATTTCCAATTTGATTCCTCCCCACTGGTGCTATCCTCTCAATCGGCTCCATAGTCTCCAAGTACTAAATCTTATTCTTCTTGAGAAACAAGGAAATAAGTTGAGGATAAGGCATTGGAGTAGTAAGTTTTCCTTCATACCTATATCTCTTCATCTCATTGAAGGTATATTCTCCCAAATCCTTTTGTTCTTTGAGGATCAATGAGGTGAATTTTCTGAAGTCCCTCTGAATGAAATGAGTGAAGTTATTGGATTTGTTCACCATGGCTCTAGAATAGATATACCATAGGAATCTATGAAAATCACTCATATCACTCAGATTGAAATTGAGGGGTCCCACCATCTCACCAGGTCTTAAGATTGAAAATAACTAGTTTGAATTATAATTGGGATAATCATCATCAGGAGGGTGTTCTATTCCTAACCAGGTATTGATTCTAGAAGGTGAGATTAGAATTCTTTGACCTCTGACCTTAGAAGTCATTTCTTCATCCAAAAACTTCCTAATGGGATCATTTACAGGTTTGACGTTACAATACAAATGCCTCATGACTTTGGTACAAAATGGGAGTTTAACAGAGAGCCAGGGCATGTAGGAATCATGATAGGGACTCAGATCGAATTTCAATACCTCTTGAAGAACCTTGTAGTCAATGTAATGCATCTTGCATACATTTGTTCTTGCAAAATGACTTAGGTACTTCTGATATTCCTCAAGCTAGCTTACGTTAAATCCCTTTAGAGGAAATGTGATTTCTTCATCCCTCTCTTCTGTTTGTCTTGAAGATTGCCCTTTCTTTGCTTCCTTAGATTGGAAAGCCTCCTCAAGCATGCATACTATGACTTTGGTAAGCTTCTCATCAACCTTAGGCTTTTTCAGAGGTTTGGGAGAAAAGGTAGGTGTGTTGGATGAATCAGAAGAAGGAGGAGATGACTCTTTTGTCGCTTTGCCTCTTCCTGGAGGTGAACTCTTCTTGGATTGATCTCTTGTAGCAATGGGCTCCTTAATCACAACCCCTTTCACCTTTGGCTTGGTTTGCGATTTGGCTTTGGTTTTAGATTTAGGAGAAATCTTTCTTTTCTTGGTAGGAGGAGAAGAAAGTGAATCAGAGGGTTGATATGATTCATAGGACTCAAAAGGAGTGATAAGATTGAGAGATTTTGTCCTCACCATTGTGATATGAGAAAATCAAATATTTCTGGAAAAATAGAGACGAGCGTCGCGAGTTTAGGGCATAGATTCAGTGCAATCTGAGAGGTTTTTGTAAGTGTAAATCACTGGGTTTTGACAGTTTGGGAAGAGAAAAACATTTTGAAAAGTTTTTGTGAGAGCATTAGGAGAATCACTTGAGGAGATTTTGTGAGAAATGACCGAGTATCTTCTAAAATAACCTAGAGGCCGACATCATTCGAGGGCTTACTCGAGTGATCATCAGCTTCACTCGAGTAGCTACTCGAGTAATCATACCATAAAATTTTTAAAATTCAGTGAATTTGAGAGCATACCTGGCATGAATAATATTGTAATTACCCATGTATATTCCCTCGATCATTTGATGATTATTTAGAACAGATTTGAGTTGAAACTTAGTAGATTTGAGATCTGCACCCAGGTTCACTCGAGGCCTTACTCGAGTAACGTTGAAGTTCACTCGAGGCCTCCCTTGGGTAATCTGTCTCTTCACCTTCTGACTTTTCATTTCCAACCGTTGTGCCGTTTTGTTTGAAATTAATACTTCACTGGCACATTTCCGAGTTTATTACTCGAGTGACTACTCGAGTAATGTCTCCATTACTTCAAGGTATCACTCCAGTAATGCTTATTACTTAAAGTTGTCCCTCCTATAATGTTATCCTTTGTTAAACTCTGCTTTTCATATCATGATCAAACAAATTCCTAGAAACCCAATGCTTAAGTCAGTCATCATCAAAACATGAATAAATAATATCATCTAACATTTAGTAAACACTAAATAACTTACAATTCATTGGGATTAATTCTTGTCTAATATACAAATATTGATCTTTTGTAAGAGGTTTTGTGAAGATATCAACTAGTTGAAGATGAGTTGGAATGAATATCACTTTGACATCTTTCTTTTGGACATGATCTCTGATGAAGTGATGTCTAATATCAATATGCTTGGTTCTGGAATGTTGAACAGGATTCTTTGCCAAGCTTATCGTGCTAGTATTGTCACAGTATATTGGTGTTTCTTTCAAATAAATACCAAGATCTTGGAGTTGTTGCTTTAGCCATATTACTTGTACACAACAACTTGATACTGCAACATACTCAGCTTTCGTTGATGAAAGAGACACTATAGTTTGTTTCTTGCTAAACCATGACACAAGTGAGCCTCTAAGAAACTGGCCTTATCCACTCGTACTCTTTTTGTCCATCTTGTATCCTCTATGATCACAGTCTGAGTATGCAACTAGATATTCACTTCTTCCTTTGGGATACCAAAGATCTAATTCTGCCGTGTCAGCAAGATATCAGAAGATACGTTTGATGGTTTCAGCATATGACTCTTTTGGTGCTAATTGATATCTTGCACACATGCCCACACTGAATTGAATATCAGGCCTACTGGCAGTGAGATAGAGTAATGATCTAATCATTCCTCTATATTTTGTGATGTTGTAATCTTTCCCTTTGACATCCGCATCAAGCAATGTGGTTGAGCTCATGGGTGTGTCCATTCCATTTGCTTCATCCAATCCAAACTTCTTCAATAGCTCTTTCAAATATTTCATTTGAGATATGAAAATTCCATTCTTTCTTTATTTGATTTGCAAACCGAGAAAGAAATTCAATTCTCCCATCATTGACATATCAAATTCCCCCTGCATTATTTCAGAAAATTCTTTGCACATAGTTTCGTTAGTAGCGCCAAAATCTATATTATTAACATATATTTGCATAATTAATATATCTCACATTTTCGTTTTGTAAAAAGTGTTGTATCAAATTTTCCTCGTACAAAACCTTGATCAATAAGAAATTTATTGAGCCTTTCGTACCATGCTCTAGGAGCTTGGTTTAAACCATATAAAGCCTTTTTGAGTTTCAAAACATGGTCAGGTTTGGGTACATCTTCAAAACCTGGAGGTTGTTCTACATATACTTCTTCCATGATGTAGCCATTTAGAAATGCACTCTTTACATCCATTTGATAGAGTTTGAATCCTTTGATGCATACAAAGGCTAAGAATACTCGTATAGCTTCCAATCTAGCCACTGGAGCATATGTTTCCTCATAATCAATTCATTCTTCCTGATTATCGCCTTTGGCCACCAATCTTGCCTTGTTTCTGACAATAATTGTGGATTCATCAAGTTTGTTCTTGAATACCCATTTAGTGCCAATGATCAGATGATCCTTAGGTCAAGGTACCAAATCCCAAACTTGATTTCTTTCAAATTGGTTTAGTTTTTCTTGCATTGCTATAACCTAATAATTGTCTGATAGGGCTTGATCAATGTTAGAAGGTTCAATCTCAAAAATGAAGGTAGAAAAACTAACCTACTTGAAAATTCTATTTCTAGTTTTGACTCCTTCATTTACATCTCCTATGACTTGATCTAAGGGATGACTCCCATTGTATTTCTAGGCTTTAGGTTGTCCTAGTGACTGATTTTCTTCCTTGGTTTGATCAACTTCTGGAATAAGATATTTAGAAATAGATTGACCATTTTCTTGATTTAAAACAACTTCCTGCTCATCATCAATGGTTTTATCAGAGGATTCAAATTCATCAAATACAACGTGAATTGATTCTTCAATAACACATTCTTTTATTGAAAATTCTGTATGCTTTACTTTGGTTAGAATAGCCTAGGAAAATTCCTTCATCTATTCTAGAATCAAATTTTCCTAAGTTATCTTTACCATTATTATCAATAAAACACTTACAACCGAAGATGTGTAAATGAGCAAGGTTCGGCTTCCTTCCTTTGTATAGCTTGTATGGTGTCTTTCCAAGTTTTTTTCTAATGTAGGCTCCATTTGAAATATAGCATGTTGTGCTCATTATATCAGCCCTGAAAACTTAAGACACGTTCTTTTCATTTAGCATTGCTCTAGCCATTTCAGTGAGCACTCTATTCTTATGTTCCACGACTCCGTTTTGTTGTGGTATCCTTGGAGTAGAAAAATTGTGATCAATGCCAATAGTATCACAATATTCTTCAAAGGCTTGATTTTCAAATTCTCAACCGTGATCTATCCTGATACCTGCAATGGACATACCTTCCTCATTTTGCACTTTCTTCGCAAAAACAATGAATTCTGCAAAGGTTTCATCCTTTGATGATAGAAAAATAGTCCATGTAAATCTAGAGAAATCATCAACAATGACCAATGAATAAGTTACCACCAAGGCTTTTAACTCTTGCTGGACCAACTAAATCCATATATATCAATTGAAGTGGTTGACTTGTTGCAATGTCATTTTTCGATTTGAAAGATGATTTAATTTGTTTACCCTTTTGACATGCGTCACAAATCAAATCATTTTTAAAACTTACTTTGGGAAATCCAAGACCTAAATCCTTTTTGAGTAGTTTGCCTAGTTGGTGCATGTTGACATGAGCTAGTCTCTTATGCCATAACCAACTTTCATCGGTATTACTTAGAAAACAATTTTCAGAGTTATTTCTATTGATATCAAGTGTATAGCAGTTACCTTCCCTTTCTGCTCTAAGCTTTGCCTTGATATTTTTCTTATCAAGTTGTAAGTCTTTCTTGTTGACAATCAGACATTCCTCTGAATCAAATATTATCCAGTTGTCTTTATCTGCACTTTGACTTACGCTCAGCAAATTATGACACAAGCCTTCAACGTAATGTACATCTTTGACTTGTATTCCTTTGTCATTTTTGATTTCACCAATTCTTGCTATTTTTCCAGATTGATTTCCTCCAAATTTTACCTTTCCACCTTCCTTAGGTTGCAATGTGGTAAAACTTTCAAAATCACCGGTCATATGTCTAGAGCATCCACTGTCTATGTACCACTTGTTGTTTTTGGATGCTTTAAGACATATTTGCAATCAAATACGATTAAGTCTTAGTACCCACATCTTTTTTGGCCCTTTTTGGGTTAGTACAAAAATTTTTCGGAACATATGAAACTTTAGGTACCCATTTGTAGGTTCCTATATTTCCTTTCTTCCTATGAATGCATGATGAAGTATAATGACCTTTTCTATACAATAATTATAATGTACAAAAGGATTTGATGTATGCACAGAATGCTGAAAATAATTCAAGTATGTTTACCTCTAGCTTTCTTTCTTCCTTTTCTTCTGTATGATTTTGGATCATATCCAATTCCAGAACGATCATTCACAAATCGTTGAGATTTTAAAATTACATTTAGCATTTCACTTCCTTTAGTGAATTTTTTAAGAGATTTAGTAAGATCAATGTTTTTCTTTTTCAAAGAAGTACAATTTTCACAAGCAACTAGACAGATATTGGCTACTTCCTCTTCATCGCTTTCTTCATCAAAAGAACTATCTCCCCATATGGCAGATACAAAGGCTTTCTTCTTGTTGTAGAATTTGCCTTTCCTCTTGTTTTTTATTCTTCTGAATCAGTTCTTGACATTCTGATTTGAAATGTCCTGCCTTTCCACATTCATATCAAATGATGTGTTCTTTATTGCTTGTTCCTCCTTTCTGAAAGTTTTTGAATCCTTGGCCTTTCTTGTAAAACTTTTTGAATCGTTTTATGATTAGGCCCATTTCGTCATCGTCAAGCTCTTCATCTTGTTCTTCTTCTTTTGCTTTTAGTATTAGACCTCTTTTCTTCTTATCACCAATATCATCTAGTTCTCATTTGAACTTTAACTTACTTTCATATTCAGAAAGACTTCCAAATAGAGAAGGGACCGATCGGATTGATTCACCTTTTGTTTCCTCAATTGCAGTGACTTTTGCCTCCCAGTCTTTAGAAAGAATATTTAAAATCTTTCGTACTTGGGTATGTTGATCATAGAATTTTCCAAGTGCTGCAAGTTGATTAACATGGTGAGTATATCTAAGTTCAAATTCAGCTATCGACTCACCTGATTTCATACGAAGTAAATGAAACTCAGTAACCAGAGTATTGATCTGGTTTTCTTTTATTCCCGAAGTTCTTTTGTGAGTTATTTCCAAGGCTTCCCACATTTCTTTAGCTGTTGGAAGTGTGCAGATTTTGAAGTACTCATTTTGACTCAAGGCACTTTGAATGATTAAAATTGCTTTACTGTTGAGTGTAATGAGTTTCTTGTTATTCTCATCATATTTTGTTGGTGTCTTAGGAACTCTTTGTGAATCTATAATATTTTTAGGTTTGTAGTTTCCACTCTCGATCACATCCCATAGCCCATATTCAGTAGCCATTACGAAGACTCTGAACTTTGCTTTTCAAAATTAGAAGTGTTCGCGCAAGTGTTTCACCCAAATGTTAGTGCAAGTGTTTCACCCAAGAAGGGGGTGAATTGGGTGGCACCAGAAATTTCGTTCCGTATAAGAAAATTGACAGAATATTTAAAGCAGTTGAGAGTAAAGAGAAATATCACTGAAGTGTACACCGGGAGTTATACTGGTTCAGCCACAACCACTTTGACGTCCAATCCTCAGAACGTCTCTGAGATTTTCACTATATTCTCCAAGATTCAGTGGGTTCATGGTACCTCAGTACACAGCAAGTTCTTTCACCTGGACACCCGCTCCCCCTTACACGTTATAATCAAATCCCCAACTCAAGGTTCCATAACCTTAATTATCTCATTAACAATTATTGAGTTTGTAACAAAAAACTCTCTCACAGAGTAAATATATAATCACTGAAGTATAATGAATGAGTATAAGAAAACAAAGCACTAAGAGTGTGTAGTGTATGTTCGTGTGTTCTCAGTTCTTGTGTGTTGTATTCTTTTCTTTGAATGCTCCATATATATAGATGATTTATAGTGTCAGTTGGAAGCAATTCAAACATGTCCGTTAGAGTCACGCAGCAACGGTTGACTATTCTTCAAATTTGAAAACTATTGGTTTGCGATAGGTAGCAGTAGGTGAGATCTCTGACACTTTATTTGACTTTGCTCTTCTTGCATGATCTCTTCATTATTTCTCTAAATACTCGAGTGGTCATGTCTTTTCATCACAAGTTACTCGGGTGCTGACTCTGGTAATCTGATTACTCGAGTGGTTACTCAAGTGGCCTTCACTTTTCTTCTCATGTTACTTGAGTGATCCCTCGAGTAAATTTCAAATAACTTGGCAGATTACTCGATTATTCCCTCGAGTAATTGCATCAAATTCTTGGCCGAGAGTTTGCTTACTGATTACTCAAGTGACCCCTCAAGTAATAGATCAAACAACTCTGCAGATTACTAGAGTGGTCCCTTGAGTAATGCCTTTTTCTCACTTAGTTACTGAGTAGCTACTCGAGTAAAGTGTTGCATTTCTTGGCCGAGAACTACTGGAACATTTTTGACCTGGTTACTCAAGTGGTTACTCGAGTGATCCCTTTGCAAATGATGTTACTTGAGTGGGTACTCGAGTAATGGTCTATATAACTTTGCAGATTACTCGAGTGATCCCTCGAGTAACTTCTTATAAATTTTAACAGTGCTTCTCTGGATGAAATTCTCCACGATTACTTGAGTGCTTACTCAAGTAACTGCTTCCCTTAGTCGAGTAGCTACTCGAGTAAGCCATCACAAAATTTGCTTATTACTCCAGTGCTTACTTCAAGTAATGCTTTGCCACTTTGTTCAAATTCATATATTTGTTATCAAATCCTTTTATATCATTGATCCAATCTTTGTTATCATAAAAACATATGGGATCTAACATTCTCCCCCTTTTTGATGATGAAAAAACTTGGTGATTTTGAACAAAGTTTTCTGAAATTGAGTTTTCAAACATAGCTTCTTAAATACTTTTCATATGAAATTTTTTCTTCAATTTAACCTTGAAAACTCTTTTGAAATAGCTTATTAAAGATCTTTTCAAAGTTTTTGTTCTTATTTGTTTGTTCACCTTGCATACACAATCAAAAACTCGTTAGTCCCACAAAGCAATATAACTTTAATGA
Source organism: Inga oerstediana (assembly GCA_963210345.1). NCBI lineage: Eukaryota > Viridiplantae > Streptophyta > Magnoliopsida > Fabales > Fabaceae > Inga > Inga oerstediana. The sequence goes on along the minus strand of OY723410.1, from coordinate 40,918,653 downwards.
AATTTAACTTTAACAACATAAAGAAACAAATTGCATAAGGAAGAATTCATTACATAACCAAAACTTTAGAATTCAAAAATAAAAGCTTAAAAACTATAACAGCACCCTAAAGCCCCATACGCCCAGTCTCAGGGGGTCTATGCTTAGTAGGTATAGATGGTCCAGGTTCAGGGATAGGTATGGGCTCAGGAATACCAGAAGGACCAGAAGTAGAGGAGCCAGATGCCATAGCATCAAGTCTAGCAACAATGGATCTCAGAAGTTCACCCTGGGTACGCTATTCAGCTAGCAACTCTTCATGCCTCTTATCCATCCTCTCTACAAGTTGTCCCATCTTCTCATTCATATGGGTTATCAACTTCGCATTGGTATTCGCAAGGTCAATATGAAAACTCTTCATAATATTCTCCATGAAAGTTTGCATTACGGCACCAAAGAAGGATAGAGGAGAGGTGTTGGCTGGAGTAGAAGATTGTGTGTCATCCATTCGACTAGTTGTTGTGTCAGTCTTCTTCTTCTTGGGACTTGCTTCTAGAGGAGTCTTCAGAGGAATTTCAATATTTAAATTTCCAATTTGATTCCTCCCCACTGGTGCTATCCTCTCAATCGGCTCCATAGTCTCCAAGTACTAAATCTTATTCTTCTTGAGAAACAAGGAAATAAGTTGAGGATAAGGCATTGGTGTAGTAAGTTTTCCTTCATACCTATATCTCTTCATCTCATTGAAGGTATATTCTCCCAAATCCTTTTGTTCTTTGAGGATCAATGAGGTGAATTTTCTGAAGTCCCTCTGAATGAAATGAGTGAAGTTATTGGATTTGTTCACCATGGCTCTAGAATAGATATACCATAGGAATCTATGAAAATCACTCATATCACTCAGATTGAAATTGAGGGGTCCCACCATCTCACCAGGTCTTAAGATTGAAAATAACTAGTTTGAATTATAATTGGGATAATCATCATCAGGAGGGTGTTCTATTCCTAACCAGGTATTGATTCTAGAAGGTGAGATTAGAATTCTTTGACCTCTGACCTTAGAAGTCATTTCTTCATCCAAAAACTTCCTAATGGGATCATTTACAGGTTTGACGTTACAATACAAATGCCTCATGACTTTGGTACAAAATGGGAGTTTAACAGAGAGCCAGGGCATGTAGGAATCATGATAGGGACTCAGATCGAATTTCAATACCTCTTGAAGAACCTTGTAGTCAATGTAATGCATCTTCCATACATTTGTTCTTGCAAAATGACTTAGGTACTTCTGATATTCCTCAAGCTAGCTTACGTTAAATCCCTTTAGAGGAAATGTGATTTCTTCATCCCTCTCTTCTGTTTGTCTTGAAGATTGCCCTTTCTTTGCTTCCTTAGATTGGAAAGCCTCCTCAAGCATGCATACTATGACTTTGGTAAGCTTCTCATCAACCTTAGGCTTTTTCAGAGGTTTGGGAGAAAAGGTAGGTGTGTTGGATGAATCAGAAGAAGGAGGAGATGACTCTTTTGTCGCTTTGCCTCTTCCTGGAGGTGAACTCTTCTTGGATTGATCTCTTGTAGCAATGGGCTCCTTAATCACAACCCCTTTCACCTTTGGCTTGGTTTGCGAATTGGCTTTGGTTTTAGATTTAGGAGAAATCTTTCTTTTCTTGGTAGGAGGAGAAGAAAGTGAATCAGAGGGTTGATATGATTCATAGGACTCAGAAGGAGTGATAAGATTGAGAGATTTTGTCCTCACCATTGTGATTTGAGAAAATCAAATATTTCTGGAAAAATAGAGACGAGCGTCGCGAGTTTAGGGCATAGATTCAGTGCAATCTGAGAGGTTTTTGTAAGTGTAAATCACTGGGTTTTGACAGTTTGGGAAGAGAAAAACATTTTGAAAAGTTTTTGTGAGAGCATTAGGAGAATCACTTGAGGAGATTTTGTGAGAAATGACCGAGTATCGTCTAAAATAACCTAGAGGCCGACATCATTCGAGGGCTTACTTGAGTGATCATCAGCTTCACTCGAGTAGCTACTCGAGTAATCATACCAGAAAATTTTTAAAATTCAGTGAATTTGAGAGCATACCTGGCATGAATAATATTGTAATTACCCATGTATATTCCCTCGATCATTTGATGATTATTTAGAACAGATTTGAGTTGAAACTTAGCAGATTTGAGATCTGCACCCAGGTTCACTCGAGGCCTTACTCGAGTAACGTTGAAGTTCACTCGAGGCCTCCCTTGGGTAATCTGTCTCTTCACCTTCTGACTTTTCATTTCCAACCGTTGTGCCGTTTTGTTTGAAATTAATGCTTCACTGGCACATTTCCAAGTTTATTACTCGAGTGACTACTCGAGTAATATCTCCATTACTTCAAGGTATCACTCCAGTAATGCTTATTACTTGAAGTTGTCCCTCCTGTAATGTTATCCTTTGTTAAACTCTGCTTTTCATATCATGATCAAACAAATTCCTAGAAACCCAATGCTTAAGTTAGTCATCATCAAAACATGAATAAATAATATCATCTAACATTTAGTAAACACTAAATAACTTACAATTCATTGGGATTAATTCTCGTCTAATATACAAAAATTGATCTTTTGTAAGAGGTTTGTGAAGATATCAACTAGTTGAAGATGAGTTGGAATGAATATCACTTTGACATCTTTCTTTTGGACATGATCTCTGATGAAGTGATGTCTAATATCAATATGCTTGGTTCTGGAATGTTGAACAGGATTCTTTGCCAAGCTTATCGTGCTAGTATTGTCACAGTATATTGGTGTTTCTTTCAAATAAATACCAAGATCTTGGAGTTGTTGCTTTAGCCATATTACTTGTACACAACAACTTGATACTGCAACATACTCAGCTTTCGTTGACGAAAGAGACACTGTAGTTTGTTTCTTGCTAAACCATGACACAAGTGAGCCTCTAAGAAACTGGCCTTATCCACTCGTACTCTTTTTGTCCATCTTGTATCCTCTATGATCACAGTCTGAGTATGCAACTAGATATTCACTTCTTCCTTTGGGATACCAAAGATCTAATTCTGCCGTGTCAGCAAGATATCAGAAGATACGTTTGATGGTTTCAGCATATGACTCTTTTGGTGTTAATTGATACCTTGCACACATGCCCACACTGAATTGAATATCAGACCTACTGGCAGTGAGATAGAGTAATGATCCAATCATTCCTCTATATTTTGTGATGTTGTAATCTTTCCCTTTGACATCCGCATCAAGCAATGTGGTTGAGCTCATGGGTGTGTCCATTCCATTTGCTTCATCCAATCCAAACTTCTTCAATAGCTCTTTCAAATATTTCATTTGAGATATGAAAATTCCATTCTTTCTTTATTTGATTTGCAAACCGAGAAAGAAATTCAATTCTCCCATCATTGACATATCAAATTCCCCCTGCATTATTTCAGAAAATTCTTTGCACATAGTTTCGTTAGTAGCGCCAAAATCTATATTATTAACATATATTTGCATAATTAATATATCTCACATTTTCGTTTTGTAAAAAGTGTTGTATCAAATTTTCCTCGTACAAAACCTTGATCAATAAGAAATTTATTGAGCCTTTCGTACCATGCTCTAGGAGCTTGGTTTAAACCATATAAAGCCTTTTTGAGTTTGAAAACATGGTCAGGTTTGGGTACATCTTCAAAACCTGGAGGTTGTTCTACATATACTTCTTCCATGATGTAGCCATTTAGAAATGCACTCTTTACATCCATTTGATAGAGTTTGAATCCTTTGATGCATGCAAAGGCTAAGAATATTCGTATAGCTTCCAATCTAGCCACTGGAGCATATGTTTCCTCATAATCAATTCATTCTTCCTGATTATCGCCTTTGGCCACCAATCTTGCCTTGTTTCTGACAATAATTGTGGATTCATCAAGTTTGTTCTTGAATACCCATTTAGTGCCAATGATCAGATGATCCTTAGGTCAAGGTACCAAATCCCAAACTTGATTTCTTTCAAATTGGTTTAGTTTTTCTTGCATTGCTATAACCTAATAATTGTCTGATAGGGCTTGATCAATGTTAGAAGGTTCAATCTCAAAAATGAAGGTAGAAAAACTAACCTACTTGAAAATTCTATTTCTAGTTTTGACTCCTTCATTTACATCTCCTATGACTTGATCTAAGGGATGACTCCCATTGTATTTCTAGGCTTTAGGTTGTCCTAGTGACTGATTTTCTTCCTTGGTTTGATCAACTTCTGGAATAAGATATTTAGAAATAGATTGACCATTTTCTTGATTTAAAACAACTTCCTGCTCATCATCAATGGTTTTATCAGAGGATTCAAATTCATCAAATACAACGTGAATTGATTCTTCAATAACACATTCTTTTATTGAAAATTCTGTATGCTTTACTTTGGTTAGAATAGCCTAGGAAAATTCCTTCATCTATTCTAGAATCAAATTTTCCTAAGTTATCTTTACCATTATTATCAATAAAACACTTACAACCGAAGATGTGTAAATGAGCAAGGTTCGGCTTCCTTCCTTTGTATAGCTTGTATGGTGTCTTTCCAAGTTTTTTTCTAATGTAGGCTCCATTTGAAATATAGCATGTTGTGCTCATTATATCAGCCCTGAAAACTTAAGACACGTTCTTTTCATTTAGCATTGCTCTAGCCATTTCAGTGAGCACTCTATTCTTATGTTCCACGACTCCGTTTTGTTGTGGTATCCTTGGAGTAGAAAAATTGTGATCAATGCCAATAGTATCACAATATTCTTCAAAGGCTTGATTTTCAAATTCTCAACCGTGATCTATCCTGATACCTGCAATGGACATACCTTCCTCATTTTGCACTTTCTTCGCAAAAACAATGAATTCTGCAAAGGTTTCATCCTTTGATGATAGAAAAATAGTCCATGTAAATCTAGAGAAATCATCAACAATGACCAATGAATAAGTTACCACCAAGGCTTTTAACTCTTGCTGGACCAACTAAATCCATATATATCAATTGAAGTGGTTGACTTGTTGCAATGTCATTTTTCGATTTGAAAGATGATTTAATTTGTTTACCCTTTTGACATGCGTCACAAATCAAATCATTTTTAAAACTTACTTTGGGAAATCCAAGACCTAAATCCTTTTTGAGTAGTTTGCCTAGTTGGTGCATGTTGACATGAGCTAGTCTCTTATGCCATAACCAACTTTCATCGGTATTACTTAGAAAACAATTTTCAGAGTTATTTCTATTGATATCAAGTGTATAGCAGTTACCTTCCCTTTCTGCTCTAAGCTTTGCCTTGATATTTTTCTTATCAAGTTGTAAGTCTTTCTTGTTGACAATCAGACATTCCTCTGAATCAAATATTATCCAGTTGTCTTTATCTGCACTTTGACTTACGCTCAGCAAATTATGACACAAGCCTTCAACGTAATGTACATCTTTGACTTGTATTCCTTTGTCATTTTTGATTTCACCAATTCTTGCTATTTTTCCAGATTGATTTCCTCCAAATTTTACCTTTCCACCTTCCTTAGGTTGCAATGTGGTAAAACTTTCAAAATCACCGGTCATATGTCTAGAGCATCCACTGTCTATGTACCACTTGTTGTTTTTGGATGCTTTAAGACATATTTGCAATCAAATACGATTAAGTCTTAGTACCCACATCTTTTTTGGCCCTTTTTGGGTTAGTACAAAAATTTTTCGGAACATATGAAACTTTAGGTACCCATTTGTAGGTTCCTATATTTCCTTTCTTCCTATGAATGCATGATGAAGTATAATGACCTTTTCTATACAATAATTATAATGTACAAAAGGATTTGATGTATGCACAGAATGCTGAAAATAATTCAAGTATGTTTACCTCTAGCTTTCTTTCTTCCTTTTCTTCTGTATGATTTTGGATCATATCCAATTCCAGAACGATCATTCACAAATCGTTGAGATTTTAAAATTACATTTAGCATTTCACTTCCTTTAGTGAATTTTTTAAGAGATTTAGTAAGATCAATGTTTTTCTTTTTCAAAGAAGTACAATTTTCACAAGCAACTAGACAGATATTGGCTACTTCCTCTTCATCGCTTTCTTCATCAAAAGAACTATCTCCCCATATGGCAGATACAAAGGCTTTCTTCTTGTTGTAGAATTTGCCTTTCCTCTTTTTTTTTATTCTTCTGAATCAGTTCTTGACATTCTGATTTGAAATGTCCTGCCTTTCCACATTCATATCAAATGATGTGTTCTTTATTGCTTGTTCCTCCTTTCTGAAAGTTTTTGAATCCTTGGCCTTTCTTGTAAAACTTTTTGAATCGTTTTATGATTAGGCCCATTTCGTCATCGTCAAGCTCTTCATCTTGTTCTTCTTCTTTTGCTTTTAGTATTAGACCTCTTTTCTTCTTATCACCAATATCATCTAGTTCTCATTTGAACTTTAACTTACTTTCATATTCAGAAAGACTTCCAAATAGAGAAGGGACCGATCGGATTGATTCACCTTTTGTTTCCTCAATTGCAGTGACTTTTGCCTCCCAGTCTTTAGAAAGAATATTTAAAATCTTTCGTACTTGGGTATGTTGATCATAGAATTTTCCAAGTGCTGCAAGTTGATTAACATGGTGAGTATATCTAAGTTCAAATTCAGCTATCGACTCACCTGATTTCATACGAAGTAAATGAAACTCAGTAACCAGAGTATTGATCTGGTTTTCTTTTATTCCCGAAGTTCTTTTGTGAGTTATTTCCAAGGCTTCCCACATTTCTTTAGCTGTTGGAAGTGTGCAGATTTTGAAGTACTCATTTTGACTCAAGGCACTTTGAATGATTAAAATTGCTTTACTGTTGAGTGTAATGAGTTTCTTGTTATTCTCATCATATTTTGTTGGTGTCTTAGGAACTCTTTGTGAATCTATAATATTTTTAGGTTTGTAGTTTCCACTCTCGATCACATCCCATAGCCCATATTCAGTAGCCATTACGAAGACTCTGAACTTTGCTTTTCAAAATTAGAAGTGTTCGCGCAAGTGTTTCACCCAAATGTTAGTGCAAGTGTTTCACCCAAGAAGGGGGTGAATTGGGTGGCACCAGAAATTTCGTTCCGTATAAGAAAATTGACAGAATATTTAAAGCAGTTGAGAGTAAAGAGAAATATCACTGAAGTGTACACCGGGAGTTATACTGGTTCAGCCACAACCACTTTGACGTCCAATCCTCAGAACGTCTCTGAGATTTTCACTATATTCTCCAAGATTCAGTGGGTTCATGGTACCTCAGTACACAGCAAGTTCTTTCACCTGGACACCCGCTCCCCCTTACACGTTATAATCAAATCCCCAACTCAAGGTTCCATAACCTTAAGTTATCTCATTAACAATTATTGAGTTTGTAACAAAAAACTCTCTCACAGAGTAAATATATAATCACTGAAGTATAATGAATGAGTATAAGAAAACAAAGCACTAAGAGTGTGTAGTGTATGTTCGTGTGTTCTCAGTTCTTGTGTGTTGTATTCTTCTCTTTGAATGCTCCATATATTTAGATGATTTATAGTATCTATTGGAAGCAATTCAAACATGTCCGTTAGAGTCGCGCATCAACGGTTGACTATTCTTCAAATTTGAAAACTATTCGTCTGTAGTAGGTAGGGGTAGGTGAGATCTCATACACATTATTTGACTTTGCTCTTCTTGCATGTTCTCTTCATTGTTTCTTTGATTAAACAAGTGGCTACTCGAGTGGTTATGTCTTTTCTTCACAAGTTACTCGGGTGTTGACTCTGGTAATCTGATTACTCAAGTGGTTACTCGAGTGGCCTTCACTTTTCTTCACATGTTACTCTAGTGATCCCTCGAGTAAATTTCAAATAAATCGACAGATTACTCGATTACTCCCTTGAGTAATTGCATCAAATTCTTGGCCGAGAGTTTGCTTACTGATTACTCGAGTGACCCCTCAAGTAATGGATTAAACAACTCTACAGATTACTCGAGTGGTCCCTCGAGTAATTCCTTTTTCTCACTTGGTTACTCGAGTGGCTACTTGAGTAAAGTGTTGCATTTCTTGGCCGAGAACTACTGGAAGATTTTTGACCTGGTTACTCAAGTGATCCCTTTGTAAATGATGTTACTCGAGTGGGTACTCGAGTAATGGTCTATATAACTTTACAGATTACTTGAGTGGTCTCTCGAGTAACTTCTTCCAAATTTTGACAGTGCTTCTTTAGATGAAATTCTCCACTATTACTCGAGTGCTTACTCGAGTAACTGCTTCCCTTACTCGAGTAGCTACTCTAGTAAGCCATCACAAAATTTGCTTATTACTCCAGTGCTTATTTCAAGTAATGCTTTGCTACTTTGTTCAAATTGATTTGTTTGTCATCAAATCCTTTTATATCATTGATCCAATCTTTGTTATCATCAAAACATATAGGATCTAACAGAAAGGTGATTGGGAAAAAGTAGGTCCTCAAATCCATAAGGGGCATATCAAACCTAAAACCATTAGTGGCTAAGAGGTAATGTAGTGGAAAGCTTGTCAGTAGTGCATTTTAACTTTGAATGACCAATTCTGGCTATACCAAGAAGTTTAGCCTTAAAATTACATCAATATGATGTAAAGATCTTTTTCCAATTTGGAAATTGGATGATGAACTCGATATAAAGTAGAATGAGGGTTTCATAGAACAATAATCCATGTAGTAGTATCTAAGGTTTCACAAAGTGAAAGTCACACCCCAAACTGGACCACGCAGGTTGGTGGCTACCCACTAAGGGTGGACTCACAAAGCTATCCTCGGCCTCCTCCTACACGGGTTTCTTTCGCCTTCCCACGTCTTGAAATCACGACCCTGGAGTCAAAAGTTGTGCCCCATATAAGATATGCTACCATTGAGCTAGCTAGCTCAATGGTACCGGCTTTCACATGGTAGTCATACTTGGCCCCTTGTTTGAGTGTTCAAAACTTCAGAAAGTGAAAGAAAGGCTAGAGTAGGGAGTATCCGATATTCTGATTAAGTCTTCCCTATCAGCAAGGGTGCTTAGTGAACCTACCCAATATGGTAGGGAGTGATAATATATATAATATCATTATCTTATTTTCACCTTTTCTCTGAGTATTTATGGAAAACGAAATACAGTTCGGTGGGCAACAGAGGAATAAAATCAATATACTGATAATAAGTGCTTGATTACAGAAATTCCCTATAAGGGTTCGTACATAATAATTACCACTAATGTAGCCGCACAGGGCTACTTGGGTATCTAAACCCGTCCTAGTGAAATGAAGACATCTTCCCATCTTTGTTCTACCACCGAAATCCTCCCCGTAAGGTTCTCTTCTTTGCTTTCAGTACACCTCCTGTTTTTACCTGTCAGAATTATTGGTATGAGAGAGTAAGATTTGAGAGAATCTCAGTAGGAAATAGATACCATAATGCACGCATTATAGATGCTATGTGTATGACATGTTAGCTTTAACTAGATGTATGCCCCATAATGACATTTCTGTATGCTCAATGTTTCATGCAACAAAACTATGGCCACAGCAAAAACAGAAACAGAGCTTCATTTATTCAAATATGCTCTACACAATAAAGTAAAGCAATCACATACATCACTACACAAGAAGATATATCAATTACATAAAAATAAGGTAAGTTCCCTACCTTAACCCTTTCTTGACTGGTAACGTGCCCCTCGTAAAGTGTGCCACCAATTGGCTCTCAACTCAGTCCTGAAATCAAATGTACAAGAATTAGGTTAAAACCTATTCATGTACTATTTCAGGTACTTCTATAGTGTTTCTAGTGGTTATATAAGCTTATTGTGAAAATTTACCAAAATGCTCCTAGGGACTCAACTTGGCCCTTCCCTGCTCGGTTTGACCGTACCTTTTCTGAAATTTTGACCTGGGCTATTCTAACATATTTTTACCCAAAAAATCCATTTCTAAACTCAGAATTACAAAATTCACTGCCAAAGGACAAAATGCCCTTAACAACCCCTATTTCAGGGTTTTAGGGGCATTTTCGTAATTATGTGGTTTAAGGCTTTTTTGAAAAAGTGATCAACTGTAACCCCATCTAAATTTCCCTCCTGAACATAATGGAATTATCAAATTATTAGAAATCCAACCCTAACCCCTCCAAATAGCATGGCTAAAACTTCAAATTATCAGGGAAAAATTGGGGTTTTTGAGTTTTTACTCCACAAACTTGCTCCTTTCTACTCTTAACCACCTTATTAACTATTTAATTACGTTAAAACTACCATTTAGACTCAATTTTGATACCATAACATCTGGGACACAATGTTTCCCAAATTCTATAATCACAACAATTTAATCAGAAATTCACCAATTAAATCATCCACAGCAGCCAGAATAACCAAAGATTGATGTTTACGAAGTCATCTTAGATTCTGTCTGGCTTTTCCTTTCTTGGCTGAACCCTAGCCTACTCTCAACACTAAATTTTGAGCTTCAAAGACCTTGAATCATGTAGAAGTGAAGCTTAGAGAAAGGATTATATACATTAGGATAAATTTCATCGAGAAAATGGACCTACCTTGTGAGATTTTCCTCCTTCTTTCTCTAGAATTTTTGCAAGCTTTCTCTCTTCTTTTTCAGCCCAAAACTGACGTGAATGAGCATGGAAGGGATGGAGATGAATTTTTAAAATATCTCAAATTTTCCCAAAATAATTAATTAATTAATTTCCCATTTTCGGATTTCTTGAAAATTTCCTACCCAAATTTCAACAATCATAACTAAATTTGTAGACATCATATCAGAGTGATTCCAAGGCTTTGGAACCCTTATTAAGTCTAGTTTCAAGGAAAAAATATAGCCCTTAACCAATTAGAAGCTCAAAATTCCCAGAATTAAATTCTTTGGACGATGTTTCAGAAAATCAACAATTTTTTAAGGCTAAATTCAAAAATTCATAACTCTTTACATACAACTCCAAAAATAACCCATTACCTATCAAATTAAAGTTTAGGATGTCTACTTCCTCCTTGTAGAATTGCATCATTTTTTGTCACCATTTGGTCATCCAATACCACTTTAAAAGCTCACTACCTCACAGGAAATTTCACCGACAACATAATCACATCCTCTAAAATTCATCCTTCCATTTTATTAAATGCTACAAATGTTTAAAAGACATGTTGGGGAATAGAATTTGTGGTGTTAGAGAAAGCTTCTAACTTCTAGATGATTGAAGATTACTGCATGGGTGCCAAATAGTCTCGAGATGATTCTTTTTGAAGTGATCATTTGTGTCAATGACATATGTTTAGTCGAAACATATGTCAAGGGAATCAAAGGAATATGATAAGAGTTACCCTTAAATTCTAAGTTGAAAGATCATGGGTAGAACTTGAATTATGAGTTGAAAGATCATGGGTAGAACAAAATATATCTTGAATGATAAGAAAAATAGAGATTGCACAATGAGGGTATTTTCAAACCCCTTAACATTTCGATATTTATAGATTAATAAGCACACAGTTCTGTAGGCATACAGAAACAGTGGAAACATACTGATTATAGGTGCTTGTTTACAATACAAGAAAATCCCCATAGGGTTTGAAAAATATGTATAGAGTCTCCAAAATAAATAAAAACTACATGTATGATAACCAAAAGCAGCTTCTGATTGTACCAGGATGCTTACTCACTGGTGGCTACTGCCTTGCCCTTCAATCCAATAACCTTAACTATAATGTTTGTATTGTTGAAAAAGGGTGAGATTCAAGCGAATCTTAGTAGCAACATGCATTTCAGATATATAAAATGTGAAAATAAATATGTCATACACTATGTTATGTAAAATGATAAAATTTTGTGTGCACACTATCCAAGGCCAAATGACTGTTCAACCCTGGCATAACCCTTTGCCAACCCAGGCTTAACCCTGACCAATCATGGCTTAACTCTGCACCTACGTTTGGTCCTATAACCCAACCAGGCTAACAGGCATGTTCGAGATACTATGCTCATGTTACAGAAGATGACATATACAAACATACAATAATCACATAGTATATGCAAGAAAAAGTTACTACCTGACTCCTTTCTCAATTCCTCAGTAAGTTCTAACCTTGGTTCCGGCTCGAGAAATTTCTAATTCCTATAAAAATTAAAGTTACAAGCAACTGATTATTTCTTGTACCATTACTGCCTTTAAATCAAATTCTATTGGCTATCTAATGCAGTTATAACAGTTTTGTATAGCACACTTCTGCATAGTGCAGTTTCATTGTTTCAAGAAACTGGCAGATTTTCAGTTAACTTTGGAATTTCATAATTAATTCTAGTAAAATCCAATTGAATTGATTTCAAAGCCTAAATGAAGCCTTTAAATGTAGTTTCATGAAAAAATACCTAGTTCTGACCACTGTAAGCACATTGTTCCCAGAAATTCGCCAAACCTATACTATTCCATATTTTCTTCAAGAAACATACCACAACTTTGAAAATTCATATCTTTTAATGTACTTCTCCAAAAATTACAAACTACCTATAAAATAAAAAATCAAAGCTCTAGATGTCTACTTTAATCCTACCAAGTTTCATGATTTTTGGACTAGGTTTGACAAACAAATTTCATTGCATAATGCCACTTCTCACTGGAAGCAAATCAAACAATAGGCACTTACAACTTCAATAAATTCTAGATTTGCATAAGAATTTCCAAAAATTATGAACACCTATATTCCTACAAAATTTTCCCTTTTAAATCCAATGGAATCATTAGAACTTAAAAATTCCAGCTCTTCCCTGAGTGAACCAGTAGCTATACGAATTTCATAATAAAAAGGAAAAATTGGAGTTTCTTTATTTTAATCCCTAAACCACCTTCTTTACACCTTTAATCACATGTTTAACCTATTAAACACCAATTTCACATTATTAGGGGAAACTTTGAAAGTATAACATGTTAGGGTTTCAACAACCCAAAATCACAAAGAAAGATAAAGCAAACCAAACAACCAACTAATTCAACCAACAACATCATATAACCTTGGATTCACAAGAGAACAAGGTGATTTGTGGTTACCATTTGATTTTTCCTTCCCTCTCTCTCTCTTCCTCTTGAGTTTGCCTTGCTACAAGTGATATTCATGAAGATATAAGGATTAGAGAGAGTGTCCTTGGATTTGTATGCATAAACAAGTGAAATCACTTATTACTTCCTTAATCCTTACTTCTTGTTCCCTTTAGGTTTCTATGTTCTTGCTCAAGCCTTTCTCTCTCAAGTTGGATGAAAGTGAGCTTGAGGAAAGATGATGAGAGGCTTGTAAAACATCTTTCATCCACCTCCTCAATTTGTTATATTTTATTCTATTTATCACATGCTATTTTATGTTAACCATCATCTTTTGTCATTCTTCCATGACTTGACCGAAACTTAGCCCCTTGGAAACACTTAATATGTGTCTTGAAATATCCTAATTTATCTCTTTAAATGCTATCCTTAATTATAATTATTTTGCCCACAATTATTGACTTTTTACCTCACTTTTCTTAGCCATAAGTGCTCCAACTTTAGGCATATTTTCACCAAGTATTTCATTTCCTTCTTGCTTCTGTTTGACCAAAATTGTAGAGGAAGAGAGAACAAAAATTAGCTTCTTGAAATATCCTCTTTATCTCCCTTGCAATAATATATTTTATGCCAATTCCCATGTGTTCTTATTTTTATGACTTCATATTTAATTACATGGCTCCAAATCAAAACAAATGGCAACATATTTATCTAAGTAATTATTTTTTCCTCCTATTTCCCTCTCTTGGCTGAATTTATCATGAGGAAAAGGGAGAGGAAATTGTTTCATGGATTATCATGCTTCTCTTTCTTCAAATCATCATTCAATTGCCCTTTTTTTTACTTTCATTTTTTTTACCAACAACTTTACTTGGCCAAGAATGCTCCAAATATATATTTCCCCTTAATATTAGGCCTAATATTGAGCTCTTTTATTGTTCCATTTTTGGCTTTAGTAATGGGCTTTTTGGAACACCCAACAATGAATTTCATAACTTGTTCTAGCCCAATTCTCATGAAAATGGAAATTTACTAGCTTCTTGAATTATACATACATCAACATTCACCATTTTATTCCATTGAATGCCATAATGATTACAAGGTATATTGGTGAATAAAAATTGGGGTGTTAAAGGTATAGTTTTTGCCCCATAAGACATGTACAAGTGTGATCCTTAAGAATCTCAGCATGCTAAACTACAGAACCATAGACACCCCTGAAGTTAAGGGCACAACCCTAGAGAGGTTACCATCCTACTAGGAATCCAACATAGAGAAGGTGAATATAGTCCCAATAATATGGTTGGTAACATGAATGTACACATTGGTACATACAAGACGAAATACATTTGGACTTGGAAACCTTTTTCGGTCCATATTGTGAGAAGAACCATGGACTAAGTTGTCAAGGCAACAAGTCACTTTAGAAATGATACTCTAATACAAGACCTAGGCAAATTATAATAGAGTAAAGAAATAGATTGTGAATCTCTATCATCCATGGAATCAGATCATGTCTACCATCATTCAAGGATTCATATAGAGAAGTTTCTAGGAATGACTAGGAATATTGAATAAGGGATAGAAGGATACAAACAATAACATCTTATGATAGGGATCCTAAGTATTACAAAATGGTGAAGTATATATTTGATGTATCTCTGTAAGAGATATGCTTTTAGAGAAGGGAAGCAATCGTTCAATAATTGTCTGCTAACAGAATGTCGGCGGACCCCCTTACTAAGCTCATAGCTTGATATTTACTGAGTTATTGAAGATCTTGGGCACAAATAGAACATAAGGCCTTGAACATATGAAGATTAAAGAAATAGTTTGTATGCTATGAATAAATACAAGCAAGGTATAGAATTCTATATGTTGTATACATCAGAAACAGTTGTTTACTCACACGAACAACCATCTTCCCATGTTTCACATAGGCATAGGAACGTAAGATGAGCAAATTATTACCATAAGATGGTTAAGAACAATCTGAGTTTAAGCCACGTTAATTAAACTGAGATGAGATCCATGTATATGTATATGTGTGTGTGTGTGTGTGTGTATATAGAAAATGGATTGAAGCATGAATATAGACTTATAGCCATGCAAAGAACTCTTTTTCATAAATGAGAGTGCAAAAGAATTATTGTGAAAAACATTTTGGTTTAAATGTTAAGTACATTTTGGAACTAATGTCTATACGGTGAAAAACGAGATAAAATTGATGTACACCACTAATCAATCACTGTAGCATGCGATTTATATGGCATGTGCTTGAGAGTTAGACTACAACATGTAACATCCCAATTTTATTGTTAATATTAAAGTATTAATAGGATGAGATTTATTGAGTAACTTGGGGTTTAGAGCAGATTAAATGCATTGTTTGAGGTTTAGAATGATATAGATTTGAGAAAAAAGTGGTATATGATTTAAAATTTTAAGTAGTACATATTTATTAATATTGAGTATTTTGTAGTAATTGGAAATTACTGTATAATTATTTGAGTATAGAAAGAATTTAATAAGGATTTGGTGGGGCTAAACTTATTTAAAATATTTTCCCACCTAATTGACTAATTATTTATATATTATATAAATTTTATTTAAATTAAATATATAAATAAGGCTTAATTATTGGGGTTCTTGAAGAAAATTGGAAATTTATAATTTCCCAAAATCAAATGAGTTTAAAATCGATAAGATTTTTATATAAAAAATAGAATAGTAAAAGGAAAGGAATAAAAGAAAAAAAAGAAAAGAATAGATTAATAATAAAAACAAAAGTGGGACCCACATCCCATTTAACTTAAAATCATGGAGCATCCTCACCGCACCACCTCTTCTTCTTCTTCCACTTTTCCAATGCCTCCCAACCTCTATTTATGAAGTTTGAGATATTTTTTTGCTCTATTTCATGCTCCAAAAATCTCCCAATCAAAATACTTATTTCACAAATATTTTTCCACTGAAGAAGAGCATTTTAGTAGTGTAAATTTCATTGGGAGCAAAGCAGGTTTAATAATTTAGGGCTTGGAGTAAGGGTTGAGTTTCATCAATAGGAGAGCGTATGATTTAAGAAACTTTCCTTTGTCATGGTTGAGTGTAGGGCTTCATAAGAATACTTTCGTTTGTTACGGCTGAGCATGGGGCTTCACAAGAATGTTGTTACTTTCATTAACTTTGACAAGAGATAACCACTTTTCAATTTCCTTGTATGCTTGTTGATGTGATTATAAGTGTATGTTAGTATTTTAATCATTATAAATATATATTATAGTATTTTATTTATATGGAAAAGGTACAATGACAATATGCATTATGCTTTTAGTAAACTTGTTAGTTAAGTGGGCTTGAATGCTTTATATGAATGTTAATAATGCATGGTATTCAATATTGACTATGAGAATAACCTAGTGATACTGTATTTGGTGATGTTGAACTGTTGGATTGCATACTGAGTTGTGTTGAATTGTACGGAGTTGTAGTTGTGAGGGGTTTGATGCTATTATACCACGTGGCATGGCTGCCACTTGGCACCTAGTGGATGCTTTTAGCATTCTTAGGGCCCTTGATATCACCCTTCGTTTGGCTAGGTTAAGGGTCAGTGTAACTTCCTAATTTTTTTTCCTAATGTGAAAGAATTATTGGGACAAGATTTATTGAATAACTTGAGGCTTAGAATAAATCAATTACATTATTTTTGATGTAGAAATATAAAATTAAGAATTAAGGCAATAATGGAATATGATAGGTAATTCAAGGTAGTATATATTTATTAATATTGAAATGAAATTATATGATGGTCAATTGAAGTTACTATAAAATTATGTGTATAGAGAAAATTTAATAAGACTTGGTGTGATTAAATAAAAGTATTTAAGATATTCTTCACATCAAAGATTAGAAATATTTATAGCTTATGAAATGTTATTTTACTAATATACATCAATTAAAACTAATTATTTATAATAAAGGAGAATCTTGACAAATGGTGATTGGTTAAGAAGGAGGATTAAAGATTGTCCAATGACTAAAAAATAGAATATATATATATATATATATATATAAGTAAGAATAAAGGAGGACGAAAAGAAAAGAAAAGAGAAAAGAAATAAAAAAGGGTGGGTCTCATGCCACTATTACAATACACACTCACTCTTCTCTTTCTCTCTCTCTCTCACGTCTTTTCTTCTTCTTCTTCTTCTGGTCAATTCCTTCCATTAGAGTGAGGAGCTTTTCCTCTACTAATGGTGGTTTAAGATAGTTTTGGGCTCTATTTTATCCTAAAAAATTCTTCCAACTTTATCACTTATTTCACAAATATTTTCTACTAATTGAGAGCCTTCTAAAAGTATAAATTTTGTTGGGAGTATTGCAATGCAAGTTTGAATGTCAGGGCTTGAAGCAAGTGTTGAGTTTCAATAAATTGAAACCATAGAATTGTAGAGGTGAGTAAATATGTACATTTAATTGGTTTAGAGTTTTTATACTGTATTATTTGAGAGATTTAGAGTTAGGGTTTGAATATTAGAGAAATGTTATGATTGAATATGATAGTTGTACCAATTAAACTTGAGTTTAATGATTGGGTTATATTTATTGGAGGTAGAATTGATGTTTAATCGATTTAGAATATTGTTAAATGAAAAATGAAAATGGGTATTTTGGTTGATCTATTTGAGTAATTATGGGTTAATTATTAGTTCAAATGAGATATTAGGATTTGGAAAAGATATAATTTGATCTTGGATTTGGGATTTAGTCATTAAAAGTGATATTTGGTAGTTAAAGATAGAGTTGGAGACTTTAAGTCTATATCATTAAATTGATTATTTGTTTAGCAATTTGCTTGATGAGAAATTGTATTATAATAGTGTATATTAAAGTTAAATTATTTGGTGTTAGCAAATTGGAATCGTTCGAGTGTTGGTAGGCTTGGAATATAGGTAAAAAATTTTATTCTTTTATATACTTATGAACAATATATATATATATATATATATATTAAATTGGTTTCAGTTTTGCTGTGCCCATGGCGGGCTTGTTTTTCAATTGTATATTTGACTAAAAACTTATATTGATGAGATTGGAAACTATTCAAGCATGCTTGTGTTTATTAGAACTCATGGTTATGTATTTTGGAAATTGGTTAAGCATGCTTGTGTGTTATGATGAAAATATTGTTTGTTATAAATGATTTGGAAATGACACTATTTTTTTTAGATAATGCTATTTGTTATCTTAATGACGATTGAGAGGATGTATTATTTGATAAATCCTATTGGGAACCATAGTCATGATTTAGAACTTATATATACATGCCATAATTGTGATTGCTTGTACTTGATGCACATGGATGGATGTGCAGAAGTGATGGGAGTTATTGTGTATGTAAATACCACGTTGTATGCCAATACTTGGTGCACAGTGAGTGGCGATTCTCAAGGCCCCGTCTCCAATGTTTTTCCTTTGGTTGGAATTATAGTGTGTTCGTTGGATAGTGACACCTCCTTGGTTTCATAAAAAGGAGGGGAGCCATAGTCCAATTGACAAACCTTTTAATATTTTGACATTTATCAGAGTATTGACACACAGTTTTGTGGACGAACAGAAATAGCATAAACATACTGAAATAAAGTACTTCATTATATTACAAGAATCCTTATAGGGTTTGTATGTTGTATTTACATAACCCAAAATAACATAAAAAAAACTACAGATAACAACACTACTGCTTTGACAGATTTGGGATCTTTAATGGATGGTATCTACTTCCTTGCCCTTGGAGTTGCTGTCTCTCACTGAATAATTTTTTAAATATTTGGAAAGGTGTGAGATTCATATAAATCTCAATAGTAACACACAATCAATTATATAAAATGTGATAAATAAATATGCAATACATCATATAATGTAATAGAACAAATATACTATAAACATGTCCATCTGTTCGACATTCAGGATCAAATGACTATTTGTCCCTACTAGCCACGTTGTGTACACTGTTCAGGATCATATGACAGTTTGACCCTTACTTGTTGTAATGTTTCAGAGCAGATAACTGTCTATCCGTACTTGTCTCACTACCTCAGCTAGGTCCTACTTGGCTTGATGGTACTTGTGCTTTTCCCACTAGGTGATACTTGTGCTTTACCACACCATAGCTAGGTTTTTGTAAGAAACAGTTCATATCATAGAATATGGCAAGACAAAGCATATAAACAATCACATAGTGTATGAAAGATAGAGTTACTATTTGAAATCCTTTCGAATAGCCTAGCTACTCGGTCTAATGATTCTTGGTCTGGCTCAAGCAAATGTCAAATCCTAAAATTGCAAATTTATAATAAACGAGTTATTACTCATTCATGTCTCATTCCTAAATTCATTTGGTTGGTTATCTCTATAAAAAATGCATAATTACCAAAATGCCTTAAAGAATCCGGTCTAATTTGCCTTTATACCTGGTATAACTGTACTTTACCAAAAACTATGACCTAGGCTATTCCTATACAATTTCACATGTAGAATCCATTTTTTACCTTAGTTTTGCAAGAATCACACTCCATTTCCCAAATTATCCTTGCAACCACATACATTAGGGTTTTAGGGATAAAATTGTCATTTCACACCCTAAAGCCTTCCATACTTCATTTTTTCACATGTTCCCTACACAATTTTTCATTCTAAACACATTGAAAACATCAAATCCATCGAATTCAAGCCCAAATATAGCAAATCAGCCCTGGCCAAAATTCAAGAAAAATTGGAAAAATTGGATTTTCATGCTTTCATTCAACAAAACACCTCCTTTTCACCCTAATTCACTTCTTGAACCCTTTAATTACACTTCTCATATGATTAATCAGAAGTTAGATAGCACCTCCCTTTGGGGTTTATGCTTCCCAAATCACAAAACCATGAAAATCAAGCCAAATAATCAACCAATTCACCAACAACAACCATGAATCAACAAATAAGACAAGGTTTCATGATTTACCTCTTGATTCTCTTCTTTTTCCTCCTCAACCGTCCCCTATCCTTCTTGTCTCTCCTTGATTTTCTTCTTGGTTCTTGTGATTTCAAGAAGGATATGGAGATTAGAAGAGGTTTATGAGAGTTTGAGACAAGAACAAGTGAAATTTGCTTACAAAGTTACCTGGGTTTGCTTCTTGAATTCTTGTCTCTTCTTTTGCTCTTTGCTTTCTTCAAAATGTTGCTCTCTCTGTTCTCTCTCTATTTGGCCAAAATTTTGGCCCTCTGGAAGAGTCAAGTAGCTTCTTGAAATATCATCTTCCACCTCCTTAAAATAATAATAATTTAATGGAATTTTTGCACATGACATTACTTTTTGCTTCTTCTTTTTCCACTTGGCTCTAAATGCTTCCACTTGGCTTAATTTGCGCCCAAATATTTAATTTCTCCTCTCTCCTTCCTTATTGGTTGACTTTGGCCCCTTAATTGTGAAGAAATAAGAGGCTTCTTGATTTATTAGCCAAATGACCATTTTGCCCTTAAATTTCTTCAATTTTTGAATTAAATTTTGGCTTCCTTATTCCCTTTTTATTTTTGGCTGAAAATTTCAGATTAAATTGGGCCAATAATTGTGCTCTTCCTTTCTCCATTTTTGGCTACAAAATTAGGCCTTTAAGAAGGCAAAGGTTTATGTCTTAGCCAAATTTCATGTAACCTCTACTAATATTTTGCCATTTCAAGTGCACTAAAACCCACCATTTTATTTCATTTTATGTAACAAATGTACAAGGAATTTTGGTCAACAAAATTTGGGATATTACAGCTCTCCCCCCTCAATACAATTTCGCTTCTGAAATTTGATATATGAACATATTCATAAATTCTGGGTAACGTCTTTGCATGTCTTCCTCTATTTCACGAATAGGATACTCTTATGCCTGAGTTGTTTCTCTTGTTGATCAATGATTTAGTTAGGTTTGACCTCATATGCAAGATCATCCAGCACATCTACATCTTCATATTCAAATGCGTGTTCGAAGTCGGGTTGATACTTCTTTAACTGTGAGATATGGAAGACATCATGTAGTTTGCTCTAATTTGGGGGTAAAGGTATATGATATGCTACTGGCCCAACGCTTGCTAATATTTCAAATAGACCAATGTATTTAGGGCTTAACTTCTTCACCTTTAATATCCTACTAATACAAGTGATAGGTGAGACTTTAAAAAACACGTAATCTCCAACTTTAAATTCTAGAGGCTTCCGCCTCTTATTGGCACAGCTCTTCTGCCTACTCTGAGTGTTAACAATCTCTGGTTTATCAATTTAATTTGTTCTATTGTTTGATCTACTATATCTGGCCCATAACACTTCCTCTCAGATAGTTTTGCCTAGCACAAGGGCGGTTGATACTTCTTTCCATACAATGCTTTATATGGAGCTATTTGAATGCTCAAATGGTAGATGTTGTTGTATGCAAATTTTGCAAGTGGAAGGAATTGATCCCAGTTTCCTTTGAAATCTAATACACATGCCCTTAACATATCTTCTAGCATTTGTATAGTTCTTTCTATTTGTCCATCTATCTGAGGATGGTAGGCTGTACTGAATCTGAGTTTGGTACCCAAAGCCTCATGTAATGATCTTTAAAACCTAGAAGTAAATTAAGGATCTCGATCAGGAATTATATTCTTCAGTGTACCATGCAATCGCACAATCTCTTATATAAATATCTGCTAGCTTATTAAGAGAATAGTTGATACTATGTGACGCCCTTATCTTTTTTTGACTTACAGCAGAATATTAATGCACGATTTAGTGGGCCCACAGGAATAGCATAACATACTAATAATATGTGCATGATTACATAATTCACCTTTAGGAGTGTATATAACAATTACAAATTATGTAGCCGCACAGGGTTACTTGGATGTCTAAACTTGTCCCAGTGAAACAGAGACATCTTCCCGTCTTCGTTCTACCACTGCAGTCTCTCGTATAGTTCCCTTATTTAATCTCTGTGTACCTTCCATATTCACCTATCTAAATTATTGGTAAGGGAGGGTGAGATTCGAGAGAATCTCATTTAGGAAAACAGTACTAATATGCATGTAGGACAAGTGCTTAATGCATGACATTCTTGCATTACATAAACTCATGCAAATACAATCACATATGTGTGTGCTCAATGTTTCAAACAACATACTTATGGCCATAGAATAAATAGAAATAGAGCTTTAATCATTCATATATGTTTCACATAATCAAGAAAAACAATAATGTGTATCAATACACTAGCACATATATCAAATACATGCAGGAGACGTAAGTTCCCTACCTTAGACCTTTCCCACCTCAAATCGTGTGCCTCAAATCGCGTGCCAATCCCTCAAGCTTTCAACTCAGTTCTAAAAAATCGAATGTGCCAGTTTAGATACTTCCATAGTGTTTTTTGTGGTTATACGAGTCTATCGTGAAAAATTACTAAAATGCCCCTGTGAACCCGACCCGGCCCTACTGTTTTTGGTCCGACCATATGTTTCTTGAAATTTAGACTAGGGCTGTTCTAACATATTTTTGTCCATGGAATCCACTTCTAGACTTCAAATTACCAAATTCATTGGCAAAAGACAAGAATGCCCTTAGTAGCCCCTATTTCAGGGTTTTAGGGGCATTTTGTAATTATGCTTTTTCAGGCTTTTTTGAAAAAGTGACCAACTATAAACCCACCTACTTTTCCTTCTTGAACTCAATTGAATCATCAAATTATTGAAAATCCAACTCTAACCCCTAGATTTTAGCCTATCCAAAATATGAGTATCCTCCGAGAAAAATCGAGGTTTTTCGATTCTAACTCCGCAAACATGTTCTTTTCTACTCCTTATCACTTTATTAGCTATTACATTAGGTTACATCAACCATTTAATCAAAATTTGGCAGCATAACACTTCCAATGTCACTTTTCCAAAGTTTACAAACAAAGACAATCCAACAAAATTTCACGGATTAAATTGTTCACAGCAGCTAGAACAATCAAAGATTGAAGTTTTGGAAGTTAACTCAAGCTCCCTCTGGCTTTTTGTAATGTAGCTGAACCCTAGTTCCTCACAACACAAGGATTTCTACTTCCAAAACGTTAAACAACATAAAATAGGAGCTTAGGAGAAAGATTATACATGGTAGGTACAAATTCACTAAAGAAATTGACCTACCTTATGAGTTTTCTTCTCCTTCTCTTTCTAGAACTCAAAATTCTTTCTGTCTCTTAGAACACCATGGCTGCATAGTTTTGAATAAATTCGGGAAATCGGGGTCAGCCTGTTAGGCCAGTTCGTTTAGGCCCGAGCCCTTTAAGGGTCGGGCCTATGATTTAGAGGCTCTAAATGGAAGCAGGCCTAAAAGGGCCGGCCCTATAAGGCCACAAGCCTCTTATAGGGTCGGCCCTACAGCTCGTAGGGCCAATCCTTTTAGGGCCATTTAATATTTTTTAAAAATAAATTAATATATGTCAAATTATTAATATGAGAGACACCTAAATACTTAAGAGAGTATTAGCAATAGGCAAACACTTATTAAATGGTTTGATTTATTTTGTTTTCTATAATGGTTTATTCATTTAAACTTAAAAAAAGGGCTAATTTGGACATTAGATATTATGTAAACTAAAAATTTATGAGTTTTAAAAATAATGTATCTCAATTTAAAGCAAAATAATAAATACATTGCAAAACTTGAAAAAAAAAATTTTGAATTAAAATGAGTTTAGGCCATTTAAGCTTGAGCTCGTGAAGGGCCGAGGGCTTTAAAAATTGAAGTTTTTACAGGAAGTGGGCCTAAATAGACGGGCCAGCCCGCCCATTTGGGCCTGAGCTAGTGAAAGGCCAGCCTTGTAGGGCCAGGCCGGGCCGGCCCATATTCTGGCCTATATTTTTGAAGCTTGGGAGGGAAGAGAATATGTTTTTATAACATTTACCTTTATCCTCTTTAATTGTTTTATTAACCAAAACTCCAAACTAGGAATTTTTCTATTCCCTGGGGTTACCCATCCTAACATTTCCATAGGTCGAGCATGCTTAACCTTTATGTACTGGCGAAAAAATGCTAGTACCAGCTCCAACTACTTTTGAGCATAAGAACCCTATGACTTTCCTTGTCCTAGTAAGTCATGTCATCTATCTCCGTCTGACCAAATACAGGGTAAAGGCCCTATATCAGTACTGGTACATGTAATCTAACATGTACCCCATGATGTGTTCCATGAAGGCAACAAAGTTGTCATTCGGACCCCATTCCATAATCTCATTTTTTTCCGGGCCTAAAATGCAATATCTAAAAAGAAGTATAGCGTTGTATGAAATCCAAATATCATCTAGAAACTCTAAATTAAAATATCCTTAACCCTAGTATAATGTGTTTACTTCACCCATGTACACTATATATTGGGCTACTGGGATGTCCCAATCATGGAAAGCCCATAGATAATGCTTCTAACTTACTCCTACAGCTCTTGATCTGACTGTAGATCATATGGCACGCATACAGTTATGGCTCTAGAACTGGTAACGGATCAGGATTTGACTCTATTTCATTTGTCTGTGGTTGATCGATATCCCCTACTAATGAGCTTACTAATCGTGCTGGTCTTGGATTAAGGTCAAACAATGGCCTTGGTTGCACCTACTTCCTCACGGTTCGTAACATCTTTGCACCATCTTAAGTTTGGTATTGTAGTACTCATTGCCCTTCGAGTATTCACTGACTCTTTGGGGGCTGGTTCACAGACGGTGGTGATCCACTCCTCTGGTGCCTCCTCTCACACATATGTCCCGCTACCATATAACCAAGACCATCTCAATACACTATTCTGCTACTGCCAGAACCACTTGCTCTAATACCAAAAATATCAAACCCTTTAATATTTTGACATTTATCAGAGTGTTAACTCGTAGTTCAATGAGCGAATAGAAATAACATAAACATACTAATATAAAGTATATGATTATATTACAGGAATCCCTACAGGGTTTATACATAATATTTACATAACCCAAAATAACAAAAAATACTACAGATAACCAAGACTAGTGCTTAGACAGATTTGGGATCTTCAGTGATGGTATCTACATCCTTGCCCATGTAGCTATTGTCTCTCACTGAAAATTTTTTTAAATAGTTTGAAAGGGTTGAGATTCATACGAATCTCAGTAGTAACACACAATCAATCATATAAAATGTGATAAATAAACATGTAATGCACTATATAATGTAATTGAACAAATATAATGTATATAAACATGTCTGTCTATTCGACATTCAGGATCAAATGACTATTTGTCCCTATTGGCCACACTATGTATACTGCTCAGGATCAAATGATAGTTTGACCCTTACTTGCTATAATGTTATGGAGTAGATAACTGTTTGTCTATACTTGTCTCACTACCTCAGCTGGGTTTCATCTGGCCTGATGGTACTTGTGCTTTTTGTATTTCCCCAAATTTTGAGACTCGAGGCTAGAGAATAAGCCTGATATTAGTGGATTGCTAAGCCCCACTTTAGCAAGATCCCAAATTGTGATTAAGGGTTAATGACTTCAAAAGTGGATGTGGTTAGTGATAAATAACCCTTTTGGAGAATACGATGTGACTTGGCACTCGAATGTGATTCGTGTGTGTTGTGAGCAGCGCCGAAACCCTGTATTTGAGTTCAATTATGGATTAACATCCAAATTGACTTAGAATAGATGGAATAATTGAATGGGGTATTGTGTTGGAAATGGTGTCATAGTGGGTTTTGATGTCATTGAAATTGGTTTGGAACTTTGGAATGGAAAAGTTGCAATGTTAGGTTTTGAAATGTGAATTGTGTTGAATTGTTGAGATTGTTGTGAAAACATGTCAATGTGATGTGAATTTGATTGATTTGGTGTTTCCACTGGATTCCTTGTGAAAATTTATGTGGGAATGATGTTTGGTATGAAAATGGGACCATTGGAAGCAAAGATGCAAAACCTGAAATTCTGTGGTAGTCATTTTGTGTGAATGTTTTGAATGACCAAATGGTGTCTAAAAATTATGAAACTTTCCAGTCTTACATTTCACATCCCAAGCTTCAAAATGGATATAAACTTTGTGCCATTTCGTTTTGTGAGCTAGGAGATATTACTATCCAAAATTTGGGATGGAAACTGAACTTTGTTTTGAGGCAGTGATGAGTTTTATGTAATTCCGGAGTTTTTTGGTGATTTTGGGTAATGGCCCATATTGTTTCTATAGAGAGGACTTAAATAGCTTTCATTTGGCTTTGGAATCACCTCATTTTGAATTTTCTAGAATTAGTTATAATTTTTCAAAGTTTGGGCAGAAAATCTACCAGAAAATCCGAAAATGGGAATTATGACATCATCAGAATAAAACATGACATCAGCATAGAATTAAAAGATATTGCCTCATCTTCTTCAGTTATTTTCCGTCATTTTTCGTGCAACATGAGAGAGAGGAGCTGGTTTGGTTTCTAGAGAAAGAAGGAGCAAGAAATTGCAAGGTATTGAAGCAAGAATTTTGCTGATTGAAAATGAGTTAGGGTTCAACCATTTTAGCGAAAAGCCAGAGGGATCATATGTGAAGCCCCGAGTTGCTGGCACGCAAATCAAGGAGAAAAGACTGGAGGTAGGGGACTTACCTTACTTGCATGTATTTGATATCTTTGCTTGTGTAGTGATGTATGTGATTGCTTTACTTGAATGTGTAGAGCATATTTGAATAAATGAAGCTCTGTTTCTGTTTTGCTGTGGCCATAGTTTTGTTATATGAAACATTGAGCATGCAGAAATGTCATTATGGGGCATGCATCTAGATAAAGCTAACATGTCATACACATAGCATCTATTATGCATGCATTATGGTATCTGTTTCTTACTGAGATTCTCTCAAATCTCACCCTCCCCTACCAACAATTTAAACAGGGCAAGTGGCTCGTGGAGGGAGTGGCTAGGACTCCTTCGAGATGAGAGTTGGTACTTGGTTATCAATAAGTTGTGAAGACTGTATATGATTTGGTTGAATATATGGTTATGAATTTGAGATGAGATTGTGTAATCCCCATTTGAAGAATTGTAATAGGGAATTATACCCTGTGTATCTTTAGCAAAGGTATGTACCCGGGATTGCCGGGATGATTATGTTGTGCACTCTGATATTTATATGAATGTGAGTTATCTTTGCGTAGTAATGGTATTCGAAATATGAATATGAGACCAAGTTAATTAGATTTTAAAAGATATTTTTGAAAACCCTATCTCAAGGATGGGATTTTAAATGAGTTTTGATTATTATTGGTTTCTATTTCATTTTAATCACGTATTTCGGATATAATTATATGGGGGGGTTACACATAGCATCTATCTTGCATGCATTATGATAACTGTTTCCTACTGAGATTCTCTCGAATCTCACTCTCCTTCACCAACCATATAGGTAGGTAAGCTCAAAAGAGGGATGTAGGGAGATGTGCAAGAAGAAAAAGTGAGGGTGAATTGAAGATTTGTATGTGATATATAGCTATGAGTAAATTATGACGGTATGAAAATATTTGTATAAATATGCCTGGTTGAATATGCTTGAGGAATATGTAAATGAATGATTTTAGTGTGAGCAGAGTAATGAGCAGCAAATCACTATAATTATATTAAATGAAGATAAGAATCGATGGTTAATACTAAAATTGAGAACCGCTAAAAGATGCTTCTACAAACTTTTGAAAATTTCAGAAAAACCCACTTAAGTACATGTTCAAATCCTGTATGGAGATTGGGAATTTAAAACAATTTTATGAAAGTGGTTTGGACTTATTGTGTATAAGCTCATCAGATCGATTAAAGAGAATAAGGCGTTATAGTTTTGGTATCACAGCAGTGATTCTGGCAATGGAATTTTCTGCTCAAAGATACAGGTCCAGTCGGAGCAAAGGTTTCTGACTATAGATTACATTCTCTACTCATGTGAATAGTATATTGATTCCTTATTAGTGCTGCTGTAACTGGGAGTTACAGATACCCAGGGAACCTAAGGAATTAGATAGCCACTATATGTTAATCAGCTTTTTGAAGGAAGGGGCAACGATCTATATAGAGGAAGTGGCTCCATTTGACAGGGATGTTAGTAGTACCCGGTCGAGTAAGGATTCCTCTACTGAAGAAAATGACAATGAGACCCTAAGGATAGAAGTAGAAGCATAGGATTCAGATTTTGTTGCTAATTCTAGGGCTCCTGATATTGAGTTAAAGTATGACCTGGATTTTTCCATGTGTTATGAAAACACATAGAGGGTCTATACCACGAAGCTGGTACTGCCTATGTTTCCCTGAAGGGATAGTGTCTAGCATTTTTAGGCAGGATAGCATGGTATACTAGGATTAAGGTATATGTGGGATACCGATGCCAAGAGATAAATGGGTCGATACAAGCACTAATGCTCAGGCAAGAGAAATCTTGGGATGGGTAACCCCCTAGGAAGTACCTTAGGAATTTGAAGCCTTTTGATTAAAGTGAGTGTCGCCCAGAAAAGTTCATTTGATAAGGATATGAAAACTCGAGGCATAGTGAATGTTTTGAGGTTTCTCCATGCTAGGTAATGACCCTTAGTAACACCATGGTGTTAAAGGTATGTAGGTATGATTTGCGGTGATGCATGATGAGTGATGATTTTATCATATATCTATCTTAGAGGATTCTATCTTATGATATTGAAGGTTAAGGGTAGGTTTGAATCAAACTTAAGTAGAAATAGTACCTTGGTCAAAATGTGAAATAGTACTAAAATATGTGAAAATGTGTATGAGGTTTTCTTAAGGTTGCTAGTTGCTAATCTATCATAGGGAAAGATCTTGATTATAAAATCCTCCCATAGAAGAATGATTAAGTGTTTGTTCCCTTAGGAACAAAGTAATAGAAAGATTGAGAAAAGACTCAAGTTATGGTCTCATGGCTAAGGCAGATAATAGAAGTTATGCTAGTGACTTATGAATTCCCTACACATTATTGGTAGATTACTCCGATAAGGGAAGTAGAATTATGCCTGGAGCCAAATTGATATCGAAAGTTTTTGTAGAATAACCTTAGATGAGATGGAAAAATTAAGGAAAGCAGAGTACAATATTGCTGGAGAAGAGGGACCTTATAAAATCTGTGTTTCCTGTTACAATGGTATTTCCCTTCAGAGATGGCCAACCGGAGAGAGATACTACGAGGGCTTTTAATCAGAAAGGGCTACCTACGGAGGGTTAAGAATGGAGGGGCTAACCAGTTAGAGTGGACTGAGTAAGGCACTGAGAAAAGTACTGTAGAGTAGAGCCGCCGTGACAACGAACCTAGAGTAGAGCTACCAGGACATCAACTCTCAAAGGTAGTGCATTGTAATGAGTCCCATATCAGATGGGTTTCTTTAAAGAAAGATTTATTTGACCCAGTGTGTCGCCATAAGTTGCTCCAGTACTATATGTTGAAAGAAGGATAGAAGGGAATTGAGAAACAGGCTCAATGGTATAAAGGAAAGCAACTTTTACTCTTATATCTATGTAATGGTTCTGCATGTATATATTTACCACCACATGCATTCATTTTATGAATATACGAAATAGTTATGAATGTAAAGTATGTTATGAATGTCAAGTATGTTACGAATGTTATGAAATGCCTTAAGACCTAGTAGGTAGTATCTCCTTAGGCTGGTAATTGTTAAGTTATGAGATGATTTGTTTAGCATGCTTCGTGAGCATTATATAAGTATATGGAGGGTTTGAGTAGCAAGAGGTAGAGCTTGGAATGAATTCATAATACCTTATGGCCTGTGCTCCTTGAAGTTGTTATTCACAATATGTATTTAGCAAAGATGATAAACCAAATATTTTGAGGTCATAAGACCTGGGTGACGTGTATGGCCTTAGGTTGGTAGAATGTTATATATGTAAGAATGGTAACGAGCGGAGGCTCAAGGCAGTAAGTTATGAAGTGCTTGTAAGCATATGGGGATTTCTTGGGTAGTATGATCCGATATGTAAGATTGCATGGGGCAGTGGCCTTATGTTGTAAGATCCTACATGCCCATTATGTTGTAGTGGACCTGTATATCCAAAGGGCCTAAGACCTAGTGAACCAGTGTGTCCTTAGGTTGGCAGATGTATTCAAAATTGTGTCGGGCAACGACCCAAGGAATGGGGGTAGATACCCTCGGCTGTATGATTTTATATGCCAGTTGTTTATGTTACACACTAATAGTTGAATGTTATTATGATGAATGCGAATGTTGAATAGTATCTGAGATTTGTGTTAAGAATATAATGACGGTTGTGTTACATGGTTTGTGTTGGAAATGAAAGAGATAAATTGAGTAATAAAAGTATTTCCCCAAGGTGTCGATGATTATATATGATGTTCAAATTTCAAGAACAAAATTTATTGAACAGGGGGAGATTATAATATCCTAAATTTTGGGATTAGAGCCTTGAGAATAAGCCTGAATCAAGTGGAGTTCTAAGCACCGGTTTAGCAAGTGCCCTAGGAATACATAAAAACAGTATGGCTCTAGAAATGACACTTGGAATAGAATATGAATTTCAGTAAGAATTAGCCGAAAGAAAATACGCGATTCCTTTAGGATGTGCCAGAATGACATGAAACCTAATTGAATCCAAAGGAAAAGAGGAGAAGTGTCTAGAAAGAATTAAGAAAGAGAATTAAAAGAACTAATAGCATAAGAAATAATGTTTCCATAATCAAGGGCAAAAGAGATACTTGCCACTTAATCTTGAGGATAAAATTGGAAACGAAAATGAAGGGCTAGGATTTGCTCTTGAAAATTAAATTAATTTCCCTTGCTTTCCCTTGACTATTTCATCCAATATAAAGAGAAAGAAGGTAAGAGCATTGGATTAATACACTTCATCACTTTTCCATTTGAAAACGGAACAATTGTGGCTAAGACATCAAGGAAGCAAGAGAGAATTAGACAACATACTTCCTCCTTTTGAATGATATTTTCATCCAAGATAAGGAGGGAGGGAGAAGGAATGAATTCCAATTTGAGACCATCTTGTATCCATTCAATAAGTCAAAAAGGAAAAGAAAGAAAAGGAAGAAGGAAAGAGTCAATAATTGCAACTAAAGCTAATATTTGAAGAGGTAAATATTGATGATACAAGAAGCATATCTTAGCTTCATCAAGAGCAATATTTCGTATGACATAAAGGAGAAAAGAAAAATATGAAGACTTGGTCAAATATATTATGCTAATTAGCTATTTAACATTGATATTCAAGGAGCTAAAATTATGTGATGTCATAAAGCTCTTTCATCACCTTTATGAGGCATTTTCGGTCAACAATTGTTGGCTAAAAAAATATGAAGACTTGCATTTAGAGGGTCCTATTCATATGGAATGAAGAAGGCAAGAGAAAATTTGTCGAATTGAAGAATTATACGTGATAATTTGTCATGTATAAATTAATGCATGTTTTCATTAATTGTATAAACATGCCATTAATGATGCATGTATGTATACAAGGATAAATGAGTGTCGATTTGAATGTTTGAGAAGTTGAGAATAGAAAGGAAAATGAAAATTTTTAATTTGGAGAGTTAATTATTGATTCACCTAAGCTATAACAATAATGCTAGAGATATGCTCTGATAATCATAAACAAAGTTAAGAAAGATAAGTCATAGTGAATAGTGAACCATTACGGGACAAAATTCAAAATGTTCAAATTATTCAGGAAAAACCCATACAATTACAGGTTCGAACCCTGTGTTGAGGTTGGGATTTGAAATGGTTACAAAGCAATATTTGTTCCATAATGGAATTCGAGCTTAGTGGTCCAAATTCACTATGTAAGACTCCCCAAAATACGTTATGGAAGATAAGGTGTTACATATTTTTAGTATCAGAGCAGAGATTTAGGCAATAAGTTGATATCTTATACTTATATGAGTAGGTATACAGATACCTTGACTAGCACTTATGAGGCATAGATGACCCCAAAGGAAGAGATCTCTCCATCTGTTAACTTGGGTGATAGATGAACCCAAAATAAAGTTCCCTCGTTTGTTAATCAGCCTACCAAAAATGGAGGCAAAGCTATATACAGAGGAGGAAATAGAGTAATGATGACGTATACCCCAAGGAAAAGGGTATGAGCTCTGATATATCAGATGTTGAAATAGCATATGACCTAGATGTTAGAATAGGCAAGCACAGCGGAAGAATTTTAGAATTTTTTACCAATCCTAATCGAGGATCTATCAACGATGTTTAAATCGAGTTAGAAGGATTTGTACCTTTTTCAACTTAAGGTTTTCACGATCTCTAGAAGCCAACACCTCAGGTCCGCTCCCTCTACCGGTATCCACACGAATGCTCTCCAACAGAGACCGCGTGCTAGCGCTTCCAAATGTTTCCTAGGGTTTCCCTTGCGGCTTTGAATTCTCATGTATGTCTGAGTATATCTGCTCTATCAAGTTTACAACCTATGAGGGCTATATTCAAATTTCAAAATTAATCTTCATTAATTTCAAAATTAATTAATAATTAATTATCTTGATGAGCTAATTAAATAAATTTAGTTTAAATTAAATCTGTCTAACAGTTTAAATTTAACTTATTTATTTAATCCAAATAAAGAGCCATTAGATTTAAGTTATCTTCATAAATTAAATCTGAGATACTATATCTCTATCATGTTAGTTATTAAATTTAATATATCTTAATAGATTAAATTTAAAACTAACACAATATAATAATATCATATAATACACACACACACACACACACACATATATAAGATATGTATTTCAAAAATATATATCTATATAATAATATTAACGAATTTTATATTATATATATATATATAAATATAAAATTCATCCACCCTAAATTAAACATTATCTCGTGTTAGGCCATTCTTATGTACAACCCTGTAGGCTCATATGAAGTTGGCAATGGGCCAATAACTGTACTAACCCAAAAGTCGCAAGCGGCCTCTAGCAAGACATTATGACTACCCAATTCATATGAGGATCGTTAACATGATGCAACCTGTCACACAACCATGTCACGTCCTTTTTGTCACACGATATATCGGTCAAGGATAAGGCATGGATAATGTCATCCTCTTGTTCCTGACCATTACTTTCTTGATTCCTGAATAGCCTGACAATAGAAATGGAAACTCCTTTCCATCGTAGTATGGCCAAACATTTCTCAGACTCACTCATCGATGGGCCTAGTAATATCTCTCTACTAATATGAGGGATAAATTCCATCTTGATCATTCATATTCCTCTGCATGAAAAACCACCAAGCCCGATCGTAGCCTTTATCATCTCCCGGTTAAACGTGACTTTTAACTAGTTCAAAGCTTTGCAACTCTCATGTAGGAATCTATGACAACCTCATGTCAAGGGCATTGTGACGTGGTTATACATGAGAAAAGCTTATGACTTGATCCATGTAGCTTTCTCATAGTGGGTCGTTCCAGCACCTTGTACTCTTACAAGTGCCTAAGACTTTGATTCGTATCTCCATATCTTATCAAAGTCATACTGGTCTTGTTTCATGTTTGCTCCCACATAAATGACCAACCAGGGACATTTTAGGATAATCTTTATGATTTATCCAAGAATACAATTATCACAGTTAACATGCAAATAATATGATAACTGAATGGAGAAATTTCGTTAAATTAATAATGTTCAATGTAATATCCCAATTTTTGATTAAGGGGCTAATCATGGTTATTGTGGATAATTATGAATTTAATTGGAATAATTATGTGTTTTATGGCAATATTAATTAATATGTCATAATTAGTGAAAAATTGGAAGAATGGAATTGTTGAGCAATTAGTTAGTGATTAATAAAGAAATTAATTACTAACTAAGAGGAAATGAAATGTGTGATTAAATGGCTAATGGATGGATTAGATAAGTTAATTGGTGACTTATTGTGTAAGAACCAATAGGAAGGGGTCATGTGGCAAAAGAGGGTATGAGAGAGTATGTGTGTGTGAGAAAGTCAACATGGAGTATTATATTCAATTTCTCTCTCTCCCTCTCATTTTTTCAGCTGACATGGGAAGCATGAGGAAGGATGATCATCATTTCATCTTCTTTAACTCCTCATCTTTCTCTCTCTCTTCTCTCCATTTCTACACCTTTGTTGCTGAAAAAGGGGAAAAAAGCCTTATGATTAAGGTAAGCAAATGGCCTCTATTGCTCAAACTTACTTCATTAATGTTGATCCTTAGAGTGAGAGCTTCATATGTCTATAGTGTGCCTATTGGTGTTAATTTGTGCCCACACAAAATTTTGGACATTGGTAAATCAATAAATCTCTTTGGCAAAGTGAAAGAGGAAAGTGAGACTAATCTATCTATCTATGTTTTATGTCAAATGATTAAGATTTGAATTTCTGGGATTTTTGGCCCATTTTCGTTGGAATAGGGTCATTGGTAGTTTGGCATGTTTTTGGCATAGTAATGGTATGTTGGGAATGTATATGGATAGATTGGAAACTAGATGATTAAGTTTGGTGATGTAGAGATTTTGGTGTTTTATGTTGCCCAAAACCAAAGCATGATAATAGAGTAGGATTTGGATAATTTTGAAGATTCCATTGAATTCCTTGGATGTTTTTGTGTGGGAGTAGCTTTGGTAGAAGTTTTGGATCTATTGTGATCAATTGAGCAAGTGTTAGGAAATGTGGTCAGTTTTGCTGCATTTTCTAGTTTCTGATAGAATCACTCGAGTGATCTAGGGTTCACTTGAGTATAGGATGAATAACACTCTAGTGGTGATGAGTTCCACTTAAGTACGGTAGTGCAAACTTCCTTTCTGCTCTCTATGTTCTTGTTGCACTTCTGTGGTCAAAGGCAAGTGTTTCCTTACTTGCGAGTGTGGTGGCACATCACTCGAGTGAGCTTCATATCACTTAAGTGCAGGTGTATTTGACACCAAGGACTTGCCTCTTGGGTTATCACTAGCGGTTATGGTGCAAGAGTGTGCCTTCTCACTCACGGGTATGTGGTATTCACTCGAGTGCAATAGGCTATGCTCGAGTCCTCCTTATCCTTGAAAACTCATATGCTCTCGGGTCTTCACTTTCTGGACTTCACTCTCTAGTGCTCGAGTGAGGCATTTGACTATCACTCGGGTGAGGTCCAGTGTGCTTGAGTGTTGTAGTCTCTGAAAAGTGCTTGTGCTCTCGGGTGTTTACTCGCTATCCTTCACTCTCCAGTACCCGAGTGCAGGCCGTACTATCACTCGAGTGAGGTCATTTTCACTTGAGTGTCTCAGTGGAAAATATGAAGTTTGAGCTTGAGAAAGGGGATCTTTGGGGATAGTCTTCCAACCCTTTAGAGCAAATGATAGAGTTATGCATAGGTACTAAAAGAGCAATAATGATAACCAAATTAAGTGTTAAGAAGTCATTGAGAATTGGAATAGAGCTTTGACACTTCATCACTTATTATGATAATAGGATTTGTCATTTTCCCTACTCGGGAGAGACCGGCGTTAGGACACGCACGGAAGGATCAAGGTAGTGACTTTTCTCTCATGTTATGTATGATGTTTTGGTATGTATGACTTGTCATTTTGTGAACTGTATGTGCCATGGTCCATTATAACTTGAGCAATGCAGCGTGAGCCATTTAAGGATTGATGATGCTCATCTCTAGCTCGACCATATGGCTTGCATGTGAAACGCTTTATATGAATCACAGTTGTGGTGAAATATATTGTGTGGATTGTTATGATGCAATACAACGTGAGTAAACGTAAGCATGACATGAGTCATACTTGCCCTTGCCGCTGTAACTGCCGTTGTAGTTGCTATGTGTGTGTGATGATTTGCTTTCATGCCTTATTGTTATGCATACTATGTTTGATTTGTTACTACAGGGATTCTTTAGAATCTCACTCTCCTAAAACAAATTTTAGACAAGGCTGAAGGAAATAAAGGAAAGTGGGTGACGAAGAGCGGGTAGAGCTCCAGATTGGGAGTTTTATTTTGGTCATTTAGTTATCGTGTATAAATCATTTTGATATTTTGTGTAATCCCTGAGTAAGGGGAAAGTTTATGGGCTTTGTGCCTTTGTACACCCTTTATCCATTAATGGAACCCGAGTGTGTCGGGAATTTTTATTTTACTCTGATATGTATGAATGAAATAAACCTGCACAGGCCATTTTGTATTGAAATGTGAATATGAGACCATTGTGAATAGGTTTTGAAAATGTTTTGTAAACCTTGATTTTAGGGAAGTTTGATTTTGTTTAAGTCCCTAATCGATTTTGGTCTCTAATTCTACCTTAATCAAGTGTTAAGAACGTAAATCTCGGCCTTGATTGTGAAGGGGGTTATAATCAAAGTACAATGATTGGCCTTTTGTGCACAATTTCCAATACTAGATTCCAACAGAACTTAGGTAAGAGTAGTATTAAGATAGGTGATCAACTGGGAAGTTAAGTTGGTAAGGTTATAGAAACTTGAGGAATAGTCAATTCTTGAGATTGCTCAATGATTGATGATTATCTTGGTTAGATCAACTATGTTCAAAGGCATATAGGTATGATAGATTGTACTGAACTAGAAGAGACCATAAAGTGTTATAGACATGAGTGGTTTTTTGGGTCTTGCTGGTTATTATTAGGGATTTATTCAGGATATCTCTTGAATTGCTTGGCCATTGATAGAGCTCACATGAATGAATTGATTGTTTGTGTGTGGGATTATAAATGTGAGAAGAGCATCATAGAGCTGAGGAAGAGGTTGAAATTCACACTAGTATTGATTATCCCAGCTCCTAGTGCAACCTATATATAGTCTACAGTGATGCAACCTGAGTGGTGTGCAAGTAAGGGGTCCCGTATAGGTTACAGTGAAATGAGTATATGGGGATTAGGATGTGCCTAAGTACAGAGGGCAGAATAATGGCGTATGCCTCTCGGCAGCTAAAGCCTCATGAGATAAAATACCCTACTTATGATTAGAGCTGGCGGTAATTGCCCTTGATATGGTGATTTTGAATATGCCTTTATGATATTGAGGATTAAGGTAAAGTTAGAACCTCGTTATCAATGCTGATTGTAAGACTCGTCTTGCATACATCCCTTTATTACATACACAAAATAGTTATCCTTTAATTACTTAAGGGTTAATTACTTCTTCATAATTCGTTAGCCGTTATTCTTACCAAATTCATATATAAGAGTTAGTTCTTATTCTAGTTCTTTTTCTTAATTTCAGTGATCCCGATTACCGTTTAAATTATAATTTGTGTATTCATTCAATTCTTTATCGAGTGCAAATAATTTACACATAGTAAAATAAATATTCTTTCTTCTTTAATTCTTCGTCTTCTTTTCTTCTTGTTCATCTTCAAGCATTCCTTCTATCTCATACACATGGACGTATATTGTTGGTGGGGGTAAGATTCAAGGGAATCTCAGTAGCAAACAGTACTAACAATGAATACAAGATTAATGCTAGTGCATGATAAGCTTGCCTTATATGGATTCATGTTCACATAATGACATTTCTGCTTGCTCAATGTTTTGTGCAACATATCTATGGCCATAGTATAAACAAAAACAGAGCTTTACTCATTCATACATCCTTCACATAAGCAAGCAAAGCAAACCGATAAATCAATACACAGAAAACATATCAAATACATGCAAGTTAAGTAAGTTCACTGCCTTTCTAGACTTGTGTCCTCTTCTTGTCCCCTTTTCTTCCAACTGTTGAAGCTTTTTGGAAATTCTTTCAGTCTTCTTCTCATGGCCCTAGATATATAATCATATAATTAGTTCCATGATAAATGAATTCTTAATGGACAAAAATTAGTCCCATATACTTTCTTTCACCCTTGGAGTTGAGACTTATTACATTTGGCCCTTTCTTACTTAAATTCACATGGTAGCTAAAAGCTGACAGCATTTTGACCAAACTATAAAAAATCATAATTAATTCTAGCAAATTCTAAATGGGGCGATTCAAATTCCTATTCAAATCTCGTTGAGTTCATTTTGAAGATAAAATGTTATTCAGAGCCAGTTTTAGCCATAAAATTTTAGAACTGCAACTAAAGCCTCACTGCCACAAAATTCATTCTAGATTCAATGCCTAACTTCAAAAATTCATAATTACTAAATTACTAATCCAAATGGCACAAATGACCTATAAAATTAAGGCTCGACAAGAATAATTTTATTCTGGAAAGTTTCATGGCCATTTGGATAAGTGGCAGAACTATGTTTGTAATACCCTGAATTTTGAGATTTGAGGCTAGAGAATAAGCCTGAAATAAGTGAACTTCTAAGCCCTGGTTTAGCAAGATCCTAAGTTTTGAGTATGGGATAACGACTCCAAAAGTAGAGGTGATTATTGATAAATAAACCCTTTTGGAAATATGATGTGATTTGGCACTCGAATGTGATTTGTATGTGTTGTGAGCAACGTCGAAACCTTATACTTAAGCTCAATTGTGGATTAATATCTAAATTGACTTAAAATAGAGGGAGGGCGTATGTTGTGGTAAAATGGAATGATATGAAGTGTGTTGTGGTGATTCAGTGGGAATTACTGTAATCAGGGTCAAAACGGTAAAGTTACCAACCAATTGGTCAGTTACCGAAGAGAAAACTCATTGGTAACTTCAAGGTCAATCGTTGAGATTAATTTGTGTAGAAATCAAGGGGTGGAATCAAGTGTGTGTGTGTGTGTGTGTTAGCTCATGGAAGATGGATTAGGTGTATGACACATGGCACTTTTTGGAACCTTGGATCTTGGTCAAAAGTTCAACACTCTTTTTCTCTTCTCTCTCCCTTATTTGGATGTTTTGAGGGCCAAAAATCTGCCCTTTTCATCTTCATCATCTCTCATCTCTCTCTTGTTCCTCCATTGTCGTCTATGAGAGGGAGGAAAGAGAAAGAAGGAAGTCAAGGTATAGTGCTCTATTTGTCCTCTTTAGCTCAAATACCCTTCTTTAATGTTGTTCATAGTGATGAGAGCTTCATCTCTATAGTTTTAGATTTTTGAAAGGAGGTGTTTGAGAGCTTGTAGGAATTTGGAAAGAAGAAGAATCAAGGAATTGGTTTGGGAAAGAGGAAGAGGTAAGTATTTGATGCCTTTTGATTTAAGTTTTGTGATTTTTGGTTAAGCTTTGTGAATTTCAAACTTTGCCCTGATTTTCATGTGATTTTGGATTGGATGAATTGAATGGTGTTTTGTGGTTCAATTTATGCCATAGTGTGTTTTGGTATCAATGGAAGTGGTTTTGAATTTGAAATGGAAAGAGTTTGCAATGTAGAGTTTGTGTTGTGAATTGTATTGACATGTTGTGATTATTAGTAAAACATGTCAATGTGATATGAAATTGGTTGTTTTGGTGTTTCCAATGGATTCCATGTGAAAATTTGTGTGGGAATGATGTTTGATGTGAAAATTGGACCATTGGAAGCAATTGAGCCAAAACTGAAAATATAATTTGTCCATTAGAATTTTGTGCTCGGCAGTCTGTTTTTCTTGACGTTTTGAATGAGCAAATAGTGTCTGAAAATTACAAAACATTCCAAGCAAAAACTTCACAACCCAAGCTTCAAAAGGGACATATAATTTGTGTTATTTCATTTTGTGAGCTGGGAGATATGATTGTCCAAAATTTGGTATTAAAACTGGACTCTGTTTTGGAGCAGTGTTGAGTTTTGGGCAATTCTATATTTTTGGAGTGACTTATGATAGTGGTCTATATTTTTCCTATGTAGAGGACTTAAATAGCTTTCATTTGTCTTTGGAATCACTTCATTTCAATTTTTCTGGAATTAGTTATGATTTTTGGAAGTTTAACCAAGAAACAGGATTTTCATGGCCGCGGCTAGCGGATTCTGGGCCATAGCCCAAATATTTCTGACCTATTTTTGGCCATGGCTAGTGGATTTGTGAGCCACAGTCAACCCCCAAAAATGACATTTTGGGCTTCCAAAGATCGTTTTTTGTCAAGTGTTTACCAAGCCTTTAGGCATGTGTTTAGGTTTCATTAGCCACCTAAAGGTCATGAATGGTAACCAACTTTAAGTGTTATGAAGTTGAGGATTTGGAATAAAGAATGACCTTAAGTCCTTGGTTTGGTTTATAGGGTTCAATATCCCCTGAATGTGGTTCTGTATTTGCTGTGTTCATGAGTAAGTTGAGCTGGAGCATACGTGGAAAGAATAAGTATAGGGAACTTACCTCTCTTGCATGTATTTGATATTTGTCTTTGTGTATTGATGCATGTTATTGCTTTGCTTGATTATGTGAAACATATATGAATGATTGAAGCTTTGTTTCTATTTATGCTATGGCCATGAGTATGTTGTTGAAACATTGAGCACGTAGATATGTTATTTTGTGAGCATGTGTTATTGTGATGCAAGCATGTCATGCATTAAACACTTATCTTGCATGCATATTGATATCTTTTTCCTACTGAGATTCTCTTGAATCTCACCCTCCCCTAGCAACATTTTAGACAAGGTAGGTGGAGCAAGGTTAGAGGAAGCATTCAGGGGCAGTGAGGACTTCGTTTTGGGATATTTGAGTTTAATAGTTGGTTATCATTGCTAGTTGGGATAATTGTATTTGATTTGGATGTACTTAGAGTTGTATATGTTTGGATTCATATTCAGATATGTATTTAGAATGAGAATTTGTGTAATCCCTGTTTGAGAAATTGTAAAGGGCAAATGTGCCCTATGAATTCTATGTAAAGGTATGAACCCAGAAGTTGTCGGGATGATATTGTGTGCACTCTGATATTTGTATAAATGTGATATTTCGTGTGATGTAATTCCATTCAAAATATAGAATATGAGACCAGGTGTATTAGATATTTGAAAGGCATTTGTGAAAACCTTATCGTCAATGATAGGATTTTAAATGAGTTTTGTTTATCCAATGGTCTCTATTTCATTTTAATCATGTATTTCGGATATAATTATGAGGGGGTTACAATGTTCAATTCCAATTTTTGAATTTCAAATCCATTCTTTCTAAAATTATGCCAACAACCTATTCCTACACAATTTTGAATAAGGAATCCATTAGAGCCTGAAAAATAGCAAAATCATACTCCTTCATGCCCTATTCTGACTAGATATTAGGGTTCAAGGCAACAATTTACCAATTTACAATTTATTCACTAAACTAAGTTCATAT
This sequence comes from Inga oerstediana, assembly GCA_963210345.1. Classification (NCBI taxonomy): domain Eukaryota; kingdom Viridiplantae; phylum Streptophyta; class Magnoliopsida; order Fabales; family Fabaceae; genus Inga; species Inga oerstediana. The sequence continues at coordinate 40,877,386 of OY723410.1, read as the reverse complement.
GCTTTCCAAACATCATATAACCACATATATGACCAAAGCATGATGAAACCCTAAAAATCCTAAGATAACCAAAATTAGAGTAGCCACTAAAATTCACCACAATCAACCAATCAATAAGATACTTGATTCAAATCAAAGCTGATACTCACCTCTTGCTCTTTGTAGAGCTTGTTATTTGTTTCTCCAACTTTGTTGCTTTGTAGACAGCACAAGACACATCCTTTTGAGAAATAAAAATCATTGAATTGTTGCTCTTAACAAGGAGAATAATGTTTATAAAGAGGTTTTGAGCTAGAAAGGTGATTTAGGTGGTGAAATTTGAGCAAGAAGGCTTACCTTTACTTATTGATCTTCTTTCTCTTTCCTTTTTCTTTTTCTTCTTCATTTCCATATGTCTTCTTATTTTGGATGACTTTTAGGGCCTCTTTGGTTTAAAGGGAGGGGATGGAAGGGAGGGACTCATTTTCCATCTTCTCCAAAACCCCCAAATTTGGAGGGAACAAAAATGAGGGGATGGGAGGGATTTGAGGCCCTTTCTTTGCAGCCCCTCCCCTCCAAATTTTCATTCCAAATAAGGGGAGGGGTTCATTTTTCATCCCCTCCTATCCCCTATCCTCCAACCAAATAGGCCCTTAAAGTGTGAGAGGGAGTGAATGGCTGATTTATTCATTCCTTGGCTTCTTGCAGTTTGCTTGGCCAATATTAGCCTAGGAGAGCAGAAAAAAAAACTATGTGTCACAAAGTTGTGGCTTCTTGCAAAAATATTGTGTAGTTAATTTAGCTACAATGACTTGGGTTAATGTAACTTCACTTCTTCCCTCTCTCTTCTTCATTCTTGACCAAATTTTTCTACAAAAAGGAAGAGGAAATGTTGACCAAGTTACTCTTAGCAACTTGCCTTTTGGTCAAACTTTCCAAGTTGGAAATTTTTAAAGATACTTTAACCCTTTGACCAAACTCTGTTTCTTCCTTCTTTGCCCCTCCTTTGTCATTTTTTGTGGTCATGAAGGGTGAGTTAATTTGCCTTTCATTCTCATAATTGCTTCTTACTTTTGAAGAGCAAATCCAACCCTTCATTTTGTCTTCCAATTTTAAACTCAAGAACAAGAGGCAATTGTCTCTTTTGCCCTTGACTATGGCAATATTATTTCTTGTGCCATTAGTTCTTTTAGTTCTCTTTATTACTTCTTTCTAGATACCATTTCCCTTTTCCTTTGGATCCGAGTTAGGTTTTATGTCATTAAAACACATCTTAAAGTAATCAGGTACTTTATTTCAAGTATTGTTTCTTATAGTCATTCTATTTTTCATTCATTCCTTAGACTCTTACTAAAACTAGATTTAGCAATCTACTTTATTCAGGCTTATTCTCTAGCCTCTAGTCCCAAAATTCAGGGTATTGCGATTCTCCCCCTATTCAATAAATTTTGTCCTTGATATTTGCTTCTTGTTCAATTCTTAATAAAACTTCAAAAGGACCACTGTAGTGAGGGTTTAATTTCTTTGTTTCTATTCCCTATTGAAACCTCAAATTCTAGAGGGTTTTTCATTCAATTCAATCCTTATAGACCTTACTCGTCTATCCTGTGTTTGACTTTCTTCAATCTAAGTTCTCAAATTACTTTCCTTGTGACTAGCACTGTAGCTAGCAAGTACTATCTGACTTAATCAGTTCAGATTTCTAGACCCTTCTATCAATTTATGTTCTTGTTTCATCATGACCATCAATTGCACCTCTTTTTAATTCAAGACATCACTGACAACAGTCATGTCACTACTTTTCCATTCATCTACATTGTCTCATATTAAACTTTTATGATTTTTCAAATATTCAAAATTCCTATGGTCATAGTACATTTTCACAATCTCACCATACAAAGAGTATTGTCACATTTTTAAAGAAAACATAATCACTGCCAGCTCTAACTCATAAGTAGGGTAATTCATCTTTTAAGGTTTCAATTGTTGAGAGGCACACGCTACCATTCGGTCTTGCTTTTGTAACATACTGAACTATTAACACCCGGTATTGCTTGTAAATATAATTAGTTGGAAGAAGCTCACCGGTGCCAAGTGTGTTTGTATGATGCCATATTCCAATAACATGGACATTTGGCAAAATTTTGTTTGTAATTCATAAGGTAATAATTAAATAATTAAATAAATTTATTTTATTTTATGGGGGACCACGAAAAATGACACCTCATAGGTGGATCCTTGGGAAATCCCCTATTAAGGCAGACACATGGCAACATCTTATGGTGGAAGGCCAAAAAGGTGCTTTTTGACTTTTATGTTGGTGCAATCTCCAAGTGACGCATGTCCTCTCATTGATAAAGTTACTTTTTACTTTTTGTGTTGGCTAAATGAGAGCATGACACTTGTCCCCTTATGATGATAAAGTCACTTTACCTTTTGAATTGTCATCACCAATGGATGCCACCTCGCCCCAAGCTAGGGAAATCCACCTTTTCTCTAATCTGGTCACCCGACTAACTTTTCCAAATGCTGAGATCGGGGGCTAGGGAATACCATCAAACCCTTATTTTCCATAACCATTTGGACGGTTAAAGGCATAAGAAAAAAGGTAGCACTAGTGGAAAAATCCCTTTTTAGACCGCCACATTTAGACTAGTTTTGGCGGATAAGGTCTTAAAAATTTGCACAGTGGCAATTCTGTAATTATATTGAACTTCTAAGACCGGTTCTAAAAAACCGGTCTTAAAAAATTTATTTAGACCGGTTATAAATAAAACCGGTCTTAAAATATTAAAATTTTTAAGGATTTGAAATGTTTTAACCTTTAAGACCGGTTTATATAAAAACTGGTCTTAAATCTTTAAAATGTGTTAAATTTTAGACCAGTTTTTATAAAAATGGTTTTAAATTTGAAATTTCACTCTTTCAAGACCAGTTTTTATTGAAAACCAATCCAAAAGGTAAGACTTTTTGCCCGTATTTTTACTCCTGCGCCCAGATTGCACGCTCTATGAACCCTTTCTTCTCTTTTAGCCATTTCTCTGTGAGCTCTATACGTGCTTGTTCTAAGGTGTCTCGTCCCTCATTTGCTCAACTCTCTTCCATCAATACTATGTCGTTGCTGTGTTCGTCATCGTTGTTCTTTGATTATAGTCAGTCTTCTCCGCCGCCACCTCTATTCTCTGCAGTGACCATTCTCCTCTGCCTTGACTTTCCTTTGTCAGTGCCATAAATTTGAGGACTTCATTTTAACCTCAGTCGACGCCATCGTGACTTTGGGTTGCAGCTCACTCCTTGGTCTTCAATCAGGTTAGTGTTCGATCTGTTATTTAGTTGTATGCTGTTCAATAATTAATAATGTTCTATGAAAGAATGTTTCTTGTTGTTGTTTTTAGCCCTTAAATGTTATCTAGAAAAAATCAAATCTACACATTCTTGTTAGATATATGTTCTGACTTTTAATTACATCCCTGTGATATTTGGCTTGGAGTAATACCACTTTATGTTCTATTTTAATTTAGTGTGATTGTTTGATTATTGTCAGTGTTATTGGTTTGTGAAAACAATACTAGTTTCAAATAGTGCATGTTAATTTTGTTGAAATCTCTAAAACTCTATTGTTGTTTTTTTTGTCTATCCTTTTGTTGTTGGATATAGGGTGCTAGAAGTATTGAGATATATATGGATCATAGTTGGATAAACGCTAAACGAACAAGTATTGAATATGATAATGGGGTGAGGGGTTTTTTAGACTTCGCTAGAAGAAATACCGATGATGGTAGTGGGAAGTTTTATTGCTCCTGTGTAGTATGTTTGAATGAGAACCGACTAAGTACTGCAGATATATATACACATTTAATTTGTAAAGGATTTTGTATGAGTTATACAGTGTGGGTATGGCATGGTGAAGAATTAGAAATGCCAAGTTCATCTTAACATGGGGGAGTGAACTTTGATGATAATGACATGGATACGGATGATCGAATAGAGGATATTATTTATGATGCAGGAGAAGAGACTTTTGAGCAATCACATGTATATGGTAATATGTGTAGTGATGCTGAGACGCTGTTGTACCCGTGGTGTAAAAAATACCAATTGTTGAAAGCAGTATTGAAATTGGTAAGGTTGAAAGCACGGTATAGATGGAGCGACAAGAGTTTTTCAGAAATTCTTGGGGCTTTTAAGGACATGCTTCCAGATGATAATGTGTTGCCTTCTCGATACTATAATGCTAAGAAAATATTGTGTCCATTAGGGATGAAGTATAAAAAGATCCATGCATGCCCTAATGATTGTATATTGTATAGAAAAATGCATGAAGAGGAACAACAGTGTCCTCTATGTGAAACCCCGAGATACAAATCAAATAACGCTCCTACAAAAGTATTATGGTACCTTCCAATCATACAAAGTTCAAGCGCTTGTTTGCTAATGAAAACGATGCAAGAAATTTGAGATGGCATATGGAGGAGAAGATATCCAGTGGAAAGCTTCGACATCTAGCTGATTCTTCTCAATGGAAGAAAGTTGATCAATTATTTCCTGCCTTCGGTGAAGAGCCTAGGAACCTTAGGCTTGGGCTTAGCAAGTATGGCATGAATCCTTTTGGTAGCCTGAGCAGTATACATAGTTCATGGCCTGTTCTGTTGGTAATTTACAACTTATTTCCTCTGTTATGCATAAAACAAAAGTACAACATGTTGTCTGTGTTGATTTCAAGACCAAAACAACCCGGAAATGACATAGATGTTTACCTAGAACCCTTGATCAAAGACTTGAAAGAGTTGTGGGACGAAGGTGTTGATGTTTTTTATGTAAACAAGAAGGAGGTTTTTAAAATACAAGCCATGATTTTTTGTACTATAAATGACTTCCCTACATATGCAAACTTTTCAGGATATAGTGTTAAAGGCCATAAAGCATGTCCAATTTGTGAAGAAGGAACATGCTACCATCAACTTCAACATGAAAGAAAGACAATTTATCTTGGCCATAGGAGATTTCTTAGATGAGGCCACCTGTATCGCAGATTAAAGAAAGCTTTTTTTGGTGGACAAGAGTTTTAAGATGCTCCGAAAGTCTTGATTGGGGAGCAATTTTATGAAAATGTGAAAAATATGAATGTTATCTTTGGTAAGACTATAAAGAATAGTAATGAGAAAAGTAAATGGAAAAAGAGGTCTGTCTTCTTCAATCTTCCATATTGGCCGAAGCTTGATGTGAGATAATTTATTGATTTTATGCATGTGGAAAAAAATGTTTGTGATAGTATTGTTGGGACATTGCTTAACAAACAAGGTAGTTCTAAGGATGGCGTGAAGGCAAGATTAGATTTGCAAGAAATGGGGATACAAGAAGACTTGCATCCAAAGCCATATGGTAAGAGAACTTTTTATCCTCTAGCTACTCATACTTTGTCTAAAGATGAGAAAAGAAGCTTTTGTGAGTGTTTACATGTTATCAAAGTTCCTTAAGGGTATTCTTCAAATGTTACAAAGGTGTCGATGAAAGACTTGAAGTTAGTGGGGCTAAAGTCTCATGATTGTTAGTAGGATATCCTCCTATATCATGAAGGGATATGGGAGGATATCCCTTTATAAAACTACATTGAAGGTTAGTTAGCTAAAATAAATATCATGAACTATATTTGAATTATGTATATTGTTATTGGTGTATATATAAGAAAATGAAGGATATGAGGTGTACGTCTTAGTGTAGATTCTCTGAAGCCACGCCAGCTAGTGATCATCAGCTTGAGAAGAGTGTGCATAAAGTATTTTGGCCATTATGAATAATAGCATTGTCATTAATGTAATTTAATCTTTGATATATATATGTAAGTGAAAAGATAAGGAACTTGGTCAAAACAACATTGTCATGGTTGTATGATTTCCTTGCATTATGATTCTGTCTGATCTATGATTGTGAGTTTATTATTCATGGTTGTTTCCCTTGCTTCTGTTTCGGCCAACATTGTTTAAGCACAAGGGAGTTGAGTTTTAATATGTTCCCATGAGTTTTGAGTCTCTCACATGTCATTAAGATGTTAGTTATAATATGTAAGAGAAGATTTATTTGAATGTCGTTGAACTGGCTGCTGCTTGCTAAGTGAAATGTTTTAACAGGGGAAATAGCTTGCTGGGTAAATGTTTTAAACAAATTTTTTTTAAATAACTACTTTTAAGACCAGTTCTCTCCAAAATCGATCTAAAAAGTACATTTAAGACTGGTTTTAGAGAGAACCGGTCTTAAAAATATTACTTTAAGACCGATTTTGTAGAAAATCGGTCTAAAATTTGAACCTTTTAAACTGGTTCCTTTGATAATCAGTCTAAAAATATTTATTTTTAGACCGGTTTTATAATAACCGGTCTTAAAACGTTTTTTTAAGACCGGTTCCATAACCGGTCTAAAAAGTAGCAGACTTTTAAGACTGGCTGTATCAAGACGGATCCAGAACCGGTCAAAAATGTCTTTTTTAACCGGTATTAAAAGTGATTTTTCCACTAGTGTAGGACCCTCTTTATTAAAGCAAGTGACACATGTCACCGAACCATTGGATCACTGGACAAATGGCACCATAGGAATTTAACACTTGGCATCACTTTGTCAAGACTAATCCTAGCCATTTAATTTTCATCTAGAACCTAAAAAATCAAGAAAAAATGGAAAATGAGAGAGAAAGGGTGTCATACCCTTATCTTATTTTCACCTTTTTCAGAGTATTTGCGGAAAATGATACGCAGTTTGATGGGCAAGACATGAATGCATAAATATACTGATAATTGGTGCATGATTACAAAAATTCTTGATAGGGGTTTGTACATACCAATTACAAATGATATACTCACACAGGCTACTGGGTTATCTAAACCCATTACTATGAAAGGGAGACATCTTCCTATCTTTGTTCCACCACTACATTCCTCTCATATGGTTCTCTTTTCTACTTTCAGTGGAACTCCTATTTTCACCTGTCTAAATTGTTGGTTGGGGGAGGGTGAGATTTGAGAGAATCTCAGTAGCAAATAGTACCAATATGCATGCAAGATAAATGCTTAATACATGACATGCTTGCATTACATAACTCAACCTAACATAATGACGTATTTGCGTGCCCAATGTTTCAAATAACATACTCATGGCCATAGCATAAATAGAAACAGAGCTTCAATAATTCATATTTGTTTCACATAATCAAGCAAAGAAATCACATGCACCAATACACAAGCATAAATATCCAATACATGCAGGAGAGGTAAGTTCACCACCTTAACACTTTTTGAGCCTTAAATAGGCTTCTCAAACTTCGTGCCGCAATTTGGGCTATCAATCGTGATCTAAAATTCCAAATGTACAATTTAGACACTTCCGTAGTATTTCTGGTGGTTAGATGAGTCTATATTGAAAAATAACGTAAATACCCCAGGAGACCCGGCACGACCCCGCCGTACTCGGTCAGACTGTACTTATCTCAAAATTTTAACCTGGGAAATTCTGACATATTTTCTCCCAAGGAATCCATTTCTAGAGTAGGAATTATAGAATTCACTACCAAAAGACAGGAATTCCCTTGGCAACCCCTATTACAGGGTTTCAAGGCCGTTTTGGTCATTCTGCTTTTTAAGGCTTTTCTGGAAAAGCGATAAACTATAGCCCCACGTAATTTTCTCTCCTAAACTCAATAGAATAATCAAATCATCAAAAATCCAACTCCAACCCACTGAATTGGACCTGGCCAAAATCTACAATTCTCCAAGGAAAATTGTGGTATTCCAATTCTGACTCCAGACTTGCTCCTTTCTACTCATAATCACTTTATTAATTATGTTAAAAACACCATTTAGCCTCAATTTTGGCAGCATAATGCCTAGGGCACACCCTTTCCTAAATTTTACAATTAGAGCAAATCCAATAGAAATTCACTGATTAAATTATCCACAACAGCCAGAACAACCAATATTTGAAGTTTAGGAAGTTACCTTAGCTTCCTTCTGGCTCTTACTTCCTTGGCCAAAAACCTTAGCTTCCCAAATCTGAGTTTTGATTCACAAACACCATAATTCACATAGAGGAGAAGCTTAGGAGAAGGATTATACAAGTTAGAAACCAACTCACCAAAGAAATCAACTTACCTTTGCCAGTTTTCTTCTCTTTCTCTCTCAAGAATCCAAGCTCTCGCCCTCTTTCTCTCTTTGAAAGCTAAAAACTGACAGAAATATGAGCATGAAAGGGGAGGATGATATTTAATAATAAATTATAATTATCCCATAATTATTTAATTTCTAAAATCCCAATTTTCGGATTTATGCAAATGCAGGCAAAGTTTTTGCCCAAACTTTGAAAAATCATAACTAAATTTGTAGATATCATATTGGAGTGATTCTAAAGGCTATAGAACCCTTATTAAGTATAGTTTCAAGGAAAAATATAGCCCTTTATCAATCAGTAGCACAAGATTCCCAAAATTAAATTCATTAAATGCTATTCCAAAAAATCAACAGATTTTATGGGCTAACTTCAAAAATTTATAACTTTTTGTGCACAGCTTCAAAAATTTCCCATTACTTATCAAATGAAAGAATAGGATGTCTACTATCATCTTGTAAAATTTCATAATTTTTTCTCATCATTTGTCATCCAAAACTATATGACAAATTCACTGCCTCACAGGAAATTCCACTGGAAGCATTGTTCACCTTTCAATTTCCAATATTTAATTTTGATTACCAAAATTAACATTAATATTGGACCAAAAATTATGCTCTATTATTTTTCCAATTTTGGGCCTTAATATTGGGCTTTTTAAATTACCTAAATTTATTCCATAAATATTCTAGCCCCATTCTCAAGAAAATGAAAATCTACAAAATTCATAAATTTCAGATTCATCAATATTCACCATTTTATTGCATTTCTCCAATAATTACAATATCTTTTGGTGAATAAAATTTGGGGCGTTATAGTTCTCCCCACTTAAATAATTTTCTTCCTCAAAATTTGTTACCCCTTTGATTCCATAAATTCCGGGTAATGCTTCCTCATATTTTCCTCTGTTTCCTATGTCGTCTCTCTAGAGGATCACTGTTTCTAGACAACTTTGACAAATGGAATGATCTTGCTTCTGAGCTCCTTCTACGTCGATCAATGATTCAGTTAGGTGTGACTTAATAATTCAAATCGTCTTGTATTTCCACATCTTCATATTCAGTCACTGTTCTTGATAGATTGTGTTCATCTATCCTTAATCTGAGCTTTTTTTTCAATTACTGCTTTCAAATCACTGACATTCTTATCACTGATAAAATCTACTGAGAGAGACTAAGATCTCTAACATCCTCGATCAATTTCCGCTCACAAATTATCATGGCTGTCACGTGCATTATTTTATGGCCTAATGTGTTAGCAACGACATTAGCCTTTCCTGGATGATACTTTATCTCCAGGTTTAAATCTTTAAGCAGCTCCATCTATATGTGATTTCTCACATTCAATTCATTTTTATCATATAAATATTTCAAACCCTGGTGGTCGCAGTATGACTTTACTATTTCACCATAAAGGCAACGTTTCCTAATTTAATACAACACTATTACTATCAACGCAAAATTTTAGGTAGGATAGTTCAATTAACGAAGCTTCAATTGACATGATGCATACGGCCCACTCAAATCGCATCAAAACACATTCCAATCCCTGCCTACTCGCGTCTAGGATTTAATTCACTTCCCAACGCATGTTGATTAGCATCGGTAAAGGCAACAAAGGTCTACCGTGGATCTGGGATTATCAACATTGTATTGACACTGCCTCCATCGGTGCTCTATGCTGGCTATTACTACCTCCATCGGTGATCCAAAATGATAGGATATACATAGCCTTTTTATGTAACGACACTACCTCCATCGGCGCTCTGTGCCGGCCATGACTACCTCCATCGGTGATCTGAAATGATAGTATATTCGTAGCCTTTTTATGTAACGACACTGCCTCCATCGGTGGTCTGTGTCGGCCATTACTACCTCTATCGATGATCTATAATGATAGGATATCGTAGCCTTTTTATGTAATGATACTGCCTCTATCTGTAGCCTTTGCCGACCATTACTGCCTCTATTGGTGATCTGTAATGATAGGGTATCCGTAGCCTTTTTATGTAATAACACTACCTCCATCGGCAGTCTATGCCAACCATTACTGTCTCCATCGGCGATATGTAATGACAGGGTATCCATACCCCCTTGTGTGTTTCTTTCACCTCCCCAGAGCCTGAACCCATGACCATGAGGATAAGATCACGCTTATGTGAGACTCTGGTACTATAATAAATTGCCATTTGCAGCTCTGCGAAGCTCCTCTCACAATCACAATCCCATGCATAATGTCGAGTTTTCCGAGGAAAAGTTACATTACCCCTTATATAATAATCAACAAGACATAGAACATTGCTTATCACAGCTATAATCTCTGGCCTTTCCAGTTTAGTACTGCTTCCACCCTATAAGGATCCGCCATGACTCCTTGCTGTGAGACTATATGGCCCAAAAGTCTAACTTATGAAAGCCAAAACTCACATTTGCTCAACTTGGCATGGAGTTACTTAGACTTCAATATTTTTAATATGATTTTCAAATGTTGCTGTATTCAATGTATCTTAGGCACTATGTTTAGCCTTGTTCAGTGTACCTGTAGGCACTATGTTTGGTCATGTTCAATGTACACGTAGGCACTCAGTTCAGTTCAGTGTACCCATAGGCACTCAGTTTGGTATTAGTGTATCAGTATCAGTGTACCTGTAGGTACCATATCAAAAATGATTTTCTTCAATTATATCCAATAGGCATGCTAAAATCATGATCAATAACACCTATTCTAACCTTCCCGGTATTCAACACTATTCACAAGGTTCCAACTTCCCTCATAGAACAGAACTATGGTGCAACCAATTCACATTTCGACCTAAGTAGTATTTTAGCTTAGATCTGATTCAAACCTATCATTAACCTTTAGTATCATTAGATCAGATCCTCTAGTATCAATATACGATATGATCACCACTCATCATATAGCACCATTTATGATATCTACATTCCTCTAACATCACAGGGCTTCTAAGGATCATCACTTAATATGGAGAAACTTCAAAACACTTACTACACCTCAAGTTTTCCATCACCTTATCAAATGAACTTTTCTGTGTAGTACTTTCTATAATAGAACTGGTTCGGATTCAAAATCAATACTTTCATCATCATCATCTCCTTTCTTTTAAGTATTCTTTAAATCATCTAATTAAGATAATCATTAGTCATAGAGAAACCTTAAAACAATAACTTTTTCTCTAGTCTCTATGACCTTACCAACTTAACTTCCCAAGGGGTCACCCATCCTAAGATTTCCCTGGGTTAAGCATGCTTAACTTTTGTGTACCTATGTCAAAACGTAGACACAGGCTATATCTGTTCCCATCCACTGGTACCCCGAGGCTACTCTTGTCTCAAACCTCATGCCAACTTCCTTCAGCTGACTAAATACTATGTATGATCTGCACACTGGCTTGACCATACCCGCTTCCTTGGGTTTTGCAATGTCTATAACACCCTCAGTCTTGTATTGCCCTATGTGCTACCCTTAGGATAATCATTGATCTCTTAGGGCTAGTTCACAAATTGGGAGGATTAACTTCCTTACTACCCCTGTCCATGCATATGTCCTATCACTGTATAATCAATAGCAAACCATAACAATATACAATCCTGTTGCCAAAACCACTTGATCTAATACCAAAATGTCATACCCTTATCTTATTTTCACCTTTTTCAGAGTATTTATGGAAAATGATACGTAGTTCTGTGGGTAACACAAGAATAGAATAAACATATTGATAATAGGTGTATGATTACAAAAGTTCCACATAGGGGTTCATACATACCAATTACAAATAATGTAGCAGCACAGGCTACTGGGGTATCTAAACACGTTACAATAAAATGGAGATATCTTCCCATCTTCGTTTCACTCCTGCATTCCTCCTGTATGGTTCTCTTTTTTGCTTTTAGTACACCCCTTGTTTTCACCTATCTAAATTGTTGGTTGGGGGAGGGTGAGATTGGAGAAAATCTCAGTAGCAAATAGAACCAATATGCATGCAAGATAAGTGCTTAATGCATGACATGCTTGCATTACCATAACATAAATAGAAACAGACAACATACTCATTATCATAGCATAAATAGAAACAGAGCTTCAATTATTCATATATGTTTCGTATAATCAAGCAAAGTAATCACATGCATTAATACACAAGCACAAATATCAAATATATATAGGAGAGGTAAGTTCACTACCTAACCCTTTTTTATCCTTAAATAGGCTCCTCAAACTTCATGTCGTAGCTTGGGCTATTAATTAGGTCCTAATATTTTAAATGTACAATTTAAACACTACCATACTATTTCTGATGGTTACATGATTCTATATTGAAAAATTACCAAAATGCCCTTGGGGCCTGGCCTTGCCCTGCAGTACCCCTTTTGACCATACTTTTCTTGAAATTTTGACTTGAGCAATTCTGACATAGTTTTGCCCAAGGAATCCATTTGAAGACTCAAAATTACCAAATTCAGTCCCAAAAAACAAGAATGCCCTTGGCAACCTCTAGTTCAGGGTTTTAGGGGCATTTTGGTCCTTATCCTTTTCAAGGCTTTTCTGGAAAAGTGATCAACTGTAACCCTACCTAATTTTCCCTTCTAATCACAGTGGAATCATCAAATTATCAAAAATCTAACTCCAACCCCTAAATTGGACTGGCAAAAATCTACCATTCTCCAGGGAAAATTGGAGTTTTTCAATTCTGACTCTACAGACTTGCTCCTTTATACTCTTGATCACTTTATTAACTATTTAGTTATGTTACAATCACCATTGAGACTCAATTTTGGTAGCATAATGCCTAGGGCACTGCCTTTCCCAAATTTTACAACTAGAGCAAATCCAACAGAAATTCACTGGTTAAATTATCCATAACGGCCAGAACAAACAATATTTGATGTTTAGGAAATTACCTTTGCTTCCTTTTGGCTTTTCCTTCTTTGGCCAAAAACTCTAGCTTCCAAAAATTGAGTTTTGCTTCAAAATCCCCTTAATTCACATAGCGAAGAAGCTTAGGAGAAGGATTATACAAGTTAGGAACCAATTTACCAAAGAAATTAACTTACCTTTTCAAGTTTTCTTCTCCTTCTCTTTCCAGAATCCAAGCTCTCCCTGTCTCTCTTTGAATGCTCAAAACTAACAGAAATTTAAGCAAGGAAGGGGATGATGATGTTTTATAATAAATTATAATTATCCCATAATTATTTAATTTCCAAAATCCCCATTTTTGGATTTATGCAAATTCTGGCAGATCTTCTACCCAAACCTTGAAAAATCATAACTAAATGTGTAAACATTGTATTGGAGTGATTCTAAAGGCTATAGAGCCCTTGTTGAGTCTAGTTTCAAGGAAAAATATAGCTCTTTACTAATTGGAATTACAATATTCCTAGCATTAAATTCTTTGAATGTTGTTCCAAAAAACTAACAGTTTTTCCGGTCTAACTTCAAAAATTCATAACATTTTGTATACAGCTCCAAAAAGTACCCATTATCTATCAAATTAAAACTCAGAATATCAAATTTCATCCTATAAAATATCATAACTTTTGCTCATCATTTGGTCATAAAAAACCATATGATAAACTCACTACCTTGCAGGAAATTCCTCTAGAAGCATTGTTCACCTTTCAATTTCCAATATTTAATTCATATGACCAAAATTAACATTAATATTGGGCAAAATATTATCATCTATTATTTTCCCAATTTTGGGCTTTTTAAATTACCCAAATTTATTCCATAACTATTCTAGCCCAATTCTCATGAAAATGAAAATTTACAAAATTCATAAATTCCAAATTCATGAATATTCACCATTTTATTGCATTTCTAAAATAATTACAATATCTTTTGGTGAATAAAATTTAGGACGTTACAAAGGGTGAATAGTAACACCTAAGAACTTTAATCCGATGAAACACTACTGAATCGGTGCTTCCTCTCAAAATGCCATAAACAAAACTTCTTCTACTCATCCCAAGCTTCATTTTTATGGTTTTGGATTTTCATTTGAAGGTGTTTGGTGCCATCTTGCTCATCAAAGTACTGTCGGATTTCCAAACCACTTGCGGAAATTCATAAAGGTAAGCGTGGGCTTCATTTTGAACCGATTAGTCTGTTGTTTGGATGAGTGTTCATAATGGTGTGGTATTGTTTATATTTAAGCCAGGGAGTGTTTTTGAGGTTTAATCATGGTTTAATCATGTATTTATGGTTAGATAATGATTTATGATGATTTAGACCAAGTTGTTGAATAAATTTCTGTTTTGGTAATTTTGGCTTGTAAGGGGTCTGTTCGGTTAGTGCTATAAGGGACTGAAGCTTTTGTGATTTTGATGTTTTAGACATTGCCATTGTGTTTAGAATGCAAAAATGTGTGGGAATAGCCCTGGTTGTAAATTTTGGACAACTGGAAATATTTACTGCAAAACTAAAAATCTTGCTAATGCATGTTCTATACAAGGCAGTCTGTTTGCATGACTCTTTTAAATAAGTAAATGATGTCCAAAAATTGTGAAACTTTCCAGTCTAAAAGAAGACATGTCAAAATTTAATTTGATATGTCATTTGTATATGTGTGTGTTGGGAGTTTTGCATTTTCAAAATGTTGGTATGGAAAATTAGTGAATTTTGGTGGCAGTGATCAATTAAGTGTGATACTGTATTGATATGCATTTACAAGTGTAATGGCTATCTTTTTTCCCAAAAACTAGACTGATTAGGGGTCACATAGCCTCTAGAACCATCACGATTGGACATTTTTGCAATTAGCTATGAATTTTCAAAGATTAAAGAAAATTCTGGCATATTTGAGTATAATTGCAAAAATACAAAATGTAATGGCACTAGGTAATTAAGTGGAACTTTAAGGGTGAAGTTAACCAACTTGGAATAGTGGGGCCACTTTGACTTTGCTTTTGGCCTAGTATGTTAGCCTTAATGACAACCAAATTGACTAATTAGACTATACAAGTATTAGACAAAATAATAACCTATCATCCGTAAATTCTAATTATAGGACCTAACTGTTGTCCGGAGCTTAAGACTTGCTCGAGCTCAAAGAAACAGTTGGATATTATTCAAGAGAAACGTTCAGGTATTAACCTTGTCTTTCATATGTTATAAGATACACTGCATGTTTTGTGGATTCATCATGAATTGTCTGACACATTTTGATTATACGGGGTGGTCGCCCGAGGCCTATTGAATGAGTAGATGCTCAAGCCAATACAATATTCTATTATGCACGAGTGGATGCTCGAGGCCTATTGCATGGGTTTTACTTAGGGCCATGTGATATACCTAGCGTTATGGTGATATATTGAACTGTATGTTGTGCATTGAATGCCATTGTGATAATTTTGTTATATGAAAACTATATGGCATGCTCTGTGATTTGGTATCTATATGATTGACTATTTGTTATTATTGAGACTCTTTTGAATCTCACTCTTTTTTATAAACAAATTTACAATATAGGCTAGCAGCTCACACAAAAAGAAGGTAAATACGGATAGCTAGGGAAGGTAGCAAAAATACTTTAGTTTATTGTTGGTTGTCTGCTTTTGAGTATTTTGGATATTTTAGACTGTATATGATGTACATAACTATATAAGCTTGATAATAGTACAGTAGTAGAACCAATAGTACCAGTAGCTTAGTAAATGAACGAGGAGTATATATTGATATAAAGCTTCCGATTGATGAAGAAACATTAAATAATGAACACATTATGAGACCTAAGCAGAGACACGCTCGCACATTCTGATAAAATGGATTTAAGCACCAATGGGACTTAGTGAGATAGTGAATGTTTATGAAACTGTTTTGAAAAATTTTATTCTACTAAAAAATCCCTTCCAATCCCAAGTTTACCTCCTTAGATAGGTTTGGAAATGTAAATGTTTTTACAATGTTTAATACGGGACTAAATTATGGTTACATAACTGATTTCACTACTCTTTTTCACTCATTTGAGTCTATCAGACGTAAGGTGTTACATTTATGGCACTAGAGCATTGATTCTGGCAAAGGTAGATATTTGCTAGAGCCCTCGTGTAGGATTTCGAGCGTACCTGGAATCCGTTGACTCACCGAGTACCCACACGAGATCGGAGCATCGATTCGGACTCTAATCACGTTATACAGCAGATTCACCATTGGAGAAGAGGACCCAGGGAGAGAGGAGTTTTTTTTGGAAGTTTTCTTCGGTGTTGTTAACTTACTCACCAACTGAAAATAACCCCTTATAATATGTACGGGAGTTATTATGATTTGAAATTCAAATCATAAGGATTAAACTCCTTAATTGGACCCATACTTTTTCATAATTTTATAATAGCCCCAACTGAATTGGGCTTGGGCCTGATCCACCAAGGGTGGACTAGCCATATTCCAACATCTCCCACTCACAATTGGTGGATCAAATGTTAAGGGTCATATCTCTCTCTCTTCCATCCTTCTGTCATACTGGGTGCTCTGCCGTAACCGCGTGGGCATAACGTCTCCATTTGGCTGTCTTGTATTAGGAATCCCTTTCATAGAGACCAACACAAAACAACTCTGTAGTGCAGCTTGGTCATATTTAATATAATGCCTCCGATGTCCTAGATTTTAACCCATATACACTTTCCTCATGGCCAATCTAATCCCTCTTGATTCAAGATAAAACTCAGATGGCCTTTCTTATATGCATAGTATCCACACTTATGAAATTACCCAAGTAACATCATAAGGGACCGGTCTCAGACACAAGCATAAGTGTGCATATTCCAAGTAATCTTTCTTTCGCCCATATATCATTTCAATATGAATAAACCACTTTCTTAACATAATGCCTTTAGATCGTATTGATCATGATCATAGGAAAAATGCTAAAGTAGCAGACGTCGAAACATATCTCCATCATATTATCAAAGTCAGAGGACATCATGAAAGGGTAAACCTTTCAGGGACTCGCACAACAATGAAGCAGGGATCTTTTCACTTGCTTCTCGTTCGTGGTTCTCTAGCACATGCGGTATGAATCACATGCTACGGTGTTACTCTTATACTATAAGAGCGTATGTCATTTTAATCTTACCGTTAACACCGTACAGACTAAAGTTTAGACACACACAGTATTTAAACCAAAATTCTTCAGCTTTACTCATATGATGTCAATTTGAAGAATTTGTCGTCTGGCTACAGGTATCATAGACATGGGTTTCCATGATTTGATCCATATTTATAATTACATATCTCATCCCGACTAAATGCACTACTAAGGCGAGGTGACATTTAGTTTTGTGTTTCTTCTCTACCATATAAGCTCTCTCACTGCTTTATTAGTGAACACATATGTCTCATCTTCGCACACTTCTTCTGAGCATCAAAGGTGGTCGCTTGTGTGAGAAAGCTGACCTCATCAACCTGTACGACATACTAGACATTGTATACTTTCGCATACACATGAAAAACCATAATGAAGTATTTATACTTCACTTCCTATGCATGCCAAAGGACTCATTATGCTCTTCATGTATTTCCTTGGCCACCTGCTCAGTTAGGGGACTTTGCATAGGAATGTGTTGTTCAACAATAACTTTATATGCTATAGCATTTCTAACAAGAATCACATCTTTATGTTTAGTCTTGATATGATACTTAGGGTCTTTTATGTAGGTAATGGTTGTAGTGTTTTTACAATACATTAACACTAGATTTAAAATTCTCACTTTCAAATCTTAGATATTTTCCCAAACATCATCAGCCATATACCCACATGTACTGACATAGTACATTAATATGCGTATGATCATTATACGCCCTAAAAAATATCTTAAGACCTTCTGTGAAGACATTCCATGTCTCTCACAATGTTTAGACTAGTACCAACATACAAGTCTTATCACAAAATAGATATCTGGTCTTGTACATATCACTGCATACATAAGACTACCAACAGCATTTGCATAGAAACCTTTTTTCCATTTTCTATATTGATTTAGTTCAGGGACAAAATCAAAAACTCAAAAAATCATTCCTGAAGCCACTGGGGTATCTATGGGTTTGCATTAACTCATATAGAAATTGCTCAAGGATCTCCTAATATAATTGTTATTGCAAATATATTTTATCATCCATATCACCACTTAAAGGTGTAGGTTTTACATCCTCTTGATGTATTACTAAATCTAAATAGTAAATTGTTGCCAGAATAAGTTTGATTAAAAATGCACAATAGGTAAGATGAAAGCCTTCCTGTTATGCTCACCCCTTTGCAATCAAATGAGTATTTGCTAAATCTTAACCATGACTCTTTTTCAATGAATCATAACTTCCATTGCTTTCTTCCATTTTGCCTTTGTAGGAATCTTGTATAGAACACGACTCTATCTTCTAGAGCAGCCATGAATTCCTTTCTCAATTACTCCTTCATATTTTGAGCTTCCTGCTTCTCTTGTTTAGGTATCTTTATTGACCCTTCTAAGCTCCCACTCACAAGGATGATTAAGAATTGCTGGCTGGTTCTGTACTATCTTGTCTATATGTCTCGTAAAGAGACACATGGTCATCATTTTCACCCTTATTTGGAAACTAATGCATAATAAATGTGGTAGCTTTCAGTTCTTTTCACTTACAATTCCATCTTTTCACTTATGAAAAAATGAAGTCACAATTCCATCTTTTCACTTAAAAAAATGAAGGCATCACTCTTATGAGCTCCCACTTACAATCACAATAGGAATACACAATTGACCCTTATGGTTTGCAGTCTTATGATCTGTGGAAAATCAAATCCAATTCGTACTTGACCATAATTCATAGAGTGTAGAAGTGACCACTTTAGAGGACACGTGGTTAAGTTCAATACCACACACACTTGATGAAAACAAATATGTGTACTAATCCACCAAAAGTGAACCTTAATACTCTCCCACTCACATTTGGTGGGCTAGCTTGAACCATCATAAGCATGTCTCATAATGCTTTATTACATTTTTCAGTAAACTCCATCTGGCGGTGGAGTGTATCAGATAACTAGCTATCTAGCTATCTTTCTTCTATCACAGATTTCATTTGATCATTCACAACCTTGATTAGTTTATACATATGATTTCAAAACTTCTATTGATTCAATTGATTTTGCAACGTATCAATTTACAGTCCAAAATACTTAAACTTTAGACTTACGCGAAATTAAACATGTACGATCATATTGTGAATAATCCTCAACAAGAGTAATAAAATGTTCAGCTCTGTGCCTCGCCCTCATACTCAGTACCAATTAATCATAGTGGAATAATTGCAATGGAAATACAGTCATTTTCCCTTTACTATAAATCTTTTCATGTTGCTTTACTTGCTAGACTATCACAATGACATCTGCACATTGGAAACTAAACTTATCAATTCTCATTATGCTACTTTTGGTTGTAATTCACATGCCCTTGTCTAGCATGACACATAATCAAGTCAATACTTGAATCACAAAAGGCGGTAAAGCAACTAAGCATAAAGATTCAACAACAATGCTCAACTAAAATCCCACTCTCGAAATCGGTGTGTGCGATGCACGTGCCGCCACAGGGTTTCCTAAATATTGCACGCGTCATCTGGTTGGACTCCACGCGCCGTCTGCTATCGGTCTATGTCTGCCACGTGTCAAACGGGAATGCCACGTGGCCACACGCGCCACATGGCATTTCTGACCCTTTAAAATTTTTTTTTGGTTTGCAGATCGGGTCGAACCATTTTCCTGAACTGCTCACCTAGTCCACCTTTGACCTTTTTTTTTTGGTTTGGGTTGGGCCAAATTCGGCCCAATCCAATTTTTTTATTTTTTTGTGTTTTGGATCAGGTTGGGTCCCGACCCACTTCCCTGATCAAGTTATATATATATATATATAAATGCGTCAAAACGACGCCGTTTAGAGGGTCTGGAAGTTGTCTTCAACCTCCAGCTGGGTCGACCTGGACCCGGTTGGGTTAGGTCCGTCCACCCGAAACCTTCTCTCCTCCGTAACTTCACCGTCTGACATCTGTTTTGCTCTTTCTTGGTGTCCATTTTCATCATTTTTTTGAGATCTACGCAATGGGAATATTTTCAAATCCTAACTCACTCGTTTTATGATGACCCAATTTGAAATTCCTTTTTTCCCATTTGGTTTCTTCAGTTCTTTGTTTTATTTTGTTCAATCCAATAATGATGTGTATTATGAGGCTTTTGTAGTACACTTGTACTCTAAGGACCAAATCTTAAACACATAACAGGAATGCAGAAAAAACAAATCCACAGTATATCACCTAAAGAAAAAAAGAAACAAAACACAATGCGTGCATATATAATTTTGTTCAAATATATGAACAGAAACTCAATCTCATACAGATATTCATATGTTCATATACTGAGAACTTTCTGTAGGAAGATTTTTAGATATTCATGAACAAAACAAAAAAAAAACAGACTGAGTACCCACACAGACGTACGTACAGCAGAATATGGACTGATTAAAAACTAAAAAGCTCTAATACCACTGTAGGATTTCGGGCGTACCTGGAATCTATTGACTCACTGAGTACCCACATGAGATCGGAGCACTGATTCAGACTCTAATCACATTATACAGCAGATTCATCATTGGAGAAGAGGACCCAGGGATAGAGGAGTTTTTTTTTAAAGTTTTCTTCGGTGTTGTTAACTTACTCACCAACTGTAAATAACCCCTTATAATACGTACGGGAGTTATTATGATTTGAAATTCAAATCATAAGGATAAAACTCCTTAATTGGACCCATACTTTTTCATAATTTTATAATAGCCCCAATTGAATTGGGCTTGGGCTTGATCCACCAAGGGTGGACCAGCCATATTCCAACACCTCGCTTATGTTGATAAGTTCTAACCTTTTGTTAGCTGTTTTGTGCTAGTAAACATGTCTGATAAGAGAAGACAGAAAAGTAAGTCACCCCGATCTATTAGCCAACCTCCTATAGGGGAACGCATACCTGAGGGTAAGCTTTATATAATCTAATATTAATAGAGGGGAGTGTGGAGGGGTGTAGACCAAGGGTGGTGTGTACTACAAGAAAGAGAGTTAGAATTCTGGTGATATTTGGACCTATCCCTAGGGACGTGGCTACCTTCAGTGAAACGAATAACCTAGAGTTAGAAGATATTGGGTAGCACTCAAACTTAGATGTAGAGTCTAGGGCTCTAATGGTTGGGTTAGCATTCGACCCACACCCAGACCATGAACTGTAAGAGCAACTTAAGCAGCTATACTTGAGGGCCTTTAATGATTTCTTTTCCTTTATTGCATGATAAACAATGTTCTTAGATTCAGTGAAGAAGCTATATAAGCAGAGGGATGAGCATGGGCTAGGGATGACTAATAATGTTTGGATCTGAACTATACTAGCCTATTTCCCCGACTTCACTTCTTGGGTCAAGAAAAAGAATGAGATTATTGTACAGGGTCTTTCTGAGTTTTTTCCTTTTATTAGCCACATGTATTTATATGTGATGTTTAATATGGACTAGTGATAGTAAGGTAGTAAAGGCTTCTTTTGATGTAAATACCAAGCCACTATGACAAAAATGTGAATGTTTGTTATAATGGATTTATGTATCTATTGTGTATTGGTATTTAAAGTCTTAAGAAGTACATATATGATATGTGTGTGTGTGTGTGTGTTCGATGCGGTATTAACATGGTGTTCCTTTTTAATAGTGAAAAAGAACAATGGTGAGACGTAGACCAAGGAATATACCACCAAATATATAACCTAAGAATAATGGGAGGTTCAACCCTATGCAGTAAGTTCTCAAAATAATAACACAACAGCAAACTATGATTCAGGAATTGCATGAGGAAATCTGAGAAGTGAGGGAAAAGCAGAATTAAGATAAGGCATAACCTAAGGATATTAAGGTGAATCCAGAAGGAGAACCATCTGAGAATGATGAGCGATCGCAAATACTTAAATCTAATAAAGGGATTCCTATTATCCTAGCCCGACAAGAGGAAAATCTCCAATATTGGATGCCAAAATTCATTAAGTAGCAGCCTCCGACATTCAAGGGAAAATTTGATCCGTAAATTACTAAGAATTGTTAACAAATTTACAGAAAATATTTAAGGTACTGGGGTGCCCTATAGAAATGAAAGCCAGAATGGCTATACACAAGTTGGACACAGACTGTTGGTGGAAAAATACAATAGTAATATTGGATGCCTAAAACATCTCGTTGACCTGGGGGTTATTCTAAAAAGAATTCAAGGAGAAATACTTCCCTAGGACTATAAGGCTCAATAAGGAGAATGAATTCCTGGCTATATAATAGGGTGATAATAAGAATTTTGATGAGTACCTGTCTCAATTTATTCAATTATCCTGTTATTCTTCCTATATGAGATTCAATGAGGATGAGGAGTAGAGCTTCGATATGCTGATATGGGGACTGAAACCCAAAATGGAATAGAATCTTGTTGCTTAGTAGTTTACTCCATTCAACAAGGCCATAGAGTTTGCCGGATAATAGAGGGTAACTTGAATAGGATGTGTTCAAACAAGAATGCCAACAATCGAGGAGGACCTAGTCAGGGTGATACCTTACAAAAGTATAAGGGACAAGGGTTCCTAGAAAAGAGGAACAATAAAAAGCCCTTTTGGTTAGGAATCGTAGCAACCAAAAACCTTCGACATCTCAAATATGACCTATGTGTGGTAAGTCACATCAAGGATGACTTTGTAATGTCCCTATGAGTCAGGTAATCTGTTATGCCTGCCAAAAGCCAAGCTACTTTGTAGTAAATTGTCCCCAGTGAGTAGCCGAGCCTAGACCTACGAACCAAGGCTGAGTATTTTCCTTGACACGTGAAGAGGCAAAGAAGTCTTTAGAGCTGATTCAAGGTGAAATTCTTCTCAATGGTAGTTTGTTGCAAGCTTTATATGATTTAGGTGCTAGTCATTCCTTTATTGCTTATGACTATGCCAAGCACCTAGGATTGTATGTGCACAAACTTCCATTTGATTTGGTTGTGTCAATGTCGATCGGTGTCAAGACTATGACTACTAATGCTTGTTTGAATTATGTGGTAAATGTTGAGGGACATAAGTGTACAACTGACTTGATTTGTTTGCCGCTCCAAAAACTTAAGGTTATATTAGGTTTTGATTGGTTTATAGTAAATAATATGCTGCTAGATTTTGGAAACAAGATAGTATATCCTACCCGAAGGAAGGATGATAAAGTAAATGCTAGTCTAAACTTCATCTCATTGGCGAAACCTGAGAAATGCCTAAGGGATGCCAAGGATATATCATGTTCAATTCCATATAGGCGGAGATAGAAATAACCCTAGAGGACATTCTAGTTGTAAGAGACTTTCCTGGGTGTTTTTGAATGACCTTGGTTGTTTACCACCGAAAAAGGAAGTGGAATTTGTTATTGAGATCATGCTTGGAACTGGGTCTATATCAAAAGCCCCATATAGAATGGCTCTAAATGAGATAGTTGAACTAAAGAAGTAGATTGAGAAATTACTTGAGAAAGGGTTCATTCGACCCAGTGTTTCTCCGTGTGGAGCTCCGGTGCTATTTGTTAAAAAGAAGGATAAAAGCCTAAGGCTATGTATTGATTACAGAGAGTTGAATAAGGTGACCGTCAAGAACAAGTACCCACTTCCCCATATTGATGACCTTCTAGATCAACTATTCTAATTAAGTGTGTTCTCAAAGATTGATCTACGGTCGACATATTATTAGCTGTGAGTGAAAGTAGAAGACATACCGAAGACTGCCTTGCCAATAACCAAGCCGATGTAAAAGAGGTCAAAAACTATTGCCGAGATACTTAATTTTTTGGGTCTTACTGGCTATTACCGGAGATTTATTCAAAATTTCTCTCTGATTGCCTTGCCAATGACCAAGCTGATGTAAGAATATCAGCCATTTAAGTGGGATGACCAATGTAAGAAGAGCTTCAATAAGTTGGAGAGGTTGACAATTGTACCCTTGTTGATTATCCCTCATCCCAAGTTGATCTATATAGTCTACAGTGATACTAGTAAGCAGGGACAGGGATGTATCATGATATAGTAGGGTAGAGTGGTGGCCTATGCCTCTTGATAGCTAAAGCATCTTAAGATGAACTATCCCATAAATGATTTGGAGTTCACGGCAATTGTGTTTACGTTGAAAATCTAGCGACACTACCTATATGGTGTGACTGTGGAACTGTACTGTGACCACAAGAGTCTTAAGTACCTATATGATCTGAAAGAGCTTAATATGAGACACCATAGGTGGATGGAGTTACTAAAAGACACAACCTAGAAATCAAGTATCACTTATGTAAATATTGTTAGAACTGACTGACACCCAAGAGGGGGTGAACTGGCTGTAAAATAAAAACTTAAGAACTTTGAAAATATTTTCACATTTTAATGAAAGTAATAAGTATGAAAGTAATGAATCATAAATCAACACTTAAATTATATTATACATGCTGGAAATATAAGAGCTTAGGGAAGAGAATATGCAAATTGTGATTTATCCTGGTTTGGTCCAATCCACGACGACCTACGTTCAGCCCCCAAGCTCTTCCTGAGATTTTGAATCCATTATCCTCTTTTTAATTTGGGCACAAGAGAAGCCTCTACAATCCCATAAGTTTAGCCAAGCACTTGTGAAGCCTTTTACAATTCTCTCACTGAGATACTCCCCTTTATAGTAAGTCTTACTAGCAGAGCAATCCTGAATATCTTCCTCTCTTGCTTACCCATGCAAGTCTTATGAGCAGCAACATTCTCTCCTGCTTATACCCATGTAAGTCTTACAAGTACAAATGTTCTCTACTGCTTGTACCTTACAAGTCTTATGAGAAGAAAATCTTACCGGCAATTCTCTTTATAGCTTCCCCCAAAGGAAATCAACCTTCTCAAGGCCCCTTTACCTTAAGATCAATTCAGAAATATAGTTAAAAGTATTCACAGACTCTCTCACATAGTAGATAAAATGCTCACTGAAGTACTATGAAAGTAATCTCTCTTTATAGTAAATGATATTGAAAATAGGAAAATAGAGAGTTTTTTTGGTAGGATTGGATGATTTATGATTTTGTAATGTTGTTGTCGTTGCTCTCTTCATTATTTTTCTCTTCTCTGACTATTACCATATTTATAGATGAGTTGTAGAAGATAACCATTGTAAGCATTCGTCCGTTGGAGTCCCATTGCTTCATTTGACCGTTGAACGCATTTGAAAACCTAGCCACTATGAAATGTCCATTGTAAAGCGAAACGTCTTAATGAGGACCGAGATGTGAGCATTTGAATATTCAACAATCTTTTATGGTGTGTCAGTTGCTTGTTGTGGTAGGTAGCCGACATTCGGGGTGTAATGATGATGTTCACCATAATTGACTTTCTTACTTGAATCTACAATCCGAACATTTAATATCCTGTTTCACACTTGAAATATAAGTTAGTTAACATTTAGATATAATAACAAGTAAAAACGTAAAGAATAAATAACATTTAATCATATTCGATTGTTCATTGAGTCTGGTGAATTTTGTTTCTGACGGGTTCTCACTTGAGTGTTTTGTACCTCACTCGAGTGCATGCATGATTTTTACAATGTTCACTTGCATGAGTTTCAAGTATATTCAAGTTCTGGCTTTGCTTCTAGAACACACTCACGCTAGTTCACACATTTAAGACCAAAGACTCAAGTGCTATATTAGAACTTGAGTGCTTCACATATTTTCTATGGCCCCTGGATAACACTTGTAAAAACACTTGCAAGAGTGAGCTTTCTCACTTGTGAGTATTGAGATCATACTCGAGTACTAAAGCTGCACACATGATTGCATAGGAGAGTTTCAGGCTCTGACTTGCTTCTAGACAATACTCGCATGACATTTTCCCAATATGAGCTTTTGGACTCAAGTGCGTCTTCAAACATGATTTATTCATTTTAACTCTAAATATGGCAAGTAACATATCATCATAAACCTATTGTCATATAAATTCCAATGTAAAAAGAATTAGTTCCAAACTCAACGTATTCTGCAAGTTATGATTGAAGGAGTGTCAATGTTCTAGACAGTCTTCAAATTTTTGAGTGTTAACTTCTAGAAGGCATAACTCTTATCATATAACTCCAAATATGACATATTACCTATCCATGGAAAGGTATTTAAGTCTAGTTTTGTATGACACCCATTTCATCTCAATCCGATGTGCAATTTGAGAGTTATGTCTAAAATACTAAACCTATCTTGGAATTTGATGGTGATTTATGTGTCAACTTCCAAGTTTATGTCTCTTTTATCTGAGCTCCTTTGAATTTGATCTTGGTGTGTGTTTTAAATGTTGGAAGTATAGTTCATATGCTACTAGTTTCAGCTCAATCCAACAAGTGGTTTGAGAGATATGGTCAAAATACTGAACCTCTGTCAGGCTGAATGAAAAATAGAGTAGAACAGAGTGCTTTCGACACTCGAGTATAATACCGACACTCGAGAGCTACAATGCTGCACAAGAGTGTGCTATAGTGCACTTGAGTGCTATACTGCCTGTATGCTATAGTGCCAAACCATACCGACTGCTACAGTGCTAAACAGTGCCGACCGCTACAGTGTCACATCGAATTCCCTTCTGACTATAGAAATATCCAAAATTACTACTAAGAACTTGAATCCATTAGATCTTTCAAGTTCTTCTTTTTTTAATATCTTTCTTCTTGATTTTCCTCTTGATAATCATTCTTCATAACCAAAGTAGGCAGCTCCTCGACTATCTTCAATTTCTTTCTTCTTTTCCCTCTTGTTCATTCTCATCAATTTAATCACTTCTTTATTCATTTTCCTATATTTGATAATTTTGTCTTCTCATTCTAGCTCTATAATTCAACTTAATTAATCTACAAGATATTTCACATTAAATACAGTAAATTAGTCAAACTATAAAATAAATACATTATATAAACTCTTTGTTCTTAACATTTCACATCTATATTTGACATCATCAAAACTAATCATATCTAAAAATATAGAAATCAAGTATCACTCCCCGGTGCAAGACAAGTCATATGGGCCCTGAGCGTCTACCCATAGTAAGACAAATCATATGGCCATCGAGCAACCACCCAGTCCAAGACAAGTCATTTGGCCCTCGAGCGTCCACCCGGTGCATTCTGAATGCTCATCAGATTTTACTGCCTAAGGAATCACCCCTATGCAATATACATTACGGGACTTATACCTAAGGACACGCTGGCCCAATAGGTCTTACTGACTACCATATATTAATGTAACATACATGCAGAATCATTACATAAGATACAAGAGCAAGAGTTGCCTTACTTTATATCGTCAAGCCTATTCTTCTTTAATTTCCTTCCTCATCTTTTTCTCTACAAATGGCATTGGACCACCCCATGGCGATTTACTGGGTCACACAAACCCTTCTTCCAAGGTCACACGAACCTATTCTATATGGGACTCATAACAATACATCATTGTTAAGAGTTGTCAAACCCCTTAAGTGCAAAGTTCTGTAGGGCATACAGAAATAACGGAAACATAAGAAAGAGGAAAGCGTTACCTAAGAGGAGGGTGAATTGGGTGATGTGTTAAAAGTTTTTGGTTGACATAGTGATATGAAAATAACTACAGATAGAGCAGAGTTGTGAAGATTAGCACTTAGAGAGTTATACTGGTTCAGCCCAAAAGCCAGCCCTATGTCTAGTCCTCAAAGATCAAGCCTACTGAGATTTTCCCTATTCTTCTAAGATTCAGTGGGCTCTTGGAACACCACAAGACAGCAATCATCCTTGTATGGACTATGAGCAGAAATATTCTAACACATAGAATTTTCTCTTCCCCTTATGACAAGTCTTATGTACAGTAACAATCCTATGACCTTTCTCTCTTGCTTACATATGCAAGTCTTACGATCAGTAATGTTCTCTCTTGTTTGCACCTTGTAAGTCCTATGAGCAGAAAGTCCTACTAGGAATTCTCCCAACTACTTCTCTCGTAAGGATATCTACCTTCTCAAGATTCCTGTACCTTGAGATCAAATGAAAATATAGTTTGAAGTGTATACAGACTTTCTCACATAGTGGACATGATAAACACTAAAGTATAATATAAATGCATAGAAAATATGAATAATAGAGACCCGTGTAAATTTACTTGTATATGCTCTCGTTCGATCTGAGTTTTTCTTATGATCTCTTGAAACTCTATATTTATAACATATTGGTTTTGGTTCGTTGAATGATAGCCATTGCGTAGTGGAGTGTTACACTGTAGAGCGCTATTCTTGTTAGAATCGGTAGGCACAGCGGAAGAATTTTAAAATTTTTACCGATCCTAATCGAGGATCTATCAACGACGTTTAAATCGAGTTAGAAAGATTCGTACCTTCTTACACTTAGGGTTTTCACAATCTCTAGGAGCCAACACCTCAGGTCCGCTCCCTCTACTGGTATCCACATGAATGCTCTCCAATAGAGACTACGTGCTAGTGCCTCCAAATGTTTCCTAGGGTTTCCCTTCTGGCTCAGAATTCTCATACGGTCTGAGTATATCTGCTCTATCAAGTTTATAACCTATAAAGGCTATATTCAAATTTCAAAAGTATTCTTCATTAATTTTGAAATTAATTTAATTATCTTGATGAGCTAATTAAATAAATTCAGTTTAAATTAAATCTGTCAAATAGTTTTAATTTAACCTATTTATTTAATCCAAATAAAAAGCCATTAGATTTAAGTTATCTTCATAAATTAAATCTGAGATACTATATTTCTATCATGTTAGTTATTAAATTTAATATATCTTAATAGATTAAATTTAAAACTAACACAATATAATAATATCATATAATACACACACACACACATATATATATATAAGATATGTATTTCGAAAATATATATATCTATATAATATTATTAACGAATATTATATTATATATATAAATATAAAATTCATCCCCCCTAAATTAAACAGTATCTTGTGTTGGGCCATTCTTGTGTGCGACCCTGTAGGACCATATGAAGTTGGCAGTAGGCCAATAACTGTACTAACCCAAAAGTCACAAGCGACCTCTAGCAAGACATTACGACTACCCAATTTATATGAGAATCATTAACACGATGAAACCTATCATACAACCATGTCACATCCCTTTTGTCACACGATATATCAGTCAAGGATAAGGCATCAATAATGTCATCCTCTTGTTCCTGACCATTACTTTCTCGATTCCTGAGTAGCCTGACAATAGAAATGGAAACTCCTTTCTATCTTAGTATGGCCATACATTTCTCATACTCACTCATCGAGGGGCCCAGTAATATCTCTCTACTAATGTGAGGGACAAATTCCATCTTGATCATTCATATTCCTTTACATGAAAAGCCACCAAGCCCGATCGTAGCCTTTGTCATTACCCAGTCAAAAGTGACCTTTGACTAGTTCAAAGCTTAGCAACTCTTATCTAGGAATCCATGATAACCTTAGGTCTAAGGGCATTGTGACGTGGTTATACATGAGAAAAACTTATGACTTGATCCATGTAGCTTTTTCATAGTAGTACGGTCCAGTACCTTGTACTCTTATAAGTGCCTAAGACTTTGATTCGTATCTCCATATCTTATTAAAGTCATACTGATCTTGTTTCATGTTTGTTCCCGCATAGATGACCGACTAGGGACATTTTAGGATAATCTTTATAATTTATCCAAGGATACAATTATCATAGTTAACATGAAAATAATATAATAACAGAATGGATAAATTTTATTAAATTAATAATGTTCAAAGTACAATGATTGGCTCTTTGGGCACAATTTCCAACATCCTCCCACTTGGCCTAGGTACAATCATTAATTTGCCTGATTCCCATTGTCCTAACATGATGCTCATGCTTTACCTGTATAAGTGGCTTAGTAAGAAGATCAGCAACATTATCTTTTCCTGCTACTTTGCATATCTTTATATCACCTCTATCATTGATTTCTCTAATAAGATGAAATCGCCTGAGTATATGCTTGGTCCTTTGATGTGACCTAGGCTCCTTGGCCTGTGCAATAGCACCGCTATTGTCACAGAACAAATCTATTGGATTTGAGATGGCAGGCACCACCCCTAGTTGAGCAATGAACTTTTTGATCCAAACGCCTTCTTTAGCTACATCCGATGCTGCTATATACTCAGCTTCGGTTGTAGAATATGCTATAATGCTCTACTTAGAGCTCTTCCAGCTTACTGCTCCACCATTCAGGAGGAATACGTATCCAGATTGTGATTTAAGGTTGTCTTGGTCAGTTTGGAAACTTGCATCTATGTAACTGGTTACATAGAGCTCATCATCCAATTCACCATAGACCAAAAATAGGTCCTTAGTCCTTCTTAAGTACTTTTGGTTATTCTTGATCGCAGTCCAATGACCCTCACCAGGATCTTGTTGATATCTACTGGTCATGCTTAAGGAAAATGAGACATCTGGTCGAGTACATAGTATGACATACATGATGGATCCAATGGCCGAGGCATATGGAACCTTACTCATGCGATCTCACTGATCAGGTGTAGTAGGACATAGATCCTTACTAAGATGGATGCCATGAGACATGGACATGTAGCCCCCTTTTGAATCATGCATACTGAACCTATGCAGTATCTTATCTATATATGTGTTCTGACTTAGACCTATTAGCCTTTTGGATCTATCCCTATAGATCCTAATCCCTAAGATATAGGTGGCTTCACCTAAGTATTTCATTGAAAAGGATTTTCTTAACCAAGACTTGACACTCTGTAAGGTAGGAATGTTGTTCCCAATGAGTAGGATGTCATCTACACAAAGCACTAGAAATACAATTGTGCTCCCACTATCCTTGTTGTAAACACAAGGTTCATCGATGTTTTGAATGAATCCAAACTCTTTGACTACTTCATCAAAATGATGATTCCAGCTCTGAGATGCTTGCTTCAATCCATAAATGGATCTTTGAAACTTGCAAACTTTACCAGAGTCCTTTGGATGCACAAAACCTTCAGGTTCTGTCATGTACACATCCTTAAGGAGCTTTCCATTAAGGAAGGTTGTTTTGACGTCCATCTGCCATATTTCATAGTCATAATATGCTGCAACGGTAAGAAGGATTCTAATTGATTTGGCCATTGCAACTAGGGAAAAGGTTTCATCATAGTCTACACCATGAGTTTGAGTGAATCCTTTTGCAACTAGCCGTGCCTTGAAGACATTATATTACCATCCATGTCAGTTTTCTCCTTGAAAACCACTTGTACCCGATGGCTTTTACACCTTCAGGTGGATCGACTAAGGTCATTACCTGATTTTCGTACATGGATTGCATTTCAGACTTTATGGCATTTAGCCATTTCTCAGAGTTTGGTCCCACTATGGCTTCTCAATAGGTGGTTGGTTCATTTTGCTCAATGAGCAACACATCATGGCCATTAGTCATCAGAAGTCCATATCTCTGAGGCTGATGTCATGTCCTATTAGATCTTCGTGGACCTTGTGTAACCCCCTTCCGTAATTATATCCGAAATACAAAATAAAAATGAAATTAGAGACCAATAAGAACAAAACTTATTTAAATTCCCATCTTCACGATAGGGTTTTCACAAATCACTTTCGAAATCTAATTAACCTGGTCTCATATTCAATTTCGAATACAATTACATCACGCGGAATATCACACTTAAACAAATATCAGAGTGTATAACAATAACTTCCCGGCAACCCCCGGGTTCATACCTTTACATAGAATTCATAGGGCACATTCGCCCTTTACAATTTCAACATGGGGATTACACAAATCCTCTCAAATACATCTACAAATATCATATCCAAACATATTCCAATCCGTACATATCCAAATCTAAATCCAAATATACATAATACTCCCAACTATGATAACCAACTACCAACTTAAATATCCTAAAGGAAGCCTCATCCACCAAAATCAGGGCAAAAAAACCAAAATTCACAATACTCATCCACAAATCACAAAACTTAGGTCAAAATGCTTCAAATACTCACCTTTTCTTCTTTCCCAAACCAATTCTTTGATTCTTCATCTTTCCAAATTTCCTCAAGTCATCAAACACCTTCAATCAAGAATCTAAAACCATAAAGATGAAGCTCTCATCACTATGAACAACATTAATAAAGAGTGTTTGAACATTAGAGGACAAGAACAAGGCCAAAACATCACCTTTCTCTTCCTCTTTCCTTCCCAAGCTTGGCGAAAATGGAGGTTTTGGAGAGAGAGGGATGAGATGAAGAAGAGATCAGATTTTTGGGAAAATTAAGGCCACTTGGACGACCAAATAGAGAGGAGAGAAGGGAGGAAAAGCTTTGACAATTTGACCAAAATCTAAGGGCTCAAATTGTGCCAAGTGTCACACCCTTATCACATCTCTCATGAGTTCACATAGGCACACACACACATGATTCCACCTCTTGATCTTTTGTACAAATCAATCCTAACCATTGATCTTGAAGTTACCAATGAGTTTTCTCTTCGGTAACTGACCAATTGGTCGGTAACTTTACCGTTTTGCCCTTGATTACGGTAATTCCTCTTGAATCACCACCAAATACATTTTCTCATTCATTCACACCATATATACGCCCTTCCCCTTATTTTCATTCAATTTAGATGTTAATCCATAATTGAACTCAAATACAGGGTTTCGGCGCTGCTCAGAAAACATACGAATCACATCGGGTGCCAAATCACACCATGATCTCCAAAAGGGTTCATTTATCACTAATGACATCCACTTTTAGAGTCATTAACCCTTGATCACAATTTGGGATCTTGCTAAACTGGGGCTTAGCAATCCACTAATCTCAGGCTTATTCTCTAGCCTCAAGTCTCAGAATTCGGGATATTACACCTTGTGTTACTTGAGGAGGCTCAGCAACTTGTTATGAGTCTTCTCTAATTTCCATCTGTGGCTCTATACTATCTTGCGACTCTCGAACTTCTTTCAGATGTACCTTGCTCCCACTGGTTTTTTTAGAGACACACTCTTTTTCTAGAAACTTACCATTTTGAATACCAAATACTTTGTTATTGGTGGGATTGTAGACATAGTACCCTTTTGTTTCTTTAGGATACCCTATAAAAAGGCACTTTAAGGATCTAGATGCTAATTTATCTGAGTCTTGTTGTTTAACATATACCTTACATCCCCAAATCTTGAGAAAAGATAAACTTGGTTTCTTTCTGGTCCAGATCTCACATAATGTATTTTCAATTGCCTTAGATGGAACACGATTTAGTGTGAATGCAGATATCTCTAGAGCATGTCCCCAAAAGGATGCTGGAAGATCTATTTGACTCATCATAGATCAAACTACATCTAATAGTGTTTGATTCCTCCGTTCAAAAACACCATTCTATTGTGGTGTTCCTGGAGGAGTGAGTTGTGAGATTATCCAACAACTCCTAAGATGGTCAATAAAGTCTTGGCTCAAATATTCACCACCTCGATTAGATCGAAGCGCTTTAATTGTTTTGCCAAGTTGGTTTTGTTTTGAACATTTCAAAAGATTCAGATTTATGTTTCATTAGATAGATATAGCCATATCTACTAAAGTTGTCTATAAATGTAATGAAGTGGACATAACCTCCTCTGGTAACTGTATTTAATGGTCCACATACATCTGTATATATGAGGCCCAATAATTTAGTGGCCCTCTCACTATGCCTAGTAAAAGGCTTCTTTGTCATCTTTCCTAATAAGCAAGATTCACATGTATCATATGATTCAAAATCAAATGAGTTTAGAAATCCATCTTGATGGAGTTTAGAATTGTGTTTCTCATTTATATGGCCGAGACAACAATGACATAGGTAGGTCAGATTCAAATCATTTTATTTTATCATTTTAGTAGTTATGTTATAGATATTCCCATTATTAGGATGTTCCAAATTTAATATATATGACCAACATGCAAATCACCATCAGCATAGAAAATGTCATTACGATAAATAGAACATTTACCATTCATAGTAATGGAAGTATAACCTTCCTTATCTAAATAAGAAAGAGAAACAATGTTTCTCAAAGCAGGAACATAATAGCAATTGTTCAAAACAAACAAAAACCCACTGGGCAGAACTAATTCATAAGTGCCTACGGCTACAGCAGCAACTCTTGCTATGTTACCAACTCGTAGGTCCACCTCGCCCTTCTTCAGCTTTCTACTGTCCTTTAGACCCTGCACATTTGTACAAATATGAGAACCACATACAGTATCTAATACCCATGTAGAGAAAGTAGAAAAGTGAATGTCTATAACATAAATGCCTGAAGCAATAGCCCTGCTATCCTTCTTGTTCTTTTTCAGATCTTCCAAGTAGAGTTTACAATTCCTCTTCCAATAATCAGGTTCATTGCCAAAGTAGTAAACTCCTTCCTTTGAAGGCTTTGCCTTCTTGGGTGCAGACTTGGTTTTGGCTTGTCTGACTCTTTGGTATTACCACCTGAGCCATTACCCTTCCATTTACCCTTCCATTTCTTTTTCATACCCTTTCCTTTCTGAAACATCAAAACAGTACTGGGCTTTTTCTTAATGCTCTGTTCAGCAGTTTTAAGCATCCTATGCAGTTCAGAAATTGATTTCTCCATGTTGTAGTTCATAACAAACTAGTCATAACTCTCCGGGAGTGAGTTCAGGATCAAATCCATAGCTAACTCCTAGCTCATGGGAAACCAAGCCTCTCAAGGTAATCAATATAGCCTTTCATCTTTAACACATGAGTACTAACTGATGCACCTTCAGCCATCTTGCAGGAATGTAAGGCCTTTGTGGTCTCATACCTTTCTTGCCTTGCCTATTGCTAGAACATTTCCTTGAGATGGATAATCATCTCATGAGCCTCCATTAATTCCAGATCTCTTTGGAGCTCTAGAACCATAGTGGCAAGCATCAGGCAACCTACATCCAGAGTCATCCTTATGCTTCGTGTAAGCATCTCTCTAAGCTCTTGGAGCATTGGCTGCAGGCTCCTCAGGAATGGGTTGATCTAGGACATAAGCCTTTCTTTCCTGCTTGAGAACAATTCTCAAGTTCCTGAAGTGGTCAAGAAAGTTTGTCCCATTAAGTTTGTCATTCTCAAGGACCGAGCGGAACAATAGTGTAGTAGTATTACTAGTCGACATGATATTACAGTGAAAATATGCAAAGTTAGTTAGTAATCTCCCACTAAATTAACAACCCTCAAAATAATTAGTGGGCTAAGATTCATATTTGGCTTAAACTTAAGTCCTCTTTGGCAAGACGCTTAAATTCAAGTTATTTAGGTAGGTAATCTATTTACCAATTACATCACATATAACTTTTAGATGTTTATGGGATGCAATCATCATATGATCCGGCATGTTTAATCCCATCTAACACCTTGAGATTCAAATCCGTTTTGTTAATCTCAATTAAGTCAAAAAAATAATTAATATTATGAGCAACACCATTACTCATGCTTATCTCATCAAGATAACTCAAGTGCATCCACTTTGGTGGTTTCCACAATTGAGTGATCTAGGTTTTGTCAAGTATTTATTAGTTGACGACATTATGACTTAAGATTTGATTAGAGGGCTCAATTAATTAGTCTTGTTTATATGAATGCAATCGTGGTCGTATCTCATATAGATAAATACGTATAAATACAAAAGTATTCATGCAATGATCTAATCAAAAGCATAATTTAAACGTGACACAACATGGCTTACCTGACCTAAAATCCTCCCAAGCCAATGAGAGGACTTCTCTAAATAAGAAAAGAAATACATTAAGAGAAACCTCGTTTGAACATTCGAGGGGAGTGAGATGAGAAGAGAATGTACATTGAGAGTATTTAAAGGAAGGCATAACACGCAGGCCGTATTTAAATATTACAACCCTTTGTAAAATTCTAAAGCCATGTTGTTCACCATACCCAAACAAGTATGAAAAATAAACCACAACAAGAATTCATACAATATGAAAAGCAATAAATGTCGTGATTAGATTATATTGCGCTACGAACAAGTAGTTGCGGGTGCAGGGGCAGCACCCCCGGAGCTTTTCAAAAAAAGCACATTCCTTTTAAAAGAAATATTTGAAAATTCAAAAATTTAAAATTTCAAACCCATTTTGTTTTTTTAATAGCTTCGTTTAGTCCAGTTCTAAAGGGATTTCGGCCCAGTTTCAAAAATAACAAGCCAAAACGCTTCTAATCCGGATTGTCTTCCCCATAGTTTCGGACCCCTAATACCCCAATAGAAACCCTAACGTGTCCGTACGCTGTGATCTTCAACCTATTCAAAACCTAAACGTTGAATTCTACTTCGAATCAAATCCAGAACAGAATTCGTGATGCCAGGGTGGAATTAAAATGTAAACATATCGCATATAATCAAAACAACTTCACCAGATCACATAAACATATAGTACCAAATCACATAGGTTTAACTTTCTCAAAACTGAAACATAAATAAGATACATATTCGATCATCTTCTTATAAGCATACATATATATATCCCATATATATCACATGTATAATGACATAAACTCAATTTAAACGCACAATTGACCTAGCTCTGTTGCCACTGTTAGAATCGGTAGGCACAGCGGAAGAATTTTAAAAGTTTTACCGATCCTAATCTAGGATCTATCAACGGCGTTTAAATCGAGTTAGAAGGATTCGTACCTTTTTCAACTTAGGGTTTTCACGATCTCTAGGAGCCAACACCATAGGTCCGCTCCTTCTACCGGTATCCACACGAATGCTCTCCAATAGAGACTGCGTGCTAGCACCTCTAAATGTTTCCTAAGGTTTACCTTGCGACTCAGAGTTCTCAAGTGTGTCTGAGTATATCTGCTCTATCAAGTTTATAACCTATTAGGGCTATATTCGAATTTCAAAATTAATCTTCATTAATTTCAAAATTAATTAATAATCACTTATCTTGATGAAATAATTAAATAAATTCAGTTTAAATTAAATCTGTCCAACATTTTAAATTAACCTATTTATTTAATCCAAATAAAGAGCCATTAGATTTAAGTTATCTTCATAAATTAAATCTAAGATACTATATCTCTATCATGTTAGTTATTAAATTTAATATATCCTAATTGATTAAATTTAAAACTAACATAATATAATAATATCATATAATACACACACACACACACACACACAAATATAAGATATGTATTTCGAAAATATATATCTATATACTATTATTAACGAATTTTATATTATATATATATATATATATATAAACATAAAATTCGTCCACCCTAAAGTAAACATTATCTCATGTTGGGTCATTCTTGTGTGTGACCCTGTAAGCCCATATGAAGTTGGCAGTTGGCCAATAACTGTACTAACCCAAAAGTCGCAAATGGCCTCTAGCAAGACATTACGAATACCCAATTCATATGAGGATCGTTAACATGATGCAACCTGTCATATAACCATGTCACGTCTCTTTTGTCACACGATATATCGGTCAAGGATAAGGCATTGATAATATCATCCTCTTATTCCTGACCATTACTTTCTTGATTCCTGGATAGCCTGATAATAGAAATGGAAACTCCTTTCCATCTTAGTATGGCCATACATTTCTCAGACTCACTCATCGAGGGGCCCAGTAATATCTCTCTACTAATGTGAGGGACAAATTCCATCTTGATCATTCATATTCCTCTGCATGAAAAACCACCAAGCCTGATCGTAGCCTTTATCATCACCCGGTCAAAAGTCACTTTTGACTAGTTCAAAGCTTAGCAACTCTCATGTAGGAATCCATGATAACCTCAGGTCTAAAGGCATTGTGACGTGGTTATACATGAGAAAAGCTTATGACTTGATCCATGTAGCTTTCTCATAGTGGGTCGGTTCAGCACCTTGTACTCTTACAAGTGCCTAAGACTTTGATTCGTATCTCCATATCTTATCAAAGTCATACTGGTCTTGTTTCACTTTTGCTCCAGCATTGATAACTGACCAGGGACATTTTAGGATAATCTTTATGAATTATCCAAGGATACAATTATCACAGTTAACATGCAAATAATATTATAACAGAATAGAGAAATTTCATTAAATTAATAATGTTCAAAGTACAATGATTGGCCCTTTGGGCACAATTTCCAACAATTCTTACGTTTGAAATCTTCAGACAAGAGAAGGTGGTAGGTCTGTAATACGCGTGCTTAGCTGGTTGACTTTGGACGAAATGATCTTATGTCTGCCATTTTTGACTTCCCATATTTTTCTCTGAACTAGACTTTCAATCTCCTATTTCACACATGAAGTATATATTAAATGATGTTTAATAATAATAACAACTGAGAACATTGTGAATAAATAACATTTAACCATGTTCGTATTGATCACTGTAAGTCTATTGCATTTTTGTTTCTTATAGTCTCACTTGAGTGCACAGTGGTCTTACTAGAGTGGAACATTAATTCTTAACTTGTCCCTTGCTTTTGTGTAACACTTCCTTGTGAGTTTGTAATAGTGCATTTTCTCACTCGTGAGTGTTCTAACTTCTCACTCGAGTACACCATGTCTCACTCAAGTACTTATGTATTTTCTACTATGAATTTGAGACTCTGGATACCACTTGCATAATTTTTATCAAGAGTGCAATTCCGCACTTGCTAGTGTGATGAATATTCACTCAAGTGCCAATGTCTCACTCGAGTGCAACAGTGTATCTTAGTTATAAGCTACATTTCTAGATAGCACTCGCATCATGTTTTTCAAGAGTGGTACTTTGTACTTGAAAGTGTTGTGGGCTCTCACTAGAGTGCATGTGTCCTTCCTCGAGTACATCAGTATATCTTCACATCTGGACAACCTTTTACCGAGTAGTTGCAATACTATTTGAGGAAGTGATTTTTCTCAATCATGAGTGTTGCTCCATCACTCGAATGCTAAAGACATTACTCGAGTGCACTTCTCATTTTTTGGTTCTTCCTTACTCTCAAACAAATACTTCTTGTGTCACACTTGCAAGACTCAAGTCAGCTTAAGGCTCTCACTCGAGTGTTGAGGTAGTGCTCGAGTGTAATGCCTATTCTCTGTCTCTGACTTTGCTCACTGTCAAATACTTGCAAGGGTGTGCCTTCTTGCTCGAGTGTAAATTATGTCTCACTCGAGTGTTACACTAGTGCTTGAGTGTTGCTGAAAATTCTCTTAATTCAGTAGCTCTCTGGAAGACACTTTCAGACCAATACTTCCTAGTCTCAGTGCAAAACTGCTTCTTACTCGAGTGGATCCTTCATCACTTGTGTGCATCAGATAAAATCACACAAACTTTCTCTTAACTTTGTGAAATGCATTTGATAACTATTTGATGCAATGTTTATCTTTCCAAAGCATGTGTTTCTTACCAAAACACATAATCACCTTTTGTTATCATCAAAACTTGGATTTTAATAGGAACATCTTCATTTCCCAAAGAATCAACTTATTTGATAACTTTGAGAGTGACTTCTCTTTTCTTTGTATCATAAAACTTTTATAGTTCCTTTTTGAATTTCAGCTTTCCTTTATATTTAGAAAGACTGCCAAATAGAGTGGCTACATATCTCATTGATTCACCTTTGACTTCTTCGATAACTATCACTTTTGCTTCCTATTCTTTTGTAAGAATGTCAAGAATCTTCCTGACTTGGGATTTTTTATCAAAGGTTTTCCCAAATGCTGATAGCTAATTAACAAGATGAGTATAGCTAAGTTTCTAATTTAGAGATTCTTTCTCTAGGTTTCATCCGAAATAGATCATACTTTGTAGTTAGAGTATTGACTCTCTTTTCTTTGATTCCAGATGTTCCTTCGTGGGCGATTTCAAGTTCATCCCATATGTCTTTGGTTGTTAGTAGTGTACAGATTTAGAAAAAATCCTTGCTAAAATCACTCTGTATCATTAGAATAGCTTTACTATTTAATGTTACTAACCTTTTGTTTGGAATCTTTTTCACCACTCTATATTTGATTTTCTTCTTAGAAACATAATCACCGTCTTGCATCACATTCCATAGACTATATTCATTAGCCATCACGAACACTCTGAACTTAGCTTTCCATAATGAAAAATTTTCTCCAATGAAACCAGGAAGTCAAGTGATAGAAGCTCCATCTGGAAGAATGTTCTCACCCATTATTGCCATTTACTGGATCCTTCTTAAGCTGTTAGGCTCTTCGGAGAAGACCTCATTCTGATACCAAACAAAAGAGGCAAGCATCACCCAAGAGGGGGGTGAATTAGGTGATATAAAATTTTTCAGCTGATACAGTGACATGAAAATAGTTGTAGATAGAGTATAGATGAGAAAGATTAGTACACAGAGAATTATACTGGTTCGACCCAAAACCCAAGCCTGCGTCTAGTCCTCAGAGATCAAGACCTATTGAGAATTTCACTATTCTTTAAAGATTTAGTGGGCTCTAGGAACACCACAAGACAACAATCGTACTTGTATGGACTATGAGCAGAAATATTCTAACACCTTGAATTTTCTCTCCCCCTTACGACAAGTCTTATATGTAGTAATATTCCTATGACCTTTCTCTTTTGCTTACATATGCAAGTCTTACGAGCAGCAACATTCTCTCCTGGTTGCACCTTGTAAGTCCTATGAGCAAAAAGTCCTACTAGGAATTCTCTCAACTACTTCTCTTGTAGGGATATCTACCCTCTCAAGATCCCTGTACCTTGAGATCAAATGAAAATATAGTTTGAATTGTATACAAAATCTCTCACTGAGTGGATATGATAAACACTGAAGTACAATATGAATACAGAGAAAATATGAAAAATAGAGACTCGTGTAAATTTGTTTGTATATGCTCTCGTTTGATCTGAGTTATTCTTATAGTCTCTTGAAACTTTGTATTTATAGCATATTGGTTTTAGTCCATTGAATGATAGTCGTTGCGTAGTGAAGCATTACATTGTGGAACAATATATATGCATTTGAAATCTTCGGACAAGATAAGGTAGTAGGTCTGTAATATGTGTGCTTAGCAGGTCAACTTTGTACAAAATGATTATCTCCGCTGTTTTCACTTACCATATGCATCTCTGATCTAGACTTTCAATCTCCTATTTTACACTTGAAGTATATGTTAAATGATGTTTAAAAATATAACAAGTGAAAACATTGTGAGTAAATAACATCTAACCATGTTCAGATTTATCCCTATAAGTCTGTTGTTTTTGGTTTTTGATAGAGTCTTACTTGAGTGCATAGTGGTCTCACTCGAGCGTAACATTAATTCTTCACTTCTCCCTTTCTTTTGTGTAGCACTTCCTTGTGAATTTGTAAGAATTCATATTCTCACTTATGAGTGTTCTGACCTCTTACTTGAGTGCACCATGTCTCACTCAAGTACTAATGTATTTTGTCCTATAAATTTGAGCCTCTGGATACACACTTACATAATTTTTATCAAGAGTGCAATTTTGCACTTGTGAGTGTGAGGAATATTCACTTGCATACCAATATCTCACTCGAGTGCAACAGTGTATCTTAGCTATAAGCGACATTTCTGGATAGCACTCGCATCATGTTTTTCAAGAGTGGTACTTTGTACTTGAAAGTGTTGTGGGCCCTCACTCGAGTGCATGTGTCCTTCCTCGAGTGCACCAGCATATCTTCACATCTGGATAACCTTTTACCGAGTAGTTGCAACAATATTTGAGGAAGTGAGTTTTCTTAATTGCGAGTGTTGCTCCATCACTCGAGTGCCAAAGACATTACTCGAGTGCACTTCTCATTTTTAGGTTCTTCCTTACTCTCGGATTGACACTTCTTGTGTCACACTCACAGGACTCAAGTCAGCTTAAGGCTCTTACTTGAGTATTGAGGTAGTGCTGGAGCGCAATGCCCATTCTCTGTCTCTGATCTTGCTCACTGTCAAATACTTGCAAGAGGGTGCCTTCTTTCTCGAGTGCAAATGATGTCTTCACTTGAGTGTTGTAATAGTGCTCGAGTGTTGCTATAAAAACTCTGAAGTTAGTATCTCTCTAGAAGACACTTTCAGACCAACACTTTCTGGACTCGAGTGCAAAAATGCTTCTCACTCGAGTGGATCCTTCATCGCTCGAGTGCATCAGATAAAATCGCACTAACTTTCTCTTAACTTTGTAAAATGCATTTGATAACCATTTGATTCAATGTTTATCTTTCCAAAGCAGGAGTTTCTTACCAAAACACATAATCACCTTTAGTTTTGATGATAACAACATACTAACATTAAGTACTTGTTTACATATAGGAGTCTCCCCGCTAGGTTTGAAGAATATATACAAATGTCTAAAATATTCCAAAATAATTTTAATATAACCAACAATTCCATTTCTCTTAGCCCATACACTTCAGCTGCCTGTATTTACCATTTTGCTCTTGGACCTACTAGCTTCTACTTGAATATCTTCATATTTGAATAAGTGTGTGATTCAAATAAATCTCAGTAGTAACAAACAATTGATAATAGAAAATAAATTAATAAATATGCCAAGTACCACACACAGCACTATTATAGTAACACATAATTTAGTTCAGTTGGTATAATTCAGTTTAGTCAGAAAAGTTCAGAGGCAACCACTATTACAACCCCTACTCATTCCGTACCTCAACTAGGCTTAAGACCAACAATTGGGCATATCAGTGTAACTGTAGGCATCAGATTCAGTGTACCCATAGGCACTATATTCAGTACACCCGTAAGCATTGTGTATCATACATATTACAGAAGATGGCATATACAAAGCATATAAACATTGACGTAATGTATAAAAGAAAGAGTTCTTGCCTTAAGTCCCTTTTTGTTCACAAATAAGTCCTAAATTTGATCCGGCTTAGGCTCAAAAGTTTGGTCTTAAAAATCTAAGGTTACAAGAATTAGGTTAATACCCATTCATGTATCACTTTAGACTCTTCCAAATTACTTTTGTTGGTTATATTAGTCTAAAACTACAAAATTATCAAAATGCCCCAGTGGACCCAGTTTAAGCCCCTTTTTACCCAGTCTGATTGTGCTTTTCTAAAAATTTTGATCCAGGCTATTCCTACATAGTTTTACTTGTAGATTCCATTTTTGACCTCAGGTTTCTAAAAATCACTGCAAAATGATAGTTTTCCCTTAACAGCCCCTACCTAGGGTTTTAGGGGTATTTTTGTCATTTCACTTTCTAGGGCTCTTCTCACAACACGATCAACATCAACCCTAAACAATTTTCCCTCCTGAACACAATGCAACCATCAAATTAGTGAAATTCCAGCTCCTTTCCCTATGTCTTGAGCTGGTCAAGACTTAGTCTTTAAAAGGGAAAAATGTGATTTTGTGTTTTTGCCCTTAAAGCTTGCTCCTTTTCACTCCTAACCACTTGTTAAACCTTTTAAACACTTATTAGGCATGATTTGAGAAAATT
This sequence comes from Inga oerstediana, assembly GCA_963210345.1. Classification (NCBI taxonomy): domain Eukaryota; kingdom Viridiplantae; phylum Streptophyta; class Magnoliopsida; order Fabales; family Fabaceae; genus Inga; species Inga oerstediana. The sequence continues at coordinate 40,833,751 of OY723410.1, read as the reverse complement.
TGGGTAGCATATCCTTTAGGGTTTCAACATCCCAACTTTACAAAATCAACAATCCAAACCACAAATCACGACAATAACCACCACAACAACAATACCATAACACCAAAAGGATTGATGTTCTTGAAGTTACCTTTGATTTGCCTATCTTTCTCTCTCTAAGATGTGACTTTTTCTCTCTTATCCCTTGAGATTTTGCTTGCTACACATGATATTCATGATGAGAAAAGAGCTTAGGAGAGGACCTTCACAAGCTAGTAGGCATAAACTCTTAGAATCACAAGACTTACCTTGGATTTTTGCCTTCCTTATGCTTGCTTTTCTCTAAGTTTTCAAGCTTTCCTCTCTCTCTATTTTTGTGGTGTATGGTGTAAAATGATGTGAAGAAAAGAGACGATGATAGCTTAAAAATATCTCTTACACTCTCCTTTAGGATATAGTATTTTATTGGTTTAAGACATGTGCTTGTACTTAAGCTTATCTCTTTCTAACTTGTCATAAACCTTCCCATTAATTTTGGACTAATTTCCTTCCTTTATCCTTGGCCCAAAACGACACCATTTAGGTGTCCTAAATGAACCAAATGGGTTTTCTTTGATTATTTCATCCCAATGCACAAATATTATATTTTATGCCTAATTCCAACATGTGCTCTTATCTTAAAAAAATCTTATTAAATTCCTAGGCTCAAGACACTTGGCACCATATTAATCCTGCCAATATTTTTTCCTCCTAACTTCCATTAACACACGAAATCATCAAAAAAAAAAATAGAAATAATAATTGCTCTAGCATTTTCCACAATCCTCTCTCCTCAATTTATTAATTTATACCCATATCCACTTTTGACTTTTCAAACTTTGATTTACTTGACTAAGAATGCTCCAAAATTTCATATTTATTTCCAAATATATATTTTCCCTTTATTTTATCAATTTAACCAAAATTAATCTCAAGAAATAAGAAAATAATTTATTCCTTTCTTTATTGGAAATTTACTATTTTTCCCTCACATTCTTGGATTTGATTTAGGCCTTATTCTTTTCCTTTCTTCTTGGCCAAACTTCCTCTTTATTATTAGGCCAAATATTATGCTTCTTTATTCTTCCATTTTGGGCTTAAATATTGGGCTTTTTGGAATACCAAAAAATTTATTTCATGACGTATTTTAGGCTAATTCTCATCAAAATGGAAATTTATGAGCTTCTTAAATTCCAAGTTCATGAATGTTCGCCATTCCATTTCATTAAGTGCCACAAATAATTACAAGGCATATTGGTGAATAAAATTTAGGGTGTTATAGTTCTCCCCCTCTTAAATAAATTTCATCCCCAAAATTTGCTTCACATACTCAGCCATAAATTCTAGGAAATGCTTCTATATATGTTTCACTGACATTATTACCGTTGATGTAATCTTTTTAAATAGACTTAGATCTTAGAAAATCCTCGATCAGTTTCTGCTCATAAATCATTATGGCTACCAACTGCACTGTTTATGGCCCATTGTGCTAGTAATGACATTAGCCTTTTTAGGGTAACATTTTATCTCCAGATTGTAATATTTAAGCAGCTCCACCCATATGTGATTTTTCACATTCAGCTCTTTTCAATCATATAAATATTTTAAAATCTTGTGGTCCTAATATAGTTCTATAGTCACACCATAGAGATAGCATCTCCAGATTTTCAGTACCAGCATAATTGTTGATAACTCAAGATCATATATGGGATAATAATTAAATTTCAGTGAGGCTTCCATTCTCTAGTTATATAAGCCAATACATGGCCATGCTACATTAAAACCCTTCTCAATTCATGCAGACTGGATCAGTAAAGATAATGAAGGTCTACGATGGATCTAGGATTATCAATATCACTATTGACAATAATTTATGTATCAGCTCAATGAATCTCCTTTCACAATTACGGTCCTACAGATAATGTTGAGTTTTTTTGGCTTAACCTTGTCAAAGACAAAGCTATTCTGGAGAAATTCAGTATAAATCTTCTACAATATTCGACAAGACCTAGGAAACTGTGCATTTAAGAGATAGTCTTTGGCCTCTTTCAGTTTAGTACTGCTTCTACCTTGCAAGGATCCACCAAGACTCCTTGCCGTGAGACTACATGTTGACAAATCCCTATTTTATTATATATTTTCATATTTTATTTGGGGATTTTGTCATAATAATTGAGCTTAAAATGTTCTTTTGTAATTAATTGTGATTAAACGTGTTTAAATGAAATTAAGGTTGAAAAGGGGCAATAATGTCATATATTTTATGATTTACCTTAATTGATTAATTTTTGGAATATAAGGTATTACATTTTGGGTTCATTTTGACTGCATATCAATTTAGGATGAATTGCAGAAAAACACCCAAGATTTCTGAAAAACACAAGAAAAATGAAGAAAGGTCTTAGAGCAAACTACAGAAAGGACCCAAATGTTTTAAAACACATGTTTAGACCCAACAAAAGTTTAAAGTGTTCATTTTAGTCCCTTGGTCAAAACGTGTTTAAATGAAATTAAGGTTGAAAAGGGGCAATAATGTCATATATTTTATGATTTACCTTAATTGATTAATTTTTGGAATATAAGGTATTACATTTTGGGTTCATTTTGATTGCAGATCAGTTTGGGAAGAATTACCAAAAAACACCCAAGATTTCTAAAAAATACAAGAAAAATAAAGAAAGTTCTCAGAGCAAACTACAGAAAGGACCCAAGTGTTTTAAAACTCATGTCTGGACCCAGCAAAGTTTTAAAGTGTTTATTTTAGTCCTTCCTGAAAGGTTTTTAATTGGTTCATTTTAGTCCCTTGTTCAAAACGTTCATTTTGACCAAGGTTTATTGGGAGACACGGATGAGAGCTGACGGAGATGAGGCTTGAGAAAGAATCAAAAAACATAGAGAGCAGGGGGAGAGTTGGGATTGAAGGGGGAGCAGCCGTAAGGCTTCATTGCCCAATCACCACAGCTTCGCTCCTCATCACGATCCACCATCATCTCACTACCACCTCCCCACAGCCGCGAGATTTCACAATAGAGGAGAGGCGTCGTGGAACCAGCTAAGACCTGAGGGCAGATGCGAGAGAGAGACTGAGAGTTTCACAGTATTGCAGAGCTAGGTTTCGGATGAGGAAGAGAGGGAAAGGAGCTGCCATTATCAACTTCTTCCTCTGTTTTAAACCATTCTAGACCATAGCTTCCTTTATTCCTGAAATCATCCCAGCTGTGCCTATTTCTCTGCTCTAATTTTATGTTCAAATCCAAGCCCTGTTTTTAATTGGTCATGTGCTAATTGGTTACTTTAATTGATGATTTCATGGTTGGATGTTTGAATCTGAGAATGACTATGTTTCTTGAATCCATGGCTGTGAGGAGCTCATGTGCTTTGCTCTTGGAGATAAATTTTAGATGGCTCAAGCTCACATATGCTTCAAAGGGGAGTTTATTTTATTTATAGCTCATTTTATTTTTTATTTCTTAGGTTTAAGAATTCATTTATATATTGAGACTATAATTTTAGTTATGTTTTATTTTATGGATTGAGTTGTGGTGATTTGGAATTTGTAATGAGGATTTGTACTCATCAATATATATGGTTATATATATGTTTCTCTATGATTCTATTGACTTCTACCTATTTAACATGGTATTGTTGGATGGTTTGATTGAAATTGAATTGTAGTTGAACCTAGATGCATTGCTTATTCTATAGTCACTCTCTAAGGGGTTTTAATAATGCTTAAATGAATAGGTTGATGAGTTTAAGTATTAGACTCAATGGTAATTAAGGTTTGGTATTTTAGGAAACTTAGAGAAACTCATGACACTAAGAGGGCTTAATAGCATTTCAAGAGCAGGGGTTCCTCTCTTGTGATGCTAGACTCATTGGTTACTGAGGTTTGGTATTTTAGAAGCTTAATGTATTAACTCTCCAAATATCTTAATTGAGCAAGGATAACCGTTGAAAATCATTTCCAAGAGCAACTTCATCATTTGCATTTTTAACACATTTCCATTCTTTCTTATTTGAAAAATCCCAAAAATATTTATTTTAAGTACATTCAACTCATATTTTTTAAAATCAATCAATCATGTTTTACCCCTATCAATTTTGCATTGTAATTACTTAGTTTACTAGAAATTAGTTTCATAATTGGCTCCTCAAAGTGAAATGACCCGAGTTGTACACTATATTGCATTAATTTGGTTTTATTCTTGATAACCTTAAGGCGACTAAAGGGCTATTTCACATGGCCCAGAAATCTAACTTCTAAATGACAAAACTTATATTTGCTTAGTTTGGCATGGAGTTGCTTAGATTTTAGTATGTTCAATATGATTTTCAAATGTTACTCATGTTCTACTCTACTCCGAGAGTATACCAGAATATCATCAATGAAGACTACTATGAATTGGTCCTAGCACAGATGACATACTCGATTCATGTTCTCCATGAACATGACAAGTGCATTGGTCAGCCCAAATGGCATAACAAGAAGCTCACAATAGCCATATCTAATCTTGAAAGTAGTTTTTGGCACATCCTCTGCTTTTACCTCAAGCTAGTGATACCTAAATCTCAACTCAGTTTTTTTCTTTTTTTTGGAAAAACACATAGGAACTAGACAATTGATTGAGCAAATCATCTATTCTAGGAAGTGGGTGCTTGATCTCAATGGTCACCTTATTCAACTTCCTATAATCAGTACATAGCCATAGACTTTCGTTGCACACTCTGATGTTTATCTCCTTAAATGAGCTTTAATAATGTCAAGATGATTTGGAAGGACTCCCTCAGGAGCCTCCTATAACACCTGACTACACTAGAAATATGTATTTCTTTATGTCAGCCCTGGCTCGTTTCAACTTAAATCATTCTGGGCCATTTTAAATTTTCATGGAATCAAAACTTAATAGTTGATTCCTGGGTTACGATTTACTTGGTAACCCTTCTACTCATTCCTTTCATCACATCATTTTCCATCCACCAATCCACTCCTATTATAGCCTCAAATTAGTGGAAAATCTGGTAGATCAATTTTGTTTCTCATTTCATCAGAGAGCTATCATCTTAATCAATCATATAAGGGAATATTTTATGATCATAATCTTTCCTTATGTTAGACTTAACAGCTAACTAGTTTTCACAATCCCTTTCTGTAAGAAGTTGTATCCGTAAGAATCTTATTCCTTGATTCCACAGAGCATCACTAGCTCGACACAATTCTGAATACATCTACCAACCTAAGGACACACTGGTCTACTAGGTCTTAGGGCTTTTGGACACACTGTTCCATTACAATACATCTAGCATGTAGAAGTTTATAGCCTAGGGTCTCGAACCCAACTTTTAGGTTCATCAAGAAATCTAGAACCTCAACATCATAGGATTGGAAAACATTTTCCTCAAGTATACCTAATAGATTTGCTAAAAATTAGGATTAATAGTACATATTCTAACCTCCAAGGTATTTGGATATTATCCTTAAAACATTACTGAAGGTTCAATACTATTCACAAGGATCAAACTTCCATCATAGAACAAAACCATAGTACAACAAATTCACATTCTGACTTAATCATTATTTCAGCTTAGATCAAATTCAAGCCCATCATCAACCTTCAGTATAATCAGATTAGATCCTCTAGGATCAGTATACAGTATAATCACCATCCATCTTATAGCACTGTATATCATGTCTACATTCCTTTAGCATCACATAGTTACTAAGGATCATTTCTCAATATGGAGAAACCTCAAACATTTACTACACCTCAAGTTTTTCAAACATTTACTGGGCAGTGCACCCTTTTGGTACTGAATTCTTATAATCGGATCCCCTTTTACGATCATTCGTGTAATATCCTCGATTGTAATTAAGGATTAATAATTTCAAAGTGATATAATTAATGATAATTAAACACCTTTGAAGTATATGTTGTGCAATATGATACAAAGATGCCTAGTGATGGCTTAATGAGTATTATGACAATCGGGGGGTAAAATGGTAAATTTACCGACCGAATGGTTAGTTATCGATGAGAAAATTCCTTAGTAATCAAGATCAATGGTTAGGATTGAAAGAACAAGAGGTGGAATCCTATGCATGCAAGTTTATATGAAATCATTGAAGGAAGCATAAGATAGTGACAGTGACAAACTATAGACCATAGATGAAGTCAACATTTTCAAACTCATCCTCTCTCCGTCTCAAGTCGGCTAAGTGCATAAGAATGTGGAAAAAACTGCTTCTTCATCAATATCTCACTTTCTCTCTCCATTCTCTCCATTTCCGGTGAACTAGGCAAGAAAGAGAAAAGAAGGGTTTGAAATTTGTGAAGGTAAATGACTTCATATGCCTAACCACCCTTCATTGATATTGTTCAAATGGTCAAGAGCTTTATTTCCATGTTTTTAGACTATTGATTTGTAGTGTGTGGAAGTTTGAGGGAATTTGAAAATGGAGAAATCAAAGTTTTGATTCCAGCAAGCTTAAGAGGTGAGTTTTTGGTGAAGTTTGATGTAAATGTTATAACTTTTGGTTTGGTTTAGCAAATTCTAGATTTTTGCCCTGATTTCTTGTGATTTCAGAAGTTATGAATCAGGTGAGGTAATGTAGTGAAATAGATGCCAAATAGTGTTTGGGTGTTAATGGTTTTGGATGGGATTTGGAAAGAAGAAGTTGACAAAGTGTGGTTTTAGTGATCTTGTGGTTTAGAGATGAGAATGGGTTGTTTGAGTGGAAGTTTAGTTGTTTTGGGTGACCAATGGGTTCTTTGTGTTAAAATAGGTAAGAATGAGTATTGGTATAAGTTTAGGAACCATTGGAGCTTAATTGGTCAATTCTGGAAAATCATATCAGTTGCTGCGATTTAGCATCTAATAGACATCACTCGAGTGAGGGAGGAACTCACTCGAGCACGATGTGAAAATCTGGGTATTTTGGGAAGGTCTTCAGGCAGAAACCACGAGCACACTTCCTGACTTGCGGTGAGATATGATTCTGCTTGAGTGAGAATGGGCATGCTCGAGTGAGGGGATTGGTTTAAGACTTGGGAAGTTATGGTTACTCTCGGGTAGTCACTCGCTGGGTCTCACTTCCTGGTGCTCGAGTGCACCTGAGGTCATTACTCGAGTACAACCTCTTGTGCTCGAGTGAGAGTGTATGATATATTAAGGTTTGCTCTCGGGCAAACACTTTCTGAGGTTTACTCGTTGGTGCTCGAGTGCTGATGGGGGTGTCACTCGAGTGAGGCTCCTTTCACTCGAGTAAGCTAGTCCAAAATTCAGAAATTCTTCCAAGAAGGAGGGTCTTCGGGGTAGTTTCTCCCAACCCTTTAGGCATATGTTTAGACCTATAATAGTCACCTAAAGAGTTCAAATGATAACCAACTTAAAGTATTATAGAAAGAATAACATGGAAAAGAGATTGACGGGTTGTCCCTAACTTGGTTTACAGGATTTGATATTTTCCGTCCTCGTGAGCCCGCAGTGCCAAGAAACATCGGGAAAGGATCAGGTAGTGACTCTCTCTCTTGTACTTTGTGTAATGCATTGTATGTTTGTTGTATCACTGTTTATGATGATTTCTGGAGCTGCTGTGGTTACAGCTGGTGATAGCTATCGTTTACAGCGTAAGCTGTCGTGATGGTGATTACAGCGTAAGCTGTCGTGATTATGATTACAGCGAGAGCTGTCGTATTGTGTATACAGCCGTAAGTGCTGTCGTTTGTAGTGAAAACCATGTATCTTTGAGTTGCTGCTGTTGTTGCTGTTTGTGATTATGTACATGCTTTGTGTTTATGCATTGTGTGAGTGGTGTGTTACTACTAGGATTCTCTCGAATCTCATTCTTTCCTATGACTAACATTTCAGACAGGGCGTGTGGCTCAAAAGAGAAGAGGCCAACCCGGAGCAATTAGGACCTTTAGGGGTACAATTGATTTTGGAGATGTTGGTTATCTATTATGAACTCGGGATTACTGTATATTTTGAAATATGAAAATTATATTCGATTTTGGTTGTGTAATCCCCTGGTGGATACTTATAAACCCTCAGGTTACATAAGTATAGAACCTGGAAGTTGCCGGGGATTTGGTTATACACTCTGATATGAATGAATGTACATTAACTGCACAGGTAATTATATTCGAACATTGGAATTGAGACCAGGATAGGAAAAAGGTTTTGAAAGATTCAGTGAAAATCCTACTGTGAGCAGGAAGTTTGAAATGAGTTCAAAGCATCCGATGGTCTCTAATCCGTCTTAATTATGCATTATCGAATTATAATTATGTGTTTAAAATCAAGGGGTTACAGTTCAGGTATTGGTGCTTCTCCCCTGAATGATACTTGTGTTTTTCCAGTACTAGCTAGAAGGTGTATTATATGTATCACAGAAGATGGCATACACAAAGCATATACATGTTCACATAGTGTATAAGGGATAAAGTTACTACCTTAGGTTTCCTCTTTCAGCTTAATTGTTCCTGAATTTTGTTCCAGCTCGAGGTAACTGTCCAGTTCTAAAATTCAAAGTATTACAAGAATCGAGTTAATAGTCATTCATGTACTACTCTAGACTCCTCCAAACTCATTTTGTTAGTTATATTAACTTAACACCATAAAATGACCGAAATGCCCTTAGGGTCCTAGCCTAAGTCCCTTTATACCCGGTCTAACTATACTTTTTTAAAAATTATGACCCAAGCTAATCCTACATAGTTTTACGTGTAAATTCCATTTTTATCTTAGAATTGCCAAAAGACAGTCTTGCCCTTCCAGTCCCTATTTAGGGTTTTAGGGCCCATTTTGTCATTCCATATTCCAATGTTTTTCACACTCTACACTTAACAAACACCCCACACAATTTTCCTGTCTATACCCAATGGAACCATCAAAACTACAAAATCCAGGCCCAACCCTCATTTTAGCTACTGGCCGAAACATGTATAAAGAAAAGGGAAAGTTTGGTTTTCTTGATTTAACCCTTAAAGCTCCTTCTTTTTCACTTCTAATCATATGATTAACCACTTAAATACCATTTTAACATGATTTGTAGAAATTTGGACACCATAACCCCTTAGGGTTTCATCACCCCAAATTTACAAAATAACCAAAACAACCATAAATCAAGCTAGCAAACACAACTACCATATCATATCATCAAGAGAATCAAGGTTCTTGAAGTTATCTCTTAATTGCTCAACTTTTTCTCTCTAGACGTACTCCCTCTTTCTTTCTCTCTCTCTTCCCTTGGAGTTTTGCTTGCTAAACATGATATTCAAGAGGGAAAAGAGATTGCAAGACGTTTTCCATGGATTTTATAAGCTTAATCACTTGAAATAAAAAGTACCTACCTTGATTTTTGCATTTTGAACCCTTGTGTGCTTATGTTCATCAAGCTCTTCGTCTCTCTCTATTTTCTTTTCTTTGGATGAAAATGAGCTAAAGAAAGACATAAGAAGCTCTTAACAAAATATATTCATACCCTTCCTTAACTTAATATATTTTAATGCTAATCCCCATGTGCTTTTTGCTTCATAACTCCATCTTTTTACTTGGCTCAAGATATTGACACATGGCATGTTTAGTGTCCAAGTAAATATTTTTCCTCTTATTTTCCCCCAGTTAGATCAAAATGAGAAAATGAAAGGGAAATAATATTTGTTTTTTTCATTTCCCATAATTCCCTTTTTTAATTAATAATCAAGTACATTATACTTTTTGACTTTTCAAACTTGATTTTCCTTGGCCAAGAATGCTCCGAAATTGCATATATATCATCAAAGATATATTTTCCCTTTATTTCCCTTATTCAACCAAAATTAGCTTCAAGAAAATGGGAAAATAATTAATTTTGTGCTTTTTCACAAATTACCATTTTGCCCTTGCAATCTTGGAGTTAATTTGGGTCTTCTTCCTTCTCTTCTCTTCATAGCTATAATTAACCCTTAATATTGGGGCAAATATTGTGCTCTATATTTCTTCAATCTCTAAGCTCTTATAATGGGCTTTTTAGAAAAAACCAAAAATTAGCTTTATGTCTTACTTTAGACCAATTCTTATGAAAATGGAAATTTACAAGCTTATTTAATTCCAAATGCACTAGAATCCACCATTTTATTCCATTGAATGCCATAAATAATTACATGTCATATTGGTGAATAAAAATGGGGTGTTATAGCTCTCTCCCCTTAAATAAATTTCGTCCCCAAAATTTGCTACTTGTACATAGCCATGAACTCCGGGTAATAATTCTGTATATTTTCTTCTATTTTCGATGTTTCTTCTCTTAGAGATAATCCCTTCCAGATGATCTTTATAAACAAGATACTTTAGTTTATGAGCTATTTCTCCTGTCGATCAATGATTCAGCTAAGCATGATATCCACATCTTCATATTCAATCACATGTTCTGGATCGGGTTGGTATTTCTTTAACTAGGAAACATGAAAAACATCGTCCAATCAGCTCAGATTTGGTGGTAAAGCTATCCGGAATGCTATTAGCCCAATCTTGAACAAGATCTCAAATGGAATAATGTACCTCAGATTTAGCTTCTTTACTTTTAGTGCCCTGCCAATGCTTATGACTGATGAAAGTTTCACAAACATGTGATTGCTGACTTCAAACTCTAGAGGTTTTCACCTTTTATCAGCATAGCACTTCTATCAGCTCTGAGCAATTAACAATCTTTGCTTGATCAGCTTAATCTGCTCTATTGTTTGATCAACTATGTCTGGCCCAAGTAAGTGCCTCTTAGATAATTCTATCCAGCACAAGGGCAATTGACATTTCCTTCTATACAATGCTTCATATGGAGCCATCTGTATGCTCGAGTGATAACTATCGCTATAGGAAAATTTTGCCAATGGAAGGAATTTTTGTCAACTGCCTTTGAAATTTATGACACAAGCCCTAAAGTATATCCTATAATGTCTCTATGGTTCGTTCTATCTGTCTATCTATCTGAGGATGATATGCTATGATGAATCTAACTTAGTACCCAAAGGCTCTTGCAACGCTTTCCAGAAATTGGAAGTGAAGCAAGGATCTCTATCCAAAATGATTTTCTTTGGCATAATCTGTAGCCGTATCATCTACATGATATAAATTTCTGCTTGCTTATCATGAGAGTAGTGAATGCTGATAGGTAGGAAATGAGTTGTCTTCTTGAATCGATCAACTATTATCTATATCGCATTATGATTTCTAATCTTAGGTAATCCTATTATGAAATCCATAGCGATGCTTTCCCTTTTCTACTCAGGAATCTCAGGGTTCTGTAGAAGTTTAGATGGTTGTTGATGCTTAGTTTTTACCTTCTGACAAGTTAGACAACAAGCAATAAACTTTGTTACATCTCTTGTTATCCCTGGCCACCAATACATGGACTTCAAGCCATAATACATTTTGGTTGCTTTGGCTGTAAAGTATATGTACTCTTATGTGCTTCCTCCAGGATTTGTCATTTCGCCTCTATTTATGATGGAATATATACCTACTTCTTGTATCTGATTAATCCATTTGGTCCTAGATCATGTTCCTGAGTTCTACTTTGTTCAATCATATCTTTGATAGACTGTGCTCATCTATCGTGTATCTGAGCTTCTTCGATTACAGCTCTCAAGTCATTCTTAGCTTGACTAACATTTTTTCCATAAATCAAAATCTGATTAGGTAGGTTGAGATCTTTGAAATCCTTGATCAGTTTCTGCTCACGAATCACAATGGCTGCCACCTGTACTATTTTACGGCTCAATGCGTTAGCAATAAAATTAGCCTTTACTGGATGATACTTTATATCCAGGCTATAATCTTTAAGCAGCTCCATCCATCTGTATTTTCTCATATTGAGTTCTTTTTAATCATATAAATATTTCAAGCTCTTGTGGTCACAGTACAATTCTATGGTCACACTATAAAGATAATGTCTCTATATTTTTAGCACAAATGCAATTGTCGATAACTCAAGATCATGTGTGGGGTAGTTTTATTCATGAGGCTTCAGCTGTCTAGGTACATAAGCCATTACATAGCCTAACTGCATTAATATGCTTCCCAATCCATGCCCACTGGCATCAGTAAAGACAACGAAGGTCAATTGTTGATCTAGGATTGTCAGCACTGGGGATGTGGTTAATTTCTGTTTCAACTCTATAAAGCTCCTCTAACAATTATGGTCCCACATATAAGGTTAACTTTTTCAAGTTAACTTTGTCAAAGGCGAAGCTATTCTAGAGAAATTTTGTAAGAATCTTCTGTAATATACAATAAAACCTAAAAAGCTACATATTTCAAAAGTAGTCTCTAGCCTCTTCCGGTTCAATACTGCTTCTACTTTGTTATGATCCACCAAGACCCCTTGCTGTGAGACTACATGGACCAGAAATTTAACCTCTAAAATCCAAAATTCACATTTTCTTAGCTTGGCATCGAGTTGCTTATCTCTTAGTGTATTCAACATTGTTCTTAGATGTTGCTCATGTTCAGTTTTACTTCGTGAGTATACAAATAATTTCATCAATAAAGATTACTATGAACTAGTCTCGATACGGATAGAAAATTTGATTTATGTAGTCTATGAACATGGCCGATGCATTAGTTAGATCAAATAGCATTACTAAAAACTCTTAATGCCCATATCTGGTCCTAAAAGCAGTTTTCATTACATCTTCTGCTTTTACAATGAGCTGGTGATAACCTGATCTCAAGTCAATCTTCAAGAATACGCAGGAACCAAATAATTGATCAAGTAAATAATCAATTCTTGGAAGTGGGTATTTATTCTTGATAGTTACATTATGTAGCTCCCTGTAATCAATATAGAGTTGTAGGCTTCCATCTTTCTTTTTGACGAAGAGCACTGGAGCTCCTCAAGGTGAAACACTGGGTCGAATAAACCCTTTCTCTAAAAGCCCCTCTATCTTCTTTTTCATTTCCATTTCACTTGGAGCCATTCTGTATGGGGCTTTACATATTGGTCCTGCTCCAGGCTTAAGTTTAATGGTAAACTCCACTTCCCTATTCGGAGGTAATCCGCTAATATCTTCCGAAAACACATATGGAAATTCATTACTACATGGATACTCTCTAATGTTGTTCCAACTTATGATTGCATGGAGAAGAACACTATGTACGCTTGACAACCTTTATGCAGACATCTCTCAGCCTCAGCTGTTGAAAGAAAGTAAAAGTTAGTTGCAGTACCACTGTGTGGTTGAAGATTGGGACAAAGAACCCTTTTTCTTCTGTAGTCCAGTATCATACTATTTTCTATTAGCCAATCAATATCGAGGATTACTTCTAAGCCTTGTAGTAGTAGATAGTTCAAATCCACTGTTGATTCATGTCCCTTAGCATTTATGATGCAATTCAAACAGACATCAGCTGTAACGACTCTAACACCTATGGGTGTAGATACAACTAGATCATATGAGAATTTGTGTACCCTCAGGCCTAGCCATCTCGCACAATCATATGAAATAAATGAATGACTAGCACCTGAATCATACATTACCTGTACTGAATTGCCTTTATGGTAAATCGCACCATGTATTAGTTCAAAAGATTTTTTTTAGGATTGGAGGCACAACGGAAATTTAAAATTGAAAAGGTTCACCAATCCCAATTGTGGATCTATCAATGACATTTATATTAAGTTAGAAAGAATTGTACCTTTTATGTTTTAGGGTTTTCAATCTCCAGGAACCGACACCTCGGATCAGCTCCCTCTACTGGTATCCACATGAATACGACCCTAACACGGACTGCATGCTAGCACCTACTACAATGTCTCCCATCTCCCTAGGGTTTCTTAGGGCTACTTATTTTCTTATCAGTGCCAGTATTATGCTTCCCATTCATTTTTATAACTGATAGGGATATATTGGATTTTCAAAATTAATCTTAATTAATGTTAAAATCAATTAACACTTAATTGTTTTGATGAACTAATTAAATAAATTCGGGTTAATTAAATTTATCCAATAGTTTTAATTAACCTATTTATTTAATCCGAATAAAGAGCTTATGGAATTAGATTTAATTTATATTTATAGATTAAATATAAGATATTATATCTCTATCATATTAATTATTAAATTTAATTTAAAACTGAATTTAAAAATAACACAATATAATAATATTATCACATAATATATAAACATATATATATATGTATGTATATATATGTATGTATATATTTAGAAAATACATATATATAATATTATTAATATTCTTTTCACGAATTTTATATCATATAAATATATATAAAATAAAATTTGTCCACCTTAGATTAAATGTTGTATTCATTAAATCTTAGACACATCTTAGATTCAATGAACCAGGACATTATAGCTCGTGTTGGGCTATTCTTGTGTATGACCCTATAGGCCTAGACAAAGTTGGAAGTGGGCTAATAATTGTACTAACCTACAAGTCGCAAGTGGCCTCTAGCAAGACATTGTGTCTACCCAATTCATATGAAGATCGTTAACAAAATGCAACCTGTCATACAACCATGTCACGTCCCTTTTGTCACATGATATTTCAACCAAGAATGAGACATGGATCATGTCAACCTCCTATTCCTGACCATTACTTTCCTGATTCCTGAGTAGTGTGACAATAGAAATGGAAATTCCTTTCCATCGCAGTGTGGCCATACATTTCTTGTACACACTTATCGAGGGGCCCAATAATATTTCTCTACTATTGTGAGGGACAAATTCCATCTTGACAATTCACGTTCCTTTACATGAAAACTACCAAGCTCGACTTTAGACTTTATCATCACCCAATCAAAGATGACTTTTTACTAGCTCAAGCTTAGCAACTCTCATGTAGGAAACCATGATGATCTTAGGTTGAGGGGCATTGTGACATGGTTATACAAAAGATAAGCTTAAGACTTGATCCATGCAGCTTTCTCATAGTGGGTCAGTCCAACACCTTGTACTCTTACAATTGCCTAAGACTTCAATTCATATCTCCATACCTCATCAAAGTCATGCTGGTCTCACATTATCTCTGCTCCCGCATAGATGACCGACAAAGACATTTAGAACAATCTTAATGATCTACCAAGGATATGATTATCATAGCTAACATGCGAATAATATGACATCAAAATGGAGAAATTCATTAAATAACAATGTTTAAAGTACAAGATTGGCCCCTAGGACACAATCTCCAACAATTTTCTGGCCTCCTCCTAAGTAATAGCATAAACTCTTCACTAAGTTCTCTGTCTAGGCTCCACAAGTTGTTACTGCCGCTATAGACAATCGATAGGATAATGCCCTAGTTTCTAGTAAATGTAACAGGTTATTTGCTTGACTAGAGTATAAGTTGCTAGTAAAGCCTGTGGTAATGAAGCACCGCTACATGTCCTGCCAGGATGATGTGGCTTATTGCAATACCAGCATGTTCTATCATAAAAGGGTCTTTGATTTCCATGGCCCCCAGCCTAATACGGCGTCTTGTTTCTGCCTTTGGGTAGTCCACTTGGTTCTTTGTGTTTTAGGAAAGAACTGCCACTACCAGACACACACTTATTATGGTTCCTTTATTAGAATATAGGCTCAACAAGTTGTTCTCAGTGATTCGGTACTTTTCGACTGCCTTGTTAAACTCTGTAAAATGCTTTGAAATCAATTTTTCTTTCAGCTCTTGCTTTAGCCCTTGTATCATCATGTATGAGCTCTATTCCTTTTCATCTTGATATTTAAGGTATGCAAAATATCAAGACAACTGGATGTAATGAACTAGGTACTCATCAAAACTTTCTCTGTCATTCTATTGTATATTGAGGAACTCATTTTCCTTTTCTAGCTTGACTAAACAGGAAAGTATTTATCATTAATTTCTCTTGGAATAATTTCCACATTATCTGAATATTCCTTCCTTGAAGAATCAGTTCTGTGTTCTTCCACTATCTGTCAGTATCACCTTCGAGCTTATAAATTGCCAATAGGACTTTAATTTCATCAGGGCAAGCCAGGATTTTAAAAAATTTCTCTAGCTGCGATAGTCAATCTTCAGCTACTGAGGTTCAAACTTCCCTCTAAATATAAGAGGTTGTTGTTTACTAAATCTTCCTACCCAAATCTGTAGAATATCAGCCTTAGGATAAGGTAAAGGATCTTCTCGTTGAGGTCCCTCGATCGAATTTATCTCATCGTCTCCCCTCACCAAATCTTCTACACGATCCTGTCTTTGTTGCACTTCCTGCAGCTCTCCCCTGATATCATTCATTATTTCCTGTTAGCTGTGTAAGCATACCTAGTATATGGTGTATTGGATCAAGTTGAGAGTCTGGTATGTGATTACTATGTCCCCTTCATTGTCTACTACATGTTCGTACGATCTTTGTATTTCACTATATGAAATAGAGAAGAAGTAAATTTCATATGAACATAAGGGCATTTTTGTCATTTCTTAAAATGTCAGGTATATAGGTATGTCATATATATCATGCATCAGATATTTACAGCAGTTAAGGAAAGCTTTTAACACTATATAACCTATAACTACTGTACAATATGTCTTTTTACTCTTTTACACACTATGTCATAACTATACATATGATTTCCTAAGGGGTCACCCATCCTAAGATTTCCTTGCGTTAAGCATGCTTAACTTTTGTATACCCTTGCCAAAACACAGATATCGGCTCTATCTTCTTCTGTCCACTGATACTCTGTGATTACCCTCATCTCAAAAGTCATGGTGGTCGGCTCCGGTCAACAAAATACTTGATATTGCCCTTTACCCACTGTCGTACATGTACTTCACCACGTACAGTGTTATGTGATCCATAAACACAATAAAATGATTGTTTGGGCCCTGCCCTACTATATCATTCTTCTTCTTAGCCTAAAATGCTATGTTTGGGAAAAAGTACATCATCATGTAAATCCAAACCTTATCCGGATAGTCCAGTCTCTATGGAACTTGCTCCCAGTAGAGTAAATAAATATAATCCAAATATGCGAGATCCTGGCCTATAGGTGTGCTATACTTCTAGAAAGCCTATAAGTGCCGTGCCAGCATACTCCCACAAGCGCCAGCACACTTCCACATCCTCTGGTCCGGTTGCAAGTCATATCTCACATGCACTTGTATAGCTTTGGGGAGACAAAACTCAGACTCTGACCCATCAGAGAGTGGCTGCTCGGAATCTCCCACCGACTCTCTAGGTATTGGCTTGGACCTCTACTGTGGCTCGTATACCGGTCTAACTAGGACCCACTCCCTAGGTGTCCTAGTCTCTATAGAATGATGTGCATCGAGAATCGTCTAACCTAATTCTAGGTTTCCCCGATTCACCAATGATGGTTACCTATCTCACTATCACCATCCTCCACGCATCGATCCTGTCATTCTATAAACAAGACTATATCAGTATACTATTCTGATAATGCCAAAACCGCTATTAGCTCAAATACCAAAAGCATCAAACCTCTTAACATTTCGATATTTGCCAGAGTGATAAAGGCACAGTTCCACAGCCATACAGAAATAGCACAAATATACTGATAAAGTATACTTTTTTACAATAAAGGAGTTCCCCGTAGGGTTTGATCATATATACAAATTTTATCCAAAACTACCAAAATAAACTCATAACAACCAACAGCTTTGTCTTCTTGACCTAGACACTAGAGTTGCTAGTATATATCGTTTTGGCCCTAGAACCACTAGCTTCTGCCGGAATATTTTTAAATTTGAAAAAGGGTGAGATTCAAATGAATATTAGTAGTAATAGACAATCGATCATATAAAATGCAACAAATAATTATGCCAGGTACCATATAATGGAATAGAATAAACACATTATAATAATATTCATTGGTATATGCACATTTTTTAGGGCCAACTACTATTAGTCCCAGTCGTCCATAACTCAGTTGAGCTTTTGACCAAAGATGGGGCAGTGTACCCTCTTGGTATTGAATTCTCATAACTAGATCCCCTTTTGGGGTCATTGGGGTATTGGTACTTCTCCCCCAGATGGTACTTGTGTTTTTCCTACACTAGTTAGAGAGTGCATTATACATATCACAGAAGTTGGCATACACAAAACATATACATATTCATATAGTGTATGAGAGATAGAGCTACTACCTTAGGTTTGCTTTTTTAGCTCACAACTGTTCCTGAATTTTATTCTAGCTCAAGGTAACTAGCTGGTTCTAAAATTCCAAGTTTTACAAGAATCGAGCTAATACTTATACATGCACTACTCTAGACTCTTCCAAACTTATTTTGTTCGTTAGATTAGCTTCATACCACAAAATGACTAAAATGCCCCTAGGGACCCGGTCCAACTGCACTTTTCCAAAAAATATGACCAAGCTAATCCTACATAGTTTTGTTTGTAGAATCCATTTTTTATCACAGAATTGCCAAAATCACTACCACAAGATAGTCTTGCCCCTTCCAGCCCCTATTAGGGTTTTAGGGCCCATTTTGTCATTTCACATTCCAATGCTTTTCAAACTCTATACTTAACATATACCCAATACAACTTTCCCTTCTAAACCCAATGGAATCATTAAAACTGCAAAAATTGAACCCCAACCCCCATTTTAGCTGCTAGTCGAAACATGCATAAAGAAAATAGAAAGTTTGGTTTTCTTGATTTAACCCTTAAAGGAACTTCCCTTTCACTTTTAATCGCATGATTAACCACTTAAATACCATCTGAACATAATTTGTAGAAATTTGGGTAGCATAACCCCTTAGGGTTTCATCACCCCAAATTTACAAAACAACCACAAATCAAGCCAGCAATCACAACTACCATATCATATCATCAAGAGAATCAAGGTTCTTGAAGTTACCTCTTAATTGCTCAATTTTTTCTCTTTAGGTGTACTCCCTCTCTCTCTCTTCCCTTAAAGTTTTGCTTGCTAAACATCATATTCAAGAGGGAAAAGAGATTACAAGAGGTTTTCCATGGATTTTATGAGCTTAATCACTTAAAATCACAAGTACCTACCTTGATTTTTGCCTATTGAACCATGTGTGCATATGTTCATCAAGCTCTTCCTCTCTATTTTCTTTTCTTTGGATGAAAATGAGATAAATAAAGATATAAGAAGCTCTTAACAAAATATCTTCATACACTTCCTGAATATATTTTATTGGTAATTCCCCATGTGCATTTTGCTTTATGACTCCATATTTTTACTTGGCTCAAGATAATGACACATGGCATGTTTAGTGTCCAATTAAATATTTTTCCTCCTATTTTCCACCATTTGGATGAAAATGACAAAAGGAATGGGAAATAATATTTGTTTCTTGCATTTCCCATAATTCCCTTCTTTAATTAATAATCAAGTACATTATAATTTTTGACTTTTCAAACTTGATTTTCCTTGGACAAGATTGCTCCAAAATTGCATATTTATCTTCAAAGATATATTTTCCCTTTATTTTCTTTATTCAACCGAAATTAGCTTGAAGAAAAAAGGAAAATAATTAATTTTGTGCTTTAATGGTCAATTACCATTTTGCCCTTACATTCTTGGATTTTATTTGGGCCTTCTTCCTTCTCTTCTTTTCATGGCCGAAATTAACTGTTAATATTAGGCCAAATACTGTGCTCTTTATTTCTTCAATCTTTGAGCTTTTATAATGGGCTTTTTGGAAAAAACCAAAACATTAGCTTTATGTCTTACTTTAGCCCAATTCTCATGAAAATGGAAATTTACTTGCTTCTTTAATTCCAAATGCACTACAAAACACCATTTTATTCCATTGAATGCCATAAATAATTGCAAGGCATATTGGTGAATAAAAATGGGGTGTTACACCAGTTATGTGTCTCGAGTATCCACTATCAATATACCATTTGCTTGCTTTTCAAGCTTTGAGACATACTTACAAACATGGATAATAAAGTTTTAGGTCCCACACTTTCTTGGGTCCATTATGGTTAGTGTGGATCACTTTATGTACATGTGATCCTTTAGGTACCCATTTGTAGGTGGCTATCATTCCCTCCTTTTCTTGAAAACAAGAGGAAGTATAATGTCCCTTTTTATTACAATGATTACAATATGCAAAGGGGTTAGAAATATGTACAAAATACTAAAAATAGTTTAGGTATGTTTTACCACCCTTTTTCTTCTTGCCTTTGATTTTATCTAAGTATAGATTATAACCAATATTAGACTATCATTATTAAACCTCTGAGCCTCTAAGATTATCTTGAGCATTTCACTTTCCTTAGTGAATTTCTCAAGTGTCTTAGTAAGATCAGAGTTTTTATGTTCTAAAAATGGCAAGTTTTAGAAGCACTCACAGAAGTTTCTTTGAGTTGTTCCTCAAGTAACTTGACTTTCTTTCTAGAACTTACCAATTCTTTCACTACATTACTAAATTCAAAATGTAATGCATTATACTCAGAAAGTAATTCATTATAGGTTAGTTCAGAATCATGTACCTCCTCACCATCAGACTCTTTCTAAGCCACTAAACATATATTGGCGATCTTCTCATCATCACTTTCTTCATCAGATGAAGTGTCTCCCTAGATGGCTAAGACATATGCCTTCTTTTTGTAGTATTTGCTCTTCTTGTTCTCTTTGTTCTTTAGATAAACAAGACATTTGGATTCAATTTGTTTAGGTTTATCACATTCAAAGCATATGATCTGATCTTTTCCTTCTTTTCTACTACTAGGGCCTCCTTTGTTGAACTTTTTGAATCTTCTCACAATCATTCAAGTTTATCATCTTTATGTTCTTCTTCCTCCTTTGTTTCCTTTGGCTTCTTTTCTTTGATCGCATTAAGAGCTACTCCTTTCTTTTTCTTGTTGTCTATCACTTCTAGCTCTCTTTCAAATTTTGGCTTTCCTTTATATTCAGAAAGGCTTCCAAATAGAGCTGTAACAGACCTTATTGATTCTCCTTTGGCTTCTTCTTTTTTTGTGATCTTGCCTTCCCATTCCTTAGTATAATATCCTAAATTTTAGGCCTAAGAATTTGACAAAAAACCTGTATCAGCCAGCTGACTAAGCCTAGTTCAAGAAGAGTTCCTAGAATGATGTGAGGTAAAGTGACTCTCAAGGACTATAAGACTAGACCCTATAGGTAGGGAGTGACTCTCCAGATAGTATGAGGGTTCAGTATATGAAAGTAAATGGGTAGAATATACCGATATATGTGTACGGGAGTACACTTAGGAGCTATTATGATGGCATACACAAGTACATGTGGCGACATGTGGTATACCAACATTTAGCGACTGGTGTGCATAGTCGGTCTGGTATAATGTACTAGCACATAGACATGTGGCACCATTTGGCGGGCCTCAATATGTGTGCCCAATCCTAAGTAAAACCATTGCAGAGTTATATGGGAACACCCATAAAGTAACTTTATTAAAGTAGCTTTAATAATGTAAGCAATAATGATACAACTTTTGTGGTGCCCCGATGAGAAACTGACACTTGTCTTCTCATTATGACAATGTACCACTTGACTTTATTGTTAGTTTAATAGGAAAGTGACAAGTGTCCCTTATGAAGACACTTGCTTTTTTCCTTTCTAGGTGGCACTTCAAAAAGGTGCCACCTAGCCTCTGAGCCCGAAGGATCCACCGATCTCCAGTTCGGTTAAGTACTTGACTTTCCTAAACATTGAACCTAGGAGTCAAGGGAATTCATTAGGCCTCTCTTCTCTAAACCAAAAAGGATGCCCTAAAGAGAGAGAAAAAGAGAAAAGAAGAGGCTTAAAGAACAGTTGTGACACTATGGCACCATTAGATCAAAAGATCAAGACACTTGGCAAAAATCCAACACCTCCCTTCCCTTTTAAAAATCTCAACGAGTATGGAGGAAGGGAAGAGAAAATAGAAAAAATCAAAGAGAAAATGGAAGAGGAGAGAACGTGGATGAATAGGGCTGTGTTCATGAGCTCCGAAGCCGATTTCACCTCTGATTCAACGTTTTTAGCTCCCGGAGTCTTCCCTAATGTTGCTCCTCTCAGTAAAAGCAACATTTTTTTGGTTTTGGATTTCTAATAAAAGTTTTTTGGTGTTGTTTAGTTGGCCGAAGTACTAACAAAATTAGGAACTGGTTGCAGAATCATGAAGAGGTAAGCCTAAGCTTCGATTTGAGCCGTATATTTTGAGGTTTAGTTGAGTTTTCAAACACTTCCCAGGCTGCCTTGATTTTTGGCCAAGAGGGATTTTTGGGGATTTATATTGTTTTAATAATGTATAAGTTGATATATGAAGATCAATTATGGTGTTAAACTAGTTAGTGATAAAAAATGCAAACTTGGTTCTTGTTTATTTAGGACTATGGTTCAGCCAGAACTAGAAACTAGGGAAGGGGGTGATTTTGGTATTTTTGATTTCACCAATAGACTCTACATGAAAAATGGTGTAGGAGTAGCCCCTGGTTGTAATCTTGAATGAATGGGAATGGAAAAGGCCAAAGTTTGAATTTTAGTAAAGTACTGCCAGATTTCATTTTCTAGGGGCAATCTTATTGTGATGAGTTTTCGAGTAATCAAATCTTGTCTAATAGCCATGAAACTTTCCAAAATAGGAGTATACCTTTCAAGCTTTAATTTGATATGTAATATGTGCCATTTGGGTTAGTATAGTAGGAGTTATGAATTTTTGAAGTTAGGCATTTTATCTGGAATGTTTTCTATGGTAGTCATGATTAATTGGAAATTCTGAAAAAATGTACATGAAACTGGAAGTGAAAAGTATTTTTCCTTTAAAATAGACTTAACGAGGGTTACATAGGAATTTGGACCACCTCATTTGTAGTTCTAGAGATTAAGTTATGATTTTTTGAAGTTAGGTCACAAATTTGGTAGATTAGGGTGACCCACGAATTTGTGGTACTTAAGGTAATTTGGGACAAGTATAGGTAGATAAGAGACAATCCTAGAGGCTAATGTAGTGATATTAGACATTCAATTGTCATGACTCTAGTGATGTGATTATATATCTAGGGTCATGAGAAGGTCAGGTAGAGGAAATGGAAGAATCTTCAAGCAACTTCAATGGTTGGAAGAAAAGGGGACCAGAAGAGGATATAAAGACAAAAGGTAGTAAAAATTTCCTAACTTGTATTTACTTGATAAGTATGCTTTTGCATTGATGTGTTGAATTACTTTGATGAATTTTATGAAGCATATGTGAATGATTAAAGCTCTGTTTTGCTTATGTTGTGGCCATTAGCATAATGTGTTAAACATTGAGCATGCAAATATTTCAATATGTTGGCATGATTTATGCAAGCAAGCATGTCATGCATTAAGCTTGTATCTTGTATGCATAGTTGCAAAGTTTGCTACTGAGATTCTCTCGAATCTTACTCTTCCTTCACCAACCATATAGGCACGTAAGCACAAAAGTGGGATACAGAATGATGTGCCTAAAGAAGAAGTTGTAGTATAGAGCTGAGGATTTATATTCCATTATGTAAATATTGACATCTTATGTGGTTAATTGTATGACCCGCATGATGGATGAATGTTTCCTAATTGCGATAAATGAACTAGGAATGGGTAATCATACAGTATGAGGCCATTAGTTAAGTAAGTAGAGCAATTTATTAAGTAGAGAAACACTCTAATAATAATAAAAGGAATTAAGAAACGATGAGTTACAATGAAGTTATGAACCACCTTATGATAGTTTTTGAAAATTTTTAAGTTATTTAGAAAAACCCACTAACTATAGGTTCGAGTCTTATCTTGAGGTAGGGAATTGAAAGAGCCTTACAAAGGAATACCGCTTAGTTGTTTGACTTCGCTGTGTAAAACTCATCAGATTGAAGGGTGTTACACTTAGTGAGAATATTCAAGATTTTTCTTAATTGGGAATTTTGATCATAGGTCTTTCCCAATGTAGGGAGTTGGTTGACTATATGTTATATTTGAGTTCAAACTCAACTATACTTTCTCTAAGCTTCATATGAAATAGATCACACTCGATGACAAAAGTATTAACTCTATTTTTTTTAACAGAAGATCCTTCATGAGCGATCTCCAAGGCTTTATACACATCTTTTGGTGAAGGAAGAGTGCATATTCTGAAATACTCATTCTAAGTCAAAGCACTTTGAATTATCATAACAGGGCTTTGCTATTGAGGGTTATCAGCTTCTTGTCATTATCATCAAGTTTTGCAGTTGTCTTTAGAACCATTCTTTTTCTACTCCCTCATCGAAACATAATCTCTATCTTGAATAACTTGCTAGAGACCATATTCATTTGTAGTCATGAACACTTTAAATTTGGCCTTCCTAAAGGAAAAGTGTTCTCTACAGAATAATGGTGGCCTAGTGATTAAAGCTTTATCAGGAAGTATTCCTTCACCCATACTCGTCATTGGATCCTTTTTAGGATGTTAAGCTTGAAACAAGAAGACTTTACTTTGATACCAAATGTTAGAACAAGATTTACACCAAGATGGGGGTGAATTTGATGATAATTAAAAGCTAATGAAAACTTTAAGAAATAGAATAGAGTTGAAGAGTTGTCACCAAAGATAAACACATGAAGTTTATACTGGCTCAGTCCAAACCAGTTGACCTACATATAGTCCTCAAAAGCCTTTTGAGATTTCCACTATTCTCTAAGATTCATAGGGCTCTTGGTGCCTCAGTACAAGGTAGTTATTTTTCAATAAACAATTGCTCCCCCTTATACTTTGCAATTTAATGCCCACTCAATATTTCACAATCTTGAGTCTCTCAAATAATAAAAGAATTAATAAAGGTCTCTCACAAAAGTAGATATATGATCTCTGAAGTACAAACTTGAATTTAAGAGCTTAAGATTTTGCAATGAATGTAATAGTAAGTTTTTTTGTAGAAGTTCATTGCTTCCTCTTTAATTCTTTTGGTATTTATAGGTAGAGTGAATTAATGACTATTGCCTTGTTGAATGCATCCATTAAAGTGTCCTTGGTCATTGTTATAGCCGTTAGAGTCTCTGAACATTGTTTGTTCTAAAGAAACCGTTGGAGCAAAGAGAATATTTGTCATTTGAATGTTGTTCACATTTAATGCTTCTGACACAAAAGTGCTTTTTCCAATTTGTGTTTTAATCTTTGTTTGATTACCTAGAAAACACTTAAGCACTAATATAATGAAGATTTAGAGTGATTAGATGCAAGAAGGGCAAGTTACACAATCATTCCAATGGTTTTTAGAAGTTTTGAAGTGATGCTCTATTTTCTAGGAAAGCATCACTCGAGTGATCTTCTCTTAGCAATTTAAAAATCTTAAAGAGCACTGGATAGATCATTGGAGTGATGTGCTAGTGATGCATAAAATGGGATTACTTAAGTGGTCACTCGAGCAATCTTGTTTCTTTGAAAAACAAATAACTTGATATATCACTTGAGTGATTAGCTAGTGATGAAGGGTTATAGGGTAACTTGATTGATCTTATTTCCTTTCATTTTGAGAGACACATATCACTTGATCACACATCACTAGAATGTTATGCCAGTGATGTTGTTTTAACATATAACTCGAGTGGTTACTTGAGTGATCTTACACTTTAGAAATTTTCAGCCTTCAGAATACTTCTAAGGTCACCACAATGTTGTGCTAGTGATGCTATTTGACACATCACTTACGTGATTTAAAGTCATCACTCGAGTGGTCACTTAAATGATGTTTTCTTCAAAACATTTTAGAGTAGTATCAATAGGATAGATCACTTGAGTAGTGTGCTAGTGATGATATTTAATACATCACTCTAGTGGTTACTTGAGTGATCTTCTCTTAGAAATGTTTTCAAAATAAATCAGTGCTATGTATCACATAGGTGCTATAAAAGTAATGCAAGTTTAACATATCACTCGAGTGAGATTGGAACATCACTCTAGTGCTCACTCAAGTGATTTTTCTTTTGAAAATTTGTCACAACACTGATCCCTGGATGGTTCACTATGGTATTGTGTTGGTGATGAAAATTCAAACACATTACTCAAGTAGTCACTCAAGTGACCTTCTTTTGAAAAATTATTTCATAAAAAAGATCACCATAGTGGTTTAGCTAAGTTTTATCTCATCACTCGAGTGATCTATTTTTCTACTTCTAGTAATCACTTACAGTAATGAAAACACAAGCAGGTTTTAAAGAAAGTGATCATTTGCTTATTTAAAACACTTTGTTTATCTTTCAAATCCTTTAAAAAACTTTCTAAGCTTTGTTATCATCAAAATAAAGAATCTAAGGCTCCGATGACTTGATTTAGGCTACTCCACCACAATTTCACTATCCTCTGTTGCTCCTTGATGGATTTACTCCTGTCTCCTTTGTCAATCTCCTTTGTCGATCTCTTTTGTCCATCGTATGTTGTGGGTTCATGGGTGTTATGGGTCCTGGAGTGATTCTGGGATCGTGGGTGATCCTACTAGTGGTGTCTAGGTTAATTTCTTCTTCTGGGGTTCATGAGGAGGGGCTTTGAGCTTGTTTTTTGTTCCTAAAGGTGAGTTCACTAAAGTTTCTCCAATTAGTGGTTTTTGAGCTAGTTTTTTCAATATTAATTTAAGTAAAGAGTATGTAAAAATTGTTTTTGGAGTTATTTTATATGCGCCTAGGGATTTGCCACTTATTTTAAGTGTTTGTTGTTACTAAAATTGTTATTTGTTATTATTGATTTGAGTAAAGAATATGTAGAGATTGTTTTTTGAATTATTTTGTATGTGCATAGGGTTTTGCCATTGATTTTAAGTGTTTGCTTTTATGAAAGTTGTTATTTGTTAGTATTAATTTCTGTAAAGAGTATGTAAAGATTATTTTTTGAGTGTTTTATATGTACATACATGATTTGCTCTAGATTAAGAGTGCAAATAAAGAATGGACATTTGTCAATCATCAATAAAAGAGTACTGGGATGGGTTATTCATAAGGTTTGCGGTTCCCAATAGTGCTGACGATCACAGTATGGTTATTTGTCCTTTCATCAAGTGTGACGTTATGAGTGAGATAGTTGTGAGTGACACTTAGTAATGTATGGAATTGATTAGACTTATACCTATTGGACAAAACATTGGGAGATGGATGTGGGCAATACTAATTGGCTGAATTTGGAAAGATGTGAATCACCTAACTTCGGCATAAGTACATTTGAGGCCCATCGTCTTCAAGATATGGCTAATGCAATTGAAGCAAAATTCAGTGAAGGCTCAAAGAAGTTTGACAAGATGAATAGCAATACAGAGAATCCTTTGTATGAGAATTCTATTAAGATCACATTATTATCCACAGTGTTGAACTCGTACAAATGGAAAGCAAAATATGGGTTGAGTGACTCAAGCTTCACAGAATTGCTTGCACTTTTGAGAAGAATGCTACCACTGAGAATTAATATGCCAACAAAGACTAATGATACAAAACAAGTGATGCTTACTACTGTCGTGAGTTATAAAAGGATACATGCTTGCCTCAATGATTGTATTTTATTCAAAAAAGAATATTAATCATTAACCAAGTGTCCCTTGTGTCCACCTCATACTACCAAGTGAATGGAAAGAGTCCAAAGAAGGTTCTATGGTATTTTCCAATTATACCTAGATTTAGCCACTTCTATAGTGATGCAATTGATGCAGACAATTTAAGGTGTCATATGGATAAAAGGATTTAAGACGGCATGCTTCAACATCATGCCGACTTTGCGGAATAGAGTAAGTATGACTTTAAGTATCCCAAATTTGCTGGAGAACCAAGAAACCTCCACCCAGCATTAGTCATTGAGCAGTGCCTACTGTGTATAGTTAGTATGTTATGGCTCTCAATGAAATGAAAGTATATGATGTTGTTAATTCTAATCGTAGGGCCAAGGCAACCAGGGAATGACATAGATTTATACCTTGCGCCACTAATTAAAGACCTGCAGAAGTTGTTGGACAAAGGGGAGCCTGCATATGATGCTCACAAGAAACAAATATTCAATGTGAAGGCTATGCTGTTTGGCACAATCAATGACTTTCTTGCATATACTAATTTGTTAAGGTACTTTATTAAAGGCCAACTTGGATGCCTGATTTATGAAGAAGCTACACAGTCAATCAGGTTGAAGAATAATACGTGTTAGTTCAAGCTTTCATTCCAGATAGGGGGTGAATTAGATGATAAAAAAATTTTAAATTCAAAAGTAAAACTTAAAGTGGTTAGTTGAGTTAAAAGGGTATCATCGAGGGCCGACACAAGAGATTTATACTAGTTTGGTCCAATTCATGTGACTTACATCTAGTCCCCAAAAATCCTTCTAAGAGTTTCACCAAGCTTCTAAGATTTATAGGGCTCTTAGTGCCTTAGTATAAGCAAGTTCCTTGTCAAGGAACACTAGCTCTCCCTTAAAATTTGCAATCAATGCCCATACTCAACTATTTGAAATTGTGCCCTAGGGGCTAATCATTGTACTTTAAACATTGTTATTCAATGAACTTCTCCATTTTGTTATTATATTATTTTCATGTTCACTGTGATAACCATCCTTGGATAAATCATAATGATTGTCCTAAATGTCTATGGTTGGTCATCTATGTGAGAGCAAAGATGAAATAAGAGCATTATGACTTTGAAGAGGTATGGAGACAAATCAAAGTCCTAGACAATTGTAAGAGTAGAAGGTGTTTGATCAACCCACTATGAGAAAGCTGCATTGATCAAGTCATAAGCTTGTCTCATGTATAACAATGTCACTATGTCCATTTGACCTGAGATCATCATGGATTACTATATGAGAGTCGCTGAGCTTTGATTTACTAAAAAGTCACCTTTGACTAGGTGATGATAAGGGCTATGTTCAGGCTTAGTGGTTTTCCTGCAAAGGATAGTGAATAGTTAAGATGGAATTTGTCCCTCATATTAATAGAGAGATATTACTTGGCCCCTCGATGAGTAAGTCTGAGAAATGTATGACCATACTACGATGGAAAGGAATTTCCATTTCAATAGTCAGACTACTCAGGGATAGATAAAGTAATGGTCAGGAATAGAAGGATGACATTCTCTATGCCTCATCCTTGACTGAAATATCGTGTGACAAAAAGGACGTGGTATGGTTTTATAACAGGTTGCATCTATTTATTGATCCTCATATGAATTGCATAGTCATAATGTCTTGCTAAAGGCCGCTTACGACTTGTAGGTTTCTATAGTCATTGGCCCACTGCCAACTTTATATGGGCCTACAGGGTTGCACACAAAAATAACCAAATACGAGCTATAATGTAAAAATTCACTGAATCTAAGTTATGTCTAGATTTAATGAATGTAATGCTTAATCTAGGGTGGACAAATATATATATATATATATATTCAAAAAGAAAATTAATAATATTATATATGTATTTTAGAAATACATATATATAGATATTATATGATAATATTATTATATTGTGTTAGTTTTAAATTTAGTTTTATCTGATAAATTAAATTCAATAACTAACATGATAAGGATATAATATCTCATATTTAATTTATAAAGATAAATTAAATCTATTTCCATTGGCTATTATTCCAATTAAAATAAATAGGTTAAATTAAAATTGTTGGACATATTTAATTAAACCATATTTATTTAATTTGCTTATCAAAAGACAATTAAGTGTTAATTGATATGGTATAGATTTCAAAATTAATTAAGATTAATTTTAAAAATCCAATACCCATCATCAAATAGAAAGCCTTTATTAGTTATTTAAGAAAGTGAGCTAGGGTTTTCTATGGATGATGGAAGATAGATAGAGAGCCGTGAGAAAAGAAAACTCTAGAGGGGAACGTTGGTGGCACTAGCATGCTCTTTATATTGGATTCCTATTCATGTGGATACATATGGAGGGAGTTGATCCGAGTTGTTTGCTCCTTGGTGGCGCTAGCACACTTTTCATGTAGAAAGGTACGTTTCTCTACTACTTGATTTAAACACCATTAACAGATCCACAGTCAGGATTGGAAAATTTTTTGAATTTTAATTTTTCGCAGTGCTTACCAATCCCTACATCAACATCCCACTACCTTGAGTAACCTAACAATAATAAATGATTCAGTAGCATCTCTCTCTCTCTCTCTCTCTAAGAGTAAATGTATAAATACTAAAGTTCAAATAATTGCACAAGAATAGTGGTCAAGACTTTGGCAATAAATGAAACGGTAAATTCTTGCAAAGAGTTGATTGCCTTTATCTTCAATGCTCTTCTATGTATAGTGTGATGAGAATTGATGACTGTTGCTTGCTTGAATATAGCTGTTGAGTGTGTGAGGTCATTCTTTTGTCTTTTGAATCAGCCTTCGGGGCATTAAATATGTTTGAAAAAAAAAGTGCTTTTTGATAATCTTGTGTAAATCTTTGATTAGGCAACTGAAACATGTTCAAACATTGGCTCAGTAAGGTATAGATTAGTTAAAAGTAAAGGTAACATGTTTAGAGATGATTGGAGTATTACGGTTTCACATACACTGTTCGATTTGAGTGACTGCATCACTCAAGTGATCTTTACTTTGTCTAGAAAGATAGCCTTGAAATGATAATAGATCACTACTTCGCTTACTGTGATAATATGAGAGTGGTCAGTAGAAATAAGGTCACTTGAGTGATCATGTTTAATCTTAGTTTAGAAGAAAATAGTTTACCATCTGATTCACTATAGTGTGGTGAATAGTGGGTCACTTCTAGTAGGTGTTGTGGTGAAGAACTTTTTCAAAACACGTCACTTAAGTGGTCACTCGAGAGATTAACCAGAAATTTTCACAACTGGCTTATCCACTGCTAGTAAAGTGAAAGTGAAAAAGTTTGAAGATATCACTGAGTGGTCACTTAAGTGATCAAGTAATTTAGACATTTCTACATCAATCGAGTGCTGACTCGAACAATTTACCACTATATGCTTTGAAAACAAATTTCTAGTATTGTAAACCAGTGTAACCCCTACAAATCACTTTCCTTAAGCTTTGTTATGATCAAAACATTGGATCTAACATTCTCACCCTTTTTAATGATGACAAAATTTAATTGGATGAATCTTTAAAAATCAATTTTGAACATCTAGCAAAAGCTATTGATACTTCTCAAAATTAACTTGTCTATCAATGATAACTCAAAATATTAGAAAATAAAGATATATATTCATTTTTGCTTCATAATTATATATCAAAATCCAATATAATAAGCTAAGTTAGTGCAACCTGAACATGTACATCATAATATATGGAAGCATTAGTGTAGTACATATCAAAATAACCCAAAACAAGGCAAAGTATATAAACATTAAGCAATATCAAAAACTAAGTAGTAGCATTATCACCCTGAGAACCAACTCTAGAACTCTCATCCTTATCATTAGGTCTAGATTCATTTCCCGCTTTTTGGCATAGTCAAGAAGGGTAGATGGGTTAGGCAAGATAGAAGAAAAAGGATGAGTTTTGAGTAGAGCATTGGGAGGTTGTTTATTTGACTCCGAGGTGTAGTTCTAGTAAAACCAGAGCAACGCTATATAACTTCTGAAAATCATAAAAATGATTGTATAACTCATTTTTCTTGCTTCTAATCACTCTAACACTTTATCATATTAGTGTTTAAGCATTTTCAAGGTGATCAAATAAGGGTTAACACACAACCTGAAAATGTGATGTGACAGAAGTAGAATGCATTACAGAGTTGTAGCAAACAATCTGAATATAGTTAAATGTTATTTATTCATTATGTTTTCACTTGTTATTATACATAAACATTAATTAACATATATTTCAAGTGAGAAATAGGAGATTAAACATTCATATTGCATCTTCAAGTATGGAGGTCACTCATGACAAATATCATCTCTAGAAGTGATGAGTCCCAGAAAGCAGAAATTCATCTTTTGACCAATGATCCAACATACCCATCAAATGAAGCAATAGGACTTTAACAGATGAATGCTTAGAATGGTTATCTTCTACAACTCATCTATAAATATGTTAGCATTCAGATAAGAGAAAAGTAGAGAACAGAGTAAAGATGCCAACATGTGAATATCATGAGTTATCCACTTTGACCTAAACATTTTCTGTTCTACAACTTCTATATTACTTCTGATTGAGGGAGTGATTATTTATATTGTACTTCACTGAGCATTATATCCACTCTATGAGAGAGTCTGTCAAACCATTCAACTATATTTCTAAATTGATCTCAAGGTAGAGGGACCTTAAGTGGGTTGATTTCCTTACAAGGAGCTATAGAGATAATCGCCAGTAAGACTTTCTGCTTGTAAGACTTACAAGGTGCAAGTAGTAGAGAAAGTTGCTACTCGTAAGACTTACAGGGGGTGTAAGCTGGAGAGAACTTTCTTGCTCGTAAGACTTGCATAGGTAAGCAGGAAGGAAACGTCTTTGAGATTGTTCTACTAATAAGACTTGTTGTAAGGGGGAGTATCTTGGTGATAGATTTGTAAAAGGTTCACAAGAGCCCAACTAAACTTGTGGATCTGTAAAGGCTTTTCTTGTAGTTGAATTAAATAAGAAAATAATGGATTTAAAAATCTCAGGAGGAGCCTAGCGACTGGATGTAGGCCATCGCAGATTGGACCGAACCAGGATATGAACATTAATGCTTGCATATTCTCTTCCATAAGCTCTTACATTCCAGCATATATTATTCCATCTAACTATTGATTTATAATTCATTACCTTCATACTTACCACTTTCGTTAAGATGCAAAAAGATTTTCAAAGTTCTTAAGGTTTTATCATACACCCAATTCACCCCCTCTTGGGTTCCAGCCGATTCTAACAGTTGGAATCAAATCTTGGGCTCTTGTTAAAAGGACTTAACCGTCTCAAGAGTTACAATGGCTGATTTTGGGTGTTTTGTACTTTCAAAAGGTTTAGATTATATAATCCCACCTCTTTATAAAGATATTGATTTTTGATTTTGGAAAGCTAGAATTACTAGTTTTATAAAAGCATTTGTTTTGATGTGTGGAATGTTTTTACAAATGCTTTTGATTTCAAACCAAGAAAGGATTAGACAGAAAGAGAAAAGAAAATGTTTTCGTTAAACATTAGAGAATGAGGATTCTTTATAGTGCTGTGAGAAAAAATGATTTTGAGAAGATTAGATTTTGTTCTAATGCAAAACATATCTGGGACACTCTTAATTCTATGTATACTTCTAACAAGTGTCTTAAAATTGAAGATGTCTACAGTTCATATGAAACTATAAGCTGTATATCTACAGTTCATGAGCAAGTGGAAGTTGACAATAAAGAAGGAGAAATCATAAAACACTTCCATACAGTTAACATGGATACACCAGAAGTAGAGGATTCCAGAAAAGACCTCATTATAGACGAACATGAAAAATTACCCTCCGAAGCTCAAGATGAACTTAAGGTAAAAAGTTCTAATTCTTCTTGTGATTTTCGTAAAACTGATTTTCAGAGTTTACATAAGATTGTTTTTCAACCAATTGTTAGTTCTATTGAGAAAAGAAAAATGTTTTCAAACATGCTGTAAATTTATATGTGAAGAAAGAACTTAGGCAAACTGAACATTTGAAATGATCTTCCCTTAAGCAACACAATACTTGCATAAGATCTCATAATATATATCATCATATTATTTGCAATTATTGTGGTGAATCGGGTTATATTTCTCATACATGCTATTTTAGAAGGAATACAAATGTGAGAAATAAATATGTTTGGGTTCCAAAGAAACTTGTAAGGTCCAATACTAACAATAAAGAACCCAAGTATATGTGGGTACCAAAATGTCCATCTGGTACTTTATGTATATAGGATGATCCAAAAAGAAATTGACATAAGGGTATAGAGAAGATGAAGAAGCTAAGAGGTTCTCATGCACTAATTAAGAGGTTCATATCATCACAAAAGAGAACTCTCAAAACAGCCATTGCTGGAGCTACAGAGCTTAACCAAAGAAAGAAGTAATGGATAAAAGGAGGATGTTTCACTTCAAGAAAGGGCTACTATGATGTACCATTCAATTACCTTAATAAGGAGAATAGGAAAAGAAGGATCTCACAAGCATTAGGTAAAAGACTCTTGGAGTATGGATATCTTGAGAGAAGATTACCGGCACCTAAAGTAAGGGATTCAAACTATCAACAATATAAAAAGAGCATTGGGTGAGCAAAGCCAATTCTCCAAGTACCTAATGTAAAAGTAAACAACAATACAAATGCATGAATTAGCTTCAAAACATGGTTTACTCAAATGATCTTAGTGGACTTCATTACAAAGATACAAGGAGACGGAAATTAACTTGGGTGTCTACAAGTTACACTCAAGCCAAGTATGTTGTATCAATATGTGAATTTTCCTGTAGAACTCAAGTTCTTAGGAACAAAACTCGAGTATCATGACTTTATCAGTAATTTTAAAAACTGTCGCACCTGTTCTTTTGAGTGGTAAATACTTGCTCATTATTGCATACCATTAGTAATCAACCATTTATGTTTTTCAAAATATTTTTCAGATTACTAAATGAACTAAAAGTAAAACTATACATTTTTTTTCTATTAGACTATGTTTTGAAGTGCACAATCCAAATATGTGTTTTGGTTTCAATTAATCATTTTTTTAAGTATATGCACATGATTTTAAAATTATTTTGTTTGCATACAAATCAGTTTCAAAATTGGAAGTTAATATTTTAGTATATTGAAAGTCATAAATGCTTCAAATTCATCCACTAAAGTATTTTCCTATTGTTGACATATTGATCTTAAATGTGCTATCCAATACTTGAACTCTTCAGTCTTTATTCTCTAACATGTTTGACCTTACGTCTAACAAGTTATCTATCTTTATGAGGTTCAAGTGTATTTTTCATAAAAGAATTCAATATGTGAATGCATTGTGACTGATGTCTAGAGCCTTATTTGGCTAAGTTATTCCAAGAATTGCAGATGTTCATTGATGTATTTAATGCATTAACCATTATAGTGGAATAACTTAATAAGATGATATTCTAGTACTTTAGTCATTTAGACTAATGAGTATGTTCTTCATCATTTATAAATCCTTATACTCATCTTATTTCTCAAATACATTAATAGTTTTCTTCATCCATCTTTGAGTAACTAGAGTCTTATACTTAAAGTCATGCCATGATTGTTCATTTATACAAGACACAACTCTAAGAGGCAAGATTATTTCTTGATCAATATTAAAGTCATTATGCTTATATATATATCTGTCAAGTCAAGCCATTTTGGTTAATTCATTTTCCATATGACTTTTATTCTTGGGAAAATTCTCAAACATGTTAACTTCAATATCTAACGTGTTATCTTAGTTATTGTCTAAAAGAGAAGCTTTCTAGTATGTATATACTTAAACTATTGACTTCCATTATCTTTGGAATAAGCATCGATTGTAATCATGTTTCAAAAATGAGTTTTCATGTATTCAAAATCTTAATATCATAATGCATATTCATGATTCAAAAGAACATTTGAGATTTTGAAACAATTCGCATATCTCATTATCATTCTTGGAAAACTTGATTTCCTTCATGATTTATCATTTTATAAAAGTTGGTCATTATGGATAGATTCTCTACTCTCTTTGATCTACACTGATTGTATAAAAAATCTTATGAATGACATATTTTCAATATAAAGTGTGTTTTCAAATTGTCGTTGATCTTTGAAAGCCATCATTCTTGATATCATTTTTTTTAGTAATTATAATGTCTACTATTGTATGTACCCAAGAGGAAGTTGGATACCAAAGAGCACATATTTATACTCTTGCAAGACTTAACCAAAATGCTTTGCTGTCAGATACAAAGATCAGAGGCTAACAGAAGTGGCATAACTGACAATGTTGCAGTGTGAACAGAAGCAGAATATGTGATATTACTCAAATGACATCCCAGCACTAGCAAGTGACCAACTATTGATACAGTCAGAGAAAGAGATGTTCAGAGGAAGACATAATATTCTACTAGAATTGGTCCTTCTGGTCCTTCAGTCTTAGGTACATCTATCAAGGGCTATCCGAAAAAGGTGGTTCAACACTTTCATACCGAGCTTGGTACAAACAATGCTGAGATTATCATTCAATAAATGTTAAGATGAGGTAGCTATGTGACTTAGTGAATAAGAACTTCAAAGTTCTATTTGAGATGAAGGATGACAAAATAAGGGAGCAATGTGCTATGATGAAATCAAAGTTTATCGATGGTGTTGCTAAACAAGGGGCATATACTAAGTTAATATGCACAAAAGGCCTTATTTCAAGCTCATTATGGTATCCTTAAGTGCTCAAGAGACTATACTTTAGAAACCCTTAGTACTGATCACATCACTAGACATTGACTCACCAATGATGCATCAATGGAGTACAAATGATTATGACTCGAGTAATTATTATATTATTCGAGTGAGGTATTATATTCTTACTTAATTAACATTCTCTGAGTTGCATTACTTGAGTAAACACTCAAGTAATTATTGAGTCAGATCACTCAAGTGACCATTCTGTTGATATTGGGTTATATATCTTAAAACCCTGAATAGCATTGTCATTTTCAAAACTTGATTTCTCATGAATCTTTGGATTTTCATACTCATTCTCTCTACAAAGTTTCTAAATGGTTTTTCAAATCCTAGAAAGTTATTATGTATTCCTCATAATGATTTCTAAAACCATGCAATCATTAAGGGGGAGCTTCACATTCACATGTGTTTTATATCTTGAAAGCTCATATCCTTTATTAGAAGAAAATCATTTAAAATACTCATCTATATTCACTATGTCTTGATTAGTTTTGATGATGAGTGACTCTTATATTGTTCTTTTCATAATCTTAATTTTAACATATCATATGGAAAGGAACCTTCTGCTACTTGATTAAACTAACAATTCTCTTTGAAAAGAAAGATTTAAATTTGTGACAGTAGAATTTGTTTTGCACAATAGCATTCCTCAACATACTACAACCAGAAACTATCAAACTTGAGGAAAGATGTTCAAAATTTAAATAAGGGAAATATATTGGCTACAACATTCAAAGCAACAAATACATATGCCAATACAAATTAGCACTGAGCATGCTGAAAAGAAGATAAACTCAATAGAAGAATTTTGGAAACAAAATGAGTATACATTAGAGTTGCATAACAACAGTATGGAATAAAGCAACGGACTTCATGGAGCATTTCTAAACCTTTTCTCTTTACAATTCAAGAATACGTTTTGATTCTTCAATTCTCAAATTGCCTTGATTATAAAAGTTTTCCTGAGCACTTCTCCAAATCTATTTTAAGTTCCATAACATTAAAAATGAAAATACTTTCAAATAGGGGGAGAGAAAATTGTTTTCTTGACACATTCACTTCAAGTCTTACTTCTTTATATATTTCAAACCTTTTGTTGATGTCAAATAAGGGGAGAAAAAGGCAAGAAAAATATGTTGCATTCAAATTGTTGATATTCACACATATTTTTCTTATAGGATTTGTCATCATCAAAAAGGGGGAGAATGTTAGATATGATTAGTTTTGATGATGTCAAATATAGCTGTGAAATGATAAGAGCAAAAATTTTATATAATGAATTTGTTTTATACATTAACTAACTACTATATTTAATATTGTATATCTTGTAGATTAGCCAAAGCAGAGAAAGAACAAGATTGAAGAAAGTCATGAACTTGATAGTGGGTCGATGTTATTTTGCTTATAATGGAAAATGATCATCAAGAGGAAAATCAAAAAGAAAGATATTGAAGAAAGAATAAATTGCAAGTTTTAAAGAGAATATCAAGATTCAAGCTCTTAGAAGTGATACTGGAGGTTTCTATGATCAAATAATGGTTGGAATGGATTAATACGAAGCTAAGATGACTTATATGAGTTATGGCACTTCCAGAGAAGTTGCACTCAAGTGTGACCTCAACACTTGAGTATTAGAGGTGTTACACTCAAGTGCAGGAAGAACACACTCGAGTGTCGAGCCACTCTGTTCAGTTCTGTTTTATATTATGACTCATAGAGGTCCAGTATTTTGGCTATATCTCTTAAACCATATGTCAGATTGAACTAGAACTAGCAACATATGAAAGTAGACTCCCAAAACAAAAAATAGACAGCAAAATCTCATTTAAAGGATTTCAGCTGAAGGTTATATGATCTATGGAAGTTGACACTGAAATCACCATCACCTTGTAAGGTAGGTTCAGTATTTTTGGCATAACGCACAAGCGACACATTGGATTGAGGTGAAACTGGTGCCATATCAAACTAAACTCAAAGAGCTTTCCATAGATAGATAATTCATCAAATTTCAAGTTATATACTAAGAGATATGCCTTCTAGAAATTGACACTTGAATTGTCTAGTACAATAGACAATCTTTGGATCATAACTTGCACAATACAATGAGTTTAGAGTTGATTCTTTTTGCATTGGAATGTATATGATAGGAGCTTTCTTATGATACATTACTTGACACATTTAGATCCAAATGAATTGATTGAGTATGAAGTGGCACCTCAATACACGTGAGTCCAAAAACACACTCTTGGAAAATAACATGTGAGTGTTACCCAGAAGCTCAAACCCATAGTATAATATGCATGTGCACTCGAGAGAGGTCATTTTTACTGGAGTGAGAGCTTAGTACACTCACAAGTGAGAAATCTCACTCTTGCAAATATGATGCAAGTGTATTCTAGAAGCAGCTGTGAAGTAGAAGAATTTCAGTAACACTCGAGTAAGAGATGTTGAACTCGAGTGATGTCCAGATTTACACTCGAGTCCTATGAGTGTGACACTAAAAGTGTTTACCTGAGAGAATTCCAAAACCTAAAATCTCACTTGGTAGAAAGTACAAGTGCACTTCCTACACTTTTGAGGTACAGTTCCAACAAAAAATAGAGCAACATTACGTAACTTCTGAAAATCATAGGAATGATTGTATAGCTCATTTTTTT
Source organism: Inga oerstediana (assembly GCA_963210345.1). Classification (NCBI taxonomy): domain Eukaryota; kingdom Viridiplantae; phylum Streptophyta; class Magnoliopsida; order Fabales; family Fabaceae; genus Inga; species Inga oerstediana. Next base: position 40,794,785 of record OY723410.1, on the reverse strand, counting down.
GGCTTCTAATCACTCTAACACTTCATCATATTAGTGTTTAAGCATATTCCAGGTGATCAAATAAGGATTAACACACAACAAGAAAATGTGACAATGACAGAAGCAGAATGCATTACAGAGTTGTAGCAAACAAACTAAATACGGTTAAAGGTTATTTATTCATTATGTTTTCACTTGTTATTATACATAAACATTAATTAACATATATTTCAAGTGAGAAATAAGAGATTAAACATTTGGATTGCATCTTCAAGTACGGATGTCACTAATGACAAATATCGTCTCTCAAAGTGATGAGTTCCAGAAGCCAGAAATTCATCTTTTGACTAATGATCCAACATACCCATGACTAACACTTTATCATATTAGTGATTAAGCATTTTGCAATATGAAATAGGAAATTTAACGTTGAGATTACAAATCAGATGAAAAGAGTCAATTGTGGCGAGTAGCATCATTACACAGCAAATATCAACTACCTGCCCGACAAAAGATTGACCCACCATGAATGAATGTCTGAAACATAAATGCTCTACAATTTGACGTACAGTTCATAATGAATCATCCTGCTCTTCAACGAGATGTTCTACTCTACAACGGATATTTTATAGTGGCTAGTTGTCTAAATGCACTCAACGGTCAAATAAAGCAATGTGACTCCAACAAACAAATGCTTACAACAGTTATCTTCTACAATTCATCTATAAATATGGTAGCATTCAAAGAAGAGAAAAGCAAAGAAAAGAGCAACAATGCCAACATGTGAATATCATGAGTCATCCACTTCAACCTAAACATTCTCTATTCTACAGCTTCTATATTACTTCTGGTTGAGAGAGTGATTTGTATTGTACTTCAGTGAGCATTATATCCACTCTGTAAGAGAGTCTGTAAACACATTCAACTATATTTCTAAATTGATCTCAAGGGAGAGGGACCTTGAGTGGTTTGATTTCCTTACAAGGAGTTGTAAAGAGAATCGCCGGTAAGACTTTCTGCTCGTAAGACTTACAAGGTCCAAGTAGTAGAGAATGTTACTACTCGTAAGACTTATAGGGGTGTAAGCAGGAGAGAACTTTGCTGCTTGTAAGACTTGCATGGGTAAACAGGAGGGAAAGATCTTCAGGATTGCTCTGCTCATAAGACTTGTTGTAAAGGGGATTATCTTGGGTAGAGATTTGTAAAAGGTTTTACAAGTGCCCAACTAAACATGTGGATCTGTAAAGGCTTTTCTCATGCTCAGATTAAACAAGAAGATAGTAGATTTGAAAATCTTGGGAGGAGCCTGGGGAATGGACGTAGGCCATCGCAAATTGGACCGAACCAGGACAAATCATAGTTTGCATGTTCTCTTCACTAAGCTCTTACATTCCAGCATATTTTATTTAATCTAACTATTGATTAATAATTCATTACCTTTATACTTACCGCTTTCGTTAAGATGCGAAAAGATTTTCAAAGCTCTTAAGTTTTTATCATACACCAAATTCACCCCCTCTTAGGTATCGGCTGGTTCTAACAATACCTTTGCAAATTTGTAGTGGCTCCTAGAAAAACAACTAATCCTTATATTTATAGTCATTTTGTCAAGCAGCTACAAAGTAGCCGCTACGACTTGATAGCTTTTTTATAGTGTGAGAAGTGGTCTTTGGAGTAGGATAAAAGGTAGGAATATGAGCAAGCTGAGTAGTAGCATAGGAAACAGGCTGAGTCTGGGCAGGCTCCAAGGCATCCAATCTTTTTTTCCAAATGATCTTAGTAGGCTCCCATTTTCTAACAATAACTGAGTTTGAGTCTCTTTATGAGCAATCATCGCCTTGAAGTTCTAATTCACTATGTCACACACTGTATCATCCTATCATCAATGTGAGTTAGAAACTCAACATTTGTGTTGGTTAGATTAACATGAAAGCCCTGAAGTACCTCCTTTAGATATAACTTAATGGTAAAAATTGGGAATGAGGGTGCAGGGGAGTCACTTTATGCTGAAGACTGAGATCATCCAATTTTGAAGTCTTTGGCTCTTATCTCTTTCACTTCTTTGGTGTGATGGCATAAGGATGACGTAGCGGCATATCTATACCCAATTGGCTCTAAGTAATAAATACCATTTTCCTATAAGAAAAGTGAGATCAATTTTGGAAATGGCATTGGTATAGACTTGGAGGAGATGTATATGTAACTCTTGATCTCTAAAAAGATTATTTCCCCTAAATTCCTGTTCTCTTTACTCAGGATAGAAGACATCATTCTGCAGTAACGTGGGTGGAATTATTTGACTTGTTCGCTATTTCCTAAGAGTATATGTACAAAATAATCTTATGAAAATCACACATGATGCTAGGATTGAAATTGAAGATTCCCATAAGATCTTCAGATATAAGAATACTATACATCTCTCCTTGAGTGAATTATCTAGGTGGTTCATAAGGTAGCTATTATATTCCCAACCACTTATTGATCTTACAGGGTGATATGATGAACTTTTGCCCTCTAATGGTGATTTCTAAATCGTCTCTAATTATTATTCTTCACTTTGTACAATCTTCCATAGGTTTAAGATAACAATAGAAGTGTCTCACAAGTTTTGAACAGTAAGGTAAATGAATGGATAGCCATGACATATATTGTCCAAAATAAGGAAACAAATCCTGTTTAAGAGACTCTAAAAGAACTTGCAGATTAAGATATAACATCTTACATATAGGTCTCTTAGAAAAATGTGTCTTGAATTTCTTTGAATTATCAAGTGTTAAGGAATTGTACTCAGGAGGTGCTAACAAAAGATCTTCTTTATTCTCTCTATCTTACTCGTCTTTAGGAGGAACTACTAGTGGAGTAAGGGTTATAGAAGGTCCAGCCTAGTTTCTTGGCCTCTTAAGAATAAGCACTTCATCAAGCATTTAGCCATAATTTTGTCGATTCAAGCTGATAATTAGCCTCCTGTTTCTCCATCTCATTAAAAGAAGGAGTATCTAAGTCACAGTTAGAATTGTAAGGGGTTAGTGGAACTTTTGACTTACCCCTTTCCATCGAGCTAGCAGAAGTAGCTCTTGCCATCAATTGAGTAGTTGTAGGCTCTAGTATAACTATCCCTTCAGTTTTTGGGTTGAGGTTCCAGTGGTGATTTATCTTGAACTTTTGATTTCATAGAAGGAGGAGGTGACAAAGGAAGAAAGGACTCCTCTTGCTCATTGATTATAGTCTTTGTATGAGCCATGTGGAGAAAATGCCTGAAAGCTTGTAAATTTCAAATTGCCTCCTTTTGCCCTAGCGATTGTTGAATTGGAAGCTGAAGAATTTGAGAGGTTTTGGGAAGTTATTGATGGTGAAAATGTAGGGGTTTTGTTCAAATATGTGCTAGGAATGATTTGTGAAAATTTTGAGAAAGAGCACTAGAAGTATAACGTAGAGTGATTATGCAAAAAAGAAGCTTCTTTAATATATAAAACCCTGGCCCCGATATCACTGAGTGACCATATTCTTCTATCACTTGAGTGGCGATGCCTAAATAACTAAATTGAGTGAAAAGCATAATTCCTCAATCAAGTAATCATGTAATTACTCAAGAATATGTCCTAGATGATCAGGTTAATTAACTGTCCTTGTTGCTGGTTACTTGAATTCAATTATGGGATTATCACTGGTTTAACTTGTTTCATGTTGATGGTCACTCGAGTGATGCTTGGCTATTCATCTTCCATATTTTGTTATCACTTGAGCGGTTACTAGAGTGATGAGCTTTTATTACTACTTTAAGACATGACATTGCCATGATGCTTCTTCCTAGTAAATTCATTCCCCATCACTCAAGTGATCACTCGAGTGATGTCTGTTATCACTAGCACACATCACTCAAGTGAAATGGTAGTTATGCCCACTCTATTAATCCCTATTTTCTATACCCGCGAGCAGATCATTTTCAATCCTCTAGCAAAAAAAACTTTCTAGATACACTGATGCTTAAGTCAGTCCAAAAATCATTAAAACATATATATTAAATAATAAAAAACACACAAAATGAGAGAATTTCCATACAGTTCATTAGGTTTTACCATTCCTAATTCTCTTCATATGTACAAAAATTGACCTTTAGCAAGTGGTTTGGTGAAGATATCTGCCAATAGGAGGTGAGTAGCTATGAACACCACTTTGACATTCTTATTTTGCACATGATATCTAATAAAGTGATGTCTTATGTCAATGTGCTTGTTTCTTGAATGTTGAACTGGATTCTTGCCTAGGCTTATGGTGCTTGTGTTGTCACAATTGATAGGTATTTCTTTTAAGTTGATGCCTAGATCTTGAAGTTCCTGCTTTAGCCATAGAACTTGAGCACAACAAATTGTAGCAATAATGTATTTTGCTTCTTGCTGAATCATGAAACTATAGATCCATTAAGAAACTAATGTTACCACTTATGCACTTTCTTTCAGTCTTATATCATCTATGGTCTGAATCAGAGTAAGCCATCAAATATTTATTGCCTCCTTTCAGATATGAAATTCCAAGTTCAGTCGTATCATCCAAGTATCTGAATATCCTCTTCACTATTTCAACATGTGATTCCTTAAGTCCTAATTGATATCTTGCTCATATGCCAACACTGAATTAGATGTCTAGTCTACTTGCTGTCAAGTAGAGTAGTGATCCAATCATCCTTCTATATTTGGTGATGTTGAAATCAACTCCCTTGACATTAGCATCTAGTAGTATTGTCAACTTAAAAAGAACACTTAACCACTTAAAACCTTGGCAATCATCCTCCTCGACAAAGGCGCAGTTTGATAAACCCATGTCATGTGAGTTCCAAAAAACCTAGGTTTTAAAATGTAGCATAGTAGTGTTGGAAATTGTGCCCAAAGGGCCAATCATTATACTTTAAACATTATTAATTTAATGAAATTTCTCCATTCTGTTATCATATTATTTGCATGTTAAATGTGATAATTGTATCCTTGGATAAATCATAAAGATTATCCTAAAATATCCCTGGTTGGTCATCTATGCGGGAGCAAAGATGAAACAAGACCAGTATGACTTTGATTAGATATGGAGATACGAATCAAAGTCTTAGGCACTTGTAAGAGAACAAGGTGCTGGACCGACCCACTATGAGAAAGCTACATGGACCAAGTCATAAGCTTTTCCCATGTATAACCACGTCACAATGCCCTTAGACTTGAGGTCATCATGGATTCCTATATGAGAGTTGCTAAGCTTTAAACTAGTCAAAACTCACTTTTGACCGGGTAATAATAAAGGCTACGCTCGGGCTTGGCGGTTTTTCATGTAGAGGAATATGAATGATCAAGATGGAATCTGTCCCTCACATTAGTAGAGAGATATTACTGGGCCCCTCGATGAGTGAGTCTGAGAAATGTATGGCCATACTATAATGGAAAGGAGTTTCCATTTCTATTGTCAGGCTACTTAGAAATCGAGAAATAAATGGTTAGGAACAAGAGGATGACATTATCCATACCTTATCCTTGACTGATATATCGTGTGACAAAAGAGACGTGACATGGTTGTATGATAGGTTGCATCGTGTTAATGATCCTCATATGAATTGGGTAGTTGTAATGTCTTGCTAGAGGCCGCTTACGACTTTTGGGTTAGTACAGTTATTCGCCCACTGCCAACTTCATATGGGCCTATAGGGTTGCACACAAGAATGGCCCAACACGAGATAATGTTTAATTTAGGGTGGACGAATTTTATATTTATATACATATATAATATAAAATTCGTTAATAATATTATATAGATATATATTTTCGAAATACATATCTTATATATATGTATGTGTGTGTATGTGTATTATATGATATTATTATATTGTGTTAGTTTTAAATTTAATCTATTAAGATATATTAAAATTAATGACTAACATGATAGAGATATATTATCTCAGATTTAATTTATGAAAATAACTTAAATCTAATGGCTCTTTATTTGGATTAAATAAATAGGTTAAATTAAAACTGTTGGACATATTTAATTTAAACTAAATTTATTTAATTAGCTCATCAAGATAATTAATTGTTAATTAATTTTGAAATTAATGAAGATTAATTTTGAAATTCAAATATAGCCCTCATAGGTTATAAACTTGATTGAGCAGATATACTCATACACGCATGAGAATTTAGAGCCGCAAGGGAAACCCTAAGAGACATTTGGAGGTGCTAGCTTGTAGTCTCTGTTGGAGAACATTCGTGTGGATACCGGTAGAGGGATTGGACATGAGGTGTTGGCTCCTAGAGATCGTGAAAACCCTAAGTTGAAAAAGGTATGAATCTTTCTAACTCGATTTAAACGCCGTTAATAGATCCTCTATTAGGATGGATGAAATTTTTTAAAATTCTTCCGCTGTGCCTGTCGATCCTAACAGTGGCATCAGAGCCAGGTCAATTATGTGTTTAAATTGAGTTTATGATTCTTATACATGTGATATATATGGAATATGTACGTATGTTTATAAGAAACGTCTGAACATGTATTTGAGTTAGTTAATACGAAACAAAACTATTTTGAAAGATGTGATCTTGAAATTCCACTAATTTTTTGTTTTCATTTAAATTAAATCATGAAATTGTTTTCATTTACGTTTCTGAACATGTATATCTTGAAACATGTATGTTGTTTTCGTTTTCGGATAGCGTTAAATCGGGTTGGGTACCTGAGATCATAGTTGGCGGCAATCTAATTGGGTCTAAGTTCGGATAACTACTTAGGTATTAGGGATCCGAAACTATGGGGAAGACAATCTGGATCAGAAGCATTCTGGGCTGTTGTTGTGTTTTTGAAATTGGCTAGCGGCCAGCGGGACCGCCGTAACTACTTATTCGTAGCGCAATATAATCTAATCACAACATTTATTGCTTTTCATATTGTATGAATTCTTGTTGTGGTTTATTTTTCATACTTGTTTGGGTATGTGGTGAACAACATGGCTTTAGATTTTACAAAGGGTTGTAATATTTAAATACGGCCTGCGTGCCATGCCTTTCTCTAAATACTCTCAATGTACATTCTCTTCTCATCTCACTCCCCTCGAATGTTTAAACTAGGTTTCTCTCAATGTATTTCTTTTCTTATTTAGAGAAGTCCTCTCATTGGCTTGGGAGGATTTTAGGTAGGTAAGCCATGTTGTGTCATGTTTAAATTATGCTTTTGATTAGATTATTACATTAATACTTTTGCGTTTATATGTATTTATCTGTATGAGATACGACCAAGATTGCATTCATATAAACAAGACTAATTAATTGAGCCCTCGGAATCAAATCTTAAGTCATCATAATGCCATCAATTAATGAATACTTGTCAAAACCTAGATCGCTCAATTGTGGAAACCACCAAAGTGGATGCACTTTGAGTTATCTTGATGAGACAAGCATGGGTAATGGTACCGCTCATAATATTCATTCTTGTTTTGACTCAATTGAGATTAACAAAACGGTTTTGAATCTCAAGGTGTTAGATGGAATTAAACATGTCAGATCATATGATGATCGAATCCTGTAAAAATCTTAGAGTTACATATGATGTAATTAGTAAATAGGTTACCTACCTAAATAACTTGATTTAAGCGTCTTTCCAAAGCAGACTTTAGTTTAAGCCAAATATGGATCTTAGCCCACTAATTATTATATTGTTATATTGAGGGTTGTTAATTTAGTAGGAGATTACTTACTAACTTTGCATATTTTAATTGTAGAATCATGTTGACTAGTAACACTGCTACACTATCGTTGCGATTGGTCCTTGAGAAAGACAAACTCAATGGGGCAAACTTTCTTGACTGGTTCAGGAACTTGAGAATTGTTCTCAAGTAGGAAAGAAAGACTTATGTCCTAGATCAATCCATTCCTGAGGAGCCTGCAGCTAATGCTCCAAGAGCTCAGAGAGATGCTTACATGAAGCTTAAGGATGACTCTGTAGATGTAGGTTGCCTGATGGTTGCCACTATGGTTCCAGAGCTCCAAAGAGATATGAAACTAATGGAGGCTCATGAGATGATTATCTATCTCAAGGAAATGTTCTAGCAACAGGCAAGGCAAGAAAGGTATGAGACCACAAAGGCCTTACATTCCTGCAAGATGGCTGAAGGTGCATCAGTTAGTACTCATGTGTTAAAGATGAAAGGCTATATTGATCACCTTGAGAGGCTTGGATTTCCCATGAGCCAGGAGTTAGCTACGGATTTGATCCTGAACTCAATCCCGGAGAGTTATGACCAGTTTTTTATGAACTACATCATTAACAACATGGAGAAATCAATTTCTCAATTAACAACATGGGATGCTCAAAACTGCTGAACAGAGTATTAAGAAAAAGCCCATTACTATTTTGATGGTTCAGAAAGGAAAGGGTATGAAAAGAAAGGGAAGGGAAAATGGAATGGTAATGGCGTGAGTGGTAAGACCAAAGAGTCAAACAAGCCCGAAACCAAGCCTGCACCCAAGAAGGCAAAGCCTCCAAAGGAAGGAGTATACTACTTCTGCAATGAACTCGGTCATTGGAAGAGGAATTGCAAACTCTACTTGGAAGATCTGAAAAAGAACAAGAAGGATAGCGGGGCTATCACTTCAGGCATTTATGTTATAAACATTCATTTTTCTACTTCCTCTATATGGCTATTAGATATTGCATGTGGTTCTGACATTTGTACAAATGTGCAGGGTCTAAAGAACAGTAGAAAGCTGAAGAAGGGCGAGGTAGACCTACGAGTTGGAAACAGAGCAAGAGTTGCTGCTTTAGCCGTAAGCACTTATGAATTAGTTCTGCCCAGTGGGCTTTTATTAGTTTTAAACAATTGCTATTATGTTCCTCCTTTGAGTAGTAACATTGTTTCTCTTTCTTATTTGGATCAGGAAGGTAATATTTCCATCTAGGAATGGTAAATCTTCTATTTATCGTAATGACATATTCTATGCTGATGGTGATTTGCATGTTGGTCATTATATATTAAATTTGGAACATCCTAATAATGGGAATATCTATAATGTAACTACTAAAAGGATAAAATCAAACAATTTGAATCTGACCTTCCGATGGCATTGTCGTCTCGGCCATATAAATGAGAAACACATTTCTAAACTCCATCAAGATGAATTTCTAAACTCATTTGATTTTGAATCATATGATACATGTGAATCTTGCTTATTAAGAAAGATGACAAAGGCACTTTTTAATGGGCATAGTGAGAAGGCCACTGAATGGGCCTCATACATACAAATGTATGTGGACCATTAAATACAACTACTAGAGGAGGTTATGTCTACTTCATTACATTTATGGACGACTTTAGTACATATGGCTATATCTATCTAATGAAACATAAATCTAAATCTTTTGAAATGTTCAAAATATTCTATAATGAAGTGCAAAACCAACTTGGTAAAACAATTAAAGCACTTCGATCCAATCGAGGTGGTGAATATTTGAGCCAAGAGTTTATTGACCATCTTAGGAGTTGTGGGATAATCTCACAATTGACTCCTCCAGGAACACCATAATGGAATAGCATTTCTGAACGGAGGAATCGAACACTATTAGATATGGTTCGACCTATGATGAGTCAAATAGACCTTCCACTGACCTTTTGGGGACATGCCATAGAGATAGCTGTGTTCACACTAAATCGTGTTCCATCTAAGGCAATTAAAAAGACGCCATATGAGATATGGACTGGAAAGAAACCAAGTTTATCTTTTCTCAAGATCTGAGGATGTGAGGTATATGTTAAGCAACAAGCCTCTGATAAATTAGTGCCCAGATCCTCAAAGTGTCTTATGCGTGCTTCTGTCGCTAAAGCAATCAATTAATAACTAAGACAACATACTAATGCAATATAGTGGCAACATAGGTCATTCTCCCAAGGAGCAATATGTGGATTTTCTCTAGAATTGAATTTAGGTGATAAAAAATGCAATGGAATGAATCTAAACTAAAATGCAAAAGACTCTAAAACCTATACAAGAATGAAACTAACCTAAATGAATTCAATTGCAATTTTTGGGGGTTTTTATGAAAAAAGAATTAAGATGCTAAGCAAAGAGAATAATCAAAAGAAAGACAAACAACAAGGGTTTAGTTCAGTTATGATAATGAAGAGGACAACTTAAGATTCACATGGATTTAGCTTTCTTAGCCATTCAATTTATTAGACCAAAGGGAGGTTAATGAAAAATTTGAATTAATAAACTTAATCACCTAATTGAAACATGGGAAACCCTCAAGCTCAATAACTCCTAATCCACTAGAAAACTCATAATGGAAAAAGTGGTGGTTAATTAAATCTATTAAAAACCAATCACAATTGTTAAGATAGTTTTGGAAATTATGTTCACAATTGCCTAATTAAACAATTTGACAATTAAACAAAGTGTTTGTTATTCGAAATGGTAAGTTTCTAGAAAGAGAGTTTGTCTCTAAAATAACCAATGGGAGAAAGGTACATCTCAAAGAAATTCAAGAGTCACAAGATAGTACAAAGCCACAAATGCAAATTAGAGAAGACTCACAACAAGTTGCTGAGTCTCCTCAAGTAACATAAGGTCCACGAAGATATTATAGGACACAGTATCAACCTCAGAGATATAGATTTCTGATTACTAATGGCCATGATGTGTTACTCATTGAGAAAAATGAACCAACCACCTATCGAGAAGCCATAGTAAGACCAAACTCCTAGAAATGGCTAAATGGTATGAAGTTTGAAATGCAATCCATATACGACAATCAGGTGTGGACCTTAGTCCATCTACCTGAAGGTGTAAAAACCATCGGGTGCATATGACTTTTCAAGGAGAAAACTAACATGATGGCAATGTAAATATCTTTAATGCACGACTGGTTGCAAAAGGATTCACTTAAACTCATGGTATAGACTATGATGAAACCTCTTCCCCAGTTGCAATGGCCAAATCAATTAGAATATTTCTTGCCATTGTAGCATATTATGACTATAAAATAGCATTCCTTAATGGAAAGCTCCTTGAGGACGTGTACATGACACAACCTGAAGGTTTTGTGCATCCAGAGGACTTTGGTAAAGTTTGCAAGCTTCAAAGATCCATTTATGGATTAAAGCAAGCACCTTAGAGATGGAATCATCATTTTGATGAAGTAGTTAAAGAGTTTGGATTCATTTAAAATATTGATGAACCTTGTGTTTACAAGAAGGTTAGTGGGAGCACAATTGTATTTTTAGTGCTTTTATGTAAATTGTATCCTACTTATTGGGAACGACATTCCTACCTTGCAGAGTGTCAAGTCTTGGTTAGGAAAGTCCTTTTCAATGAAAAACTTAGGTGAAGCCACCTATATCATAGGGATTAGGATCTATAAGGATAGATCCAAAAGACTAATAGGCCTAAGTCAGAGCACATACATAGACAAGATACTACATGGTTCAGTATGCAGGATTCAAAAAGGGGCTACATGCCCATGTCTCATGGCATCCATCTTAGTAATGATCTATGTCCTATTACACCTGATCAGCGAGATCGCATAAGTAAGGTTCCATATGCCTCAACCATTGGATCCATCATATATGCCATGCTATGTACTTGACCAGATGTCTCATTTGCCTTAAGCATGACCATCAGATATCAACAAGATCCTGGTGAGAGTCATTGGACTACGGTCAAGAATATCCTAAAGTACTTAAAAAGAACTAAGGACTTATTTTTGGTTTATAGTGGATTGGATTATGAGCTCTGTGTAACCGATTACACAGATGTAAGTTTCCAAATTGACCAAGACAACCTTAAATCGTACTCTAGATATGTATTCCTCCTGAATGGTGGAACAGTAAGCTGGATGAGCTCCAAGCAGAGCACTATAGCAGATTCTACAACATAAGCTGAGTATATAGCAGCATCGGATGCAGCTAAAGAAGCCGTTTGGATCAAAAAGTTCATTACTGAACTAGGGGTAATGCCTACCATCTTAAATCCAATAGATTTGTTCTGTGACAATAGTGGTGCTATTGTACAGGCCAAAGAGCCTAGGTCACATCAAAGGACCAAGCATATACTCAGGCGATTTCATCTTATTAGAGAAATCAATGATAGAGGTGATATAAAGATATGTAAAGTAGCAGGAGAAGACAATGTTGTTGATAGTCTTACTAAGTTGCTTGCACAGGCAAAGCATGAGAGTCACGTTAACACAATGGGAATTAGGCAAATTAATGATTGTACCTAGGGCAAGTGGGAGGATATTGGAAATTGTGCCCAAAGGGCCAATCATTGTACTTTAAACATTATTAATTTAATGAAATTTCTCCATTCTGTTATCATATTATTTGCATGTTAACTGTGATAATTGTATCCTTGGATAAATCATAAAGATTATCCTAAAATGTCCCTGGTCGGTCATCTATGCCAGAGAAAAGATGAAACAAGACCAATATGAATTTGATTAGATATGGAGATACGAATCAAAGTCTTAGGCACTTGTAAGAGTACAAGGTGCAGGACCGACCCACTATGAGAAAGCGACATGGATCAAGTCATAAGCTTTTCTTATGTATAACCACGTCACAATGCTCTTAGACCTGAGGTCATTGTGGATTCCTACATGAGAGTTGCTAAGCTTTGAACTAGTCAAAACTCACTTTTGACCGGGTGATGGTAAAGGCTATGATCGGGCTTGGTGGTTTCTCATGCAGAGGAATATGAATGATCAAGATGGAATTTTTCCCTCACATTAGTAGAGAGATATTACTGGGCCCCTCGATGAGTGAGTCTGAGAAATGTATGGCCATACTATGATGGAAAGGAGTTTCCATTTCTATTGTCAGGCTACTCAGGAATCAAGAAAGAAATGGTCAAGAACAAGAGGATGACATTATCCATGCCTAATCCTTGACCGATATATCATGTGACAAAAGGGACGTGACATAGTTGTATGACAGGTTGCATCGTGTTAACGATCCTCATATGAATTGGGTAGTAGTAATGCCTAGCTAGAGGCCGCTTGCGACTTTTGGGTTAGTACAGTTATTCACCCACTGCCAACTTCATATGGGCCTACAGGGTTGCACACAAGAATGGCCCAACACAAGATAATGTTTAATTTAATGTGGACGAATTTTATATTTATATACATATATAATATAAAATTCGTTAATAATATTATATAGATATATATTTTTGAAATACATATATTATATATATGTGTATGTGTATATATATTATATGATATTATTATATTTTGTTAGTTTTAAATTTAGTCTATTAAGATATATTAAAATTAATGACTAACATGATAGATATATAGTATCTTAGATTTAATTTATGAAGATAACTTAAATCTAATGTCTCTTTATATAGATTAAATAAATAGGTTAAATTAAAAATGTTGGACAGATTTAATTTAAACTCAATTTATTTAATTAGCTCATCAAGATAATTAATTGGTAATTAATTTCAAAATTAATGAAGATTAATTTTGAAATTTGAATATAGCTCTTATAGGTTATAAAATTGATTGAGCAAATATACTCATACACGTATGAAAATTCAGAGCCGCAAGGGAAACCCTAGCAGACATTTGGATGTGCTAGCTCGTAGTCTCTATTAGAGAACATTCGTATGGATACCGGTAGAGGGAGCGGACCTGAGGTGTTGGCTCCTAAAGATCGTGAAAACCCTAAGTTGAAAAAGGTATGAATCTTTCTAACTCGATTTAAACACTGTTGATAGATCCTCTATTAGGATCGGTGAACTTTTTTAAAATTCTTCCGCTGTGCCTGCCGATCCTAACAAGTAGCTCATCCTAGGTCATTCTTGTAAGGAGATTAATTTTCAAGTTTCTAAATAGTTAAGTAATAAATACCTTAAAGATGTGAGAAATCATTTTAAGAAGTTGTTTTTGAGACAAATAAAGTAATATAATCTAATTCAATATTTTTGTATTTTTCAGTTTTCAAGACAAAGAAGAAAACAGAATAAAAATTAACAAGAACAAAAAAAATTCAATAAACTAATACAATGATGAAATGAGATTTACTTAAGTTGAGACTTTAATCTTCCTTGCTTGCTAATGATAAGAATTCAATAATGAGTCAAAAGGATAGACCTAAGTTACCATTAAATCCATACTTGCAATACCTATTTAATTCATTCTACAAAAGCAATTAAATGAGTACTACTATTCAACACAATAAATCTAACTTAAGGAGAAGAATACTTAACTTCCAACTCTAAATTGTAATTACCATTAAAAAAATTCAAAGCATTCTATTTAGTCATTTAAAATCCACTCAATGGAGTCAAAATAAACAACTCAACCTACTCTTATTATGAATCATACAAAGCTCAAGTAGTCAACTCATAGCTTAACCACCAAGTTTATTCATTTGGCATAAAACAATCTAGGTCATAACCATATACTTAACCTAGCCAAATAATTATGAACTAGAAAGAGCGCTTAAAGGAATTCCATTGAAGTTTATAAGTTCAAACTATTACCCAACTTAAAGAAATCACCAGGACTTGGCTACTCATAGAAGAGGAAGATGAAGCTCGAAGAAGGATGAGCAATCAACCACGGAGAACAAAGGCAAGCTACAGAATCTGTTTGGTCTTCAAATAGTCGTCTAAATGAGTTTCCAATCTTTAATATTCTATTCGGTCAACCTTTAATTGTCTTTGTGAGATTCTATGTTTTGGACGATAACAAATGGTGAACAAATGGTTTCATAAATGGTTTGATAAAACAAAGGTTTTTGAACAAAGAAGCAAGGCTTTTTGAAGCATGCAAAGCTATTACTCAGTGAGTACTCGAGTAATAAAAAGGAGAATAAGTCACAGAACAGGGAATAAAGTCTCTGGCAAATTTTGGAAGGGATTACTCGAGTGATAACCCTTCATTACTCGAGTGATGTGTGTTGAAAATGTCTTCAGCCTCTAGGCCAGATTTTGAGAGGTATTACTTAAGTGATCACTTGACTGATGACCACGGATCACTCGAGTGACCACTTGAGTAATGACGTAAGAAATGAGAAAGTGACTCTCTGCCAAGATTTTCATAGGATTACTTGAGTTGTAACTTGAGTGATTACTTGAGCGATGAGATCAGATTTCTTGCTTTTATTCTCTGCTAAGTTTTGGAATGATCACTTGAGTGATAAACCTGAATCACTTGAGTGATCACTCAAGTGATGAAGTCCATATCATATGATAATCATATGTTGTTTATTGATCTATTTTCTATATGATTAACCCTTCTTTGTATTAGTATTATAAGTATATTTCTAGGAAAATAATGAAGAGATCATGCAAGATAAAGAAAAGTCAATTTATGGAGCATAACATCCACCAACCACAATGACTATTTTTTTAAATATAAAGAATGGTCAACAGAAGCTGCATAACTCTAACAGACATGTTGAAATGCTACCAACAGCCATCTCAACTCATCTATAAATATGGGAACACTTAACAAAGAGCACAGACACTGAAAACACACGAACATACATCGATCAATACATTCATATTGCTCTGTTTTCTCATATTTATTCTTTATACTTGGTGTTTATATATTTACTCTATCAGAGAGATTTTTATTACAAACTTAATATTTGTTATTGAGACACCTTGAGGTTGTAGATCCTTGAGTTGGGGATGAGTTTACATCATGTAAGGGGGAGCAAGTGTTCGAGAGTGGAACTTGCTTTATACAGAGGTGCCAAGAACCCACTGAATCTTGAAAGATATACTGAAACTCTCAGAGGAACTCTGAGAACTAGACGTAGGTCAAAGTGGTTGTGGCTAAACCAGTATAACTCCTGGTGTACACTTCAGTGATATCTCTTCTAGCTCTTAACTATGTTTTAAATTCTATCAATTTTTTATTTACGGTTCGATTATTCTATGAATACCCAATTCACCCCCTCTTAGGTGAAACACTTGCACTAACATTTGGTATTAGAGTATAGGCCTTCTTGTTCAAGTATAACAACCTAAGAAGGAGCCAATGGCAAGTATGGGTGAAGGAATACTTCTAACATAGCTTCTATCACTAAACCACCAAGTTTCAATAGCAAACACTTCTCTTTCTTGAAAGCGAAGTTCAAAGTATTCGTAAAGGCTATTGAATATGGATTGTGGGAGGTGATTGAAGATGGAAACCATGTACCTGTAAAGATTGAAGATTCAAAAAAAGTTCCAAAGGCACTAGCAAAATATGATGAGAATGACAAAAAACCCATCACTCTCAATAGCAAAGCAATCCTGATGATCCAAAGCAATCCTGATGAGCACTTTAGGATTTGCACACTTCGAATGGCTAAAGAAATATGGCAAGCTTTGGAGATAGCTCACAAAGGAACTTCAGGAACAAATGAAAATTGGATCAACACTCTGGTCACTGAATTTGATCTACTTCGAATGAAATCAGGTGAGTCAATAGCTGAATTTGAACTTAGATATACTCATCTTATTAATCAACTTGCAGCACTTGGGAAATTCTATGATCAGAATACCCAAGTAAGGAAGATACTGAATATACTCTCTATTGAGTGGGAAGCCAAGGTTACGGCAATCGAAGAAGCAAAAGGTGAATCAATGAGATGTATTGCTTCTCTATTTGGAAGTCTCTTTAAATGAAAGCAAATTGAAGTTCAAGCATGAACTTGAAGAGATCGGTTGCAAAAAGAAGAAAGACCTTGAACTCAACGCAAAAGATGAAATTCAAGAAGATGATGAAGATTTTGACAATGATGAAATTGGTCTGATAATAATACGATTCAATAAGTTTTACAAAAAGGGCCAAGGATTTAGAAATTTACAGAAAGGAAGAACCAGTAGCAAAAGGGAAACCAAAGAACATATTATTTGCTATGAATGTGGAAAACCAAGACATTTCAAGGTAGAATGTCTAGAAATGATTCAGAAGAAAAAAGAAAAGAGAGAAGAAAA
Organism: Inga oerstediana; assembly: GCA_963210345.1. Lineage (NCBI taxonomy): Eukaryota > Viridiplantae > Streptophyta > Magnoliopsida > Fabales > Fabaceae > Inga > Inga oerstediana. Next base: position 40,777,842 of record OY723410.1, on the reverse strand, counting down.
ATTCTTCAACAAAAAGAAAGCTTTTGTATCCGCTATATAGGGAGATAACTCCTCTAACGAAGATAGCGATAAAGAAGAAGTAGCCAATATCTGTCTAGTTGCTCGAGAAGAAATGGAAGAGGATGAGGTAACTGATTCTGATCCTACCTATGATGAATTACTTTCCAAATATAATGCTTTACATTCTGAATTCATCAAAGTGGTTAAAGAATTAGTTGTTTTCAAAAAGAAGAACAAAAATCTTGAAGAAACACTTAAAGAAGTTTTAGAAAATATTGTGAAAATTGTCCTTCTTTGAAAAAGAAAAACACTAATCTCATTAAAACTCTTGAAAAATTTACCAATGGTAGTGAGATATTAAGTGTCATCCTAAAAGCTCAACATTTTGTAAATGATCGATCTGGTATTGGATACAATCTAAAATCAGATAAAAGGAAAGGAAGAAAGAAAATAGGTGGCAAATCATACTTAAATTATTTTCAACATTCTGTACATGTATCGAATCTTTTTGTATATTGCAGTTACTATAATAGAAAAGGTCACTACACTTCATCATGCATTCATAAAAAGAAAGTAAAAATAGGAACCTATAAATGGATACATAAAGGATCATATGTTCAGAAAATATTTTGTACTAACCCAAAAGGACCCAAAAAGATATGGGTCCCTATGATTTAATTGTCTCTAAATTGCTTATATGCCTCAAAGTATCCAGAGGCGCCAAATGGAATATAGGCAGTGGATGTTCTTGACATATGATTGGTGGTTTCGATAGTTTTACCATGTTACAACCAAAGGAAGGTGAAAAGGTAAAATTTAGAGGAAATCAACTTAGAAAGATAGCAGGAATTGGTGAAATAAAAAATGATAAAGGAATACAAGTCAAATATGTATATTATGTTGAAGGCTTGTGTCAAAATCTGCTGAGCAAAAGTCAAAGAATAGATAAACATGACTGGGTGATATTTGACTTAGAATAATGTCCAATCATGAGCAAGAAGAACTTACAATTAGAGAAGAAAAATCTTAAAGCAAAGCATAGAGAAAAAAGGGAAGGTAATTGTTATACTCTTGATATAAGTAAAAATGTTTCTGACAATTGTTTTCTAAGTAACACTGATGAAAGTTGGTTATGGCATAAGAGACTAGCTTATGTCAATATGCACCAACTCAGCAAGTTACTCAAAAAGGATTTAGTAATTGGTTTACACAAAGTAAATTTTAAAAATTTTTGATTTGTGGTGCATGTCAGATGAGTAAACAAACAAAATCTTATTTCAAATAAAAAATGAAATCACAACTAGCAGATCAATTCAACTGCTGCATATGGATTTAGTTGGACCAGTAAGAGTTAAAAGTCTTAGTGGCAACTTATATTCATTAGTCATTGTTGATGATTTCTCTATATTTACATGGACTATTTTCTTATCATCAAAGGATGAATTCTTCAATGAATTTATTGTTTTTGCCAAGAAAATGCAAACTGAGAAAGGTAGTCCATTGCAAGTATCAGTACAGATCACGGTGGAGAATTTGAGAATCAAGCCTTTAAAGAATACTATGACACTAATGGCATTGATCACAAGTTCTCTGCTCAAAGGATACTTCAACAAAATGGAGTCGTGGAGTAAAAGAAAGAGTGCTCATTGAAATGGCTAGAGCCATGCTAAATGAAAAGAATGTGTCTCAAGTTTCTAGGCTGATCTAATGAGCACAATATGCTACATTTTAAACAGATCCTACATTATTATAAAACTTGGAAAGACACCGTACGAACGATATAAAGGAAGGAAGCCAAACCTTGTTCATCTGTACATCTTCGATTATAAGTATTTTATTCATAATAATGGTAAAGATAACCTAGGAAATTTGATTCTAAAATTGATGAAGGAATATTCCTAGGATATTCTAACCAAAGTAAAGCATATAGAGTTTTCAACAAATAAACATGTGTAGTTGAAGAATCAATTCATGTTGTGTTTGATGAAATTGAATCCTTTGACAATATTATTGATGATGAGCAGGAAATAGTATTAAACTAAGAAAATGCACAAGCTAACCCTAAACCTTTCAATCCAGAGGTTAACCAAACAAAGGAAGAAGAACAACCACTTGGACCACCTAGAGCCTAGACATACAACAAGAGTCATCCCTTAGAACAAGTTATAGGAGATATAAATGAGGGAGTTAAAAATAGAAAAAAAAATCTTTAATGAAGTTAGTTTTTATGCATTCATTTCTGAAATTGAACCTTCTAACATTGACGAAGCCCCTATCGAACAATGATTGGGTAATAGCAATGCAAGAAGAACTCAATCAATTTGAAAGGAATCAAGTTTGGGATTTGGTACCCCAGCCTAAGGATCATCATTGGCACAAAATGGGTATTCAAGAACAAACTTGATGAATCCACAATTATTGTCAAAAACAAGGCAAGATTGGTGGCTAAATGCTATAATCAAGAAGAAGGTTTTGATTATAAGGAAACGTATGCTCCAGTGGCTAGATTGGAAGCTATACGAGTACTTTGAGCTTTTGTGTGCATCAAGGAATTCAAACTCTATCCAATGGATGTAAAGAGTACATTTCTAAATGGCTATATCATGGAAGAAGTGTATGTAGAACAATCTCCAGGTTTTAAAGATGTAACTAAGCATGACCATGCTTTCAAACTAAGAAAAGCATTATACGGTTTAAAACAAGCTCCTAGAATATGGTATGAAAGACTTAGTAAATTCCTCTTCAATCAAGGTTTTATATAATGAAAAGTCGATACAATACTTTTTATTAAACAAAAATGAAATGATATTTTATAGTTCAAATATATATTGATGATATTGTTTTCGGTGCTACTAATGAAAGTCTGCGCAATGAATTTTCTAAGATAATGCAAGGGGAGTTTAAATTTCTTTCTTGGTTTGTAAATCAAACAGAGAAAGAATGGAATTTTTGTATCTCAAATGAAATATTTAAAGGAGCTATTGAAGAAATACAGGATGGATGAAGCAAATGGAGTAGATACGCCAATGAGCTCAACTATGTTTCTTGATACCGATGTCAAGGGAAAAGACTATAACAACAAAAGATATAGAGGAATGATTAGATCATTACTCTATCTTACTACAAGCATACTTGACATCCATTCAGTGTTGGTATGTGTGCAGGATATCAATCAGTACTAAAGGAATCACATGTTGAAACCATCAAACAAATCTTTAGATATCTTGCCAACACAGTAAAATTATGTATTTGGTATCCTAAAGGTGGAAATAAATACCTAGTTGCATACTTAGACTCTGATCACAGAGGTTACAAGACTAATATAAAGAGTACCATGGGCAATGCCAATTTCTTGGAAGCTCACTAGTATCATGGTTCAGCAATAAACAAAATACAGTGTCTTTTTCATCAACGGAAGCTTAGTATGTTGCATTGTCAAGTTGTTGTACATAAGTACTATGGCTGAAGCAACTACTACAAGACCTTGATATAAACTTGAAAGATATACCTATATACTGTGACAACACCAGCACGATAAGCTTGGTAAAGAATCTAGTCCAACACTCTAGAACCAAGCATATTGATGTCAGACATCACCTTGTTAGAGATCATGTTCAAAAAAAGGATGTCAAAGTGATATTCATCCTAACTCATCTTCAAATAGCAGATATCTTTACAAAATCCCTTGCCAAAGATCAATTTTTATTTATACGAAGAGAATTGGGAATGGTAAATCTCAATGAATTGTAAGTATTATGTGTTAGAAAATGTAATCGAATTATGTTTTGATGATTACTGACTTAAGTATCAAAGTATCTAGAAATTTGATTTTGTAGGACCTTGATACTCTGTTATGTGGTAAGTAAAGTAGAGGTAAATAAAGATGCTAATAACTCGAGTGACGACTTCAAGTGATCAACAGATCACTCATGTGATAACTGGAAGTGATGGTAAGCATCACTCGAGTGACCACTCGAGTGATCACATGAAAATCAAGGTAGTGAGCATTACTTCAAATTTATGGAAATTGAAATGGCAGAACGGTTGAATCTAAATAGTTAGAAGTTGAAGAGACTACTCACTTGAGTGAGCACTCGAGTGATGTCTTAAAATTACTCAAGTAAGCACTCGGGTGATCAATCAAGTTTCCACTCAAATCTACCATCAAGTAACTTCAAATCACAAAGGGAATACATAGGTAATTACAATATTACTCATGCCAGGAAAGCCTTTAAAATACAATACTTTTATTTTTCTGGTATGATTACTTGAGTGACCACTCAAGTGATACCCCATAATCACTCGAGTGACCATTCGAGTGATGTCAGGCACAATGGCTTTTAAGTATCGGCACTCTGTCATTTTCAACATTTCATTCTCAAAGATTCTCTCTGACCTCTACTATAAATTTCTCACAAAAGCTTACCCACTCAAAACCCTGATCAAAACCCATTCAATTTCACTCTAAAAAAATTCCTAACTCTTCTAGATTTTCTTGCCCTAACATGCGACTGTTGGTACTCAAAAAAAGGGAAAACTCAGATTTTATGCTTCAATCACAATGGTAAGGAGCAAGGTGCCTCAAATCATTTCCTTAGAATCTCTTAAGTCCCCAAAATCATCTTTCGTATAGAGTCCTCTAAATGTACTCTACCTCCTCCATCTCCAATGAAACAAAAGACATCTACAACTCTGAAATCCAAACTGAAGGATAAAGGGATTGAAATTAAAAAGCCTATAACAACTAGAGGGAAGTTTAAGGCTACACCACAAGGAAGAGGAAAGAAATCAACCCCTCTGACTCCTCCTTCTATCGATTCCTCTAACACTCCAACTTGGTTAGAGCAAGAACAAAAGAAATCAAACTGTGACAAGAAGTTTGAAAAGGCTATGGCAACAATGTTAAATAAAGCATTCCAATCCAAAGGAGTCAAGCAAGGAACCTCCTCCAAGTCCACCAAGTTTCATCTATAGAATTTAAAAGGGAGAAGTTGAGGAAGTAGATGACACTATTCCCCCTAAAGGCTTCAACACTAATAAGCTCGAGGAATTAAAGAAGTACAACGAATTCTTCTCCAGAAGAAAAATATGTAAGATGTACTGCATTGATCTTGAAGTTCTTTTTGAAGCTATAAAATTTGATTTGAACAAATATCTTGAGGGATATATGCCTTGCCTATCTGTGAATCTTCCTTACTACACTAAGGTTGTCAGGCACTTCTACTGTAATTTATAACCAGTAGAAGATGCTCTTAATGAAGCCATAGAAGAGGGAATGGAAACAAAAGTGAGAGGGAAGAAATTTAAGATTTCAGCTTCAAAGATAAACAAATGGTTAAGGATTGAGAACCTACCTCAAGACAACTTAGCCAACCTCAATCCAAATGATATCTTCAGTATCCTCAGGCCCGGTGAGAAAGTTGGACCATTAAACTTCAATCCGAGCGAGATGTGTGATTTTCATAGAGTACTTTGGTATATCTACTCTTGTGCATTAGTCAACAAGTCCAACAATTTCACTCATTTCATTGACTGGGATTATGAAAATATGGCCTCTCTATTGCTAAAGGAGAAAAGGAATTTGGGAGAATTGATCTACTCTGATATCAAAAGATATAGATTCTCTAGTACTCGACCTACACTGATGCCTTTTCCCCAGTTGGTCTCCCTGTTTCTTAAGAAAAACAAGATCTGGTTTTTGGAGGTGAATGAACATGTTGAAAGGCTTACACTGGTTGGGAGGAATTAGATTAGTAAGCTTGGGATTGAATTACCCTTGAAGAAGCCTATGGAGTCCACTTACAAGAAGAAGAGGGCTTCTGAGGCTAAGACTATAAAGACAGAAGATACTCAGTCCTCTGCTCCTGCCACTTCTTCATCACCATCCTTCTTTGGATCTGTGATAAAGAATTACTTGAAGGAGGTTCTCCAAGACTTCCATGTGGACATAGCAAACACAAACGCAGAACTGGTTACCCACAAGAATCTTAAGATGAGGGAGTTAGCTAAACATATGAATAGGCATAATAAGATTATATTGGATCAGACACGTATCATTCACGAGCATAATCAGGCCATGTTGGCACAATAGTAAGCTTAGATTAGCCCCTTACAGGAGATTGGGAATCTTCTGATGTCTCTGCATGAGAAGGTAGATGCCTTTGCTCCTAGTACCTTGACTCCTAGTCCATCTATACCTACCTCTGTCCCAGCCTCTGGTTCTGTCCCAGTCACTGAGCCTATTCCTACTGCTATCCCTCCTCCCATTATACCTAGTACCATCCCGAGCAACTTTATATTCACTATGACTGACCCATCCTCATCTGAGCCCATCCATATTACTCTTGATAAGTAAGTTTAGCCACATATAGTGCCTACACCAGTTGCCTCACCTGCTAGTACTGAGCTCTCTTTCAATCCCCTTCACACCACACCTCTAAGTGAACATTCACATCATTCACCCACCACTACTAAGGAGGTAGTGGTTACTTAACAGTAGCCTTAATCACCAACACCACATTATACTCCTCTATATGTGCTAGATCCATAGGATCCACTCCATATCCCTTCACTTGACCTACTACAACCTATTCCATCTGAGTTACCTTCCTTTGCTCTAAGAGGAGGATATACTCATAATGATACATTCTCGCCCATCCCAGCTATTCCTATCATAGCCTAAGATCCATGACACACTAGCTCTAGTTCCAGTATCTTTGCCTAGGCCCATTTTCAATGATGTCAAAAATGCGGAGAAGAACTAGTGATTTTGGTGGACTGACATTGTGCCTTTACCGTGTAACTGTCATAGCGCATACGGGTGTATAGGGATTTTAGGGAGTTTTCATGACTTATGAACTCTTATTGCATTCTAAGCTTAAATTTATGATAGTATGAATTCTGAAGCTTAATACTGTATAATTGTCATATTTCTAGACTAATGGAGTTCCATTTTTGAATGCAAGGTTGCTATGAATTTTCAAAGCAAATGATTTTGAATTCAAAATGTTTTCAAATGTTTTGTTCAAAAATCACCAAAGTTTTGTCATCATCAAAAAGGGGGAGAATGTTAGATCTATGTCTTGATGACAATAAATGGTGAACAAATGGTTTAATTAAACAAAGGTTTTTGAACAAAGAAACAAGGCTTTTTGATGCATGCAAAGCTATCACTCGAGTGATTAAAAGGAGAATAAGTCACATAACAGGGAATGATGTCTCTAGCTGACTTTGGAAAGGATCACTTGAGTGATTACTCGAGTGATAACCCTTCATCACTCGAGTGACCACTTGAGTGATATGTACTAAAAATGTCTTTAAACTCTTGGCCAGATTTTGAGAGTTATCACTCGAGTGATGACAATAGATCACTCAAGTAATGTGGTAAGAAATGAGCTAGTGACTTTCTGGGATCACTTGAGTATTCACTCGATAATGGTCCTGAATCACTCGAGTGATCAGATCAGATTTGTTGCTTTTATTCTCTACCAAATTTTGGAAGGGATTACTCGAGTGATGCCCCTGAATTACTTGGGTGACCACTCGAGTGATGTGTGCTGAAAATGTCTTCAAACTCTTAGCCAGATCACTTGAGTGATTACTCGAGTAATGACCACGAATCACTCGAGTGACCACTCAAGTGATGACCATGGATCACTTGAATGACCACTCAAGTGATGAGGTAAGAAATAAGCCAGTAACTCTGCCAAGATTTTCATGGGATCACTCGAGCATGATCACTTGATTGATAAGATCAGATTTGCTGCTTTTATTCTCTACTAAATTTTGGAAGGGATCACTCGAGTGATAATTCAAGTGATGACCCTGAATCACTCGAGTGATCACTCCAGTAATGAAATCTAGATTTCATGATAATCATCTATTGTTTATTGATATGTTATCTATATGATTAACCCTTTATTGTATTAGTATTCTAAGTATATTTTCAAGAAAATAATGAAGAGATCATATAGAGAAAGAAAAGTCAAGTTACAGAGTGTAACGTCTACCGACCATAATGGCTATTTTTCAATTATGAAGAATGGTCAACAGAAGCTGCGTAACTCTAATAGACATGTTGAAATGCTATTAATGGCCATCTCAACTTAGCTATAAATATAGGAACATTCAACAAAGAACACAGACACTAAAAACACTTGAACATACATCAATCAATACATTCATGGTGCTCTACTTTCTTATATTCATCCTCTATACTTCAGTGTTTATATATTTACTCAGTGAGAGAGATTTTCATTACAAACTCAATATTTGTTATTGAGACAACTTAAGGTTGTGGAACCTTGAGTTGGGGATTGGTTTACATCGTGTAAGGGGGAACGAGTGTCCGAGAGTGGAACTTGCTTTATACTGAGGTACCAATAACCCACTGAATCTTGGAAGATATAATGAAACTCTTAGAGGAACTCTGAGGATTGGACGTAGGTCAAAGTGGTTGTGGCCGAATCAGTATAACTCCCAATGTACACTTTAGTGATATGTCTTCTAGCTCTTTACTGTGCGTTAAATTCTATCAAGTTTTTATTTATGGTTCAATTATTCTGTGAATACTAGATTCACCCCCCTCTTGGGTGAAACGCTTGCAGTTACAGTCTTCAATTCCTTCCTTGTCTTGAGTCTTGCCTCTTCTTTCTTTTTTCTTCTTGAGTCTTGCCTCTTCTTTCTTTTTTCTCCATTAATTAATTTGGTCCCCTTCTCTTTCACGTCTTTTTCCCTTTTTTTTTGGTTCAGCCGCCACCTCTAGTGTCTTTTAATTCATCCTTAGATTAGCCACACCCTCACACCTCTTTCACCTCCTTCCATTCTTCCATGTAGTCCCCTTCGTTCCTTCCTCTATTCAGTACTCTTACCCTCCTTTTTCTTTTACAACACAAAATCATCTGTAGCCACCTCCCACAAAACTAAATGGTCCCTACTACCACTTGCTTCTTCAATTCTCTTTGGGTTAAAAAGTGATTTAAGGCATGTTTAGATTAGGGGTGAAAATTTGTTTTAGGATTAGGCACAAAATTACAACCACCAAACAAGGCCCTTACGCATTTAATCTCCTCTTAGAAAAAATGTGAAAATAAATTCTGTGCTTGTGAGGTTCCTCTTTTTCCCTTCATGAAGCTCCAAAATGACATCTTTGACCTTGAACAATAGACAAAAGTTGAGCCCCATCATCACCTACAAAATTAGATTCACATAGGTAATATCTTTTGCTCACAATTAACGAATAATGTGAATAACAAATTATTGGAAATTGTGCTCTAAGGGCCAATCATTATACTTTGAACATTATTATTTTAATGAAATTTCTACATTATGTTATCATATTATTTGCATGTTAACTGTGATAATTGTATCCTTGGATAATTCATAAAGATTGTCCTAAAATGTCCCTGGTCGGTCATCTATGCGGGAGCAGAGATGAAACAAGATCAGTATGAATTTGATAAGATATGGAGATACTAATCAAAGTCTTAGGCACTTGTAAGAGTACAAGGTGCTGGACCGACACACTATGAGAAAGCTATATGGATCAAGTCATAAGCTTTTCTCATGTATAACCACGTCACAATGCCTTAGACTTGAGGTCATCATGGATTCCTACACGAGAGTTGCTAAGCTTTGAACTAGTCAAAAGTCACTTTTGACCGGGTGATGATAAAGGCTACGATCGGGCTTGGTGGTATTTTATGCAGAGGAATATGAATGATCAAGATGGAATTTATCCCTCACATTAGTAGAGAGATATTACTGGGCCCCTCGATGAGTGAGTCTAAGAAATGTATGGCCATACTATGATGAAAGGAGTTTTCGTCTCTATTATCAAGCTACTCAGGAATAAGAGGATGACATTATCCATGCCTTATCCTTGATCGATATATCGTGTGACAAAAGGGATGTGACATGGTTGTATGATAGGTTGCATCGTGATAATGATCCTCATATGAATTGGGTAGTCGTAATGTCTTGCTAGAGGCCGCTTGCGACTTTTGGGTTAGTATAGTTATTGGCCCACTGCCCACTTCATATAGGCCTACAGAGTCGCACACAAGAATAACTCAACATGAGATAATGTTTAATTTAGGGTGGACGAATTTTATATTTATATATAATATAAAATTCATTAATAATATTATATAGATATATATTTTCGAAATATATACATCTTATATATATATATATATATATATATATATATGTGTGTATATATATTATATTGTGTTAGTTTTAAATTTAATTTATTAAGATATATTAAATTTAATAACTAACATGATAGAGATATAGTATCTCAGATTTAATTTATGAAGATAAATTAAATCTAATGGCTCTTTATTTGGATTAAATAAATAGGTTAAATTAAAACTGTTGGACAGATTTAATTTAAACTAAATTTTTTTAATTAGCTCATCAAGATAATTAATAGTTAATTAATTTCAAAATTTATGATGATTAATTTTGAAATTTGAAAATAGCCCTCATAGGTTATAAACTTGATAGAATAGATATATTGAGATGCACATGAGAATTGAGAGCCGTAAGGGAAACCCTAGGAGACATTAGAGGCGCTAGGACGCAGTCTCGGTTGGAGAGCATTCATGTGGATACCGGTAGAGGGAGCGGACCTGACGTGTTGGCTCCTAGAGATCATAAAAACCCTAAATCATAAAAGGTATGAATCCTTCTAACTTGGTTTAAACGCTGTTGATAGATTCTCGATTAGGATTGGTAAAATTTTAAAATTCTTCCGCTGTGCCTGCCGATCCTAACACAAATATTAATTAAAAACACAATAATTTAACCACTATAATTCCTAAATTTCCCTTCAGTTAAATCTCACATTTATACTTAATCATGCTCAAAATATTCAATTAAGTCCCACAAAAACCTAATATTAATTACTAAAAATATATAAATATTAAGCTCTATCAAGCTCATTAGTGTCTGAGCTCCTTTGGCTTGACCCATTCCAAATTTCTTTGAAAGTTCTTTGAGATATTTGGTTTGAGAGATAATATCCCATTCTTCCTTTATTTGATTTGCAATCCGAAGAAGAAGTTCAATTCTCCAATCATTCAAAATTGACACTTTTCCTGCATCATCTTAGAGAATTCTCAATAGAGAGATTCATTAATAGCACCAAATAAGATATCATCAATATAAATTTGTACAATTAATTTGTCATGCTTATTATGTTTGATACACAAGGTTGCATCTTCTTTGCCTCTAACAAAATCTTGATCAAGGTAGAATTTACTAAGACATTCATACCAAGCTCTTTGAGCTTGTTTAAGACCATAAAAGGCTTTCTTAAAACTAAACACATGGTCGGCCTTAGTTACATGTTTAAAACCATGGGGTTTTTCTACATATACTTCTTTCATGATCTAATGATTTAGAAAGGTACTCTTGACATCCAATTGATAGAACTTGAATCCTTTGATTAAGCAAAGGCTAAAAGCACTCGTATGTCCTACAATCCTACTACTAGAGCATGTGTTTTTTCATAATCAATTCCTTTTTCCTTATTATAGCCTTCCACCACCAATCTTGCCTTGTTTTTGACAATGGTTACGGATTCATCAAGTTTGTTCTTGAATACCCGTTTGGTGCCAATAACTAGATGGTCTTTAGGCTAGGGTATCAAATCCCAAACTTGATTGCTTTCAAACTGATTTAATTCCACTTGCATTTACAGCACCGAATTATTGTCTGATAGGGCTTCCTTAATGTTTGAGGGTTCAATCTCAAAGATAAAGGCACAGAAGCTAACTTCATTTAAGATTCTGTTTCATTTTTGCACCTTCTCTAACATTAGCTATAATCTTGTCTATAGGATGATCTTTGATATATCTCCAGGCTCTAGGTTGAGTTTGATTACTTTCAGTTCCATAAGAATCTTCTTCTTTTCCTGATTGAGGGGTAGGAGAATTTGAAATGGTTAAGTCTCCTATTTCATAAACTATATCTAGTTCTTCATCACTAGGCTTTGGTTGAGACTCGATTTCAGCAAACACAACATGAATAGACTTTTTAGCAACACATGTTTGTTTGTTAAAAACTCTATATGCTTTTCTTCTATTTCAATATCCTAAAAGTAGACCTTCATCATATTTATGATTGAATTTACCAATATTGTCTTTAACATTGTTGTGGATAAAGCATTTGCATATGAAGAATGTAGATAAAAAAGATTTGGCTCTCTTCCTTTGAATAGCTCATATGGTGTCTTGCCAAGAATTGTTATGTTATATGCTGTATTTGAGATATAGCAAGTTGTGTTCATTGGATCTTCCCAGAAAACTTGTGATACATCTTTCTCATTCAGCATTACTCTTGTCATATTAGTGAGAACTCTATTTTTTCTTTCTTCAATTCCATTTTGTTGTTGAGTTCTAGGACCTAAGCAATGTGGTCAATTCCATTTGCATCACAATATTGTATTTAAATTAATTAAGTATTAATCATATATCAAAAATCGGAATATTCGGATGATATATATTAACTTTCAATTTTTCATTATACTTAATTAACTAACCTTGTTAAGCAATGTCTAATCCAGAAAATCTAATATATTATTATTTCATTAAAAGTTTTGCTTTATTGGGAAGCATGTCTTCTCATTTCCCGTACTCTAACTGATTAAGGGGGCAGCTGACCCAAAAGTTTGACACACAAAAATTCTATGGAGTTAGCCGTGGCGAGCTTAAGGTCATTGTGACAATAAGTATATGGTAACATTTTGAATGCCCAGAGTGTTGGCTTTAATGCCAGCAACCAATTTGCCATACTCACTTGGCATAGTTATGCCCAGAGTGTCTACTACAGTCACAGTTATTGCTCCTTCTTTTATTACTTTGCTAAATATTTCATAAAGAAACTTCCTCTTTGATTTGCAGGTGACATTAATTTAATAAAGTACTATTGATGGATGAGATCTTTTTCTTTATACGGTAAATTACACTAAAATCTTATAAACTTTGAGTAATATACAAATAACTCCCTTAACATATAAAAGTTAATAATACACCACACTAAACTTTTAATTTTGTGCAGATAACCCTTAACCATACATCAATTATGTATACCCTATTAAGTTTTATTTTTTTTATTTACATATAACACAAATAAACTTTGAGTTATATGCATATGACACTCTTAAACTTTCAAATATGTGCAAATAATAATTAAGGAATGCACAAAAGTTTAAAAAAGAAGTTGGTAGCATAAATGCAAGAGTTTAAGGGAGTTTGGTGTAAAGTTTTATGGATGAAAGGGGTTATGAATATATGACATAAAGTTCATTCATGGGAGTGGTGTATAATCTAGTCTTATCTCTATGTGTGGGCAATATCCCGAATTTTAGGACTAGAAGCTTGAGAATGAGTCTGAATGAAGTAGATGGTTAAGCCCAGCATAGTAAGAATCCCAAATATATTCAAGGGCTAAAGGACTCAAAAGCAAGTGTAAATAGGTATACAAACTTCACTTGGAATAAAGTATGAATTTTGGTACGAATTAGTTGAAGGAAAGTACCTGATTCCTTTAGGTTGTATCTAAATGATATAAAACCTATTAGATATGATTAGTTTTGATGATATCAAATATAGATGTGAAATGATAAGAGCAAAAAGTTTATATAATGTATTTCTTTGACTAACTACTATATTTAATGTTACATATTTTGTAGATTAGTCAAGCAAAGAATGAAGAAGATTGAATTAATGAAAATGAACAAGAGGAAGAAGAAGGAAGAAATTGAAGATAGTCAAGGAGATGCTTACTTTGGTTATGGAGAATTATTATCAAGAAGAAAACTAAGAAGAAAGATATTGAAGAATGAAGAACTTGGAAGATCTATCATGAATATCAAGATTCAAGTTGTTAGATGTGATATTGGAGGTTTCTATAATGATACCGGAGGTTTCTATGATCAAATGATGGTTGGAATAGGTTAATACGAAGCTAAGATGACTTATATATGAGTTTTGGCACTTCTAGAGGTGTTATGCTCGAGCACAAGGTGTTTCACTCGAGCACAGGAAGAACTCACTCGAGCACAGATGGATTCACTCGAGCACGGGGTGAATACTCTGTTCTACTCTGTTTTACGTTCAGCCTGAGCAAGGTCTGGTATTTTGATCATATCTCTCAAACCACAGGTCGGATTCACCCGAAACCAGTGGCATATGAAAGGGGACTCACAACACGTAAAATTGGCACCAGGATCACATTGAAAGAAGATCAAATGAAGCAGATATGAATCGTGGAAAATGAAACTGAAATCACCGTCACGTTTTGACATAGGTTCGGTAGTTTGAGTATAACTCACAAACCACACATCGGATTGAGACGAGACCAGTGCCAAATGAAAGTTGACTCAAAGAGCTTTCCATGGATAGGTAATTTGCCTAATTTGAACGTATATTCTAGGAGCTATACCTTCTGGAAGTTGACGCTTGTGCAGACTAGCGAAATATACACTCTTTCGATCATAACTTGCAGAATACAAGGAGTTTGGAGCTGATTCTTGTTGCATTGGAATGCATATGGGAATAGCATTCTTATGATACATCATTTGAATCAAATGAACAAAATTTTTCTAAAGTGGCCCCACATCACCCGCGAGTGCAAAAACTTTCTCTCTGAAAATGTCGTGCGAGTGATGTCCAGAAGCAGCTGAAACGTGAAGAAAGTTGCAACACTCGAGCACTAGGATTCATGCTCGAGCATTGGATCATTTCTCACTCTAGCACATGGAAGTTTTGACATGGAAGTGATAACCCGAGAAGAAGCATGTACATGAAAACTTAAGGCGCACTCGAGCAGGACGTTTTGTGCTCGAGTGATGTCTAGAATTCACTCGAGCAGATGCGAGTGAAGAGCTGAGAGTGCTGTCCAGAGAAGAGTCTCCCAGTGCAAAATTCAAGATCACTCGAGCAGAAGGAGTTGTGCTCGAGTGAGGGACCATATCACTCGCGAGTACAAAATCTCACTCTTGTTAAAATGATGTGCGAGTGATAACCCGAGAAGACACCCCCAGTGGAAAATACAAGATCACTCGAGCAGAGGAAGTTGTGCTCGAGTGAGACCCCATTTCACTCGCGAGTGAGAATTCTGTCTCTCTGAAATCCTATGCAAGCACAACCCATGAACTAAAGCATATGAAGGAAAATAAGGAGATTACTCGAAGTGAGCCATTCATGCTCGAGTGATACTCTGCAGAAGACCAAAAAACACCAAGTCTCACAGCGAACAATCCGAATATGGTTACATGTTTTTGAATCAGTGTGTTTTCACTTGTTATTGATTCTAAATGTTAGCTAACATATTTTTCAAGTGTGAAACAGGATATCAAACGTTCAGATTACAAATTCAAATTTAAAGTCAATTACGGTGAACTTCATCATTACACACCGAATGGCGGCTACCAACCACGACAAGCAAATGACCCACCATGAAAAATTGTCTGAAACACAAAACGCTCCACAACGTGATGTACAGCTCAAAATGAATCTTTCTGCTATTTAACTAAGACGCTCCACTTTGCTCCACAACGGACAGGAGCTTGTTTTTCAAATATGCTCAAACATTCAAATGAAGCAATGGGACTCCAACGGACGAATGCTCACAACGGTCATCATCTTCATCAACTATAAATGAGAAAGCATTCAATATCGATGGCAATAGAGAAAAGCGGAGAAAAACTGAGACAGCGAGCAACTACATAGAAATGTGAATCCTCTGCTTCTACCCATACACTCTCTGTTCTGCGGTTTCAATATTACTTTTCATTGAGAGAGTGATTATTTGTATTGTACTTCAGTGAGCATTATATCCACTCTGTGAGAGAGTCTGTAAACACTTTTAACTATATTTCTGGGTTGATCTCAAGGTAGAGGGACCTTAAGAGGGTTGATTTTCTTACGGGGAAGCAGTAGAGAGAATTGCCAGTAAGACATTCTGCTCGTAAGACTTACAAGGTGCAAGCAGTAGAGAACGTTGCTGCTATAAGACTTACAGGGGTGTAAGCAGGAGAGAACGTTGCTGCTCGTAAGACTTGCATGAGTAAGCAGGAGAGAAAGATCTTCGGGATTGCTCTGCTCGTAAGACTTGCCGTAAGGGGGAGTATTTCAGTGAGAGATTTGTAAAAGGTTTCACAAGTACTCGGCTAAACTTGTGGGATTGTAAAGGCTTTTCTTGTGCCCGGATTAAACAAGAAGATAGTGGATTTCAAAATCTCAGGAGGAGCCTGGGGACTGGACGTAGGCCATCACAGATTGGACCGAACCAGGATAAATCACAGTTTGCATATTCTCTTCCCTAAACTCTTATATTTCCAACATATATTATTTAATCTAACTATTGATTTATAAACCTTCATACTTACCGCTTTCATTAAGATATGAAAAGATTTCAAAAGATCTTAAGTTTTTATTATACACCCAATTCACCCCCCCCTCTTGGGTGATAGCTGGTTCTAACATTTGGTATCAGAGCCAGGGCTCTTGTTTAAAGGACTTAACCGTCTCAAGAGTTACAATGGCTAATTTTGGGTGTTTTATAGTTTCAGAAGGTTTTGATTATACAATCCCACCTCTTTTGAAAGATATTGATTTTTGGTTTTGGAAAGCTAGAATGACTAGTTTTATAAAAGCTTTTGATTTTGATATGTGGAATGTTTTTACAAATGTTTTTGATTTCAAACCAAGAAAGGATTGGACAGAAAGTGAAAAGAAAATGTTTTCATTGAACATTAGAGCAATGAAAATTCTGTATAGTGCTTTAACCGAAAATGATTTTGAGAAAATTAGATTTTGTTCTAATGCTAAACATATATGGGACACTCTTGATTCTATTTATGCTTCTAACAATTGTGTTGAAGTTGAAAGTGTTGACAGTTCATGTGAAACTACACGCTACGCATCTACTATGCATGAACAATTGGAAGTTGATGATGAAGATGGAAAAATCATAGAACACTTCTATACAGTCAACATGGATGAACAAGAAGAAGAGGATTCCCGAAAAGAGCTCAGTGTGGATGAACATGAAAAATCACTCTCCGGAGCTCAAGATGAACTTAAGGTAAAAAGTTCCAATTCTTTGTGTGATTTTCATAAAAATGATTTTCAGAGTTTACAAAAGTTTGTTTCTCAACCAATTGGTGATTCTATTGAGAAAAGCAAAAATGTTTTCAAATATGCTGGAAAGTTTGTTGGGAAGAAAGAATATTCAAATCAAATCCATTCGAATTTCTACTCTCATGATCGACATAATACTTGCAAGATATTTCATAATGTATATCTTGATACAATTTGCAATTATTGTGGTAAATCCGGTCATATTTCTCACACATGCTATATTAGAAGAAATTCCCATGTGAGAAATAAGTATATTTGGGTACCGAAGAAACATGTAAGGTTTAATACTAATAATCAAGGACCCAAGTATATGTGGGTACCAAAATGTCCATCTAGTACTTTATGTATGCAGGATGATGTGAAAAGAAATGGACATAAGGGTAAAGAAAAGATGAAAAAGAAGCCAAGAGTTTCTCATGCGCCAATAAAGAGGTTCATACCATTTATATCAAAAAGGAGAACTCTCAAAGCACCCATTGCTGGAGTTACAGAGTATAAACAGAGAAAGAAGCAATGGAGAAAAGGAGTACGTTCCACCTCAAGAATGAACTACCATAGAATACCATTCAACTATCTTGAGGAGAACAAGAAAAGGAGGATCTCTCAAGCATCAAATAAAAGACTCCTGGAGTCTATATATTTTGAGAGAAGGTTGCCAGCACCCAAAGCAAGATATTCAAAGTATCAACATCATAGAAAGATGCAATGGGTAAGCAAAAGCAATCCTCCAAATATCTAAGGCAAAGGTACACAATGATAAAACCTCCTATGCTGTTGTTTGTAATATTTATTGAGGTTTATACTTTGTTACTTGTTACCTTAGGTATAAGCATTGCACATATGTTTTCACAATCTTTAGAAAAATCATACATAAAGAGTTGCAATGTTCGTTAGTCTAACTTGTCATGCATATACATACTTCATGAGAAAACAATGTTTATGCATAAAGTCATACTTAATTCATTATGTTCAATTTCTTTGAAGTGATTATATTCTTAGAGCATGTGAATTATGATTCTTTTAAGCTAACCATAAGTGAATCCAAGTAGAATTGGATACCCAAGGAAGAAAAATGGTTATATGATTTTTGCAGGAATAATTTGAAAAAGAATCATGACATTCGAGTGCAAGGCATGTTAACACTCGAGTACTGACACTCTCGTGTTCATCAAGAATAATGTCACACACTCGAGTGAGAAGGGAGCACACTAGACTGCATAGAGAACTCACCTAAAAGTACAACAAGAACTCATGAAAGCCACAGACACAAATGCATAAATTAGCTTTAAAACATGGATTACTCAAGTGATCTTGGAGGACTTGAGTACAAAGATACAAAGAGATGGAAATTAACTTGGGTGTCTACAAGTTACACTCAAGCCAGGTACGCTGTATCAGTAATTTCAAAACTCAACCATCATACTCATTCTTTCCAACTCATTCTGAGTGGTAAATTCTTGCTCATTACTATATATCATTAGCAATCAATCATTTATGGGTTTTAAATTGTTTTTAGATTGCTAAATGGACTGAAAGTGAAATTGTGCATAATCTTTCTATGTATTTAAGTTTCGAAATGCATATTTCAAAAATGTACCTAAATTCCAAATTATGCATAATTTTTCTATGAATTGGAAATTTGAAATGCACATTTCATAAATTTACTTGGATTTCAAATTCATCTTGTTATAAAAATGCATACACATTATTTGAAAATTATTCATATCTTGTTTGCATTTAAATCGGTTTCAAAATTGGAAGTTAATATTTTTATAATGAAAGTCAGAATGCTTCAAATTTATTCATCAAAGTATTTTCCCATCATTGACACATTGATCTTAAATGTGCTATCCAATACTTGAACTCTCTTCATTCCTTAACATGCTAGACCTTACATCTAAACAAGTTAACTATCTATATGAGTGTCAAGTATATTCCCTTGATAAGAATTCAACTTGTGAAAGCCTTGTGCCTAATGCATAAATCATTAGTTGGCCACGTTATTCCAAGCATTATAAATGTCCATTAGTGCATTGAATCTTAATGCATTAACCATTATTGTGGAATAACTTACCGGGATAATATTCTAGAACTCTAGTCATTTGGATCAATGAGTATGTGCTTCATCATCCATAAATTCTTATACTCATATTGTTGCTCAAATACATTACCATTTTTCTTCATCCATTTTTTTTGAGTAACTAGAATCTTGCACTTTAAGTCTTGTTGCCTTGAATATTTATCCATTTTAAGACGCAACTCTAAGAGGCAAGATTATCTCTTGATCAATACTAAAGTCATCATGCTTATATATGTCAAGATAAGCCATTTTGGTTAATTCATTCTTCATATGACTTTTGTTCTTGAGAAAATTCTCCAACATGTTAACTCTTATAATTAACATGTTATCTTAGTTGAATTCCTTAGTGAAGCTTTCTAATATATATTTTATAACTGTTGACTTCCATTGTTTTTGGCATAAGCATTGGTATTTAACAAGTTTCATAAATAAGTTTTCATGCATTCAAAATCTTAATGTCATAATGCATATTTATGATTTGAAATTACATCTGAGATTTTGAAACAATTGGCATATCTCATTATCATTTTTGAAAAACTTGTTTTCATTCATGATTTATCATTTCATAAAAGTTGGTCATTATGGATAGATTCTTTACTGTCTTTGATCCAACTTACATGGATTGCATAAAAAATCATATCAATGACATATTTTCTATATAAAATGCATTTACAAATTGTCATTGATTGTTGAGAATCATCACTCTTTGTATCACTTATTAATCATGCTTCATGACTCAATGGATTGAATTTACTAGATAAAATTATATCTTAGTCTTTGTTGGTTTATGATACTCTTTGCTCAAATTTCATATGATTAATTGTATAAGAGCATAAGAGTTGTTATATCTAATATTGTACGGACCTAAGAGAAGTTGGGTACCAAAGAGCATATCATTATACGTTTACAGGAGTTGACCAAAATGCTCTACTTTTAGATACAAAGACCAAAGGCTAACAGAAAAGACATGACTGATAGTGTTGCAGCGTGAGTTGAAGCAGAATATGTGATATTACTCAAATGACATCCCACCACTAGCAAATAACTAGCTAGTGATACAATCAGAGAAAGAGAAAGAGAAGGAAGATCTCTTAGTAGACCCAGAGGAGATTATTTCAAAGCAGCACAGAGCCAAGAATAAGTTATCCAATATGAATCTTTGTTGCCTACCCATCTTCCTTATCATTTCAAGGTGATCAGACATTTTCACTATAATATGGACCCAACAGAGATGTTCAGAGGAAAATGCTGAGATGCACAGAATCATCAAGCTTGATGAGCCTATGAGGATTCTTAACTACTATCCTAGCTCTATATCTAATCTTCATTGGATTATCTGCTATACCTACACTAGAGCTATGGTGAGCAAGGCCGATAACTTTACTTACTTCATTGAGAAGAATTATCACATAATGGCCTATATTATAAGCAAGGAGGAGAGAAATACTGGAAAGATCATGTCTGTCAGAGAACAAGAGGTCTATATATATACTTCTACAAGTCTCACTCCAAGTTAACACAAGCGGCATAGAGGATGAGAGCTAAGACTTCAAGAATAAATGAGAGACAACACTTTGCTAGAGTTGATCTCCCTGATCCTTCATTCTTTGGTCCATTTGTCTAAGGCTTTCTGAGAAAAGAGCTTCAACAATCACACAGAGCTTGCTACAAACATACTGAGTTCATCACTTCTATGAATGGCAAGATTAGACAACTCTGTGACTTGATCAAATAAGAATCCCACGGCCTTATTCTGAGCTCATATTGGTATCCTGAAGTGCTCACAGAAGACTTCACTTCAGAATCTCTCAGTATCAGTCACATCATTCGATATTGACTAGGACATGATGCATCAATGGACTACAGAGGATTATAACTCGAGTGATTATGATATTACTCGAGTGAGGTATTGTATTCTTGCTTAATTCAAAATCCTTGAGTTGTATCACTTGAGTATACAATCGAGTCATGATTGAGTAGAATCACTCAAGTAACCACTCAGGTGATATTGGGTTATATCTCTTAAAACCTCTTATTAGCATTGCCATTTAATTTCTTTCCAAATATTCATACTTTCAAAATCATTTTCTCTATACAATTTCTAATGGTTTCTCAAATCCAAGAGAGTTATTAACTATTTTCCCAATGAAAATTTTTAAAACCATGCATCAATTAAGGGGGAGCTTCACATTCACATGTGTTTTATATGTTGAAAGTTCATCTCCTATTTGAAAGAAAATCCTTTTAATATACTCATCTGTATTCACCATGTCTTGATTAGTTTTGATGATGAGTTATTCTTACATTGTTCTTTTCATGATCTTAATTTTAATATACCATATGGAAAGGAATAATTTGTTACTTGATTGAACTAACAATTCTCTTTGCAAAGAAAGATTAAATTTATGACAGGAGAATTTGTTGTGTTCAATAGCATTCCTCAACATACTACAAGAAGACTCTATCAACCTTGAGGATGTTTTTAATGCTCTGTCAAGGAATATATATTGGCTACAACATTCAAAGCAATATAACAGAGCATTGAACATGCTAAACAGAAGCTCAACTCAATTGGAGAATCCTAGCAACCACATGAATATATATTGAGTTGCATAACAGAAGTGTGGTGTACATCATCATGACCTAGCATTGCCAAAGGATAAAGCAACGGACTTCATGGAGCGCTTCATCAATTTTCAAAATCTACATGAGCATTTCTATACCTTCTCTCTTTACTTTTCAAGAATACATTTTATATATTTCATTTATCTTGATTACAAAAGTTTTCTTGAAAACCTCTCCAAATCTATTTTCAGTTCCTTCATATAGGGGAGAGTCAATTGTTTTCTTGGTTCATTCATTGTGATTAAAGTCATTTCTACTCTATTTACCTCTCCACAAGCCTTACTTCTTTATATATTTCAAACTTTTTGCCGATGTCAAATAGGGGGAGAAAAATGTAAGAAAAATATGTATGTTACACGTATGTTGCTCTTCGCATTATATATAATATGTATGTTTGCACTTTGCATTATATATGTATGTTGGATTTCATTCAGACATATTTTTCTTAAAGGAATTGTCATCATCAAAAAGGGGGAGAATGTTAGATATGATTAGTTTTGATGATGTCAAATATAGATGTGAAATGATAAGAGCAAAAAGTTTATATAATGTATTTCTTTGACTAACTACTATATTTAATGTTACATATTTTGTAGATTAGTCAAGCAAAGAATGAAGAAGATTGAATTAATGAAAATGAACAAGAGGAAGAAGAAGGAAGAAATTGAAGATAGTCAAGGAGATGCTTACTTTGGTTATGGAGAATTATTATCAAGAAGAAAACTAAGAAGAAAGATATTGAAGAATGAAGAACTTGGAAAATCTATCATGAATATCAAGATTCAAGTTGTTAGATGTGATATTGGAGGTTTCTATAATGATACCGGAGGTTTCTATGATCAAATGATGGTTGGAATAGGTTAATACGAAGCTAAGATGACTTATATATGAGTTTTGGCACTTCTAGAGGTGTTATGCTCGAGCACAAGGTGTTTCACTCGAGCACAGGAAGAACTCACTCAAGCACAGATGGATTCACTCGAGCACGGGGTGAATACTCTGTTCTACTCTGTTTTACGTTCAGCCTGAGTAAGGTCTGGTATTTTGATCATATCTCTCAAACCACACGTCGGATTCACCCGAAACCAGTGGCATATGAAAGAGGACTCACAACACGTAAAACTGGCACCAGGATCACATTGAAAGAAGATCAAATGAAGCAGATATGAATCGTGGAAAATGAAACAGAAATCACCGTCACTTTTTGACACAGGTTCAGTATTTTGAGTATAACTCACAAACCACACATCGGATTGAGACGAGACCAGTGCCAAATGAAAGTTGACTCAAAGAGCTTTCCATGGATAGGTAATTTGCCTAATTTGAACGTATATTCTAGGAGCTATACCTTCTAGAAGTTGACGCTTGTGCAGACTAGCGAAATATACACTCTTTCGATCATAACTTGCAGAATACAAGGAGTTTGGAGCTGATTCTTGTTGCATTGGAATGCATATGGGAAGAGCATTCTTATGATACATCATTTGAATCAAATGAACAAAATTTTTCTAAAGTGGCCCCACATCACCAGCGAGTGCAAAAACTTTCTCTCTGAAAATGTCGTGCGAGTGATGTCCAGAAGCAGTTGAAACGTGAAGAAAGTTGCAACACTCGAGCACTAGGATTCATGCTCGAGCATTGGATCATTTCTCACTCGAGCACATGGAAGTTTTGACATGGAAGTGATAACCCGAGAAGAAGCATGTACGTGAAAACTTAAGGCGCACTCGAGCAGGACGTTTTGTGCTCGAGTGATGTCGAGAATTCACTCGAGCAGATGCGAGTCGAGAGCTGAGAGTGCTGTCCAGAGAAGAGTCTCCCAGTGCAAAATTCAAGATCACTCGAGCAGAAGGAGTTGTACTCGAGTGAGGGACCATATCACTCGCGAGTACAAAATCTCACTGTTGTTAAAATCATGTGCGAGTGATAACCCGAGAAGACACTCCCAGTGGAAAATACAAGATCACTCGAGCAGAGGAAGTTGTGCTCGAGTGAGACCCCATTTCACTCGCGAGTGAGAATTCTGTCTCTCTGAAATCCTATGCAAGCACAACGCGTGAACTGAAGCATATGGAGGAAAATAAGGAGATCACTCGAAGTGAGCCATTCATGCTCGAGTGATACTCTGCAGAAGACCAAAAACACCAAGTCTCACAGCGAACAATCCGAATATGGTTACATGTTTTTGAATCAGTGTGTTTTCACTTGTTATTGATTCTAAATGTTAGCTAACATATTTTTCAAGTGTGAAACAGGATATTAAACGTTCAGATTACAAATTCAAATTTAAAGTCAATTACGGTGAACTTCATCATTACACCCCGAATGGCGGCTACCAACCACCACAAGCAAATGACCCACCATGAAAAATTGTCTGAAACACAACGCTCCACAACGTGATGTACAGCTCAAAATGAATCTTTCTGCTATTCAACTAAGAGGCTCCACTTTGCTCCACAACGGACAGGAGCTTGTTTTTCAAATATGCTCAAACGTTCAAATGAAGCAATGGGACTCCAACGGACGAATGCTCACAACGGTCATCATCTTCATCAACTATAAATGAGAAAGCATTCAATATCGATGGGCAATAGAGAAAAACGGAGAAAAACTGAGACAGCGAGCAACTACATAGAAATGTGAATCCTCTGCTTCTACCCATACACTCTCTGTTCTGCGGTTTCAATATTACTTTTCATTGAGAGAGTGATTATTTGTATTGTACTTCAGTGAGCATTATATCCACTCTGTGAGAGAGTCTGTAAACACTTTCAACTATATTTCTGGGTTGATCTCAAGGTAGAGGGACCTTAAGAGGGTTGATTTTCTTACGGGGAAGCAGTAGAGAGAATTGCCAGTAAGACATTCTGCTCGTAAGACTTACAAGGTGCAAGCAGTAGAGAACGTTGCTGCTCATAAGACTTACAGGGGGGTAAGCAGGAGAGAACGTTGCTGCTCATAAGACTTGCATGAGTAAGCAGGAGAGAAAGATCTTCGGTATTGCTCTGCTCGTAAGACTTGCCGTAAGGGGGAGTATTTAGTGAGAGATTTGTAAAAGGTTTCACAAGTACCCGGCTAAACTTGTGGGATTGTAAAGGCTTTTCTTGTGCCCGGATTAAACAAGAAGATAGTGGATTTCAAAATCTCAGGAGGAGCCTGGGGACTGGATGTAGGCCATCACAGATTGGACCGAACTAGGATAAATCACAGTTTGCATATTCTCTTCCCTAAACTCTTATATTTCCAGCATATATTATTTAATCTAACTATTGATTTATAAACCTTCATACTTACCGCTTTCATTAAGATACGAAAAGATTTCAAAAGATCTTAAGTTTTTATTATACACCTAATTCACCCCCCCTCTTGGGTGATAGCTGGTTCTAACAAAACCTAACTTGGATCTAAAAGAAAATGGAAATGGTGCCTTGTAAGAGGAAAAACAAAGTAAAAGAAAGAATTAATGGCAATATAATTAAAATTGCCAAGAACAAGGGCAAAAGGAACATTGCCAAGAACAAGGGCCAATATTTGATCTTGAAAAGCAAATGTAATCATGAGAATGAAAATCAAGATTTACTCCCTTTTTCACCTCATTAATTCGACCAAAGAAGGGGCAAAAATGGGAAGAGAAAGTTGGTCAACATGTCAACTCATTATTGGCAAGAAGACTTGGTATCTTGAACTTATACACTTAAGGTTTAGGTCAACACAACTTACTCCTCTTCTCTTGTCTAAGTGTGGCCAAAATGCAAGAAAGAGAGAGAGAGTTCAATTTGAAGCCCTCTTATATTCATTAACCATGCCAAGAAGTAAAAGGAGAGAAGAGAGGGGGATGAGTCAAACAAACTTCACTTTGGAAAGTAGACCCTAACAAAAAGCAAGCTTCAAGAAAGGACTAGGTCAACATTTTTGTCTTCCCTTTTAGCATGGAATTTCGATCAGCATAAAGGAAGAAGGAAAGAGGAAATTAAACTCAAAGTAACCTGACTCATTTGGTTAATTAACTACCTACCTTCTTCAAGTTATTACTTCAAGTTGACACATTATTTTCTTTCTTCTTTTTGGGAATTATTTAAGGCCAAGTGTTCCCAAAAGATGAAGATCAAATATTTAAACACTACACTCATCCTCACACATCCACAAAGTCGGCCAAGTTGAAGAAAATAGAGAAAATAAGGGAAAAAGAGAAAGAAGAACATTGAAGGTTCAAGAAGTAAGGTATGGATTTGTGCTTGATTTTTACCTTGTAAATCACCTTTCTAGCCTAAAGTTCCTTCATAAACATTGTTTCCCTTGTTAATAGCTACAATTCTATGATTTTTGTTTTCCAGAGGAGGTATTTTGAGCTATTAAACTAGAGCCAAAGTTGGAGAATTAATAAACTAGCTTGCGAAAGTGATAAAGGTGAGACTAAGCTTCAATATGAACTATATATTGTGTTGTTTGGTTGAGTTTTATGGCATTGGTTGGCTACCCTAATTGAGGTTGATTCAAGAATTTAGGGTTTGATGATGATTTAAGCATGAACATGAAGATAAATGATAAACTTGTTAGATATGATTAGTTTTGATGATGTCAAATATAGATATTAAGTGATAAGAGCAAAAAGTTCATATAATGTATTTCTTTGACTAACTACTATATTTAATGTTACATATTTTGTAGATTAGTCAAGCAAAGAATGAAGAAGATTGAATTAATGAAAATGAACAAGAGGAAGAAGAAGGAAGAAATTGAAGATAGTCAAGGAGATGCTTACTTTTGTTGTGGAGAATTATTATCAAGAGGAAAACCAAGAAGAAAGATATTGAAGAATGAAGAACTTGGAAGATCTATCATGAATATCAAGATTCAAGTTGTTAGATGTGATATTGGAGGTTTCTATAATGATACCGGAGGTTTCTATGATCAAATGATGGTTGGAATAGGTTAATACGAAGCTAAGATGACTTATATATGAGTTTTGGCACTTCTAGAGGTGTTATGCTCGAGCACAAGGTGTTATGCTCGAGCACAGGAAGAACTCACTCGAGCACAGACCACTTCACTCGAGCACGGGGTGTATACTCTATTCTACTCTGTTTTACGTTCAGCCTGAGCGAGGTCTGGTATTTTGATCATATCTCTCAAACCACATGTTGGATTGACCCGAAACCAGTGGCATATGAAAGAGGACTCACAACACGTAAAATTGGCACCAGGATCACATTGAAAGAAGATCAAATGAAGGAGATATGATTCATGGAAAATGAAACAGAAATCACCGTCACTTTTCGACACAGGTTCGGTATTTTGCTCGTAACTTACAAACTACACATCGGATTGAGACGAGACCAGTGCCAAATGAAAGTAGACTCAAAGAGCTTTCCATGGATAGGTAATTTGCCTAATTGGAACGTATATTCTAGGAGCTATGCCTTCTGGAAGTTGATGCTTGTGCATACTAGCGAAATATACACTCTTTCGATCATAACTTGCAGAATACAAGGAGTTTGGAGCTGATTCTTGTTGCATTGGAATGCATATGACAAGAGCATTCTTATGATACATCATTTGAGTCAAATGAACAAATTTTTTCTAAAGTGGCCCCACATCACCCGCGAGTGCAAAAACTTTCTCTCTGAAAATGTCGTGCGAGTGATGTCCAGAAGCAGCTGAAACGTGAAGAAATTTGCAACACTCGAGCACTAGGATTCATGCTCGAGCATTGGATGATTTCTCACTCGAGCAGGAGTCTGTGTGCTCGAGTGAAGGCCCACATCACCTGCGAGTGATAAATTCATCCCTCTGAAATCCTGATGCGAGTGTTGATTTTGAGAGCATATTCCTTGAGAATATGCGTCTCACTCGAGCAGAGGTATGTGTGCTCGAGTGAGGGACCATACCACTCGCGAGTACAAAATCTCACTCTTGTTAAAATGATGTGCGAGTGACAACCCGAGAAGAAGCATGTACATGAAAACTTGAGGCGCACTCGAGCAGGACGTTTTGTGCTCGAGTGATTCGAGAATTCACTCGAGCAGATGCGAGTGAAGTGCAGCGAGTGCTTGCCCGAGAGGAAGTCAGAACGTGGAAATATGAACTGCACTCGAGTGAGGCATATTGCACTCGAAGTGAGGACCCGACAGAACGTGGAAGAATGCACAAACAAAACAGAGCCTCACAACCATCAATCCAAACATGGTTAAACGTTATACAATCATTATGTTTTCACTTGTTATTGTTTCTAAACATTATCTAACATATATTTCAAGTGTAAAACAGGAGATTAAATATTTGGGTCGTATCTTCAAGAACGGAGGTCACAGCGAATATCTTCACTCAACGTGATGAGTCACAGAAGCCAGAAAATCATCTTTTGACCAAAGATCCAACATACCCATGACTAATACTTCATCATATTAGTGATTAAGTATTTTACAGTGTGAAACAGGAAATTTAACGGTGAGCTTACAGATTCAAATGAAAGAGTCAACAATGGCGGGCGACATCATTACACACCGAGCATCAGCTACCTACCACGACAAAAGCTTGACCCACCATAAGAGATTGTCTGGAAACTCAAACGAATTCATCCCGCTCCACAACGTGATGTACAGCTCAAAATGAGACATGCGGCTCCTCAACGTAACGCTCTGCTTTGCAACGGAAAGCTCATGGTAGCTCATTTTTCAAATGTGCTCAACGGTCAAAATGACTCCAATGGACGAATGCTCACAACGGACATTATATTCATCAACTATAAATGAGAGAGCATTCAACGATGATGGCCAACTGAGAAAAACGGAGAAAACAGAGACAGCGAGCAACTACGAGAAAAATGATAGAAATGTGAATCCTCTGCTTCTACCTAAACACTCTTTGTTCTGCGGTTTCAATATTACTTATTAATGAGAGAGTGATCATTTGTATTGTACTTCAGTGAGTATTATACCCACTCTATGAGAGAGTCTGTAAACACCTTCAAATATATTTTTGAGTTGATCTCAAGGTAGAGGGACCTTGAGAGGGTTGATTTCTTACGGAGAAGCTGTAGAGAGAATTGCCAGTAAGACATTCTGCTCGTAAGACTTACAAGGTGCAAGCAGTAGAGGACGTTGCTGCTCATAAGACTTACAGGGGTGTAAGCAGGAGAGAACATTGCTGCTCGTAAGACTTGCATAGTAAGCAGGAGAGGAAGATCTTCGGGATTGCTCTGCTCGTAAGACTTGCCGTAAGGGGGAGTATTTCAGTAAGAGATTTGTAAAATGTTTCACAAGTATCCGGCTAAACTTGTGGGATTGTAAAGGCTTTTCTTGTGCCCGGATTAAACAAGAAGATAGTGGATTTGAAATCTCAGGAGGAACCTGGAGACTGGACGTAGGCCATCACAGATTGGACCGAACCAGGATAAATCACAGTTTGCATATTCTCTTTCCTAAACTCTTATATTTCCAGTATATATTATTTAATCTAACTGTTGATTTATAAACCTTCATACTTACCGCTTTCGTTAAGATACGAAAAGATTTCTAAAGTTCTTAAGTTTTTATTATACACCCAATTCACCCCCCTCTTGGGTAATAACCGGTTCTAACAAAACTAGGCTAGTTGAGTAGTGGAATTGCAAAGTGGTTGATTATTGGCTTAAGTAGTAAATTTTGGTCAGATGTAGGGCATGAAGAAGGAATTGGAATTTGGTAATTTTGATGCCACCAATGAATTCTACATGAAAAACTATGTAGGAATAGCCTCTGGCTATGAATTCTTGATCATTGGAATGACATACTAAAAATTTGAAATTAAACACAATGCTACCAATTAGGGTTCATCCAGGACAGTGAGAATGTTGTGTATTTTTGAATAACCAAAGGATTTCCAATGAATGTTATATTTTCTAGAACAAAAGTATGCATGTCAACCTATAATTTGATATTTCATATGTGTCATTTAGATCTGTACACTTAAGAGTTATGAATTTTTGTAGAAATGACATTTAAAACTGGAATGATTCTGTGATAGTGTGAATTGAATTGTGGTTTTCGAATTCTATGTGTCACTGATTGAGGAAGATGTTTTTCCCTAAAAATAGACTTGATAAGGATCAAATATCATTTTGAACCACCTGGATTGGATATCCCTAGACAAATATATGAATTTTTAAATTTGGTTGAAAATTCTGCCAGGTTTTGGCTATTGTGCAAAATTATGAGAAAAAGGGTATCTTGTAATAAATGTGAACTCTAAGGGTAAAGATAAGTATTGTGAGCTAGTGTTGTAACCCCCTGCCGTAATTATATCCAAAATACGCGATTAAGATGAAATAGAGACCAATAAGAAACAAAACTTATTTAAAATCCCATCTTCACGATAGGGTTTTCACAAATAACTTTTGAAATATAATTTACCTGGTCTCATATTCAATTTCGAATACAATTACATTACGCGGAATATCACATTTATACAAATATCAGAGTGTACAACAATAACTTCCCGGCATCTCCCGGGTTCATACCTTTACATAGAATTCATAGGGCACATTCGCCCTTTACAATTCCTCAAACGGGGATTACACAAATCTCATCTCCATACATAATCAAATATACATCCATATACACACATCCAAATCCAAATATGAATATCCAAATATACATCCCAACTATGATAACCAACTACAAAACTCAAATACTCCAAGGAGTCTTCACCGTCCTTGAATGCCTACACCATCCTCGCTCTTCCTTCCCTGTCTACAATGTTGATAGGGGAGGGTGAGATTCAAGAGAATCTCAGTAGGAAACAAATACCAAGATGCATGTATGATAAGTGTATAATGCATGACATGCTTGCAATACATATCACATGTCCATACCATGACACATCTGCATGCTCAATGTTTCAACAACACACTCATGGCCATAGCATAAATAGAAACAGAGCTTCAAACATCATATATGTTTCACATAATCAAGCAAAGCAATAACATGCATCAACACATTAACACAATATCATATACAGGCAAAAGAGGTAAGTTCCCTACCCTCTTTCCATGTATGCTCCAGCTTTGCTTACTCGAGATCAGAACGAATACCGAACCACGATCAGGGCGAATATCAACCCTATAATCAAAGCAAGGACATAGGGTTAATCCCTTTTCCAATTCCTTAACTCTCAAACACTTAAGTTGGTTATCATTCACGACCTTTAGGTGGCTAATCAAAGCCTAAACACATGCCTAAAGGCTTGGGAAACACTTGGCCAAATATCACCTTTTAAAAGTCCAAAATGCCCAGAAACTACCCAGAAACATTTGGGCCGCGGCTCAGAATCCGCTGGCCGCTACCAAGAAAATCCAGTTTCTTGGCTGAAATTCTAAACATCATAACTAATTCCACAAATATCGAAATGAGGTGATCCCAAAGCCAAATGAAATCTATTCAAGTCCTCTACACAGGAAAAATATTGGCCAATACTGGAAATCACCACATAAATACAGAATTCCCCAAAACTCAAGACTGTCCCAAAATAGTGTTCATTTTCGACCTCAAAATTTGGACAGCTATAACTTACAGAAGAAAAAACGAAATGGCACAAATTATGTGTCCATTTTGAAGCTTGGGATGTGAAATTTAAGACTGGAAAGTTTCATAATTTTCTGACTTCATTTGCCCAGTCAAAACGTCCACACAACAAGTCTGCCCAGACAGAATTTACACTGGACAGAATTTCCAGTTTTGCACCAAAGATTCCAATGGTTCCCAAATTCACACCAAATACCATTTCCACATGAATTTGCACAATGAATCCATTGGAAACACCAAAACAACCAAATTTACATTATATGGATATGTTTTACCAACAATCGCAACATGTCATCACAAATCACAACACAAACACCACATTGCCATTCTTTTCATTCCAAGTTCCCAAACCAATTCCAATGACCAAATACCACAACATGGCACCATTTTTCAACATAAAACACAACCCAATTCATCCAATCCAAAATGACAAGAAAATCTGGGCAAAATTCGAAATTCACTAAACTCATCCACAAATCACAAAACTTAGATCAAAAGGTTTCAAATACTCACCTCTTCATCTTTCCCAAACCAATTCCTTGATTCTCCATCTTTCCAAATTTCCTCAAGCCATCAAACACCACCAATCAAGAATCTAAAACCATAGAGATGAAGCTCTAATCACTATGAACAACATTAAAGAAGGGTATTTGAGCATTAGAGGATATTATCTCACCTAAACATTGAACTCTTCCTTTCTCTTTCTTCCTTGCTTTGGGACGCCATAGAGAAACAAGAGAGAGATGAGATGATGAAGAAGGGAGCATATTTTTAGGGCCAAAAACCGTCCAAATAAGGGAGAGAAGAGAGGAAGGGTGTTGAATCTTTGACCCAAGATCAAGGGTCCAAATCTTGCCACTTGTCATGATCTTAATCCATCTTCATCAGCTCACATAGGCACTTGCACACATGATTCCACCCTTTGATCTCTACACAAATCAATCTCAACCATTGATCTTGAAGTTACCAATAAGTTCCCTCTTCGGTAACTGACCAATTGGTCGGTAACTTTACCGTTTTGCCCCTGATTACGGTAATTCTCATTGAATCACCACCAACACTTCACATCTTTTCATTTAGCCACAATATGCGCCTTCCCTCTATTTTAAGTCAATTTAGATGTTAATCCATAATTGAGCTTAAATACAGGGTTTTGGCGCTGCTCACAACACATACGAATCACATCGGGTGCCAAATCACACCATAATCTCCAAAAGGGTTTATTTATACTAACCACCTCCACTTTTGGAGTTATTAACCCTTAATCACAATTTGGGATCTTGCTAAATCGGGGATTAGCAATCCACTTATTTCAGGCTTATTCTCTAGCCTCAAGTCTCAAAATCTGGGGTATTACAAGTGTAAACACATAACTTATCATTTGACTTAGGGTTAGTACCAACTCAAGTATCTTGAGTTATTAAAGAATTGGAATAAGTAATAACTTGTCCGTTGTGAGTTCCAATGTATAGGACTCACTAGTTGCCCAGGACAACCAAAGGACTAAAAACATGGTTTAAATATTGGAAAGACAGAAGCAGTCATGTAGTAACTTATCCCTCACATACTATTATTCTCTTACATGGTTGTTTTACCTCTAGAATTATGCATAAGAAACACAAGATATGCATAATGGCCTATGTAGAAGGGTAGAAGACCACAAAATATCCAGCACTGTGAGAATGGACCCGTATGTCCAACTAGAATGTGCTATAGCTGAATAGGATAACTGAATGTTGAATGTGTATTGCCTTATTGAACTAATGGTTTGCCTAACATGTTCTATGAATTTACATTTTATGTGATATTTGTTGCTACTGAGATTCTTTTGAATCTCATTCCTTTCCAATAACCCATTTTGCAACATGGCCTAGCAGCTCTAAGAGCAAGAAGGTAACTACGGACGAGTAAGGAACAAGTTAGATAGAATTTACCTCCTATTGGTTATCATATTTTGGAAAAATGTATAATCTTATATGAAATTGTAGAAAGACTGATACTAGTTATAGCAATAAAAGTAGTAACTATACCCCTGAACAGTGTACCTAAAGGTTGTAAATGAACTAGTAATGGGCGACAATACAGCGTGGGCCCATTAATTAACAAATGACCTGTGGGTTTTCAGTAAAGAACACATTGAGTAACACTCTAGTATTAATAAATGGAACTATACTCTATTGAGTTAAAATGAACCCGCAAACCATTTTGAGACTGTTTCAAAGTAATTTAAAAAGTTTTTGAAAAACCCACTCAGTGGCAGGTTCGAATGTTGTAGTTGATGTTGAGACTACAACTATTTACAAATGATTTCTAGTCTCTAGTTTGAACTCATTATATGTTCAACTCGTCTAAACGCATTGAAAATAAGGTGTTACAATATATGCGTGTAATAATAATTGCTCTTAATTATACATGATTTAATGGTGTTGGTGATCAAATATGATGAGAAAGAAGCAGCGCTTGAAAAAAGACCAACAGAGAAAGGGAAAATGATGTTTTGAAGACTCAAAGGAATGCTAAATTTCAGTAGAAAGATTAAATCTTAAAAACCTCAATAAATAAAGCATCAAAAAATAATCATTTTATTGTTACAACTCAGCAACTTTTCAATCGTAATGTTATTGATTATCACTTGTTTACTCTCATTAAGTTTAATGTTACTAAAATTTTATAAAACTGATACATTGAATCAACAACTTATGGTCAAAAAATATGTATATTGTGTGCACCAAAACTAACTCCTTAAGCTGACGTACAAGGTGAGCCCAATAAGAGAGATTCGATGGGAGAAGCCATTGAAAGAAAGTTTACTAGGTTGAAGGTCATGACCAAGCCCACAACTCCTCACAAAATGTCTAGTGAAACCAATAAATCAAATGAAGCTCAAAGATCCGTGATAGTAGGAACAACCATATCTTCTTGGATCCAGGAATATACAAACAAACAAATCTAGAAGGGTGAATATAAAGGGGGAGTGAAAATACCAAGGGGAGATCATTCTTCACTTCATTTTATGCTCTCTTGCAATTGTACCTTAAACTCTCGATGCCACTTGATCCATCCTCTATTCACTCTTTTTTGACCACTTCTTTATAATAACAATTTACTAACTATCAATAATATCATCTTTTCTTATTCTTCATATTATCTTTTGTAAAATCATATGTTGTTGGTGACCTAGTAAATAAAACATTTCTATACCAAATTTTGGTTAAACAATTTGGTGTTGATTATGGGGAGCCATCAACATGGCAAAAACAGCTGCTAGCTATGAAGTGAGTGTCACCAAACTAGCTGAGTTAGCAAAAAACCAAATTGCACAACTTGTCACATAGACCAAGTTGGTTTTACAACAAAAGGAATGATTTATGTAGCAGCAAGAATGCCTCCAATATTTGGAAGAAGAGAATTCAAAGCTGTAGGAGCAAGTCATATTGCTCACCACGCAAGCCACTCTTAGTTCACGTCGCTTTGGGCAATTCTCTACCATGCACATCCCACTCATCTGACCATAAAGGATGCTCTGGACAGATAGCCTGCTAGGATTGGAAGGTAACGGTAATGCAAATACAATCCCTACTAATGAAACTCATATTGCAAGACCTACGCTAGTAAGGCAAATCTACAAGCCTGTTACGAAGCACCTTGCACTGATCAAGAAAGCCCTTAGGTTGCAATGCACCATGGGAAGCTCCTAAGGTGTGTCGGATACCAATGAGACTATACTAAGGAATTGCAAGTCAAAATCCCCAGACGAACTACCACCAACATTTTCACACTTCTTGTTAGGCTCAGCCATGCCCTTACCATTGCTTTGGACTTTATAAATCGGAGAACTAATATTGCTTAATTGGGGGAGGATCCAAGCTGACTATCGGTCTTGGAACAAAGCTTTGAGCTCATTTCACTTGCGCTAGGAAGCTTTGAAAGCTTTGCCTTCTTGATTTATTTAACTAAAATAGAAAATATACAATCAAATGCACAATCAGCCTAAAGTAAAGGACTATGAAAAATACAATAAGGTTAGAACCTTACCTGGAGGGGTGTTATTTTGGTCCAACAAAACTAGGAAGTCTCTCTTAGCAGCATGTCAGCCAAGATATCACTCATCCTCTCCTTGTCACAACCCTCTGGTGCCTTTCGATTCTTACTACCATCTGTAAAAACACCATTTGATTACTTAGAGGGATATATACTTACCAGGGATCAGAGTTAGAAACGGAACTCACCAGTAAGGCTCAATCTGGTACGTATTCCTAAACCATCTTTAACTAGGCAGAGGAAACCACAAATACATATCTCTCCTCCCACCCGTGATCATTAATCTGACTCCCCCTAATGGGAACAGAATATTTGGTCCTACCAAGCAGAGTATACATCCCTCAATTCCTTATGAGTAGATAATAGGATTATAGCAAATCTTCCACCAAAAGTTCAATATCTACTTGTCTAGCTAAGACCTCTAAGGATGGCAACATGCAATATATGCAGTATCAGTCGAGAAGGAGTGAGATCAAGATGCCTGCCTATATAGTCATATTATCAAGGGTGGTAGAGGAACACAAGTTCCATACCTAAATGACTTGACATACATAGCAAGCTAGCCTTTTGAGTATGTGTTGGCTCTTTCATTTGGTAGAGGGACTCTCATGAGAATATCCTTAGGTATGTCATAGGTTCTACAGATGTTTCTATAACCCTTAAGATCTACTGTGGACGCCACTGACCCTTCCAACACACTACTATTCTAGGGGGCCATCGCTATATTTTGATCCCTCATACTACCCAAGTTTGATTAATCACTTGACGTAACTTCAACCTTAGGATCCCCCTTATTATGTCCAGTAATACTTATAGATGAACTATCGAACTCTGACATAGTAACCTATACGAAGCAAGACAAACAATACTCAAGGTTCGAAAGCTACCTAAAATGGTAGTGTAGAATTATCCAAGCCAGAAAATGGTAAAGAAAAATGCTTAAATAGTCAAGGATTCATGAAATTAAGATCAAAGTGAAGGAAAAGAAAAAGAAAACCCAAAAATCATGCCAAACCCTAACTCTTTTGATTCCAAAGAATAAAGTAAAGGGAACAACAAATAATGATCATCAACCCTAGAAATCAAAGAAAGAGTGAAGCAAAGAGAAGAAAAGAGATACCTTTGTAGAACCTCATCAAGGGAAATTCAGAATATTGAAAGTCTTTGATTTTGCCTTGCAAGCTTTGACTGGAACCCTTACACAACTTAACATAAATGAAATGGGGAAGCATTGGAGAGACAAAATCATATAGAGAGATGGGAAGAAACTACACAATAAGAGTTAAGTAACTGACAGAGGACTTAGAAAGATGCCTCAGGAAGGAATGGTTAGTTCAGGGTGAAATTCATATGCAGCCATTAAATTCTGGGAGGCACTTCGACCAGGAAGATTGAATCTACTTCTTAAGCCAATAGCATAGTATACTTGTGAAGTAGGGGACTTATTGTGTGCAACAAAAATAGCACCTTGGGCCTATGCACTAGGTGAGCCCAGTAAGAGAAATCCAACCCAAGGATGGATGAAGCCATTGGAAGAAAGTCTGCTAGGCTGAGGGACTTGATCAAGCCCACAACTTCTTACAAAATGTCGAGAAAAACCAGTCAATCATAGGATGCTCCATGATTTGTGATAGTAGGAACAACCATATATATCTTATTGGATCTAG
This sequence comes from Inga oerstediana, assembly GCA_963210345.1. Taxonomy (NCBI): domain Eukaryota; kingdom Viridiplantae; phylum Streptophyta; class Magnoliopsida; order Fabales; family Fabaceae; genus Inga; species Inga oerstediana. The sequence goes on along the minus strand of OY723410.1, from coordinate 40,740,716 downwards.
AAGCGCAAATATAAAGGGGTAGCAATGGTAACAAGGAGACCAGTCTTCACTTCATTCTATGCTCTCTTGCAATTGTACCTTGAACTCCCACTATCACTTGATCCATCCCCTGTTCCCTCCATTTGTCACTGCTCTGTAGTCACCATTTACGAACTATCCATAATATCATCTTTTCTTATTCTTAATATTATCTTTTGTAAAATCATATGTTGTTGGTGACCCAGTAAATAAAACCTTTCTCTACCAAATTTTGGTTAAACATATATATAATATAAAATTTATTTCAAGTTGTATTTGCTATAAGTTATGATACACTGGATATATATATATATATATATATATATATATATATATATGACTAAGTTCATTTTCAAGTTCTGTACACTCATGAAAATCTTCCAAATTTAATAGCTTTCTTCAAAATTTAATTATATTAAGAGTACATAATTTAAAGCGAACTTTTAAAAATGATTTTCTTTCATGTTATTGATTATTTCTTATGGATTCGTTATTGATTTTTTTGTTAATTTTTTATGAGTTTAATATATTCTTGATCATTTTTAGTTGGTTCAATATATTTGTGCTTCATGAAAATAAATCACTTCTAATTGGTTTTTATCTTTAAATGAGGTATTATTTGAAACCGAACCAAAATTTGTTAATAAGCCCTATGATCTAATTTTCATAACATACATTGCATGAATTAGACCAAGTATCAATCTATACCTCATTGCAAGTTTGTTGAAAAAGTTAAGCGAAGCAAGATTAAAAAAAAAGAAGCTAAATCATATATATCTATCCTGAATTTAATGTTATGTATAGATATTCTCCACACACACACACACACATATATATATATATATATATATATTAGTTGAAACTTTACAAAGAAACCCCCTAATTAGTTGTGTTAATTATTTACTCAAAAAAAAATTAAATGTATTAGGGATTATATATTTCTAAAATTTTGAGGGGCCTATAAATGCACAACACAAAAAAAAAATTAAAGAGGGTACATAATTGATAGTTGGGAGTTATCTCCACAAAATTGAATGTTTATGAAGGTTTATTATTAAATTTTAAATGTAAATGAAACTATTTGTATATGGTCTAAAGCTTAGAGAAATTTTTATAATTTAGGAAAAAAGAAAAAAAATTAGAAGAAGAAAAAACCTAGCAGCATCTTTTGCACAAAACCCTATATCATGGTTGCCCAAACTGCGAGAAAACTTTACCATTCTCTGAGCAGTCTCAATGACCTCTTCATTTGTCTTCTTCTACTTATACTTCATATTGTAATATCCCAATTCGAGATCAAGGGCTAATGACTCTGATAATTATTGTAATTAGTGTAATTAAGCACTTTTGGAATTAATGTGATGTGATTTTGGTATGCATGTGGGTGGTATTTAAGATCAAGGGTTGAGATTCTTTGACTATGGGTCAGAATCCTATGCTTTGAGATTGGATGAGCTCATGAAGGAATAAGTAGGATGGTGATAAGTGGCATTTGATGAGTCATTGGACGTAGCACAAGAGGACAAAATAGCACTTTTTCCTCTCTCCTCTCTCTCCTATTCGGTGGAAGTGTGTATGGGAAGGAAGAGGAAGCTTGTTCATCATCATCATTTGCATCATATCACCATTTCCCTCTCTCTCTCTCTCTCTCTCTCCTCTTTCTCCATAGTTTCCGGTGATCAAGGGAAAAGGAAGAAGAAAAGGTGAGATTTTGATGCTTTGTTTAATCTTTAATGCCCTAAATCTCTTCTCTAATGTTGTTCATCTCATTGAGAGCTTCAACTTGGTAATTTCAGAATCTTGAAATAGTGGTGATTTGTGTATTGGTCGAAATTGGAAGTTGGAAAATCAAGATCCTGGATTTGGCAAAGTAAAGAGGTAGGCATTTAGTGCATTTTGAAGTATTATTTGTGATTTTTGGATAAGTATGTGAAAATCTGGAAATTTGCCCTAGTTATGCCAAATGTTGAAAGTATGGATTTCATTGTGTTTGATGTTGGAAATAATCTATTGTGAAGATATTTGAGTATTGGATTTAGTTAGAAATGTTGGAAATGTGTTAAGGGAAATTGGACAATTGTTGTGTTATAGAGACCTAAGAATATGATTGTGGTCAAATTGGTTTTGGGATTTTTTTTGAAGTGGCCAATGTGTTCCCTAGTTAGTGTTAAGTGTGTATGAGCTTTGGTAGAGTTTGGGAACCATTGGGTATGAATTTGACCATCTGGTATTTTCTGCTGTTTTCTGCATTTTTGGTCTCTGACGCACAACACTCGAGCAGAGGAAGATCATGCTCGAGTGTTGTGTGAATTTTTCCTTTTATGCTTCGAGTTTTGATTGGATTCTATGAATGAGGCTCGAGTGCACTTCTTTGTTCCCGAGTGAGGGAAGATAATGCTCGAGTGAGCTTAGGTTTGCTCAAGTGATAGTATGAACCTAGAGATGGGGTTGCTCTCAGGTTTTCACTCACTGGTGGATGCCAAGAGTGTGCTCTGACACTCGCAAGCATAGTTGTCTCACCTGAGTACGGGGTGTCATGCTCGAGTGAGCTGGTGCCTCTGGTGTGGTTTATGCTCCCGGGTTGTCACTTGTGGTGTTGCACTTTCAGGGACTCGAGCATATTTGGGGTCTTCACCCGAGTGCAGAGCTTAGTGCTCGAGTGATGTGAGCACATTCTGGTCGTTGTAGTTGCTCTCTGGCAAGTACTCGCGGGTGAGAGTTGTTCTCACCCGAGCACAAGTCTCTCATCACTCGAGTGAGGTCGTCTTCACTCGAGTGAGGCTGTCAGAAATCAGTGTTATGCCTTCAAAAAAGGGGTCTTTGGGGTAGTGTCTTCCAACCCTTTAAGCATATGTTTAGGCCTCTAGTGGTCACCTAAATTGTAATACCCCAAATTTTGAGACTTGAGGTTAGAGAATAAGCCTGAGACTAGTAGACTGCTAAGCCTGGTTTAGCAGGGTCCTAAATTGTGATTAAGAGATAATGACTCCAAAAGTGGAAGTGGTTAGTGATAAATAACCCTTTTGGAGAATATGATGTGATTTGAGTTTCGGATATGGTTCGTATGTGCTGTAAGCAGCGCCGAAACCCTGTATTTGAGTTCAATTATGGATTAACCTCTAAATTGACTTAAAATAGAGGGGAGGGCGCATTGTGAAGAAAAATGAATGAGAAAATGTATTTGGTGATGATTCAAGAGGAATTGTCATAATCAGGGGCAAAACGGTAAAGTTACCGACTAATTGGTCAGTTACCGTAGAGGAAACTCATTGGTAACTTCAAGATCAATAGTTGAGATTGAATTGTGTAATAGATCAAAGGGTGGAATCCCATGTGGTGTGCCTTTGTGAGCTCATGTGAGGTTTGTCAAGATGGTGACACTTGGCACAATGTGAGCCCTTGGATTGGTCAAAATGTCAAAACACCTTTTCCCTCTCTCCCTCTCACTTTTAGATCGGTTTTGTCATCCCAAAAAACTGATTCTCTACTTCATCATCTTCATTTATTCATCATCTCATCTTTGTCTTGTTTCTCTATGGCGCCATGCTTAAGGGGAGGAAAGAGAAAATTGTAGGTGAGATTTTGGTTGGCTTGTGGTCCTCTAATGCTCTAATCACCTTCTATAAAGTTGTTTATAGTGATGAGAGCTTCATCTCTATGGTTTTAGATTTGTGAGAAGAGGTGTTTTGTTGCTTGAGCAAAAGTGGAAAGATGAAGAATCAACAAATTGATTTGGGAAAGAGGAAGAGGTGAGTATTTGAAGCATTTTGACCTAAGTTTTGTGATCATTGGTTAAGCTTTGTAAATTTCGAATTTTTCCCTGATTTTCATGTGATTTTTGATTGGATGAATTGGATTGTGTTTTATGATGAAAATGGTGTCATATTATGTTTTGGCATCATTGAAATTGGTTTTGAATTTGAAATGGAAAGAGATTGTAATGTAGGGAACTTACCTCTTTTGCATGCTTTGATATTTGTGTTTGTGTTTTGATGCATGTATTGCTTTGCTTGATTATGTGAAACATATATGAATGATTGTAGCTCTGTTTCTAGTTATGCTATGGCCATGAGTATGTTGTTGAAACATTGAGCACTCAGATATGTCATTATGTGAGCATGAGATATGTATTGCAAGCATGTCATGCATTAAACACATATCATACATGCATATAGGTATCTGTTTCCTACTGAGATTCTCTCAAATCTCACCCTCCCCTATCAACCATTTCAGACAGGGTAGGTGGATCGAGGATGGAGCAAGCAGTCAGGGCGGCTAGGGCTCCCATTGGAGTTTGGTTGTGATAATTGGTTATCATAAATGGGATTATTTGTATTCGTATTTGGATAAAAGTTGTATATATATTGTGGAATGTATATTTGAATATATGTTTGGATCAGAATATTTGATTATGTATTTGGAATGAGTTATTGGATACTTGTATATGTATTTAAGAGGATTTGTGTAATCCCCATTTGAGGAGTTGTATGGGCTAATGTGCCCTATGATTGTTTAGCGAAGATATGAAACCCGGGGTACCGGGATAATTATATTGTGCACTCTGATATTAGTATAAATGTGATTTATCTTCGCATAGTAATTGTATTCGAAATTTGAATATGAGACCAGGTTATAAATGATTTCGAAAGGTATTTGTGAAAACCCTATCGTGAAGATGGGATTTTGAAATAGTTTTGTTTCTGATTGGTCTCTATTTCACTTTAAATCGCGTATTTCGGATATAATTACGGCAGGGGGTTACATAAATAGTCCTAAATGATAACCAACTAAGTGTATTATGAAATTAAGAACTTGGAAAAGAGATTGATCGATTGTCCCTAATTTGGTATAGGATTTCATATCTGTCGCCCTCGTGAGACTACAGTACCGGAGCCAGTCAGGAAAGATACAGGTAGTAACTCTTTCTTTATACCTTATGTGATACATTGTATGTGTGCTATGTCATTGTGATGTTATGATTTCGTATGCTACAAGATATGTGAAATTGTGGAAGCACCGCTATACCAATAGTCCCTGAGTCGCTAACAACAGTTCGGGTAAGGGCTGTGTGCCTTCTCGGCGGTAAAAGGGGATGAGGTTAGGGTGTGATATATGTGATTATGTGGGCCGAAAGGCTATTTGTGAAGGTCGACGGGCCAATTGTGAAAGCTGAAAGGCTATAGTGAGCCATAAGGCTATTTGTATGCACTACCACGCCAATAGTCCCTGAGTCGCTAACAACGGTTCGGGTTAGGACAGTGTGCCTTCCCGGCGGTAAAAGGGGATGAGGGTGGAGTGTGATTTGTGTTGCTGATATGAGATGATTTGTTTACATGCTATGTGATTATGTGAGGTATGAATAATTTGTTACTACTGGGATTCTTTAGAATCTCACTCTTTCCAAATGACTAACCTTTTCAGACAGGGTGAGTGGCTCGAAAGGGAAGCGGACAACCAGGAGTAGTTAGAATTACTCCGAGACTTTAGTGGTAGTTGGTTATCTTTGTTTTGATTTTGGGATTACTAAATGTATATGAGATGTAAATGAATATTTTGGACATGTAATCCCCATTTTGGAAACCTTAAACCTATTATATATATGTAAGTAACCCGGGGTTTGCCGGGATTTTAGTTTCCGCACTCTGATATTTATTATGTGATTTGATTTCTCAAGTATTTATATCCGCCCGTGAATGTGAGACCAGGATTAATTGCAATTTGAATTGATTTTTTTGAAATACCCCATCCGGCATTGAGGGATGATAAATTGTTGATTTCATTTTATTGGTCTCCATTTCACTTAAATTTCGTAATCCGGATGTAATTACGGTGAGGGGGTTACACATATGAATCTCACTCATCGATATAAACATCTGAATCCTTGGCCTCTTAGCACACTTCAAAGCCTTCCATCCACACATAATATCATCTTTAGTACAGCTGCAAGCCCCAGATATCTCCAGCACATAACCATAATTATCAACAGTGTTGCCGAACTCTTGAGCTATAATATTTACAGCATGAAAGTCATCTTTCGAAGAAGCAGGGAACCTAGCATTGATGACGTCAACACCTAGCTTTGCAAGCTGTAGCGCTATATCAAAGCTTTTGCTTCAAGTTCATAGATGCTCCCTCGGACTGTTTACCCTCATAGTGGGTGTTGTCGAGGATTTGGATGTAGAAGGGGTCCTGAACGTGGTTGGGAATGTAGGAAGGGCAAGAGAGAGAAAGAGAGAGAGAGAGGAATTCCTTTTGGAGGAAGGAGAAGAACATGGTTTGCGTGATGGAGGATTTGGGAGCAAAAGGAGGAAATGAAACTTTAATACTTTCTTTAATTCTGTAGAAGGTTTAATTTGTGTATATATAACCTTAAAACTTTAGATTATATTCCCCCTATTTTTTTTCATAAGCAACACTTAACTAAATAACAAAGATCAAAGCGGCAATTAAGGACAATAAATAGAAAAAATTGTAACATTTTGGACAAAATTACTTTATTTATTAGGACATATGGAATAAGAGAGAGAATAAGAAAATTAATATTGTAAGAGTAATTAAGATGATTCTATAAGAGGGAGAATGTGCAGTGGAGAGAGAGTGTGAGAAATATAGGTAGTCAAAGAAGGGCAAAATGAGAAAGTAATAAACATGAATTAAGATATTCTCTAAATGCTTCTTATAAATAAGAATGTGGTATATGTAGCGGCTGTTTCTTATAAAAACGAGCGTATAGAGTATATGTCTATATATATATATAAGTTTTTCTTAAAAACATTTATTTCATACCTCCTAAATTTTGAATCGGCCTTAATGCATACCCATAAAGTTACTATGATTTAATATTTGTTTATTTTTTTTGTGACAATAATTTAATGTTTGTTTAAGATACCCTTCACTTGGCCCAATCCGCTCTTCTTAGACTGAAAAGCTACCTAGTTGAAGGTTTAAAAAAATGGTTGGGCCAAAGTAATATTGGTAAATGAGCTTTTCTTCAAAAAGTCAATTACGATAAAAGTTAAATTTTAGAACGTGCATAACTGACTCTTTTCTCTTCAAATATTTTTTCAATGAAATTTTTTTACAAAATATTTTTATGTTTTTAAATTTTATTTTTATAATTTTATTTATTGAATACATAAAATTAATATATTTTTAGTATTTACAAATTTTTTTAATAAAAATTTAACTCTTTATTTTTATAATTATAATTTTAAAATTTCCCCTAAACTTAACAAATTATATACATAATATACACACACACACACACACACACATATTTTATAAAACTCATGACACTTTTAGTCATTAGACATCTAAACCAGCGTTTTTAAGTATATCATATAGAGTGAAGGTGAAAATTTGCTCCAAAGATTTTCACTTAGAAGTGCTGGGTATACATAAGTTTTTTTGGATTCAATATCTCTCGGAAGTTTTCAAATTGTAGCAATGTTGCCCTTGTTGTTATCCTAGTGAAAGTTGATTGTTATAATACCAAATATGATGATGAGTTGATTGGTCCATGTGTCATCCATTTGATTGGGTTAAAGTGTAAATTTATCACGAAAGTTTTCACTAGAGAATGCTAGGTATTCCAAAGTTTTATTTGGGTTCAATGTTGCCCCGGAAGATTGCAAATTGTACCAAAGTTTTATTTGAGTAATTTTGACTATTAGATGAGTTTGTTTGATAGTATTCATGTCAAAACCCATAATTTATTTGTATTTCATATCATTTTAAGGGTGCTTTATTATGTTATTTGGGGACCATAGTATGTCTTGTGAGGAATTTGTATCAAGAGTGCTTGCTTGGAAAATAAACTTAAAAAGGGGGAAAATGGTCATAAATGGTGATTAATTATATCTAATTAATTTTTCGGGCAATTGATGCTACATACATGAATTTCTATTATAGGTTATGTAACATCCTAGATTTTAGAGACCCAAAACTTAGCCTCTTTGGATCATAGGATCACTAAAAATAGGTAAAAGAGTCTTTAGAAGAGAGATGGTTGAACTTATGGTGAAGAAGCATCTGCACGCCAAGGCTAATAAAGGGAAGTTTGCCTCTGTGAGCGTGTTGCTCGCCAAAGTGAACAAGGTGTAGCACTTCATTTCATTAACACTACTTCACTAAAGGGAATAGGTGCCACTAATTAACATCATATTTTTGGATAAGTGTCGTTAAATAAAGGTTGTGGTATTTTTATAATATTTAAATAGGTTTTGTCATTGGTTATACAAGAAAGTTGTTAGAACCGGCTAACACCCAAGAGGGGGCTGAATTGGGTGTAAAATAAAAATTTAAGAACTTTGAAAATTTTTTCGCATCTTAGTGGAAGCAATAAATATGAAAGTAATGAATCATAAATCAACAATTAATATATGCTAGAAATATAAGAGTTTAAGGAAGAGAGTATGCAAACTGTGATTTATCCTGGTTTGGTCCAATCTACGATGGCCTACGTCCAGTCCACATGCTCCTCATGAGATTTTCAAATCTACTATCTTCTTGTTTAATTCAGGCGCAAGAATAGCCTTTATAACTCACAAGTTTAGCCAGGCACTTGTGAAGCCTTTTACAAATCTCTCACAGAGTTACTCCCCCTTACATACCGTAAGGTTACAACCGAGTTACTCCCCTTTACACACCCCGTAAGGATAGAACTTTGATGATGAAATATTACAATCAATCTTCTCTCTCATAATTGAATAAAATGAACATTGAATTACAATACAAATAATCTCTCTCTTAAAGGTAAATGATATATAGGCTAGAGAAACAAAGAGTATGTTCGATGAGCATTGATGTCAAGATATTGGCATTTAGATGATATATGCACCGGGTCTCTCTTCTAGTTTGGATTATCTTCTATTTATAGTTGATGAGGATTGATGACCGTTTGAGCATTTCAACTTGTCCGTTAGAGTGTGATTGCTTCTTTTATCCATTTGCTTGAAATTGAAAACTAGCCTTACGAAAATTGACGCTTCGCCTCCGTAAAGTCACCTTTTTACTCTTCACATCATATCTTCATTGTATTCCTGGAGAAATTCATTAAACACTAATACAATGAAGTGTTAGAGTGATTGGAAGCAAGAAGAATGAGTTACATAAACATTCCCATGACTTTCAAAAGCTTCAGTACATTGTTTTATTCTCAGAGGAAGCATTACAGGAGTGGTCACTCGAGTAAGCCTGGGTCATTACTCGAGTGATCCCTCAAGTAATGTTTTAAATAACTTTGCAAATTACTCGAGTGATCCCTTCGAGTAATATTTTCATTTTAGTTCTAAACATGGAAAATTATATATCATCCGAAAGCTCTCATCGCCTACATTCCAATGCAACAAGAATCACCTCTCAACTCATTGTATACAGAAAGTTATGATCCAAAGAGTATCTTTTGCACCATACAATGTCTGAAATCACGAGCAGTAACTTCCAGAAGGTATAATTCTTAGTATATCACTTCAAATGTGACAAATTATATATCCATGGAAATCTCTTTAAGTCTATTTTCATATGGCACTAGTTTCGTTGCAATCCAATGTGTAGTTTGGGAGTTATTTCCAAAATACCAAAGTTGCCTTGCACTGTGATGGTGATTTTAGTGTCCACTTTTGAAGCTGATATCTCTCTCATATGAACTTCTTTGAATGTGATATTTGGTCAAATTACGCATTAGGAGTCTATTTTTATATGCCTCTAGTTTCAGCTTAATCCGACGTGTGGTTTAAGAGATATGACCAAAATACTGAAGCTATGTCATGCTGTGTGAAAACAGAGCACCTCAGAATGCTCATCACTCTAATGGTCACTGGAGTGATTCTAGGTCATCACTCGTATGACCACTCAAGTGATCACCTCAAAATGAGGCAATGGCATATCACTCAAGTGTTCACTCGAATAATCACCTCTGGAGGTAGCATAACTTCCGTATAAGTCTTTTTAGCTTCGTATTGACCCATTCCAACTTCCATTTGACCATAGAAACCTCTAGTATCACTTCTAATAGCTTGTATCTTGATATTCCCATTGGTTCTTGCAAGTTCTTCTTTCTTCAATCTGTTTCTTCACTATCTTCAGTCTTCTTCTTTCTTTGCTTGGCTAATGTACAATCTTATTATTTTTCCTCTTGATGATCATTCTTGATAACCCAACTAGATATCTTCTTGAATATCTTCAATCTTCTTCTTTCTTTCTTCTTTCTTCAATCTCTTTCTTCTTGTTTTTATTCTTGATGATCATTCTCCATTTATGAGGCATTATAAGCAAATAACATCAACCCACCATCGGGTTTATGACTAATCTATAAGATATACAACATTAAATATAGTAGTTAGTCACTGTAGGAGATAAGTATATTATACAAACTTTTTCAATATATACAGCATTAAATATAGTAGTTAGTCAATGTAGGAGATAAGTATATTATACAAACTTTTTGCTCTTGTTTGACATCTATATTTGAGATCATCAAAACTAATCATATATAACATTCTCCCCCTTTTTGATGATGACAAATTCTTTATGAAAAATATGTATGAATTATAAAAGCAAAGTAAGAGCAACATATTTTTCTTGCTTCTCTCTCCCCCTATTTGACATGAAAAAAGTTTGAAGTACAAAGAAGAAAGACTTTTAGAAAAGTAAATTTGAAAACAAATTAGAAATGTCCTTCTTCCGCATTAATCAAAATAAATGTGTCAAGAAAACAATTTTCCCTCCCCCTATTTAAAACTATTTTCATTTTTTAATGAAATGCAAATGAAAAATTATTTTCATGAAAACAATTTTGAAACAATTTGGAGAGGTTTTAAAGAAAACTTTTATAATCAAGGCAAATTGAAACCAAAGATATGAAAGGTATTCTTCAAATATAAAGAGAGTGTTTAGAAATGCTCATTTAGATTCTGCAAGCTGATGATTGATCTATGAAGTCTATTTCCTTCTTTTCTTGTCGTGTTAGATCCATCATGTTGTGTTCACAATACTTTCGATGTGTAACTTTGATGGATCAAGTTTATAGGAGTGAACTATAGCTGGCTTAGTGGTAGACTCTAAAGTATGCTCAATAGAAAGCTCATAAATAGTCTTCCTTATAATGCTACCAAAATCGTCCTGATTTGTGCCTTTTGTTGCTTTGAGTGTTGCAGCCAATATTAAATCATCTTTCCTCAAAGTTGATATATTCTCCTTTTACTGTGTTGAGGAATGATCTTTCATAGATCAAATTCTCCTGCTATAAGTAAAAGCATTCTTGCAAGGAGAATGGTTAGTGACATCAAGTATTAAATTTGTTGCACAAATCAAAGTTATCCTTTCTATATGATATGTTAAAAATTAAGATCATAAAAGGAAAATATAAGAGTAACTCATCATCAAAACTAATTAAAAGATAGTGAATTCAGATGAGTATGTTAAAAGGATTTTCTTTCAATAAATGAGATGATCTTTTAAGATATAAAACACATGTGAATGTGAAGCTCCTCCTTAATGAATGCATAGCTTAAAAGAAAATTGTTGTGAGTAATATAATTAATAACTCTCATGAATTTATAAAACCATTGGAAATTTCGCAAAGAGAAAAAGTTTGAAAATATGAGGAATTGGAGAGAAATAAATTTTTGAAAATGACAATGTTATGCATAATTATAAAGTTGTAGCCCTGCATCACTTGAGTGGTCACTTCAGTGATCCTACTCAACCATCACTTGAATACTTACTTGAGTGATACAACTTAGATAATTTTAATTAAGTAAGAATACAACACCTCACTTGAGTAATGTTGTAATTACTCAAGCCATAATCCTCTGTAGTCCATTGATGCATCGTTGGCTAGTCACTATCTAATGATATGATCAGTATTGAGGGATTTTGAAGTGTAGTCTCATTCACAAAAGTGATGAACTCAGCATTGTTCAAAGCAAGCTTTGTGTGATTGTTGAAGCTCCTCTCTCATATAGCCTTGGATAGATGGACCAACGAATGAAGGACCAGGGAGACCAACTCTAGCAAAGTATTATATCTCATCTATCTTTGAAGTCTTAGCTCTCATCCTCTACACCTCTTGTGTTAATTTGGAGTGAGGTTCAGTAATTTAAACCAAGTGTTGCAAATAATTTGGAGTGATTGCAAATTGCTGTTTACTTAGAGTGATCGTAGATTACTTGAAGTGATCCTCAGAATTACTTGGAGTAATTACAGATTACTTGAAGGTCCAATGTTTAGTAAACAACATTTGGAAGTTTTGATTCACCACAGTACATAACTTCTTAACCCCTTCATCTATTACCTTAATGACCTTCTAATTGGTAACATCAAGTGAAGCTTAGTCTGTTTGAATGGTTGATCCAATGAAAGAGACTCCAGCTAATTTAGCTCTAGCGAGGATTGTTCTTCATTATCTCTATTGCCTTAGGTTCTGCTCTCTGTCTCTAGCTAGTACCCATTAGTGACAAGTGTATATTTACCCTTTGGATATGCAGCTTCTCAACCATAGGAGTCCTCAAAAGGGACTCATTTGGCTCTAGGTACTACATCTTATTGGCCTTAAGGAATAGAGATACCAAATGATGGTATGTTGTTGGAGCATGCCTTGTAAAAGCATATATATATATATACCTCTTGTTCTCTGAAAGATATGATCTCTCCAGTGTTCCTTTCCTTCTTGCTAATAATATGGGCCATTGTATGATAATTCTTCTCAATAAAGTAAGTAAAGTTGTTAGCCTTGTTCACCATAGCTCTAGTTTAGATGTACCATATAATTTTGTGAAGATTAGACATAGAGCTAGGATGGTAGTTGAGAATCTTCATAGGCTTACCAAGCTTGATGTTCTATACATCTCAATGTCTTCCTCTGAACATCTCTATTAGCTCTATATCATAATGAAAATGTCTTATCTCCTTGGAACGATAAGGAAGATGAGTAGGCAACAAAGATTCATATTGGCTAGGCTTGTTCTTGGCCTTGAGCTACTTTGAGATGAATCTCATCTAGGTTCACTTGAGATATTTTCTTCCTCTTCCTCTTTCTCTAACTATACCACTACCTAGTTACTTGCTAATGATAGGGTGTCACTCGATTGATTACTTGAGTGATACCATAGATTTAGCTTCTGATTACACTGCAACACTGCCAGTCACGCCTCCTCTGTTAACCTATGATCTTTGTATCCAAAAGTAGATCATTTTGATCAATTCCTACAAAAGTATAAGTATATGCTATTTGGTACCCAACTTTCTCTTGGGTCCATATAGTATTAGACATTATAACTCTTTTGCTCTTATACAAATGAATCATATGATATTTGAGCAAAGAGTATAATAATCAACAAAGACCAGAATATAATTTTACCCAATTAAATAAATTCAAGCAATTGAATCATAAAGGGTAACAAACAAATAATACCAAGAAAGATGATTTTCAAATATCAATGACAATTTGTAAATACACTTTATAAAAAAATATGTCATTGATAAGATTTTCATGCAATTCATGATCAAAAGAGTAGAGAATCTATCCATGACGACCAACTTTTATGAAAGGATAAATCATGAATGAAATCAAGTTTCCAAGAATGATATTGAGATATGCAAATTGTTACAAAATCTTAGATGTAATTTCAAATCATAACAATGTATTATGAAATAGAGATTTTGAATATATGCAAAACTCATCTTTGAAACATGTTTACAATCGATGCTTATGTTAAAAATAGTGGAAGTCAATAGTTTAAATGTACATATACTAGAAAACTTCTCTTTTAGAGAATAACTAGGATAACATGTTAGACATTGAAGTTTTAACATATTTGAGAATTTTCCCAAGGACAAAAGTCATATTGAAAATGAATTAGCCAAAAAGGCTTAATTTGACAAATATATATAAGCACAATGACTTTGCTATTGATCAAGAGATAATCTTACCTTTTAGAGTTGTGTATTGAAATATATAACATTCAAGACAAGAATTTGAATAAAAGGCTCTAGATACTTGAAAATGGATGAAGACAAATGTAAATGCATTTGAGCAACAAGATGAGTATAAGAATTTATGGATGATGAAGCGCATACTTATTAATCCAAATGACTAGAGTTATAGAATATTATCCTAGAAAGTTATTCCACAATAATGGTTAATGCATTAAGATTCAATGCACTAATGAACATTCATAATGCTTGGAATAACTTGGCCAACTAATGATTTATGCATTAGACACAAGTCTTTCACATATAGAATTCTTTTCTAGGGAATGTACTTGAAACTCATATAGATAGTTAACTTGTTAGACATAAGGTCTAACTTGTTAGAAAATAGAGATTGAGGAGTTTAAGCAGTCACAGGTTTAAGATCAAGAAATAATATGTGAATGATGAGGAAAACTCTAGTGGATGGATTTGAAGCATTTCTGACTTTCAGTATACATAAATATTAACTTCCAATTTTGAAACCGATTTAAATGCAAACAAGATATGAATAATTTTCAAATAATGTGTATGCATTTTTATAAACAAGATGAATTTTAATCTAAGTACATTTTTAAAATGTGCATTTCAAAACTCAGATACATAGAAAGATTATGCACAATTTCACTATCATTCCATTTAGCAATCTAAAAACAATTTGAAAGCCATAAATGATTTATTGCTAATGGTATACAATAATGAACAAGTTCTTTATTACCCAAATAAATAATTTATATAAGCACAATATCGGGTAAGAATAAAGAAGACAATACCATACTTGAGTAATCTCGTAATTACTCAAAAAATTATCCTTTGAAGTTCATTTATGCATAATTGCATGAATTTTGCCTCCAAATCTTCTAGTTGGTCTTATCACTTGAACATTCACTCCCAATTGTCATGCAGTGATGATGATTACTCGATTGGTTACTTGAGTGATGCTTCACTATGCATCTTTTCTTTCTTCATCACTTGTTACGCACTCGTAGTGAAGTCTCAAGTACTGTCTCCTTTTGTATAGGTGATCAAAATACAGCTTCAATGTCCAACTTCACTAAGATTTGAGTTAATTTCTATGCAGTCATAATCTTAAGATGAAGCTCTTCTTTTCTTCTTCCTATAAATTCATATAGACTTTTTCTTCCTTTGGTATCCAATTTTACTTGGATCTACTCATAGTTAGTTTGAAGGAATTATAATTCACATGCTCTAAGAATATAGTTAATTCAAGGTACTTGAGCATAATGAATCAAGCATGACTTTATGCGAAAGTAGTTTCTTGTAAAATATGTGTATATGCATAAAGAGTTAAACTATTAAACATTGCAATCCCTTTATGAATGAATTTTCTAAAGATTGTGAAAACATATATACAATTCTCATTCTTAAGGTAACAAGGTGTAAACCTCAATAAATATTGCAGACAATAGCATAGGAGGTTTTATCATTGTGTACCTTTACCTTAGATACTTGGAGGATTGCTTTTGCTTACCCACTATATCTTTCTATGATGTTGATACTTTGAATATCTTGCTTTAGGTTTTGACAACCTTCTCTCAAAATATATAGACTCCAGAAGTCTTTTACTTGATGCTTGAGAGATCCTCCTTTTCTTATTTTCCTCAAAATAGTTGAACGGTACTCTATGGTAGTCCATTCTTGAGGTGGAACATACTCCTTTTCTCCATTGCCTCTCTTTGTGATTCTACTTTGCAGTTCTAGAAATGGGTGCTCTGAGAGTTTTTATTTTTGATATAGATTATATGAACTTCTTTCTTGGTACATGAGAAACTCTTGACTTCTTTTTCATCATCTTCGTACCCTTATGTCCATTCTTCTTAGATTCAATCTGCAGACATAAAGTACTAGATGGACATTTTGGTACCCACTTATACTTGAGTCCTTGATTGTTAGAATTAGACATTACTTGTCTTTTTGGAACCCAAACATATTTATTTCTCACATTAGAATTTCTTCTAATATAGCATGTGTGAGAAATGTGACCTGATTTACCACAATAATTGCAAATAATAGAATGATATGCATTATGAGATTCTATACAAGTATTGTGTTGGTCATAAGAGTAAAAATCCGAATAAATTTCATTTGAACATTCTTTCTTCCCAATAAATTTTCCACCATGATTGAAAACATTTTTGCTGTTCTCAATATAATCAATAATTGGTTGGGAAACAATTTTATGCAATCTTTCAAAATCATTTTTTTAAAATGCACAAGTAGAAATGGAACTTTTAACCTGAACAGCATCTTGAGCTTCTAATACGAATTCATCAGGTTCGTTCATGTTAAGATCTTATTGGGAATCGTCTTCAACTAGTTTATCAATATTGACTGTATGGAAATGTTCTATGATTTCACCTTCTTCATCATCAAATTCCAATTTTTCATGCACCACAGATGCACAGCATGTAGTTTCCCATGAACTGGCAACACTTTCAACTTCAACACACTTGTTAGAAGTATACATAGAATCAAGAGTATCCTAAATATCTCTAATAGTAGAGCAAAATCTAATTTTCTCAAAATAATTTTCTGTTAAAGCACTATACAAAATTTTCATTACTTTAATGTTCAATGAAAATATTTTCTTTTCTCTTTCTGTCCAATCCTTTTTCTATTTTAAATCAAAGACATTTGTAAAAATAACCCACATATCATAATCAAAGCATTTTATAAAAGATGTCATTCTAGCTTTCCAAAACAAAAAATCAACATCTTTCAAAATAGGTAGAATTCTATAGTCAAATCCTTCGGAAAGCATATAACACCCAATATTAGCCATTATAAGCTCTTGAGACGGTTAAGTCCTTTAAACAAGAGTCCAGCTATGATACCAAATCTTAGAACCGGCTGACATCCAAGAGGGGGTGAATTGGGTGTAAGATAAAAACTTAAGAACTTTGAAAATCTTTTCGCATCTTAGTAGAAACAATAAATATGAAAGTAATGAATCATAAATCAACAATTAATATATGCTGGAAATATAAGAGTTTAAGGAAGAGAGTATGCAAACTGTAATTTAACTTGATTAGGTCTAATCTGCGATGGCCCACGTCTAGTCCCCAAGCTCCTCCTAAGATTTTCAAATATACTATCTTCTTGTTTAAATCGGGCACAAGAACAGCCTTTACAAATCACAAGTTTAGCCAGGTACTTGTGAAGCCTTTTACAAATCTCTCACAAAGTTACTCTCCCATACACACCGTAAGGTTATAACCGAGTCACTCCCCCTTACACACCCTGTAAGGATAGAACTTTGATGATGAAATATTACAATCAATCTTCTCTCTCAAAAGTGAATAAAATGAACACTGTAGTACAACACAAATAATCTCTCACTCAAAGGTAAATGATATAGAAGCTAGAGAAATAGAGAGTATGTGTGTTGAGCATTGATGACAGGACATTGGCATTTTGACGATGTATGCACCGGGTCTCTCTTCTATTTTGGATGATCTTCTATTTATAGTTGATGAGGATTGATGACTGTTTGAGCATTTCAACTTGTCCGTTATGGTGCAGTTGCTTCTTTTATCCATTTGCTTGAAATTGAAAACTAGCCATTACGAACGTTGACGCTTGGCTTTCGTAAAGTCACCTTTTGACTCTTCACATCATATCTTCATTGTATTCCTGGAGAAATACATTAAACACTAATACAATGAAGTGTTAGAGTGATTGGAACCAAGAAGAGTTAGCTACATAAACATTCCCTTAACTTTTGAAAGCTTCATTATGTTGTTTTGTTCTCATGGGAAGCATTACTCGAGCGGTCACTCAAGTAAGCCTGGGTCATTACTCGAGTGATCCCTTAAGTAATGTTTCAAATAACTTTGCAGATTACTCGAGTGATCCTTTGAGTAATATTTCCATTTTAGTTATAAACATGGAAAATTATATATCATCCGAAAGCTCTCATTGTCTACATTCCAATGAACAAGAACCACCTCCATACTCATTGTATATAGAAAGTTATGATCCAAAGAGTATCTTCTGCACTATACAATGTCTGAAATCATGAGTAGCAACTTCCAGAAGGTATAATTCTTAGTATATAGCTTCAAATGTGACAAATTATATATCCATAGAAAGCCCTTTAAGTCTACTTTCATATGGCACTCGTATCATCGCAATCCGATGTGTAGTTTGGGTGTTACGTATGTTAGATCTCATGTTTTTATGATAACAAAAGAATGGTTTGAAAAGGAAATGTTTAATAATCAAGCTTGAACTAAGTAATGACAGGAATAAGCTTACTTGAAGTAAGCATGGAAGTAATGGAGATTGGACAAGAGAAAATGCTGAGCAACTTGATCAGAAGCAAATCTTCTAAGGCATTACTCGAGGCGCTACTCGAGTAATGAGACAAAACTTGAGGTAACCAGAGACAACTTCCAGTAACCTGCCAACGTTACTCGAGTAGGTACTCGAGTAATAGTGTAAGTATTTTCAAGTTGCTCTCGGCCTATCAATGTTACTCGAGGAGGTACTCGAGTAACCAAGTGAAAACTTCCAGTTGCCATCCAGTTTTCTAAATGATACTCGAGGAGCTACCCGAGTATCTGTGTTTCTGAAAATGTGGTCCTCTCAGAATTTTAGTACCACTGCTAATGTTACTCGAGGAGCTACTCGAGTAAACCTGTGAAAACTTCCAGTTGCCTTCAAGGTTTCCCCATGATACTCGAGGAGCTACTCGAGTAACGTGTTTTCTGAAAATAGGTAACTCTCGGCACTTTGTACCACTGCCAATGTTACTCGAGGAGGTACTCGAGTAACAGCCTGAGGTAAGTTAAAACTTGAGGTTGGTATCCGATTAACTTGATCTCTTTATTTCATCTTCCTCGAGTCCTTACTCAAGTATGCAAGTTTTCTAATGTTTATCTTAAGTGGATTCCTCGAGTATGAACCCCAGTATGCAGAAATATTTTCAAAGGAAACTTCAAGTCCATACCCGGGTAAGTCATACTCAAGAGACTCAGTTACTCGAGGAGGTACCCGAGTAACCTATGCAAAAATGAGTTCATTACTCGAGTCGGTACCCGAGTAATGAGGTAAGAGCTCTCGGCATTTCAATCCTGCCAACATTACTGGAGTAGAGTATCGAGTAACAAAAAGTTTATTTGAAGGTTTACTCGAGGTGGTACCCGAGTAACTCATAAAGTTGTGAGTGCATTACTCGAGTCAGTACCCGAGTAAATAACTATTTCCAAAGGTTTGAAATTTAGTTTACTCCATGCACTACCCGAGTAATCTTATACTTCTTCGTTAACTTGCAGTTGAACAATGATTTCTCGATGTTACTCAAGGAGCTACTCGAGTAAACTTCAAGGGTTACTCGAGGAGCTACTCGAGTAAGCTTACCCAGAATTTCAGAAATCATTCAAACGTTCATTGATTTGTTTCCTATATGATTAATCTTTCATTGTGTTAGTATTACAAGTATATTTACAGATAAACAATGAAGGAATCACATCAAGAAAGGAAAGTCAAATCAAACGTTCAAATGCCAACCACCGCCAACGGATATTTTTCAAAAACTTGAAAAGTCAACAGTGGCTGCGCACTCTCCAACGGACGAAAGAAAATGTTCCAACGGTCATCACCAACATATCTATATATATGGGAACATCCAAACAGAAAAGAACAACCAAGCACACATACGAACGTATCATTAAGTTCATTACTCTGTTTTCACATTGAAATTGTATTTCTATGCTTCAGTGATTATCATTCACTCTGTAAGAGAGAGATTTCATTCAAACTCAATATTTGTTATTGAGATAACTTAAGGTTGTGGAACCTTGAGTTGGGATTGGATTACAACCTGTAAGGGGGAGCGAGTGTCCAGGTGTGAAGGAACTTGCTTGTACTGTGGTGCCAAGAACCCACTGAATCTTGGAAGTTATAGTGAAACTCTCAGAGAAGCTCTGAGGACTGGACGTAGGTCAAAGTGGTTGTGACCGAACCAGTATAACTCCCGGTGTACACTTCGGTGATATTTCTCCTTACTCTTTATTGCTTTATATTCACCGTAAAGGTTTTATATTTGCAACGAAATTTTAGTATCACCCAATTCACCCCCCTTCTTGGGTGAAACTTGCTCTAACATTTGGTATCAGAGCGTAGGTCTTCTTGTTAAGGTATAACAACCTAAGAAGGATCCAATGGCAAGCATGGGTGAAGGAATTCTTCCCGACGGAGCATCCATCACTAGACCTCCCGGTTTCAATGGAGAACACTTTTCTTTCTGGAAAGCAAAATTCAGAGTGTTCGTGATGGCTACTGAATATGGACTATGGGATGTAATTGAGAGTGGAAACTATCAACCTACAAAGACTGTAGACTCTCAGAAAATTCCAAAGACGCCAGCGGAATATGATGAGAATGACAAGAAACTTATCACTCTCAACAGCAAGGCAATTCTGATATTACAAAGTTCATTGAGTCAAAATGAATACTTCAGAATTTGCACACTCCCAACAGCAAAGCAAATGTTGGAAGCTCTGGAAATAGCTCATGAAGGAACTTCGGGAATAAAGGAGAATCGAATCAACACCTTGGTCACTGAATTCGATTTACTCCGAATGAAATCAGGTGAGTCGATTTCTGAATTTGAACTTAGATATACTCATCTTGTTAATCAACTTGCAGCACTTGGGAAAGTCTATGATCAACATACCCAAGTATGAAAGATATTGAATA
Source organism: Inga oerstediana (assembly GCA_963210345.1). Classification (NCBI taxonomy): domain Eukaryota; kingdom Viridiplantae; phylum Streptophyta; class Magnoliopsida; order Fabales; family Fabaceae; genus Inga; species Inga oerstediana. The sequence goes on along the minus strand of OY723410.1, from coordinate 40,720,004 downwards.
TTCTTTCTAAAGAGTGGGAGGCCAAAGTCACTGCGATAGAAGAGGCAAAAGGAGAATCAATGAGATCAGTTGCTTCTCTATTTGGAAGCCTTTCTGAATATGAAAGCAAATTAAAGTTCAAACGAGAACTAGATGACATCGGTGACAAAAGAAAGAAAGGTCTAGCACTAAAAGCGAAAGAAGAAAATCAAGATGAAGATGAGGAGTTTGATGATGATGAAATGAGCTTAATCATAAAACGATTCAGAAAGTTCTACAAGAAAGGTCAAGGCTTCAAACACTTTCAAAAAGGAGGAACTAGCAGCAAAGAACATATCATCTGCTATGAATGTGGAAAGCCAGGACATATCAAGTCAGAATGTCCAGAGCTGAACCAAAAGAGCAAAGAAAAGAGAAAAGGCAAGTTCTTCAACAAAAAGAAGGCCTTCGTATCTGCTATATGGGGTGATAGCTCCTCTGACGAAGAAAGTGATGAAGAAGAAGTAGCCAATATATGTCTTGTTGCTCAAGAAGAGACAGAAGAAGAGGTAAATGATTCTGAACCTACCTATGATGAATTACTCTCTGAATATAATGCTTTACATTCTGAATTCATCAAAGTAGTTAAAGAATTAATTGTTTTCAAAAAGAAAAACAAAGCTCTTGAAATTAAACTTAAAGGAAGTTTAGAAAAGAATTGTGAAAGTTGTTCTTCGTTGAAAAAGAAAAACGTTGATCTCACAAAAACTCTTGAAAAGTTTACCAAAGGAAGTGAGATGCTAAGTGTGATTTTAAAAGAACAACGTTTTGTAAAAGACCGATCTGGTATTGGATATGATCCAAAAACAGATAAAAGGAAAGGTAAAAAGAAAGTAGGAGGTAAGCCATATTTAAATTATTTTCAGCATTCTGTGCATATATCAAATCCTTTTGCATTTTGTAATTACTGTAATAGAAAAGGTCATTATACCTCCTCATGCATTCATAAGAAGAAAGGAAACATAGGAACCTACAAATGGGTACCTAAAGGTTCATATGTTCATAAAATCATTTGTACTAACCCAAAAGGACCCAAAAAGAAATGGGTACCTAAGACTTAGTCATTTGATTGCAGGTATGTCTTAAAGCATCCAAAAATAACAAGTGGTTCATAGACAGTGGATGCTCTAGACATATGCCGGTGATTTCGAAAGTTTTACCAAATTACTACCCAAAGAAGGTGGAAAGGTAAAATTTGGAGGAAATCAAACCGGAAGGATAGCAGGAATTGGTGAAATCAAAAATGACAAAGGCATACAAGTCAAAGATGTATACTACGTTGAAGGCTTGTGTCATAATTTGCTGAGCGTAAGTCAAAGTGCAGATAAAGACAACTGGATAATCTTTGATTCAGAGGAATGTCTAATTGTCAACAAGAAAGACTTACTACTTGATAAGAAGAATATCAAGGCTAAGCTCAGAGCAAAAAGGGAAGGTAACTGCTATACCTTAGATATTAGTAAAAATGAATCTGAAAACTGTTTTCTGAGTAATGCCGATGAAAGTTGGCTATGGCATAAAAGATTGGCTCATGTCAACATGCATCAACTAGGCAAATTACTCAAAAAGGATTTAGTTCTTGGATTACCCAAAGTAAATTTCAAAAACGATTTGATTTGTGACGCATGTCAAAAGGGTAAACAAACTAAATCATCTTTCAAATTGAAAAATGAGATTTCAACAAATAGACCACTACAATTATTACATATGGATTTAGTTGGTCCAGCAAGAGTAAAGAGTCTTGGTGGAAACTTATATTCATTGGTTATTGTTGATGATTTCTCTAGATTTACATGGGTTATCTTTCTATCATCAAAGGATGAAACCTTTGAAGAATTTATTGTTTTTGCAAAAAAAGTGCAAAATGAGAAAGGTATGTCCATTGCAGGTATTAGAACTGATCATGGTGGAGAATTTGAAAATCAAGCCTTTGAAGAATATTGTGATACTAATGGCATTGATCACAATTTCTCTGCTCCAAGGACGCCTCAACAAAATGGAGTTGTGGAACGCAAGAATAGAGTGCTCACTGAAATGGCTAGAGCAATGTTGAATGAAAAGAACGTGTCTCAAGTATTCTGGGCTGATGCTATGAGTACAGCATGCTATATTTCAAATAGAGCCTATATCAGAACGAAACTTGGAAAGACACCATACGAGCTATACAAAGGAAGGAAGCCAAACATTGCTGATCTACACATCTTCGGTTGTAAGTGTTTCATTCATAATAATGGTAAAGATAACTTAGGAAAATTTGATTCTAAAACTGATGAAGGAATTTTCCTAGGATATTCTAACCGAAGTAAAGCATATAGAATTTTCAATAAAAGAATTTGTGTTGTTGAAGAATCAATTCATGTTGTATTTGATGAATTTGAATCCTCTGACAAAACCATTGATGAAGAACAGGAAGTTGTTTTAAATCAAGAAAATGGTCAATCTATCTCTAAGTCTCTTATTCCAGAGGTTGATGAAAATAAGGATGAAGAGCAATCCCTAGGTCAACCTAAAGCCTGGAAATACAATAGAAGTCATCCCTTAGATCAAGTCATAGGAGATGTGAATGAAGGGATCAAAACCAGAAATAGAGTTTTCAATGAAGTAAGTTTTTCTGCATTCATTTCTGAGATTGAACCTTCTAACATTGATGAAGCCCTATCAGACAATGATTGGGTCATAGCAATGCAAGAAGAACTAAATCAATTTGAAAGGAATCAAGTTTGGGATTTGGTGCCCCGACCCAAAGATCATACGATCATTGGTACTAAATGGGTATTCAAAAACAAACTCGATGAATCTGCAATTATTGTCAGAAACAAGGCAAGATTGGTGGCCAAAGGCTATAATCAGGAAGAAGGAATTGATTATGAGGAAACGTATGCTCCAGTGGCTAGATTGGAAGCTATACGCGTACTCTTAGCTTTTGCATGCATCAAAGGATTCAAACTCTATCAAATGGATGTTAAGAGTGCCTTTCTAAATGGTTATATCATGGAAGAAGTGTATGTAGAACAACCTCCAGGTTTTGAAGATGTCACTAAACCAGACCATGTTCTCAAACTTAAAAAGGCTTTGTATGGTTTAAAACAAGCTCCTAGAGCCTGGTATGAAAGGCTTAGCAAGTTTCTCATCGATCAAGGTTTTGTATGAGGAAAAGTTGATACAACATTATTTATAAATCGAAAACATGATGATATTTTGATTGTTCAAATATATGTTGATGATATTGTTTTCGGTGCTACTAATGAATCTCTATGTAAGGAATTTTCTGAGATAATGCAGGGAGAGTTTGAGATGTCAATGATGGGAGAATTGAATTTCTTTCTTGGTGTGCAAATCAAACAAAGAAAGAATGGAATCTTCATATCTCAAACAAAGTATTTAAAAGAGCTATTGAAGAAGTATGGAATGGATGAAGCAAATGGCTCAGACACGCCTATGAGCTCAACAACGTTGCTTGATGCTGATGTTAAAGGGAAAGACTACAATATCACAAGATATAGAGGAATGATTGGATCATTACTTTATCTCACGGCAAGCAGACCAGACATCCAATTTAGTGTTGGCATATGTGCAAGATATCAATCGGCGCCAAAGGAATCACATGCTGAAACGGTCAAACGAATATTTAGATACCTTGCTGACACACCAGAATTGGGTCTGTGGTATCCCAAAGGAAGAAGTGAATATTTAATTGCTTATTCAGATTCTGATCATGGAGGATACAAGACAGACAGAAAGAGCACCAGTGGACAAGGGAAATTCCTTGGAGGATCTCTTGTCTCGTGGTTCAGCAAGAAACAAAATACAGTGTCACTTTCGTCAACTGAAGCCGAATATGTTGCAGTCTCAAGTTGTTGTGCACAAGTGATATGGTTAAAACAACAACTACAAGACCTTGGTATTTATCTCAAGGAAATACCAATCTATTGTGACAATACAAGTACGATAAGCTTGGCGAAGAATCCAATTCAACACTCTAGAACCAAGCATATCGATGTCAGACATCACTTCATCAGAGATCATGTCCAAAAGAAAGATGTGAAAGTGATATTCATTTCTACTCATCTTCAACTAGCTGATATCTTCACAAAACCCCTTGCAAAAGATCAATTTCTATACATTAGGAGAGAATTGGGAATGGTAAATCCCAATGAGTTATAAGTAATTTCAGTATTTCATAATATTAGATAAAGTCATTTGTTAAAGTTTTGATGATTACTAACTTAAGCATCGGAGTATATAGAAATTTGTTTTGCAGGAAGAAAGAAACTCTGTTTTGAGAAACAAAAACAGAGGTGATCAGAGGACACTATTACTGGAGTACCAACTTGAAGTAATGGTTAACAGAAAAGCAATACCCGAGGAGCAACTTGAAGTAAAGAAGCACTTTACTCGAGTATGTACTCGAGTAATGACCCCCAAAACTGGAAGTAACAGATCAAGTTACTTGATTTTCAAATGTAACGGTTCAGATTTCAAAGAAATGAAGAGTCAGAAGTGGAGAAGCTATTTACTCGAGGCAGTCCTCGAGTAAACTTGAAGCTTACTCGAGGAAAGCCTCGAGTAATGACGGAGTTCAGATTCTCAAAAGGTTAAATAATGACTCAAATCTGAATCAAATGGACTATGAATGATCGAGGGAATATCCATGGATGATTACTATATTATTCATGCCAGGTACGCAATTTAAATGTATTATTTTTGAATTTTTCTGTATGAACACCCGAGGAAGGCCTCGAGTAATATTGAATATTACTCGAGTAAGGCCTCGAGTAAAGTCGGGATTTAGGTCTTTATCTTGTGCAAACTTGGTCATTTCCACAAAATCTCCTCGAGTAAATCACTATACACCCTTCCAAATTTTTTTTCCAAATAGATTCCTTGGTTCATTTCCGTCAAAACCCAACTGATTTCAAGTCCAAAAACTTCCTATTTTGCTCATAATCTCTTTGCCCTATTTCGCGCTAAGTGTCTCTGTTTCTTCAGAAAATCTCAGTTTTCAATCTTTCTGAAAGTTGAGAACTAAAAACCTTACTCCCATTGAATCCTCTGAATCCCAACAACATTCTGATCCTCTTTCTTCTCATCCCAAGAAGAGAAGAAAGTTAACCCCGAGACCAAAAGCAAAAATTCCTCTTCAAACTCAAACACAACCTAAAGCCAAAGGAGTTGTGATTAAAGAGCCCATTGTGACTAGGGCTCAATCCAAAAAGAGTTCATCTACTGGAAGAGGCAAGAATGTCAAATCTCCCTCACCTCCTCATTCTGATTCCTCTACACCTTCTTTCACTCCAAAGGCTATCAAGAAGCCAAAGTATGACAAGAAAGTGGCTGATGCAATGGCTGGGATCATTGACCAAATGGAGAAGGGTCAATCTTCTAAGAAGTCCAAAATTCCGGAAGCAGAAATCACTAGTCCACCAAAGGGATTCAATGTGGGCAAATTGGTGGAGTCTCTGAAGTACTCAACTCAATTCTCAAGAAGAAAAGTGTGTAAGACACACTACGTTGATCTGAAGTTACTTCAAGAGGTAGTGAAGCACGACCTTAGTTCTTATTTAGAGCCTTTTATGCCTTGGTTATCTCTTAGATTGCCTTTTTGCACAAAAATAATTACTCATTTTTACTGCAACCTAGAGATCATAGATGAGCCTAATCGTACCTCAGTTGAGGAAGAGATGACCACCACAGTAAGAGGTCAAAAAATACTGATATCTCCCTCTAGGATTAATTTGTGGTTAGGAATTGAAAATCCCCCAGATGATATCTATTCCCAACTTGAGCCAAATGAAATTTTTACAATCCTTAAACCTGGTGAGTTAGTTGGCCCCCTAAACTTTAAACCGAGTGATATGTGTGATCACCATAGGGTCCTTTGGTACATTTACTCTAGGTCCCTAGTGAACAAAGCCAACAATTATACCCATTTCTCTGATAGGGACTATAGGTGGTTTGCTTCACTACTATTGAAGGAACAGAAAGATCTGGGAGAGTATATATTTTCAGAGATGAAAAGGTACAAGGTGGATGGAAAAGGTACTACTCCAATGCCATATCCCCAAATTGTGTCTCTTATCCTAAAAGAGAACAAAATATGGTACTTGGATAGTAAGGAGCCAATTGAGAGGTTGACCCCAGTTGGGAGGAACCAAATTGGGAAACTGAACATCGATATTCCTCTCGGAGGCCCTATGGAGTCTGGATCCAAGAAGAAGCGAAAGGCCACTGAGGCAGAGACCAGTAGGATGGATGACACTCAGTCATCGGCTCCAGCTGCTACCGCATCATCACCATCTTTCCTCAATACCACTCTCCAGCACTTTATGTAGAATATCCTCAGAGGTTTTCATGTGGACATAGCCAACACAAATGCAGAACTCATAACCCACATGAACACCAAAATGGGAGAGTTGGTTGAAAGAATGGATCGAAGGCATGAGGAGCTTCTAGCTGAGCAACGTGCCCAGGGAGAGACTTTGAGACTGATTCTGGCACATTTGGATTCCCTGGATCCTGGACCTTCTGCCGGTCCCTCATCATCTGCACCACCACCTCCAGAAGAACCTCCTTCAGACATTCCCATTCCTATTCCTACTCCTGAGGCTGAATCATCTACCCCTCTGGTTTCTGATCCACTTGAGCCCCAAGAAAAAGACATCTTGTTCACAGTGGATGATCCTGAAACCCTTGAGTCTACACATATCATTATTGGTGATTCACCTCAAAAGCCACAGCCTGAGACCACTCCTAAACCTATTCCCTCTCCTACCCAAACAGAGGTAGTATCATCTTCTTCCTCTGAACATATCACTCCAGTGTTAGACACATCTCCAGAAGCACAGACCACTATGGTTGTCTTTCAACCTTCTCCTCTCCTACCTAGAGATGATATCCAAATTCCACCTCTCAATCTTCCTGAACCTGAGTCATACAGTTCCTTTGATTCATCTAGTTCAGATGGTGGTGGGTTGGTTCTTCCAGTAAAACCTATCTCTATGGTGAAGCCTTCTAACCCTCAACTAGAATGATGAAGCCAAAAAGGGGGAGAAGAGCTTGAGAGTGATTTTATGGATTTGTCTTTGCTTTTCATGGGTATATGGGTGTATATGGGACTTTAGGGAGCTTTTTGAATTCAGTATGAACTTACTTTGTAATTTGAAATTTAAGTTCAATGCAAGCGTGTTTAAATTATGACTTCATTTGATTTCATTTAAGTTTGTGAATTGTGATACATGTTTGGACTAATGAAGTTGTTATGTATGCAAGGTATAATCAACTTAATAAGAAAAAATTAATTAAGAATCCAATTTGAAAAAACGATGTTCAAAATCACCAAGTTTTGTCATCATCAAAAAGGGGGAGAATGTTAGATCTCATGTTTTGATGATAACAAAAGAATGGTTTGAAAAGGAAATGTTTAATAATCAAGCTTGAACTAAGTAATGACAGGAATAAGCTTACTTGAAGTAAGCATGGAAGTAATGGAGATTGGACAAGAGAAAATGCTGAGCAACTTGATCAGAAGCAAATCTTCTAAGGCATTACTCGAGGCGCTACTCGAGTAATGAGACAAAACTTGAGGTAACCAGAGACAACTTCCAGTAACCTGCCAACGTTACTCGAGTAGGTACTCGAGTAATAGTGTAAGTATTTTCAAGTTGCTCTCGGCCTGTCAATGTTACTCGAGGAGGTACTCGAGTAACCAAGTGAAAACTTCCAGTTGCCATCCAGTTTTCTAAATGATACTCGAGGAGCTACCCGAGTATCTGTGTTTCTGAAAATGTGGTCCTCTCAGCATTTTAGTACCACTGCTAATGTTACTCGAGGAGCTACTCGAGTAAACCTGTGAAAACTTCCAGTTGCCTTCAAGGTTTCCCCATGATACTCGAGGAGCTACTCGAGTAACGTGTTTTCTGAAAATAGGTAACTCTCGGCACTTTGTACCACTGCCAATATTACTCGAGGAGGTACTCGAGTAACAGCCTGAGGTAAGTTAAAACTTGAGGTTGGTATCCGATTAACTTGATCTCTTTATTTCATCTTCCTCGAGTCCTTACTCAAGTATGCAAGTTTTCTAATGTTTATCTTAAGTGGATTCCTCGAGTATGAACCCCAGTATGCAGAAATATTTTCAAAGGAAACTTCAAGTCCATACCCGGGTAAGTCATACTCAAGAGACTCAGTTACTCGAGGAGGTACCCGAGTAACCTATGCAAAAATGAGTTCATTACTCGAGTCGGTACCCGAGTAATGAGGTAAGAGCTCTCGGCATTTCAATCCTGCCAACATTACTGGAGTAGAGCATTGAGTAACCAAAAGTTTATTTGAATGTTTACTCGAGGTGGTACCCGAGTAACTCATAAAGTTGTGAGTGCATTACTCGAGTCAGTACCCGAGTAAATAACTATTTCCAAAGGTTTGAAATTTAGTTTACTCCATGCACTACCCGAGTAATCTTATACTTCTTCGTTAACTTGCAGTTGAACAATGATTTCTCGATGTTACTCGAGGAGCTACTCGAGTAAACTTCAAGGGTTACTCGAGGAGCTACTCGAGTAAGCTTACCCAGAATTTCAGAAATCATTCAAACGTTCATTGATTTGTTTCCTATATGATTAATCTTTCATTGTGTTAGTATTACAAGTATATTTACAGATAAACAATGAAGGAATCACATCAAGAAAGGAAAGTCAAATCAAACGTTCAAACGCCAACCACCGCCAACGGATATTTTTCAAAAACTTGAAAAGTCAACAGTGGCTGCGCACTCTCCAACGGACGAAAGAAAATGTTCCAACGGTCATCACCAACATATCTATATATATGGGAACATCCAAACAAAGAAGAACAACCAAGCACACATACGAACGTATCATTAAGTTCATTACTCTATTTTCACATTGAAATTGTATTTCTATGCTTCAGTGATTATCATTCACTCTGTAAGAGAGAGATTTCATTCAAACTCAATATTTGTTATTGAGATAACTTAAGGTTGTGGAACCTTGAGTTGGGATTGGATTACAACCTGTAAGGGGGAGCGAGTGTCCAGGTATGAAGGAACTTGCTTGTACTGTGGTGCCAAGAACCCACTGAATCTTGGAAGTTATAGTGAAACTCTCAGAGAAGCTCTGAGGACTGGACGTAGGTCAAAGTGGTTGTGACCGAACCAGTATAACTCCCGGTGTACACTTCGGTGATATTTCTCCTTACTCTTTATTGCTTTATATTCACCGTAAAGGTTTTATATTTGCAACGAAATTTTAGTATCACCCAATTCACCCCCCTCTTGGGTGAAACTTGCTCTAACAACGTACACAAAACTGAAGCTGCCTTGTACTATGACGGTGATTTCAGTGTCCACTTTTGAAGCTTATATCTCTCTCATATGAACTTCTTTGAATGTGATATTTGGTCAAAATATGCACTAGGAGCCTAGTTTCGTATGCCACTAGTTTCAGCTCAATCCGACATGTGCTCTGAGAGATTTGACAAAAATATTGAAGCTCTGTCATACTGTGTGAAAACAGAATACGTCAGAATGCTTATCACTCCAGTGGTCACTGGAGTGATTTTGGGTCATCACTCAAGTGACCACTAAAGTGATCACCTCCAAAATGAGGCAATGGCATATCACTCGTGTGTTCACTTGAGTAATCACCTCTGGAGATAGCACAACTTCCGTATAAGTCATTTTAGCTTGGTATTGACCCATTCCAACTTCCATTTGACCATAGAAACCTCTGGTATCACTTCTAATAGCTTGGAACTTGATATTCCCATTAGTTCTTGCAAGTTCTTCTTTCTTTAATATCTTTCTTCACTATCTTCAATCTCCTTCTTTCTTTGCTTGGCTAATGTACAAGATATCTTCTTATTTTTCCTCTTGATGATCATTCTTGATAACCCAACTAGATATCTTCTTGAATATCTTCAATCTTCTTTCTTTCTTTCTTCTTTCTTCAATCTCTTTCGTCTTGTTTTTCTTATTGATGATCATTCTCCATTTATGAGGCATTATAAGCAAAATAACATCAACCCACCGTCGAGTTTATGACTAATCTACAAAATATACAACATTAAATATAGTAGTTAGTCAATGTATGATATAAGTATATTATACAAACTTTTTGCTCTTATTTGACATCTATATTTGACATCATCAAAACTAATCATATCTAACAAAAGTGACACTATAAGTTGTCATAAGATAAAAAGTGGGGAAAAAGTGGGATAAGCAATGTCACTTGTAAAAAAGTGATGTCGATACACCACTATAGATTTGGGCATTTATAATGCTTAATACATAATGGTTAGAGCTAATAGATGTCATGTATGTAGGCGAAGGTCACATAAGGATATATAACTTTTAAACGTTATAGTTAATCATGCGCACTGTCATATATTGTGAGGTGGAATTCACAAAAACACAAACATAGTGGTTATAGCTAACAACCGTCATTTATTTAGTGACAAAAATGATGGTTCTTAAGAAACAATCGTCATGTAACATTTACAAACGATTCATCTTCCAAACACTTATATCGACAAAGACAAAACATAACATTCTTCGAAAACAGCTAGCATATAACTCTTTTATAACCCTTCTTAACGTTTGGATTTTCAATGTCATAACTTATCATAATCCTTCATAATCCCGTTAGACCTTCATAAGTTACAACTCATAACCCTTTGCAAACTATTAGACCTCTATTTCAACTCAACTATTCCTTGTGATTCTTACTACTTTTCTTTATCGGCCTCCTTCTTCTCTCCTTCATCATGTCAATATCCCAGGGAACTCCTCTATCGGTGCCACCCCCTCCTCCACCACCTCCCCTCCTAAAGGCTTGTTGGTGGTAACAAATGGCTTACGTACTGGGATCCTAACCACGTCATCAACTTTGCCAATCCATCTATTACGCCGAATGACGAGATGGCATAAGAGAAAATAGCATCGGGGAAGGGTTTTGTTGTCATGAAGGAGGTCTAGAAAGCAAATTAATATAGAAGGGAGGAAACTTACTATAGATGGAAGAAGAACGGTCAAATTTTGAAATATGACAAGTTCACAATTTGTTCTTTCTTGTTCCACCTCACAATCAGTTTCTTCCCCTCTCTCGTAATTTGCTTTGGACCTCCTTCATGGCAACAAGACCTTTACTCAATGCTCTTTTCTCTTATGTCATCTCATTATTCGGTGAAATAGATGGATTGGTGGAGGGGGCGGAGGTGCCAGCTTGAGATACATAACGATTATCAAGTAAAACCTGTCACTTAATAAAAGTCCAAGCATATAAATAATGGTAGTTGTCACGCCCTTACCTTGTTTTAACCTTTTTTTCAAAGTATTCACAAAAAACGATATGCGGTTCGGTGGGCAACACAAAAATAATATGAATATACTGATAATAAGTGCATGATTACATAAATTCTATATAGGGGTTCATACATAATAATTACCATCAATGTAGCCACACAGGGCTACTTGGGTATCTAAACCCGTCCCAATGAAACAAAGACATCTTCCTGTCTTCGTTCCACCACCGCAATCCTCTCGTATAGTTCTTTGCATTGTTCTCAGCATATCTTCTATCTTCTCCTATCTAAATTGTTGGTAGGGGAGGGTGAGATTCAAGAGAATCTCAGTACGAAAACAATACCAATATGCATATACGGTAAATGTTTAATGCATGACATGGTTGCATCACATAACTCATGCTCACACAATGACAAATCTATAAGCTCAATGCTTCGAACAATATACTTATGGCCATAGCATAAATTGAAACATAGCTTCAAATAATTCATACACATTTCACATAATCAAGCAAAGCAATAACATGCATCAACAAACTAACACAAATATCATATACATGCAGGAGAGGTAAGTTCCCTATCTTAACCCTTTTACACCTCGAAACGTGTGCCTCGTAAATCGTGCCAACGATTGGGCTCACAACTTGGTCCTACAATTTCAAATATACAATTTAGACACTTCCATAGTGCTTCTAGGGGGTTTTATGAGCCTATTATGAAAATTTACTAAACTGCCACTAGGGACCCGGCCTGGCCCTGCCTTACCCGGTCCGACTGTACTTTTCTTGAAAATTTGACATGGGCTATTCTAACATATTTTGGCCCAAGAAATCCATTTTTGAACTCAGAATTATAAAATTCAATGTCAAATTACAACATTACCCTTGGCAGCCCCACTTTAAGTGTTTCAGGGGTGTTTTCGTAATTATGCTTTTTCGGCATTTTCCGAAAAAGTGACCAACTGTAACGCCACCTAATTTTCGATGCTGAACTCAATGGAACCATCAAATCATTGAAAATCCATCTTTAACCCCTCCAAACTAGCCTTGCCAAAATTCTCAAGTTCCCCAGGAAAAATTGGGGTTTTTCGGTTTCGGCTCCGCAAACATGTTTCTTTCTACTCCTAACTACTTTATTAACCATTTCATTAGGTTACAACTAACATTAAGACCCGATTTGGGTTGCATAAACCCTAGACCAAATCATTTCCAAACTTTAAAACTAATGGCAATCCGGCGAAATTTCATCGATTAAATTGCCCAAAGCAGCCAGAATAAGCAATATACGAAAGTTTGGAAGTTACCTCCAGCTCCCACTAGCTTTTTCTCAAGGTGGCTGAAAACTCTAGCCTTAGAACACCCAAATTTGTGCTTCCAACACCTTACAATACATGAAAGAGAAGCTTAGGACCAAGGTTATATGTGTTAGGTACGAATTCACCGAAGAAATTGACTTACCGTACAAGTTCTCTTCTCCTTCTCTCTCTAGAATTTCTCACACATTCTCTCTCTTATTGCAGCCGAATGGCACGGTTTTGGGCTGATGAAGGAGGTGGATGATGATTTAATATAATATAATATTATTTTCTAATTATTTACTAAATTTCCAACAATTTCGGATTTTTACAAAATTCTAGCAGATTTCAGCCCAAACTTTGAAAAATCATAACTAATTCTAGAAAAATTGAAATGAGGTGATTCCAAAGCCAAATGAAAGCTATTTACGTCCTCTTCATTGGAAAAATATGGACCATTACCATAAATCACCACACGATTCCAGAATTACACAAAATTCACTACTGCCCCAAAACAGAGTCCATTTTTGACATCAAACTTTGGACAACCAGAACTCCCAGCTCATAAAATGAAATGACACAATTTATAGTCCATTTTGAATCTTGGAATGTGAACTTTAAGACTATAAAGTTTCAGAATTTTTAGACATCATTTTCCTATTCAAAACATCAACACAAACAGACTGCCTAGCAAGAAGTTTGAATGGACAGAATTTCCCAACTTTCCATTTAATGTTCCAAACCAATTCCAATGACCAAATAACACAACATGACATCAATGCACCAAATTACACCATCCAATTCCACCATTTCAAAATTACACAAAATTAAGGCAAAATTCATAATTCTCATCATCTTCTCCAGAAGTGTTCATTTATCACTAATCACATCCACTTTTGGAGTCATTTACCCTTAACCGAAATTTGGAATCCGGTTAAATCGGGGCTTAGCAGTTCACTCATTTCAAGCTTATTCTCTAGCCTCAAATCTCAAAATTCAAGGTTTTATAGTAGCAAGCAGTAACTATCATATTTTGTCTCACAATAATTATGAATGTTAAGCAAAAACTATCGTGAAACAACAAACACTGTGATGGTTCAAAACATTTCCCCTTCCCCATGTTGATGATAATACATTGACCCAATCTTCATCTCCCTTCTTCGATGATGACAATGACGATAAGGAAGAGGAGGATGAACATGACCATAAGGATGGCATCGTCCTATTCATCCTCCTCTTCCTCATCCTCTTCATCCTGCTCATCCTCATTCTCATCAAGGGAGGAGGAGATGAAGTTAAAACTTAATCATTCATGGTTATTAATTAAAAACCATAAAGTATTTTTGCCAGCGTACTTAACAGTTCTATGTTAATAGTGTGGTTGATTATGCAATTAACAACAGACACCAATAAATTAAAAAAATTTCAAATACATAATGCTTGTTAGTATTAGTGCAAGCGTTTCACCCAAGAGAGGGGGTGAATTGGGTGATACCAGAAATTTCGTTGCGTACAAGAAAATTAACAGAATATTTAAAGCAGTTAAGAGCAAAGAGAAATATCGCCAAAGTGTACACCGGGAGTTATACTAGTTCGGTCACAACCACTTTGACCTACATCCAATCCTCAGAGCATCTCTGAGAGTTTCGCTATATTCTCCAAGATTCCGTGGGTTCTTGGCACCTCAGTACACAGCAAGTTCCTTCACCTGGACACTCACTCCCCCTTACATATTGTAATCAAATCCCCAACTCAAGGTTCTACAACCTTAAGTTGTCTCAATACCAAATATTGAGTTTGTAATGAAAACTCTCTCATAGAGCAAATATATAATCACTGAAGTACAACGAATGAGTATAAGAAAAAAAGCACAAAGAGTGTATTGATCGATGTGTGATTGCTTGTTCTCAGTTGTTGTTGTTTTCTCTTTGAATGCTCCATATATATAGATGATTTGTAGTGTCTGTTGCAAGCAATTCAAACATGTCTGTTAGAGTCGCGCAGCAATGGTTGACCATTCTTCAAATTTGAAAACTATCCGATTGCGATAGGTAGCGGTAAGTGAGATCTCGAACACTTTATTTGACTTTGCTCTTCTTGCAGATCTCTTCATTGTTATTCTGTAAATATACTTAGAATGCTAATACATAGAAATGTTAATCATATATATAACAAAATAACAAACATATGATTTGATGTATGTGCAAAAGTATAATGAACCTTTAGGTACCCATTTGTGGGTTCCTATTTTTCCTTTCTTCTTATGAATGCATGATGAAGTATAATGACCTTTTCTATTATAATAATTACAGTTTGCAAAAGGATTTGATGTATGCACAGAATGCTGAAAATAATTCAAGTATGATTTTCCTCCAGCTTTCTTTCTTCCTTTCCTTCTATCTGATTTTGGATCATATCCAATTCCAGATCGATCATTCACAAATCGTTGAGCTTTTAAAATTACATTTAGCATCTAACTACCATTGGTGAATTTTTCAAGAGATTTAGTAAGATCAGTGTTTTTCTTTTTTAAAGAAGTACAGTTTTCACAATCCTTTTTAAAATTCTCTTTAAGTTCTATTTCAAGAGCTTTGTTTTTTCTTTTTGAAAACAACTAGTTCTTTAACTACTTTTATGAATTTAGATTGTAAAGCATTATATTCGGAAAGTAATTCATCATAGGTAGGATCAGAATCAGTTACCTCTTCTTTTGTTTCTTCTTAAGCAACTAGACAGATATTGGCTACTTCCTCATCATCGCTTTCTTCGTCAGAAGAGCTATCTCCCCATATGGCAGATATAAAGGCTTTCTTCTTATTGTAGAATTTGCCTTTTCTCTTTTCTTTATTCTTTTGAATCAATTCTTGACATTCTGATTTGAAATGTCTTGGCTTTCCACATTCATAGCAGATGATGTGTTCTTTATTGCCTGTTCCTCCTTTCTGAAAGTTTTTGAATCCTTGGCCTTTCTTGTAAAACTTTCTAAATCGTTTTATGATTAGGCCCATTTCATCATCGTCTGGCTCTTCATCTTCCTTTTGTTCTTCTTCTTTTGCTTTCAATGCTAGACCTCTTTTCTTTTTGTCTCCAATATTATCTAGTTCTCGTTTGAACTTTAATTTACTTTCATATTCAGAAAGACTTCTGAATAGAGAAGCAACCGATCGCATTGACTCACATTTTGCTTCCTCAATTGCAGTGACTTTTACCTCCTAGTCTTTAGAAAGAATATTTAGAATCTTTCGTACTTGGGTATATTGATCATAGACTTTTCCAAGTGCTGCAAGTTGATTAACAAGGTGAGTATATCTAAGTTCAAATTCAGCTATCGACTCAACTGATTTCATACAAAGTAAATCAAACTCAGTGACCAGAGTATTGATCCCATTTTCTTTTATTCCCGAAGTTCCTTCGTGAGCTATTTCCAAGGCTTCCCACATTTCTTTAGCTGTTAGAAGTGTGCAGATTATGAAGTATTCATTTTGACTTAAGGCACTTTGAATCATCAGAATTGCCTTACTGTTGAGTGTGATGAGTTTTTTATCATTCTCATCATATTCTACTGGTGTCTTGGGAACTCTCTGTGAATCTACAATCTTTTCAGGTTTGTAGTTTCCACTCTCAATCACATCCCATAGCCTATATTAAGTAGCTATTACGAAGACTCAAAACTTTGCTTTCCATAATGAGAAGTGTTCACTATTGAAACCCGGAGGTCTTATGATAGAAGCTCCGTCGGGAAGAATTCCTTCACCTATGCTTGCCATTAGATCCTTCTTAGGCTGTTCAGCCTTAAAAAGAAGACCTATGCTCTGATGCCAAACGTTAGTGCAAGCATTGCACCCAAGAGGAGGGTGAATTGGGTGATACCAGAAATTTCATTGCTTATAAGAAAATTAATAGAATATTTAAAGGAATTGAGAGCAAAGAGAAATATCACTGAAGTGTACACCAGGAGTTATATTGGTTTGTTCACAACCACTTTGACCTATGTCCAGTGCTCAGAGCATTTCTGAGAGTTTCACTATATTCTCCAAGATTCAGTGGGTTCTTGGCACCTCAGTACATAGCTAGTTCCTTCACCTGGACACTCGCTCCCCTTTACACGTTGTAATCAAATCTCCAACTCAAGGTTCCACAACCTTAAGTTTTCTTAATACCAAATATTGAGTTTGTAATGAAAACTCTCTCACAGAGCAAATATATAATCACTAAATTATAATGAATGGGTATAAGAAAACAAAGCACGAAAAGTGTATTGATCGATGTGTGATTGCTTGTTCTCAGTTGTTGTTGTTTTCTCTTTGAATGCTCCATATATATAGATGATTTGTAGTGTCCATTGGAAGCAATTCAAACATGTCTGTTAGAGTCGTGCAGCAACGGTTGACTATTCTTCAAATTTGAAAACTATCCGATTGTGATTGGTAGCAGTAGGTGATATCTCGAACATTTTATTTGACTTTGCTCTTCTTGCATGATCTCTTCATTGTTATTCTGTAAATATACTTAGAATGCTAATACAATGAAATGTTAATCATATATATAACAAAATAACAAACATACGATTAAAGTCAAGCACTAGTGGAAAATTGACTTTTTAGACCGGTTAAAAAAGACTTTTTAGACCAGTTGTGAAATAGGTTTTGTTATAGCACGTCTAAAAAGTATGTTATTTTTTAGACCGGTTGTTTCAACCGGTCTTAAAAGTCATACTTTTAAGACCGGTTATTTCTAAAACCGGTCTTAAAGGTCACCTTTAAGACATGTTCTGCCTACTATTTCTGTGCTTTAGTAAGTATTGTGTGTGAAAATTTCAATGTTCTCCAACAAGATTTGAAGGACATGTATAGAAAGCAACGAGCATGATTGCAGAGGAGTTGATAAAGGTCCAAGTGAAGAGAAGGGGAGAACAAAAGGTTGAACGATTGACAATTGATATAAATAAAATGGAGGATCGTGGAGACGATAATGATAAAGTGCTAACTGCAGAAGGAGAAGAAAGTGATTGATGCGATCCAGAATCAACAAGTTGTCCCTTCCAATTCAAGTGACATCTGTTCCGTTTCAAATGATCATTTTCAAATTCCAGCTGAACAAATCATGAGAGCACAAGCTAAAATATTCAAGGAAGCCTTGATTGGGCTGATTGAAGAAGTTGTTGTAAATCAAATGACAATTAGATCAATGAATCTAATTTACAAAACAAAGATGCTGAAAACGTCACTAAGTTCATTTGTGCTAAATATGGAGTTGTTAATCAAGTTTTGGGCTTGGAAACTTCAAAACAAAGAGCTTGGACCTAGTACTACACATGGGAGGCTCATTTGGGCCTAAATAAGCACATTTTGAGCCTTAATTTGCTGAATACATCTTCTTGAAGTTAGGTGTGCGAAAATCAACAAGGGGTTGGTGGAAGATTTGACTTTTGGTTTCTTTAAGCATTTGTACTTGATTTTTCAAGTTTCTTCTAGATTGTATTAGACTATTGTGTTTATTTTATTAGACTTTTAGGTTTCCTAGCACATGGTTTTACAATTTGTATTTTCTATGTTCAGATTTGCACCTACTACAATTAGGACATATTTCCCTATAAATACTTGGTGCTTCTTCATTTGTAGCACACAATTCAGATTTGAATCATAAATGAAAGTTGCACTTCTGCACTTTGTTTCTTGAGAGTGGATTCTCTCTAAGGGTTCTTTTTAGAACTAACAAACTTATCAAGGCTTGATCAACCTTGTGGCGTTTTCCAACACTTCGGGTCCTTGTTCTTTCGTGTTCAAGGGTTCAAGTGGATCGTCGATCTGTGTTTAGCTTTCTTGCGGTGTGTATATTTCGGAATTGGTTGTGGGTTCGTGGGATCTTCCCTTGTGGGTTCGCACCATCTTGGTATCAGAGCTTCGGATCTAAACTCAGGTCATATCTATCTATTCTTCGTTTCCATTTTCGTTTCAAGTTTTGTGCTTTGTTCTTGTGTCTGTCCGTGTCCAGATTTGTTACTTCTGTTTGTCAAGTTTTTCTTTGTGCTTTCCAATATTTAGTATGTCAAATTCATAGTTCAGAATCTCTTCTTTCATCTCGGTTTGGAATCGTTTCAATCCGATTTGTTATTTGTGAGTTCTATCTATTTTAATCTAGTTGTGTTTTCTGGAAAATTTCTGGGTTTGCATCTTCGTTTTTCCAGAACGTCCTGAAATATTGTCATTGTTTGACCTCGTTTCCTTTGTGTTTTACATCGTTCAATAGGTTATTTTCATAGTTTAGAATCTCTTCTTTCATGTCGGTTTGGAATCGTTTCAATCCGATTTTTTATTTGTGAGTTCTATCTATTTTAATCTAGTTGTGTTTTCTGGAAATTCTGGGCTTGTTCATCTTCGTTTTCCAGAACGTCCTGAAATATTGTGTCCTTGTTTGACCACTTTTCCTTTGTGGTTTACATCGTTCAATAGGTCATTTTCATAGTTTAGAATCTCATCTTTTTGTTCGTTTTGGTTTCATCTCATTCCAAAATTTCCACTGTGAGTTATGTCTTTCCAAAATAGACACTTTTCTGGAATTTCTGGGTTCAGCTTTCTTGAGTTTTGTTGTTTGTAATAGACTCTACATTCTCTATAAAATTCAGTAGAGGAGAAAAAAAAAAGACAAGAGCATCAGAAAAAGAAAAAGAAAAAAAAACTGAAAAAAAAAGAAGAGCAACAAGTGTTATGTTGGAAGTGTTTTGAGCAAAAATATCTATTATGATACCCAGAATCTGTGGAGTTTGTGTCATTTTAACTCTTGATTTCCTTGAAATTCCTTTTCCAATACTCACTTTGATATTCCATATTTCTAAGTGTTGTGTTGATTCTGCAAATTGTGATTGCTTTGATTATGAATTGCTTAGTTCTTTAAAGCTCATCAAGAGGAATCTAGAGTGGAAAAAGGCAAGAGTGGCATACATCAATCTAAAAGTCAAATTTGAGTGAAACACGAGTGACACTAAACTTGTTTGAGTGAAACACGTGAGTAGAGTGGTGAGGTCCATTTTTTTTCTAAATCTAACTTTTCAGGTATCATCAATATGTATGATGAAAAAGAGCTTCAAACAAATTTTGACTCCTTACTAAAAGGACTTCAAAGGTTTACTGATGAAGCAGAGCAATGGATATCTCGTCACAACTCCAAATCAAAAAGAGAATTACAAAGAAAGTTGCAGGAGTTGAAACAAGGTTCCAGACTGTTGATGAATATTTTCAAGAGTTGGAATTAGCTATGACTAGAGCTAGAGTGAAAGAAACTTTAAAAGCCACTAAGGATCGTTTTGTGAATGGGCTTAATCCTGAATTGGCTTCTTTTACAAAGACCTTTAGCTTCTTGGACATTGATCTTTTGGTTCAATTTGTTTCTGAACATGAGCAAAAAATCAAGCAACAAAGATGTTCAGAACGTAGCTCCAATGCAAAGGAGATTGAAAGTTTCAATGTTACAATTCCTAATGATGATCAAGTGTTAACTACGGAGGAAGAAGTAGTGAATGTTGAATGTCTTGCTGACCATTGTGTGGAAGAAGACCTTCTTATTCCAAACACCAATCTTGTGGTTGAAGAAGCTCCTCTCAATCATGAAAAGAAAAGTAAACATATGAGTGAGAGTGATTTCAATGAAACTGTTTTAGAGAGAAAAATTCAGTTTGAGGGAGAAAAAGATATTGAGAGCATAGAGTGTTGTCAAAATAAAGAGAGCAAAAATGAGAGTGAAGAATTTGTTCAAAAGAAAGATGAAAAGAGTTGTGAGAAAAGTGAGGTTAAGAGTGATTGCAAGGGTATTGTTACTAATGATCTTAATCATTATTTGCCTTGTGATTTTGTTGTGTTGCAGGGATTCTTGGATTTGATTCCTAAGAAGCCACCTGATGGACTCTTATCTTCAAGAAGCTATAAACTTTCATTTCCTTCAAGTGACATTGAAAAACATTCTGGTTCTCTAAAGTTTGATATTCTTGAAAACTTGCTACCATGTGATTTTGATGTGTTGCAGGAGTTCTTGGATTTGATTCCTAAAAAGCCACCTGATGGATTCTTATCTTCAAATAGCATTTCATTTGCATCAAGTGACTTTGAAAAACATTACGTTTCTCTAAAGTTTGATATTCATGATAACTTGCTGCCCTTAAGATGCCTTGAACTCAACACTTTGAATTTTCATTGTCCCATGGATTTTGCTGTTTGTAGGTGTTCTTATATGCATGTTGCAGCTTGTTTTGATGATACTCTTATTTATAGCAACAAACATGATGAGCATGTGAATCATTTGCTATGTGTGCTTGAAGTTTTGAGAAAGGAACAATTGTTTTCAATTCTGGAAAATTCTGATTGTTGCATGGAAAACATTGATTTCCTTTGTTATGTGTTTTTGCTTGGTCAAGGTAAGCTTAACAAAAGGCATACATGCTGGCTGAAATTTATTGAGACATTTCCATATGTCATCAAATACAAGAAAGGTAATGAGAATGTGGTTGCTGATGCATTGTCTAGAAGGTATACTCTTCTTTCAACTCTTAATACTAAGTTGCTTGGCTTTGAATATATCAAGGAGTTGTATGCAAACGATGCTAATTTTGCTGAATTGTTCCTTGATTGTGAAAAAAAAAACATTTGCTAAATTTTATAGAGTTGATGGGTACTTGTTTAAAGAAAATAGATTGTGTGTGCCTCAATGTTCATTGCGTGAATTGCTTGTTAGAAAAGCACATGAGGGAGGTTTAATGGGTCACTTTGGTGTGAAAAAGATTTTGGATGTTTTGCATGAGCATTTCTTTTGGCCTAAAATGAAACATGAAGTGGAAAGAATTTGTGCTAAATGCATAACATGTAAAAAGGCTAAATCTAGAGTCTTGCCATATGGTTTGTATACTCCTTTACCTGTACCTAGTGAACCTTGGATTGACATATCAATGGATTTTGTTTTGGGTTTGCCTAGGTCAAAAAGAGGAATGGATTCCATATTTGTGGTTGTTGATAGATTTTCTAAAATGGCACATTTCATTGCATGCCATAAAACTGATGATGCCACATACATTGCTGATCTGTTCTTTAAAGAAATTGTGAGGCTTCATGGCGTCCCTAAAAGTATTGTTTCTGATAGGGATACCAAATTCTTGAGTCATTTTTGGAGTGTTTTGTGGGGAAAGCTTGGTACTAAATTGTTATTTTCTACTGCTTGTCATCCACAAACTAATGGACAAAGTGGAGTTGTTAACAGAACCTTGTCACAATTACTCAGAATTGTGATTCAAAAGAACTTGAAAAATTGGGAAGATTGTTTGCCATTCATTGAATTTGCATATAACAGAAGTGTGCATTCATCTACTGATTATTCTCCTTTTAAAATAGTATATGGTTTTAATCCACTAACTCCTTTGGATTTATTACCATTACCTATTGATGAGAGAGCAAGTCTTGATGGGAAAAAAGAAAGCTGAAATAGTGCAGCAACTTCATCAGCGTGTGAAACAGCAAATTGAAAAGAAAAATGAACATTATGCATCCAAAGCCAACAATCAAAGAAGCTGTGTTCTTTTTGAACTTGCTGAAGTTTACAAGATTGATCTAGCTTGTGAGTATATTATTATTGTTACTTTTAATGTGGCTGATATATGTCCATTTGATCCAGGTGGAGATTCGTGGATGAATCATTTTGAGGAGAGAGGGAATGATGTGACACAGAATCAACAAATTAACTTTTTAAATTCAAGTCAAGATTCGAGGACGAATCCTTTTGAGGAGAGAGGGAATGATGCGATCCAGAATCAACAAGTTGTCCCTTCCAATTCAAGTGACATCTCTTTCGTTTCAAATGATCATTTTCAAATTCCAGCTGAACAAATCATGAGAGCACAAGCTAAAATATTCAAGGAAGCCTTGATTGGGCTAATTGAAGAAGTTGTTGTAAATCAAATGACAATTGGATCAATGAATCTGATTTACAAAACAAAGATGCTGAAAACGTCACTAAGTTCATTTGTGCTAAATATGGAGTTGTTAATCAAGTTTTGGGCTTGGAAACTTCAAAACAAAGAGCTTGGACCTAGTACTACACATGGGAGGCTCATTTGGGCCTAAATAAGCACATTTTGAGCCTTAATTTGCTGAATACATCTTCTTGAAGTTAGGTGTGCGAAAATCAACAAGGGGTTGGTGGAAGATTTGACTTTTGGTTTCTTTAAGCATTTGTACTTGATTTTTCAAGTTTCTTCTAGATTGTATTAGACTTTTGTGTTTATTTTATTAGACTTTTAGGTTTCCTAGCACATGGTTTTACAATTTGTATTTTCTATGTTCAGATTTGCACCTACTACAATTAGGACATATTTCCCTATAAATACTTGGTGCTTCTTCATTTGTAGCACACAATTCAGATTTGAATCATAAATGAAAGTTGCACTTCTGCACTTTGTTTCTTGAGAGTGGATTCTCTCTAAGGGTTCTTTTTAGAACTAACAAACTTATCAAGGCTTGATCAACCTTGTGGCGTTTTCCAACACTTCGGGTCCTTGTTCTTTCGTGTTCAAGGGTTCAAGTGGATCGTCGATCTGTGTTTAGCTTTCTTGCGGTGTGTATATTTCGGAATTGGTTGTGGGTTCGTGGGATCTTCCCTTGTGGGTTCACACCAGTGATGAAAAATCAGAGGGTGAATTAGATACAAGTGGCAAGGACTCAAATAGTGCAAGAGAATGAGGCAATAGTGCATCTCATACATTGTCCACCTCCCTTATTAATGTGTCTGATAGTGAAAGAAAGGGAGTGGACATTGTGGAGGAGGAAGAGGTTGACATGGGTCATGTGTTACGCAGATCAACTAGGGTTAGAAAAGAAAGAAAATTGAATCCCCCTATATTATGCCTAAGGAGATTAAGTGGAAAAGAAGGAACTTGATAGAAGAAAGGTTTTTCAATATAATTTCCCAGTTCCCTCCAAGCATAGGTGGAGAAAAGTGAGTCTTTGATGTCTGTTATTTTGGACTTGTAATTTAGTACATTTGAATAAAATTGATCTAAAGTCTGTTTTATTTTGGACTTGTATTAAATACTATTACAGGGAAATGGTTACAATACATGATGAATATGTCACTCAAGAAGAGTTATATTCTTTGGATGGAATTCACAAGGTTAACAATCGGGTCAGTATTACCAACGCTTGAGTAGGTTGTATTTTTTTGAGTATATGGGCATGGTTTGATTATGTACATGTGAATTGCAGGTGGTGTCACTTATTTACAAGGCATTGACGGCAAATATGAAAGAGCAAGGAACAATTAAGAGACACATTTTTTATGCCAACTTTATGGTAAGCTGACAATAATGATAGTAAGATCTAATTTTTGTTTTACTGGTACTGATATGTAATATTTTACAGATACACATTGTTGGAAAAGGAAATAATTAGAGAGCTATAGATTACAAGGGTCAATTAGTGGCAGATTGAATAGACTACAATATAGCATATTGTGATTTGAAACTTGGGCCTGTACTTGTACAGGAACATTGGTTTTGTGTAGCCATAGAGAAAAAACCATGAATTTCTATGTTCTAGACTCTATGAAACCCATAGTTAATCCATCGAAAAAGACCAAGAAAAATAGTGCCTTAAAAAATCCCCAATTATTCGTAGTTGAGACATGTGTACGGCGCTTTATCGTTGACCATTACCATTAATTGAATCACTAATATTCACAATTCCACTAACATAAATTTTTTTTTTTTGTAGAGGGACTAGTTTCATGATATAGTTCAATTTGTCAGTCACAATCGACATGGGAAGAAGACAAAGAGTGGTATAATTTGGTCTCTTGTACCTCAGCAAAATAACCTGTAAGACTTAACTAATATTTTGTGTGCAAGACATGGATGGGTTTGCGTTCTCTTATGAAGGAAGTGACTATTATTTCCATTCTTAGGAAAGATTGTAGTGTCCACGTTTTGATATGGTTGTTCCAATCGAGTCCAAATGTGACAATTGATTTACACAAATGTAACTGATTCTCTTCATATTTATGTCAATTTTTGTTTTCTTTTGGTTGTAGAATCCACTGAACAGTTGATGTTTGCCATCATGTCTGCAGGATCAGTTAAACAATACAAGCGGGATATTTTGTGGTGGCTCGTAAATCACCCTCTAAATTCATCCAGATTTGATGCTCTGAGTCTTATGTCAGACCAAAGGAGCAAAGTCACCATCTTACAAGCAAATGTCCCCTTATCATCACCCTGCATCTACTATTAACAGCTATACTTTAACATATATTTTAACATCTCTTCACTATTAACAACACCCCCATATCATCATCATACATCTACTATTAACAGCAACACAATATATTTTAACATCTCCATCTTCACTATTAATAACACCCCCCATATCATCATCATACATCTACTATAACAGCAACACAATATATTTTAACATCTCCATCTTCGCTATTAACAACACCCCCCATATCATCATCGTGAATCTACTATTAACAGCAACACAACATCTTTTCACACCTCCATCTTCACCAATAACAACACCATCCCCAAACCTTACTATCGATGGCTGAAGTTTATACCGATGTAAGACCC
This sequence comes from Inga oerstediana, assembly GCA_963210345.1. NCBI lineage: Eukaryota > Viridiplantae > Streptophyta > Magnoliopsida > Fabales > Fabaceae > Inga > Inga oerstediana. The sequence goes on along the minus strand of OY723410.1, from coordinate 40,694,769 downwards.
ATCAGCGTTAAACCCTTAATTAGCCGCCAACAACGAAAAAGGGACAATCGTCAACAATAATGTAACCAAACATAATTAAATTGATCACACAAGCATGAAGACTCTCCCATTACCTTAAAGCCACTACCTTATCTCCATCTTCACCTAAAACCTTACCCATAAAACAAAACCTTCAATATCAGAAAACCCCAATCACAAACTAGAACCAATTTTCCACAATCTAGATAGAAGAATCACAACACAAAGATGATTTCCAAACAAAAATTGCTTACCCGTGGCTCTTTCTCGTCACTTTTCCTTTCTTCGCTCTCGTCACTTTTTCGTGCCACCTTCCATTTCTTTCCACCTACTCGTGTTCTTCTTATGTTTTTTCCCTGCCACTTAACTCTGGGCATTTTCGTCTTTTGATCACACTATTAAATCCCAAATTCCTACTAAGATTCTAATCTGGGATTTCAACAATTGGTAGCACCATTTTGTTTTTTTCCAATTTTATTTGTACTTTTCTGGAATTTCCCCTATTATTTAGTATGAATAAATTTAATGGTTAGTATTTGATAAAAAGATAAAAATTTATATAATTTTTATGCAAATAAATTCTTACTTATACTCTTATGAAAATTATTTTATAATTGTTACTTTTATATGTATCATTAAGATTTAAGCATGCAGGTAAAATAAAAATAACTATTTGAAAAATATATTAAAATCTGTATGATAAGTATTATGATTTACGGACATTTAATGTTTTTTTAAATTTAATAATTGGACTAATTTTAAACCTGTTCATATGTTGAAATGACGATTACATGGATTAAACAATTTTGAACCAAACAATTCTATTTTTGTATTTTAATTATTTAATTATTATTTTTAATAATTATTTATTGATAGAGGTAAACGCTTATGAGTTTTCAATCTGATTTCACAATTGAAGTTTACATTCTCATTCCGAGTTTGACAACCTTGTCTTAAAATATTTTTCATCTTCATCTAAAGATTCTAGATGACAAAACCAATTGAGCGATTAATGAGGCTAGATTCCAAGTAGAAAATTTATTATCTATATATATATATATATATATCACACGAATCACGCTGGTATCAGAATTGATAGATGTAAACATAATATTGAGCTCACATCGGTTTGAATATTATTGCTGGCCAATTATGTAAGAGATTAGGAGTTTAATTAGTCGTGTTATATTATGACATCTCATTAAACTGACGTGTTAAATATTATTAAATCGATCCATACCATAAGGTAGAGACATTTTGCCCTACAAACTCTAATTCTCTCTAAAGTTCTGAATTCATTCCTCATATAGAACACACCGCAGTGTTGTAATTCGGTATCCTTCCAGGAAAGTGGAAAGTGGAAAGTGGAAAGTGGAAAGTGGACAGTGGAAATTGGAATAAACTATGTATTGTTCATTATGAGTTTGTAACTTCGTTAGTTTCTTTCTTTATTTCTTTCTATTGTTTCCTTTTTCTAAAAAAAAAAAAAAAATTAGTAGGACCATCGTGACAGGTCCAATCCAGAATATTATTATTGCAGAGACATAAATTGAGTTTGGGAGCACTGTTTCGTGTAAAAAAACATAGTATTTTCTTGGGCCTTGAATGGTTTGAGTCTTTCCAGTAGAGGCAAAGGCATTTCCATTGTACCAAAAAAAAGGCAGTTCAATTTCTTGACCAAAATTTTTTTTGACATTGACCCAAAAAAATTGAAATCTTATGAATTATATAAATTTTGCAGAGAAATAATTTTGTGTTAATGACGTATCACATGCTTAAGTTTTGTAAGTAGCAACTTTTAAATGACAGTTCAAATTTTAAGTGACTATATGGACTAAAATTTGTATAGTTTTCATCATTTGATTACATTTGTTGATAATGTTGCTTCCTCTGCCGCAGTGTTAAAAATATAGCAATCTCACCCCATCTCATCCATGGCAAAAGTTAATTTCAACAGTTAGTTTGACTTATATTGCACACTTCGCATAGCCACATCATTTTACTGATCACTTCCTCCCCCCTCTTTCTTGCCATCAACTCTGTCATCGTCATCGTCTTCTTCTTCAACAACAACCTTCACCCTTCCTCTTCCATCCCCTTCCTTCTCTCTTCTTCAAACTCTCTCACTCGCCTCCTACCCCACTCACCATGGCATTCTCCTGTGATGTATTTGTTCGGCAGCAGGCGGCTTAGCGGCCAAGTTGGGTGTCATCACTTTTGCCCTCTCAATGCCTAATTGCTCTTACTGGAAACTTCAAATGGCAAGGACGACCAGGGAGGCCGATTCTGCCAGAACATTTAGCCCACTACATATAATTAATTCGATGAGTGATTTGAGCCTCTAGCTACGGATCAATTTGTTTAGTTACTGCACCCGTGTCTCCATTTATAACAATGCTTTAACAAGATAAAACATTTAACTATTATATACACATCACCTTACGGCCAGATCTCAAGAGAAAAATGAATGTATAAAACATATATGGTCAAGAACATCTATCCTAGTTGCTAGATAATAGTGATCCATTATGGCTAATTTTTAATAGGTTGTTAGTTATATTTTGGTTTTTTTTCCCCATTGTTTTGTAATAGATTACTTTATGCACTGATATGTTTCAACTTACAGCTGGAACTAAATATTGTGGAGAGTTTGAGGATAGATTAAAGAAACTAATGGAGGAAATCAAACAAAGTGACGATGGAATAATACTTTTCGTTGGTGAAGGACACACTAATTGGAGCTGGAGCAGCTGAAGGAAATATATCAAAGGCGACAAAGGAAAACTATTAGTAAATACATGTGAAGAAGGATTAATGACTACTACATCTAATCCAATAATTAAATAATTAGAGAAAGGCCATGATATCCTCCAAGACAATATTTCTTGTTCCTTTATGTAAGAATAATTGGGCGTACGCGATCGTTTATCTCTTATACCCACACTAATCGGATCACAGTTGTGAAAGCGATTATGACGCACAGCAAATACACCACCGACAAGAAGAAGAAGAGAGTAATATAGTAGAGGGAATGAGGACTCAGTTTGACAGAATTTCTCTATGTTAGTTCGAATGTTCTCTCAACTGAATCACTTTATGCCTATTTATAGGATTCTATATACCCCTTCCTCTTCTACTAACATGTCCTTCCATCAGAGAGACAAGATATCCTTTTGATTGAGAGACATATTGTTTCCGTGAAAGAATACCTCATGTAGAGTCATATTGCATCGGATAAATAACATGACTCATAACATTTTGGAAAATATTACATATATCTACCCAAGCATTTATGTTATTTATACTTTGACCCCAATCCTATTGGGCTTGGGCCCAATCCACCAAGGGTGGACCAGGCTATTTTCCAACACTTTCATATGACTATTCACCTAAGTAAATTGCTTGATTAATACCAAAAGTTGAGTGATGCAGTCCCAAGAGAAAAATAAAGAGGATTTGGTAATCCAAAAAAGAGTAAAACTATAGCGCTTATAATTAAACAAGTGATCCCCCTTTGTTAGTGTGGTAAAAATTGACCGTCTATCCATGATTGACCAAGAGTAACACATCTTCTGCCTTTGACTCTATGAGGTATAATAATCCAACCAATATTATTAAAAACCAGATGCGAAGGCCGCACAGAATTGCTAGATCTGAGAATGATAAAATCCAACTAATCCCTTGTACAATAGCAAAATGGTTTGATAGACTCTTCTCAAGTAAGGCAATGTTTCTCTTCCTCCATATAAATTAATGAGAATTACAATACCTTTCACAAGAGTCAAATTACCATCTTGATACAAATCAACAAGTGTGTCGTTCAACCACTGATGAAATTGGTAAATACTAAGATTGTCAAATTTTATGAGAAAACATTAAAACCATATTGCTTTGGAAAAATGGCATAGATAAAATAAATGTTCCAGTGTTTTCTCTTGAATAGTGATGACAACCAAATAAACATAGCCCAGAAATATTAAGATGATGGTGCCTAAGAATGTTACATGAAGGCACAACTTTGTGTAGCAATTTCCAAACAAACAAATTGTACTTAGGAGGGAGAGAAATAGCCCGCAAAATTTTTTTTCAAAAGGATGAGCTCCAAAATAGCACTCCCGCAAATTGTATTTAGGTTGGTTAAGCTTGGAACCAACATAGCTCGTAAAAATTATGTTGGTTTTAGACGCGACCGACATAGAAACCTAATTTAAAAATGAAAAAAAAAATTGTCACAAAATGTAATAAATTATATTTTGATGGGGCCAATGCAGATTGTCCATCAGCGTCAACTTGTGTGCTCTACTAGGAACTTGAAGTAAATATAACTCTCCCTTTAATGATTCCCTAACACGACCAGGCCATAATTCCCCCAAACAAAATCAATTACTCCCTAGTGCGCTTGCACATGTGCACGTATGATTAAATCTCTAGTGTGCAGTAAGTATTATTCATCAGTTTTCAATAACATGGTTTATTGCTTACACTGACTGATATATAAAATTTAAGAGCCGCCTCCCAATGCAAGAAAACTTGCTAGCGTCAAACATCTAATTTATCTGCATCTTTCGTGGAAAATCTGGAGAATAAAAAATATATTTAGCTCGAGATTAGCTAAGACTTTTAAGAAGCAAATAACCACATCACAACAATAAATTTACACACCCAATAAATATTACAAAACAGAGCTAGTTGTAAGCGACAGCCACTATTCAAGGTAATCTGAAATCACAATAGTTTCTTTAACTAGCCATTTACAATAACAGTTGGTTTCGAATGAAACTACAACTCTTAGATATGTCCCTTCTGCGGCATTATTACCACTCTAAATCGGTTGGAGCTAGATGCACTCTTAACACGTGTTTACAATGCTGCTATGCACTCAATTTCAATTTTTGCATCTGAAGGTAAGGCAGCTACTTGATATGTTGCACGAGCCGGGGCAGGTGAGACAAAGTCTGGAAAAAAACATTTGAGAAAGTCAAATGAAAATTCTCAAAATCATCATCAACGGCATATGATGAATGGCAGGTTTATACAACATAGGCATATCACTATCTATGATAATACAAATGTATGACAATCACATCCCAGCATGTGTAATAAGGATTTTAAATTGAGTTAAAGTGCAAATTTGCCCCGGAAATTTTAGCTGAGAACCAATGTTACCCCGGAAGATTTTTTAGATCCAATGTTGCCCCGAAAGTGTTAAAATGGAGCAATGTTGCGCACTTCTGTTAAAAAACTAATGGTCACTGTCAATTTTTTAATGGTCAATATTAGTTTTTTAATGGAATAGACCAATATTGCTATGTTTTGAAACTTTCAGGATAACATTGAACCTAAAAAAACTTTTAGAGCGGCAACATTACTCCTCAACGAAAACTTCCGGGGAAAATTTGCACCGTAACCCTTATAAATTTAATCTGAAAGCTCGCCCACCAATATGGAAGTCACCGAGTTTTATATATGGTGCAGCATTGGGTCCTTAAACCCATTTTCCATCAAAACGGAAGGTTTAGTGCCATGTGGGAGTGTGAGAGAGAATGTGTTGCACATCCATTATGCATTGGATAACATTTTACACAAGACCTATTATATCTTGTTATCATTATTCAACCGTCTATCTCTTTTTAATTTTTCTTTCTATGTAATGTCAAAAGACTCATCTATCACCATACTCCATTTCCCTTCCTCATTTCATCCTAAAGATTCTACATGCCTAGAAGTGGAGTAAAATCAAGCGAGAATTACTACAAGGTCCAATGACAAGTAAGCAATATAAACTCGTAATTTCCTATACTAAAACTTGTCATGGCTTGCTACTCAATTGTTATTGGACTTTTGGATGGTTAAATCCCTTCCTTGGGATATCATAGTAATTTCCCCTAAAATCAAATTTCATGGCAATATTCAGAATATAGTGCAACACTTGGTATGCAGAAAAATATTTACTAGAAAGACAATAGTAAATGCAACTATCCCATTTATGTAATTGTAATTAAATGTTTTTGAAAGTTAGTTAGTTTAGTTAATTAGATGAGCGGCCCTAGCCCCTAGCCAAACATGGCCTTAGCCGTGTCTAATAACTAATAGCATATGCAGTCCCGGATTGTAATCCCTTCGTTTTTGGAAGCTAATCAGAGAATCACAGCAGTGTTATTCAGTCTCTCCATCTCTTCTCTCAAATCCTTCTCTACTTCTTCAATCCTCGATTTCTCTTCTCTTCTACCTTAATTCCCAAATTCATGAAGATTCATATTACTAATTGCTATCAAAAAGACTTTTCCTCATAGTAAACATTTCCTAATTAATTATCAGTAGTGGAATTCATGAGTAAATAGCATGTAGCAGTTCAACCCTATGGTAATTGCAAATAAAATTTTATGAATAAAACAAAACCATACGACTTCAGTACTGGTCTTGAGACAGCAATGATCCTTGACAGACTAACACAGGATCGTAAAGAACTCACATTTAGCATATATCTCATTTACTTCCTTGAAGTCCTTCAGGTCGGCCAACCTATGGCAATCAAACGGAAAAATAATAGTCATCTTTCTGACACTCAATACAATCCATAGTATGGGGGAGAGATGAGACAGAATTTATACAAAATTGTTGTCTTAACGACTGATGAATAGCTGGCTCCACCAGCTTTTAGAATTTCCCCCATATTTTTTAGAACCTGTAATTTTAAATACAACAATTATCAGTTACAACAATGGTAACCAGACTACTCTTGGATGTAAATGGTACATAAAAGGCACATGTTAGTAGTAAACACGCCAGCACTTCACATGCAACAACCTAAGAACATGTGACAAGAATTAGTGGCATAGAGGTTTGCACATTCACTTTTCAAGTTTTCCACTTCAATACTGCCTGGTACCGCTTAGTGCAATAAAAATCATTGAAAAGTTAGGAGTTGATGTTACAAGAAAGTAAACCATAAGTAGCAGGTCTAAGTAAACATTGGTCAAGCCAAGTTTTGCTTTCAATTTCCATAAAATTAATCACCTCTGCTTCAAATAGGAACTAAAAAAAATTCCAAGACATAAATGATCAATTATAGTCTCTATGCTGTCAGCCCGAAAAAAAAAATTAAAGCCTCTATGCATGAAGCCATACAAAGTACATTAATATACAAAAGAAAAAGTAAAGGTCAAAAAAGGGGGAGAAACGAAGCAAGAGAAAAATCAAGTGACTATGGCATTCCCCAAGATCAGTGGTTTTAGTACCTGCTCTGTTTGATCCTCAACATTCTCAGAGATAAATTTTCCAGTCTGCACTTGAACACATGAAACAAATTGCGAGTACAAATATTTGCCAGCACATGCATATATACAGACACTGATATGGTGGAAGAATGAAGGGACAAGAGTAAACTCAGATGATAACAAACCTCAGGAACCAGACCAAGAACGCCAGACACAAACAGAAGGTTGTTGGCTTTGATTGCTTGGGAATATGGCCCCAGTGCTGCAGGGGCCTTCTCAGTTTGAACAGCTTCCTTAAGACCTATATTTCACAAAAAGAATGACTACACATCAGATTTGATACACAAAAAAGGAGTAATGCAAGATGGTATCTGAGATTCTGGTGTAAATAGCTCACTCTCTCTCTATAATATATATATATATTTCACAAAGATGGCCACCACGCACATGTAAAGCACATCTCAGCTATCTCAACATTACAATTACTTTAGTCTACATGTTCAATTTTGCTACCTGTACTTGTGAATATCTCATAGCGGAATTCATAATACTTGACATTAAGGTGCTACCCATGTAAATGGTCCATTGATTTTAGAGGAACAAGCTCAACCAAAGATGCCAAATTCTAAAAGAGAACATTTTCTCTGTTTTTTTATTACAAATGTAAGCTGGAAATCAAATATCACAGCAGGAAATAAAAACTTGAACAAATATTTCATGCATAGCATTAAATGCAGATGCAAGTTATACTGTGGAAATAATGACGGCACTGGTAGTTCCACTTCCAATATGATGCAAAGAGCAGTGGCTTCTATTTCTTTCCATCTAAACTAGGAAATCAGGTAGGTCTATGGAAAGGAAAAAAGTTGTAGTTTAGGGGATACTTGCAAACCTTTAGCTACAATTTGATAAATTTTCTTAATTCAAGCATAATGAAGGAGCACCTAAACAGTGAGAATAAGGAAAATGATGGCCAGCAATATATATAATCAAAAGTAAAGAGTAGTATCAATAACTCTTAAGAAATTTCTTGACAGTGAAATTACAAAAGGCAGACAGGCAGTGGGTCCTTGAGACCCCTGTTATTTTCAACACGAGTTTTTTTTTTTTTTTTTTTTTTAAATCCAGGAAACAACCTCTCTGCTTGTGAGGTAAGGCTACATACATCTATCCCTCCTCAGACCCCACCTATGAAAGCCTTATGGACCGGGCCGCCCTTTTTTTACAAGGTGTAGATACTGTCGCAGACACGACAAAACATTTAAACAGACACATCGACACATCCAAACTAGTTAACCTATATTATTCATACTATTCATGTACAGAGAAGATAAAATATTGGGAGAGAACTTTAGTTGCTTTAAAATGGATCTCTAGTCTATCACTGTAGCCTTTTCCATAGTCTTTGTTGTCATTATTTCTTTCAGGCTACTTATGTTCAAGATTGTAAGCCATGTTTGGTCTGTATCCAAGATTGCAAGTCAAGCAAATAATTTGTTTTATGCGTTTGCTGTTCTGTCTTTAAGCATTATGAGTAGTTATTAGATAGTGGATCAATTAAGAATTAGTTATTTGGATGTGGTCTTGCAGTTACTTTCATAGCAGTTATCTCAAGGGGTGTTTAGGCTATAAATATGCAGTGTATCTATGTTTGAATTATGAATGAAGCATTATGCAGAAAATTGCCTTCTCTTGGGTTTAGAGTTCATATTCTGGCTCTAGGCATTCTTTCTTCTTCTACCCCTGATTCTATTTTCTTGACTATTCTAATTCAAATTCCTAAAGGTTCTTAAAACCTAACAATTTGGTATCAGAGCGGGCGCTCCTAACCTGTGGCAAATGGTTAACACCCGTTCTAGAAATCATGACCAGAGTTCTAATAACTCTGCATCTAACCCACCATTGTTACCCCCTCCCCAACCTGACACATCTCAAGCCTCTCCTTCAACAAATCCTCCAATGCAGCCTGACTTCCAGGAATTTATAGCTCAACAAATGGCGCTCCTACTTGCTAAAGTGGGGAGGATGGATTCGGATTTATCTGAATGGAAGAAGGGGAAAACCACCTCTAATCCTAATGAGGTGCATCATGGAGGATACATAGAAGAGTCTCATCAAGAGACTCCATGGTAGCTGCAGCACCTGTCAAAGAGACTTCACACTAAGTTGAATTCCCTAAGTACGATGGCAGTGATCCTAGAGGGTGGATTTTAAAGGCAGAAAAATATTTCAGATATTACCAGACACCGAAGGACCTTAAGGTAGATGTGGCGACTATCAATCTTGAATGGGATGCTCTAGACATCTTCACATGGGTTTCTTCCAATAGAACCATACGGTATTGGGAAGAATTGGTGGAGATTTTCCAAGAGCAATTTGGACCTGCTGAGTTTCAAAACCCTGATGTGCATCTGTGTAATATCAAACAAATTGGTACAGTGCATGATTATCGTCAAGAATGTGTGAGAAGAACATCAAGAGTTAAGGAATGGCCAAAACACTGTCTTCTGGGGGTTTTTATCAACGGACTTGATGCTGAAGTACAATAAAATGTCAAAATACAAAAACCCAGTAAGGTCTTCAAAGCAACTAGCTTAGCCATGGAATTTGAAGAAAAGATGATCTCACAGAATCAGCCGCAACCCCAACAACGTTTTAACCCTACAAGTGGCAACGAAGAAATTAGTTATTTTAAAGATAATAAGGGGCCGATTATTTCTAAACCATTGCAGAGTTATGGGCGAGGAAATTCTCAAGCGACTTATTCGGAAAATCTCACCCAAAAACAACCAACGATATCTTTTCAAAATTCAAATCCAGCCACCACCTCTTTTTCGGCCACTAATGAAGGTGAACGGCAATATCGGCGGGACAGGCTTGTGCTACCAATGTGGAGATAAATTTATGCCTAGACATAGATGCAAAAATTCATCCTTCAAGCTTATGGAGATAACTAATGAAGCCGAAAACCCAGAGGAAGATAATATGAGCAATGATCAATCAATTGAGGGGGAGTTCGCAGAGATTTCTTTACATGCAATATTGGGTAACCCTTCAATCACTACCATAAAGGTTCAGGGCAGTCTTTGGTCCAAACCAGTCTTGGTATTGATAGATAGTGGATCGACGCATAACTTTGTGTCTGATAAGCTAGTGGCAGAATTGAAGCTACCTACCAACGTTCTTCCCTCTTTCAAAGTCCAGGTTGGTAATGGGAATGACATCCCCTGCAACTCGATCTGCAAAGAGTTAGAGGTACAGGTTCAAAGTTTGGTTCTTAAGAACAATGTCTTCCCATTCTCAATTGGAGGATCGGACATGGTCTTAGGAATCAAGTGGTTGGCATCTCTCAATACAATGGAGGCAAATGGTAAGAGGTACAAGTTACAGGGTACTCCACAGCCTTCCAAATCAGTGGCTGCTTTGCAAGCCTTCACTTGTGAAGACTATGCAAGCTACAGAGAGAGAAAGACTAAACAATTACTGGAGTTTTATGAGCTTCTGGATGTATACTCTCCTATATTTCAAGAACCTGAGCATTTGCCTCTCAAGTGTTTGCCCCTTTACAAGTCCTGTTTTGCTGGTGCCAAAAAATGATTCTTCATGGAGACTTTGCATTGACTATAGGGAGCTTAACAAGATCACAATACCAGATAAGTACTCAATTCCAAATATAGATGAGTTAATTGATGAGTTAAATGGTGCAACTTACGTTTTCCAGATTGACTTATGTTCCGGGTATCATCAAATTAGAGTTCACCCTGATGACATTCATAAGACAGCTTTTAGGACACATTCAAGGCATTACGAATTCTTGGTTATGCCCTTTGGTCTAATTAATGCACCATCAACCTTCCAAGTCGCCATGAATGAACTTTTCACGCCTTATCTGTGCAAATTCATACTAGTTTTCTTTGATGATATATTGGTATATAGCAAAAATTTACAGGATCATCATACCCATATACAACTGATTCTTCATACTTTACGGGCTTGTTTGGTCTGAAGGGAGGGGAGGGAAAGTGGGTGGAGGGAACATTTTTTTGAGTTGAATTTAAAAAAATTAGAGAAGTGGGGTTAAAAATTTTTAATTAATTTTTCTAACTCTTTTATCTTATATATTCTCTTTATTAAAATTTTATTACCCCACTTCTTCAATCTTTTAAAATTCAACTTATAAAAATTTTTCCTCTCCTCCTTTCCCCTCCAAATCCCTCACACCAAATAGACCCTACACCAGCACAAATTCTTTGACAATCCCAAAAAATGCAGCTTTACACAATTAGAAATGTCCTTCCGGGGTCATATGATATCACAAAAAGGGGTGCCTGTGGATCCGAAGAAAATTACAGCAATCATAACTTGGCCACTTCCTCAAACATTATCTGATTTAAGGGGATTTCTAGTCTTGACAGGATACTATAGGCGTTTTGTGCGCAATTATGGGATAATTGCCAAGCCTTTAATAGATACGACCAAGAAAGACGCCTTTCTATGGACTGACTCCTCTAAACAAGCTTTCCACACTTTAAAGATGCACTTGTACAGGTGCTTGTGCTTCAATTGCCCGACTGCTCTCAACCCTTTGTGGTGGAATGTCATGCTTCATCAACAGGTCTTGGAGCTGTGTTGCAACAAAATGGTCATCTGATTGCTTACTGTAGTAAAGGGTTGTCTCATTCCAAGAGGCATAAATCTGTATATGATAGGGAATTATTAGCCCTAGTTTCTTCTTTACAGAAATGGAAGCACTACCTTTTGGGAAGAAAATTTGAAGTCATAACAGATCATTGCCGCCTCAAATACCTTTTGGAGCATAGATTAACTACACCAAAACAGCAGCATTTGATGATGAAGTTGCTGCCATTTGACTTCATTAAATATAGAGCCGGGTCTTCTAATCAAAGTGCATATGCTTTATCAAGGTATCCATGTTCTGCTGATTATTTGCATTGAGTATTCAAAAGGCAACAGATTTGGATGATTTGGAGCACTTGTTGACTCAAGATGCACACAAATCTTCAATCATTACAGCTCTGAAATCAAATCCCAATTCCTACCCACACTTTGTAATGTCAGCAGGGAAACTATACTAAAAAGAGTGTCTAGTCATTCCTGCTCCTTCTGATTTGAGTGAGAAATTGTTAAAAGAAACGCATTCATCTCCACTTGGTGGTCATGGAGGAGTTCTAAAGACCTTAAAGAGGCTACAGCAGCATTTTTATTGGAAGAACATGAAAGATGTTAAACGGTTTGTTCAAAACTGTCCCACTTGTCAAAAAAGTAAATATATGCCCTAATCTCAAGCTGGTTTATTACAGCCCCTGCACATACCAGAAAGAATATGGGAAGACCTTTCAATTGATTTCATTACTAGACTTCCTAAATCACAGGGAATGGACATGATTTTGGTTGTGGTTGATCATTTCAACAAATATGCACACTTCATTGGGTTAACAAGGCCTGTGTCTGCCGAATCCATTGCTGCTGTGTTTTGTAGAGAAATCGTTAAACTTCATGGCTTCCCACAATCAATTGTCTCAGATCGAGATCCTCTCTTTTTGAGTTCCTTCTGGTAGGAGACGTTTAGACTAAGTGGTACAATGCTGAAGATGAGCTCTGCTTATCATCCTTAGTCTAATGGCCAGACAGAGGTAGTCAATAGGTGCTTAGAAACCTACTTGCGCTACATTTCTCAAGAAAATCCTAAACAGTGGAGCAAAATTTTACATTGGGTTGAACTCTCTTACAATACCAGTATCCATACGGCAACTGGCTCCACCCCTTTTCGCATAGTTTATCGTCGGGATGCTCCTTCCATGCTGCCATATGCCAAGGGGACAACTAAAATTGCAGATTTAGAGGAACATTTTGAAGAGAGGGATGCGGTTCTCACAACTATAAGGGAGAATTTGGTGGTAGCTCAGGCTAGAATGAAAGAACAAGCTGATTTGAAGAGAAAAGAAGTGGAATATGCACCTGGAGACTTAGTTCTTCTCAAATTGCAACCTTACTGACAACAAACTGTGGCCAAATGCAGATATGAGAAGCTTGCACCATGTTACTATGGCCCATTCTCAGTTGTCCACAAAATTGGAAAAGTTGCTTATGAATTACAGCTCCCTCCTAGCTCAAGAGTGCACCCAATATTCCATGTCTCGCTTCTACGAGAAGCACATGGTTTTCAAGCAGCAGATCCTCAGACGCCACTGCCTATTAATGATGATTGGGAGCTCCAACTCCAACCAGAACAAGTGTTGGATACTAGAGGCATTGACATTGAAGGGGACAAAAACATTGAGCTCCTCATCAAGTGGCAAGACAGACCAAATGAAGAAGCTAGTTGGGAACTTTATGACACAATAGCTGCCCAATTTCCAATTTTTGGCCTTGAGGACAAGGCGACTCTAGTTTACAGTAGAAAGAGACGTGGGGCTATTCCTTAGAACATGGGGCTTTCTAGTAGTAGGTTAGTTTTCAGTTGTGACCTTTGTTTTATGCGTTTGCTGTTCTGTCTTTAAGCATTATGAGTAGTTGTTAGATAGTGGATCAATTAAGAGTTAGTTATTAGGATGTGGTCTTGCAGTTACTTTCATAGCAATTATCTTAAGGGGTGTTTAGCCTATAAATATGCAGTGTATCCATGTTTGAATTATAAATGAAGTATTATGCAGAAAATTGCCTTCTCTTGGGTTTAGACTTTGGATTCTGGCTTTAGGCATTCTTTCTTCTTCTACCCCTAATTCTATTTTCTTAACTGTTCTAATCCTAATTCCTAAGGGTTCTTAGAACCTAACATATGTCGTAATAGGTTTGTTTGTCCTTGATTATAATATATATCAGGTGTGATTTATGTTGGTAGTACATATTCCTGAATGCACTCATCTATGAACAATGTCATGTTTCTAATAAGAGGTTGTAATATGAATGTTGTAGAATTGGGAATTAGGGTAGAAGAGAAGAGGATTTAGAGGATTGAAGAAGAAGAAGAGAGGGAATAGGAGAGAAGAGCCGAGAGATCGAGAGAAAGAGAATTGAGAGAAACATCATTATTCCATCATCACAAATCTAAGAGTTACAATAAGGGGTATGCCTACTTATAAGGCAGGGGGTCATTTGGCCTAATAATCATGTAAGAGCCTAACTCACTAACATACTAACGGCTATATCCTAACTAACCTCCTAACCAACTTATGAATTGTTATTACAGTTACATACCAATACCCCCCTCCCAAAAACATCATTGCCCTCAAGGATGCTTAAAAACAAAATACACAAACTGAAATCAACAAAATAGAGACTTTTAAAATTCTGAAAAACTTCTGGACAGTGTAGAATTCTGTGTCTTGAATGCTGCTTCTCACATATGGAATTCACTTGTTTGATGTTGGAACAAATAGAAGCAAGAAATCCAATCTAGACCCAAATCGCATTCTAATCAGCTCTCCCCTAAACCAAATTTACAGCTGACCTTGTGTAGGAGAACGTTGAAGAAATGTGAGCCATTTTTGTAGCAGCCCATCGCTGAAACATTCAGACCCTTTAAAACCCAAATGTAAAGGTAGTGGGCTCATGTATTTACTGGCACCTTCAACACTCAAATGCTCATCCGAAATTAAAATCCCCAGGGAATCAGCAAAATATTTCTGACAGGGGAAGAGAACGTTTTCCTGCTGTGACCCACCAAGATACTTCTGTAGATTAAACAGAGTGGTATCCAGCTGTACATTTGATTCTTATAACTCAACTTCATTCAGCCACATGATAACCCAACCAAGAATTTTATGTTGTAATATGAATGTTGTAGAACTGAGAATTAGGGTAAAAGAGAAGAGGATTTAGAGGATTGAAAAAGAAGAAGAGAGGGAATAGGAGAGAAGAGCCAAGAGATAGAGAGAAAGAGAATTGAGAGAAACATCATTATTCCATCATCACAAATCTGAGAGTTACAATAAGGGGTATACCTATTTATAAGACAGGGGGTCATTTGGGCCAATCATGTAAGAGCCTAACTCACTAACATAGTAACGGCTACATCTTAACTAACCTCCTAACCAACTTATGAACTGTTATTACAGTCACATATCAGTTTCATACTAATAATATGCAGTATTCAGACCCCAAAAACAATCCAAGTAGACATAAGAGGACAGGCAAAACTGTGGCAGTAAGGTCCCTTGAAATATAGTGAGCCAGAAATATAGTATAATCCCACCCATTACCCATCATAAACTATCTATGCAATCCGCTTAACTAATTCATTAGTAAAGTGGCTGCTAACAGTTTTCACCCCCAACCTCCAATAGAAAAAAAGAAAATAATACTCCCTCCGATCCTAAAAGACCAGCTGACTTTTTTTTTTTTTTTGAGAGGCTAAAGAAATTAAGAAATTAAGTAAGTTATCTAATGATATCATATACTATATGTATTATTATTATTAGAATATATATTAGTTTATAACTCAAAATATAAATTAGTTTGGTGGGGGAAAAAATTTCTTTAAAACAATTTAATTAATTTTCTCCGTCTTTCCCCAAAAACAAATAAAAAGTCAACCGGACAGGTGGTAGTACGTTCAGGGCTTTTCAATTGCTTTTAGAGACTACTTCAGCAACTTCGCCTTTGCATTTTATCGAATTCAGAGAGGACTATATTGCTTTCAAGAAGATGTTTCAGTGATGATTCCTCCAAATTTATTGAAACTAAGCAGAATAAATCAATGAAATTATCGAGATTTACCAGTATCAGTGGTGATTCCCAAACAAGCAAAAGGCACAGAGCGCTTGGAAAAAGACGAAGCAGAAGAACGCCACATAGCGGCTCCGGCCACCGTGACACAGCCGATGCCAGCAACCAAGGAAGCCCGGCTGTGTAATGCACCGATGTTCATCGACTGCACGAGGAAGGACTTGGCGGCATACCACGCCATATCTCTCGCTATCCTCGTCTGTTGCCCACACTTCGGACTCAGCTACTTCGTTATTCCTAGATCTGAGCTTACAGACCCCGTCGAAGCGAGATGGTCATTGTCGTTTTCGGTTTTCGAGTGAAATTTTTAAATTTCCGAAACTATCCTTACCTAAAGAACGCATTTGTTAATTTTGGATTCTGCAGGTCCGCTTGGATAGAGAATTGGGTGTAAATGAAAGGAAAGGAAGGGACGGGAATGGAAGGTAACGGCAGTGAAAAATCATCACTCAACTTGCTGATTCAAGATTTTGCAAAATTACTTATATCATTCGAGTGCTTAAAAGTGAATGACTTGAATCATCAAGTCAATTTGTCAATTTGTGTTAATCTTCTGGTTAGTCAAAATAAATTTAGATATCAAAATTTATTATCATCAAAATATTATGTGAGTGTTTGATTAGGCTTATTTTACCCAAATAAATATTTATTACATAAATTGAGATAAAACTCTTCTTATATATTTATCTTATATATCATAAATCATAATTTATAAATATTTATTACTTAAAAATAAGCTATTCTAAACGAGCATGAGCTAACATTCTTCTCCTTTTTAGTAATGACAAAACTTAGAATTTTTAAAATATTTTGTACGCAAAGTCATATAGAAAAAGGTATCATTCAGCGCTTATATCGACACATATTCACAAATTGATAAGAGTATGTAGTCACTGATACGTGCTTTTGTCGCTAAAGCAATCAATTAATAACTAGGACAACCCACTAATGCAATATAGTGGCAACCTAGGTCATTCTCCCAAGGAGCAATATGTGGGTTTTTTCTAGAATTGAATTTAGGTGATAAAAAATGCAATGGAATGAACCTAAATTAAAATGCAAGACTCCACTACCTAAATACAAATGACTCTAAAATCTATATGAGAATGAAACTAACCTAAATAATGAACATGCAATCTTTGGGGGTTTTTTATGAAAAAGGAATTAAGATGATAATAAAAAAGATCAAGAAAAAGTGAGACAAATAACAAAGATTTAATTCAATTATGATGATGAAGGGGACAACTTAGGATTCATATGGATTTAGCTTTCTTAACCATTTAATTTATTAGACCAAAGGGAGATTCATGAAAAATTGGAATTAATAAACTTAATCACCTAATCAAGACATGGGAAACCCTCATACTCAATAACACCTGATCCACTAGAAAACTCATAATGGAAAAAATGGTGGTTAATTAAATCCATTAAAAAACCAATCACAATTGCTTAAGATAATTTTGGAAATTATGTTCACAATTGCCTAATTAAACAATTCGACAATTAATCATCTTAATTAAACAATCAAGAGATTAAACCCAAATTGACAATTAAATTAATAATGAAAACTCAATTAATAATTTAATTGACAATCAAAGGTTTGCAAACAAAAATCCCAATAATCAATTAAGAATAAAGTAAATCCAAATTATCAATTCAATCCAAATAAAAAATAAGTCTACAATCTAAAACTAGATTGTTCTCAATTAACACAACCCAAAATCATTTAAAACTAAATAATCCCAAGTCTTGAATCAAAAAGATAAAATAAAGACACTTCCTTATAGTCTTCAAGTGTAAGCTCCTAGACTCTAGCTTCCTCCATGCTCCTCCCAAATTACCTCCAAGATAGCTTAAGCCTCCATGAAATTCCTCTCTCCTTCAAACTCCAAATAGGTCACGGACATGAGTGGAATATAAAACTAATGAATAAATAAATGGAGAGTGGGAGGAGATGGAATAATGGTGATGGTGGACGTGGTAACTATGAGAAGAAACGTGTCCGTGTGGCGTGATGATCCAGCCTCCGTTCAGCGTCCTTCAATCCTCCTCTCGTCCGTGCGTGCGCCTCAGCCTCTCCCCGTCTCAGCCTGTGAGCGCCTCCTCCTTCCGTTGGTGGCTAGGGTAATTAAAAAGGGTGGAGAAGAGAGTTTTTTTGGTATCAACTTGGGCCCATTAAAATCTAAGAAGCCTAATAATATTCAACCGTTGGATATTCTTTTAGCTTTTCAGAAAATTCCTACACTGTAGGATCTTTCAATCTGCTTTTCCTTATCCTGCAAGAATCTAATAAAATCGTGATTTATTATATAATTGGAAATATTTTCCACCCACAAGATAACAATTAAGATATTAACTTTTTGAGCCCAATAATATCATAATCAATCCAGATTTATATTATTTCCCAAAATTGGCTAATTATCCAAATATTATCTAATAAATCCAAATTAGCCTAAAATAATCCCCAAAATAAATGAATAAGGTGGGATAAAATATATTAAAATTGTGATTTATCAGTCACTGATCAAAATTGTAATATCATATATTCTTTTTGAAATTCAAAAGATCAGACCATCAGATAACAAATAATATGATACAAAGTAGAAATATAGATATATAAAGTCCTAATCAATCAGCTGCTGTAGAACTCTATTCCCTTTTTTGTTATCAGCGAAAAAGGTGAAAGGAGAGGGAAAGATAATATCAAAACGGGGAGGACGATTGGTACGAAGTGGATCAAGTAGTGGAACAGGATATTCATCAGAGGAAGAATGAGATGGACTATAGGGAACAATGGCTGTCATGGGATCAATGGGTACAAATGTGACACCCTTATTTTCAAAGTTATGAGTTTTTACCCAATGAATTTGAACCACCAAGTCAAGATTCAATCTTGGAACGAATATACTATTGAAATAATTTAAAATCCCAACTTCAATATAGGATTCGAACCTGTAATTGAATTAGCTTTTATGAAAAATTTAAAACTTTCAAAATAATTATATAATGGTTCACAATTTCATTATGACCCATCCATCCTTAGCTTCATTTATTATTATCAAAATGCTAGTTTGCTCATATATTGATGATTAAACTATGCTACCACCACCTCTACTACTACAACTATATATACTAGCTTCACTATGGTTATTTATATACATATATATACAAAACATGTAGCCACATGAGACTACCAAAATATCCTAAGTCTTATCAAAATTTATATATAGATAGCCAACAAAATTTTCAAATCCTTCTTCTCCACCTTTCTATTTATTAGCAATTACCTTTTTGCCCTTGGAGCAACTTGCCTTAGTTGTATATCATTTAATGGAAATGGTGAGATTCACAAGAATCTCAATAGTAGCAATAGTCAATCATAAAGTATGCAAGTTCACGAAGCATGTTAAACAAACCATCATACAATCAACATTCAACAATCAATATACATCACAAATATCAATCATAGGAAACATTGATCCAATACAACTCAGATAGCATATAAGATCTTACAGCCCATGGTCACTGCCCCATGCAATAATTCACTTTCAATATTTATGGCCTGAGGTCATTGCCCGGTACAACTTTGAATGCATGTCAAGTCTTATGGCCTCAAGACACACTAGTCTAAACAAGTTTTATGGCCTCAGGACACACTAGTCCAACATCAATTCCATGAATTCATGAAATGAATATAATCAATGGTAAAAATATACAAGCGGAACAATACACATTATATGAGACAAAGAGTTATTACCTGATTGCCTTTCCTGCAATTTACCTTTACCAACAAGCTTCTTCCTGTGCTTGGACAAATATCGAATCATATAATTTGTAATTCATGATTTGATGGGTCATTACTTATTCCAATTCCATTGACATAATAAAGATTATATTATTCTTGACCCATTCCAAATTCTTGTCCTTCGTTTTAACTTTGTTGGTTATCTGTAATATTCTTTTATGCTATGTCTAGTGAATATCTAATTTAAGACATGTTATATGTCTTCCTCCCTTGTAATTTGGGTATTCCCTATGGTCAAATTGATCTTTAGAGTATGTCTCTAATCCTCATTTATCTCCTAATCACCAATTCCTTTAAAACTAGAAATTTCCATATTTAACCCAATCTGCAAGAATTCCTTAGGCAACTTTAAAAATTCATATCTTAATCTAGAAAATTCAAAATAAGGTGGTTCAAGCTTCTATGTGAATCTATTTAAGCCGCCTTGTATTAGAAAAATGTTAACCAATGTCAATTGAAGGTGTTAAGTTCCAAAATTCACGACTAACCTGACTGTCTCAAATTTTTTTCTAATTTTGACCTAAACTTTAAAAAAAAATCATAACTTACAAATTACTCATCCAATTCCCAAGTTCCAATATTAAAAGAGAATCTCTAAATATATATTTTAAGGGAAAAATAATCATAGGGCCAAATTACTAGGTTAACACTATGAATTTCGCCTATTTATCCACTGATAGAACCTGGACTCCTAGAATTTCCCCTGTTTCTTGACATAACTTCCAAAACTTATAACTCTCTCGCTAGGTATCAAATTAACTCATTTTATGACTCATGTTAAAGCTTTGGATGTGTGCTATATACCTATAAAATTTTAGAATTATTGGATAAGGTTTGACTGATCAAAACCAAACTCGAAACAACCTGGCTCCCTAAAAAACGCAATTCTGGCAACAAAAACCCTTACATAATCTTTAACTCCTTTTTTGAATTTTCAATCCAATCCCTCTAAAATTATTTTTTCAAGCTATTCTTACACAATTTTACATGTAAAATCTATTTCTACTCTCAAATTTGACAAAATCCAAGTCCTTCCTCATGAACCTCTAAGGCCGAAACTTAAAGGGACTTTAGGCAAAAATTCCATTTTCAATTCTAATGCTTCTAAAGTCACTTTCTCATATGTAACCTATATAATTTTTCATTCTAAACTCATTGGAAGTATCAACATTAGCAAAAGCTCATTCCTTCCCCTTGCCCTGTACTAGTTGAAATATGTCATAGGGAAAAATAAAGTAATTTTTGCAACTTCCATTACATTAACTACTAATTCTCTTACCAAACCTGCTAAACTTTCATTCTACCATGCTTAAACCTCTTTTAGCATCATTTTCATGTTCTCAACATCATTGAAACCCTAAGGTTTCTTCTTCGCATATACAGGGCAACACATCACCATCATGAAAACTTAATTAAATCCAAGATACTTGGTTCAAATCAAAGCTTATACTTACCTCCTTCCTTTGCTATAAATTTAGGCACACCAAACACCTTTTCTCAAGAAACAAAAACCGTAGAAATGTTGCTCTTGATGAGAGGGACAAGATTTTTGAAGGCACTTTGAGCTAGAAATGTGGTTATAGTGGTGTAAATGGCTTGAGAATTCTTCCTCTCTAGTTCTTCTAATTTTCGACTCACTCACTCTCTGTCTCTCTCTCTTTCTCTTTGTGTTTTGGCCAACTTGAAGTTGGATAAAGATGAGGGAGGTGTGTTGAACAAGTGTTTACTCTCTCTCTCAATTTCTTCGTTTGCTGTGCCGACTTGACTTGAATGAATAAAGGTGAAGAAGTGTGTTGACTAAAATCTCTCTCTTTCCCTTGGTGTTCTTGGCCGACTTGTTTGAATAAATAAAGGTGAAGAGGTGTGTTGACTAAGTCTTTACATATGTGTGCGCAGTGTGGGGCTCGGACAGGTAGCCAAATAAGTGAAGAAGGAGTAGTTACTTTTAATTATGCATGGGGTTATGAAAGGAGCTTAGGCGTCAACTTGTTGTGGCTCCAAGTTAAGAGTGAAAATGCTGAATGTGTATGTATGTTTATATATTTATAGGTATAATTTTTTCCTATTAGTTACACACACTAGGTCCTAATTTTTCCCCTTTTGTTTAATTTAAGATTCCTCAAATTCTTGAGGACATAATATGCCTTTAAATCCCAAAATTAATTCTAACACCATTTAAATTTTCTTTTTGGAAAATTTATTCTTTGACTAAATTTCAAGATGTTACAATAGACGTGTGATTAGGCGAGTAGAAGTGAGTAGGAGAATGTGGAGTGAATGTGGGAGAGGAAGGTAAGATAGGCTCTAGCTCAGTGAAAGGATTGGGATCAAATCCAGGAACATCAGAGGTGGTTGCCTGATCAAGAATCACAATTTCTTGAATGTGAGAACTGGAGTCAAAGTGGTGAGATATCTCATGAGGTAGGTAACCAGTGTTAGAATCGGTAGGCACAGTGGAAGAACTTTAAAAATTTTCACCGATCCTAATCGAGGATCTATCAACGGCGTTTAAACCAAGTTGGAAGGATTCATACATTTTTGATGATTCAGAGCTTTCACGATCTCTAGGAGCTAACACGTCAAGTCCGCTCCCTCTACCGGTATCCACATGAATGCTCTCCAACCGAGACTGCGTGCTAGCGCCTCTAATGTCTCCTAGGGTTTTACTTGCGGCTCTCAATTCTCATATACGTATGAATATATCTGCTCTATCAAGTTTATAACCTATAAGGGCTATTTTCAAATTTCAAAATTAATCATCATTAATTTCAAAATTAATTAACAATTAATTATCTTCATGAGCTAATTAAATAAATTCAGTTTAAATTAAATCTGTCCAACAGTTTTAATTTAACCTATTTATTTAATCCAAATAAAGAGCCATTAGATTTAATTTATCTTCATAAATTAAATCTGAGATACTATATCTCTATCATGTTAGTTATTAAATTTAATATATCTTAATAAATTAAATTTAAAACTAACACAATATAATAATATAATATAATATATATATATACATATATATATATATATAAGATATATATTTAGAAAAAATATATATCTATGTAATATTATTAAATATAATAATATATATATATATATATATAAGATATATATTTCAAAAATATATATATCTATATAATATTATTAATGAATTTTATATTATATATATATATATATATATATAAAATTCATCCACCCTAAATTAAACATTATCTCGTGTTGGGCCATTCTTGCGTGCGACCCTGTAGGCCCATATGAAGTTGGCAGTGGGCCAATAACTCTACTAACCTAAAAGTCGCAAGCGGCCTCTAGCAAGACATTACGACTACCCAATTCATATGAGGATCGTTATCACGATGCAACCTGTCATACAACCATGTC
This sequence comes from Inga oerstediana, assembly GCA_963210345.1. Classification (NCBI taxonomy): domain Eukaryota; kingdom Viridiplantae; phylum Streptophyta; class Magnoliopsida; order Fabales; family Fabaceae; genus Inga; species Inga oerstediana. Next base: position 40,671,594 of record OY723410.1, on the reverse strand, counting down.
ACGTCCCTTTTGTCACACGATATATCGATCAAGGATAAGGCATGGATAATGTCATCCTCTTGTTCCTGACCATTACTTTCTCGATTCCTGAGTAGCCTGATAACAGAGACAGAAACTCCTTTCATCATAGTATGACCATACATTTCTCAGACTCACTCATTGAGGGGCCCAGTAATATCTCTCTACTAATGTGAGGGACAAATTCCATCTTGATCATTCATATTCCTCTGCATGAAAAACCACTAAGCCCGATGTAGCGTTTATCATCACCCGGTCAAAAGTGACTTTTGACTAGTTCAAAGCTTAGCAACTCTCATGTAGGAATCCATGATGACCTCAGGTCTATGGACATTGTGACGTGGTTATACATGAGAAAAGCTTATGACTTGATCCATGTAGCTTTATCACAGTGGGTCGGTCCAGCACCTTGTACTCTTACAAGTGCCTAAGACTTTGATTCGTATCTCCATATCTTATCAAAGTCATACTGGTCTTGTTTCATCTCTGCTCCCGCATAGATGACCGACCAGGGATATTTTAGGACAATCTTTATGAATTATCCAAGGATACAATTATCACAGTTAACATGCAAATAATATGATAACAGAATGGAGAAATTTCATTAAAATAATAATGTTCAAAGTACAATGATTGGCCCTTAGGGCACAATTTCCAATATCCTCCCACTTGCCCTAGGTGCAATCATTAATTTGCCTAATTCCCATTGCCCTAACATAACGCTCATGCTTTGCCTGTGCAAGTGGCTTAGTAAGAGGATCAGCAACATTATCTTCTCCTGCTACTTTGCATATCTTTATATCACCTCTATCATTGATTTCTCTAATAAGATGAAATCGCCTGAGTATATGCTTGGTCCTTTGATGTGACCTAGGCTTCTTGGCCTGTGCAATAGCACCGCTATTGTCACAGAACAAATCTATTGAATTTGAGATGGTAGGTACCACCCCTAGTTCAGTAATGAACTTTCTAATCCAAACGGCTTCTTTAGCTGCATCTGATGCTGCTATATACTCAGCTTCTGTTGCAGAATCTGCTATAGTGCTCTGCTTGGAGCTCTTCCAGCTTACTGCTCCACCATTCAGGAGGAATACATATCCAGATTGTGATTTAAGGTCGTCTTGGTCAGTTTGGAAACTTGCATCTATGTAATCGGTTACGCAGAGCTCATCATCTAATCTACCATAGACCAAAAATAAGTCCTTAGTCCTTCTTAAGTACTTTAAGATATTCTTGACGGCAGTCAAATAACCCTCACCAGGATCTTGTTGGTATCTGCTGGTCATACTTAAGGCAAACGAGATTTCCGGTCGAGTACATAACATGGCATACATGATGGATCCAATGGCCGAGGCATATGGAACCTTACTCATGCGATCTCGCTGATTAGGTGTACTAGGACACAGATCCTTGCTAAGATGGATGCCATGAGACATGGGCATGTAACCCCTTTTTGAATCCTGTATACTGAACCTATATAGTATCTTGTCTATGTATGTGCTCTGACTTACGCCTATAAGTCTTTTGGATCTATCCCTATAGATCCTAATTCCTAGAATATAGGTGGCTTCACCTAAGTCTTTCATTGAAAAGGACTTTCCTAACCAAGACTTGACACTTTGCAAGGTAGGAATATCATTCCCAATGAGTAGGATGTCATCTACATAAAGCACTAGAAATACAACTATGCTCCCACTAATCTTCTTGTAAACACAAGGTTCATCGATGTTTTGAATGAATCCAAACTCTTTGACTACTTCATCAAAACGATGATTCCAGCTCCGAGATGCTTGCTTCAATCCATAAATGGATCTTTGAATCTTGCAAATTTTACCAGAGTCCTCTAGACGTACAAAACCTTTAGGCTGTGTCATGTACACATCCTCAAGCAGCTTTCTATTAAGGAAGTGATGCGATCCAGAATCAACAAGTTGTCCCTTCAAATTCAAGTGACATCTCTTCCGTTTCAAATGATCATTATCAAATTCCATCTCAACAAATCATGAGAGCACAAGCTAAAATATTCAAGGAAGCATTGATTGGGCTGATTGAAGAAGTTGTTGTAAATCAAATGGCAATTGGATCAATAAATCTGATTTACAAAACAAAGATGCTGAAAACGTCACTAAGTTCATTTGTGCTAAATATGGAGTTGTTAATCAAGTTTTGGGCTTGGAAAATTCAAAACAAAGAGCTTGGACTAGTACTACACATGGGAGGCTCATTTGGGCCTAAATAAGCACATTTTGAGCCTTAATTTGCTGACTACATATTCTTGAAGTTAGGTGTGCGAAAATCAACAAGGGGTTCGTGGCATATTTGACTTTTGATTTCTTTAAGCATTTGTATTTGAGTTTTCAACTTTCTTCTAGATTGTATTAGAATTTTGTATTCATGTATTAGACTTTTTTGTTTCCTAGCACATGGTATTAGACTTTGTATTTTCTATGTTCAGATTTGCACCTACTACAATTAGGTCATATTTCCCTATAAATACTTGGTGCTTCTTCATTTGTAGAACACACAATTCAGATTTGAATCATAAATGAAAGTTGCACTTATGCACTTTGTTTCTTAAGAATGGATTCTCTCTATGGGTTCTTTTTAGAACTAACAAACTTATCAAGGCTTGATCAACCTTGTGGCGTTTTTCCAACACTTCGGGTCCTTGTTCTTTCGTGTTCAAGGGTTCAAGTGGATCGTCGATCTGTGTTTAGCTTTCTTGGGGTGTGTATATTTCAGAATTGGTTGTGGGTTCGTGGGATCTTCCCTTGTGGGTTCGCACCATCTTGGTATCAGAGCTTCGAATCTAAACTCAGGTCATATCTATCTGTTCTTTGTTTCCATTTTCATTTTAAGTTTTGTGCTTTGTTCTTGTGTCTGTCCGTGTCCAGATTTATTACTTCTGTTCGTCAAGTTTTCCTTTGTGTTTTCCAATATTTAGTATGTCAAATTCATAGTTCGGAATCTCTTCTTTCATCTCGGTTTGGAATTGTTTCAATCCGATTTGTCATTTGTGAGTTCAATCTATTTTAATCTAGTTGTGTTTTCTGGAAATTCTGGGCTTGTTCATATTCGTTTTTCCAGAACGTCCTAAAATCTTCTGTCCTTGTTTGATAACTTTTCCTTTGTGTTTTTCATCATTCAATAGGTCATTTTCATAGTTTAGAATCTCATCTTTCTGTTCGTTTTGGTATCATCTCAATCCAAAATTTTTACTGAGAGTTATAGTCTTTCCAAAATAGACGCTTTTTTGGAATTTTTGGGTTCAGATTTCTTGAGTTTTGTTGTTCTCTTTAAATTTCAGTAGAGGAAAAAAAAAGACAAGAGCATCAAAAAAATTAAAAAAAAAATATTTGATAAGAAAAGAAAAAAAAACTGAAGAAAAAAAAGGGATTGTGTTGGAAGTGTTTTGAGCAATATCTATTGTCATACATAGAATTTGTGAAGTTTATGTCATTTAAAGTCTTGATTTCCTTGAACTTCCTTTTCCAATACTCACTTTGATATTCCATATTTCTAAGTGTTGTGTTGATTCTGTAAATTGTGATTGCTTTGATTATGAATTGCTTAGTTCTTTAAAGCTCCTCAAGAGGAATCTAGAGTGGAAAAAGGCAAGAGTGACATACATCAATCTAAAAGCCAAATTTGAGTGAAACACGAGTGACACTAAACTTGTTTGAGTGAAACACGTGAGTAGAGTGGTGACGTCCATTTTTCTCTAAATCTAACTTTTCAGGTATCATCAATATGTATGATGAAAAAGAGCTTCAAACAAATTTTGACCCCTTACTAAAAGGACTTCAAAGGTTTACTGATGAAGCAGAGCAGTGGATGTCTGGTCACAATTCCAAATCAAAATTCCAAAGAAATCTCCAAAAGTTGAAACAAGATTCCAGAACTGTTGATGAATATTTTCAAGAGTTGGAATTAGCTATGACTAGAGCTAAAGTGAAAGAAACTTTAAAAGCCACTAAGGATCGTTTTGTGAATGGGCTTAATCCTGAATTGGCTTCTTTTGCAAAGACCTTTAGCTTCTTGGACATTGATCTTTTAGTTCAATTTGTTGCTGAACATGAGCAAAAAATCAAGCTACAAAGATGTTCAGAACGTAGCTCCAATGCAAAGGAGATTGAAAGCTTCATTGTTGCAGTTTCTAATGATGAGCAAGAGCTAGCTAAGGAGGAGGAAGTATTGAATGTTGAATATCTTGCAGACCAATGTGTTGAAGAAGACCTCATTAGTCCAAACACCAATCTTGTGGTTGAAGAAGTTCCTCTCAATCATGAAATGAAAAATGAAAATATGAGTGAGAGTGATTTTAGTGAAGTTGTTCTAAAGAGAGAAAATCAGTTTGAGAGAGAAAAAGATATTGAGAGCATAGAGTGTTGTCAAAATAAAGAGAGCAAAAATGAGAGTGAAGAATTCAGTGAAAAGAAAGATGAAAAGAGTCATGAGAAAAGTGAGGTTAAGAGTGATGGCAAGGATATTGTTTTGGTTACTAATGATCTTAATCATTATTTGCCTTGTGACTTTGTTGTGTTTCAGGAATTCTTGGATTTGATTCCCAAGAAGCCACCCGATGGATTCTTACCTTCAAGAAGCATTAAACCTTCATTTCCTTCAAGTGACATTGAAAAACATTTTGGTTCTCTAAAGTTTGATATTGTTGATAACTTGCTGCCCTTAAGATGCCTTGAACTCAACACTTTTAATTTTCATTGTCCCATGGATTTTGCAGTTTGTAGGTGTTCTTATATGCATGTTGCAGCTTGTTTTGATGATACTCTTATTTATAGCAACAAACATGATGAGCATGTGAATCATTTGCTATGTGTGCTTGAAGTTTTGAGAAAGGAACAATTGTTTTCAATTCTGGAAAATTCTGATTGTTGCATGGAAAGCATTGATTTCCTTTGTTATGTGTATTTGCTTGGTCTTACTTAACAAAAGGCATACATGCTGGCTGAAATTTATTGAGACATTTCCATATGTCATCATATATAAGAAAGGTAAAGAGAATGCTGTTGTTGAAGTATTGTCAAAAAGGTATAGTGCTCTGTCTTCTCTAAATACCAGATTGCTTGGATTTGAATATGTTGAGGAAATGTATGGAAATGATATTGGCTTTGCTGAATTGTTTCTTCCCTGTGAAATTGAGCATTATGCATCCAAAGCCAACAAACAAAGAAGCTGTGTTCTTTTTAAACTTGTTAATGCTTACAAGATTTATCTAGCTTGTGAATATATTGTTATTGTTACTTTTAATGTGGCTGATATATGTCCATTTGATCCAGGTGGAGATTCGTGGACGAATCATTTTGAGGAGAGAGGGAATAATGCGACCCAGAATCAACAAATTAACTCTCCAAATTCAAGTCAAGATTCAAGGACGAATCCTTTTGAGGAGAGAGGGAATGATGCGACCCAGAATCAACAAATTAACTCTCCAAATTCAAGTCAAGATTCGAGGACGAATCCTTTTGAGGAGAGAGGGAATGATGCGATCCAGAATCAACAAGTTGTCCCTTCAAATTCAAGTGACATCTCTTCCGTTTCAAATGATCATTATCAAATTCCATCTCAACAAATCATGAGAGCACAAGCTAAAATATTCAAGGAAGCATTGATTGGGTTGATTGAAGAAGTTGTTGTAAATCAAATGGCAATTGGATCAATAAATCTGATTTACAAAACAAAGATGCTGAAAACGTCACTAAGTTCATTTGTGCTAAATATGGAGTTGTTAATCAAGTTTTGGGCTTGGAAAATTCAAAACAAAGAGCTTGGACTAGTACTACACATGGGAGGCTCATTTGGGCCTAAATAAGCACATTTTGAGCCTTAATTTGCTGACTACATATTCTTGAAGTTAGGTGTGCGAAAATCAACAAGGGGTTCGTGGCATATTTGACTTTTGATTTCTTTAAGCATTTGTATTTGAGTTTTCAACTTTCTTCTAGATTGTATTAGAATTTTGTATTCATGTATTAGACTTTTTTGTTTCCTAGCACATGGTATTAGACTTTGTATTTTCTATGTTCAGATTTGCACCTACTACAATTAGGTCATATTTCCCTATAAATACTTGGTGCTTCTTCATTTGTAGAACACACAATTCAGATTTGAATCATAAATGAAAGTTGCACTTCTACACTTTGTTTCTTGAGAGCGGATTCTCTCTAAGGGTTCATTTTAGAACTAACAAACTTATCAAGGCTTGATCAACCTTGTGGCGTTTTTCCAACACTTCGGGTCCTTGTTCTTTCGTGTTCAAGGGTTCAAGTGGATCGTCGATCTGTGTTTAGCTTTCTTGGGGTGTGTATATTTCAGAATTGGTTGTGGGTTCGTGGGATCTTCCCTTGTGGGTTCGCACCATCTACAAATCGGATTGAAATGATTCCAAACCGAGATGATTTTTGCACACCTAACTTCAAGAATATGTAGTCAGCAAATTAAGGCTCAAAATGTGCTTATTTAGGCCCAAATGAGCCTCCCATGTGTAGTACTAGTCCAAGCTCTTTGTTTTGAATTTTCCAAGCCCAAAACTTGATTAATAACTCCATATTTAGCACAAATGAACTTAGTGACGTTTTCAGCATCTTTGTTTTGTAAATCAGATTTATTGATCCAATTGCCATTTGATTTACAACAACTTCTTCAATCAGCCCAATCAATGCTTCCTTGAATATTTTAGCTTGTGCTCTCATGATTTGTTGAGATGGAATTTGATAATGATCATTTGAAACGGAAGAGATGTCACTTGAATTTGAAGGGACAACTTGTTGATTCTGGATCGCATCATTCCCTCTCACCTCAAAAGGATTCGTCCTCGAATCTTGACTTGAATTTGGAGAGTTAATTTGTTGATTCTGGGTCGCAGCATTCCCTCTCTCCTCAAAAGGATTCGTCCTTGAATCTTGACTTGAATTTGGAGAGTTAATTTGTTGATTCTGGGTCGCATCAGGAAGGTTGTTTTGACATCCATCTGCCATATTTCATAGTCATAATATGCTGCAATGGCAAGAAGGATTTTGATTGATTTGGCCATTGCAATTGGGGAAAAGGTTTCATCATAGTCTACACCATGAGTTTGAGCGAATCCTTTTGCAACCAGTCGTGCCTTGAAGATATTTACATTGCCATCCATGTCAGTTTTCTCCTTGAAAACCCATTTGCACCCAATGGTTTTTACACTTTCAGGTGGATCGACTAAGGTCCATACCTGATTGTCGTACATGGATTGCATTTCAGACTTCATGGCATTTAGCCATGTCTCAGAGTTTGGTCCCACTGTGGCTTCTCGACAGGTGGTGGGCTCATTTTACTCAATGAGCAACACATCACAGCCTTCAGTAATGAGAAATCCATATCTCTAAGGCTGATGCCGTGTCTTATCAGATCTTCGTGGACCTTGTGTTACTTGAGGAGGCTCAGCAACTTGTTGTGAGTCTTCTCTAATTTCTATCTGTGGTTTTATACCATCTTGTGGCTCTCGAATTTCTTTGAGATGTACGTCGCTCCCACTGGTTGTTTTAGAGACAAACTCTCTTTCTAGAAACTTGCCATTTCGAATAACAAACACTTTGTTATCGGTGGGATTGTAGATATAGTATCCTTTCATTTCTTTAGGATACCCCACGAAAATGCACTTTGTGGATCTAGGCGCTAATTTATCAGAGGCTTGTTGCTTAACATATTCCTTACATCCCCAGATCTTGAGAAAAGATAAACTTGGTTTCTTTCCAGTCCATATCTAATATGGTGTCTTTTCAATTGCCTTAGATGGAACACGATTTAGTGTGAACACAGCTGTTTCTAGGGCATGTCCCAAAAAGGACGGTGGAAGATCTGTTTGACTCATCATAGATCGAACCATATCTAATAGTGTTCGATTCCTCCGTTCAGAAACGCCATTCTATTGTGGTGTGCCTGGAGGAGTCAATTGTGAGATTATCCCATAACTCCTAAGATGGTAAATAAATTCTTGGCTCAAATATTCACCACCTCGATCAGATCGAAGTGCTTTAATTGTTTTACCAAGTTGGTTTTTGTACTTCATTTTGGAATATTTTGAACATTTCAAAAGATTCAGATTTATGTTTCATTATATAGATATAGCCATATCTACTAAAGTCATCTATAAATGTAATGAAGTAGACATAACCTCCTTTGGCAGCTATATTTAATGGTCCACATACATCTGTATGTATGAGGCCCAATAATTCAGTAGCCCTCTCACTGTGCCCAGTAAAAGGTGCCTTAGTCATCTTTCCTAATAAGCAAGATTTGCATGTATCATATGATTCAAAATCAAATGAGTTTAGAAATCCATCTTGATAGAGTTTAGAAATGCGTTTCTCATTTATGTGGCCTAGACGACAATGCCATAGGTAGGTCGGATTCAAATCGTTTGATTTTATCCTCTTAGTAGTTACGTTATAGATATCCCCATTATTAGGATGCTCCAAATTTAATATATAATGACCAACATGCAAATCACCATCAGCATAGAAAATGTCATTATGATAAATAAAACATTTACCATTCCTAGTAATGGAAGTATAACCTTCCTTATCCAAATAAGAAAGAGAAACAATGTTACTACTCAAAGCAGGAACATAATAGCAATTGTTCAAAACTAACAAAAGCCCACTGGGCAGAACTAATTCATAAGTGCCTGCGGCTAAAGCAGCAACTCTTGCTCTGTTTGCAACTCGTAGGTCCACCTCTCCCTTCTTCAGCTTTCTACTGTCCTTTAGACCCTTCACATTTGTACAAATGTGAGAACCACATGCAATATCTAATACCCATATAGAGGAAGTAGAAAAATGAATGTCTATAACATAAATACCTGAAGCGATAGCGTCGCTATCCTTCTTGTTCTTTTTCAGATCTTCCAGGTAGAGTTTGTAATTCTTCTTCCAATGACTGGGTTCATTGCAGAAGTAGTAGACTCCTTCCTTTGGAGGCTTTGCCTTCTTGGGTACAGGCTTGGTTTCGGGCTTGTTTGACTCTTTGGTCTTACCACCTGAGCCATTACCCTTCCATTTGCCCTTCCCTTTCTTTTTCATACCCTTTCCTTTCTGAACCATCAAAATTGTGCTAGGCTTTTTCTTAATGCTTTGCTCAGCAGTTTTGAGCATCCCATGCAGCTTAGAAATTGATTTCTCCATGTTGTTTATGTTGTAGTTCATAACATACTGGTCATAACTCTTCGGGAGTGAGTTGAGGATCAAATTCGTAGCTAACTCCTGGCTCATGGGAAATCCAAGCCTCTCAAGGTGATCAATATAGCCTTTCATCTTTAACACATGAGTACTAACTGATGCACCTTCAGCCATTTTGCAGGAATGTAAGGCCTTTATGGTCTCATACCTTTCTTGCCTTTCCTGTTGCTGGAACATTTCCTTGAGATGTACAATCATCTCTTGAGCCTCCATGAGTTCCAGATCTCTTTGGAGCTCTGGAACCATAGTGGCAAGCATCAGGCAACCTACATCCTTATGCTTTGTGTAAGCATCTCTCTGAGCTCTTGGAGCATTGGTTGCAGGCTCCTCAGGAATGGGTTGATCTAGGACATAAGCCTTTCTTTCCTGCTTGAGAACAATTCTCAAGTTCCTGAACCAGTCAAGAAAGTTTGTCCCATTGGGTTTGTCCTTCTCAAGGACCGATCGTAATGATAGTGTAGCAGTATTACTAGTTGACATGATTCTACAATTAAAATATGCAAAGTTAGTTAGTAATCTCCCACTAAATTAACAACCCTCAATATAATAATTAGTGGGCTAAGATCCATATTTGGCTTAAACCTAAGTCCGCTTTGGCAAGATGCTTAAATTCAAGTTATTTAGGTAGGTAACCTATTTACCAATTACATCACATGTAACTCTTAGATCTTTATGGGATTTAATCATCATATGATTCGGCATGTTTAACCCCATCTAATGCCTTGAGATTCAAAACTGCTTTGTTAATCTCAATTAAGTCAAAACAATAATGAATATTATGAGTAGCACCATTACTCAAGCTTGTCTCATCAAGATAACTCAAGTGCATCCACTTTGGTGGTTTCCATAATTGAGCGATTTAGGTTTTGACAAGTATTCATTAATTGATGGCATTATGACTTAAGATTTGATTCAGAGGGCTTAATTAATTAGTTTTGTTTATATGGATGCAATCGTGGTCGTATCTCATACAGATAAATACATATAAACGTAAAAGTAATCATGCAATGATCTTATCAAAAGCATAATTTAAACATGACACAACATGGCTTACCTAACCTAAAATCCTCCCAAGCCAATGAGAGGACTTCTCTAAATAAAAAAAGAAATACATTGAGAGAAACCTCGTTTAAACATTCGAGGGGAGTGAGATGAGAAGAGAATGTACATCAAGATTATTTAGAGAAAGGCACGGCACGCAGGCCGTATTTATATATTACAACCTTTGTAAAATTCTAAAGCCATGTTGTTCACCATACCCAAACAAGGATAAATAATAAACCACAACAAGAATTCATACAATATATATATCGTAGTGAGAATCATTGCACGTAGCTTAAAGGACTTATTCTTTATATGCATCAAACACATCTACGCCTTCCTCCCACAACTTCTTCAAGTCCTCAATCAAAGGCGCCAGGTAGACATCGATATCGTTTCCTGGATGTTTTGGTCCAGAAATCATCATAGAAAGCATCACATACTTGCGTTTCATACAAAGCCAGGGAGGTAAGTTGTATATTACAAGGAGTACTGGCCACGCACTGTGTGTGCTATTAAGAGTTCCATACAGATTGATGCCATCTATACAAAGGCCAACCCAAAGGTTTCTCGGCTCGCTACCAAATTCAGGGAACATTTCATCTATTTTCTTCCACTGTGGAGAGTCAACTGGGTGCCGAAGATATTTTCCGTCGGATATTCTATCATTTGAATGCCATCTCAACATCTTCACTTTTTTTGCAGTGCCAAACAAATGCTTAAAGTGCGGTATTATTGGAAGATACCACAAAACTTTTATAGGTTGCCTTTCAGTTGTCCCATCGCCACAACCACCATTTTTCTTCACTTTGTATCGTACAGTTTGACACTTAGGGGACTCCCTCAGACCTTCACACTCCTTTCTGTATAGTACGCAGTCATTAGGGCAAGCGTGTATCTTTTTATACTCCATACCCATTGTGGATAGGATTTTCTTGGCCTCATACATACGATTTGGAAGTACATTATCATCTGGAAACATATCACGCAATAGTTCAAGCAGCAATGTGAAACTACTATCGGTCCACCCATAAGTTGCTTTTAAGTTAACCAAATGTAATGTTCCTATCAGCCGTGTGTACTTACTCCCAGGGTACAACGGTCTCTCTGCATCACTCCGCATGCTGTCATATTCATGCGACTGCGCAAAGGATTCTACCTCAACATCGTGAATCATTCTCTCCATTCTATCTTCATCTATGACATCCACAGCTTCCTTCTTGTGTAACGGGCAATCAGTTACTTCCTCACTATGCCATATCCATCTTGTATATCGAAGATTTATTCCATCACAAAGTAGGTGATCCCTTATAACTTCAACATCCCGTCTTCTCTCATTTAAACAATTGACACAAGGATAAAAAATACATGCCATTTCTGGCTGGAGCATTCCTTCTAGCATATTCAATAAACTCTTCAACCCCATTCTCATATTCTTCACTTGTTCTCAAAGCATTCATCCAACTATGATCCATTTTATTACCACCTATGTCATTCCCATTTACACTCAAGTTAAGAATAATTGTCAACACTAGGAATGCCATTTACTATTTTGTTTTTCAAAATTTTGACAGCATTTCCCCTTAAAAGTGAGACATCCCAAAATCAAAATAACAAACCATCTCAGCTTAATTTAAATGAAACAAAACTTTAGCTTCTAGCACCAAGCACAAACATAATACACTTATATTTTAGCAACCAAATTATTAAATCAGATATGTACCATGAGTGAGATATGTGACATCAAAAAATTCTTCCCAAGTTCAATTAGCGAATGGCAAATCTCAACAGCAATATTATATTAATGTGTGTGTCTTATGGCAAAAAAAAAAATTAATGTGTGTGTCTACAAGATTATTATTTTTTTATTTTTTTAGTTTCTTTTTATTCTTTATTCTTTTCTTATTTCTTTTCCTTTCCCTACTAATTAAAAGCATTATCATGTGCCAAATTCTTTTCTTTTCCTTTCCGTCACTTTGATTCACACAGTTTGTGAGATAATCACTTAGGAACCATATGTAAATGTACTAAAATGCAATCTATCTCTATATTATTTTCAAAGGATTAGCTCACTGTTACAGAGAATCCACAATTGTATAACCAAAACAAGTGCGAAAATGAACCAATTCTGTCAAATATAAGAGAATGCAGAAAAGCAAAAGGTATAATATAAAATACTATAATGATATATATAACTAAAATTATAAAATTAATAAACAAATCCAATACTATCCTAATAACTATCCGCCTAATAAACCTCCACATAATAAACCTAATAGTTACCATCATCAACCTAATCATTATTCACATAGTAAACCTCTATATACTATACTAAAAATATTAAAAAAAGAACTCTAACTAATAATAAAAAAACTAATAATAAAAAGAATAATCAAATAATAAACAGAATAATAAACAGAGTGCTCTTATTCAAAACGCTCTGTGATCTTCAATCATTTTTATTTGTTTGAAAGGAGAAAGGGGGAGGTAATATATATCTTTAAATATTAATCTGTATTGCCCATGAATCTCAATGACCAAGAATTGGAAATTGACACGGTAAGGAACTATAGAATATATTGAATATCCCAGAAAGATTACTTTTTATGAATAAATGAAAGAAATATCAGCAAAAGAGCAAAGAATAATCAAACAGAAAATGCTAACCTGAAAAGTGGTGAAGCTTTGGAGGAGGCCGACGGTGGTGGAGAGGAGATCTAATGGGGAAAAAACTCTGCAAACCCAGAGCAAAGAAGGTGGCCTGGTGACGGAAGTGGTAAAGCTTTGGAGAAAGAAATTAAAAAACCAAGAAAGGGAGAGGAGACCGATCAATAGGGATGGAGTGATGAATTTGGGAGGAGATGTAGCAGGGGAGTGAATGGGGACGGAGAAAGAAGGAAAAAAAGAAGTGCAGATGAGACCCAATAGGGACGGAGATGCAGCACGGGAGTGATTGAGTAAAGTGGGAGGAGGAGAGATAGATACAGCAGGGGAGTAGGAAGGGGTCTGACATGCTCACATGCACCGGTCATGTCAATTCTGGTGCATGTGAGTGACTTTCAATGTCCCCAGCTGTGCTGGGGACGTCTAAAGGCTTTCTTTTTCTCTTTTTATGACGTTTAAAGGTCTTCAGACGTGCCAATCTTTATAATTTGAACCTGACCATATTTTGGACGTTCCTTTTTTAAAAAGGGACGTCCTTTAGGGTAGTTGTATCTATGTTCTGTAGTAGTGTATATGTTTCCCTACTGAGATTCTCTCGAATCTCACCCTTCCCTACCAACATTTTAGACAGGGTAGGTGGACCAAGGATGGAGCAAGTGGGCAAAGTCGACGAGGACTCCTTCAGGTTATAGATTTTGGTAGTTGGTTATCATAGTTGGGAGTATTGTGTATTGGATATTTGTATATGTGGATGAGGATTTAATTATGTGTATTTGAGGTGAGATTTGTGTAATCCCCGTATGAGAACTTGTATATGGGTGTATTGCCCTTTGTAAACCCTTTTGTAAGGATGTGAACCCGGGATTGCCGAGATTATTATATTGTGCACTCTGATTTATATATTGAATGTGATTATCCGCGTGAAGTGATTGTATTTGAAATGTGAATATGAGACCAGGTTAACTAGATTTTGAAAGTTATTTGTGAAAATCCCGTCTGGTAGATGGGTTTGAAATTGTTATTTGATCATTAGTGGTCTCTATTTCATTTTAATCCCGTATTTCGAATATAATTATGGAAGGGGGTTACAGGATCAGTAAGGGTGGTATCAAGGATAGTGGTGGTGGTGTTAAGGATGATAGTGGTAGTATCAAGAGTAGTAGTGGTAGTATGAGGGATGATGGTGGTATCAGAAGTAGTAGTGGTGATATCAGCAACCATAGTGGCGGTAATAGGGGCAATGGTGGTGGAGCCGACATTCAGTCTCTTGGTTCTCACTATTGTCAAGTGAAGCTTTATGAGATTGAAAATTTTTGAGATAAAGAGAGAGTATCGAGTAGTAGAGGAAGAGAGAGATATGAAGAAAATGTGTAATAGAATGGCCGAAAGTTTAATCGGTGAGAATAAGCTTAATTGGTTATAAGATTAGAAGTTGGAAAGTCTGGGATTTGAGAGTGAGAGAGTTCGAGTGACAGGATCAATAGTGAAAGTGCGAGTGAGAGTGAAAGTTCAAGTTGATATAACTGGCTTTTCACAGGTTTACACTCAAGTGAATTTTTAAGTCACTCGTGTGATATGTGAAAAGTCACTTTCAATTGAGTGATTTTGAAATCACTCCAATGATTTCCTTCGAAAGCACTTCAATAAAGGCAATTTCACTTGAGTGATGCTTTTAATCACTCTATGGTTAGAGTTTGAGTATGCAACCAGGTATACATTTCCTCCTTTTGGGTACCAAATTCCCAGTTCAACCGTATCAACAAGATATCTAAATATTATTTTGATAGTTTCAACATGAGACTCTTTAGGTGTTGATTGGTATCTTGTATACATATCAACACTAAATTGGATGTCAGATCTACAGATAGTGAGGTATATAGTGATCCAATTATTCCTTTATACTTGGTAATATTGAATTCAGCTCCGTTGATGTTAGCATCAAGTAAGGTTGTTGAACTCATTGGAGTGTCTACTCCATTGGCTTGATCCATCTCATATTTCTTTAAGATATTTGGTTTGGGATATGAATATGCCATCCTACCTTTGTTTGATTTGTAATCCGAGGAAGAAGGTCAACTCTCTCATCAAAGACATCTCAAACTCCCCTTTAATTTTCTCAGAAAATTCCTTACATAGTAGATCATTAGTAGCACCAAATATAATATCATCAACATATATTTGTAAAATTAAAATATCATTTCTCTTGTGTTTGATGAATAATGTTGTGTCTACCTTTCCTCTAGCAAACCCTTGGTCGATGAGAAATTTACTTAGCCTTTCATACCAAGCTCTTAAAGCTTGTTTTAGACCATAAAGAGCTTTCTTAAGCCTATAGACATGGTCAGGTTTAGGTACATCTTCAAAACCAAGGGGTTATTCTACATAAACTTCTTCCATGATGTTTTTATTTAGAAAGGCACTTTTGTCATCCATTTGATAGAGTTTGAATCTTTTGATGCACACAAAGGCTAAGAGTACTCATATGGCTTCTAATATGGCTATTGGAGATATGTTTCCTTATAATCAATTCCTTCTTCCTGATTATAGCCATTAGCCACCAATCTTGCTATGTTTCTGACAATAATTGTGGATTCATCACATTGATTCTTGAACACCCATTTAGTACCAATGACTGAATGATCTTAGGCCTGGGTACCAAGTCCTAAAATTGATTTCTTTCAAATTGATTAAGTTCTTCTTGCATTGCTATTACCCAATCATTATCTGATAGGGCTTCATCAATAGTAAAAGATTCTAATTCAGAGAAAAAGGCAGAGAAGCTTACTTCATTAAGAATTTTATTCCTAGTCTTTATTCCCTCATTTACGTCACCTATGACTTGGTCTAAAGGATAACTCTTATTGTATTTCCAAGCTTTATGTTGACTTGGGTTGGTGGGTTCATTTTCATCTTTGGGTTTGTTATCTAAAGAGGTAGGTGTTTTAGAAATAATTTGATTTTCTTCTTGAAAGACTACCTCATGCTAATCTTCTATGGGCTTGACTAGAGGTTCATTTTCAGCAAACACAATATGTATGGATTCTTCAACAACACAAGTTTGTTTATTGAAAACTCTATAAGCTTTACTTCTAGGAGAATAACTAAAAATATACCTCTCGGCCTTAGGATCAAACTTACCTAAGTTATCTTTTCCATTGTTATAAATGAAACACTTACGACCAAATATGTGTAGGTGAGCAAGATTTGGTTTTCTTCCTTTGTAAAGCTCATAGGGTGTTTTGCCAAGCTTTGGATTAATGTACGCTCTGTTAGAGATGTAGCATACAATGCTTATTGCATCAGCCCAGAAGACTTGTGAAACATTATTCTCATTAAGCGTGGCTCTGGCCATTTCTGTAGGAACTCTATTCTTCCTTTCCATCACCCTATTTTATTGTGGAGTTCTTATAGCGAGAAGTTGTGATTAATGCCATTTGTGTCACAATAATCTCCAAAGGCGTGATTCTCAAATTCTCCTCCATGGTCTATTCTAATAGCTGCAATAGACATACCTTTCTCATCTTACACTTTCTTGGCAAAAACAACAAGCTCACTAAAAGTTTCATCTTTCGAAGAAAGAAAAATAATCTATGTAAATCTAGAAAAGTCATCAATAATGAACAATGTATATACATTACCACCAAGACTTTTAACTCTTGCTAGTCTAACTAAATCCATATAGAGGAGTTGGAGTGGTCTTTTAGTTGTTACTTCCTTTTTGGATTTAAATGAAAATTTTATTTGTTTACCCTTTTGACAAGCATCACAGACTAAATGATTTTTGAAATGAAGTTTGGGTAAACCAATTACCAAATCATTTTTGAGTAACTTGCCTAGTTAGTACATGTTGATATGAGCAAGTCTCTTATGCCATTGCCAACTTTCATCAGCATTACTCAAAAAATAGTTTTCAAAAACATTATTATTTATGTTAAGAGTATAGTAGTTACCTTCCTTTGTTGCTCTAATCTTGACCTTGAGGTCTTCTTTTTTAAGCTGGAGATCCTTTTTGCTTAATATGAGACATTCTTCCGAGTCAAATATGACCCAATTTTCTTTGTCAGTGCTTTGACTTACACTCATCAAGTTGTGGCATAGTCCTTCTACATAGTAAACATCTTCAACTTGTATTCCACCACTATTGTCAACTTCACTTATTCTAGCTATCTTTCCTGACTGATTTCCTCCAAATCTGACTTTGCCTCCTTCTTTAGGCTCCATTTTGAAAAATTTATCTCTGTCTCCAATCATGTGCCTTAAACATCAACTATCTATGTACGACTTACTTGTTCTTGATGCCTAAAGACACACCCGTAACCAAAGATGATAAAGTCTTAGGTACCCACACTCTCTTAGGTCCTTTTAGGTTAGTATAGATCGCTTTTGGGAATATGTGATCCCTTACATACCCACGTATAGGTTCCTATTCTCCCTTCCTTTTTATGAAAACAAGAGGAAGTATATTGTCCTTTTCTGTTACAGAAATTACACTGCGCAAAAGGATTAGATATGTGAATGGAATGTTAAAAATTATTTAGATAGGCTTTTCCACCTAACTTTTTTTCCCATTCTTTTTGTATGTCTTTGGATCATATCCAATTCTAGATCTATCATTAGTAAATCTCTGTGCTTTCAAAATCTTGTTAAGCAATTCACTTCCCTTAGTAAACTTCTGAAGTGTTTTAGTGAGATCATGGTTTTTCTTTTCTAAAATATGACAATTATCATAAGGTTTCATATTAGGTTTTTTGAGTTTTTCTTTAAGAGATTTAACCCATTTCTCGTAATTAATTAGTTCCTTAACAATTTTGATGGATTCATAATGTAATGCATTATACTTAGTATAAGTAGTGGCTGAATCATTTACCTCTTCATCCTCTGATTCTTCTTGAGCTATTATGCAGATGTTGGCAACCTCTTCATCATCATTTTCTTCAACCGAGGAGCTGTCTCCCCATATTATTGAAATAAATACCTTCTTCTTGAAGTATTTGTTCTTCTTCTTTTCTTTGTTCTTTAGGTACTCCGAGCATTCTGATTTAATGTAGCTTGGCTTTCTACAATCATACCAGATAATTTGCTCATTTGTTTCCTTTCATTGCTAGTCACTCCTTTGTAGAAGTTTTTGAAGCCCTGACCCTTGTTGTAAAATTTCTTGAACCTTTTTTCCATAAGGCCCATTTCATCATCATCAAGTTCTTCTCTTTCCTTTAGTTCTTTGTCCTCTTTGATCACATTTAAGGCTACTCCTTTCTTTTTCCTTTTCATCAATATCCTCTAATTCATGTTTGAAGTTCTGCTTGCTCTCATATTCAGAAAGATTTCCAAATAGAGAAGCTACTAAATGCATTGATTCTCCCTTAACCTCTTTTATCTCTTTGGCTTCCCATTCTTTTGAAAGAATGTTCAGTATTTTTCTCACTTGGGACCTTTAATCGAAGAATTTCCCAAGTGTACCCAATGGATTTAAAATATGGGTGTATCTAAGTTCAAACTCAGCAATTGTTTCTCTTGATTTCATTTTGAGCAAATTATATTCTGTGATAAGAGTGTTGAGCCTATTTTTCTTGATTCTAAAAGTTCCTTTATAAGCTAGTTCTAGAGCCCGCCATATGTCCTTGGTGGAAGAAAGTGTGCATATTTTGAAATATTCTTTTTGACTCAAGGCACTTTGAATCATAAGGATTGCCTTGCTATTGAGAGTTACAAGCTTTTTATCATTGTCATCGAACTCTGCTAGTGTTCTTGGAATTATGACATCATCCACAGTCTTCATTGGCATATAGTCTCCTTCTTGAATCACCTACCATAGGCCATATTTAGTGGCTATCATGAATACTTTGAATTTTCCTTATAGAAGGAGAAATGTTCTCTACTAAACCCAGGTGGTCTAGCAATGGAGGCACCATCTGGTAGTATTCCTTCACCCATACTCACCATAGGCTCCTTCTTAGGATGTTAAGCTAGAAACAAGAAGACTAGGCTCTGATACCAAATGTTAGTGTCAACGGTTTCACCCAAAAGTAGGTCTAAATTGGGTGATATTAAAAATGTAAAAATCACAGTTAAAGGACTATTACTATAGATAACGTTTTTAATGTATGAAAACAAGGGGGATTCCTATACTGGGGTCATAGTAAAGTCAAGATATGGCGTCCATTAAAAAAGGGAGGTTGTAAGTGACTTTAGGCATCCCTTTTTGGAAGAGGGGATGCCTAAAGTTTGTGGATGTTGAAAATTTTTTTGATGTTTTTTTTTATTTTTCACTGCCCAGCAAATAAACACTATAGAAACAGGATTGAAGAATTAATCATAAACCACAATGTCCTTACATATAGTAAGGAAACATCTAGCACTAGCTAATTAAAGTGTTAACTCCTACTAGCTAATATTATGTACAATAACCACCACAAAGTGTCAACAATTTGTCTATTACACAACTACTAACTAATATAAACGAAAGCTAATATTTAAAATTAGCTAACAAAGAAAGTTTTTTTTTTGGTTTTTATTGGGTCCTTATGGTTTCCTCAATTATAGATACTATATATTGGTCTTTGTACTCATAATTTGTATATTTGTAAGAGGCAGGAAACTACACTAATAATTTTTGCCTTGACTTTCACTGATTATATCTGTGAATTAGTTTTGTTATATAATCTAAATAAAATAAAAAACAACCATATGGCTTATTATATAAGGATGCAATGAGAGAATTATAAGATTTTTTTATTTTTATATTAATAATAAATAAATTTCATCATGTTACGTTTTTATTTTGTATTTTGTGGAAACTTACATGTTACAGTATGTGTTTGGGTAAGTCCCAAACAGTGGTTTCAAAAGTCCTTTTCCGTAAATTGAGATAAAATTCCTCTCACATACTTATCTTGTAAATCGTAAAAGCTATTCTCTAAAAGCTAATCCAAACACACAATTAGCCAACACTCAT
The DNA here is from genome assembly GCA_963210345.1 of Inga oerstediana. Classification (NCBI taxonomy): domain Eukaryota; kingdom Viridiplantae; phylum Streptophyta; class Magnoliopsida; order Fabales; family Fabaceae; genus Inga; species Inga oerstediana. The sequence continues at coordinate 40,651,689 of OY723410.1, read as the reverse complement.
ACCAACCTAATTAATAGATTATGAGTATATGATTAGCAAAACAAAAACCAATGAAAATGGAAAAAACAACTACAGAAACCTAACTAAAAATCATGTAAAATAAATTAATACAAAGCATTATATTTTCACAAGTTTTAAATTAATACAAGGCATTATATCTAAATTAAAAAACCAACCTGGAAGGAGAGGGCCGACGCTGTAGAGGGAGAGGGAGGAGGTTGGTGTTAGTGTGCCACTGAAGAGAGAAGTCCCATGGTGGTGAGAGGAAGGACGATGGTGAGGATGGAAGGAGGAGAGTGAAGAAGATGGTGGAGGAGAGTAAAGGAGTGAAGAAGATGATGGTAAGTAAAGTGCGAAGGAAGTAACGGTGAGTAAAGAAGTATGATAAAGAGAGGGAAGGGGATGTCAGAGAAGTGTCTGACTTGTACAGGGACACTCTTTAGGTGTTCCAAGTTAAACTTGGGATGCCTAAAGTACCCTTTAGGAGTCCCAAGTTTGAATTTAGGACACCTATAGGGTGCCTTTAGGTATCCCTTTTGGGTTTAGGGAGGCGTCCTCAAACCCAAAAGGGATGCCTAAACCCTAAACTCCCCCCTAAATTATGAAAATGCCACTTCATTTTTTTACTTCTTTTTATTTAAAACAAATGTCTTCTAGGGTAGTAAAATCTATTCCCTGTAGTAGTGGACTTAATTAAAAGAGAAGGGTTGGAGAAATTCCACCAAAGTGTACACCAGAGTTTATACTGGTTCGATCTTAACCTCTTTACCTACGTCCAGTCCTCAAAGTACCTCTAAGATTTTCACTATATTTTCAATATTCAATGGGTTGTTGGCACCACAGTACAAGAGAGTTCCTCAACAGGATACTTAATCCCCTTGACACTTTGTAAGCAAAGACCCTTACTCAGGGTCCTACTAAGTATAGGGCAATAGAGAGAAGTGTGATTTTGATAATTTTGAGATTTCTAATGGATTATATGGGCAAAACTGTGTGGGAATAGCCTCTGATTATGATTTTCGATTAATTGGATAGAAAACCTTAAACTTGGAATTTGATGTTGCTGGAATGAGCTGTTGCCAGTTTTTGGCCAGATTGATTGTGGCTAACCAAATGTTGTTTGATGATCATAATATTTTTTAGATTGATATTAGATGTCTTAAGCTTTAAATTGATTTATAGAATGTGTTATTTGGGTTAGTAGATTGTAAGACATGGTTTTGTAAAGTTAGGCATTGAATCTGGAATGATTTATGTGGCAGCGAGGATTAGTTGAGCTTTCTGGAATTTTGTGCTTATAATTGGAAGTGGAAAATAAAATATTTTTCCTTTAAAATAGACTTAAATTGATTAGTAGATTGTAAGACATGGTTTTGTAAAGTTAGGCATTGAATCTGGAATGATTTATGTGGCAGCGAGGATTAGTTGAGCTTTCTGGAATTTTGTGCTTATAATTGGAAGTGGAAAATAAAATATTTTTCCTTTAAAATAGACTTAAATAGATTTTCATAGGGACTATAACCATTTTATTTTAAATTTTCAAGATTTAATTATGAATTTCCAAATTTAGGGGACAAATCTGATAGATTAGGGTAGACCTACGAATTTGCAGAATTTGGAATAAATTGTGATAAGTGGGATCATAGGGAATAGAGATATGACTTAGAGAGTAATGGGGTCACATTAGATACCCAATTCCTAAGGGACAAGAGACACATGATATGTCTTAGATTAGATACTCATTTAACATAATATGAGTCCTAAAGATAACAAACCAAGCTAAAGAAAGGACAAAGATAGGGATGGGTCAAGAATAACTTAGTTAACTTCATGCTAATGGTATTGGATTAAGTAATGACCTATCTTCATCAATTCTAAAATATAGGATTTGAAATTTGTTCTGCATTCAAAGTTTACCTGAGCCCGAAGAAGTTTGATAAATCATCGGAAAGGTGTTTAAGTAGTAACTCTTTATCTTATGACATATGTATTGCTTTGCATGGATATCTTTATCATCAAGATCTGTGGGGGATAGTGATTCATAAGGCAGTAAGACCCGCAAGTATAAGTTTGCATAGGGCAAAGGCCCAGGCTATAAGACCTAAGCTAGGTAGTAACCCGAGGTTGCAAGACTCGTAAGTGCAACTTGTATAGGGCAAAGGCCCTGAGCCATAAGACCAATAATGCCAAGCGTTTTGGTATTGGACCAGTGGGTCCTATGTTTGCTGTTATTGCTGTATTTTGATGTTCATGATTGCTATTATGGTGAGTATGTGTATTCGATTATTGTTTAACATGCTTTTTGAATTTACATATCATATGAGTGATTATTATTACTACTGAGATTTTTGTGAATCTCACCCCTTTCCAATAACTAACCTACATTAAGGGCAAACGGCTTAAAGGGTAAGAAGGTAATCACAGATGGATAAAGTATGGGTTAAAGAACTAGGATTTTTGTTAGCTATCTGTTTTGTATATTGTATATGTTATATATACCTATGAGAACCTAACTACAGTACCAGTAGTAGTAGTAGTGATGATTGCCTCACAAACATTTAGTAAATCGATTATTACTGATTAATGTAATGAATGAAATAGAATAAAGTATCCATCCGCTAAAGGTCCATTAAATGAACAACGATATAAGATCTATAAGTAGAGAGACGCTTTAACAAGAGGTAGAGCGAGGATAATGATTACTCTAAGGAAGAGGGTCCGAGCTTCAGTTGTGATAGTTCTAGGGCCTTGCCTCAGTGGTGAGTCTTCCACCGGTGATAATGATAACCTAGAGGTAGAAGAAGTAGTGCAAGACTCAGGCTCTACTACCAACTCTAGGGCTCTAAATATCAAGTTGGCATATGATCTGTATCCTAACCACGAGCTATAGGAACGTATTAAGGAGTTATACCTGAAAGCCTATCATGATTGAGCTTCCACACTAGCACAGTATTTAGTATTCTTGAATGACGTGGAAACACTATATGGGGACTGGGACATATATGAACTATGGATGCCTAATGATATATGGATCAAAATCACACTGTCCTTCTTCCCTGAAACCACTTTTTGGACCATAAAGAAGAATGAGATCATAGAACCTGGTCCTTTTGGGTTTCTTCCTTTTGTTGAACATATGAATGAATATGTATTTGACCATATATGATGAATGTTATACTATTAGGAATCTGTTTTCTGATGACAATGTAGTAAAAGCTTCTTTTGGTGTATGATGAACCTATGTCGTGTGAGTTCTCAAAATAAAACTAAGTTTGAAAATGTAGCATAGTAGCTCAACCTAGGTCATTCTTGTGAGGAGATTAATTTCCAAGTTTCTAAATAGTGAAGTGATAAATACCTTAAAGTTGTGAGAAATCATTTTGAGAAATTGTTTGTAAAACTAATGAAGTAATATAATCTAATTCAATATTTTTGTATTTTTCAGTTTTCAAGACAAAGAAGCAAATGGAATTGAAATTAAGAATAACAAGGTAAATTCAATTAACTAGTATAATGATGAAACAAGATTCCCTTGAGTTGAGGTTTTAGTCTTCTTTACTTGCTAATGATATGAATTCCATAATATAAGTCAAGAGGATGGACTTAAGCTATCACTAGAGCTATACTTGCAATACTCATTTAATACATTCTACTGAAGCAATTAAATGAATGCCACCAATTAATTGTGACTCAAGGAGATGGATAATTAACTTCTAATTCTAACTTGTAATTATCATTACAAAAATTGAAAGCATTCAGTTTAGTCATTTACAATCCACTCAACTAAGTTGAAATAAACAACTCAACCTACTACTAATTTGAATCATACAAAGCTTAATTAATCAACTCTTAGCTCAACCACAAAGTTTGTTCACTTGACATAGAATAATCTAGATCACAACCATATACTTAACCAAGCCATACAATTATGAATTAGAAAGGGAGCTTAAAGGAATTCCATTGAAATTTAGAAGCTCAAACCATTACCCAACTCAAGGAAATCACCAAAGCTTAGCTACTCATAGAGGAAGAAGATGAAGCTTAATGAAAGGAAAAGGAATTACCCATGGAGATGCAGCAGCTTGCTTCACCCAATTTTGATGTCCAATGCTTCCTCTCTTTATTTCCTTGCTCATGATTCTTCAATTCTGCACAGCCTCCATTCACATTCGGTGCTTCCCTCCTTTTTTCACATCTGCAATACTCTCTAGCCTCTATTTGTTCAGCTCCTTTCTTTACAGTCGCCCTTTCCTTTTCTTTATTCCATCGGTCCAACTGTCTCCAATGCTCTAGCTTACTTCTTCTAAACCTCTTGGTTCTATAATTTCAGCTCATCTCTTCTCTCCTTCTCTAATTTGGTCCAATGCCTTTTAATCATCTGGTCAACTTGCTTCTTTTCCCTTATCAATTCGGTTCACTAGCTCTCAGTCAAAAATTTCGGCTCCTCCTCCTTTTTCTCTATTTCCCTATTCAACTCGGTCAGCTCATCTATTCCTTCCAATCTTCAATTTCGGTTCAGTTGTTTCTTTCTTCTCCTTTAATTCTCCAATTCCCTTTTTCAGTCCAGCTAGCGTTTTCTTTTATTCTTCCATTCCCACTTTCAGTCCACTTGCCTTCTAAATAATTTAGCCGCCACTCTCAAAAAACAATGGTCCCCACATCCTTTTCTTTCTTCAATTCATCTAGGTTCAATAGTAAGTTGTGCCATATTTGGATAAGAGGTAAAAATCTATTTTGACATTAGACACAAAATTGTAACCACCAAACAAGGCCCTTACTCATTTAATCTCCTCTTAGAAAAAATGTGAAAATAAATTTTGCAATTGTGAAGTTCCACTCTTGTCCTTTATTAAGCTCCAAAATGACACCTTTGACCTTGGCAAAAGTTGTGTCACATCATCACCTACAAAATTAAATTCAAAAAGGTAATATCTTTTGCTCACAATTAAAAAATAATGGGAATAACAAATATTAATTAAAAATATAGCAATTTAACCACTATAATTCCCAAATTATCCCTTCACTTAAATCTCACATCAACAATAGATTATGCCTAAAAAATTCAATCAAGTCCCATAAAAGCCTAAGATTAATTAATAAAAATATATAAATATTGAGTTCTATCAGGTACTATGACTGTTTGGATTAATATATATTCCTATTATGTGTTGATATTTAAGTATAAGAAATATATATATATATATATATGTCAAATGCAATATTAATGGTATGATTCCTCTTTAATAGTGAAAAGGAATGATGGTTCAATTGAGAGGAAGAAATATAGAATCAGACAATGATAAGAGACCCAATCCCATGCAACAAATCTTAGGCATGCTGACTGAGCAGCAGGCCTGAAGAAATAAGGCTTTGTCGGCTTTTATGCCTTGGTAACCTCTTCAAAATTTAAACCAAGGATTGCAATATAGGGTACAATCCCGGATCGTCTCTCGAAGAGCCTTTTATTAATTACCTAGAAACTAAGTGCAATGATTGACATGAAATGAGTTAAAAATGATCTTTGAGCTTTTTATCTAACAACTAAATTACAATTAAACTAAAATGCTTTTAAAACTAATATTTTTGGATTTTTGGAATAAAATTGAAGAAGGAATAAAAATTAGTTAGAAATGCAAATGATGAAGATGCTCTTGGAAATTATTTTCAATGGCTATCCTTGCTCAATTAAGATATTTGGGGAGTTAATTCACTAAGGTTCTAATATATCAAACCTCAATTACCATTGAGTCTAGCATCACAAGAGAGGAACCCCTACCCTTGAAATGCTATTAAGCCCTCTTAGTGTAATGAGTTTCTCTAAGTTTTCTAATATATCAAACCCCAATTACCATTGAGTCTAATGCTTAAACTCATGAACCCATTTATTTAAGCATTATTAAAACCCCTTAGAGAGTGATTATGGAATAAGCAATGTATTTAGGTTCAACTACAATTCTATTTCAATCAAACCATCCAACAATACCATGTTAAATAGATAGAAAGCAATAGAATCATAGATAAACATATATATAACCATATATATTGATAAGCACAAATTCTCATTACAAATTCCAAATCACAACAATTCAATCCATAGAAATAATAACTAAAATCATAGTCTCATTACATAAATGAATTCTTAAACCTAAGAAATCACAAATATAATGAGCTATAGATAAAATAAACTCCCCTTTGAAGCACATATGAGCTCAAGTCATCTCCAATTCATCCCCAAGAGCACAAATGAATCAGCAGCACATTACTTTAAAATAACCACAGAAAATCCAGAAACATGGCAGCCACGTGGTGAAAAACAGAGGATCTTCGGTGGTGCTCAAACTGGTCAGCATCTTGTTCAGCTATGAACAGCAACGGTGGTGGTGAAGATCAGTGGTGCTGAAATGCCGAGTAGCTGCTGGTGGTGTGATGCTTGGGTAGTCGTTCGAACCTCCTCCTCTCAAGCTCTCCGAATCTCAGCTCAGTGTAGCGTCTGCAAGTTCTGCAACAATGGTGGCCACTCCAGTCTCGGATTTGTGTTCTTCGCTTCTGGACGGTGATGGTGGTTGAGGAGAGGAGAATCGCCGGCGACCAAGGAAGGATGAAGGAGGAAGTGTTATGCGATGATGATGATCTGCGATTCGCTGATGCCCCGATGATCCTCCCTTGCTATGCGGCGCTGTTCTGTTTTTATTCTCCCAGCTGCAGATTGCCTCTCGGGTCCCTCCTCTCTTTCGGATCTGTTGTTCCCCATTTGCTGCCATTTCCAGAATCCAAATGCAGAAGCCCAAACACAGTGGCCCTGATGATCTGCTCTTTTAGCCTATTGGGTCTCCGTTTCCATCGTTCTCGGGTTGCAGATGATGAATAGTAACCCCGGTCAAAACTTGCGTTTTGACCAGGGACTAATATGAAATTATTAAAAGTTTGGTTGAGGGACTTAAGTGTAAAGTTTTAAAATGTTGGCAGGTTCAAATGTAATTTCTCAAACATCTGGGTCAGTTTCTGTGATTTTACTGGGGCCCTTTTCTACACATTTCTGTAATTTTCACAAAATCTTGGGACATTTTCTGTAATTTTTTCTAACCCTCAAAATATTAATTTTGACCCTTTAAAATCTCCAATTTCCTTTCATAAAACCAACAATGCAAAATTAAGCACAAGTAGTATTAAAAGTTCAAGGGACAATATAAAAAATAATAATTAATGAATTTTGACCATTTTTGCCCCTAATTACCATTAATTCAAAACAATTGTCCCTAACCAAAATTAATGCTTAATAATGCAATAATGTCCCATAAAATACATTAAAATCCCAAATTAATCATGGAAAATTCATATAAAAATATGGTTCAATCAAGGCCATAATCCATAAACTTCGAGACAAGCTCAAGGAAGTGCAAACTAAACAAAACAAAGATAGGGAATGAACAGAGAATAATGAAGTAGATCTAGAGGACGTGTATTCATAGCACGATGAACATCAACAGCAGTTAGAATTGAATCAAGGACTTCATGGTGTACTAGCCCAGGAAGGGGAAAATGTACAATATTGGTTTTCAAGGTATTTAGAGGGAAATTTGATCCCCAAGTGGTTGAGGATTGGCTAGTCATATTAGAGAAGATCTTTGAGGTACTAAAATGTCCTACTGAAGTAAAGACACGAATGGCCATATACAAGCTACAAGGAGATGCAGACAGTTGGTAGAAGAATATAGCAATGATTCTATAGGCCAGAAATATTCCTGTTACTTGGGAATTGTTTCAAGAGAAATTCAAGGGGAAGTACTTATTAAGGTCTGTAAGAAGTGAGAAGGAGGCAGAGTTCTTGTCACTACAACAAGGTAGTCATGAAACCTTCAACGAGTATCTATCTTAGTTTATCTATTTGTCACTTTATTCCTCTTATTTATGGTATAGAGATGATGAATAGTAGAGCTTAGACATGCTTGTGTGAGGACTAAAACTAAAATTGAAGGAAAAATTAGTCTCCAAGCAGTTTACATAATTCAATAACGCTATGAAGGTGTGCTGAATCACGGAAACCAATCTGCTGAACCTAAATTCGGGTAAAACTGCTAATAATTGTGGTGGACTAAGTTATGAGGCTACCTCACAAAAGCAAAAGAGTCAAGGATTCTCGCTTAGAGGAAAAAATAAAAGACCCTCTTAGCCTAAGAATCATGGCTACCAAAGGACCCACCAACGTCTTGATTATGCCCTTGATGTGGCAAGACACATACTGGTATATCATGCATAGGACAAATAATTTGTTATGCTTGTTAATAGCCAGGACACTTTTCCAGTAAGTGTAAGCAATGGCCAGGGTAGCCCAAGCCCAGAAATCAGGGCAGAGTCTTTGCCATGACGCATGAGGAGGCACAGAAGTCCCTTGAGATGATTCAAGGTACAATCCTCTTCCATGGTAATATGCTATAAGAATTGTTTGATTCAAGTGCTAGTCATTCTTTCATTATATATGATTGTGCTAGATGCTTAGGGCCGAGCATCCATAAACTGCCATATGACTTGGTTGTGTCGATGCCTATGGGTGTCAAGACTGTTACTGTCAATGCTTGTTTGAATTGTGTGGTAAATGTTGAGGGGTATGAGTCTAGGATAGATTTAATCTATTTGCCACTATACAAACTCAAAGTAATAGTAGGCTTTGACCGGCTGACGGTGAACAATATACTGCTAAACTAAGGAACTAAGAAGATTGTATATTCTAATATGTGGGAAGATATTAATGCCGATATTAATCTAAATTTTCTCTCAGTAGCTGAAGCTAAGAAATGTCTACAAAGGGGATGCTAGGGGTATCTCGTATTCTTCTCTATTCAGGTAAAAGCAGAAGCAACACTTAAGAATATACCCATAGTGAATGAATTCCCTGAAGTGTTCCCAGAAGATATTAGCAGATTACCCCCAGAAAGGGAAGTGGAGTTTGTTATTAAAATTATACCTGGCTCTGGATCTATATCAAAAGCCTCGTATAGAATGGCTTCGATGAGATGGCAGAGCTGAAGAAATATATTGAAGAACTACTTGAGAAAGGGTTCATATGACTCAGTGTCTCACTATAGGGAGCTCCAGTATTGTTTATTAAAAAGAAGGATGGAAGCTTGAGGCAATGTATCAATTACAAAGAGCTGAACAAGGTAGCCGTAAAAAACAAGTACCCACTTCCTAGGATTGATGATCTTTTAGATCGGTTGTCTGGTTCTTGCATATTCTTGAAGATTGATCTAAGGTCAGGATACCATCAGCTACAAATAAAAGCAGAGGATTTACCTAAGACTGCTTTCAGGACTAGATATGGTCATTATGAGTTCTTGGTGATACCCTTCAAACTAACTAATGAAACTGCTGTGTTTATAGACCATATAAACCGGATCTGTCATTAATATCTAGGTCAGTTCATGGTAGTCCTCATTTACGACATTTTGATATACTCCAGAAGTAAAGTTGAACGTGAAAAGCACTTGAGAATAGTACTCAACATTCTAAAAGAAAAGAAACTCTATGCCAAGCTGAGCAAATGTGAGTTTTGGCTTTCAGAAGTCAAATTTCTGGGCCATGTCATCTCACGACAAGAGGTCCCAATAGATCTTAGTAAAGTGGAAGCAGTACTAAACTAGAAGAGGCCAGAAACTAGTGCGGAGATATACAATTTTCTAGGTCTTGCCTGGTATTATAGGAGATTCATTCATAACTTCTCTCGGATCGCCTTGCCATTGACCAAGCTCAAGCGAAAGAATCAACTATTTAAGTGGGATGACAAATGTAAGAAAAGATTCACAGATTTGAAAGAGATGTTGACTTTTGCACCAATATTGATTATCCTAGATCCTAGTATGACCTATGTGGTCTACAGTAATGCTAGTAACCAAGGATTAGGATGTGTCCTTATGCAACAAGGCAGAGTGGTGGCATACACCTCTTGAATGCTGAAGCCTCACTAGATGAACTATCCCACTCATGATTTGGAGCTTGTAGTAATTGTGTTTGCTTTGAAAATATGGCAACACTATTTGTACGATGTATCCGTAGAACTGTATTGTGACCATAAGAGTCTAAAATATTTACATGAACAGAAATAATTGAATATGAGATAGTGGAGATGAATAGAGTTACTGAAAGACTATAACCTAGAAATCAAGTACCATCTAAGTAAAGCAAACATCGTCACTAATGCTTTGAGTCAGAAAGCGGTGCAATCGGCAACTGATAGAAAGCTTATGAGATTTGAACTTGTCCAATTAGGTGTTTCTTAACCTAAATATACCAAATCAGAGATTACTTGATAGCTATACTACTAGTCAAGAGGCAAGAGGTCTGAGGGCTGAAATCAAGGAAGCTCAAATACAGGATGGGCGAGCAAGGTCCATCAGAGCTATGATTGAATGAGGGGCAACTCAAGAGCATGACCTTTCACCAAATAGACTAATCACATACAAACAGAGGATATATGTTCAACCAAGGGCTAAACTAAGAAGGAAAATTGTGGATAAGGCTCATAAGAGTAGTTATACTCTTCATCCAGGAGTGATCAAGACATTCTCCTATTTCGTTGATGCTCAGCTTTTTCCTTTTAACAAACAAGGCATCTTGCAACGTATTTGGTCATGTCACTTTTCATTCATGGCCACCAGTACATCCTCAGACATATGGACAAATAGAAAGATAATACTTTATTTCTTTCTACTTGCTGAGTTTCAGCTTAGCACCCAAAGCTTCAAGTAATGCTTTCTAAAATTTGGCGTGCTATGGCGTCTGACTATCTCCCGTATGTATATCTCTGTGAGCTTGTATGGAGAATAGCTTCATATAATAATAGCTATCATGAGAGCATTTAAATGGCTTCATATAAAGCACTATATAGAAGGAAATGTCAGTCATCCCTATATTGGATGGAATTATTAGAAAGAAAACTATATAGGCTGGATCTAATTGATCAAACTATAGAGCAGATAAAGATCATCAAGAAGAGACTTCTTGTGGCATAAACCAGAAAGAAAACCTATGCTGACAAGAGGAGAAGGCCTTTAGAATTCGAGCTCGGTAATCATGTGTTTTTGAAAGTTTCACCTATTACAGGTGTTGGTAGGGCGTTGAAGACAAAGAAGCTAAGCCCTAAGTATATTGCTCCATTTGAAATCTTGACAAGAATTGGGCCAGTAGCAAATTGGATGGCTTTACCCCCTAGCCTGAGCAGATTACATGATGTTTTTCATGTCTCACAATTGAAGAAGTACCAACCAAACCCTAAACAATTTATCGAGTATGAGGATATTGGGGTATAAGATAATCTCATATACGATGTTGAGCCAGAATGAATTATTGATCGACAGGAAAGACGACTCAGGCATAGAAGCATACCATTCATAAAAGTGGTCTGGAAGGGACTATCACTTAGGGAAGCAACATGGGAAGGAAAGGAAAACATAAAGAAGTGTTTCCCATAATTTATATTTTAAGATTTGTAACAAATTTTGGGAATGAAATTTATGGTACGCAGGGGGGTTGTAACATACTGAAATTTGTAACTGGTAATGCTTTGTGTCGGTAATTTGTCAGATGAAATATACCAGTGCCTGTAAGGACATATGGTGCCATTTAAAAGGGAAATGGACACTTGGCATGATTTTAGTGGACATCCATAAAGTAACTTTAATAAAGTAACTCTTACTTTAGTAATGGCACTACAAGAAGATGCCACATGTCCCAACATCATTATATCTAGTTTTTGACTTTTGTGTTGGCACTCTTATGGAGCGCCACCTAGCCCCATTAGTTAAGGAAATTCATCGGTCTCTAGTTTGGCCGCATATCTGACTTTCCCAAACATCAAATATGAGAGTCAGAGGAAATCACCAGGCCTCCCTTACCCTAACTCCTTCAAGTCAGCCCAAAGGCCTAGAAGAGAGAGAGAACCAAAATTTAATAAGGGACACATGGCCCTGTAAGAATAAACAAATAGACAGATAGCACCATAAGATTTTGACACATATAGAATTAAAATCCTAATACCCTATCAATCTCTAGTAATTTGGTCCAAGGAAAGAAGAGAAGGGAAAAAATAGTGAAAATCAAAGGAAAAAGAAAGAAGAAAGAAGGTGAGATTGTTCTTGAAGTTCTTGAGGTATTTTGTCGATTCTGAACCCGAATCCCCTTTTTGACTGATCAAGTGTAATACCTTACATTTCCTCCCCTTTTAGACATATCAAAAGTGTTTTTATTCAATTCTTTAGGGGTTCATTTCTAAATTCCAGCTGTTAAGTCGTTACTCTTACCAAATATCAGAGTTAGTTCTATTTATGGTTCTTATTCTTAGTTACAGTGATTTTAGCGATCCCAGTTACGTCTTACTTAAATTACATGTATTCGATCTTGCGTATTCATACAAATATTCTTGTTGTGTAGATAATTTATGTACAATAAAATAATACACGTTCTTTCCTCTTCGATTCTTTATCTTCTTTCCTTCTTGTTTATCTTCAACATTCTTTTCTTTCATATTCTCATACCTGTATGGTTAATGGGGGTAAGATTCGGGGGAATCTCATTAGGAAACAGTATAGACAATGTATGTAAGAGGAATGCTAGTGCATGATATGCTTGCCTTACATAGGCTCATATTCACATAATAATATTTTTCATGCTCAATGTTTCGTGTAATATAATTATGGCCATAGTAAAAATAGTATTAGAACTTCATTCATTCATACATGCTTTACATAATCAAGCAAAGCAATACAGCAAATTAATACACAGCACAAACATCACATACATACAAGTAAGTAAGTTCACTACCTTTTATCTTTGAGTCCCCTCTTATACCTTTTCTTCCTACTATTGAAGTTGCTTGGTATCCCTTCTATTTTCCTCTTCCTTGTCATCTTATGGCCTTAGGTACATAACCATACATTAGGGCTTAATCCTAACCCTTGGAGTTCCTAATTATTGCATTTTAGCCTTTTTGCTTTAAATTGGCATGGAATTAAAAAACCGGCAAATTTTTCACTTATCTTTGAAAAATCATAACTTTGTCTAGGAAACTCCAATTAGGGTGGTTCAAAGTCCTATGTGACTCTCATTAAGTCCACTTTAAGGAAAAAATATTTTCTTCAGTCAAATACACTCCCAAAATCCTAGAGCTCACTCTTAGTCCTTTCTACCAAAAACATCATCCAGCTTTTAACATGCACTTTAATAAATCATAACTTTTTGTGTACTTATCCAATTAGTACAAATTACCCTTCAAATTAAAGATTATTGGGTTTACTTTTCTTTGGAAAATTTTATGGATATCGGAATTCATTTGGCCAGACAAAATCACGTCACCATTAGTTTGCCATAGAACAACTTCTAGGTTCAATGCCCAATTTTCACAACTCATATTTAATTATAGAAAACTCTAAATTGATTGATTCCAAGTACATTGTGAGCCTCTTTAAGTAAAATTTCAAAGAAAATAATCATTTTCTAAAAATTACAACCCCATAATTTCCAAAAATCTGTCAAACCTTAACTGTTCTAGAATTGATTTCAGAAACAAGGTCCAAATTTAAAAAATCATAACTTTAAATCTACTAGTCCAAAAATTATGTTCTACCTATAAAAATGAAGTTCAGGATGTCTAATTTTATTATGTAAAATTTCATAGTATTTGGAGCATGTTTAATTGAATAGAAACATGCCACAAACAGACTGCCTCACATAACTCAAATCTGTCAACACTTAAACTAGTCTTATGTTATCATCAAAAACCATATATCATCATTATCATGATTAAAACATCATTAAACCTAAAAAATGTTGGAAATTGTGCCTAAAGGGCCAATCATTGTACTTTGAACATTATTAATTTAATGAAATTTCTCCATTCTGTTATCATTTTATTTGCATGTTAACTGTGATAAATGTATCCTTGGATAAATCATAAAGATTATCCTAAAATGTCCTTAGTCGGTCATCTATGCGGGAGCAAAGATGAAACAAGACCAGTATGACTTTGATAAGATATGGAGATATGAATAAAAGTCTGAAGCACTTGTAAAAGTACAAGGTGCTGGACTGACCCACTATGAGAAAGCTACATGGATCAAGTCATAAGCTTTTCTCATATATAACCACATCACAATGCCCTTAGACCTGAGGTCATTATGGATTCCTACATGAGAGTTGCTAAGTTTTGAACTAGTCAAAAGTCACTTTTGACCGGGTGATGATAAAGGCTACGATCTGGCTTGGTGGTTTTTCATGTAGAGGAATATGAATGATCAAGATGGAATTTGTCCCTCACATTTGTAGAGAGATATTAATGGGCCCCTCGATGAGTGAGTCTGAGAAATGTATGGCCATACTACGATGGAAAGGAGTTTCCATTTCTATTGTCAGGCTACTCAGGAATTGAGAAAGTAATGGTCAGGAACAAGAGGGATGACATTATCCATGCCTTATCCTTGACCGATATATCGTGTGACAAAAGGGATGCGACATGGTTGTATGACAGGTTGCATCTTGTTAATGATCTTCATATGAATTGGGTAGTCGTAATGTCTTGCTAGAGGCCGCTTGCAACTTTTAGGTTAGTACAGTTATTGGCCCACTGCCAACTTCATATGGGCCTACAGGGTCACACACAAGAATAGCCCAACACGAGATAATGTTTAATTTAGGGTGAACAAATTATATATATATATATATATGTATAATATAAAATTCATTAATAATATTATATAGATATATATTTTTGAAATACATTTCTTATATGTGTGTGTGTATGTGTGTATTATATGATATTGTGTTAGTTTTAAATTTAATCTATTAAGATATATTAAATTTAATAACTAATATGATAGAGATATAGTATCTCAGATTTAATTTATGAAGATAACTTAAATCTAATGGCTCTTTATTTGGATTAAATAAATAGGTTAAATTAAAACTGTTGGATAGATTTAATTTAAACTGGATTTATTTAACTAGCTAATCAAGATAATTAATTGTTAATTAATTTTGAAATTAATGAAGATTAATTTTGAAATTCGAATATAGCCCTCATAGGTTATAAACTTCATAGAGCAGATATACTCATACATGTATGAGAATTCAGATCCATAAGGGAAGCTCTAGTAGACATTTGGAGGCGTTAGCACATAGTCTTTGTTGGAGAGCATTCGTGTGGATTCTGGTAGAGGGAGCGGACTTGAGGTGATGGCTCCTAGAGATCGCGAAAATCCTAAGTTGAAAAAGGTACGAATCTTTCTAACTCGATTTAAATGCCGTTGATAAATCCTCGATTAGGATCAGTAAAAATTTTAAAATTCTTCCGCTGTGCCTGTCGATCCTAACAAAAAACCCAGCTTAGGCAAAATATATGGCAGCTCAAAGGTCCAAGAGAACTCATTAAAACCTCATCCCTCATCATTAGACTAGATTGGAAACCGGCGGATTTCCCTGACTCAGGTGACATGTGGCAAATCCCGGGGGTGCCAACGCAAAAGGCAAAAAGTAAGTGTCATTATGAGGGACATTTGTCACCTTCCTATCAAGCCAACACAAAAGGCACTTGGTACTTTGTCATGATGAGAAGACACTTGTCACTCTCTTGTAAAGCTAACCAAAAAGTAGTGTCATCATTAGTTATCACGACTTACTTTATTAAAGCTACTTTATGGGTGCCTACTCAAAATTCTACTCAATTTTACTTGGGATTGCTTCATGTATGCCAAAACCACCAAATGACGCTAGGTTAGAGACAATGTGTGGGCCCCACATGGCACTACATATTGGTGTCTTTTCCCAAAATGTAAGGTATACATGTTTGCTCTGAGAATTCCATATGCACACCTGTACTAACATATTTTGCTAGATCAATCAGTCTCATACCTCATGACATAGCTGGGTGGCGTCTTTCTACCAACCCAATGACATCGTATATGTCTCTTGTGCACATCTACACTAACACTTTAATCCTACTACCTACACATATTGGGCCCTTTTCCCAGTAGGTTTGGATCACATAGTCCCTAAGAGACTTTTTATCTCTCATCATTCTTGGGACTCTTCCTGAATTGGGCTTAGTCATCTTCCTGATATAGGCTTATTCTCAAGTCTCTAGCCCAAAATTTAGGATATTATATAAAACCTTCCTAAATCTTGTTATACTCAATGAGGGCTACATTTATATTGTTTTGAATTTCTAATTAGAGGTGTTTGGTGCTGTCTAGTTAGTGGAAGTACTACCAAAATCAAGAACCAGCTATTGCATCACGTAGAGGTAAGCCTAAGCTTAGATTTGAGCCTAATATCTTGAGGATTTGTTAAGTCTTCATGACTTTCTTTGGCCACCCTATTTTTGGCCAAAGGGAAATTTTATGGTTTAAGGTTGCCATGAACTTGAACATGATGATACTTTATGTTTAAACATAATAGGAGTAAAGCTTGGCAAGTTTTATGGTTAATAGTTACAAATCACTCTGTTTGGCTAACGGTTTGTGTTTCGGCCAAGTATAGGGCAATAGGGAGGAGTGTGGTTTTGATAATTTTGAGATTTCTAATGGATTCTATGGGAAAAATATGTGGGAATAGCCTATGGTTATGATTTTGGATGAATTAGATATAAAACCTTAAACTTGGAATTTGATGTTGCTGGAATTAGTTGCTGCTTGTTTTGTGGCAGATTGATTGTGACTTCTTTTGGTTGACCAAATGTTGTTTACTGATCATAACATTTTCCATATTAATATTGGACATCTTAAGCTTTAAATTGATATATAGAGTGTATTATTTGGGTTAGTAAATTGTAAGATATCATTTGTTAAAGTTTGGTATTGAATCTGGAACGATTTATGTGGCAGCTAGGATTTGTAGAGGTTTCTGGAATTTTGTCCTTATAATTGGTAGTGGAAAATATTTTTCCTTTAAAATATACTTAGAGAGATTTTCATTGGGACTGGAACCATATTATTTGAAATTTTCTAGATTTAATTATGAATTTTCAAAATTAGAGGACAAATCTGGCAAATTAGGGAAGACCTACGAATTTACAAAATTAGGAATAAATTGTGATAAGTGGGATCATAGGGAATAGAGATATGACTTAGAGAGTACAGGGGCCACTTTAGATACCCAAGTCCCAAGGGACAAGAGACACATGATGTGTCTTAGATTAGACACTCATTTGACATAATATAAAAGTCCTAAAGATAACCAACCAAGCTAAAGAAAGGACAAAGATAGGGATGGGTCAAGAATAACTTAGTTAACTTCATGCCAATGGTATTGGATTAAGTGATGACCCATCTTTATTGATTCTAAAATATAGGATTTGACATTTGTCCTGGATCCAAAGTTTGCCCAAGCCTAAAGAAGTTGGATAAATCACTGAAAAGGCGTTTAGGTAGTAACTCTTTCTCTTTAACATATGTATTGCTTTGCATGTATATCTTTATCATTGGGATTTATGGGGGACATTATGTCCTAAGGCAATAAGACCCATAAGTATAAGATTGCATGGGGTAGAGGCCCAAGCTATAAGACCTGACCTGGGCAATAACCCGAGGCTGTAAGACTCGTAAGTGTAACTTGTATCAGGTAGAGGCCTATGCTGTAAGACAAGTAATGCTTTGCTGTTATTGCCGTATATTGTTGTTCATGATAGCTATTATGATGAGTATGTGTATTTGACGATTATTTAACATGCTTTGTGAATTTACATATCATTGAGTGATTGTTGTTACTACTGAGATTCTCATGAATCCCACCCTTTTCTAATAACTAACATATAGTAAGGGCAAATGGCTCGAAGGCAAGAAGGTAATCATAAATAGATAAAGCATACAGTTAAGGAACTAGATTTTTATAGGTTATCTATTTTGTATATGGTATATGTTGTATATACCTATGAGAACCTAACTACAATACCAGTAGTGGTGGTGACAATAGCGCTACAGACGCCTAGTAAATCAATAGTTGCCCATTAACATGATAAATGAAATTGAATAGAGTATCCATGCACTAAAGGCCCATTAACTAAAAAATCATATAAGATCTATAAGTAGAGAAACACTCAGATATTAATAAAAAGGAATTGAGAATTGATGAGTTCTTTTATTCTTTTAATCTCAAGTTAGCCCAAATTATGTATGTGGTCATTCAGGATCCAAATGGATGAATCTAACAACCATGTTTGGCATTCCAGAATCCTCGTGAAAAATGGAGTAGGTCTATGGGTTTCCATGCTAGTCTGAGATGTTGGCCAAACTTTCATTTTTTTGACCTCAAATTAGCCCAAATCACTTATATGGTCGTTCATGGTTCAAACGAATCTGCCAATAATCTTAGGCATTTTGGAATCCCCATGAAATTGTAGTAGCTACGTGGGTTTTCACACTAGTTCGAGATTTGACTAGACTTTCATTCTTTTGACCTCAAATTAGCCAAATTGCATATGTGGCTGTTCAAGGTTGAGACTAATGAATTTGGCAACAATGCTGGGTATTCTTGAATCCTCATGTTCAAATATGTTGACCATGTTAGAATCAGTAGGCACAGCTGAAGAATTTTAAAAATTTTCACCGATCCTAATCGAGGATCTATCAACGGCATTTAAACCAAGTTGGAAGAATTCATACCTTTTAATGATTCAGAGTTTTCACGATCTCTAGGAGCCAACACGTCAGGTCCGCTCCCTCTACAAGTGTATCCACACGAATGCTCTCCAACCGAGACTACGTGCTAGCGCCTCTAATGTCTCCTAGGGTTTCACTTACGGCTCTCAATTCTCATGTCGTATCAATATATTTGCTTTATCAAGTTTATAACCTATGAGGGCTATTTTCAAATTTCAAAATTAATCATCATTAATTTCAAAATTAATTAAAAATTAATTATCTAGATGAGCTAATTAAATAAATTCAGTTTATTTAATCCAAATAAAGAGCCATTAGATTTAATTTATCTTCATAAATTAAATCTGAGATACTATATCTCTATCATGTTAGTTATTAAATTTAATATATCTTAATAAATTAAATTTAAAACTAACACAATATAATAATATCATATAATATATATATATACATATATATATATATATATAAGATATATATTTCAAAAAGATATATATCTATATAATATTATTAATGAATTTTATATTATATATATATAAATATAAAATTCGTCTACCCTAAATTAAACATTATCTCATGTTGGACCATTTTTGTGTGCGACCCTGTATGCCCATATGAAGTTGGCAGTGGGCCAATAACTATACTAACCCAAAAGTCGCAAGCGGCCTCTAGCAAGACATTACGACTACCCAATTCATATGAGGATCGTTATCATGATACAACCTGTCATACAACCATGTTACATCCCTTTTGTCACACGATATATCGATCAAGGATAAGGCATGGATAATGTCATCCTCCTGTTCCTGACCATTACTTTCTCGATTCCGAGTAGCCTGATAATAGAGATAGAAACTCCTTTCATCATAGTATGGCCATACATTTCTCAGACTCACTCATCGAGGGGCCCAGTAATATCTCTCTACTAATGTGAGGGACAAATTCCATCTTGATCATTCATATTCCTCTGCATGAAAAACCACCAAGCCCATCGTAGCCTTTATCATCACCCGATCAAAAGTGACTTTTGACTAGTTCAAAGCTTAGCAACTCTCATGTAGGAATCCATGATGACCTCAGGTCTAAGGGCATTGTGACGTGGTTATACATGAGAAAAGCTTATGACTTGATCCATGTAGCTTTCTCATAGTGGGTCGGTCCAGCACCTTGTACTCTTACAAGTGCCTAAGACTTTGATTCGTATCTTCATATCTTATCAAAGTCATACTGATCTTGTTTCATCTCTACTCCCGCATAGATGACTGACCAGGGACATTTTAGGACAATCTTTATGAATTATCCAAGGATACAATTATCACAGTTAACATGCAAATAATATGATAACAAAATGGAGAAATTTCATTAAAATAATAATGTTCAAAGTACAATGATTGGCCTTTATGGCACAATTTCCAACATCCTCCTACTTGCCCTAGGTGCAATCATTAATTTGCTTAATTCTTATTGCCTTAACATGATGCTCATGCTTTGCCTGTGCAAGTGGCTTAGTAAGAGGATCAACAACATTATCTTCTCCTACTACTTTGCATATCTTTATATCACCTCTATCATTGATTTCTCTAATAAGATGAAATCGTCTGAGTATATGCTTGGTCCTTTGATATGACCTAGGCTCCTTAGCCTGTGCAATAGCATCGCAATTGTCACAGAATAAATCTATTAGATTTGAGATGGTAGGCACCACCCCTAGTTTAGTAATGAACTTTCTGATCCAAACAGCTTCTTTAGCTGCATCTGATCCTGTTATATACTCAGCTTCTGTTGCAGAATCTGCTATAGTGCTCTGCTTGGAGCTCTTTCAGCTTACTGCTCCACCATTAAGGAGGAATACATATCTAGATTGTGATTTAAGGTTGTCTTGGTCAGTTTGGAAACTTGCATCTGTGTAACCGGTTACGCAGAGCTTATCATCCAATCCACCATAGACCAAAAATAAGTTCTTAGTCCTTCTTAAGTACTTTAGGATATTCTTGACGGCAGTCCAATGACCCTCACCAGGATCTTGTTGGTATCTGCTGGTCATACTTAAGGCAAATAAGACATCCAGTCGAGTACATAACATGGCATACATGATGGATCCAATGGTCAAGGCATATGGAACCTTACTCATGCAATCTCGCTGATCAGGTGTACTTGGACACAGATCCTTGCTAAGATGGATGCCATGAGACATGGGCATCTAACCCCTTTTTGAATCATGTATACTGAACCTATACAGTATCTTGTCTATGTATGTGCTCTGACTTAGGCCTATTAGTCTTTTGGATCTATCCCTATAGATCCTAATCCCTAGGATATAGGTGGCTTCACCTAAGTCTTTCATTGAAAAGGACTTTCCTAACTAAGACTTGACACTTTGTAGGGTAGGAATGTCGTTCCCAATGAGTAGGATGTCATCTACATAAAGCACTAGAAATACAACTATGCTTCCACTAACCTTCTTGTAAACACAAGGTTCATCGATGTTTTGAATGAATCCAAACTTTGACTACTTCATTAAAACGATGATTCCAGCTTCGAGATGCTTGCTTCAATCCATAAATGGATCTTTGAAGCTTGCAAATTTTACCAGAGTCCTCTGGACGCACAAAACCTTCAAGTTGTGTCATGTACACATCCTCAAGCAGCTTTCCATTAAGGAAGGCTGTTTTAACATCCATCTGCCATATTTCATAGTCATAATATGCTGCAATGGCAAGAAGAATTCTGATTGATTTAGCCATTACAACTGGGGAAAAGGTTTCATCATAGTCTACACCATGAGTTTGAGTGAATCCTTTTGCAACCAGTCGTGCTTTGAAGACATTTACATTGCCATCCATGTCAGTTTTCTCCTTGAAAACCCATTTGCACCCAATGGTTTTTACACCTTCAGGTGGATTGACTAAGGTCTATACCTGATTGTCATACATGGATTGCATTTTAGACTTCATGGCATTTAGCCATTTCTCAGTGTTTTGTCCAACTGTGGCTTCTCGATAGGTGGAGGGCTCATTTTGCTCAATGAGCAACACATCACGACCTTCAATAATCAGAAATCCATATCTCTGAGGCTGATGCCGTGTCCTATCAGATCTTCGTGGACCTTGTGTTACTTGAGGAGGCTCAGCAACTTGTTGTGAGTCTTCTCTAATTTCCATCTGTGGTTCTGTACCATCTTGTGGCTCTCGAATTTCTTTGAGATGTACGTCACTCCTACTGGTTGTTTTAAAGACAAACTCTCTTTCTAGAAACTTACCATTTCGAATAACAAACACTTTATTATCGGTGGGATTGTAGACATAGTATTCTTTCGTTTCTTTAGGATACCCCACGAAAAGGCACTTTGTGGATCTGGGAGCTAATTTATCAGAGGCTTGTTGTTTAACATATACCTCACATCCCCAGATCTTGAGAAAAGATAAACTTGGTTTCTTTCCAGTTTATATCTCATATGGTGTATTTTCAATTGCCTTAGATGGAACACGATTTAGTGTGAACGCAGCTGTTTCTAGGGCATGTCCCCAAAAGGATAGTGGAAGATCTGTTTGACTCATCATGGATCGAACCATATCTAATAGTGTTCGATTCCTCCGTTCAGAAATGCTATTCCATTGTAGTGTTCCTAGAGGAGTCAATTGTGAGATTATCCCACAACTCCTAAGATGGTCAATGAATTCTTGGCTCAAATATTCACCACCTCGATCAGATCGAAGTGATTTAATTGTTTTACCAAGTTGGTTTTATACTTCATTTTGGAATATTTTGAACATTTCAAAAGATTCAGATTTATGTTTCATTAGATAGATATAGCCATATCTACTAAAGTCATCTATAAATGTAATGAAGTAGACATAACCTCCCATGGCAGCTATATTTAATGGTCCATATACATCTGTATGTATGAGGCCCAATAATTCAGTGGCCCTCTAACTGTGCCCAGTAAAAGGTGCCTTAGTCATCTTTCCTAATAAGCAAGATTTGCATGTATCATATGATTCAAAATCAAATGAGTTTAGAAATCCATCTTGATGGATTTTAGAAATGCGTTTCTCATTTATGTGGCCTATACGGCAATGCCATTGGTAGGTCGGATTCAAATCGTTTGATTTTATCCTCTTAGTAGTTACGTTATAGATATTCCCACTATTAGGATGTTCCAAATTTAATATATAATGACCAACATGCAAATCACCATCAGCATAGAAAATGTCATTACGATAAATAGAACATTTACCATTCCTAGTAATGGAAGTATAACCTTCCTTATCCAAATAAGAAAGAGAAACAATATTACTACTCAAAGCAGGAACATAATAGCAATTGTTCAAAACTAACAAAAGCCCACTGGGCATAACTAATTGATAAGTGCCTACGGCTAAAGCAGCAACTCTTGCTCTGTTTCCAACTCGTAGGTCCACCTCGCCCTTCTTCAGCTTTCTACTATCCTTTAGACCCTGCACATTTGTACAAATGTGAGAACCACATGCAATATCTAATACCCATGTAGAGGAAGTAGAAAAATGAATGTCTATAACATAAATACCTGAAGCGATAGCGTCTCTATCCTTCTTGTTCTTTTTCTGATCTTCCAGGTAGAGTTTGCAATTCCTCTTCCAATGACCGGGTTCATTGCAGAAGTAGCAGACTCCTTCCTTTGGAGGCTTTGCCTTTTTGGGTGTAGGCTTGGTTTCGGGCTTGTTTGACTCTTTAGTCTTACCACCTGAGCCATTACCCTTCCATTTGTCCTTCCCTTTCTTTTTCATACCCTTTCCTTTCTGAACCATCAAAACTGTGCTAGGCTTTTTCTTAATGCTTTGCTCAGCAGTTTGAGCATCCCATGCAGCTCAGAAATTGATTTCTCCATGTTGTTCATATTTTAATTCATAACAAACTGGTCATAACTCTCCTGGAGTGAGTTGAGGATCAAATTCGTAGCTAACTCCTGGCTCATGGGAAATCCAAGCTTCTCAAGGTGATCAATATAGCCTTTCATCTTTAACACATGAGTACTAACTGATGCACCTTCAGCCATTTTGCAGGAATGTAAGGCCTTTGTGGTCTCATACCTTTCTTGCCTTGCCTGTTGCTGGAACATTTCCTTGAGATGTACAATCATCTCATGAGCCTCCATGAGTTCCAGATCTCTTTGGAGCTCTGGAACCATAGCGGCAAGCATCAGGCAACCTACATCCACAGAGTCATCCTTATGCTTTGTGTAAGCATCTCTTTGAGCTCTTGGAGCATTAGCTGCAGGCTCCTCAGGAATGGGTTGATCTAGGACATAAGCCTTTCTTTCCTGCTTGAGAACAATTCTCAAGTTCCTGAACCAGTCAAGAAAGTTTGTATCATTGAGTTTGTCCTTCTCAAGGACCGATCGCAACGAAAGTGTAGCAGTATTACTATTCAACTTGATTCTATAATTAAAATATGCAAAGTTAGTTAGTAATCTCCCACTAAATTAACAACCCTCAATATAATAATTAGTGTGCTAAGATCCATATTTGGCTTAAACTTAAGTCCGCTTTGGCAAGACACTTAAATTCAAGTTATTTAGGTAGGTAACCTATTTACCAAATACATCACATGTAACTCTTAGATCTTTATGGGATTTAATCATCATATGATCCGGCATGCTTAACCCTATCTAATGCCTTGAGATTCAAAACCATTTTGTTAATCTCAATTAAGTCAAAACAATAATGAATATTATGAGCAGCACCATTACTCAAGCTTGTCTCATCAAGATAACTCAAGTGCATCCACTTTGGTGGTTTCCACAATTGAGCGATTTAGGTTTTGACAAGTATTCATTAATTGATGGCATTATGACTTAAGATTTGATTCGGAGGGCTTAATTAATTAGTTTTTTTATATGGATGCAATCGTGGTCATATCTCATACAGATAAATACATATAAACGTAAAAGTAATCATGCAATGATCTTATCAAAAGCATAATTTAAACGTGACACAACATGGCTTACCTAACCTAAAATCCTCCCAAGCCAATGAGAGGACTTCTCTAAATAAAAAAAGAAATACATTGAGAGAAACCTCGTTTAAATATTCGAGGGGAGTGAGATGAGAAGAGAATGCACATCGAGAGTATTTAGAGAAAGGCACGGCACGCAGGCCGTATTTAAATATTACAACCTTTGTAAAATTCTAAAGCCATGTTGTTCACCATACCCAAACAAGGATAAATAATAAACCACAATAAAAATTCATAAATATGAAAAGCAATAAATATCGTGATCAGATTATATTTCTCTACTAATGTGAGGGAAAAATTCCATCTTGATCATTCATATTCCTCTGCATGAAAAACCACCAAGCCCGATCGTAGCCTTTATCATCACCCGGTCAAAAGTGACTTTTGACTAGTTTAAACCTTAGCAACTCTCATATAGGAATCCATGATTACCTCAGGTCTAAGGGCATTGTAATGTGGTTATACATGAGAAAAGCTTATGACTTGATTCATGTAGCTTTCTCATAGTGGGTCGGTCCAGCACCTTGTACTCTTACAAGTGCCTTAGACTTTAATTCGTATCTCCATATCTTATCAAAGTCATACTGATCTTGTTTCATCTCTACTCCCGCATAGATGACCGACCAGGGACATTTTAGGACAATCTTTATGAATTATCCAAGGATACAATTATCACAGTTAACATGCAAATAATATGATAACAAAATGGAGAAATTTCATTAAAATAATAATGTTCAAATTATAATGATTGACCCTTAGGGCACAATTTCCAACAGACCAATCTTTCATTCTTTTGACCTTACATTAGCCTAAATCGCGATGTGGCCATTTAGAGCCCAAAAGGATGAATCTTGCAACAATGTAAGGCATTCTGAAATGCTCATGAAAAAGGGAGTGGGTATGTGGGTTTGCATGCTAATATGTGACTTTGACCAAACTTTCATTCTTTTGACTTCAAATTAGCCTAATTTGTGTAGGTGGTTGTTCAGGGCCCAAACAGATGAATCTGCAATAATGTTAGGAATTGTGGAATACTTATGAAAAATGGAGCGGGTATGTCGATTTTCGCTCTTATTTGAGATGTTGATAAAACTTTCATTCTTTTGACCCAAACTAGCCTAGTCTGTGCATGTGATAGTTCATGGAAGAAACAGATGAATCTTGTAATAATTTTAGGTATTATTGAATCATCATGAAAAATAAAGAGGGTTTGTATTAGGCCTTTATCTTATTTTCACGTTTTTCAGAGTGTTAGTGCGTAGTGCGGTTAGTATACAAGAATAGCATAAATATATTGATACTTATTGATATAATATGATTGCGTATATACATGAATTCACAAATAGGGTATTGTACAATAAATTACAGACCTTAAAAATAACAAAAGGCCATTAAATAACCAACAGTCTTGACTTGAACTGTCCGAAACCTTCGATTGCCATAAATTATGCTTCTGCCCTTTGAGCCACTACCCGCTGCACAAAACTATATATTTATATGGAAAGGGTGAGATTCAAGAGAATCTCAGTAGTAATAGGCTATCAATCATATAAAATGTCATAAATCCATAAGTTGTGCACTAAATCATGTAACATAACTACAACACAAATACAATATAGTATGTGCACATAATTTAGGGCACCAACCCCTACTTGTCCGTGTACCTCAGTTGGGTCTTAGGCCACAAATTAGGTAATGTGCCCTAGGCACTACTATGTGTGCGAATTATTCATATAACAGAATATAGTATACACAAAGCAAAATAACACTCAGATAGTGTATGCAAGATAGAGTTACTACCTATAATGTCCTTTCCTTGTGTGTCTATCGGTCTAATCCTGTATCTGGCTCAGGCTATCGGTATATCCTAAAATTCCAAATTTAGGATAAATGAGTTATTACTCATTCATAAATCACTCTAAATTCAATGTGTTGGTTATCTTGACTCAAAATCATATTTTGATTGTTTTACCCTTCAAAACCCTATCTAAGCCACTTTATACCTGATCCAATTGTACTTTCCCAAAAATTATGACCTGTGCTATTCCTACATAATTTCACCATAGGAATCCCTTTTTAGCCTCTGTTTTATCAAATTCTAGCCTAAATTATAGTTTTACCCTTGGCAACCCCTACTTAGGGTTTTCAAGGGTATTTTTGACATTTCACAATCTAATGCTTTTCTCACATCACATTCTGCATATGCCCAACACAATTTTCCTTTGTAAACACAATGGAACCATCAAAAACACCAAAATCCAGTCCCAACTTACTATGAACAGTGGTTGGACGAAATTCCAAAGAAAATGGAAAATTGGAGTTTCTTGATTCCATTCCATAAACCACCTTCTTTATACCTCTAATCATATGTTTAACCCATTAAACACCGATTGCACATGATTAGAATGAATTTGGGCAGTACTTCCCCATAGGGTTTGTCTTCCTAAAATAAAAAACCGAGCAAAACAAACAAAACAACCAACTACAACAACATCAACAAGTATATATCGTTAAGAATGAACAAGATAATCTTGATTCTTGCGATTACCTTATGATTACTCCACTTTCTCTCTCTAACCATGGCTGCTCCCTACCTCTAACCTCTTGATTTTGCTTGCCACATGAGTGATTCATAAAGAAATAGAGGTTAGAAGTGATCTTGCATGAACTAGGAGGCTTAAACATGTGTAAATCACCTTCAACTCACCTTGGATTAGCTTGAGCCTCTTCTTGCTTGCTTGTTTATGCTTCACTTTTTTCTAACTTTTTCTCTTTCTCTTATTGTTCAGCTACTAACCGAAATATGAGGCTGAAGGAAAGCGAAAGCCTCTTTAAAAATATCATCTTCATCCTCTTTGTTTATTATATTTTATACTTATTGCAACACATGCCAAATACTTAATATGATCATCTTTTTCTATGACCATATTGCTTGGCCGAAAGTGTGTTTCAAGAAGGAGTAAATATATGCTATTAAATCAACATAATTTCCTCCTCCACATATTTCAACAAGAGTAGCAATATTTGACCCCTTTGTACTATCTTTTTTATCTCTCTTGATTTTGTGCAAAAATCATTATAAGTCCCTAATAAATTATTTTTTTCCTTTATATTCCTCTTTTCTGGACAAGAATGGGTCAGAAATCATAAGAAAATATTTTCCTTTTGCTTAATATGGCAAATTACCATTTTGCTTATACATTTTGTGATTTTTGCACAAAACTGGCATCATTTTCACCCAATTTTGAAAATTTATATCTTTATTTGTATAAATCTAATTGGAGTGATTCCAAAGGATATGAAATGCTTATTGAGTCTACTTTCAAGAAAAAATATAGCCTTTAGCCAACTGGAAGCTCAAAATTTTCAAAAAGTCGTTAAACCTTACTTGTTCTAGAATTGGTTCCAGAAACAGGGTCTAACTTTGAAAAATCATATCTCTCAATCCTTAAGTCCAAAAATCACATATTACTTACCAAATTAAAGCTTAGGTTGTCTACTTTTGTGATGCCCCAAAATATGATTAAGGGCTAATAACTCCAAAAGTGAATATAATTAATGTTAAACAAGCACTTTCTGAGAATAAAATGAGAATTATGATCTGAACTAGCAGTAGTTAGTGCCCAAACTCTGTATTTAAGCTTAATTGTGTTGTTAAGACTTAAAATGAATTCAAAGAGAGGGAAGGGCGCATGAATAAGGAAAAGGAATGAAATTATATGCATAATGGTGATTAAACAAGAATTGCCATAGCCAGGGGCAAAATGGAAAGAAAGGAAATTTACCGACCAACTAGTCGCAATTGAAGAGGGATTTCACTAATAACTTAAAGATTAAGTGGTGTGGCTAATTGCCAAGTGAACAAGGGAGAAGAATAACATGGTTGCATGCACATGGAAGGAGTTTCAAGATGATAACACTTGGCATCGCATGGGCCATTAGATTAAAGTCAAAATTTAAACTCTCTTATTTTCCTTCTCTCTTCAAAGTCGGCCAAGGTGCATGGTGGGAGTAAAAGTCTAACTTCATCATCATCTCATACTCTCTACCCCCAAGCTCTCTTGTCGTCCATGGTAGTAGAGGAAAGAGAAAGAAGAAATCAAGGTAAGTGAGCTATGTTTACCTTGAACACTCCTCTGGCTTAAATCCTCTTCTCTAACCTTGAACACCTTAATGAGAGTTTTATTTCTATGGTTTTTGATTTTTAAGAGGAGGTGTTTTGTAAGTTCAAGAAAAGTTGGAGGTTGAAGGATCAAAGAACAAGCTTGAGGAAGTGATAGTGGTGAGTGATAACTACCTTTTGATATGCATAGTGTGGTTATTGGTCGAGACCTTGAATTCTAGATTTTTGCCTTGTTTTTGTATGATATAGGGTTTAGAGGATTCATGGTGTTTTGATTGTTAAAATGATGTCTTGAGTTGAGTTTTGGATAATAGGATTGATTGGAGTTTTGATTGTGATATTATGCAAAATGTGAAACATTGTGGTCAAAATAGAACATGAGGAAATAATGGGAATTTAGGTATTTTGATATTTCCATTGGATTCCTTGTGAAAAATTGTGTGGGAGTAGTGTTGTTTGTGGATTTTGAACCTTTGGAAACATTTGTGCAAAAACTGGAAATTTTGGAATTTTGTCAAGTTAAAATTCTGTGCAGGGGACCAAATTTGCATAGTATTTTGAAATATCAAATGCTGTCAAATGTTATGAAACTTTCTAGCATTTTAGTACACATTGCAAGCTTTCTAATGATATAAAGTTTGAGTCATTTTGATTAGTGTGCAAAAGGTTATGGTTGTTTGGAAATAGCAAGGAAACAGGCCAGTTGTTGGCCGCAACCAGTGGGTCTTGGCCACTGCCCAAAACCTTCTGACCAGTTCTTGGCCACAGCCCAAAATGCTCTAACCTACTCTTGGCTATGGCCAAAGGGAAGTTGGCCGCGATCCAAAAGTTTCTGACATGATTTTGGCCACAGCCTAAATCTTTCTGACCATCTCTGGGCCGCGGCCAACCCTTCAAAATTTGTATTTTAAACTTTTGAAAGATGGTCTTCCGTCTAGTTTCTCCCAACCCATTAGGCATTTATTTGGACTTATAGTAGCCAACTAAAGGTCTCAAATGATAACCAACCCTAAGTGTTTGGAATTAAAAATTGGGATAGAGAAGAACTATTGTCCTTGATTATGGTTTATAGGATTTGACATTTGCCTTGGCGAGGTAAACCAGTGCCAGAGCACTAGCAGAAAGAACAAGGTTGTGACTCTTTCTCTTATATTAAATGTAATGAATGGTATACATGTCTTATCATTGAATTGTGTTGATTGCAAATGTTGTGGTGTATGTTGCTATGAAAGATTTATGTATACAGCCGTGAGCATTGTTGTTTGTGACACAAATCACACATCATGTGTATACAGCCATGAGCGCTATCATTTGTGATGCAAGTCAAGCATCATGTGGATATAACCATAAGCATTGTTGTTTGTGATGCAAGTTACACATCATGTGGATACAGCCGTGAGCAATATCGTTTGTGACGTAGGTCATGCATCATATGTATACAGCTATGATAGTTGTCGTTTGCGATGAAAGTCAGGGTCACTATGATTGTTGCTGCTATTGCTGCTTTGTGATTTGCTTACATGCTATTTTATTATATGTTTTATAAGTGAATTGTTACTACTGGGATTCTTTTGAATCTCACTCTTTCTAATAACTAATCTATAGTCAGGGCTACTGGATCGAATGAGAAACAAGTGACTAAGAGCGATTAGAGTTCCCAGCTAGAAGGTTTGTACTTTGTTAGTTGGTTACCATATTTTTGAGATGGCTGTACATATTCTAAAAATTGTAATTTAGTTAGTGTGATGTAATCCTCGGTATGGGAAACTGAAATAGGCAAAGGTGCCCTGCAAACCCCTTTAGTGAATGGATGAAACCTGAGTGTTGTCGAGAAATTTTACTTACACTCTGATATGTGTGAATGAAACTGAACTACACATGCCAAATATATTCGTCAACATACCACAAGAAGACTCTATCAACCTTGAGGATGTTTTTAACGCTCAGTCAAGGAATATATATTGGCTACAACATTCAAAGCAATATAACTGAGCATAGAACATGCTAAATAGAAGCTCAACTCAATTGGAGAATCCTGGCAACAACATGAATATATATTGAGTTGCATAACAGAAGTGTGGTGTACATCATCATGAACTAGCATTGCCAAAGGTTAAAGCAACGGACTTCATGGAGCGCTTCATCATTTTTCCAAATCTACATGAGCATTTCCAAACCTTTTCTCTTTATTTCAAGAATACGTTTCATATATTTCATTTATTTTGATTACAAAAGTTTTCTTGAAAACCTCTCCAAATTTTTTTTAGTTCCCTCTCATTAAAAATGAAAGTACTTTCACATAGGGGGAGTGTAAACTATTTTCTTGGTTCATTCATTTTGATTAAAGTCATTTCTACTCTATTTACTTCTCCACAAGCCTTACTTCTTTATATATTTACTTCTCCAAATTTATATATTTATTTGTAGAAATCCAATTAAAGTGATTCTAAAGGCTCAGAAACCTTTATTGATTCTAGTTTCAAGGAAAAATATAGCCTTTTACCAACTGAAAGCTCAAAATTTTCAAAAATTCGTTAAACCTTACCTATTCCAGAATTGGTTCAAGAAACAAGGTCTAATTTTGAAAAATCATATCTCTCAATCCTCAAGTCTAAAAATCACATATTACCTAAAAAATAAAGCTTAGGATGTATACTTTTATCTTGTAAAATTTCACAATTTTTAGACATTATTTGCCTATTTGAAAATATGCTACAAAAAGATTTCCATGTAGGGAATTACCTTGTCAGCAAACTCCATATTGTTTATAACCCACTGGTGGGTTAATGACTAAATTTCTCATACTCTTTAGTTCACCATTTTATTCCATTTAATACCCCATAGATATAAGAAATGTTAGGGAATAGATTTGGGATACTTGCTAAACCGGAGCTTAGTAGTCAACTTAATTCAGGTATAACTCTAGCCTTTAGTCCCAAAATTTAGGATATTACAGTATGTGGGTTTTTAGAGTAATCTAAGATGTTCACCAAACTTTCATTCGTTGACCTCAAATTAGCTAAAATCATGTATGTGGCCATTCAGTGCCAAAACAGATGAATCTGGCATCAAGGCTAGGCATTCTCGAATACTCATGAAAAGTGCAGTGGGTATGTGGATTTTCACACAAATCCGAGATGTTGACCAAGCTTTCTTTCATTGGCCTGAAATTAGCCCAAATTGCGTATGCTGATGTTTAGGGCTCAAATGGAAAAATGCGGGAGCAATGCTAGACATTCTAGAATGCTAATAGAAAATGTAGTGGGTATGTGGGTTTTCACACAAATCTGAGATGTTGACCAAACTTTCATTCTTTTAACCTCAAATTAGCCCAAATTGCTTATGCGGCCATTAAGGTGCCATACATATGAATTGGCAACAATATTAGGCATTCTAGAATCCTGAGGAAAAATGGAGTGGGTTTGAGGATTTTCCCGATAATCCAAGATGTTGACTAAACTTTCATTCTTTTGATATAAAATTAGCCTAATTAGCGTATGTGGCCATTCAGGGCCAAAATGGATAAATCTAGCAAGAATGCTAGGCAATCCTCAAGAAAATAGAGTGGGTGCGTGGGTTTCATGCTAATACGAGGCATTAACCAAACTTTTATTATTTTGACATCAAATTAGCCCAAATTGCTTTTGTAGCCGTTCAGGTCCCAATCAGACGGCAAAAATATTAGGCATTTTGGAATCCTGATGAAAAAAGAGTGGGTATGTGATTTTTTACACTAATCCAAGACGTTGACCAAACTTTCATTCTTTGGACATCAAATTAGGCCAAATTGCTTATGTGGCCATTCAGGGCCCAAATGGATGAATATGGAAACAATGCTAGGTATTCTGAAATTCTCATGGAAACTGGAGTGGGTATGTTAGTTTTCACTCAAATTCAAGATAATGACTAATCTTTCATTATTTTGATCTCAAATTAGCCTAAATCCCTGTTGTGCTTGTTTAGGTACCAATTGGCTGAATCTGGCAACAATATTAGGTATTCTAGAATCTGCAATAAAAATTGAGTGGGTGTGTGATTTTTCACCTTAATCTAAGACATCGACCAAACTTTCATTCTTTTGACCTCAAATTAGGCCAAATTGATTATGTGCCCATTCAGGGCCCAAATAGAAGAATAAGGCAACAATGATAGGCATTCTGGAATCCTCATGAAAAATGGAGTAGGTATATGGGCTTTCACGCAAATCCAAGAGTTGACTAAACTTCTATTCTTTTGATGTCATTAGCCCAAATAGCATATGTAGCTTTCTAGGTCCGAATAGATAATCTTACACTAGGTTAGGCAGTCGGACAGCTCATGAAAATGGAGTGGGAATATGTGTTTTCATGCTAATCTGAGATGTTGACTAAACTTTCATTCGTTTGTTGTCAAGTTAGCCCAAATCGCGTATATGGCCATTCTGGGGCTAAATGGAAGAATCTTGGATTAATGTCAGGCATTCTAGAATCCATATTAAAATGGATTTGGTATGTGGGTTTTCACGCATATCTGAGATGTTGACAAAAATTTCATTCTTTTGACCTCAAATTAGCCCAAATCACTTTTGTGGCCGTTCGGGTCCCATACGGATGAATCTAGCAAGAATGTTAGGCATTCTGTAATCCTAATGAAAAATGGAGTGGGTTTAAGGGTTTTCACACTAATCCAAGACATTGACCTAACTTTCATTCTTTTGACCTCAAATTAGCCTAATTAGTGTATGCGGTTGTTTAAGGCCTAAGAGGATAAATCTAGCTAGAATGTTTGGCATTCTCAAATCCTAAAGAAAAATGAAGTGGGTATGTGGGTTTTCACACTAATATGAAACTTTGACCAAACTTTCATTCTTTTGACCTTAAATTAGCCCAACTTGCTTAAGTGTCAGTTGAGGTCCCTATTAGACGAATTTAGTAACAATGTTAGGCATTTTGGTATCCTCATGTAAAATATAGGTGATATGTGATTTTTTATGCTAATTCGAGACATGGACCAAACTTTCATTCTTTTAACCTATGGCCGTTTAGGGCATAAATGGATGAATATTGCAACAATGCTAGGCATTCTAAAATCCCTATGAAAAATAGAGTGGGTATGTGGGCTTTCACATGAATATGAAATGTTGACTAAACTTTCATTCTTTTGACCTCAAATTAGTCCAAATAGCGTATGTGGCTGTTCTGGACACAAACAGATAATCTCACACCAATGTTAGGTAGTATGGAATTTACATGAACATGGAGTGGGTATATGTGTTTTCACGCTAATCCAAGACTTTGACCAAACTTTCATTTGTTTGACCTTAAATTAGCCTAAATCGTGTATGTGGCCATTTAGGGCCCAAACGAAAGAATTTGGGAACAGTGTTAGGCATTCTGGAATCCTTATGAAAAATGGAGTAGGTATGTGAGTTTTCACTCAAGTCCGAGACATTAACCAAACTTTCGTTCTTTTGACCTCAAATTAGCCACATCACTTATTGGTCATTCAGGCCCCAAACGGATGAATCTGGCAACAATGTTAGGCATTCTGGAATCTTGATGAAAAAAGGAGTGGGTTTTTTGGGTTTTTATGCTAATCCAAGACATTAACCAAATTTTCATTATTTGGACCTCAAATTAGACTAATTAGCATATTCGGCTGTTCAAGCCCTAAGTGGATGAATCTAACAAGAATGTTTGGCATTCTCGAATCCTCAAGAAAAATGAAGTAGGTATGTGGTTTTCATGCTAATCCGAGACTTTGACCAAACTTTAATTCTTTTGACTTAACATTAGCCCAAATCGCTTTTGTGGCCATTGAGGTTCCCATCGGATGAATTTGGCAACAATGTTAGGAATTCTGGAATCCTCATGAACAATAGAGTGGGTACATGATTTTTTACTCTAATCCGAGATGTGAACCAAACTTTCATTGTTTTGACATCAAATTAGGCCAAATAGCTTATATGGCCCTTTAAGACCCAAACGGATGAATATCGCAACAATGCTAGACATTCTAAAATCCTCATGAAAAATGGATTGGGATGTGGATTTTCATGCAAATATGAGATGTTGACCAAACTTTTATTCTTTTGACCTCAAATTAGCCCAAATCTCTTATGTGATCGTTCAGAGCCCAAACAGATGAATCTATCAACAATGTTAAGCATTTTGGAATCCTTATAAAAAATAGAGTAGGTGTATAGGTTTTCACATGAATTAGATATGTTGTCCAAACTTTCATTCTTTTGACCTGAAATTAGCCCAAATTGCTTGTGTTTGTTTAGGGCCAAAATGGATGGATCTGGCAACAATGTTATAATGTGGAATCCTCATGAAAAACTGAATGGGTATATGGGATTTCATGCAAATATGAGACATTAGCCAAACTTTCATTCTTTTGACATCAAATTAGCCCAAATTGCTTTTGTGGCCGTTTAGGTCCCAATCGCCCGAATCTGGCAATAATGTTAGGCATTATGGAATCCTCATGAAAAATAGAGTGGGTGTGTGATTTTTTATGCCAATCTGAGATATCGACCAAACTTTTGTTCTTTTGACATCAAATTAGGCCAAATTGCTTATGTGGCCATTCAGGGCCAAATGGATGAGTATGGCAACAATGATAATAATAGGTATGAAAAATGGAGTGGGTATACGGGTTTTCATGTAAATCCAAGATGTTAACCAAACATTCATTCTTTTGACCATAAATTAGCCCAATAGCGTTTATGGCTGTTCTGGACTAAACAGATAATCTTACTCCAATGTTAGGTAGTCTAGAATTCACATGAAAATGGAGTGGGTATGTGTGTTGTCACACTAATCCTAGATGTTGACCAAATTTTCAATCTTTTGTCCTTAAATTAGCCAAAATCGCGTTGTTAGGATTGGAAGGCACATCGGAAGAATTTAAAATTTTACCAATCCCAGTTGTGGATCTATCAATGGCTTTAGATCGTGTTAGAAAGAATCGTACCTTTTATGTTTTACCCTTCTCGATCTCTAGGAGATAACACCTCAGATCGACTCCCTCTATCGATATCTACACAAATGCGATTCCAACACGGACTGCATGCTAGCACCTCCAATGTCTGCTAGGGTTTCCTTGCGGCTGTGAATTCTCATCGGTACATGAGTTTTTCTGGTCCATTATTTTTTATAACCCATGAAGACTATATTCGAATTTCAAGATTAATCTTGATTAATCTTGAAATTAATTAAACCTTAATTATCTTGATAATAAACCTTAATTAAAGCTGTATGACCAATTTAAGGTTTAATTAATTTCATAATTAAGATTTAATTAATTTGAGGTCAAAAGAATGAAATTTTGGCTAATGTCATACAGCTTTAACTTAACCTATTTATTTAATCCGGATAAAGAGCCAGTAGATTTAATTTATTCTTATAAATAAATCTGAGATATTATATCTTTATCATGTTAGTTATTAAAATTTATTTATCTAATAAAATTAAATTTAAAACTAACACAATATAATAATATTTCATATATATATAAATATGTATTTCAAAAATACATATATATAATATTATTAATTTTCTTGTCACGAATTTTATATTATATATATATAAATATAAAATTCACCCACCCTGGATCAAACATTGTCTCGCTTTGGACCATTCTTGTGTGCTAATCGAAGAAATGCTGATCAAGTAGAATGTTTGAATAAGAAGCGACTAAGTGCTACAGATATATCTACACATTTATTTTGTGTAGTATTTTATAAGACTCGTATAGTATGGGTATAACATGGTGAACAATTAGAAACGCCAATTACATCTCAACAGGGGGAGTGACCTTTGATAATAATGAAATGGATATGGATAATTGGATAGAGGATATTATTTATGATTTAGGAGAAGAGGCTTTTGAACAATTACTTGCTTATGGTAATATGTACAGTGATGCTAAGACACCGCTATACCCGGGGTATAAAAAATACCAATTGTTGAAAGCAGTATTGAAATTGGTAAGCTTGAAAGAACGTCATGGATGGAGTGACAAGAGTTTTTCAGAAATGCTTGAGGCCTTTAAGGACATGCTTCTAGATGATAATGTGTTGCCTTGTCGATACTATGATACTAAGAAAATACTGTGTCCACTAGGGATAAGGCATAAAAAGATTCATGTTTTCCCTAATGATTGCATATTGTATAGAAAAGAGCATGAATCTGATGTGAGAAACCCCAAGGTATAAATCAAATAAGGCCCCTGCAAAAGTGTTGTGATATCTTCCAATCATACTGAGGTTCAAATGCTTGTTTGCTAATGACAATGATGCAAACAATTTGAGATGGCATGCAAATGAGAGGATTTATGATGGAAAGTGTCAACATCTAGCTGATTCTTCTCAATGAAAGAAAATTGATGAATTATTTCCTTGCTTTGGTGAAGAACCTAGGAACCCTAAGCTTGGGCTTAGCACAGATGGCATGACTCCTTATGGTAGTCTTAGCAGTTTACATAGTTTATGGCCTGTTCTTTTGGTTATTTATAACTTATCTCCTCTATTATGCATTAAACGATAGGACATTATCTTATCTATGTTGATTTTGGGACCAAAACAAACCGAAAATGACATAAATGTTTACTTAGAACCCTTAATCAAAGATTTGAAAGAGTTGTGAGATGAAGGTGTCGATGTTTTTGATGCAAACAAGGAGATTTTTAAAATGCAAGCCATGATATTTTATGCTATGAATGACTTCCCTGCATATGGAAACTTGTCAGGATATAGCGTTAAAGGCCACAAAGCATGTCTGATTTGTGAAGAAGGCGTATACAACCATCAACTTCAACATGGAAGAAAGACCATTTATCTTGGCCATAGAATATTTCTTATATAGGGCCACCCATATCATAGATTAAAGAAAGCTTTTTTTGGTGGGCCAGAGTTTGAAGATGCTTCAGAGGCATTGACTAGGGAGAAGGTTTATGAAAAGGTGAAAAATATCAATGCAACCTTTGGTAAGACTACAAAGAGTAGAAATGAGAAAAATATATGGAAAAGAGGTCTATCTTCTTCGATCTTCCATACTGGCGCAAAATTGATGTGAGGCATTGTATTCATTTCATGCATGTCGAGAAAAACATATGTGATAGTATTGTTAGCACAATGTTTAACATACAAGGTAGTTCTAAGGATGGCGTGAAGGTAAGATTAGATTTGTAAGAAATAGGAATACGAGAAGACTTACATCCACGGCCATAAGGTAAGAGAACTTCTTTTCCTCCAGCTTCTCACACTTTGTCTAAGGACGAGAAAAGAAGTTTTTGTGAGTGATTACATGGCATCAAAGTTTCCTCAGGGTATTCTTCAAATTTTAAGAAGCTTGTGTCGATGAAAGACTTGAAGTTAGTAGTGTTAAAGTCTCATGATTGTCATGTCTTAATGCAACAACTAACCCAAGTAGATATTCGAGGAATTGTTGAATATGATCTGCAACACATATTGACTAGACTTTGTTTCTTCTTCAATGTTATTTATAATAAAGTCATTGAGACGGAAGATTGGATGAATTGGAAAATGAAGGATATATGATCTTGTGCCAGCTTGAGAATCTTTTTCTTCCTTTTTTTTGACATTATGGTACATCTAATTGTTCATCTAGTGAGGGAGATAATGTTGTATGGCTCTATCTATTTCAAGTAGATGTGTTACTGCAAGCGTTTCACCCAAGAGGGGGAGGGTGAAATGGGTGATACTAAATATTTCATTGCGTATAAGAAAATTGATAGTATATTTAAAGCAGTTAAGAGTAAGGAGAAATATCACCGAAGTGTACACCGGGAGTTATACTGGTTTGGCCACAACTACTTTGACCTATGTCCAGTCCTCAAAGCGTCTATGAGAGTTTCACTATGTCTTCTAAGATTCAACGGGTTCTTGGCACCTCAGCATAAGTGCCTTCACCTGGACACTCGCTCCCCCTTACATGTTGTTAGCAAATCCCCAACTCAAGGTTCCACAACCTTAAGTTGTCTCAATAATAAATATTGAGTTTTGTAATGAAAATCTCTCTTACAGAGTAAATGTATAAACACTGAAGTATAAAGAGTGAGCATAATTGTGAACACCCTATTTTGTCCGGGCCCCACTAAAAAATACAAAAATAATTGATAATGATTGGTGTCCAAATTGGCAATCATCATTGAAAGAAAAAATTTAAAAAAAATGAAAATAAGAAAAAATAAGGAAATCCTCCTATTGATGATGATCGGTGTCTAAATAGGCAATCATCATTGAAAGGGAAAAATTTAAAAAAAACGAAAATTAAAATAAATCCCTTAATTGATATGATTGGCATTGTCATTCATTAAGGGAAAATAATAAATAAAAAAAACGAAAAATAAAAAATAAAAAAAATCTCATTTATGTTGATAGGTTTAAATTAGGAAGTTACTTGTGGCGAGAATAATGAAAAAAAAGATTAAAATAAATCCCTTAATTGATATGATTGGCATTGTCATTCATTAAGGGAAAATAATAAATAAATAAAAACAAAAAATAAAAAATAAAAAAAATCTCATTTATGTTGATAGGTTTAAATTAGGAAGTTACTTGTGGGGAGAATAATGAAAAAAAGATTAAAAATGAAAAAATCTCCACTAATGGTAATTAGGTCAAGTTAGGAAGTTTTATCAATAGAAAATACAAAAAATAAAAAAAACGAAAATAAAAAAAAATCTCCATTGATGGTGATTGGGTTAAGTTAGGTAGTTCTTAACATAAAATACAAAAAAATCAAAAAAACGAAAAATAAAATAAAAAAATAAAAAAGGGAGCATTTATGAAGAAAACCCTACCTTGAGACTATAAATAGGAGTGCAAGGGTTGAAGCAAAGGGGACAGAAATTTTGGAAGAATTTTGGGAGAGCAAGGAGATAAGGTCAGTGGTTGAGTTTTCATCATTTTCTTTGATTTCACTTTTACATCTCGTTTTTCTCTCTTTCATCTAATATCCCTTGGTTCATGCTTACTTCATCATTCATGCACTATGACTTTATCCAATAGTGTTTTAGCTCATTGTGGTCTTGTGGATTTGCTTTTTATTGTCCAACTGAATTATCTCATACATAGGCAAGAGATAGCTGTCTTATTTTCTTATGATATTAGGTGTTATGCTTAATAAATATAGATAATATAATTGTACTTGCCTCTTGTTTATTATGTGGTTCTATCACCCTATCTCTTATTGTAGCGGGTTCAAAGGATAAGGTACGCATAAATCTCCTCACTTTTGACTTCTTTTTTTGTTTAAATTGTGCTACTTTTCTTTTTTTTCTTTTTTTCTTCTTAATCCCTTTCTTAGGTCCTCTTTCAAAAAAAAAAAAGAAAAAAATATATTTTGACACATTTTGATAAATGAAAATAAAATGGAAAAACTCTCTTTTACAAGAAAAAAAAACGTTTTTTGAAAAAAAAAGTAAAAAACACAAACCCAACAAAAAAAAGATATTTTTCTCAAATAAATTAAATAAACATTTTTCTAAAAATCATCAACCAAGTGACACGCTTTTCTACCCCTCGAACTACGTAGGCTTTGATCCCTCTAAAGGGTACGTAGGCCCTAGGTTTTTATCCTAGGTCAAGTCCAATTTTGTAAATAAATATATTTTTTTCTATTTTCTTGTTGTAAATAAATGTTCTTTTTTTTTTTAAATAAATATATTTTTTCTTATTTTCTTTTTGTAAATAAATGTTCCTTATTTTTTTTTCCTTTAGTTTTTCATTTATTTTTGTCTTTATTTGGGTAATTATAATAAAGTTAAATGCCATAGTATTTTTAAATAATTAACTTAGGGTAATCATTCTCATGAATGGGTGTTGTGGGGTGCCTAACACCTTCCCCACACACAATCGACTCCCGAACCCTAAATGGTTTTTGTAGATCAGTTTCCATTTTTAAAAAGGTTTCCAAAATTATCCTTTTTTCTAAAATTTTGGTGGCGGCTCCATGTTTTTCTAAATTCCGGGCGCTACAGCTTGGCGACTCCGCTGGGGATAGTTTGAGAGTCAAGCCCATTTAAGTTAAATGTTTAAAAATAATATGGCCTTAATTTTATTTTAATTATCATTTTTCTTTTTTGTAAATATTTGTTTTATTTTTTTTAATTCTTTATTCATCTATTTGTTTATTCTTTTTTTTCCCTATCTATCTTGTGATCTGCTTAGCAAATGAGGGTTGGGTAGAACCTAGGCCCATAGGTTGGTATGCTCTCCGCACACACTGAACACATATACTATTCTCCTCACACACATTTTGGGCCCTATACCCGGGTCTGTGAGTTCCTTAGGTGAGTGGAAGTTTCTAGCGGTCTCCCTGTGGGGTTTTAAGAACCCCCTGAGGTTACTGTGAAGACTTCATCCTAGCTGTTACTCATTTGGTGAGGTTGATCCCTGCGGGGTTTTCAGAACCCCCTGAAGGTCAATTTCATCAAATGGGGTCTTCATCTTTACGATGGGGGCAGTTAGGAGACCTTTATCTGTGAGAATTAGAACCACCTTAAAACCATTGCACCTATTAGTGGAAATTATCGACCTACCCAATTAATTAGTACCTGCCTTTCTTAGGATAGATACCACTAACCTAGGGTCATTCCTAAAATAGGACACTGGAGGGCATATATTTATTTATTGTTGATCATCTTTACTGTCATCCATACATAATCAATGAAATCCCTAGGATCAAGTGACTAACTGTCGCTTCACCTGAGTATGTATCCAACATCACTTCACATAAAGATACAACACAAGGACGGTGTATACATTAGATAGCCAACCTTAGTCTAAGGGTCTATGACCCTAAAAGACCATTATCTCATCACATCAATCATGTTAGAAAACATCTCAATGAGAGATAATCCTTTAGGACTCATAAGGTATTATTATATCATTCATTAGCATTTTAGCTTCATTTGATATGGGCCTTGGACATAATCATCATTTAACAAAACCCTTAGCCGCGTAATAGCTTGGGCTATTCGCAGGTTAATGGGCACTTCATCCTCCCTATGGGGTATTGGATCTCTTGAGGAGGTGAAGTTCTTTTTCTTAATGTCCATCACCCATATCAAAATTTGGAGTATAAGTCATCACTATTTCATGTCTCA
The DNA here is from genome assembly GCA_963210345.1 of Inga oerstediana. Taxonomy (NCBI): domain Eukaryota; kingdom Viridiplantae; phylum Streptophyta; class Magnoliopsida; order Fabales; family Fabaceae; genus Inga; species Inga oerstediana. The sequence continues at coordinate 40,609,818 of OY723410.1, read as the reverse complement.
TGAGGTATCCTTGCATCATCTATTGACATTTAGCTTCGTTTGATATGGGCCTTGGACATAATAAACATTTAACAAAACCCTTAACCGCATAATAGCTTGGGCCCTTCGCAGGTTAATGGGCACTTCATCCTCCCTATGGGGTATTGGATCTCTTGAGGAGGTGAAGTTCTTTTTCTTAATGTCCATCACCCATATCAAAATTTGGAGTATAAGTCATCACTATTTCATGTCTCATGAGGTATCCTTGCATCATCTATTGACATTTAGCTTCGTTTGATATGGGCCTTAGACATAATAAACATTTAACAAAACCCTTAACCACGTAATAGCTTGGGCCGTTCGCAGGTTAATGGGTACTTCATCCTTCCTATGGGGTATTGGATCTCTTGAGGAGGTGAAGTTCTTTTTCTTAATGTCCATCACCCATATCAAAACTTGAAGTATAAGTCATCACTCTTTCATGTCTCATGAGGTATCATTGCATCATCTATTGACATTTAGCTTCATTTGATATGGGCCTTGGACATAATAAACATTTAACAAAGCCCTTAGCCACATAATAGCTTGGGCCGTTCGCAGGTTAATGGGTACTTCATCCTCCCTATGGTGTATTGGATCTCTTGAGGAGGTGAAGTTCTTTTTTTCAATGTCCATCACCCATATCAAGGCTAGAAATCACATGTAATCATCTGCATAGCATGCATTCGGAAATACTTTCTGACTCTTCCTGCTATTTTCTTTAATAAAGGACAAGCAAGTTATCTAGCAACTAAAAATTTTACACAAAGGTTAAATGGCAAAAGAACCAGATTTAAATCAAGTTCCTATAGGAAAGGTGTATTGCATGCTTATCACTATGGTCAATGATAAGATCTTGGCTAGGATGGGACTCAGGGTTCCTCCTATCTAATGATCAACTCTAGTTCTCCCTGTGGAATAATGGATTCCCTGAGGAAGCTAGAGGATGCTTGTGCCAGAATACCTTTATGCCAATACACCATGGATAACTTGCTATGCCCTTTTGAAATTTTGAGTTCAAATAAACTAATGATATTTTGTTCCTTTATAGGCAGGTGATACAATATTGCTCCATCTAAATGTCCTAACCAGCTACCCCCTAAAAATTCATACAACACGCACTCACGTAGTCGTTAGATGGCAGCCAGCAGTGGAAATGAAGCCAAATCTAATATAAATCATTGGATAGGGAGGGAAGATTAGCACTCTAAAATCCCCATATAAGGAAGAAATTCTTGATGTCCTCTGAAGTGCTAAACAAGCCGACTGTTGTAATGGTTTCAACAATAGGCAAAAAGAACTGCACATGGATTTCAGCTGATGATTCTGGAAGGGCTTTGGAAAATTGGGAGTTTGAGGACACCTTCAATTCTATCATTTTAGAGTAACATGCCTAGCTAAAAGTTGTCTTTTTATGCTTTATATACGCCTTTAGGCGAGCTCTTATATGAACCATGAATAAAGAATGATATGCGAATAAAATTCACTTATTTATATCCATTCCTTTTTTTTCTTTTTCCTTCTATTCATTCGTTGTTCATTTTTCACCCTCCAGAAAATCGATTTCCTCGGAACTCTTGTCTAACACAGAGATTCCTGAGTCCCTGAATGATGATTCGCTTGTTGCCATTGATATGCATGATTACGAGTATGATGATGATGAGATCATTCAAGTATACAAAAAAATCCTTGAATCCGACGACAATAGAATATGCCCACATGAAGATGTAATTGAAGTGATAAATATGGGCATAGAGGAAGAAAAGAGAGAACTAAAGATAGTAGATAACCCTGAAAGAGAGCAAATGGTTGAACTCTTCAAAGAATTCATAGATGTGTTCGCATGGTCTTATCAAGACATCCCAGGCCTTGATTTAGGGATTGCTTCTCACAAGATCCCCTTATTCCCAGACACTAATTGAGGAGGCTCACTTCCGATATGTCCTTAGTGGTTCGAGAGGAGGTGATGAAACAATTAGAAGCGAGTTTCCTAGAAGTAGCTAAATACCCACAATGGATAGCAAATGGCGTTCTTGTCCCAAAGAAGGACGGCAGGATTCGAATGTGTGTGGATTATCGAGATCTGAATAAAGCTAGCCCAAAAGGTGATTTTCCATTGCCTCATATTGATGTCCTGGTTGATATTACAGCCCGTAGCTATAGGTACTCGTTCATGGATGGGTACTCAGGGTATAACCAAATCCCTATGGATAGATAAGATAAAGAAAAAACCACATTTATTACACAATGGGGCATTTATTGTTACCGTGTCATGCCATTCGGGCTAAAGAATGATGGGGCAACTTATCAGCGTGCCATGGTGGCACTCTTCCATGATATGATGCATAAAGAACTTGAAGTACAAGTGGATGATATGGTAGCTAAATCTTCTGAGGGAGAAAGCCATGTTATGGTGTTAAGAAAGCTGTTTGAAAGGCTACACAAGTACAAGCTACGACTAAATCCTAACAAATGCATCTTTGGGGCTTTATCTGAAAAATTGTTGGACTTCATTGTTAGCCAAAAAGGGATTGCAGTAGATCCAGACAAAGCAATACGGGAAATGCCCCCTCCTCAAACAGAAAAGGAAGTTTGAAGCTTTTTGGGGCGACTGAATTACATTGCACGATTCATTGCCAACCTGACTGCAACTTGTGAGCCGATATTCAAGCTTTAAAGAAGAACTGCACAAGGAAGTGGGATGAAGATTGCTAGCAGGCATTTGATAGAATCAAGGATTATTTGCTAAATCCCCCAATTTCGGTTACTCCTGTACCAGGACGACCTTTAGTTTTGTATTTGACAATACGACCAAACTCCATAGGAACCATGCTGGGGCAACAAGATGCATCTAAGCGAAGAGAACAAGCGATCTATTACTTGAGCAAGAAGTTTAATGATTGTGAGTCGCGTTACCAGATGATCGAGCGAACTTGTTGTGGTTTAGTCTGGGCTACAAGGAGGTTGAGGTAATACATGCTTTACTACACCACTTGGTTAATTTCTAGAGTAGACCCACTCAAGTACATCTTTGAAAGCCCACATGTAGCTGGAAGAGTCTCTAAGTGGCAAGTAATATTGTATGAATATGATATAAGATACGTCATTCAAAAATCTGTCAAGGGTGGTACGATGCATATCACTTAGCGAAAAACCCCATAGATGAATGCCAGCTACTAGATTTCAAATTTCCAGATGAAGACATATGTGCTACAGAGGATCCGATCGAGGAAAGCAAATAGAAGGGGTGGGAAATGTATTTTGATAGGGCAGTAAACATGCATGGCAATGGTGTAGGGGCAGTAATCATATACCCAGATGGAAAGCAATTTCCGATTGCTATAAAGTTAGGATTTGACTGCACCAATAACATGACAGAATATGAAGCTTGTATTAATGGTCTCCAGGCTGCCATAGATCTTGGGATAAAAAACCTAAATGTCTATGGTGACTCAGCTCTCATAATTTATCAGGTGACTGGTGAATGGCGTACTAAAGACCCAAAGTTGATCCCTTATCAAGAGTATTTGATAGAGTTGATCAAAAACTTTGAAGTAATCAATTTTCATCACATGGTTAGAGAAAAGAATCGCTTCACTGATGCGTTAGCTATTTTGGCAGCTATGATCCAACTTGATTGTGGGGTCTAAGTTCAACCAATACAGATTGAAACTAGAAGATCACCAGCATTTTGCTTCAATATTGGAAGAGAACACGACGAGCAACCTTGGTACCATAGTATTAAGATGTATATGGAGCATGGTACTTACCCTCCAGACGCAACACATAATGAAAAGAAGACCATCCGGAGATTGGCCATGGGCTTTTTTATTTGTAATAACGTCCTATATAAGAGAAGCTTTGATGGGACATTGCTACGCTGTGTAGACATGAGGGAGGCGCACAAGATTATGGCAGAGATCCATGAAGGCGTATACGATACACATGCAAATAGCCACTCATTAACTAAACAAGCTCAAAGATCTGGTTACTACTGGATAACTATAGAGAAGGATTGTATCAATTATGTTAGAAAGTGTCATAAGTGCCAGATATATGCCAACAAAGCTAACGCCCCTCCAACTATAATGCATAGTCTCGTATCTCCATGGCCATTCTCCATGTGGGGAATAGATGTCATTGGGCCGATTAACCCAAAAGCCTCAAATGGTCATCGTTTCATCCTCGTTGCTATTGACTATTTCACTAAGTGGGTAGAAGCCAATTCCTTTGCTAGTATTATTCAGAAGGCCTTCATCAAATTCTTAAAGGCCAATGTCATCTGTAGATATGGGTTACCAAAGAGGATCATAACTGATAATGCACCAAACCTCAACGGGGCAACAATTAAAGAATTATGTGATCAGTTCAAGAACAAACATCATAATTCTGCACCATATAGGCCACAGATGAATGGTGCAGTTGAGGTAGCCAATAAGAATATTAAGAAGATCCTCAGCAAAATGACAGTGACCTATAAGGACTGGCACGAAATGCTTCCATATGCATTACACGGATACCGTACCACAATGCGTACTTCAACTGGGGCAACCCCTTACTCTTTAGTTTATGGCATGGAGGCTATTACTCCAATTAAGGTGGAAATACCATCCCTGAGAATCTTGGCTGAATCAGACCTAGATGAAAGCGAATGGATACGTTCTCAATTTGAACAATTAAATATGATTGAAGAAAAAAGGCTCATAGCCATATGTCATGGGCAGTTATATCAATCACGAGTGGCAAGGGCCTTTAATAAGAAACTACGACCCAGGTGGTTTAAAGTAGGAGACCTAGTCCTCAAGAAGATCCTCCCAAATCAAGAAGATGATAGAGGTAAATGGGCTCCGAACTATGAAGGCCCATATGTTGTTAAGCAAGCTTTCTCTGGTGGGGCATTGATATTGACAAACATGAATGGCCAAGATCTACCAAGGCCAATCAATTCAGATGCTGTAAAGAAATACTATGAGTAAAGAAAAAAAAGCTCGCTAAGTTGAAAACCCGAAAGGGCAGCTTAGGCAAAAGTTTGAGCAAAACAAAAAAGGGGCTCGCTAAGTTGAAAACCCGAAAGGGCGGCTTAGGCAGAAATTGGAGCAAAAAAAAAACAAGAAGAAGCTCGCTAAGTTGAAATCCCGAAAGGGCGGCTTAGGCAAAAGTTAGAGCAAGAAAAAAAAGCTCGCTAAGTTGAAATCCCGAAAGGGCGGCTTAGGCAAAAGTTAGAGCAATAAAAAAAAGGCTCGCTAAGTTGAAAACCCGAAAGGGCGGCTTAGGCAAAAGTTAGAGCAAAAAAAAAAACGCTCGCTAAGTTGAAAACCCGAAAGGGCGGCTTAGGCAAAAGTTAGAGCAAGAAAAAAAAGGCTCGCTAAGTTGAAAACCCGAAAGGGCGGCTTAGGCAAAATTTAGAGCAAAAAAAAAAGGGAACTGTTAAGTCAAAAACCTGAAAGGGCGGGTTAAACAAATATCGAAGAAGGTTATCAGTCCTAGCCCCATGACTCTCTTTACTTGTCTATTTGGAAGACTCCATAATCATTCATCGAAAAGTGCATATCTCTGGCAATTAAGCACGGCACCATCAGGGGGACTACACGGAACTAAAAGCGAAGGACCTCCTAATAACATCACATCTACACCAATATATGATCATCATTATGCATCCACTTAAATATTGGAAGATCATTTCTTTTAAATGAATCTTCATCCTTAGTATATCTTTCCCTTCTATCGCATGTCAAACTTTGTGCCATGATTTGTATAAGGGTAACTATTTTTAATGAAAGCACAACTTTTGTTTGGATAAACACTCACGTTGATATACATGGTGTCCTCTACTCCCAGTTAACTTGTGCAATTTCAGGATCATTAGCGAAGGTCCCAACTAGAATTTTTGTTGTGGGGTCAAACAGTTGATAAAGGGACACAATCTAAACTAAGGGTTCTAGGCTATGGCATCTATGTTAATCTCATTATACACATCTTCATACCTCCGACAAGACTGCGCAAGTAACGGGGTACTGGTTAGGCACCTAGACGAAGAAGGAGCAATATCACCTGCCAGGCTATTCTTTAACACCACAATTATTGCACTCATTCTCATTAGCATGTCATCACCTCCATTATCAACATCATTATCATCATCATCACTACTATAATCATCATCATCATCATCATCATTAGCATTATCATTGTATTCATCATCCTCATTAGGATTCTATCATCACTGTCATCATCATTATTAGTGTCATCACCTCCATCATGACATCACTATTTTGATATTCCCTTCATTATTATGGCCATTATCATCCTCTTTATCATCATCATTGTCATCATCAATGTCATCATCTTCATAAGCACTACTCCAAGGGGCATCATATGTTCATAGCACCCTTTCAAAGCCCTGTACCGGCAGGCACCTTCAAAGCCCAGTAACGGCTGTCACCCTTTCAAAGCCCTGTACCGGCAGGTACCCTCAAAGCCCAGTAACGGCTGGCACCCTTTCAAAGCCCTGTACTGGCAGGCACCCTCAAAGCCCAGTAACGGCTGGCACCCTTTCAAAGCCCTGTACCGGCAGGCACCCTCAAAGCCCAGTAACGGCTGGCACCCTTTCAAAGCCCTGTACCGGCAGGCACCCTCAAAGCCCAGTAACGGCTGGCACCTTTTCAAAGCCCTGTACCGGCAGGCACCCTCAAAGCCCAGTAACGGCTACCACCCTAAAGCCCAGTAACGGCTGGCACCCTTTCAAAGCCCTGTACCGGCAGGCACCCTCAAAGCCCAGTAACGGCTGGCACCCTTTCAAAGCCCTGTACCGGCAGGCACCCTCAAAGCCCAGTAACGGCTGGCACCCTTTCAAAGCCCTGTACCGACAGGCGCCCTCAAAGCCCAGTAACGGCTGGCACCCTTTCAAAGCCCTGTACCGACAGGCGCCCTCAAAGCCCAGTAACGGCTGGCACCCTTTCAAAGCCCTGTACCGGCAGGCGCCCTCAAAGCCCAGTAACGGCTGGCACTTTTTTCAAAGCCCTGTAACGGCAGGCACCCTCAAAGCCCAGTAACGGCTGGCGCCCTTTCAAAGCCCTGTACAGACAGGCACCCTCAAAGTCCAGTAACGGCTGGCACAATTCTTTTAAAGCCCTATAACGGCAGGCACTATTCTTTCAAAGTCCTGTATCAGCAGGCACCCTCAAAGCCCAGTAACGGCTGGCACAATTCTTTTAAAGCCCTGTAACGGCAGGCACTATTCTTTCAAAGTCCTGACCAACAGGCACCCTCAAAGCCCAGTAACGGCTGGCACAATTCTTTTAAAGCCCTGTAACGGCAGGCACTATTCTTTCAAAGCCCTGTATCCGCAGGCACTCTCAAAGCCCAGTACCGGCTGGCACAATTCTTTTACGCCCCACCAAAGTCCTATGCTACTAGGCGCTTCACTTCCATTCCAGATAATCATCTATCTCGACTTGCGTTCTTCTCCCCTATGAACCAAGTAAAGAGGGGCATGGACACTGTATTTTATCCAAACCCTCTTTGGTTCCAAGGGGGCACCTTGTTCTCTGGCCGGACAAAATACGTGTTCTTATCTTTACTTGCTTCATAGATGAGAATCTCACTTTTCTCAGCTACGAAACAAGTAAAGAGGGGCAACTGTGAACACCCTATTTTGTCCGGGCCCCACTAAAAAATACAAAAATAATTGATAATGATTGGTGTCCAAATTGGCAATCATCATTGAAAGAAAAAAATTTAAAAAAAATGAAAATAAGAAAAAATAAGGAAATCCTCCTATTGATGATGATCGGTGTCTAAATAGGCAATCATCATTGAAAGGGAAAAATTTTAAAAAAAAGAAAATTAAAATAAATCCCTTAATTGATATGATTGGCATTGTCATTCATTAAGGGAAAATAATAAATAAAAAAAAAATGAAAAATAAAAAATAAAAAAAATCTCATTTATGTTGATAGGTTTAAATTAGGAAGTTACTTGTGGGGAGAATAATGAAAAAAAAGATTAAAATAAATCCCTTAATTGATATGATTGGCATTGTCATTCATTAAGGGAAAATAATAAATAAATAAAAACGAAAAATAAAAAATAAAAAAATCTCATTTATGTTGATAGGTTTAAATTAGGAAGTTACTTGTGGGGAGAATAATGAAAAAAAGATTAAAAACGAAAAATCTCCACTAATGGTAATTAGGTCAAGTTAGGAAGTTTTATCAATAGAAAATACAAAAAATAAAAAAAAACGAAAAAAAAAAATCTCCATTGATGGTGATTGGGTTAAGTTAGGTAGTTCTTAACATAAAATACAAAAAAATCAAAAAAACGAAAAATAAAATAAAAAAAATAAAAAAGGGAGCATTTATGAAGAAAACCCTACCTTGAGACTATAAATAGGAGTGCAAGGGTTAAAGCAAAGGGGACAGAAATTTTGGAAGAATTTTGGGAGAGCAAGGAGATAAGGTCAGTGGTTAAGTTTTCATCATTTTCTTTGATTTCACTTTTACATCTCGTTTTTCTCTCTTTCATCTAATATCCCTTGGTTCATGCTTACTTCATCATTCATGCACTATGACTTTATCCAATAGTGTTTTAGCTCATTGTGGTCTTGTGGATTTGCATTTTATTGTCCAACTGAATTATCTCATACATAGGCAAGAGATAGCTGTCTTATTTTCTTATGATATTAGGTGTTATGCTTAATAAATATAGATAATATAATTGTACTTGCCTCTTGTTTATTATGTGGTTCTATCACCCTATCTCTTATTGTAGCGGGTTCAAAGGATAAGGTACGCATAAATCTCCTCACTTTTGACTTCTTTTTTTGTTTAAATTGTGCTACTTTTCTTTTTTTTCTTTTTTCTTCTTAATCCCTTTCTTAGGTCCTCTTTCAAAAAGAAAAAGAAAAAAAATATTTTGACACATTTTGATAAATGAAAATAAAATGGAAAAACTCTCTTTTACAAGAAAAAAAAACGTTTTTTGAAAAAAAAAAGTAAAAAACACAAACCCAACAAAAAAAAGATATTTTTCTCAAATAAATTAAATAAACATTTTTCTAAAAATCACCAACCAAGTGACACGCTTTTCTACCCCTCGAACTACGTGGGCTTTGATCCCTCTAAAGGGTACGTAGGCCCTAGGTTTTTATCCTAGGTCAAGTCCAATTTTGTAAATAAATATATTTTTTCTATTTTCTTGTTGTAAATAAATGTTATTTTTTTTAAAATAAATATATTTTTTCTTATTTTCTTTTTGTAAATAAATGTTCCTTATTTTTTTTTCCTTTAGTTTTTCATTTATTTTTGTCTTTATTTGGGTAATTATAATAAAGTTAAAGGCCATAGTATTTTTAAATAATTAACTTAGGGTAATCATTCTCATGAATGGGTGTTGTGGGGTGCCTAACACCTTCCCCACACACAATCGACTCCCGAACCCTAAATGGTTTTTGTAGATCAGTTTCCATTTTTAAAAAGGTTTCCAAAATTATCCTTTTTTCTAAAATTTTGGTGGCGGCTCCATGTTTTTCTAATTTCCAGGCGCTACAATAATAAAATAGAGCACAAAGAGTATATTGATCGATATGTGATTCTTGTTCTCAGTTGTTTTGTTTTGTTCTTTGAATGCTCCATATATATAGAGATTTATGGTGTCTATTAGAAGCATTTCAAACATGTCCATTAGAATCACGTAGCTACTATTGACCATTATTTAATTTTGAAAACTATCCGTTTGCGGTAGGTGAGTGTTCGGACGATATCTTTAACTTAGCACTTATGGCATGATCTCTTCATTGTTTTCTCTACAAATGTACTTAGAATACTAATATAATGAATAGTGAATCATATAGAAAACAAATCATTAAACATTGGATTAAAATCATGTTTTCTAGACTTTATTACTCGAATGATCTTGCTCAATACTTGAGCAGTCCCTTGAGTAATCTCATTAAGAATTAGGCAAAGAATAAGTCAATGTTTTCTTACCATGTTACTCAATTAAGCCTTCAAGTAATCTTTTCAATAATAACTGGCAAACAAGGTTACTTGAGTGATCCCTCGAGTAAGCATCTATTTTCTTCACAGGTTACTTGAGTGATCCCTCAAGTAAATTTATAATAAGTTTGCAGATTACTCAATTACTCCCTCAAGTAACAACATCAAATTCTTGGCTGAGAGTACCTGTGCTTTACTTAGCTGACTACTCGAGTGATCCCTCGAGTAATACTTCAGATAACTTTGCATATTACTCGAGTGGCCCGTCAGTAAATAGTTTTCTCAAATGGTTACTAGAGTGGCTACTCAAGTAATGCCTTTTCTCATGTTTTTACTCGAGTAATGGTTCATATAACTTTCCAGATTACTCGAGTGACCCCCTCGAGTGACTTCTTCCAAATTTTGGCAGTGCCCCTCTAGAACATTTTCTCCAACATTATCGAGTACTCACTTGAGTAACAGAGTTCATTACTCGAGTGTTCACTCCAGTAAACCTTTAAAAAATCTACCAGTGATATTTTTCTTGTGCCCTGTCTCTCAGTTCTTTTTCATTACTCGAATGCTTACTTCAAGTAAAGCTTTTGTCTGCTATTTAGTTACTTTGTTCAAATTCTTTTTTTTGTTATCAAATCCTTTTATATTGTTGATCCAATCTTTGTTATCATCAAAACACATGGGATCTAACATTCTCTCCCTTTTAATGATGACAAAACTTGGTGATTTTGAACAAAATTTTTGAAATTGAGTTTTTAAACATATGCTTCTTAAATACTTTTCATATGAAATCTTTTGTTCAATTAAACTTGAAAACTCTTTTGAAATAGCTTAGTAAAGATCTTTTCAAATGATCTTGAAAAAATTGAATTTTTGTTCTTGTTTACTTGTTCACCTTGCATACACAATCGAAAACTCATTAGTCCCATAATGCAATATGACTTGAATGAAATTTAACTTTAATGGCATAAAGAAGAAAATTGCATAAAGAAGAATTCATTACATAATCAAACTTAGAATTCAAAGTTAAAAGCTCCCTAAAGCCCTGTACACCAAAATCCCCTTTACATACATTTACTCAACCATTGATCACAAAATTACTCAGGCCCTTCTCCCTCTTTTTGTCTTCATCACAAGGGTGTAATCAATCATGAGGAGGAGTAGATGGCTTAGCTGCTGAGATAGGAGTGACAGGAAATGCTAAAGATTCATTTGAGCCATTCAAATTGGAAGAATCTGAAGGTGATGGTTCAAGTTCAGGAAGGTTCACTGGGGGTACTTTAGGATTTTCTGGAGGGTTTTGAGGTTGAAATGGAACTAGAGAAGTAATCTCTACCTCCTATGTAGCAACAGGTGAAGACACAACCACCTCCTCAGTGCGTGCAGGTGAGGCAATAGGAGAAGGTATTGACTCAGGCTAAACTGGCTGAGCTGGATCATCAGTGGTGATGTGGATTGGCTCGGATGTGTTAGGGTCAGGTATAGAGAACAGAAGATTACTGGGTCCAATCTCAGAGGGTCTATGCTCAGTAGGAATAAGAGAAGGAATAGGCTTAGAAGGGCTAGGTTTAAAAGGTCTAGGTTCAAAGGCTGGTACTGGCTCAAGAATAAATGAGGGCATAGAAGAACTAGGAGTAGGGGAGCCAGATGCCATAGCATCAAGTCTGGAAACAATTGATCTCAGAAGTTCACCTTGGGCACGTTGTTCAGCCAACATCTCTTCATGCCTCTTATCCATCCTATCCACAAGTTGACCCATTTTCTTATTCATGTAGGTTATCAACTTTGTATTGGTATTGGCAATGTAGATATAGAAACCCTTTAGACTGTTGTCCATGAAAGTTTGCATTGAGGTACCAAAGAAAGAAAGAGAGGATGTGTTAGCTGGAGTAGAAGACTATGTGTCATTCATTCGACTTGTTGCAGTTTCAGTCTTCTTTTTCTTGGGACTTGCTTCTAGAGGAGTCTTCAGGGGAATATCAATATTCAACTTCCCAATTTGATTTCTCCTAACTGGTGTTATCCTCTCAATTGGCTCCTTACTCTCCAAATATCATATCTTGTTCTTGTTCAAGAATAGAGATATAAGTTGAGGATAAGGCATTGGAGTAGTAGGTTTCCCTTCAAACCTATATCGCTTGATCTCAGATAAGATATATTATCCCAAGTTCTTTGTTCTTTGAGGAGTACTGAGGCAAATTTTCTAAAGTCCCCCTCAATGAAATGAGTGTAGTTGTTGGCTTTGTTCACCATGGCTCTCAAATAGATATACCATAGGACTCTGTGAAAATCACTCATATCACTCCGATTGAAATTGAGGGTTCCCACAATCTCACTAGGTCTTAGGATAGAGAACAATTGGTTTGAATCAAGATTAGGATAGTTGTCATCAGGAGGATCTTCTATCCCTAACCAGGTATTGATTCTGGAAGGTGATATTAGAATTCTCGGTCGTCTAACCTTAGAAGTCATTCTTCTTCCACAGACTTTCTAATAGGATCATTTATGGGCTCTAGATTGCAATAAAAATGCCTCACAACTTGTGTGCAAAATGGGAGTTTAATAGACAGCTAGGGCATATAGGAATCAAGATAAGGACTCAAGTTGAATTTCAATACCTCTTGAAGAACCTTGTAGTCAATATAGTGCATCTTGCACACATTTCTTCTTACAAAGTGACTCAGGTACTTCTGAGATTTCTCAAGCTTGCTCACATTGAATCCCTATGGAGGGAATGTGATTTCTTCATCCCTTTCTTTTTGTTGCTTTGAAGATTGCCCTTTTTTTGCTCCCTTAGATGAATAGTTTCCTCTAGAATTTTTCCATGACCTTTTTAATCTTCTCATCATACTTTTCTTTTTAAATGATTTGGGAGAAAATGTAGGTGTATCGGATGAGTCAGAAGGAGGAGGAGATGGCTCTTTTGTTGCTTTACCTCTTCCTGGAGGTGTACTCTTCTTGGTTTGACCTCTTGTGGCCACTGGTTCCTTAATGACAACCCTTTTCACCTTAGGCTTAGCTTGCAGCATGGTCTTTACTTTTGGTTTGGGAGAGAGTTTTCTTTTCTTGGTGGGAGGAGAGGAAAGTGGATCACAAGGTTGATATGGTTCAGAGGACTGAGAAGGAGTGTTAAGATTGAGAGTTTTTGTCCTCACCATTTTGATTTGTGAGAACTAAGATTTTCTGGAAAAATAGGGTTGATAGTAGCGAGAGTAGGGCACAGGAATCTGAGCAATCTGGGAGGTTTTAGTAAGCAAGAATCAATGGGTTTTGATGCAAATAAGAAGAGAAAATGATTGTGAAAAATTTTTGTGAGAGCACCAGGAGAAACACTCGAGGAGATTTTGTGAAGAATGACCAAGTAGCGACTGAAATAGCCCTAAATCCTAACACCACTCGAGGGCTTACTCGAGTGATCATACCATAAATTTCAAAATATAGTAAATTCAAGTGCGTACTTGGCATGAATAATATTATAATTACCCATGTATATTCCCTTGATCATTTGATGGATCTTTAGGACAAATTTGAGCTGAGACTTAGCAAATTTATGATCTGCAACCAGGTTCACTCGAGGGCTCACCCGAGTAATCTGTCTCTTCACACTATGACTATTCATTTCCAACCATTATGGTGTTTCTTTTTGAATTCCCTTTGAATGAATGCTTTACTGTCATATTTTTCATGCATTACTCGAGTGGTTACTCGAGTAATCTATCCAGTTACTTCACGGTGTCACTCCAGTAATACTAGTTACTTGAAGTTGTCCCTCCAGTAATAATGTTCTTTGTTGACCTCTACTTTTCATACTCCAAAACAAAATATCAAAAACCTGCAAAACAAATTGCTAGAATTTCCGATGCTAAAGTTAGTAATAATCAAAACATCAATAAATAACATTATCTAACATTTTGTAAATACTAAATAACTTACAATTCATTGGGATTTACCATTCCCAATTCCTTCTAATACACAAGAATTGATCTTTTGCAAGAGGTTTTGTGAAAATATCAGCTAGTTGATGATGAGTTTAAATGAATATCACTTTAACATCTTTCTTCTGGACATGATCTCTGATAAAGTGATGTCTAACATCAATATGCTTGGTTCTAGAATGTTGAATTGGATTCTTTGCTAAGCTTATCGTGCTAGTGTTGTCACAGTAGATTGGTATCTCCTTTAGATAAATACCAAGATTTTGTAATTGTTGCTTCAGCCATAATACTTGTGCACAACAACTTGATGTTGCAACATACTTAGCTTCTGTTGACGAAAGAGACATTATATTTTGTTTCTTGCTAAACCATGATACATGTGAACCTCCAAGAAACCGGCCTTATCCACTAGTACTCTTTCTGTCTGTTTTGTATCCTCTATGATCATAATCTGAGTATGCAACTAGATATTTACTTCTTCCTTTAGGATACCAGAGACCTAATTCTGCCGTTTCAGCAAGATATCAGAAGATACGTTTGACGGTATTAGCATGTGACTCCTTTGGTGTAGATTGATATCTTGCACACATACTCACACTGAATTGAATGTCAGGTCTGCTTGTAGTGAGATAGAGTAATGATCCAATCATTCCTCTATATTTTGTGATATTGTAATCTTTTCCTTTGACATCCGCATCAAGAAATGTGGTTGAGCTCATGGGTGTGTCCATTCCATTTACCTCATCTGTAACCCCCTTCCTTAATTATAGTAATTATAATTTGAGAGTGTGTAATTAAATGGTTTGGAGACCGTCAGATAATTTAAAACTCATTTTAAACTCCCACACTGTAGTAGTGTTTTCACAAATTTTTTCAAAACTTCATCCCTATCCTAGTCTCAAGTTCAAATATCGAATATAATTACTTATACAGTTAAATCACATTTATATATATCAGAGTGTATAGCCAAATTCCCGGCAACTCCCGGGTTTCATACATATATAAACTAAGGGTTATAAGTTCCAACTAGGGGATTACATGATCAAAATCAAACATAATATTTACATCCCAAAAACAATTTACTATAATCCCTTTCCAAAAGAGATAACCAACAATCCAAAATAACATCCCTACAAAGTCCTAAACGCTCTTGGTTATACGCTTCTCCTTGGAGCCACTTGCCCTGTCTGGAATATTAGTTAATGAAAAGAATGAGATTCAAAAGAATCCCAGTAGTAACAAATCATTCACACAATATATAAACATATAGCATGTAAGCAACCATTAATAGCAGCATCAACAACAACACAATGCCACATAGCTTTCATCACAACGACAACACTCATGGCTGTATACATAATCATGACAGCTTTTGTTGTATAACGCCAGCTCATACTGGATAACGACAACTTTTGCTATATAATGCCAGCTTATGCTGGATAACGATAGCTCTCGCTGTATAATGCAAGCTCACGCTGGATAACGACAGCTATCATCAGCTGTATAGGCAGCAGCATCAGATATTATCACAAAACAATAATACACACACATACAATACATTTACACGTAGCATAAGAGAAGAGTCACTACCTTGTTTTTTCCTGACGTGCGCCGACACAAGTTGTTTACAATTAGGACAAATGTCGAACCCTATAAACCAAAGTCAAGGACGACAGGTTATTCTCTATTCTAAATTCTCACCTTCAGAACACCTAAAGTTAGTTATCACTTGGACTCTTTAGGTGGCTACTAGAAGCCTAGACACATGCTTAAAGAGTTGGGAAGTACTATCTCAAAGACCACCTTTTAATGTCTTCATAAAACGTGACGTTTCCGTCTTCCGACTTGGTCCTAAAATATTAAATGTTCAGGAAATAGGTCATAACCTATCCAAGTATCATGTTAGACTCTTCCATAGTGTTTCTTGTGATTACATTAGCCTATGGTGAAAATTTACCAAAATGGCCCCGGACCCTAGCCGGCCCCCGTACCCGGTTCGGTTGTACTTTTGCCAAAATTTTGACATAGGCTATTCTGGCATATTTTCATCCAAGAAATCCTTTTTCGAACTCGAAATTACCAAATTCATTGTCAAATTATAAAAATACCCTTGACATCCCACTTTAAAGGTTTCAGGGGCATTTTTCGTAATTATGCTTTTTCAGCCTTTTCCGAAAAAGTGACCAACTGTAACCCCACCTAATTTTTGCTCCTAAACCCAATGGAACCATCAAATCATTGCAAATCCAACTCTAAGATCCATTTCTAGAGCTAGCCGAAATTTATGAGTTCGCCAGGAAAAATCGGGGTTCTATGATTTCGGCTGAGTAAACCGGTCCTTTCTACTTCTAACCACTTTATTGACTATTCCATTAGGTTACAACTAACATTTAGCACCAATTTGGGCAGCATAACAACCCTCATAACCCATTTTCCATTTTTACGCACAAAGATAATCCGGCGAAATTTCATCGATTAAATTGTCCACAACAACGAGAATAGTTAATATACAAGAGTTTGGAAGTTACCCCAAGCTCCCATTAGCTTTCCCTTGACTTGGCTAAACCCTAGCTGTTTCTAACACCAAAAGAGGAGCTTCCAAACCTTAAAAAACATAAAGGAGTATCTTAGGATCGAAGGTATACGTGTTAGGAACTAGATCGTCAGAGAAATTAGCTTATCTTGCGAGTTCTCTTCTCCTTTTCTTTCTAAACTCTCTCAACTATTCTATCTCTATTTCAGCTGTTATGTGCATCTGATATGGCTGAAGGAAGGTGACGGATAATGTTTTATATCATATATTATATGATATTTAATAATTAAATTAATTTCCAACAATTTCATATTTTTCAGAAATTCTGGCAGATTTTTGCCCAAACTTTGAAAAATCATAACTAATTCTAGAAAAATCAAAATGGAGTGATTCCAAAGCCTATAGAACCCTTATTGAGTCTAATATTAAGGAAAAATATAGAATTTTGCTACCTAGAACCACAAAATTCCATGAATTTTAATCTTTACTGCTGTTCGAGAAAATAATCAATTTTGTTGGGTAAACTTCAAAAATTCATAACTCTTAGCTCACAAATCGAAATGACACATATTATATGTCCATTTTGAAGCTTGACATGTGCAAATTATGACTAGAAAGTTTCAGAATTTTTAGATACCATTTGCCTATTCAAAATATCCATACAAACCAACTGCCCTGCATAGAATTACACTTAACAGTTTTTCAAATTTTCTACCAATGTGTCCAATGGCTCCAAAATCAACAATCAAATCTATTCCCACACAATTTTTCACAAGGAAACCATTAGGCCTGCTGGAATCGTCATGAAGAATGGAGCGGTATGTGCCATTTCATGTAAATCTAAGACATTGACCAAACTTTCGTTCTTTTGACCTCAAATTAGCCCAAATAGTGTAAGTGGCCATTCAGTGCCCAAACAGAAGAATTTGGAAACAATGCAAGGCTTCCTAAAATCCTCATTAAAAATGAAGTGGGTATGTGGGGTTTCATGTAAATCTGAGACTTTGACCAAAGTTTCATTCTGTTGATCTCAAATTAGCCCAATCGCTTATGTGGCCATTAAGGTCCCAATCGGACAAATCTAGCAATAATGTTAGGCATTCTGGAATCTTCAAAAAAAGAAGAAGAATGGGTATGTGATTTTTCATGCTAATCCGAGACATTATCCACACTTTCAATCTTTGAACCACAAATTAGCCCAAATTTCTTGTGACCATTTAGGGCCCAAACGAATGAATCTGGCAACAATATTAGGCATTCTGGAATCCTGATAAAAAATGGAGTGGGTATGTGGGTATTCACAGAAATCTGAGATGTTAACCAAACTTTCATTTTTTTGACTGCAAATTAGCCCAAATTGCTTATGTGGCTGTTTAGGGGCCAAACCGTTGAATATGGCAACAAAGTTAGGCATTCTAGAATCCTGATAAAAACTGGAGTAGGCCGTGGGTTTTCATGAAAATCTGAGATGATGGCCAAACTATCTTTATTTAGACCTCAAATTAGCCCAAATCGCTTTTGTGGCCATTTAGGGCCTAAATGGATGAATCTGAAAATAATGTTTGGCATTTTAGGATCCTCATGAAAAATGGAGTGGTATGTATATTTTCATGTAAATCTTACAGGTTGACATCAAATTAGCATAAATAGAGTATGTGGCCATTTATGGCCCAAATAGATGAATCTTACAACAATGTTAGGCAATTTGGAATTCTCATGAAATTGGGGTAGGTATGTGGGTTTTCACGGAAAACTGAGATGTTAACCAAACTTTTATTATTTTAACCTTAAATTAGCCTAAATGGCTTATGTTTCCGTTCAAACTCCAAACGGATAACTTTGGTAACAATATTACACGCGTTGGAATACTTATGAAAAATAGAGTGATATGTGTGCTTTCACGCAAATTCAAAATATTGAACAAACTTTTATTATTTTAACCTCAAATTAGCCCAAATCGCTTATGTGGTCGTTCAGGTCCCAAATGGATGAATCTAGTAAAGACTATTAGGCTTTCTCAAATCCATATGAAAAATGGAGTGTGTGTTGGAAATTGTGCCCAAAGAACCAATCATTATACTTTGAACCTTTTTAATTTAATGAAATTTCTCCAATTTGTTATCATATTATTTGCATGTTAACTGTGATAATTGTATCCTTGGATAAATCATAAAGATTATCCTAAAATGTCCCTGGTCATTCATCTATACGGGAGCAGAGATGAAACAAGACCAGTATGACTTTGATAAGATATGGAGATATGAATCAAAGTCTTAAGCACTTGTAAGTGTACAAGGTGCTGGACTGACCCACTATAAGAAAGCTACATGGATCAAGTCATTATGATTTCTCATGTATAACCACGTCATAATGCCCTTTGACCTGAGGTCATCATGGATTCCTACATAAGAGTTGTTAAGCTTTGAACTAGTCAAAAGTCACTTTTGACCGGGTGATGATAAAGGCTACGATTGGACTTGGTGGTTTTTCATGTAGAGGAATATGAATGATCAAGATGGAATTTGTCCCTCACATTAGTAGAGAGATATTACTGGGCCCCTCGATGAGTGAGTCTGAGAAATGCATGGGCATTTTACGATGGAAAGGAGTTTCCATTTCTATTGTTAGACTACTCAGGATTCGAGAAAGTAATGGTTAGGAACAAGAGGATGACATTATCCATGCCTCATTGTTGACCAATATATTGTGTGACAAAAGGGATGTGACGTGGTTGTATGACAGGTTGTATCGTATTATAGAAAAATTTGTTAATAATTATATATATATATATATATATATATATATATATATGTATTTTCAAAATACATATTAAATGTATATATATATTATGATATTATTATATTGTGTTAGTTTTAAATTTAATTTTATTAATATAAATTAGATTTAATGACTAACATGATGGAGATATAATATCTCAGATTTAATTTATGAAGATAAATTAAATCTAATGATTCTTTATTTGGATTAAATAAATTGGTTAAATTAAAATTATTAGGTAGATTTAATTTAAACTGAATTTATTTAATTAGCTCATCAAGATAATTAATTGTTAATTAATTTTGGAATTAATAAAGATTAATTTTGAAATTCAAACATAGCCCTCATAGGTTATAAACTTGATAGAGCATATAGACTCTGACACGCATGAGAATTT
The DNA here is from genome assembly GCA_963210345.1 of Inga oerstediana. Classification (NCBI taxonomy): domain Eukaryota; kingdom Viridiplantae; phylum Streptophyta; class Magnoliopsida; order Fabales; family Fabaceae; genus Inga; species Inga oerstediana. The sequence goes on along the minus strand of OY723410.1, from coordinate 40,590,168 downwards.
AGAGCCACAAGGGAAACCCTGTGAGACATTGGAGGTGCTAGCACGCCGTCTCTGTTGGAGAGCATTCAAGTGGACACCGGTAAAGGGAGCAGACCTAACATGTTGGCTCCTAGAGATTGAAACGCTGAATTTGAAAAGATTTCTAACTCGGTTTAAACACTGTTGATAGATCCTCGATTAGGATCAGCGAAATTTTTTTTAAATTCTTCCACTATGCCTCCAAATCCTTACAGTGTGTGTGTGGCTTTTCACGCTAATATGAGACTTTGACCAAACGTTTATTCTTTTGACCTTAAATTAGCCCAAATCGCTTCTCTGACCATTCAGGTTCCAATCGGATGAATCAAGGAATAATGCTAGGCATTCTGGAATCCTTATGAAAAATAGAGTGGGTCTGTCATTTTTCATGCTAATCTGAGACGTTGACGAAACTTTCATTCTTTTCACCTAAAATTAGCCCAAATTGCTTATGTGGCAGTTCAAGGTGAAAACAGATGAATCAGGCAATAATATTAGGCATTCTGGAATCCTTATAAAATATAGTATAGGTATATATGTTTTCACGTAAATCAGACATGTTGACCAAATGTTCATTCTGTTGACATCAAATTAGCCCAAATAGTGTATATAGCCGTTCAGGACTTAAACAAATGAATCTTGCAACAATGTTACTCAGTTTGGAATTATCATGCAAATGAGTTGGTATGTGGGTTTCACTCAAAACTAAAATCTTAACCAAACTTTCATTCTTCTGACCTCGAATTAGCCTAAATCTCTTTTGTGGCTGTTTAGGTCATAATCGGATGAATCTGGCATTAATGTTAGGCATTTTGAAATCCTCATGAAAACTAGAATGGCTGCGTGAGTTTTCATGCTAATTCGAGACATTGACGAAACTTTCATTTTTTTGACCTCAAATGAGCCCAAATCATGAATGTGGCCGTTCAGGGGAAAACGGATGAATCTAGCAACAATGTTAGGCACTCTTGAATCCTCATGAAAAATGGAGTGGGCTTGTGCGTTTTCACTGAAATCTTAGACGTTGACCAAACTTTCATTCTTTTAATCTCAAATTAGCCCAAATCGTGTATTTGGCCGTGTAAAAGCCCATATGGATGAATTTGGAGGCAATACTGGGTATTCTAGAATCGTCAATAAAAGTGGAGTATGTATATAGGTTTTCACACAAATCCAAGACGTTAACCAAACTTTAATTCTTTTGACCTCGAATTACCATAAATTGCTATGTGTTATTCAAGGCCCAACCGAATGAATCTCAACAATGTTAGGCTTTGTAGAATTGCCATGAAAAATGGAGTGGGTATGCGGGTTTACACGTAAATATGAGATACTGACCAAACTTTCTTTATTTTTACCTCAAATTAGTGTAAATTGCTTATATGAAAAGTCAGGGCTCAAATGGATGAATCTCACAACAATGTTAGGCATTTTAGAATCCTCATGACATATGAGGTGGGTAAGTGGATTTTCACACAGATATGAAATGTTGACCAAACTTTGATTCTTTTGACATCAGATAGCCTAAATCGTGTATATAGCCGATTTGGGCCTAAATAGATGAATATGGCAACAATTTTAGGCATTCTGGAATCCACATGAAAAATGGAGTGGGTATGATGGTTTTCAAACAAATCTTAGATATAGACCAAACTTTTATTCTTTTGACCTTAAAAGAGTCCAAATTGATTATTTGACCATTCAGGGCTCAAATGGATAGATTTGGCAATAACATTAGGTATTCTGGAATTTTCATGAAAAATACAGTGGGTATGTAGGTTTTCACACAAATCCGAGATGTTGACCAATCCTTCATTCTTTTGACCTCAAATTAACCCAAATCGTGTATGTAGTTGTTCACAATCCAAACGGATAAATTTGCAATAATGTTAGGCATTATGGAATCCTGATGAAATATGGAATGGGCATATGGGTTTCCATGTAAATCCGAGACTTGACCAAACTTTCATTCTTATGACATCGAATTAGCTAAAATCACATATGTAGCCGTTCAAGTCTCAAATGGATGAATTTGGCAACAATGTTAGGCATTCTGAAATCCCTATAGAAATTAGAGTGGGTATGTGGGTTTTCACGTAAATCTGAGACATTGACCAAACTTTCATTATTTTGACCTCAAATTAGCATAAATTGCTTATGTTAATGGCTTTAATGGAGGAATTTAGAAACAATGTTAGGCATCATGGAATCTTCATGAAAAATGAAGTGGGTATGTGGGTTTTCACGTAAATCCGAGACGTTGAACAAACTTTCATTCTTATGACCTTGAATTAGCTTAAATTGTGTATGTGGCCGTCCAGGGGCCAAACGGATGAATCTGCCAATAATGTTAGGCATTCTGGAATCCTCAGGAGAAATGGAGTGCGTATGTTGGTTTTCAAACAAATCCGAGATGTGGGCCAAACTTTTCATTCTTTTGAGCTCGAATTAGCCCAAATAATGTATGTGGTCATTCAAGGGCCAAACAAATGAATTTGAAACAATGTTAGGCATTTTGGAATCCTCATAAAAAATGGAGTGGACAAGGTTGTTTTCTCATAAATAAGAGACATTGACCAAGCTTTCACTATTTTGGCCTCAAATTAGCCTAATTTGATTGTATGGCCGTTAAGGTCTCAAACGGATGAATTTAGCAACAATATTAGGCATCCTGGAATCGTCATGAAAAATGGAGTGGGTATGTGGGTTTTCACGTAAATCCAAGATGTTGAACAAACTTTCATTCTTATGACCTAAAATTTGCTTAAAATGCGTATGTGGCCGCCTAGGTGCCAAACGGATGAATCTAGCAACAATGTTAGGCGTTCTGAAATCCTTAAGAGAAATGGAGTAGGTATGTTGGTTTTGAAAAAAAATGCGAGACGTGGACTAAAGTTTGATTCTTTTGAGCTCAAATTAGCCTAAATAGCCCATGTGGCCATTTAAGGCCAAGCAGATGAATCTGGCAATAATGTTATGCATCCTGGAATCCTCATGAAAAATGGATTAGGCATGTGGGTTTTCTCATAAATCTGAGACGTTAACCAAGCTTTCACTCTTTTTGACATCAAATCAGCCCTAATTGATTTTGTGGCCCTTCAAGGCTCCAAATGGATGAATGGTGCAACAATGTTAGCCATTCTCGAATCATCATGAAAAATAGAGTGGGTATGCGGCTTTTCACACAAATCTATACATATGCCAAACTTTCTTCCTCATGATCTCAAAATAGTCCAAATCACGTTTGTCGCTGGGTAGGGCCCAAAGGGATGAACTGGCAATAATGTTATGCATTCTTGAATCCCCATGAAAGATGGAATGGGCATGTGGGTTTTCATGCAAATCAGAGACTTAGACCAAACTTTCATTCTTTTGAGTTCAAATTAGCATGGATTGCTTATGTGGCCGTTCAAGGCTTAAATGGATGAATATGAAAACAATGTTAGGCATTAGGGAATCCTTATGAATGATGAAGTGGGTAAGTGGCTTTTCACGAAAATTTGAAACGTTGACCAAACTTTCTTTCTTTCGACATCGAATTGGCCCAATCGCGTATGTGGCCGTTTAGGGCCCAAACGGATGAATCTAACAATAATGTTAGGCATTATGGAATCCTCATGAAAATGGAGTGGATTTGTCGGTTTTCACACAAATTTGAGATGTGGACAAAACTTTCATTCTTTTGACCTCAATGTAGCCCAGATAACGCATGTGGCCGTTCAGCGCCCAAACAGAAAAATCTGGCAACAATGTTAGGCATTTTGGAATCTTCATGAAAAATGGAGTGGGAATGTGGGTTTTCTCATAAATTTGAGACGTTGACCAAACTTTCACTCTTTTGACCTCAAATTAGCCCAAATTGATTATGTGGTCGTTCAAGGCTCAAACGAAGAATCTGGCAACAATGTTAGGAATTCTAGAATCATCATGAAAAATGGAGTGGGTATGCGTGTTTTTACGTAAATTCAAGATGTTGACCAAACTTTAATCCCTATGATCTCGAATTAGCCCAAATCGCATTTTAATGCAAATCTGAGACTTGGACTAAACTTTCATTCTTTTGAGCTCAAATTAGCGTGAATTGCTTATATGGCCGTTCATAGCTTAAACGGATGAATCTAGAAATAATGTTAGGCATTAGGGAATCCTCATGAAAGATGAGGTAGGTACGTGGCTTTTGCAAAAATTTGAAACATTGACCAAACTTTCATATATTTTTACCTCGAATTAGCCCAAATCTCATATGTGGCCATTCAGGGCCCAAATAGATGAATCTGGCAACAATGTTGGCATTATGGAATCCTCATAAAAAATGGAGTGGATATGTTGGTTTTCACACAAATTAGAGATGTGGACAAAACTTTTATTCTTTTGACCTCAAATTAGCCTAAATAGCACATGTGGCCATTTAGGGCCCAAATAGATGAATCTAGCAACATTGTTAGGCATTCTTGAATCCTTATGAAAAATGGAGTCGGCATGTGGGTTTACTCGCAAATTCAAGACGCTGGCCAAAATTTCACTCTTTTGACATTAAAGTAGCCCAAATTAATTATGTGGCTGTTTAGGGCTCAAACAGATGAATCTAGCAATAATGTTATGCATTCTAGAATTGTCATGAAAAATGGCGTGCGTCTGTGGGTTTTCACTCAAATACGAGATGTTGACTAAACTTTCATTTTATGTTATCACGTTAGCTTAAATCGCGTATGTGGCCATTCAGGGCCTAAACGGATCAATTTCGCAACAATGTTAGGCATTCTGAAATCCCCATGAAAAGTAAAGAGGGTATGTGGGTTTCCACGTAAATATGAGACGTTGACCAAACTTTCGTTCTTTTGACCTCAAATTAGGCCAAATTGCGTACGTGGCCATTCAAGGCCCAAATGGATGAATCTAGCAACAATGTTAAGCATTCGGGAATCCTTAGGAAAAATGGAATGGGTATACTGGTTTTCAAACAATTATGAGATGTTGACCAAACTTTAACTCTTATGACTTCGAATTAGCTTAAATTGCGCATGTGGCTGTTCATGGCCCAAACGGATGGATGTGGCAACAATGTTAGGCATTATGGAATCCTCAGGGAAAATGGATTGTGTATATTTATTTTCACACAAATCTGAGATGTGGACCAAACTTTCAATCTTATGACTTCCAATTAGCCCAAATAGCGTATGTAGCCATTCAAGGCACAAACAGTTGAATTTGGCAACAATGTTAGGCATTATGAAATCTTCACAAAAATTGGTAAAGGCATGTGCGTTTTCTCACAAATTTGAGATGTTGACCAAACTTTCATTCTTTTGACATCAAATTAGCCAAATTGATTTTGTGGACATTCATGGCTCAAATGGATGAATCTGGCAGCAATGTTAGGCAATCTAGAATCATCATGAAAAATGGAGTAAGTCTGTGTTTTTCACACAAATCTGAGATGCTGACTAAACTTTCATTCTTATGACGTCGAATTAGCCTAAATCATGGATGCGGCTGTTCAGGGCCTAAACAGATCAATCTAGCAACAATGTTAAGCATTCTGGAATCCCCATGAAAAATAGAGTGGGTATGTGGGTTTTCACGTAAATCTGAGATGTTGACCAAACTTTCATTCTTTTCACCTCAAAATAGAGTGGTAGTTCAGGGCTTAAGTGGATCAATCTAGCAACAATGTTAGGCATAATAGAATCATCATAAAAGATGAGGTGGGTAAGTGGCTTTTCAGGCAAATATGAAATGTTGACTTAAGTTTCATTCTTTTCAACTCGAATTAGCCCAAATCGTGTATTTGACCGTTCAAGGCCCAAACAGATGAATCTAGCAACAACGTTAGGCATTCTGGAATCTCCATAAAAAATAGAGTGAAAGTTGGGTTTTCTCGCAAATCTAAGACTTTTACCAAACTTTCTTTCTTTTGACTCAAATTAGCCCAAATTAATATTATGGCCATTCAAGGCTCAAATGGATGAATCTGGCAACAATGTTAGGCATCCTATAATCTCATGAAAAATGGAGTGGGTATGTGGGTTTTCACACAAATTTGAGACTTTGACCAAACTTTCATTCTTATGATCTCGAATTAGCCACAATCGTGTATGTGGCCATTTAGGGCCCAAACAAATGAATCTGGCAACAATGTTAGGCATTTTGGAATATTCATGAAAAATAGGGTTGACGTGTGGGTTTTCTCGTAAATCGGAGACGTTAAACAAACTTTCATTATTTTCACTTAAATTAGCCCTAATTGATTTTGTGGTCGTTCAAGGCTGAAACGATGAATCTGGCAACAATATTATGTATTCAGGAAATGTCATGAAAAATGGAATAGGTATCTGGGTTTTCACGCAAATCCAAGACATTCACCAAACTTTCATTCTTTTGGCCTCAATTAGCTTAAATTGCGTATGTGGCCATTTAGGGCCCAAATGGATGAATCTTGCAACAATATTTGGCATTTTGGAATCCCCAAGAAAAATGGAGTGGGTATGGGGGTTTTCACGCAAATCTGAGATATTGACTAAACATTCATTCTTTTCACCATGGATTAGCCCTAATTGCGTAGGTAGACATTTAGGGTCCAAACGAATGAATCTGGCAACAATGTTAGGCATTTTGGAATCCTCAGGAAAAATGGAATGGGTATGTTGGTTTTTACACTAATCCAAGATGCATACCAAACTTTTATTCTTATGACTTAAAATTAGCCCAAATATTGCATGTGGCCATTCAAGTCACAAACAGATGAATCCGGCAACAATGTTAGGCATTCAGGAATCTTTACGAAAAATAGCATGGGCATGTGGGTTTTCTCGCAAATCCGAGACGTTGACCAAACTTTCATTCTTTTGATATCACATTAGAAAAATTGATTTTGTGGCCATTCAAGGCTTAAACGGATGAATCTAGCAACATTGTTAGGCTTTCTAGAATCATCGGGAAAAATGGAGTATGTCTGTGGGTTGTCACACATTTCTGATGTGTTGATTAGACCTTGATTCTCTTGAATTAGCCCATATCACGCATGAGGCCATTTAGGGCCCAAAGGGATCAATTTGACAACAATATTAGCCATTCTGGAATCCCCTTGAACAACATAGTGGGTATAAGGGTTTTCACGCAAATCTGAGACGTTGACGAAACTTTCATTCTTTTGAGTTCAAATTAGCATAAATTGCTTATGTGGCCGTTCAGGGCTTAATTGGATGAATCTAGCAACAATGTTAGGTATTATATAATCCTTATGAAAGATGAGGTGGGTAAGTCGCTTTTCACACAAATTTGAAATGTTGACCAAACTTTCATTCTTTTAACTTCGAATTGTCCCAAATCGTGGATGTTGCCGTTTAGGGCCCAAATGGATGAATCTGGCAACAATATTAGGTATTATGGAATCCTCATGAAAAATGGTGTAGGCATGTTTGTTTTTACACAAATGTCAGATATGGACCAAACATTCATTCTTTTGTCTTCAAATTAGCCAAAATAGTGGATTTAACTATTCAAGGCCCAAACAAATGATACTAGCAACAATGTTAGGCATTCTAGAATCTTCTAAAATATGGAGTGGACATGTGGGCTTTCTAGTAAATTTGAGATGTTGACCAAACTTTCATTCTTTTGACTCAAATTAGCCTTAATTTTTTTTGTGCTCGTTCAAGGATCAAACGGATGAATCCTACAATAATGTTAGGCATTCTAAAATCTTCACAAAAAATGGCAAAGGCATGTGGGTTTCCTCACAAATTTGAGACATTGACCAAACTTTCATTCTTTTGACCTTCAATTAGCCAAATTGATTTTGTGGCCATTCATGGCTCAAATAGATGAATCTAGCAATAATGTTAGGCATTCTAGAATTGTCATGAAAAATGGAGTGTTTATGTGGGTTTTCACACAAATCTGAGGTGTTGACCAGACGTTAATTCTTATGATCTAGAATTAGCCCATATCACGCATGAGGCCGTTCAGGGCCGAAACGGATCAATCTGGCAATAATATTAGCCATTATAGAATCCCCTTAAATAATGTAGTGGGTATGTGGGTTTTCACGCAAATATGAGATGTTGACCAAACTTTCATTCTTTTTACATCAAATTAGAATAAATTGCTTATGTGGCTGTTCAGGGCTTAACTGGATGAATTTGGCAACAATGTTAGGCATTATATAATCCTCATGAAAGATAAGGTGGGTAAGTCACTTTTCACACAAATTTGAAATGTTGACTAAACTTTCATTCTTTTAACCTTGAATTGTCCCAAATCGTGGATGTTGCCGTGCAGGGCCTAAATGGATGAATCTGGCAACAACGTTTGTCATTCTGGAATCCTCATAAAAATGGTGTAGGCATGTTTATTTTCACACAAATGCTAGGCGTGGACCAAACTTTCATTCTTTTGTCTTTAACTTAGCCAAAATAGCGCATTTAACTATTCAAGACCTAAACAAATGATATTAGTAACAATGTTAGCCATTCTGGAATCTTCATGTAATGTGGAGTGGATATGTGGGTTTTCTGGTAAATCTGAGATGTTGACCAAACTTTTATTCTCTTGAATCAAATTAGCACTAATTTATTTTGTGGTCATTCAAGGCTCAAACTGATGAATCTGGCAACAATATTAGGCATTCTAGAATCGTCTTGAGAAATGGAGTGGGCATGTGGGTTTTTAAACATATCCGAGATGTTCACCAAACTTTCATTTCTTATACCTCAAATTTGCCCAAATTGATTTGGTGGCAAATCAAGGCTCAAACAGATGAATTTGGCACAATGTTAGGCATCCTGGAATCATCATAAAAAATGGAGTGGGTGTGTGGGCTTTCACGTAAATATTAGACTTTGACCAAACTTTCATTCTTATGATGTCTAATTAGCACTAATCGTGCATGTGGACGTTCAGGGCCCAAACGGACGAATCTGGCAACAATGTTAGGCATTATGGAATCTTCATGAAAAATAGAGTGGACATGTGGGTTTTCTCGCAAATATGAGACGTTGACCAAACTTTCATTCTTTTCACTCAAATTAGCCCTAATTGATTTTATGGCCATTTAACGCTCAAATGGATGAATCTGGCAAAAATTTTTGGCATGCTGGAATACACATGAAAAATGGAGCGGGTATGTGGGTTTTAACGCAAATATGAGATGTTGACCAAACTTTCATTCTTTTGACCTCGGATTAGTCCAAATTGCGTAGGTGCCTGGTCAGGGCCCAAATGGATGAATCTGGCAACAATGTTAGGCATTCTGGATCCTCAAGAAAAAAAAGATTGCGTATATTGATTTCCACATTAATCTGAGACGTGGACCAAACTTTCATTTATATGACTTTAAATTAGGCCAAATAGCACATGTGGCCATTCAAGGCATAAACAATTGAATCGGGCAACAATGTTAGGCATCCTGGAACCTTAAGAAAAATGGTGCAGGCTTGTAGGTTGTCTCAAAAATCCTAGATGTTGACTAAACTTCATTCTTTTGACCACCAATTAGCCAAATTGATTTTGTGGTCATTCATGGCTCAAACGGATGAATCTGGCAATAATATTAGGCATTCTATAATCATAATGAAAAATGGAGTGTGTCTGTGGGTTTTCACACAAATCCAAGATGTTGACCAAACTTTCATTCTTATGATGTCGAATTAGCCCAAATCGCACATGTAGCCATTCAATGAGCAAACGGATCAAACTGGCAACAATGATAGGCATTCTGGAATCCCAATGAAAAATGGAGCAGGTATGTGGGATTTCACGCAAATTCGAGATGTTGACCAAATTTTCAGTCTTTTACCTCAAATTAGTGTAAATTGCTTATGTGGCCATTCAGGGCTTAACAAGATGAATCTTGCATCAATGCTAAACTTTATATAATCCCCATGAAATATGAGGTGGGTAAGTGTCTTTTCACATAAATTTGAAATGTTGACCAAAGCTTCATTCTTTTCCCCTCGAATTAGCCTAAACCGCGTATGTGGCCGTTCAGGGCCCAAACAGATGAATCTGGCAACAGCTTAGGTATTCTGGAATCTTCATGAAAAATGGAGTAGACATGTGGGTTTTCTCACAAATCTGATACTTTGACCAAACTTTCATTCCTTTGACTCAAATTAGCCTAAATTGAGTTTGTGGTCGTTGAAGGCTCAAACGGATGAATCAGGAAACAAAGTTAAGCATCTTGGAATCATCATGAAAAAAGGATTGGGTATGTGGGTTTTCACATAAATCTGATTCATTGACCAAACTTTAATTCTTATGACCTCGAATTTGCTTAAATTGCGTATATGGCCATTCAGGGCCCAAACGAATGAATCAGGCAACAATATTTGACATTCTAGAATCTACTTGAAAAATGAAGTGGGTATGTTGGTTTTCAAGCAAATCTGAGACTTGTCCAAACTTTCATTCTTTTGACCTCGAATTAGCCCAAATTGCGTAGGCAATTGTTTAGGGCTCATACGCATGAATCTAGCAATAATGTTAGGTATTCTAGAATCACTATGAGAAATGGAGCTGGTATGTGGGTTTTCACTTGACCAAACTTTCATTCTTTTCACTCAAATTAGTGTAAATTGCTTATGTGGTCGTTCAAGGCTTAACAGGATAAATCTGGCATTAATGTTAGGCTTTATTGAATCCTCATGAAATATGAGGTTTGTAAGTGGCTTTTCGCGCAAATCTGAAATGTTGACCAAGTTTCATTCTTTTTACCACGAATTAGCCCAAATCGCATATGTAGCCGTTCATGGCCCAAATGGATGAATCTGGCAACAACATTAGTTATTCTGGAATCTTCTTGAAAAATGGAGTGGACATATGGGTTTTCTCAGAAATCTGAGACTTTGACCAAACTTTCATTATTTTGACTCAAATTAGTCCAAATAGATTTTGCAGCCGTTGAAGGTTCAAACAGATGAAACAGGCAATAAAGTTAGGCATCCTAGGAATTGCCATGAAAAATGGAGTGGGTATGTGGGTTTTCACGTAAATCTGAATCGTTGACCAAACTTTAATTCATATGACCTCAAATTAGCTTAAATTGCCTATGTGGCTGTTTAGGGCCTAAACAGATGAAGCAAGCAATAATGTTTGGTATTCTGGAATCCACATGAAAAATGGAGTGGGTATGTTGGTTTTTAAGGAAATCCAGGATGTTAACAGAACTTACATTCTTTTGACCACGGATTAGCCCAAAATGCCTAGGCAGCTGTTTAGTTCCCAAACGGATGAATCTAGCAACAATGTTAGGCATTCTAGAATCCTCATGAAAAATGGAGTAGGTATGCGGGTTTTTATGCAAATCTGAGACATTGACCAAACTCTCATTCTTTTCACATCGAATTAGAGCAAATCGAGTGTGTGGCCGTTCAGGGCCCAAACAGATGAATCTAGTAACAATGTTAGACATTCTGGAATCTTCATGAAAAATGGAGTGGACATATGGGTTTTCTTACAAATATGAGACTTTGACTAAAGATTCATTCTTTTGACTCAAATTAGCCGAAATTGATTTTGTGGTTGTTCAAGACTCAAATGGATGAATCAGGCAGCAAAGTTCGGCATCCTCGAATTATCATGAAAAATGGAGTAGGTATGTAGGTTTTCACGAAAATCTTAATCATTAACCAAACTTTGATTCTTATGACCTCAAATTAGGTTAAATTGTGTATATGACCATTCAGGGCCTAAGTAGATGAATCAGGCAATAATGTTTGGCATTCTAGATCCACATGAATAATGGAGTGGGTATGTGGGTTTTCGTGCAAATCCGAGAAGTTGACCAAACTTTCATTCTTTTGACCTCGGATTAGCCCAAATCACATAAGCGGCTATTCAGGGCCCTAACAGATGAATCTGGCAACAATGTTAGGCATTCTGGAATCCTTAGGAAAAATGGATTTCGTATATTGATTTTCACACAAATCCCAGATGTAGACCAAACTTTCATTCCTATCACTTCAAATTAGCCCAAATAATGCATGTGTCCATTCAAGGCACAAATAGCTGAATATGGCAACAATGTTAGGCATTCTAGAATGTTCATGAAAAATGGTGTGGGCGTGTGGGTTTTCTCACAAATTTGAGATGTTGACCAAACTTTCATTCTCATGATGTCGAATTATCTCAAATCGTGCATGTAGCTGTACAGAGCCCAAACATATCAATTTGGCAATATTGTTAGGTATTCTAAAATCCCCATGAAAAATGTAGCGGGTTTGTACGTTTTCACACAAATCCGAGATGTTGACCAAACTTTTATTCTTTCCACCTCAAATTAGCGTAAATTGCTTATATGGCTGTTTGGGGTTTAACTTGATGAATCTGGCAACATTGTTAGGCATTATAGAATGTTCATAACAGATGAGGTGGGAAACTGGCTTTTCACGCAAATCCAAGATGTTGACCAAACTTTCATTCTTTTGACCGTAATTAGCCCTAATTATTTTGTGGCCATTCAAGGCTCAAACGGATGAATTTGGCAACACTGGCTGGCATTCTAGAATCCACATGGGAAATGGAGTGAGTATTTTGGTTTTAACGCAAATCCAAGACATTCACCAAACTTTCATTCTTTTGGCCTTTGATTAACCTAAATTGCGTAAGCGGCTATTCAGTGCCCAAACAGATGAATCTGGTAACAATGTTAGGCATTATGGAATCCTCTAGAAAAATGGATTTGATATTTTGACTTTCATACAAATCCGAGACGTGGACCAAACATTCATTCTTATCACTTCAAATTAGCCCAAATAGCGCATGTGGCCATTCAAGGCACAAACAGCTGAATTTGGCAACAATGTTAGACATTATGGAATCCTCTAGAAAAATGGATTTGGTGTTTTGATTTTCACACAAATCTGAGATGTGGACCAAACATTCATTCTTATCACTTTAAATTAGCCCAAATAGTGCATATGGCCATTCAAGGCACAAATAGCTGAGTTTGGCAATAATGTAAGGCATTCTGGAATCTTCAAGAAAATTGGTGTGGGCATGTAAGTTTTGTCACAAATATGAGATGTTGACCAAACTTTCATTCTTTTCACCTCAAATTAACATAAATTGCTGATGTGGCCGTTTAGGGCTTAACTAGATGAATTAGGCAACAATGTTAGCCATTATAGAATCCTCATAAAAGATGAGGTGGGTAAGTGGCTTTTCACGTAATCAAAAAATGTTGACCAAAGTTTCATTCTTTTCACCTTGAATTAGCCCAAATCGTGTATGTGGCCATTTAGGGCCCAAACAGATGAATCTGGCAACAATGTTAGGCCTTCTGAAATCTTCATGAAAAATAGAGTGGTCAAATGGGTTTTCTCACAAATCTGAGACTTTGAACAAACTTTCATTCTTTTGACTCAAATTAGCCCAAATTGATTTTGTGATTGTTCAAGGCTCAAACAGATGAATCAGGTAATAAAGTTAGGAATCCTAGAATTGTCATGAAAAATGGAGTCGGTATGTGGGTTTCCACGCAAATTTGAATCGTTGACTAAACTTTCATTCCTATGATATCGAATTAGCCCAAATCCCGTATGTGGTTGTTTAGGGCCCAAATGGATGAATTTGGCAACAATGTTTTCAATTCTGAATCCTCATAAAGAATGAAGTGGATATGTAGGTTTTTACTTAAATCCGAGATTGTGACCAAACTTTCATTCTTATGACCTCAAATTAGCCCAAATTGATTATGTGGCCATTCAAATTAGCATCGTGGAATCGTTATGAAAAATGGATTAGGCATGTGGTTTTTCTTGCAAATCTGAGACGTTGACCAAACTTTCATTCTTATGATCTTGAATTAGCCAAAGTCGTGAATGGTGCCATTCAAAGCCTAACAGATGAATTTGGCAACAATGGTAAGCTTCATGGAATCCTCTTGAAAAATATGGTGGGTATGTGGGTTTTTACTCAAATCCGAAATGTTGGCCAAACTTTCATTCTTGTGACCTCAAATTAAGCTAAATTGATTATGTGGCCATTCAAGGCACAAACAAATGAATTTGGCAACAAATTTAGGCATTCGGGTATCCCCATAAAAAATAGAGTGGGTATGCGGGTTTTTTGGTAAATCAGAGACATTGACAAAACTTTCATTGTTATCATCTCTAATGAGTCAAAATCATGTAAGCGGCCATTTTAGGCCTAAACGGATGAATCTGGCAACAATGTTAGGCATTCTAGAATCCTCATGAAAAATAGAATGGGTATGTGGTTTAATGCAAATCTGAAAGGTTGACCAAACTTTCTTTCTGTTGGTCTCCAATTAGCCCATATCGCGTATGTGGTTGCTTAGGGCCCAAACAAATGAACTTAGAAAAAATGTTAGGAATTTTGGAATCCTCATGAAAAAGGAATGGATTTGTGGTTTTTCCTGCACTTGAGATCTCTTGACCAAACTCTTATTATTTTGACCTCAAATTAGCCTAAATTGATTATGTGGCCATTCAAAGCTCAAGTGGATGAATCAGACAACAATGTTAGGCATCTTGGAATCATCTTGAAAAATGAAGTGGGTATGTGGGTTTTCTCCTAAATCTAAGACGTTGACCAAACTTTCATTCTTATGATCTTGAATTAGCCAAAGTCGCGAATGGGGCTATTCAGAGCCTAAACGGATGAATCTGGCAACAATTTTAAGCATCCTGGAATCGTCATGAAAAATGGAGTGGGGATGTGGGTTTTCACTTAAATCCTAGATGTTGACCAAACTTCCATTCTTGTGACCTCAAATTAGGCTAAATTGATTATATGGCCATTCTAGGCGCAAACGGATGAATCTAGCAACAATGTTAGGCATTCTGGTATCCCTATAAAAAATAGAGTGGGTATGCGGGTTTTCTGGTAAATTTGAGACATAGACAAAACTTTCATTATTATCATCTCTAATTAGTCAAAATCATATATGTGGCCGTTCTAAGCCTGAACGGATAAATTTGGCAACATTGTTAGGCGTTCTAGAATCCTCATGAAAAATGGAATGGGTATGTGGGTTTTAATGCAAATATGAAAGGTTAACCAAACTTTCTTTCTGATGATCTCCAATTAGCCTATATCGCGTATGTGGTTGTTTCGGGCCCAAACAAATGAACTCGGAAACAATGTTCGGTATTTTGGAATCCTCATGAAAAAGGAGTGCATATGTGGTTTTTCATGCACATCTGAGATTTTAACCAAACTCTCATTCTTTTGACCTTAAATTAGCCTAAATTGATTATGTGGCCATTCAAAGCTCAAGTGGATGAATCAGACAACAATGTTAGGCATCCTGGAATCATCTAGAAAAATGGAGTGGGTATGTGGGTTTTCTCCTAAATCTAAGACGTTGACCAAACTTTCATTCTTTTGATCTGTAGTTAGCCCAAGTCACGAATGGGGCCATTTAGAGCCCAAACAGATGAGTCTGGAAATAATGCTAAGCATCCTAAAATCGTCATGAAAAATGGAGTGGGGATGTGGATTTTCACTCAAATCCGAGATACTAACCAAACTTTCATTCTTGTGACCTCAAATTAGGCTAAATTGATTATGTGGCCATTGTAGGTACAAACGGAGGAATCTGGCAACAATGTTAGGCATTCTGGTATCCCCAAGAAAAATAAAGTAGGTATGTGGGTTTTCTGGTAAGTTCAAGACGTTGACCAAACTTTCATCGTTGTGATCTCAAATTCGCGTAAATCATGTATGCAGCCGTTCAGGGGCCAAACTGATAAATCTGGCAACAATGTTAGGCATTCGGATATCCTCATGAAAAATATAGTGGGTGTGTGGGTTTTCATGTAAATCTGAGATGTTCACTACACTTTTATTCTTTTGACATCTAATTAGCCCAAATTGTTTATGTGGTTGTTCAAGGCTCAAATGGATGAATCTAACAACAATGCTAGGCATCCTAGAATCGTCATGAAAAATGGAGTGGGTATGTGTAGGTTTTCTCACAAATCTGAGACATTGACCAAACTCTCATTCTTTTGACCTCAAATTAGCCCAAATCGCGTTTGTGGCTATTCAGGGCCCAAGCGGATGAATCTAGAAACAATGTTAGACATTTTGAGGTCCTCACTAAAAAATTGAGTAGGTATATGGGTTTTCAAGAAAATACGAGATGTACACGAAACTTTCATTCTTTTGATCTCAAATTAGACCAACTAATTATTTGGCCATTAGAGGCTCAAACAGATGAATCTTACAACAATGTTAAGCACCCTGGATTCGTCACAAAAAATGGAGTAGGTATGTGGGTTTTCAAGCAAATTTCCGAACTTATCCAAACTTCATTCTTTTGATCTCAAATTAGCACAAATCGCGTACGTGGCCATTTAAGACCCAAACTGATGAATCTGGAAATAATGTTAGGCGTTCTGGAATGCTTATGAAAATGGAGTGGATTAGGGATTTTTAATGCAAATCCGAGATGTTGACTAAACTCTCTTTCTTTTAACCTTAATTAGCCTAAATTTATTATATGGGCGTTCAAAGCTCAAACGGTTGAATCTGACAACAATGTTAGGCATTCTAGATTTGTGATGAAAAACAGAGTGGGTTGTGGGTTTTCTCGCAAATCTCGAACATTGACCAAACTTTCATTCTTATGATCTCTGATTAGCCCAAGTAGCGAATGGGGCCAGTTAGAGCCCAAATGGATGAATCTGGCAACAATGTTAAGCATCCCTATAGTCATCATGAAAAATGGAGTGGGTATGTGAGTTTTCACTCAAATATGAGATATTGACTAAACTTTCATTGTTGTGACCTCAAATTTGCCTAAATTGATATGTTGCCGTTCAAGGCTTAAATAGATGAATCTGGCAACAATGTTAGGCATTCTGGTATCCCCATGAAAGATAGAGTGGGTATGCGGGTTTTCTGGCAAATCCAAGATGTTGAGCAAACTTTCATTCTTTTATGATCTTAAATTAGCACAAATCATGTATGCAGCTGTTCTGGCCACAAACAGATGAATCTAGCAACAATATTTAGAATTCTGAAATCCTTATGAAAAATGGCATAGGTATGTGGGTTTCCACATAAATCTGAGACGGTGACCAAACTTTTATTCTTATGATCTTAAATTATCCCAAATTGCGTACGTGGCTATTCTGGGCCCAAACGGATGAATCTAGCAATAATGGTAGGTATTCTGGAATCCTCATGATAATTAGAGTGGATATATGTAGAAATTCAAAATGTTGACAAAACTCTCATTCTTTTGACCTCAAATTAGCCCAAATCGCGTTTATGGCTATTCAGGGCCCAAACGGATGAATCTAGAAACAATGTTAGGCATTCTTAGGTCCTCACTACAAAATTGAGTGGGTATATGGGTTTTCATGCAAATCCGAGATGTTGACCAAACTTTCATTCATTTGATCTAAAATATGACCAATTGATTATGTGGCCGTTCAATTCTCAAATGGATGAATCTGACAACAATGTTAGGCGTCATGGATTCGTCAAGAAAAATGGATTAGGTATGTAAGTTTTTTATGTAAATATGAAACGTTATCCAAACTTCACTTTTTTGATCTCGAATTAGCCCAAATCGCCTATATGGCTATTCATAGCCCAAATGGATGAATATGGGAACAATATTAAGAATACTGGAATTGTCATGGAAAAAGGAGTAGATTTAGGGCTTTTCACACAAATCCAAGATGTTGACCAAACTCTCATTCTTTTAACCTCAATTAGCCTAAATTGATTATCTGGCCATTCAAGCCTCAAATGGTTGAATCTGACAACAATGTTAGGTATACTAGAATTGTGATGAAAAATGGAGTGGGTATGTGGGTTTTCTTGCAAATATAAAACATTGACCAAACTTTCATTCTTTTTTTTGGGTGAGCCCAGGGTATCCCCACAGCCGGTAGCCATGAGACTAATCCCTCGTCCCAGGGTTAGCGTACTAAGCGGTAAGGCACTGGCCACGGGGTGCTTTCCATTCACAAGAGTTAGGGATCAAACCCCCAACCACTTGCTTAAGGGACGAGACGCTGAACCATCATGCCCACCCCGTCGTGGTTGACCAAACTTTCATTCTTATGATCTCTAATTAGCCCAAGTAGCGAATGGGGCCAGTTAGAGCCCAAATGGATGAATCTGGTAACAATGTTAAGCATCCTATAGTCATCATGAAAAATGGAGTGGGTATGTGGGTTTTCACTCAAATCTGAGATATTGACTACACTTTCATTGTTGTGACCTCAAATTTGGCCAAATTGATTATGTTGCTGTTCAAGGCTTAAACGGATGAATCTAGCAACAATGTTAGGCATTCCAGTATCCCCATGAAAGATAGAGCGGGTATGTGGGTTTTTTGGCAAATCCGAGATGTTGAGCAAACTTTCATTCTTTTATGATCTTAAATTATTACAAATCATGTATGCGGCTGTTCTGGCTACAAACAGATGAATCTGGCAACAATGTTTGGAATTCTGGAATCCTTACGAAAAATGGAATAGGTATGTGGGTTTTCATGTAAATTTGAGACGCTGACCAAACTTTCATTCTTATGATCTTAAATTAACCCAAATCACGTATGTGGCTATTCAAGGCCCAAACGGATGAATCTAGCAACAATGGTAGGTATTCTAGAATCTTCATGATAATTATAGTAGATATCTGTTTTTTCACACAAATCCAAAATGTTGACAAAACTCTCATTCTTTTGACCTCAAATTAGCCTAAATCGCATTTGTGGCTATTCAGGGCCCAAACGGATGAATCTAGAAACAATGTTAGACATTCTAAGGTCCTCACTACAAATTGAGTGGGTATATGGGTTTTCATGCAAATCTGAGACGTTGACCAAACATTCATTCTTATGACCTCGAATTAGCTCAAATCACAAATGTAGCTGTTCAATTCCAAATAGATGAATCTTGCAACAATGTTCGGTATTCTAGGGTCCTAATTAAAAAAATGGAGTGGGCATATGTGTTTTAACGCCAATAAAAAATGTTGACCAATCCAAGGCTTAAATAGATGAATCTAGCAACAATGTTAGTTATTCTGGTATCCCCATGAAAAATAGAGTGGGTATGCCAGTTTTCAGGTAAATCCTAGATGTTGACCAAACTTTCTTTCTTTTATGATCTTGAGTTAGCCTAAATCATGAATGTCATCGTTAAGGGCACAAATAGATGAATCTTACAACAATGTTAGGCATTTGGAATCCTCATGAAAAATGGAATGGGTATGTGGGCTTTCACACAAATCTAAGACGTTGACCAAACTTTCATTCTTATGATGTCGAATTAGCCCAAATCGTGTATGTGGCTGTTCAAGGCCCAAATGGATAAATATGGCAACAATGTTAGGTATTTTGGAATCCTTATGAAAAATGGAGTGGATATGTGGTTTTTCACATAAATCCAAGATGTTGACCAAACTCTCATTCTTTTGACCTCAAATTAGCCCAAATTGATTATGTGGCCGTTCAAGGCTCAAACGGATGAATTTGACAACAATGGTAGGCATTCTGGAGTAGTTATAAAATATGGAGTGGGTATGTGGGTTTTCTTTCAAATTGAAGACGTTGAACAAACCTTCATTCTTATGAGCTCTAATTAGCCCAAGTAACGAATGGGGCCTTTCGAAGCCCAAAAGAATGAATCTGGCAACAATGTTAAGCATGCTGGAATCATCATGAAAAAAGGTAGTGGGTATGTGGGTTTCCACTCAAATTTGAGATGTTGACTAAACTTTCATTCTTTTGACATCAAATTAGGATAAATTGATTATGTGGCAATTCAAGTTGCAAACGGATGAATTTGGCAACAATGTTAGGCATTTTGGTATCCCCATGAAAAATAGAGTGGGTATGCTGGTTTTCTGGTAAATTTGAGATGTTGACCAAAATTTCATTCTTTTATCTCAAATTAGCCCAAATTGATTATCCAGTCATTCAAGGCTCAAACGGATGAATCTAACAACAATGTTAGGCATCTTTGAATTGTCATGAAAAATGGAGTGTGTTAGTGGGTTTTCTCGCAAATACGAGATGTTGACCAAACTTCCATTTGTATGATTTGAAATTAGCACAAGTCACGAATGGGGCCCTTTAGACCCCAAATAGATGAATCTGGCAAC
The DNA here is from genome assembly GCA_963210345.1 of Inga oerstediana. NCBI lineage: Eukaryota > Viridiplantae > Streptophyta > Magnoliopsida > Fabales > Fabaceae > Inga > Inga oerstediana. The sequence continues at coordinate 40,570,056 of OY723410.1, read as the reverse complement.
AACGTTACATATCCTAGAATAATCATGAAAAATGGAGTGGGTATGTGGGTTTTCACTCAAATCTGAGCTTTTGACCAAACTTTCATTCTTGCAATCTTAAATGAGCCCAAATTGATTATGTGGCTATTCATGCCTCAAATGAATGAATCTGTCAACAATGTTAGGCATTCTAGTATCCCCATTAAAAATAGAATGATATGTGGGTTTTCTGGTAAATATGAGATGTTGACCAAATATCATTCTTATGATCTTGAATTAGCTCAAATCAAGTATGCGTCCGTTCAGGGCCTAAACGAATGAATCTAGCAAAAATGTTATTCATTGTGGAATCCTTATGAAAAATGGAATTGGTATGTGGGTTTTCACATAAATCTGAAACGTTGACCAAACTTTCATTCTTATGCTCTCGAATTAGCCCAAATTGGGTATATGGTGGTTAGGGCCCAAACGAATGAATCTAGAAACAATGTAAGGTATCTTGGAATCATTATGAAAAATGGAGTTGGTATGTAGATTTTCTCCCAAATCTGAGACATTGTCCAAACTTTCATTCTTATGATCTCTAGTTAGCCCAAGTCACAAATGGGGCCATTTAGAGCCCAAACAGATGAGTCTGGCAACAATGTTAAGCATCCTCGAATTGCCATAAAAAATGGAGTAGGGATGTGGATTTTCACTCAAATCCGAGATGTTGACGAAATATGAGACATTGACCAAACTTTCAATCTTTTATGATCTTGAATTAGCCCAAATCATGTATGCGGCCGTTGAGCGCCCAAACAGATGAATCTGTCAATAATGTTAAGCATTTTGGAATCCTCATTAAAAAAGGAATGCGTATGTGGGTTTTCACACAAATATGAAACATTGACCAAACTTTTATTCTTATGCTCTCAAATTAGCCAAATTGTGTATATGGCCGTTCAAGTCCCAAATGGATAAATCTGGCAACAATGTTTGGCATTCTGTAATCCTCATGAAAAGTAAAGTGGCTATATGGGTTTTCACTCAAATCTGAGATGTTAACCAAACTTTCATTCTTTCGATCTCAAATTAGCTCAAATTGATTATCTGGTCGTTGAAGGCTCAAACAGATGAATCTGACAACAATGTTAGACATCTTGGAATCATCATAAAAATGGAGTGGGCATATAGGTTTTCCCGGAAATCCGAAAAATTGACCAAACTTTCATTCTTATGATCTAGAATTAGCCCAAATCACATATGTGGCTGTTCAATGCCCAAACGGATAAATCTAGCAACAATGTTAGGTATTCAAGGGTCCTCATTAAAAAATTGAGTGGGTATCTAAGTTTTCATGCAAATCCGAGATGTAGACCAAACTTTCTTTCTTTTGATCTCTAATTAAACCAAATTGATTATATGGCCGATCATGGCTCAAATAGATGAATCTAACAACAATATTAGGCATCCTGGAATCACCATGAAAAATGGAGAGAGTATGTGGGCTTTGACGCAATTTGAGACGTTGACTAAACTTCATTCTTCTGATCTCGAATTAGCCCAAATTATGTATGTGGCTGTTCAGGGCCTAAACAGATGAATCTGGAAAAAATGTTAGCCATTCTGAAATCCTCATAAAAAATGGAGTGGATATGTGGCTTTTCGCACAAATCCCAGATGTTGACCAAACTCTCATTCTTTTGACCTCAAATTAGCCAAAATTAATTATCTGGCCGTATAAGGCTCAAACAGATGAATCTGACAACAATGTTAGGCATCTCGGAATCGTTATTCAAAACCGAGTTGGAATGTGGGTTTTCTCATAAATTTGAGGCATTGACCAAACTTTCATTCTTATGATCTTAAACTAGCCCAAATTGTGTATGTGGCTGTTCAGGGCCCAAATGGATGAATCTGGAAACATTGTTAGGCATTCTATGGTCCTATTTAAAAAATAGAGTGGGCATATGGGTTTTCATGTAATTCCTTGATGTTGACACAACTTTCATTTTATTGACCTCAAATCAGACCAAATTGATTAAGTGGTCGTTTAAGGCTCAAATGGATGAATCTAACAACAATATTAGGCATACTGGAATCGTCATGAAAAATGGTGTGGGTATGTTGGTTTTCACACAAATCTGAGACATTGACCAAACATTCATTCTTATGATCTCCAAATAGGCCAAATCACGTATGTGGCTGATCAGGTCGTAAAAGAATGAATCTGGAAACAATCCTAGGCATTATGGAATCCTCATGAAAAACGGAGTAGATATGTGGTTTAGCACGCAAATCCGAGATGTTAACCAAACTTTGATTCTTGTGACCTCAAATTAGCTAAAATTGATTACGTGGCAGTTCAAGGCTCAAACAGATGAATCTGGCAATAATGTTAGGCATCCTGGAATCATCATGAAAAATGGAGTGGGTCTGTGGGTTTTCATGCAAATATGAGCCATTCACCAAACTTTCATTCTTATGAACACAAATTAGCCTAAATCACGTATGTGGCTGTTTAGGGCCTAAATTGATGAATATGGCAACAAAGTTAGGCATTTTAGGTCCTATTTAAAAAATGGAGTGGGGATGTGGGTTTTTCATGCAAATCCTAGATGTTGACCAAAATTTCATTCTTTTGACCTCAAATTAGCCCAAACAGAATATGTGGCCGTTTAAGGCTCAAAAGGATGAATCTGACAACAATGTTAGGCATCCTGGAATTGTCTTGAAAAATGAAGTGGGTATGTGTGTTTTCATGCAAATATGAGATTTTGACCAAACTTTCATTCTAATAATCTTGAATTAGCCTAAATTGCATATGTGGTTGTTCAGGGCCTAAACGGATGAATATCGCAACAATATGTTAGGATCGGCAAGTACAGAGGAAGAATTTTAAAATTTTACCGATCCTAATCGAGGACCTATCAACGGTGTTTAAATCGAATTAGAAAGATTTATACCTTTTTCAACTTAGGGTTTTCACGATCTCTAGGAGCCAACACCTCAGGTCCGCTCCCTCTACCGGTATCCACACGAATGCTCTCCAACAGAGACTGTGTGCTAGCACCTCCAATGTCTCATAAGGTTTCCCTTATGGCTCTGAATTGTCATACGCATTTTAGTATATCTGCTCTATCAAGTTTGTAACCTATGAGGGCTATATTCAAATTTCAAAATTAATCATAATTAATTTCGAAATTAATCAACAATTAATTATCTTGATAAGCTAATTAAATAAATTCAGTTTAAATTAAATCTGTCCAACAGTTTTAATTTTAACCTATTTATTTAATCCAAATAAAGAGCCATTAGATTTAATTTATCTTCATAAATTAAATCTGAGATACTATATCTCTATCATGTTAGTTATTAAATTTAATATATCTTAATAAATTAAATTTAAAACTAACACAATATAATAATATCATATAATATATACATATACATATACATATATATATATATATAATATATAAGATATGTATTTCAAAAATATATATCTATATAATGTTATTAACGAATTTTATATTATATATATAAATATAAAATTCGTCCACCCTAAATTAAACATTATCTCGTGTTGGGCCATTCTTGTGTGTGACCCTGTAGGCCCATATGAAGTTGGCAGTAGGCCAATAACTATACTAACCCAAAAGTTACAAGCGGCCTCTAGCAAGACATTACGACTACCCAAATCATATGAGGATCGTTATCGCGATGCAACCTGTCAGACAACCATGTCATGTCCCTTTTGTCACATGACATATCGATCAAGGATAAGGCATGGATAATGTCATCCTCTTGTTCTTGACCATTACTTTCTCGATTCCTGAGTAGCCTGACAATAGAAATGGAAACTCCTTTTCATTGTAGTATGGCCATACATTTCTCAGACTCACTCATCAAGGGGCCCAGTAATATCTTTCTACTAATGTGAGGGACAAATTCCATCTTGATCATTCATATTCCTTTGCATGAAAAACTACTAAGCCCGATCATAGCCTTTATCATCACTCGGTCAAAAGTGACTTTTGACTAGTTCAAAGCTTAGCAACTCTCATGTAGGAATCCATGAAGACCTCAGGTCTAAGGGCATTGTGACGTGGTTATCCATAAGTAAAACTTATGACTTGATCCATGTAGCTTTCTCATAGTGGGTTGGTCCAACACCTTGTACTCTTACAAGTGCCTAAAACTTTGATTCGTATCTCTATATCTTATCAAAGTCATACTGGTCTTGTTTTATCTCCGCTCCCGCATAAATGACTGACCAAGGACATTTTAAGACAATCTTCATGAATGATCCAAGGATACAATTATCACAGTTAACATGAAAATACTATGATAACAGAATGGAGAAATTTCATTAAAATAATAATGTTCAAAGTACAATGATTGGCCCTTAGGGCACAATTTCCAACACAATATTAGGCATTCTAGGGTCCTTATTAAAAAATTGAGTGGGTATGTGGGTTTTCACGTAAATTCAATATGTTGACCAAATTGTCATTCTTTTAAGCTCAAATTAGCCTAAACTGATTATGTGGCCGTTCAAGGCTTAACAATGTTAGGCATCCTGGAATCATCATGAAGAAGGGATTTTGTATGTTTGATTTCTCACAAATCTATGACGTTAACCAAACTTTTATTCTTATCATCACTAATTAGCCCAAGTCACAAATATGGCCATTCAGAGCCCAAACGAATGATTCTAGCAACAATGTTATGCATCCTGGAATCGTCATGAAAAATGGAGTAGGTATGTGGGTTTTCACTCAAATCTGAGATATTGACCAAACTTTCATTCGTGTGACCTCAAATTAGACTAAATTGATTATGTGGTCATTTAAGGCTCAAAGGGATAAATCTAGCAACAATTTTATGCATCCTAGAATTGTCTTAGAAAATGGAGTGGTGATGTGTTTTTTCACGCAAATATGAGACGTTGACCAAACTTTCATTCTTATGATCTCAAATTAGCCCAAATTGCATATGTGGCTATTCAGGGCCCAAATGAATGAATCTGGCAACAATGTTAGGCATTTTAGGGTCCTTATTAAAAAATTAAGTGGGTACGTGGGCTTTCACGGAAATCCGACATCCAAACTTTCATTCTTTTGTCCTCTAATTTGCTCAAATTGATTATATGGCCGTTTAAGGCCCAATCAAATGAATCTGACAACAATGTTTGGTATCTTAGAATCATCATGAAAAATGAAGTAGGTGTGTGGGATTTCAAGCAAATCTGAGCCTTTGACCAAACTTTCATTCTTATGATCTGAATTAACCCAAATCACATATGTGGTTGGTCAGGTCCCAAATGAATGAATCTGGAAACTATGTTAAGCATTCTGGAATATTTATTAAAAATGGAGTAGAAATGTGGTCTTTCATGCAAATATGAGATGTTAACCAAACTTTCTTTCTATTGACCTTAAATTAGCCCAAATTGATTATGTAGCCATTCAAGGATCAAACGGATGAAAATGACAATGATTTTATGCATCCTGGAATCATCATGAAAAGTGGAGTGTGTATATGGGTTTTCTCGCAAATATGAGACATTGACCAAACTTTCATTCTTATGATCTAGAATTTGGCCCGATTCGCGAATGGGGCCATTCAGAACCCAAACAGATGAATCTAGAAACAATGTTAAGCATTCAGGAATCATCATGAAAAATGGAGTGGGTAAGTGGGTTTTTACTCAAATCTGATATGTTCATCAAACTTTCACTCTTATAACCTCAAATTAACCCAAATTAATTATGTGGCCGTTCAAGTCTCAAATGGATGAATCTGGCAACAATCTTTGGCATATGGAATCATTATGAAAAAATGGAGTGGGTATTTGGGTTTTCACAAAAATCGGAGATGTTGACCAAACTTTCATTCTTATAATCTCGAATTAGCCAAAGTCACGTATGTGGCTGGTCAAGGTCCAAACGAATAAATCTAGAAACAATGTTAGGCATTCTGGAATCCTCATAAAAAACGGAGAGGACATGTGGTTTTTCACGAAAATCTAAGATGTTGACCAAACTCTCATTGTTTTGACCTCAAATTAGTGCAAATTTATTATGTGGCTGTTCAAGGCTCAAAGGTATAAATCTGACAACAATCGTAGGGATCCTAGAATCGTCATTAAAAATGGAGTGTGTATGTGGGTTTTCTTGTAAATCTGAGACCGTGACCAAACATTCATTTCTATGATCTCGAATTAGCCCAAATCGCGTGTATGGCTGTTCAAGGCCAAAATGGATGAATCTAGCAATGACAATGTTAGCCATTCTAGGGTCCTTATTAAAAAATTGGAGTAGGCATGCGGGTTTTCAGGCAAATACAAGATGTTGATCAAACTTTCATTCTTTTGACCTGAAATTAGACCAAATTGATTATGTTGTACTTCAATGCTCAAATGAATGAATCTGACAATAATGTTAGGCATTTTAGAATCGTCATAAAAAACAGAGTGGGGGTGTTGGTTTTTACGTAAATCTGAGACGTTGACCAAACATTCATTCCTATCATCTCAAATTAGCCCAAATTAGGAATATGGCTGTTTAGGGCCCAAACGGATGAATCTGGAAACAATGATAAGCATTCTGGAATCCTCATGAAAAACGGAGTGGATATGTGAGCTTTCACATAAATCTGAGATGTTGACCAAACTCTCATTCTTTTAACCTCAAATTAGCCCAAATTGATTATTTGGCTGTTCAATTCTCAAACTGATGAATCTGACAATAATGTTATTCACCCAGGAATCATCATGAAAAATGGAGTGTGTATATGGGTTTGATTTAAAATCTGAGACGTTGACCAAACTTTCATTCTTATGATCTAGAAATTTGAACAAGTCATGAATGAGGCCATTCAGAACCCAAATGGATGAATTTGGAAACAATGTTAAGCATTCAAGAATCATCATGAAAAATGGTGTGGACAAGTGGGCTTTCACGGAAATCTGAGATGTTGACCAAACTTTCATTCTTTTGACCTCAAATTAGACCAATATGATTAAGTGGCCATTCAAGGCTAAAATGGATTATTCTGACAACAATGTTAGTGGTGCGAACCCACAAGGGAAGATCCCACGAACCCACAACCAATTCCGAAATATACACACCCCAAGAAAGCTAAACACAGATCGATGATCCACTTGAACCCTTGAACACGAAAGAACAAGGACCCGAAGTGTTGGAAAAACGCCACAAGATTGATCAAGCCTTGATAAGTTTGTTAGTTCTAAAAAGAACCCTTAGAGAGAATCCACTCTCAAGAAACAAAGTGCAGAAGTGCAACTTTCATTTATGATTCAAATCTGAATTGTGTCTTACAAATGAAGAAGCACCAAGTATTTATAGGGAAATATGTCCTAATTGTAGTAGGTGCAAATCTGAACATAGAAAATACAAAGTCTAATACCATGTGCTAGGAAACCTAAAAGTCTAATACATGAACACAAAATTCTAATACAATCTAGAAGAAAGTTGAAAAATCAAATACAACATGCAAGAGAAAACAAAAGTCAGATCTGCCACCAACTCCTTGTTGATTTTCGCACACCTAACTTCAAGAATATGTAATCAGCAAATTAAGTCTCAAAATGTGCTTATTTAGGCCCAAATGAGCCTCCCATGTTTAGTACTTGGTCTAAGCTCTTTAGTTCCAAGTTTGCAAGCCCAAAACTTGATCAATATCTCCATTTGCAGCCCATATGAAGTTAGTGACGTTTTCAGCATTTTTGTCAAGTTTTGATCCAATTGCTACTTGCTTTGTCCAAGTATCTTGCACTAGCCCATTTAATGCTTCCTTCATTTGTTTGGCTCTTGCTCTTGTGATTGGTCCACTTGGTATTTGCAAAGGATCGTTTGAATTTGACACAACTTGCTGGATCGCATCAGTTAGGCATCCTGGAATCATCATAAAAATGGAAAGGGTATGTGGGTTTTAACGCCAATACGAGATGTTGACCAAACATTCATTCTTATGATCTCCAATTAGCCCAAATCGTGTATGTGGTTGGTCAGGGTCCAAATGAATGTATCTGGAAACAATGTTAGGCATGCTAGAATGCTCATGAAAAATGGAGTGGGAATGTGGGTTTTAATGCAAATCCTAGACGTTGACCAAACTTTCAATCTTATGATCTCCAATTGGCCCAAATCGTGTATGTGGTTGGTCAGGGTCCAAATGAATGAATCTAGAAACAATGTTAAGCATGCTAGAATCCTCATGAAAAATAGAGTAGGAATGTGGGTTTTCATACAAATCAGAGATGGTTACCAAACTTTCATTCTTATGATCTCGAATTAGCCCAAATCACATCTGTGGCTGGTTAGGGTCCAAATGAATGAATCTGGAAACAATGTTACACATTCTAGAATTCTAATGAAAAATTGAGTGGGTATGTGGGTTTTCACGTAAATCTAAGATGTTGACTAAACTTTCATTCTTTTGACGTCAAATTATACCATATTGATTATTGGCTGTTCAAGGCTCAAACAGATGAATCTGACAACAATGTTAGGCATCCTAGAATCATCGTGAAAAATGGTGTATGTGGGTTTTCTCACAAATCTAAGTTAGTTACCAAACTTTCATTCTTATGTTCTAGAAATTGACCCCAATTATGAATGGGGCCATTCAGAACCTAAATGGATAAATCTAGAAACAATGTTAAGCATCCAAGAATCATCATGAAAAATGGAGTTGGCATGTGAGTTTTCACAAAAATCTTAGACATTGACCAAACTTTCATTCTTATCATATCAAATTAGCCTAAATTACGTATGTGGTCATTCCGAGCCCAAATGGATGAATCTAGCAACAATGTTTAGTATTCTAGAATCCTCATGAAAAATGAAGTAGGTATGTGGGTTTTCACGAAAATCCAAGATGTTGACAAAACTTTCTTTCTTTTGACCTCAAATTAACCCAAATTGAGAAAGTGGACATTCAAGGCTCAAATGGATAAATCATTATAAAAAAGGAGTGGGTATGTGGTTTTTCACACAAATTTGAAATGTTGACCAAACATTCATATGATCTCGAATTCGCCCAAATCGCGTATGTGGCTGTTCAGGGCCCAAACGGATAAATATGGCAACAATAATGTTAGCCATTTTAGGGTCCTCATTAAAAAATGGAGTGGGTATGTGGGTTTTCATGCAAATAGGAGATGTTGACCAGACTTTCATTCTTTTGACCTCAAATTAGACGAAATTGATTATGTGGTCATTCAAGACTCTAAACGGATGAATCTGAAAATAGTGTTGGGCATCATGGAATCGTCAGGAAAAATGGAGTGGGTGTATGGGTTTTCACGTAAATCGGAGACATTGACCAAACCTCCATTCTTATAATCTTGAATCAGCCCAAATAGCATATGTTGCTGTTTACGACACAAACTGATGAATCTGGAAACAATGTTAGGCATTCTGGAATTCTCATGAAAAACAGAGTAGATAAGTGGGTTTTTGCGAGAATCCGAGACGTTAACCAAACTCTCATTCTTTTGTCCTCAAATTTGCCTAAATTGATTACGTGGCCGTTAAAGGCTCAAACGGATGAATCTAACAACAATGTTAGGCATCCTAGAATCGTCAAGAAAAATGGAGTGGATATGTGGATTTTCTTGCAAATTTGAGACATTGAGCAAACTTTCATTCTTATGATCTAGAATTAGCCCTAATCATGTATGCTGCCACTCAGGGGCCAAACGGATGAATTTGGCAACAATGTTAGCCATTCTGGAATCGTCGTGAAAAATAGAGTGTGTATGTGGGTTTTGACGCAAATTTAAGATGTTACTAAACTTTCATTCTTGTGATCTTGAATTAGCCCAAATCATGAATGTGGCTGGTCAGGTCCTAAACGGATGAATATGGCAACAACGTTAGGCATTCTAGGATCCTCTTTAAAAAAATTGAGTGGGTATGTTGGTTTTTCACGCATATATGAGAGGTTCACCAAAGTTTCATTCTTTTGACCTCAAATTAGACCAAATTAATTATGTGGCCGTTCAAGGATCAAATGGATGAAACTGACAACATTGTTAGGCATCCTGGAATCATCATAAAAAATGTAGTAGGCATGTGGGTTTTCACCTAAATCTAAGAAGTTGACCAAACTTTCATTCTTTTAACCTCAAATTAGACCAAATTGATTATGTGGCCATTCACAGCTCAAGCAGATGAATCTGGAAACAATGTTAGAAATTCTGGAATCGTCGGGAAAAATGGAGTGGGTATGTGGGTTTTCACGCAAATATGAGATGTTGACCAAACTTTCTTCTGATCTCAAATTAGCCTAAATCACGTGTGTGGCTATTCAGGGTCCAAATGGTTGAATCTGGAAACAATGCTAGGCATTCTGGAATCCTCATGAAAAGTGTAGTGAATGTGTTGTTTTTAACACAAATTAGAGATGTTGACAAAACTGTCATTCCTTTGGCCACAAATTTGCCTAAATTGATTATTTGGCCCTTCAAGGCTCAAATGGATGAATCTAACAACAATGTTAGGTATCTTGGAATCGTTATAAAAAATGAAGTGTATATGTTTGTTTTAATGCTAATTTGAGACGTTGACCAAAATTTCATTCTTATGATCTCGAATTAGCCAAAATCGCGTATATAGCTAGTCAGGTCCCAAATGGATGAATCTGGCAACAATGTTAGGCATTCAAGGGTCCTCATTAAAAAATTGAGTGGGTATGTGGGGTTTCCCACAAATCTGAGATGTTAACCATACTTTGATTCTTTAGACATCAAATTAGACCAAATTGATTATGTGATCGTTCAAGGGTCAAGCGGATGAATCTGACAATAATGTTAGGCATCTTGGAATCGTCATGAAAAATAGAGTGGGTACATTGGTTTTCACGCAAATCTGAGATGCTAACCAAACTTTCGTCTTATCTAAAATTAGCCCAAATAGCGTATGTAGTTGTTCAAGGTCCAAATGGTTGAATCTGGAAACAATGGTAGGCATTCTGGAATCCTCATGAGAAGTGGAGTGGATGTGTGGCTTTTCACTCAATTTAGAGATGTTGACAAAATTATAATTCCTTTGGCCACAAATTTGCCTAAATTGATTATCTTGCCCTTCAAGGGTCAAACGGATAAATCTTACAACAATGATAGGCATCCTGGAATCATTATAAAAAATGGAACGGCTATGTGGGCTTTAACGCAAATCTAAGATGTTGACAAAACTTTCATTCTTTTGATCTCGAATTATCCGAAATCGCGTATATGGATGTTCAGGGCCTAAACGGATAAATCTGGCAACAATGTTAGGCATTATAGGGTCATCATTAAAAATTGAGTAAGTTGTGGGCTTTCACACAAATATAAGATGCTGACCAAACATTCATTCTTTTAACCTCAAATTAGATCAAGTTGATTATGTGGCTGTTCAAGGCTCAAATGGATGAATTTGACAACAATGTTAGGCATCCTGGAATCATGCTAAAAATTGGAGTGGGCATATAGGTTTGTTTTCATGCAAGACGTTGACCAAACTTTCATTCTTATGATCTCGAATTAGCTGAAATCGCGTATATGGCTAGTTAGGTCCCAAACGGATAAATCTGACAACAATATTAGGCATTCAAGGGTCCTTATTAAAAAATTGAGTGGATATGTGGGTTTTCCCACAAATCTGAGATGTTGACCAAAATTTGATTCTTTGGACCTCAAAGTAGTCCAAATTGATCATGTGAACGTTCAAGGCTAAAACAGATGAATCTGACAATAATGTTATGCATCCTGGAATTGTCATGAAAAATGGAATGTGTATGTGGGATTTTGTTCAAATCTGAGATGTTGACCAAACATTCTTTCTTATGATATATAATTAGCCCAAGTCGCTAATGGGGCCATTCAGAGCGAAAATGGATATATCTGGCAACAACGTTAAGTATACCGGAATCATTAAGAAAAATGGAGCAGATGTGTGGGTTTTCAATCAAATCTAAGATGTTGACCAAATTTTCATTCTTATGATCTCATATTAGCCCAAATCGTGTATGTGGCTGTTCAGGGCCCAAACGGATGAATCTGGTAACAAAGTTAGGCATTCTATGGTCATTATTAAAAAATTGAGTAAGTATGCGAGCTTTCACTCAAATACGAAATGTTGACCAAACATTCATTCTTTTGAGATCAAATAAGATCAAGTTGATTATGTGGTCGTTCAAGGCTCAAATGGATGAATTTGACAATAATGTTAGGCATTCTGGAATCATGATAAAAAATGAAGTGTGTATGTGGGTTTTAATGCTAATCTAAGATGTTGACCAAACTTTCATTCTTATGATCTCGAATTAGCCAACATTATGTATATGGCTGGTCATGTCTCAAATGGATAAATCTAATAACAATGTTAGGCAGTCAAGGGTCCTCATTAAAAAATTGAGTGGATATGTGGGTTTTCCCACAAATTTGAGATTGACCAAACTTTGATTCTTTGGACCTCAAATTAGACCAAATTGATAATGTGATCATTCAAGGCTCAAATGGATGAATCTGACAATAATGTTAGGCATCCTGGAATTGACATGAAAAATGGAATGTGTATGTGGGATATCGTGCAAATCTAAGACATTGACCAAACTTTCTTTCTTGTGATATATAATTAGCCCAAGTCGTGAATGGGGCCATTCAGAGCCCAAACGGATATATTTGGCAACAACATTAAGCATCTTGGAATCGTCAAGAAAAATGGAGTGGGTTTGTGGGTTTTCACTCAAATCCAAGATGTTGACCAAACTTTGATTCTTATGAACTCGAATTAGGCCAAATCACGTATGTGGCTGTTCTGGACCTAAATGGATGAATCTGGCTACAATGTTAGGCATTCTAGTGTTATCATTAAAAAATTGAATAAGTATAGGTGCTTTCAAGCAGATATGATATATTGACCAAACATTCATTGTTTTGACCTTAAATTAGATCAAGTTGATTATGTGGCCATTCAAGGCTCAAATGGATAAATATCACAACAATGTTAGGCATCCTGGAATCAAGAGAAAAAATGGAGTGGGTATCTGGGTTTTCACGCAAATTTAAGAAGTTGACCAAACTTTCATTCTTATGATCTCCAATTAGCCAAAATCGAGTATATGGATGGTCAAGTCCTAAATGGATAAATCTGACAACAATGTTATGCATTTAAGGGTCCTTATAAAAAATTGAGTAGATATGTGGGTGTTCACACAAATTCAAGATGTTGACCAAACTTTCATTCTTTTGGCCTCATATTAGACAAAAGTGATTATGTGGCCGTTAAAGGGTTAAACGGATGAATGTTACAACAATGTTAAGTATCTTGGAATTGTTATGAAAAATAGAGTGGGTATGTGGGTTTTTACTCAAATCCGAGATGTTGACCAAACTTTCATTCTTGTGACCACAAATTAGCCCAAATTGATTATATGGCTGTTCAAGGCTCAAACGGATGAATCTGGCAATAATGTTCGGCAACCTTGAATTGTCATAAAAAAAGGAGTGGGTATGTGGGTTTTCACACAAATCCGAGACATTGACCAAACTTTCATTCTTATGATCTCGAATTAGTCCGATCGTGTATGTAGTTGCTCAGGGCCGAGACGGATGAATTTGGCAATAATGTTAGGCATTCTAGGGTCCTCATTAAACAATTGAGTGGGCATGTGGGTTTTCACGTAAATCCAAGATGTTGCCCAAACTTTCATTCTTTTGACCTCAAATTAGAGCAAACTGATTACGCAGCCGTTCAAGGCTCAAATGGATGAATCTGACAACAATGTTACGCATCTTGGAATCATAATGAAAAATGGAGTGTCTGTGGGTTTTCATGCAATTCTGAGATGTTGACCAAACTTTCATTCTTATGATCTCTAATTAGCCCAAGTCGTGAATGGGGCAATTCAGAGCCCAGTTGGATGAATTTGGCAATAATGTTAAGCATCCTGGAATGCCATGAAAATTGGAGTGGGTATGTCGGTTTTCAAGTAAATCTGAGACGTTGACCAAACTTTCATTCAAATGATCTCGAATTTGCCCAAATTGTGTATGTGGCTGGTTAGGTCCCAAACGAAGGAATCTGGAAACAATGTTAGGCATTTTGGAATCCTCATGAAAAACGGAGTCGATATGTGCTTTTTCATGCAAATACGAGATGTTGACCAAACTCTCATTCTTTTGACATCAAATTAGCCCAAATTGATTATGTGGCCATTCAAAGCTCAAACGGATGAATCTGACAACAATGTTAGGCGTCCTGGAATCGTCATAAAAAATAGAGTGGGTATGTGGGTTTTCAAACAAATCTTAGATGTTGACCAAACTTTCATTTTTATGATCTTGAACTAGACCAAATTGCGTATGTCAATGTTCAGGGCCCAAACGGATGAATCTGGCAACAACATTGTTAGGCATTGTAGGGCCCTCATTAAAAAAGGAGTGGGTTTGATGGTTTTCAAATAAATATGAGATATGGACCAAACATTCATTCTTTTGACCTCAAATTAGATCAAGTTTATTATGTGGCCGGTCAAGGCTCAAACGGATGAATCTAATAGCAATGTTAGGCATCATGGAATCGTCATGAAAAATGGAGGGGTATGTGGATTTTCACGTAAATCTGAGATGTTAACCAAACTTTCATTTTAATGATCTCGAATTAGCCCAAATCACGTCTGTGGCTGGTCAGGTCTGAAACAAATGAATATGGAAATAATGTTGGCATTCAAGAATCCACATGAAAAATGGAGCTGATATTTGGTTTTTCACGGAAATACGAGATGTTGACCAAACTCACATTCTTCTGACCTTAAATTAGCCCAAATTGATTATGTGGTCATTTAAGGCTCAAACGGATGAATCTAATAACAATGTTAGGGATCCTGGAATTGTTATGAAAAATGGAGTATGTATGTGGGTTTTCTAGTAAATCTTAGATGTTGAGCAAACTTCATTTCTTATGTGGGTTTTCTAGTAAATCTTATCGAATGGGGCCATTTAGAGGCCAAACAGATGAATCTGACAACAACATTAAGAAACCTGCCATCATCATGAAAAATGGAGTGGGTATGTTGGTTTTAACTCAAATCTGACATGTTGACTAAACTTTCATTCTTGTGACCATGAATTAGCCAAATTGATTATATGGTCGTTCAAGGCTCAAACAGATAAATCTAGCAACAATGTTAGGCATACTAGTTTCCCCATGAAAAATAGAGTGGGTATATGGGTTTTCTGGAAAATTTGAGATGTTGACCAAACTTTTATTCATTTATAATCTTAAATTAGCACAAATCTCGTATATGGCTGTTCAAGGCCCAAACGAATGAATCTGGCAACAATGTTAGGCATTCTTTGGTCCACATTAAAAAATTGAGTGGATATGTGGGTTTTCACGTAAATCCAACATGTTGACCAAACTTTTATTCTTTTGACCTTAACTTAGACCAAATATATTATGTGGCTATTCAAGGCTTAAACGGATGAATCTGACAACAATGTTAGGGATCCTGGAATCGTTATGAAAAATGGAGTGTGTATGTGGTTTCCTTGCAAATCTTTGATGTTGACTAAACTTTATTTCATATGATCTCTAATTAGCATGTCGGGAATAGGGCCATTCAGAGCCCAAACGGATGAATCTGTCAACAACGTTAAGCAACCTACAATTGTCATGAAAAATGGAGTGGGTATGTGAGTTTTCACTCAAATCCGAGATGTTGACTAAACTTTCATTCTTGTGACCTCAAATTAGCTCAAATTGATTATATGGCCATTCAAGGTTCAAACTGATAAATCTGACAACAATGTTAGGTATCTTGGAATCATCATGAAAGATGGAATGGGTTTGTGGGTTTTCACATAAATCTCAAACGTTGACCAAACTTTAATTCTTATAATCTCGAATTAGCACAAATTTCGTATGGCCGTTTAGGGCCCGAACGGATGAATTTAGTAAAAATATTAGGCATTTTATGGTCCTCAATAAAAAATTGAGTAGGTTTGTTTTTTTTACGCAAATCAGAAATGTTGACCAAACATTTATTCTTTTGACCTCAAATTAGACCAAATTGATTATGTGGCCATTTAAGATCAAACAGATGAATCTGACAAGAATGTTAGGCATCCTAGAATCGTTATAAAAAATGGAGTGGGTATGTTGGTTTACATGCAAATCTGAAACGTTAACCAAACTTTTATCCTTATAATCTCAAATTAGCCCAAATCACGTATGTGGTAATTCAGGGCCCAAACGGATGAATCTGGAAACAATTTTAGGCATTCTAGAATCCTCAAGAAAAATGGAGTGGATATGAGCGTTTTCATACAAATACGAGATGTTGACCAAACTCTCATTCTTCTGAGATCAAATTAGCGCAAATTGATTTTTTGGCTGTTCAAGGTTGAAATGGCTAAATTTGACAACAATTTTAGGCATCCTGGAATCATCATAAAAAATAGAGCGAATATGTGGGATTTCTTGTAAATTTGAGACGTTGACCAAACTTTCATTCTTCTGATCTCAAATAAGCCCAAGTCGCAGATGAGGCCACACAAAGCCCAAATAGATGAATCTCGCAATAAGGTTAAGCATGCTAGAATCTGTTAGAATGGCTGACACCCATGAGGGGTGTGAATTGGGTGTAAGATAAAAATCTTAAGAACTTTGAAAATCTTGTTGCATCTTAGAGGAAGTAATAAATATGAAAGTAATGAATCATAAATCAACAGTTAATATATGCTGGAAATATAAGAGTTTATGGAAGAGAGTATGCAAACTGTGATTTATCCTGGTTCTATCCAATCTGCGATGGCCTACGCCCAGTCCCCAGGCTCCTCCTGAGATTTTCAAATCCACTATCTTCTTGTTTAATCCAGGCATAAGAAAAGCCTTTACAACCCACAAGTTTAGCTGGGCACTTGAGAAGCCTTTTACAAATCTCTCACCAGTTACTCCCCCTTACACACCGTAAGGTTACAACCGAGTTACTCTCCTTTGCACCCCCTGTAAGGATACAACTTTGATGATGAAAGATTACAATCAATCTTCTCTCTTAGAAATGAATAAGATGAACACTGAAGTATAATACAAATAATCTCTCTCTCAAATATACATGATATAGAAAACATATAAGAACAAAAAGTGTTTAGGTCGAGATGGATAGCTTATGATATGAGCATGTTTGTGTCGTTGTGTTCTCGTTGGTGTTGCCCTTTGTTGAATGTTCCCATATTTATAGATGAGCTGTGACAACTGTTGGAAGCATTTCAACCTTTCCGTTAGAGTGGCGTAGCTTCGTTTGACTATTCTTCGATTTTGAAAACTAGCCGTTGTGGTTGGTAAATGTCTGCTTTCGTAAAGTCAACTTTTATCTCTTCACATCATCTCTTCATTATATTCCTGGAAAAATGCATTAAACACTAATACAATGAAGTGTAAGAGTGATTGGAAGCAAGAAGAATGAGTTTCATAATCAATCCTATGATTTTCGAAAGCTTCAATACGTTGTTTTGTTCTCTTGGGAAGCATTATTAGAATGGTCACTCAAGTAGGTCTGGGTCATTACTCGAGTGAGCCCTCAAGTAATCCCATAAAAAATATGGCCGAGAGTAACTACTTCTTTACTTCTCTGATTACTCAAGTGATCCCTCGAGTAATGTACTCTTCCATATCTGGTTACTCGAGCAGTCCCTAAAGTAAAGTCTGTCATTTCTTGGCCGAGAGCTACTGGACAATTTCTTCTCTGATTACTCTAGGGATCCCTCGAGTAAGCTATTAAATAACTTTGCAGATTACTTGAGTGGTCCCTAAAGTAATGTTATTCAAATCTTGGCCGAGAGCATTTCCAATTGTATTACTCGAGTGGTACCTCGAGTGAGGTTTCAAAAAATTCTGTATATTACTCGAGTAAGCCCTTTAAGTGAATTCTTGATTTTCATTTCAAACATGGCAAATCATATATTATTGGAAAGCCCTCATCATTTACATTCCAATGCAACAAGAATCAACTCCAAACGCATTTTGTATAGAAAGTTATGATCCAAAGAATATCTTCTGTATTTAGAAAAAGTCTAAAATCACAAGCATCAACTTCCAGAAGGCATAACTCTTAGTATATAACTTAAAATATAGAACCTTATATATCCATGGAAAGCTCTTTAAGTCTAATCTCATATGGCACTAGTTTCATCTCAATCTGATATGTGTTTTGAGAGTTATGTCCAAAATACCGAACCTTGTTCTGGTAAAAGATGCTTATTTATGTGTCAACTTCAACAGATCATATCTCTCTCATCTGAACTCCTAATAATGTGATCTTGGTGTCCATAGTTCGTGTTAGGAGTCTAGTTTCATATGCCACCAGTTGCAGATCAATTCAACCTGTGGTTAGAGAGATATCATCAAAATACCGAACCTCTATCCTCTCATGCGAAATAAGAGTTTCATTACTAGAGGGCTCCCTCGAGTAATCTTCAAGTAACTCTGCAGATTACTCGAGTAAGGCCTCGAGTAGTCACCTCCAAAATGAGGCAGTGCCATATTACTCAAGTAATCATCTATAGAGTTGCCATAACTTCTATATATGTCATTTTAACTTTGTATTGATCTATTCCAACCTCCGGTATCACTTCTAAGAGCTTGAATCTTAACATTTTCATTTGATCTTAGAAGTTCTTCTTTCTTCAATCTTTCTTCTTGTTTCTTTAATCTCTTTCTTCTTGTTTTTCCTCTTAATGATCATTCTTCATCACCCAACTGATATCTTCTTGAATTGATTATCATTCTTCATAGCCCAATTAGATGTCTTCTTGAATATCTTCAATCTTCTTCAATCTTTGCTTGATATTCCTATTATTAGTTCTTGCAATGCCTTCTTTCTTCAATCCTTGCCTCTTGATTTTCTTCTTGATGATCATTCTCTACATATGAGGCATTATAACATCAGGTTTATGTCTAATCTACAAGATATACAACATTAAATATAGTAGTTAGTTAATGTAGAGAATAAGTTTATCATACAAACTTTTTTCTTTTAATATCTGACATCATCAAAACTATTTGTATCTAACATTCTCCCCCTTTTTGATGATGGCAAATCCTTTAAGAAAAATATGTATAAATATAAAACAATTTGAATGCAGCATATTGTTCTTACCTCTCTCTCCCCTTATTTGTCATCAGCAAAAAGTTTGAAGTGTAGAGAAGAAAGACTTGTAGAGAAGTAAATATGTCATGAAAATTTTCTCCCCATTAATCAAAATAAATGTGTTATGAAATCAATTTTCTCTTCCTCGATTTGAAGGTAATTTGATGCAAATGAAAAATGGCAGAAAGTTTGAAACAATTTGGAGAGGTTTGCAAGAAAAATTTTCATAATCAAAGAAAATTGAAATCAAATATAGGAAAAATATTCTCAAAATATAAAGAGACAGTTTAGAAATGCTCATTTGAATTTAGCAAGTTGATAATTTATCAATGAAATTCATTACCTTCTCTTCTTGTTGTGTTAGATCCATGATGTCATGTTCACCACACTTCTACTATGTATCTCTGATGGATCAAGTTTATAGGAGTAAACTATAGCTGGCTTAATGGTAGATTCTGAAGTATGCTCAATAGAAAGCTCAGGAATAGCCTTCCATAGAATGCTACCAAAATCATCCTGATTTGTGCCGTTTGTTGCTTTGAGTGTTGTAGCTACTATATTTCCCTTGTTTAAGCATTAAACCATCATTCCTCAAGGTTCATAAATTCTCCTTTTAATGTTTTGAGGAATGACATGATCTTGCATAGAGCAAATCCTCCTGCTATAAGTAAAAGCATTCTTGCAAGGAGAATGGTCAGTGCAATTAAGTATCAAATTTATTGCACAAATCAAAGTCATCCTTTCCATATGATATGTTAAAAATTTATATCATGAAAGGACAATAAGGAGCAACTTATCATCAAAACTAATTACAAGATAGAAAATTTAGATGAGTATGTTAAAAAGATTTTCTTTCAATAAAGGAGATGAGCTTTCAAGATATAAAACACATGTGATTGTGAAACTCCCCCTTAATGAATGCATAATTTTAAAAATCATTATGAGGAATAAATAATATCTTTTTAGGATTTGAAAAACTATTTAGAAACTTTGCAAAGAAAATGAGTATGAAAATCTAAAGATTTGGAGAGAAATTATGTTTTGAAGATAATGATGCTATTCAGGGTTTTAAGGCTGTAACCCTGTATTACTTGAGTTATTACTCAAGTGTTCACTTTGAGTGATGCAACTCAGAGAATTAAAGAATACAATACCACACTCGAGTAATCTCGTAATTACTCAAGTCAAAATCCTCTATAGTCCATTGATGCATCGTTGGCTTGTCACTATCTGATGATGTGATTAGTACTGAGAGATTTTGAAGTGTAGTCTCATTCACATAACTAATGAACTCAGTATTGTTCGTAGCAAGCTTTGTGTGATTGTTGAAGCTCCTCTCTCAGATAGCCTTGGACAGATGGACTAAAGAATGAAGGACTAGGGAGACCAGCTCTAGCAAAGTGTTGTCTTTTATTCATCTTTTATGCCTCTTGTGTTAACTTGGAGTGAGATTCAGACTTACTTGGAGTAATTGTAAATTACTTGAAGGTCTACTTGAAGTAATTGCCGATTACTTGGAGGTCTACTTGAAGTAATTGCAGATTACTTGAAGTAATTTCATATTACTTGGAGTAAGTCCTATAGAAGTATATATACCTCTTGTTCTTTGATAGACGTGATCTTTCCAGTATTCCTCTCCTCCTTGCTTATAATATAGGCCATTATGTGGTAATCTTCTTGATAAAGTAAGTGAAGTTATTGGCATTGTTCATCATAGCTCTCGTTTAGATGTATCATATAATTTTGTGAAAACATAGAGCGAGGATTGTAGTTGAGAATCCTCATAGGCTTACCAAGCTTGATGATTCTGTGCATCTCAATATCTTCCACGGAATATCTTCTGATAACCTTGGAACGATAAGGGAGGTGGGTAGGAAACAAAGATTCATATTGGCTAGACTTGTTCTTGGGCTTGATCTGCTTTGAGATGAATCTCATCTAGGTTCACTTAAGAGATTTTCCTCTTCTTTCTCTTTCTCTGGCTGCATCACTAGCTAGTTACTTGCTAGTGATGTGGTGTCACTTGAGTGATACCACAGATTTTGCTTCTGCTCACATTGCAACACTGCCAGTCATGTCTCCTCTGTTAACCTCTGATCTTTGTATCTGAAAGTAAAGCATTTTGATCAACTCCTGCAAAAGTATAAATAAATGCTCTTTGGTACCCAACTTTCTCTTGGGTCCATATAGTATTAGACATGATAACTCTTATGCTCTTATACAATTGAATCATATGATATTTGAGCAAAGAGTGTATTAAATCACCAAAGATTAAAATTATAATGTCATCTAATTAATTCATGTCATAAAGAATTGAAAACAATTGATACCAAGAATGACATTTTCACAATAACAATATGTAAATATGCTTTGTATAGAAAAATATGTAATTAATAAGATTTTCATGCAATCGATGTAAGTCAGATCAAAGAGAGTTGAAAATCTATTCATAATGACCAACTGTTATGAAATGATAAATCATGAATGAAATCAAGTTTTCCAAGAATGATAATGAGATATGCAAAAATTTTTCAAATCATAATAGTGCATTGTGAAATAGAGATTTTGAATATATGCAAAACTCATCTTTGAAACATGTTTACAATTGATGCTTATGTTAAAATTGGTGGAAGTCAACAGTTTAAATATACATATACCATAAAGCTTCTCTTTTAGAGAACAACTAAGATAACCTGTTAGACATTGGAGTTTAACATGTTTGAGAATTTTCCCAAGAGAAAAAGTCATATTGAAAATGAATTAGCTAAAAAGGCTTAATTTGACAAATATATATATATATATATATATATATAAGCACAATGACTTTGCTATTGACCAAGAGATAATATTGACTCTTAAACATTCAAATTCAAGACACTAGTTACTCAGAGATATATGATATCAATGGTTTATGTATTTGAGCAACAAAATGAGTGCAAATGAATTATGAATGATTAATCACATACTCATTGGTCCAAATGACTAGAATACTAGAATATTATCGTAATAAGTTATTCCACTATAATGGTTAATGCATTAAGATTTAATGCACTAATGAACATTCATAATACTTGGAATAACATGGTCAACTAAAGATCTATGCATTAAGCATAAGGCTTTCACATATTGAATTCTTTTATGAGAAATACACTTGAACTTCATGTAGATAGTTAACTTATTAGATGTAAGGTCTAACATGTTAGAGAATAAAGACTAAAGGTTTCAAGCATTGGATATCACATTTAAGATCAATGATCAATATGTCAATGATGAGGAAATACTCTGGTGGATGAATTCGAAGCATTTCTGACTTTCAGTGTACAAAAATATTAACTTCCAATTTTGAAACTGATTTAAATGCAAACAAGATATGAATAATTTTCAAATAATGTGTATGCATTTTTATAAATAAGATGAATTGGAATCTAAGTACATTTTTGAAATGTGCATTTTGAAACTCAAATACATAGAAAGATTATGCACAATTTTATTTTCAATCCATTTAGCAATCTAAAAGCAATTTGAAAGCCATAAATGATTGATTGCTAATGGTATGCAATAACAAGCAAGTTATTCATTACCCAAATAAATAATTTATATAAGCACAATATCGAGTAAGAATAAAGAAGACAGTACCATGCTCAAGTAATCTCGTAATTACTTGAGAAATTATCCTTTGAAGTTCATTTGTGCATAATTCCTTGACTTTTATCTTCCAATCTTCCAGTTCGTGTTATCACTTGAACATTCACTCCCAGTTGTCACGCAGTAATGATGATCACTTGATTGGTTACTTGAGTGATGCTTCACTGTGCATCTTTTCTTTGTTCATTGCTAGCTAGGCACTTGCAGTGTTGCCTCAAGTAATGCCTCCTTTTGTTTGCACATTCAAAAATGCAGCTTTAATGTCCAACTTCCCTAAGATTTGAATTAAATCTTACGTATTCATAATCTTGAGATGAAGCTCTTCCTTTCTTCTTTCTACAAAACCATGTAGATCTTTTTCTTCCTTTAGTATCCAGTTTTACTTGGATCCACTCATGGTTACCTTATAGGAATCATAATTCACATGCTCTAAGAATATAATTAATTCGAGATAATTGAGCATAATGAATTAAACATGCCTTTATGCATAAGAGAAATATTTTCTTTTCAAATCATTATACATGCATAAAGAATTAACCTATTGAGCATTACAATTCCTTTATAAATAAATCTATTAAATGGCTTTTTAAGGGATGCAAAAACATAATTTCAAAATCATTTGCAATGCTCATTCCTAAGATTCCAAAATATAAAACCTCAATAAATATTACATACAATTGCATAGGAGGTTTTATCATTGTATACCTTTACCTTAGATAGGAGGATTGCTTTTGCTTACCCATTACATCTTTCTATGATGTTGATACTTTGAATATCTTGCTTTGGTGCTAGCAACCTTCTCTCAAAATATATAGACTCAAAGAGTCTTTTATTTGATGCTTGAGAGATCCTCCTTTTCTTGTTCTCCTCAAGATAGTTGAAGGGTATTCTATAGTAGTTCATTCTTAGTACCCTTTTGTCCATTCTTTCTATAATCAATCTGCACACATGAAACACCATATGGACATTTTGGTACCCACTTTTCTTTGGGTCCTTGAACGTTAGCATTTGAACTCACTTGCGTTTAAGGAATCCAAACAAATTTATTTAATTTCTCCTAATATAGCATATGTGAGAAATATGACCTGATTTACCACAATAATTGCAAATAATATGATGATATGCATTATGAGATTTTATGCAAGTATTGTGTTTGTCAAAAGAGTAAAAACCCGAATAAATTTCATGTGAACATTCTTTCTTTCCAATAAACTTTCCAGCATGATTGAAAACATTTTTGCTTTTTAGAATAGAATCAATACTTGGTTGAGAAACAATTTTATGCAAACTTTGAAAATCAGTTTTCAAAATAACTCCAGAAGAATTGGAATTGTTTACCATATGTGCATCTTGAGCTCTAGAGGATGATCTATCAAATTCATCCATAATGAGCTCTTCTTGGGAATCATCTTCCTCTTGTTCTTCTATGTTGACAGGATCATGGAAGTGTTATATGATTTCTCCAATTTCATCATTAACTTCCAATTGTTAATGCACCGTAGATATACAGCTTATAGTTTCACATGAACTGTCAATGCTTTGAACTTTAACATAATTGTTAGAGGTATAAATAGAATCAAGAGTATCCCAAATATCTCTAGCAGTAGAGCAAAATCTACTTTTCTCCAAATCATTTTCTGTTAAGGCACTATACAAAATTTTCATTACTCTAATATTCAACGAAAAAAATTTCTTTTCTCTTTCTGTCCAATTCTTTCTCGGTTTGAAATCAAAGCCATTTGAAAAACATCCCACATATCATAAACAAAGCATTTTATAAAAGATGTCATTCTAGCTTTCCAAAACCAAACATCAATATCTTTCAAAATAGGTGAAATTGTATAGTCAAAACCTTCAGAAAGCATATAACACCCAAAATCAGTCATTTTAAACTCTTGAGACGGTTAAGTCCTTTAAACAAGAGTCCAGCTCTGATACCAAATGTTAGAACCAGCTGACACCCAAGAGGGGGTGAATTGGGCATAAGATAAAAATCTTAAGAACTTTGAAAATCTTTTTGCATCTTAGAGGAAGCAATAAATATGAAAGTAATGAATCATAAATCAACAGTTAATATATGCTGGAAATATAAGAGTTTAAGGAAGAGAGTATGCAAACTGTGATTTATCCTGGTTCAGTCCAATCTGCGATGGCCCAAGTCCAGTCCTCAGGCTCCTCCTGAGATTTTCAAATCCACTATCTTCTTGTTTAATCCTGGCACAAGAAAAGCCTTTACAACCCACAAGTTTAACCGACCACTTGCGAACCTTTTTACAAATCTCTCAACGAGTTACTTCCCCTTACACACCGTAAGGTTACAAAAGAGTTACTCTCCCTTACACACCCTGTAAGGATACAACTTTGATGATGAAAGATTACAATTAATCTTCTCCCTCAGAAGTGAATAATATGAACACTAAAGTACAATACAAATAATCTCTCTCTCAAATATACATGATATAAAAATAGATAAGAACAGAGAGTGTTTGGGTCGAGATGGATAGCTTATGATATAAGCATGTTTGTGTCGTTGTGTTCTCATTGGTGTTGTTCTTCATTGAATGTTCCTATATTTATATATGATTCGAATAGCCTTTGGAAGTATTTCAACCTGTCCGTTAGAGTGGCATAGCTTTATTTGACTGTTCTTCTATTTTGAAAACTAGC
This sequence comes from Inga oerstediana, assembly GCA_963210345.1. Classification (NCBI taxonomy): domain Eukaryota; kingdom Viridiplantae; phylum Streptophyta; class Magnoliopsida; order Fabales; family Fabaceae; genus Inga; species Inga oerstediana. The sequence continues at coordinate 40,544,616 of OY723410.1, read as the reverse complement.
CGTTGTGGTTGGTGAACGCTTCACTTCGGTAAAGTCAACTTTTGTCTCTTCACATAATCTCTTCATTATATTCCTGGAAAAATGGATTAAACACTATACAATAAAGTGTAAGAGTGATTGGAAGCAAGAAGAATGAGTTTCATAATTAATCCTATGATTTTCAAAAGCTTCAGTACGTTGTTTTGTTCTCCTGGGAAGCATTACTCGAGTGGTCACTCGAGTAAGCCTTGGTCATTACTCGAGTGAGCCCTCGAGTAATCCTGTTCAAAATATAGCTGAGAGTAATTGCTTCTTTGCTTCTCTGATTACTCGAGTGATCCCTTGAGTAATGGATCAAATAAATCTGTAGATTATTCGAGTGATCCCTCGAGTAATGTACTCTTCCATATCTAGTTACTCTAGCAGTCCCTCGAGTAAAGTCTGTCATTTCTTGGCCGAGAGCTACTGGACAATTTCTTCTCTGATTACACTAGTGATCCCTCGAGTAAGCTATTAAATAACTTTGCAGATTACTTGAGTGGTCCCTAGAGTAATGTTATTCAAATCTTAGCCGAGAGCATTTCCAATTGTATTACTCGAGTGGTACCTCGAGTGAGGATTCAAATAATTCTACATATTACTCGAGTAAGCCCTTCAAATGAATTCTTGAATTTGATTTGAAATATGGCGAATCATAGATCATCAGAAAGCCCTCATCCTCTACATTCTAATGCAACAAGAATCACCTCCAAACTCATTTTGTACAGAAAGTTATGATCCATAGAATATCTTCTGCATTTAGACAAAGTCTGAAATCACGAGCATTAAATTTCAGAAGGTATAGCTCTTAGTATATAACTTAAAATATGAAATATTATATATCCATAGAAAGGTTTTTAAGTCTAGTTTCATATGGGACTAGTTTTGTCTCAATCTAATATGTGTTTTGAGAGTTATGTCCAAAATACCAAACCTTGTTCTGGTAAAAGATGCTGATTCATTTGTCAACTTCAACAGATCATATCTGTCTCATCTGAACTCTTTTTAATGTGATCTTGGTGTCCATAGTTCGTGCTAGGAGTCTAGTTTCATATGCCACTAGTTTCATCTCAATTCAATGTGTGGTTAGAGAGATATCATCAAAATACCGAATCTCTGTCTTGTCACGTGAAAACAGAGTATCATTACCCGAGGGCTCCCTCGAGTAATCTTCAAGTAACTCTGCAGATTACTCGAGTAAGGCCTTGAGTAATCACCTCCAAAATGAAGCAGTGCCATATTACTTGAGTAATAATCTATGCAAGTGCCATAACTTCCGTATATGTCATTTTAACTTCGTATTGGCCCATCCAACCTCGGGTATCACTTCTAAGAGCTTGAATCTTGATATTTTCATTTGATCTTACAAGTTCTTCTTTCTTCAATCTTTCTTCTTCTTTCTTTAATCTCTTTCTTCTTGTTTTTCCTCTTGATGATCATTCTTCATCAGCTAACTAGATATGTTCTTGAATTGAAGATCATTCTTCATTGCCCAATTAGATGTCTTCTTGAATATCTTCAATCTTCTTCAATCTTTGCTTGATATTCCCATTAGTTCTTGCAATACCTTCTTTCTTCAATCCTTTGCCTCTTGATTTTCTTCTTGATGATCATTCTCCACATATGAGGCATTATAACATCAGGTTTATGACTAATCTATAATATATATAGTCAATGTAGAGAATAGGTATATTATACAAACTTTTTGCTCTTAATGCTTGACATCTATATTTGACATCATCAAAACTATTCATACCTAAAAGAATCATCATGAATAATGCAGTGGGTATGTGGGTTTTCACTCAAATCTGAGATGTTGACCAAACTGTCAATTTTTTGAGCTTAAATTAGCCTAAATTCTTTTTGTGGTGATTCAAGGCTCAAATGGATGAATCTGGGAAGAATGTTTGCCATTCTAGAATTGTCATGGAAAATGGATTCAGTATGGGGGTTTTCACGTAAATCTGACATATTGACCAAACTTTCATTCTTCTGTTCTCGAATTAGGCCAAATCGCGTATGTAGCTGTTTGAGGACTAAATGGATGAATCTGGAAATAATGTTAGGCATTATGGAATCCTCATGAAAAATGGAGTGGGATATGTGGTTTTTCACATAAATCCGAGATGTTGACCAAACTCTCATTCTTTTGACCCAAATTAGCCTAAATTGATTATCTGGCTTCTCAAGGCTTGAACGGATGAATCTAACAACAATGTTAGGCGTCCTAGAATTGTCATGAAAAATAGAGTATGTATGTGGGTTTTATTGCAAATCTAAGACATTAACCAAACTTTCATTCTTATGATCTCTAATTCGCCCAAGCTCCAATAAGGCCATTCAGAGCCCAAGCGGATGAATTTGGCAACAAAGTTAAGCATCTTGGAATCGTCATGAAAAATGGAGTGGGTATGTGGGTTTTCACTCAAATCTGAGATGTTGACCAAACTTTAATTCTTTTGAGCTCAAATTAGCCCAAATTGATTCTGTGGCCATTTAAGGCTTAAACGGATAAATCTGCCAACAATGTTAGGGATCTTGGTATCTTTATAAAAATTGGAGTAGGTATGTGGGTTTTCACGCAACTCTGAGACGTTGGCCAAACTTTGATTCTTCCGTTCTAGATTTAGCCTAAATCGCGTATGTGGCTGTTCGAGGCCCAAATGGATGAATCTGGAAACAATGCTAGTCATTCTAGAATCCTCATGAAAAATGGAATGGATATGTTGTTTTTCACGTAAATCAAAGATGTTGACCAAACTCTCATTCTTTTGACCTCAAATTAGCCTAAATTGATTATCTGGCAATTCAAGATCAAACGAATGAATCTAAAAACTATGTTAGCCATCCTGGAATCGTCATGAAAAATGGTGTATGTGTGTGGGTTTTCTCGTAAATCTAAGATGGTAACCACGCTTTCATTCTTATGATCTCTTATTAGCCCAAGTCATGAATGGGGCTATTCAGAGCCCAAACGGATGAATTTGGCAACAATGTTAAGCATCCTGGAATGTCATGAATAATGGAGTGGGTATGTGCGTTTTCACTCAAATCCAAGAGGTTGACCAAAATTGTCTTTTTTGTGACCTCAAATTGGCCCAAATTGATTATTTGGTTGTTCAAGGTTGAAACGGATGAATATGACAACAATATTAGGCATCCTGGATTCGTCATGAAAAATGGAGTGGGTATATGGGTTTTCACACAAATCTGAGATGTTGACTAAACTTTCAATTTTATGATCTCAATTTGTCATGAAAAATGGAGTGGGTGTGTGGGTTTTCACGCAAATACAAGATATTGACTAAACTCTCATTCTTTTGACCTTAAATTAAACAAAATTGATTATGTTGCCATTCAAGCCTCAAACGGATGAATCTGATAACAATGTTAGGCATCCTAGAATTGTCATGAAAAAAGAAGTGGGTATGTAGGTTTTCACGCAAATATGAGATGTTGACCAAACTTTTAATCTTATGATCTCCAATTACCCTAAATCGTGTATGTGGCTGGTCAGGGCCGAAACGAATGAATGTGGAAACAATGTAGGCATTCTGGAACTCTTATTTTCACTTAAATTGAAGATGTTGACCGAACTCTCATTTTTTTGACCTCAAATTCGCCCAAATTGATTATGTGGTCGTTCAAGGCTCAAACAGATGAATCTATCAATAATATTAGGCATCAAGAATCATCATGAAAAATGGAGTGTGTGTCTAGGATTTCTCATAAATCTGAGATGTTGACTAAGCATTCAATCTTACGATCTAAAACTAGCCCAGGTCGCAAATGGGGCTTTTCAGAACCCAAATGGATGAATCTGGCAACAATGTTAAGCATCTTGGGATTATCATGAAAAATGGAGTGGGTATGTGATTTTTCATGCAAATACAAGATGTTGACAAAATTTCATTCTTTTCACGTAAAATTAGACCAAATTGATTATGTGGCCATTCAAGGCCCAAATGGATGAATCTTACAACAATGTTAGGCACACTGGAATCGTTATGAAAAATGGAGTGGGTATGTGGGTTTTCACACAAATCTGAGACTTTGAACAAACATTCATTCTTCTATTCTCGAATTAGACTAAATTGCATATGTGGCTTTTCAAGGCCCACATGGATGAATCTGAACAAAATGTTTGGCACTCTAGAATCATCATGAAAAACGGAGTAGATATATGGTTTTTCACGCATATCAAAGATGATTACCAAACTCTCATTCTTTTGACCTCAAATTAGCTAAAATTGATTATCTAGCCAATCTAGGCTCAAATGGATGAATCTAACAACAATGTTAGGCATCCTAGAATGTTCATGAAAAATGGAGTTTATATGTTGGTTTTCTAACAAATATGAGACGTTGACCAAACTTTCATTCTTATGATCTCTAATAAGCCCAAGTCGAGAATGGGGCAATTCAGAACCCAAACGGATGAATCTGGCAGCAATGCTAAGCATCCTGGAATGTCATGAAAAATGGAGTGGTTATGCGGGTTTTCACTCAAATCAGAGATGTTGACAAAACTTTCATTCTTGTGACCTCAAATTAGCCCAAATTGATTATTTTCCTGTTCAAGGCTCAAACGGATGAATCTGACAACAATGTTAGGTATCCTAAAATCATCATGAAAATTATTGTGGGTATGTGGGTTTTCACGCAAATCTGAGACATTGACCAAACTTTCATTCTTATGATCTCGATTTAGTTCAAATCGTGTATGTGGCTATTTAGGGCCTAAACGGATGAATCTGGCAATAATGTTAGTCATTTTAGGGTCCTCAAACAAAAATTTAGTGCGTATGTGGGTTTTCACGTAAATATGAGATGTTGACCAAACTTTCATTCTTTTGACCTCAAATTAGACCAAATTGATTATGTGGCCATTCAAGGCTCAAATAGATGAATCTTACTACATTGTCAGGCATCCTGGAATTGTAATAAAAATGGAGTGGTTTATGGGTTTTAATACAAACAAATATGAGACGTTAACCAAACTTTCAATCTTATGATCTTGAATTGGCCCAAATCGCGTATACGGCTCAAGGCCAAAATAGATGAATATGGAAAAAACAATGTTAGCCATTCTAGTATCCTCATTAAAAAATGGAGTGGGTATGTGGGTTTTCACACAAATACAAGATGTTGACCAAACTCTCGTTCTTTTGACCTTAAATTAGACCAAATTGATTATGTGGCCATTTAAGGCTCAAATGGATGTATCTGACAATAATGTTGGCATATTGGAATCATCATGAAAAAAGGAGTGGGTGTGTGGTTTTTCACACAAATCTACGATGTTGACCAATCTTTCATACTTATTATCTCGAGTTAGCCTAAATCACAGATATAAATGTTCAAGGCCCGAATGGATGAATTTAGCAACAATATTAGTCAATCTTTGGGCCTCTTTAAAAAATTTTGTGGGTAAGTGGGTTTTCACGCAAATCAGAGATGTTGACAAAACTTTCATTTTTTTGACCTCTAATTAGACCAAATTGATTATGTGGCCGTTAAAGGCTCAAATGGATGAATCTGGAACAACGTTAGGCATCTGGAATCGTCAAGAAAAATGGAGTAGGTATGTGGGTTTTGGCAAATCTGAGATGTTTACCAAACTTTCATTCTTATGATCTCAAATTAGCCCAAGTCTCGAATGGGGCCTTTCAGAACCTAAATGGATGAATATGGCAAACATGTTAAGCATCCCATAATCATCATGAAAATCAAAGTGGATAAGTGGTTTTTTCACGCAAATTAGAGATGTTGGCCAAACTCTCATTTTTTTACCTCAAATTAGCCCAAATTGATTATATGGCTATTTGAGGATGAAACGGATGAATCTAAAAACAATGTTAGGCATCCATGAATTGTGTTGAAAAATGGAGTAGTTATGAGGATTTTCACACAAATCTGAGACATTGACCAAACTTTCATTCTTATGATCTCGAATTAGCCTAAATCGCGTAGGTGGCTGTTCGGGGCCGAAACGGATGAATACGGAAACAATGTTAGGCATTCTAGAATCCTCATGAAACACGGAGTGGATATGTGGGTTTTCATGCAAATAAGAGATGTTAACCAAACTTTCATTCCTTTGACCTCAAATTAGCTTAAATTGATTATTTGGCCATTAAAGGCTCAAACGGATTAATCTAACAACAATGTTAGGCATCCTGGAATCTTCATGAAAAATGGTGTATGTATGTGGGTTTTCTCACAAATCTAAGATGATGACTACACTTTCATTCTTATGATCTCTTATTAGCCAAGTCACGAATGGGGCCAATTAGAGACCAAACAAATGAATCTAGCAACAATGTTGGCATCCTGGAATCCTCATGAAAAATGGAGTGGGTGTGTGGGTTTTCACGCAAATCTGAGATGGTGACTAATCTTTCATTTTTATTATCTCGAATTAGCCCAAATCGCATATATGGATGTTTAGGGCCCGAATGGATGAATTTAGCAACATTAGTCATTCTATAGTCCTCATTAAAAAATTGAGTGGGTAAGTAGGTTTTCACGCAAATCCAAGATGTTAACAAAACTTTCATTCTTTTGACCTATAATTAGACCAAATTGATTATGTGGCTGTTAAAGGCTCCAACAGATGAATCTAGCAACAAGTTAGGCATCTAGAATCGTCAAGACAAATGGAGTAGGTATGTTGGTTTTCACGCAAATATGAGATGTTGACTAAACTTTCATTCTTCTAATCTCGAATTAGCCTAGGTCGTGAATGGGGCCTTTCAAAACGCAAATGGATAAATCTGACAAAAATGTTAAGCATCCCATAATCGTCTTGAAAAACGAAGTGGATATGGGGTTTTTTCACTCAATTTTGAGATGTTGGCCAAACTCTCATTTTTTTTACCTCAAATTAGCCCAAATTGATTATATGGTCGTTCAAGGCTCAAACGGATGAATCTGACAACACTGTTAGGCATCCAGGAATTGTCCTGAAAATCGGAGTAGGTATGTGGGTTGTCACGCAAATCTGAGATGTTGACCAGACTTTCATTCTTATGATCTTGAATTAGCCTAAATCATGTATGTGGCCATTCAGTGCCCAAACTGATGAATCTGGAAACAATGTTATGCATCTAGAATCCTCATGAAACATGGAGTGGATATGTGAGTTTTCATGCAAATCAGAGATGTTGACCAAACTTTCATTCCTTTGATCATAAATTAGCTTTAATAGATTATTTGGTCATTATAGGCTCAAACGGATGAATCTAACTACAATGTTAGGCATCTCGGAATCATCATGAAAAATGGTATATATATGTGGGTTTTCTCTCAAATCTGAGATGGTGACCACGCGTTCATTCTTATGATCTCTTATTAGCCCTAGTCACGAATGGGGCCATTCGGAGCCCAAATGAATGAATCAGACAAAAATTTTAAGCATCCTGGAATGTCATGAAAAATGTAGTAGGTATTTGGGTTTTCACTTAAATCTGAGATATTGACCAAACTTTCATTCTTGTGTCCTCAAATTAGCAAAAATTGATTATTTGGCTGTTTAAGGATTAAAGGAATGAATCTGACAAAAATGTTAGACATCCTAAAATTGTCATGAAAAATTGTGTGGGTATGTGGGCTTTCACGCAAATCTGAGATGTTTTCCAAGCATTCATTCTTATGATCTCAAATTAGCCTAAATCGCATATGTGGCTGTTCAAAGTTTAAACGGATGAATCTGGCAACAATATTTTCCATTCTAGGGTCTTCATTAAAAAATTGAGTGGGTATATGGGTTTTCACACAAATCTGAGATGTTGACCCAACTTTCATTTTTTTAACCTCAAATTAGACCAAATTGATTATGTGGCCGTTCAAGGCTCAAATGGATGAATATGACAATAATGTTAGGCAACCTAGAATCGTAAAAAAAATGGAGTGGGTATATGGGTTTTCACGCGAATCTGAGACGTTGACCAAAATTTGATTCTTATGATCTAGAATTAGCCCAGATCGCAAATGGGGCCTTTCAGAACCCAAATGGATGAATCTGACAACAATGTTAAGCATCCTAGAATCATCATGAAAAATGGAGTAGGTATGTGAGTTTTCACTCAAATATGAGATGTTGACCAAACATTCATTCTTTTGACTCATATTAGGCCAAATTGTTCATATGGCCATTTAAGTGATAAACGGATGAATCCTACAGCAATGTTAAGCATCCAGGAATCGTAATGAAAAATGGAGTGGGTATGCGGCTTTTTTGGTAATTCAGAGACGTTGACCAAACTTTCATTCTTATGATCTTGAATTAGCCCAAATCATGTATGTGGCCATCCAGTGCCCAAACTGATGAATCTGGCAACAATGTTAGGCATTCTAGAATCCTCATGAAAAATGGAATGGGTATACAGGTTTGCATGCAAGCCTGAAATGTTGACAAAACCTTCATTCTTATTCTCATGAATTAGCCTAAACCACGTATGTAGCTGTTCATGACCTAAATAGATGAATTAGGCAATAATGTTTCGCATTCTGTATGGTCAAAAGAACGAAATTTTTGTCACTGTCCCGGAATGCCTTGAAAACCCACATATCCGCTCCATTTTTCATCAGGATTCTAGAATGACAATTACTGTTGTCAAATTCATCTCTTTGGGCCCTGGACAGCAAAAAATGAGATTTAGGCTAATTTGAGGTGAAAAGAATGAAAGGTTGGTCACAATCTAGGAATGCCTGGAAAAACCATATACCCACTCCATTTTTCATGAGGATTATGGAATGCCAATTATTATTTTTAGATTCATCTATTTGTCTCACAAACAGCAAAAAACGATATTTAGGTTAATTTTAGGTAAAAAGAAAGAAAGTTCGGTTATTGTCTCGGAATGCCTTGAAAAACCACATACCCACTCCATTTTTTATGAGGATTATGGAATGCCAATTATTATTGTTAAATTCCTCTATTTTGACAAAGAACTGCCAAAAATGCGATTTCGGCTAAGTTGAGGTCAAAAGAATGAAGGCTTGCTCACTACCTCTGAATGCCTTGAAAACCCACATACGCACTCCATTTTTCATGAGGATCATGGAAAGCCAATTATTGTTGTCAAATTCATCTGTTTGTGCCACGAACATCAAAAAACGATATTTAGGCTAATTTTAGGTAAAAAGAATGTAAGTTTGGTCACGGACTTGGAATGCCTTCAAAACCCATATACCCACTCCATTTTTCTTGAGGACTTTGGAATGCAAATTATTGTTGTCAAATTCATCTATTTGTGCCCCGAACATCAAAAAATGATATTTAGGCTATTGTAGGACAAAAGAATGAAAGGTTGGTGACGGTCTCGGAATGCCTTGAAACCAAACATACCCATTCCATTTTTCATGACGATTCTGGAATGCCAATTATTGTTGTCAAATTCATCTGTTTGAGCCATGAACGGCCAAAAACGCCATTTCGGTTAATTTGAGGTCAAACGAATTAAAGTTTGGTCACGGTCTCGGAATGCGTAGAAAAACCACAGACCCACTCCATTTTTAATGATGATTCTAGAATGACAATTATTGTTGTTTAATTCATCTGTTTGGCCTAAGAACGGCCAAAAACAGGATTTCGATTAATTTTAAGTCAAAAGAACAAAAGTTTCCTCACTATCTCCTTATACCTTGAAAACCCACATACCTACTCTATCTTTTATCTGGATTCTAGAATGTGAATTACTGTTGTCAAATTCATCTCTTTAGGCCCTGGACAACAAACAACAAGATTTAGGCTAATTGAGGTCAAAAGAATGAAAGTTTGGCCACTGTCTCGGAATGCCTTGAAAAACCACATACCCATTCCATTTTTCATGAGGATTAGGAAAAGCTAATTATTATTGTTAAATTTATCTGTTTGTACCACGAACTGCAAAATACGATATATAGGCTAATGTTAGTTAAAAAGGATGAAAGTTTGGTCACTATCTCATAATGCCTTAAAAACGCACTTACCCACACCATTTTTCATAAGGATTATGGAATGGAAATTATTGTTGTCAAATTCATCTGTTTGTGTCCCGAACATCAAAAAACTATATTTAGGCTATTTTAGGACAAAAGAATGAAAGTTTAGTCACAGTCTCGGAATGCCTTGAAAACAAACATACCCAATCCATTTTTCATAAGGATAATGGAAAGCCAAATATTGTTGTCAAATTCATCTCTTTGTGCCCTAAACAGCCAAAAACAACATTTCGGCTAATTTGAGGTCAAAAGAATGAAAGTTTAGTCATGGTCTCGGAATGTCTTGAAAAATGACATACCTACTCCATTTTTCATCTGGATTGTAGAATGCCAATTACTGTTGTCAAATTCATCTCTTTGGGCCTTGGACAGCGAAAAACAAGACTTAGGCTAATTTGAGCTCAAAATAATGAAAGTTTGGTCTCTATCTCGGAATGCCTTGAAAACCCACATCGCCACTCCATTTTTCATGAGAATTCTAGAATGCCGTTATTGTTCTCAAATTCATCTGTTTGGGCCATAAACTGCCAATAACGCCATTTTAGCTAATTTGAGGTCAAAAGAATTAAAGTTTGGTCACAGTCTCAGAATGCCTTGAAAAACCACAGACCCACTCCATTTTTCATGATGATTCTAGAATGCCAATTATTGTTGTTAAATTCATCTGTTTGTCCCAAGAACGGCCAAAAACATGATTTCGGCTAATTTTAGGTCAAAAAAATGAAAGTTTCCTCACTATCTCCGAATGCCTTGAAAACCCACATACCTACTCTATTTTTCATTGGGATTCTAGAATGCCAATTACTATTATCAAATTCATCTCTTTAGGCCCTAGACAACAAACAACAAGATTTAGACTAATTTGAGGTCAAAAGAATGAAAGTTTGGTCACGGTCTCAGAATGCCTTTAAAACCACATATCCACTCCTTTTTTCATGAGGATTCTGGAATACCAATTATTGCTGTCAAATTCATCTGTTTGTGCCCCGATTGACAAAATACAATATTTAGGCTTATTTTAGGTTAAAAGAATGAAAGTTTTGAAAGAGGCAAGCTTCACCCAAGAGGGGGTGAATTGGGTGATGTAATAAATTTTTCGATTGATGAGGTGATATGACAATAATTGTAGATAGAGTAGAGTGAAGAAGACCTGACACAGAGAGTTATACTGGTTCGGCCCAAAATCCAACCCTAAGTCCAGTCCTCAGAGATCAAGACCTACTGAGATTTTACTATGGTTCCAAGATTCAATGGGCTCTCAAAAGGCCGCAAAACAACAATCGTCCTTGAATGGACTACGAGTAGAAATATTCTAACACTATAAATTTCCCTCCCCATTATGACAAGTCTTACGTGTAGAAAAACAAACCTATAAGCTTTCTCTCTTGCTTACATATACAAGTCTTATGAGCAGTAATGTTCTCTCTTGCTTATACCACTATCACGGAATGCCTTGAAAACCCACATACCCACTCCATCTTTCATGACGATTCTTGAATGCCAATTATTGTTTTCAAATTCATATCTTTGTTTACTGAATAGACAAAAATGCGATTTTAGTTAATTTGATGTCAGAAGAATGAAAGTTTGGTCAGTGTCTCGGAAGGCCATGAAAAACCACACACCTACTTCATTTTTCATGAGGATTCTACAATGCTAATTATTGTTGTCAAATTCATCTGTTTGGGTTATGAACGGCCAAAAACGTGATTTCGGCAAATTTGAGGTCAAAAGAATGAAAGTTTGGTCATTGTCTCGGAATGCCATAAAAACCCACATACCGACTCTATTTTTCATAAGGATTGTGGAAAGCCAATTATTGCTGTCAATTTCATCTATTTGTGCCACGAACGACAAAAGACGATATTTAGGATAATTTTAGGTGAAAAGAATGTAAGCTTGGTCACTATCTCGAAATGCCTTTAAAAACCATATACCCATTCCATTTTTCATGGGGAATATGGAATGCGAATTAGGTTAAAAGAACGAACGTTTGATCACTCTCTCAGAATGCCTTGGAAACCCACATACCTACTTATTTTCCATGAGGGTTCTAGAATGGCAATTATTGTTGTCAAATTCATCTATGTGGACTGTGAACGGCAAAAAACACGATTTTGGCTAATTTGAGGTCAAAAGAATGAAAGTTTGGTCACGGTCTCGGAATGCGTTGAAACACCACATACCCACTCCATTTTTCATGAGGATTCTAGAATGCCAATTATTGTTGTCAAATTCATCTGTTTGGCTATGAACGGCCAAAAAACACCATTTTGGCTAATATATGGTCAAAAGAACGAAAGTTTGGTCAAGGTCTCAGAATTCCTTGAAAAAGCACATACCCACTCTATTTTTCATGAAGATTCTAGATCCCAATTATTGTTGTCAAATTCATCAGTTTGTGCCGTGAACTGCCAAAAACGCGATTTCAGCTAGCTTGAGGTCAAAAGAACGAAAGTTTGGTCACTGCCACGGAATGCCATTAAATCCCACATACCCACACCATTTTTCATGAGGATTTTGAAATTCTAATTTTTGTTGTCAAATTCATCTGTTTGTGCCCTGAACGGCAAAAACGCAATTTAGGATAACTTGAGGTCAAAAGAACGAAGGTTTGGTCACTATCTCAGAATGCCTTCAAAAACCACATACCCATTCCATTTTTCATGAGGATTCTTGAATGCCAATTATTTTTGTCAAATTCATCTGTTTGGGCCATTAATGGCCAAAAACCCGATTTCGGCTAATTTGAGGTCCAAAAGAATGAATTGTTTTTTCACTATCTTGGAATACCATTACAACCTACATACCCACTTCATTTATCAGGAGGATTCTGGAATTCCAATTATTGTTGTCTAATTCATCTGTTTGTGCCGTGAAAGGCAAAAACGCCATTTCGACTAACTTGAGGTCAAAAGAACGAAAGTTTGGTCACAGTCTCAAAATGCCTTGAAAACCCACACACCCACTCCATTTTTCATAAGGATTTTGGGATGCCAATTATTGCTGTCAAATTCATCAGTTTGTGCCCTGAACGACAAAATACGGGATTTAGGCTTACTTGAGGTCAAAAGAACAAAAGTTTGGTCACAGTCTTAGAATGTCTTAAAACACCACATACCCACTCCATTTTTTATAAGGATTCTCGAATGCCATTTATTTTTGTCAAATTCATCTGTTTGGGCCATTAATGCAAAAAAATGCTACTTCAGGTGTTTTGAAGTCAAAAGAATGAATGTTTTGGTCACTGTCTCGGAATGCCATTAAAATCCACAGACCCTCTCCATTTTTCATGAGGATTATAAAATGCCATATATTGTTGTCAAATTCATCTGTTTGTGCCCTGAACGGCAGAAAACGCGATTTAGGCTCATTTAAGGTCAAAAAATTGAAAGTTTGGTCATAGTCTCAGAATGCCTTGAAAAGCCACACACCTACACCATTTTTCATGAGGATTCTGGAATGCCAATTTTTGTTGTCAAATTCATCTGTTTTTGCCAGGACTGGCAAAAATAAATATTAAGGCTAACAGGAGGTCAAAAGAATGAAAGTTTGGAGACGGTCTCGGAATGCCTTGAAAAACCACATTCCCACTCCATTTTTCATGAGAATTCTCGAATGCCAATTATTTTTGTCAAATTCATCTATTTGGGCCATTAGTGGCCAAAAACACAATTTTGGCTAATTTAAGGTCAAAAGAATGAATGTTTTGGTCACTGTCTAAGAATGCCATTAAAACCCACATACCCACTCCATTTTTCATGTGGATTCTGGAATGCAAACTATTGTGGTCAATTATTGTGGTTAAAAGAGCGAAAGTTTGGTAACGGTCTTAGAATGCTTTGAAAACCCACACACCTACTCCATTTTTTAAAGGGATTATGGAATGCCAATTATTGTGGTCAAATTCATCTGTTTGTGCCCTGAACAGCAAAAAAAACTTTATTTAGGCTAACTTGAGGTCAAAAGAACGAAAATTTGGTCATGGTCTAGGAATTCCATGAAAACCCACACACCCACTCCATTTTTCATCAGGATTCTAGAATGCCAATTACTATTGTCAAATTCATCTCTTTGGGCATTGGACAGCAAAAAACGAGATTTAGGCTAATTTGAGGTTAAAAGAATAAAAATTTCGTCATGGTCTCAGAATGCCATTAAAGCCCACATATCCACTCCATTTTTCGTGAGGTTTTTAGAATTCCATTTATTGTTGCAAATTCATCTGTTTGATTCCCGAACAGCAAAAAACGATTTTTAGGCTAATTTTAGGTAAGAAGAATGAAAGTTTGGTCACAGTCTCATAATGGCTTGAAAAACCACATACTCAGTCCATTTTTCATAGTCTCGGAATGCATTGAAAAACCACATACCCACTCTATTTTTCATAAGGATTCTCGAATGCCATTTATTTTTGTCAAATTCATCTGTTTGGCCAATTAATGTCAAAAAATGCTATTTTGGCTATTTTGAGGTTAAAAGAATGAATGTTTTGGTTACTGTCTCGGAATGCCATTAAAACCCACATACCCACTCCATTTTTCATGAGGATTCTGGAATGCCAATTATTATTGTCAAATTCATCTGTTTGTGTCGTGAAAGGGAAAAAATGCCATTTCGGCTAACTTGAGGTCAAAAGAACAAAAGTTTGGTCACAGTCTCAGAATGCCTTGAAAACCTCACACACACACTTCATTTTTCATGTCATCTGTTTGTGCCGTGAAAGTCAAAAAATGCCATTTTGGCTACCTTGAGGTCAAAAGAATGAAAGTTTAGTCACGGTCTTGAACACCCACACACCCACTCCATTTTTCATGAGGATTTTGGAATGCCAATTATTGTTGTCAAATTCATCTATTTGTGCCCTGAACAGCAAAAGACGCGATTTAGGCTCACTTACGGTCAAAAGAACGAAAGTTTGGTCATGGTCTTGGAATGCCTTGAAAAACCACATACCCACTCCATTTTTCATAAGGATTCTCGAATGCCAATTATTTTTGTCAAATTCATCTATTTGGACCATTAATGGCCAAAAACGCGATTTCGGCTAATTTGAGGTCAAAAGAATGAATGTTTTGGTCACTATCTCGGAATGCCATTAAAACCCACATTGTAACCCCCTTCCGTAATTATATCCGAAATATGTGATTAAAATACAATAGAGACCAATAAGAAGCAAAAACATTTATAAACCTATCTGCCATACGGGATTTTAACAAATAACTTTCGAAATCTAATTAACCTGGTCTCATATTCAATTTTGAATACAATTACATCACGTGGAATATCACATTTATACAAATATCAGAGTGTACAACAATAACTTCCCGGCAACTCCCGGGTTCATACCTTTACATACAATTCATAGGGCACATTCGCCCTTTACAATGCCTCAAACGGGGATTACACAAGTCTCATCTCCATACATAATCAAATATACATCCATATATACACATCCAAATCCAAATATACATCCCAACTATGATAACCAACTACCAAAATCTATAACCCGAAGTAGTCCTCGTCGCCTTTGCCTGTTTGCTCCAACCTCGATCCACCTACCCTGTCTAAAATGTTGGTAGGGGAGGGTGAGATTCTCTCGAATCTCAGTAGGAAACAAATACCTATATGCATGTATCATATGTGTTTAATGCATGACATGCTTGCAATACATAACTCATGGTCACACAATGACATATCTGCGTGCTCAATGTTTCAACAACATGCTCATGGCCATAGCAAAACTAGAAACAGAGCTACAATCATTCATACATGTTTCACATAATCAAGCAAAGCAATACATGCATTAATACACAAACACAAATATCAAAGCATGCAAGAGAGGTAAGTTCCCTACACTCTTTCCACGTAAGCTCCAGCTCCGGCTGCTCACGATCAGGGTGAATATCCAACCCTATAATCAAATCAAGGACATAGGGTCAATCTTGATTCCAAATCCTTACTTCCATATCACTTAAAGTTGGTTGTCATTTGAGTCCCTTAAGTGTCTAATAATAAGCTCAACAAAAGCTTGAAAGGATTGGGACGTACTAGGTTGGAAATCACTTTTCAAAATCACCAAGTACTGAAAATGGGGGTTGGCTGCAGCCAAGACCCCTCTGGCTGCAGCAAAAACGCGCACAGAAGGTTTTTGGCTGCAGTCAAGAATTTCTGGCTGCGGCCAAAACGTGCACAGAAACTTTTGCGCTGCAGCCAGGATTTTCTGCTGCTGCCAAGGCAACTTAGGAAATTCATAACTAATTCCACAAAAATCGAAATGAGGTGATTCCAAATCCAAATGAAAGCTATTTAAGTCCTCTTCATAGGAAAAATATGATTCATTACTGGAAATCACCACAAAAATACAGAATTCTCCAAAATCCACTACAGCTCCAGAATCAAACCCAGTTTCGACCTCAAACTTTGGGCAAACATAAATCCCAGTTCACAAAACAAAATGACACCATTTATATGTCCATTTTAAATTTGGGATGTGAAATTCAAGACTGGAAAGTTTCAGAATTTTATGACATCATTTGCCCCTTCAAAACGGCAACACAAGCAGGCTGTCCAGAACAGAGTTTCAAAAGACAGAATTCCAGTTTTTTGCAATTTGGCTTCCAATGGTTCCATTTTCATACCAAACATCATTCCCACACAAATTTTCACAAGAAATCCATTGAAAACACTAAAACAACCCAATTCCCATTATATTGACATGTTTTACCAACAATCACAACATGTCATCACAAATCACAACACAAACACCACATTGTCATTCTTTTCATTCCAAGTTCTCAAACCAATTCCAATGACACCAAAACACATTATGGCATCAATTTAACCACAATTCATCACTCAAATCATCCAATTACTTGCCATATTAAAATACCACAAAATCAGGGAAAAATTCACAAATCACAATACTTAACCAAAAGTCACAAACTTTAGATCAAAAGGCTTCAAATACTCACCTCTTCCTCTTTCCCAAATCCATTCCTTGATTCTTCATACTTCCAATTTTCCTCAAGCTATCAAACACCACCAATCAAGAATCTAAAACCATAGAGATGAAGCTCTCATCACTATGAACAACATTATAGAAGGGTGTTTTAGTAATAGAGGACCATATAGAGCACTTACAATGAGCTTTCTCCTTTCTCTTTCCTTCCTTGCTTGGCGAAAATGGAGGCTTTGGAGAGAGATGAAGATGATGAAGAGAGTGATAAGTTTTTGGGCCTCCAAAACCGACCTAAAGAGAGGGAGAGAAGAGAGGAAAGAGCTTTGACATGTTGACTCAATCCCATGGCTTAAAAGATGCCAAGTGTCAAGATCTTATCACACCTCCATGAGTTCACATTAGCTCAAACACATGGAATTCCACCCTTTGATCTATTGCACAAATCAATCTTAACCATTGATCTTGAAGTTACCAATGAGTTTCCTCTTCGGTAACTGACCAATCGGTCGGTCACTTTACCGTTTTGCCCCTGATTATGGCAATTCCCATTGAATCACCACCAAATACTTCATATCTTTCCATATCACCACATTATGCGTCATCCCTCTATTTAAGTTGTAATTGCCCGAATTTTGAAACTTGAGGCTAGAGAATAAGCCTGAGATAAGTGGACTGCTAAGCCCCAGTTTAACAAGATCCTAAATTGTGATTAAGAGATAATGACTCCAAAAGTGGATGTGGTTAGTGATAAATAACCCTTTTGGAGAATTCGATGTGATTTGAGTTCCGGAATGTGATTCGTATGTGCTGTGAGCAGCGCCGAAACCCTGTATTTAAGTTCAATTATGGATTAACCTCTAAATTGACTTAAAATAGAGGGAGGGCGCATAATGTGGTGATATGGAAAGATATGAAGTGTTTGGTGGTGATCCAAGAGAGATTACCATAATCAGGGGCAAAACGGTAAGTTACCAACCATTTGATCTGTTACCGAAGAGGAAACTCATTGGTAACTTCAAGATCAATGGTTAGGATTGATTTGTGCAAGAGATCAAGGGGTGGAATCAATGTGTGTGAGCTTATGTGAGCTCATGTGAGGTTTGTCAAGATGGTGACACTTGGCACCTTGTGGACTCTTAGATTTTGGTCAAATGTTCAAAGTGCTTTTCTCTTCCCTCTCCTTTATTTTGGTCGGCCAACACATGAAGCAAATGGAAAAAAAAGCTGATCCTCTTCTTCATCCTCTACTCTCTCTCTATTCTCCATTTTTGCTAACTCAAGGGAAGAAAGAGAAATCAAAAGGTGAGATTTTGGTTGGCTTCTTGTCCTCTAATGCTCTAATCACCTTCTATAAAGTTGTTCATAGTGATGAGAGCTTCATCTCTATGGTTTTAGATTCTTGATTGAAGGTGTTTGATGGCTTGAGGAAATTTGGAAAGATGAAGAATCAAGAAATTGGTTTGGGAAAGAGGAAGAGGTGAGTATTTGAAGCCTTTTGATCTAAGTTTTGTGAATTATGGTTGAGTATTGTGAATTGTGAATTTTGCCCTGATTTTATGGTATTTTCATGTGGAATGTGAATGGTGGAATTGGATGTTGTTTTGTGTTGAAAATAGTGTCATGTTGTGGTATTTAATCATTGGAATTGGTTTGAATTGGATTGGACACAATGGTTGAAAAACTGGAAATTCTGTCCAGTGAGAATTCTGTCTGGGTAGTCTGTTTGTGTTGCCGTTTTGAATGGGCAAATGATGTTGGACAATTATGAAACTTTCCAGTCTTAAATTTCACATCTCAAGCTTCAAAATGGACATAAATTTTGTCTCATTTCGCTTGGTGAGCTGGGAGTTTGAACTGACCAAAGTTTGGCATCCAAACTGGACCCTGTTTTGGCAAGTCTGTTCTAGACAGTCAGATGACGTGGACGTTTTGACTAGGCAAATGATGTTCGAAAATTATGAAACTTTCCAGTATTAAAGTTCACATCTCAAGCTTCAAAATGGACATAAATTTTGTGTCATTTAGCTTTTTGAGCTGGGAGTTTGAACTGACCAAAGTGTGGTATCCAAACTGGACTCTGTTTTGGCACAATGTTAGATTTTTGGTACATCTGGACTTTTGTGGTGATTTCTAATAATGACCAATATTTTTCCTAGAAAGAGGACTTAAATAGCTTTCATTTGGCTTTGGAATCACCTTATTTCGATTTTTCCTGAATTAGTTATGATTTTTGGAATTTCAGCCAAGAAACTGGATTTTCTGGGCCGCAGCCAACCCTCATTTTCAGCATTTTGAGATTTTGAAAGGGTTCAGTATTCGTTTGGTTCACGAGTAAGCGGAGCTGGAGCATACGTGGAAAGAAAAGTGTAGGGAACTTACCTCTCCTGCATGTATTGATATTTGTGTTTGTGTATTGATGCATGTTATTGCTTTGCTTGATTATGTGAAACATATATGAATGATTGAAGCTCTGTTTCTATTTATGCTATGGCCATGAGTATGTTGTTGAAACATTGAGCATGCGAATATATCATTATGTGAACATGAGTTATTGTGATGCAAGCATGTCATGCAATAAACACTTATCTTGCATGCATATTGGTATCTGTTTCCTACTGGAATTCTCTAGAATCTCACCCTCCCCTACCAACATTTTAGACAGGTCAAGTGGCTCAAGGAAGGAGCAAGTGACTAGGGGCGGCGAGAATCCCTTATGGGCATTTGTATTTGGTAGTTGGTTATCGTTATATGCTGGGATAATTGTATATGTTCGGATGATAGTTGGGATGTATATTTGGATATTGTATTTGTATATTGGATGAGTATTAAGTATGCATGTATGGAGTTGAAATTTGTGTAATCCCCGTTTGAGGAATTGTAAAAGGGCAAATGTGCCCTATGAATTCTATGTAAAGGTATGAACCCGAGAGTTGCCGGGAAGTTATTGTTGTACACTCTGATATTTTTATAAATGTGATATTCCGCGTAATGTAATTGTATTCGAAATTGAATATGAGACCAAGTAAATTATATTTTGAAAGTTATCTGTGAAAACCCTGTCGTGAAGATGGGATTTTAAATAAGTTTTGTTTCCTATTGGTCTCTATTTCATTTTAATTGAGTATTTTGGATATAATTACGGAAGGGGGTTACATAAGTCAATTTAGATGTTAATCAATAATTGAACTTAAATATAGGGTTTCGGCACTGCGCATAATACATACGAATCACATCCGAATCTCAAATCACATCGGATCATCCAAAAGAGTTCATTGATCACTAATGACATTTACTTTTGGAGTCATTAGCCCTTAATCACAATTTGGGATCTTGCTAAACCGGGGCTTAGCAATCCACTAATCTCAGCCTTATTCGCTAGCCTCAAGTCTCAAAATTCGGGGTATTACACACATACCTACTCCATTTATCATGAGGATTCTGGAATTCCAATTATTGTTGTTAAATTCATCTGTTTGTGCCGTGAAAGACAAAAAACGCGATTTCGGCTTACTGAGCTTAAAGGAACGAAAGTTTGGTCACGGTCTCAGAATGCCTTGAAAACCCACACACCTACTCCATTTTTCATGAGGATTCTGGAATGCTATTTTTTATTGTCAAGTTCTTTTTTGTGTGCCTTGAATGGCAAAAAAACGATTTAGGCTAATTTTGAGGTCAAAAGAACAAAAGTTTGGTCACGGTCTCAGAATGCATTAAAAAACCATATACCTACTCCGTTTTTGATGAGGATTCTAGAATGCCAATTATTGTTGTGAAATTCATCAGTTTGTCCCGTGAATGGCCAAAAAGGCAATTTCGGCTAACTTGATGTCAAAAGAATGAAAGTTTGGTCTGCCTTGGAATGCCATTAAAACCCACATACCCAATCCATTTTTCATGAGGATTCTGGAATGCCAATTATTGTTGTGAAATTCATCTATTTGTGCCCTGAACAGCAAAAAATACGATTTAGGCTAACTTTAGGTCAAAAGAACGATAGTTTGGTCTTGGTCTCAGAATGCTTTGAAAACCCACATACCCACTCCATTTTTCATGAGGATTCTCGAATGCCAATTTTTGTTGTCAAATTCATCTGTTTGTGCCTTGAAAGGCAAAAAACGATATTTAGGCTTATTTCAGGTCAAAAGAATGAAAGTTTGGTCATTATCTCGGAATGCCATTAATACCCACATACCTTCTCCATTTTTAATGAGCATTATGGAATGCCACTTATTGTTGTTAAATTCATCTGTTTGTGCCCTGAACGGTAAAAAAACGTGATTTGGGCTAATATGATGTCAAAAGAATGAAAGTTTGGCAACGGTCTTGGAATGCCTTGAAAACCCGCACACCCACTTCATTTTTCATGAGGATTCTGGAATGCTAATTATTGTTGTCAAATTTATCTGTTTGTGCCCTGAACGGTAAAAAATGCGATTTCGACTAACTTGAGTTCAAAAGAATGAAAGTTGGGTCACTGTCACGGAATGCCTTGAAAACCTACATACCCACTCCATATTTCATCGAGATTCTAGAATGCCCAATATTATTGTCAAATTCATCATTTTGGACCCTAAACGGCCAAAAACGTGATTTAGGTTAATTTGAGTTCAAAACATTGAAAGTTTGGTCACGGTCTCGGAATGCCTTTAAAAACAACATGGCCATTATATTCTTCATGAGGATTCTTGAATGCCAATTATTGTTGTCAAATTCATCTCTTTGTGCCCTCAACCGCAAAAAACGAGATGTAGGCAATTTGAGGCCAAAAGAATGAAAGTTTGGTCACGGTCTCGGAATGCTTTTAAAAACCATATACCCACTCCATTTTTCATGTGGATTCTGGAATGTCAATTATTGTGGTCAATTATTGTGGTTAAAAGAAAAAAAGTTTGGTCACGGTCTTAGAATGCTTTGAAAACTCTCACACTTACTCCATTTTTCAAAAGGATTATGGAATGCCAATTATTGTGGTGAAATTCATCTGTTTGTGCCCTGAACAGTAAAAAACTTTATTTAGGCTAACTTGAGGTCAAAAGAACAAAAATTTGGTCATGGTCTCAGAATTCCATGAAAACCCACACACCCACTCCATTTTTCATCAGGATTCTAGAATGCTAATTACTATTGTCAAATTCATCTCTTTGGGCATTGGACAGCAAAAAATGAGATTTAGGCTAATTTGAGGTCAAAAGAATAAAAGCTTCGTCATGGTCTCAGAATGCCATTAAAGCTCACATATCCACTCCATTTTTCATGAGGATTTTAGAATTCCATTTATTGTTGCAAATTCATCTGTTTGATTCCCGAACGGCAAAAAATGATTTTTAAGCTAATTTTAGGTAAGAAGAATGAAAGTTTGGTCACGGTCTCAAAATGGCTTGAAAAACCAAATACCCAATCCATTTTTCATAAGGATTGTATAATGTTAGTTATTGTTGTCAAATTCATCTCTTTGGGCCATAAACATTAAAAAATGATATTTAGTCTAATTTGAGGTCAAAAGAAAGAAACTTTGGTCACTGTCACAGAATTCCTCAAAAACCCAAAGACCCACTCCATTTTTCTTGTTGATTCTGGAATGCCAATTATTGTAGTCAAATTCATCTGTTTGTGCCCTAAACGGCCAAAAACGCGATTTCGGCTAACTTGAGGTCAAAAAAACGAAAGTTTGGTCACGGTCTCAGAACGCCTTGAAAACCCACACACCCACTTAATTTTTCATAAGGATTATGGAATACCAATTATTGTTGTCAAATTCATCTATTTGTGCCATGAACGGCAAAAAACGCGATTTCAGCTAACTTGAGGTCAAAACAACGAAAATTTGGTCACGGTCTCAGAATGCCTTAAAAATGTACACACCCACTTAATTTTTCATAAGAATTACGGAATGCCAATTATTGTTGTCAAATTCATCTCTTTTGTGCCCTGAAAGGCAAATAACCATATTTCAGCTAATTTCAGGTCAAAAGAATGAAAGTTCGGTCATTATCTCAAAACGCTATTAAAACCCACATACCCACTCCATTTTTCATGACGATTCTGGAATACCACTTATTGGTGTCAAATTCATCTGTTTGTGCTCTGAACGGCAAAAAACACGATTTAGGCTAATTTGAGGTCAAAAGAAGGAAAGTTTGGCCACAGTATCGAAATGCCTTGAAAACCCACATACCCACTCCATTTTTCATGAGGATTCTGGATGCCAATTATTGTTGTCAAATTCATCTGTTTGTGTCCTGATCGACAAAAAACACAATTGACGCTAACTTGAGGTCAAAATAATGAATGTTTGGCCACGGTCTCGGAATGCCTTGAAAACCCACATACCCACTTCATTTTTCATGAGGATTGTGTAATGCCATTTATTGTTGTCAAATTCATCTGTTTGTGCCATAAATGGCAAAAAACACGATTTAGGCTAACTTGAGGTCAAAATAATGAAAGTTTGGTCACTGTTTCGGAATGCTATTAAAACCCACATACCCACCTCATTGTTCATGAGGATTCTAGAATTCCAATTTTTGTTGTCGAATTCATCTGTTTGTGACCTGCACGGCAAAAAACATGATTTAGGATAACTTGAGATCAAAACAATGAAAGTTTGGTCATTGTCTTGGAATGCCATTAAAACCCACATACTCACTCAATTTTTCATGTGTATTATGGAATGCCACTTCTTGTAGTCAAATTCATCTATTTGTGGCCTAAACGGTAAAAAACACGATTTAGGCTAACTTGGGGTCAAAATAATGAAAGTTTGGTCACTGTCTCGGAATGCTTTTAAAACCCACATACTCACTCCATTTTTCATGAGGATTATGGATAGCCACTTCTTGTTGTCAAATTTATCTGTTTGTGCCTGAACGGAAAAAAACACTATTTCGGTTAATTTGACGACAAAAGAATAAAATTTTGACCATGGTCTCGGAATACCTCGAAAGCCTACATACCCACTCCATTTTTCATGCGGATTTTGGAACGCCATTTATTTTCAAATTTATCTGTTTGTGCCCTGAACGAACAAAAACACGATTTAGGCTAACTTGAGGTCAAAATAATGAAAGTTTGGTCAATGTCTCGGATTGCTATTAAAACCCACATACCCACTCCATTGTTCATGAGGATTCTGGAATTCCAATTTTTGTTGTCAAATTCATCTGTTTCTGTCCTGAACGGCAAAAGACGCTATTTAGGCTAACCAGAGGTTAAAAGAATGAAAGTTTGGTCATGATCTCAGAATGCCTTGAAAAACCACATTCCCACTCCATTTTGTATGAGGATTCTCGAATGCCAATTATTTCTTTAAAATTCATCTATTTGTACCATTAATGGGAAAAACTCGCGATTTCGACAAATTTGAGGACAAAAGAATGAATGTTTTGGTCACTGTCTCGGAATTCCATTAAAACCCATATATGCACTCCATTTTGCATGAGGATTCTGGATTGCCAATTATTGTTGTCAAATTCATCTGTTTGTGTCCTGAACGACAAAAAAATGAGTTTTAGGCTAACTTGAGATCAAAAGAACGAAACTTTGGTCACTGTCTTGAAAACCCACATACTCACACCATTTTTCATGTTGATTATGGAATGCCAATTATTGCTATCAAATTCATCTGTTTGTTCCCTGAAAGGTCAAAAACGCGATTTCGGCTAATTTTAGTTCAAAACAATGAAAGTTTGGTCACTGTCTAGGAAAGGCATTAAAACCCACATACCCACTCCAATTTTCATGAGAATTTTGAAATGCCATTTATTGTTATCAAATTCATCTGTTTGTGCTCTGAACGGCAAAAAACGATATTTAGGCTAACTTGAGATCAAAATAATCAAAGTTTGGTCACTGTCTCGGAATGATATTAAAACCCACATTCCTACTCCATTTTTCATGTGGATTATGTAATGCCACTTCTTGTTGTCAAATTCATCTCTTTTGTTTCCTGAAAGGCAATAAACCATATTTAGGCTAATTTCAGGTCAAAAGAATGAAAGTTTGGTCACTGTCTCGGAATGCCATTAAAACCCATATCCCCACTCCATTTTACATTAGGATTATGGAATGCCACTTCTTGTTGTCAAATTCATCTGTTTGTGCCCTGAACTTCAAAAAACACTATTTAGGATAATTTGAGGTCAAAAGAATTAAAGTTTAGCCACGGTCTCGGAATGCCTTGAAAACCCGCATACCCACTCTGTTTTTTGTGAGGATTATGGAATGCTAATTATTGTTGTCAAATTCGTCTGTTTGGGCCTTGAACGGCCAAAGACGCGATTTCTGCTAATTTGAGGTCAAAAGAATGAAAGTTTCGTCACTGTCTTGGGATGCCATTAAAAACCACATACGCACTCCATTTTCCATGAGGATTCTAGAATGCCAATTATTGTTGTCAAATTCATCTGTTTGTGCCTTGAAAGGTAAAAAACACGATTTCGGCTAATTTGAGGTCAAAAGAACGAAAATTTAGTCACGGTCTCAGAATGTCTTGAAAACCCACACACCCACTCCATTGTTCATGAGGAGTCTGGAATGACAATTTTTGTTGTCAAATGCATCTTTTTGAGCCCTGAACAACAAAAGACGCTATTTAGGCTAACTAGAGGTTAAAAGAACGAAAGTTTGGTCACGATCTCAGAATGCCTTGGAAAACCACATTCCCACTCCAATTTTCATAAGGATTCTCGAATGAGAATTATTTTTTTCAAATTCATCTATTTGGCCATTAATGGCCAAAATCTATTTCGGCTAATTTGATGTCAAAAGAAAGAATGTTTTAGTCACTATCCCGGAATGCCATTAAAACCCATATACGCACTCCATTTTTCATTTGGATTCTGGAATGCCATTTATTGTTGTCAAATTCATCTATTTGTGCCCTGAATGGCAAAGAACGATAATTAGGCTAAGTTGATGTCAAAAGAATGAAAGTTTGGCCATGGTCTCGGAACACCTTGAAAACCCATATACTCATACCATTTTTCATAGGGATTCTATATGCCAATTATTATTGTGAAATTCATCTGTTTGTGCCCTGAAAGTCAAAAAACACGATTTCGGCTAACTTGAGGTCAAAATAATGAAAGTTTGGTCACTGTCTCGGAATGCTATTAAAACCCACATATCCACTCTATTTTTCATGAGGATTATGGAATGCCACTTCTTGTTGTCAAATTCATCTGTTTGTGCTTTGAACGGTAAAAAACGCGATTTAGGCTAACTTGAGGTCAAAAGAAAGAAAGTTTGGCCACAATCTCGGAATGCCTTGAAAACCCACATACCCACTCCATTTTTCATGAGGGTTCTGGATGCCAATTAGTGTTGTCAAATTCATCTGTTGTGCCTTGAAAGGCAACAAACACTATTTCGGTTAACTTGAGGTCAAAAGAACGAAAGATTGGTCACGTTCTCAGAATGCCTTGATAACCCACACACCCACTTTATTTTTCATAAGGATTCTGGAATGCGAATTTTTGTAGTCAAATTCATCTTTTTGTGCCCTCAAAGGCAAAAAATGCGATTTAGGCTAACTTGATATCAAAAGAACGAAAGTTTGGTTACTGTCTCGAAATGCCTTGAAAACCCACTTACCCACACCATTTTTCATGTTGGTTCTGGAATGCCAAACGTGATTTCGGCTAATTTTAGATCAAAAGAATGAGAGTTTGGTGACTTTCTAGGAATGACATTAAAACCGACATACCCACTCCATTTTCCACGAAGATTTTGGAATGCCATTTATTGTTGTCAAATTCATCTGTTTCTGGCCTGAACGGAAAAAACAAGAATTAGTCTAATTTGACATCAAAAGAATGAAAGTTTGGCCACGTTCTCGGAATGCTTTGAAAACCCAAATACCCACTCCATTTTTCATGAGGATTCTAGATGCCAATTACTGTTGTAAAATTCATCTGTTTGTCCCTGAACTCCAAAAAACATGATTTAGGCCAACTTGAGGTCAAACTAATGAAAGTTTGGTCAGTGTCTCGGAATGCTATTAAAACCCACATACCAACTCCATTTTTCATGAGGATTATGGAATGCCACTTTTTGTGGTCAAATTCATCTGTTCATGCCTTGTACGGCAAAAAACACGATTTTGGCTAACTTGAGGTCAAAATAATGAAAGTTTGAGCACTGTGTCGGAATGTTATTAAAACCCACATACCCACTCCATTTTTCATAAGGATTATGGAATGCCACTTCTTGTTGTAAATTCATCTGTTTGTGCCCTGAACGGCCAAAAACACGATTTAGGCTAATTTAAGGTCAAAATAATGAAAGTCTGGCCAATATCTCAGAATGGCTTGAAAACCCACATACCCACTCTATTTTTCCTGAGGATTTTGATGCGGATTAAAGTTGTGAAATTCATCTGTTTGTGCCTTGAACGGCAAAAAACACGATTTAGGCTAACTTGAGGTCATAATAATGAAAGTTTGAGCACTGTGTTGGAATGCTATTAAAACCCACATACCCACTCCATTTTTTATAAGGATTATGGAATGCCACTTGTTGTTGTCAAAATCATCTCTTTGTGCCCTGAACGGCCAAAAACACGATTTAGGCTAATTTAAGGTCAAAAGAATGAAAGTCTGGCCACGATCTCAGAATGCCTTGAAAACCCACATACCCACTCCATTTTTCGTGACGATTTTGGATGCGGATTATTGTTGTGAAATTCATCTCTTTGAGCCCTGAACAGAAAAACAGGATTTAGGTTAACTTGAGGTCAAAATAATGATAGTTTAGTCATTGTCTCTGAATGCTGTTAAAACCCACATACCCACTCCATTTTTCATGAGGATTATGGAATGCCACTTCTTGTTGTCAAATTCATCTGTTTGTGCCCTGAACTGCAAAAAACATGATTTAGCCTAACTTGAGGTGAAAAAAATGAAAGTTTGGTCACTATCTTGAACGCTATTAAAACCCATATACCGAATTCATTTTTCATAAGGATTGTGGAATGCCACTTCTTGTGTCAAATTCATCTGTTTTTTCCCTAAACGGCCAAAAACACGATTTAGGCTAATTTGATGTCAAAAGAATGAAAGTTTGGCCATGGTCTCGGAATGCCTTGAAAACCCACATACCCACTCTATTTTTCATAAGGATTACGGAATGCCACTTCTTGCTGTCAAATTCATTTGTTTGTGCATTGAACGGGCAAAAACACGATTTAGGATAATTTGATGTCAAAAGATTGAAAGTTTGGGCACGGTCTCAGAATGCCTTGAAAACCCACATACCCACTCCATTTTTCATGTGTATTTTGCATGCCAATTATTGTTGTGAAATTCATCTGTTTGTGCCCTGAACGGCTAAAAACACGATTTAGGCTAACTTCAGGTCAAAATAATGAAAGTTTGATTAGTGTCTCAGAATGCTACTAAAACCCACATACCCACTCCATTTTTCATAAGGATTATGGAATGCCACTTCTTGTTGTTAAATTTATCTGTTTGTGGCCTGAACTGCAAAAAACATGATTTACGCTGACTTAAGGTGAAAAAAATGAAAGTTTGGTTAGTGTCTCAGAATGCTACTAAAACCTACATACCCACTCCATTTTTCATAAAGGATTATAGAATGCCACTTCTTGTCAAATTAATCTGTTTGTGCCCAGAACGGCCAAAAACACGATTTAGGCTAACTTGAGGTGAAAAAAATGAAAGTTTGGTCAGTGTCTCTGAATGCTATTATAACCCACATACCCACTCCATTTTTCATAAGGATTTTGGAATGCCACTTCTTGTTGTGAAATTCATTTGTTTGTTTGTGCATTGAACGGGCAAAAACACGATTTAGGATAATTTGATGTCAAAAGATTGAAAGTTTGGCCACGGTCTCGGAATACCTTGAAAACCCACATACCCACTGCATTTTTCATGTGTATTTTGGATGCCAATTATTGTTGTGAAATTCATCTGTTTGTGCCCTGAATGGCTAAAAACATGATTTAGGCTAACTTGAGGTCAAAATAATGAAAGTTTGGTCAGTGTCTCCGAATGCTATTAAAACCCATATACCCACTCCATTTTTCATGAGGATTATGGAATCCCACTTCTTCTTGTCAAATTCATCTGTTTGTGCCTTGAACGGCCAAAAACACGATTTAGGCTAATTTGATGTCAAAAGAATGAAAGTTTGGCCACGATCTCGAAATGCCTTGAAAACCCACATACCCACTTCATTTTTCTTAAGGATTATGGAATTCCAGTTCTTCTTGTCAAATTCATTTATTTGTGCATTGAACTACCAAAAACACAATTTAGGCTAATTTGATGTGAAAAGATTGAAAGTTTGGCCACGGTCAGTGTCAAGGTATGCTATTAAAACCCACATACCCACCACATATTTCATGAGGATTATGGAATGCCACTTCTTGCTGTCAAATTCATCTGTTTGTGCCTTGAACTGCAAAAAACATGATTTAGGCTAATTTGATGTCAAAAGAATGAAAGTTTGGCCACAGTCTCGGAGTGCCATAAAAACCCACATACCTACTCCATTTCTCATAAGGATTATGGAATGCAACTTCTTGTTGTCAAATTCATCTGCTTGTGGCCTGAAATGCAAAAAACATGATTTAGGCTAACTTGAGGTGAAAAAAATGAAAGTTTGCTCAGTGTTTCAGAATGCTTTTAAAACCCACATACCCACTCCATTTTTCATAAGGATTATGGAATGCCACTTCTTGTTGTCAAATTCACCTTTTTGTGCCAAGAACGGCCAAAAACACGACTTAGGCTAACTTGAGGTGAAAAAAATGAAAGTTTGGTCAGTGTCTCAGAATGCTATTAGAATCCACATACCTACTTCATTTTTCATAAGGATTATGGAATGCCACTTCTTGTTGTCAAATTCATCTGTTTGTGCCCTGAACGGCTAAAAACACGATTTAGGCTAACTTGAGGTCAAAATAATGAAAGTTTGGTCATTGTCTCCGAATGCTATTAAAATCCACATACCCACTCCATTTTTCATGAGGATTATGGAATGCCACTTCTTGTTGTCAAATTCATCTGCTTGTGCATTGAACTGCAAAAAAACGATTTAGGCTAACTTGAGGTGATAAAAATGAAAGTTTGGTCAGTGTCTCGGTATGCTATTAAAACCCACATACCGACTACATTTTTCATGAGGATTATGGAATGCCACTTCTTGTTGTCAAATTCATCTGGTTGTGCCCTGAACTGCAAAAAACACGATTTTGGCTAATTTGAGGTGAAAAAAAGGAAAGTTTGGTCACTATCTTGGAACGCTATTAAAACCCATATACCCACAACATTTTTCATAAGGATTATGGAATGCCACTTCTTGTGTCAAATCTTCTATTTTGCCCTGAACGGCAAAAAACACGATTTAGGCTAATTTGATGTCAAAAGAATGAAAGTTTGGCCATGGTATCAGAATGCCTTGAAAACCCACATACCCACTCAATTTTTCATGTGTATTTTGGATGACAATTATTGTTGTGAATTTCATCTGTTTGTGCCCAGAACGGCTAAAAACACGATTTAGGCTAACTTTAGGTCAAAATTATGGAAGTTTGGTCATTTGTCTCCAAACGCTATTAAAACCCACATACCTACTCCATTTTCATAAGGATTATGGAATGCCAGTTCTTGTTGTGAAAATCATTTGTTTGTGCATTGAACGGCCAAAAACCCGATTTAGGCTTATTTGATGTCAAAAGATTGAAAGTTTGGCCACGGTCTCAGAATGCCTTGAAAACCCACATACCTACTCCATTTTTTGTGTGTATTTTGGATGCCAATTATTGTTGTGAATTTCATCTTTTTGTGCCCTGAACGGCTAAAAACACGATTTAGGCTAACTTGAGGCAAAATAATGAAAGTTTGGTCATTATCTCCGAATGCTATTAAAACCCACATACCCACTCCATTTTGTTAGATCAACCATTTCACCCAAGAGGGGGGTGAATTGGGTGATACTGAAATTTCTTTCGAAAATATAAACCTTTGACAAAGGAATTAAAACAGTAATGAGTAAGGAGAAATATCACCGAAGTGTACACCGGGAGTTATACTGGTTTGGTCACAACCACTTTGACCTATGTCCAGTCCTCAGAGCTTCTCTGAGAGTTTCACTATAGCTTCCAAGATTCAGTGGGTTCTTGGCACCTCAGTACAAGTAAGTTCCTTTCACCTGGACACTCGCTCCCCCTTACAGGTTGTAATCCAATCTCAACTTAAGGTTCCACAACCTTAAGTTATCTCAATAACAAATATTGAGTTTGAATGAAATATCTCTCTTACAGAGTAAATGATAATCACTGAAGCATAGAAATACAATTTCAACGTGAAAACAGAGCAATGAACTTAATGATACGTTCGTATGTGTGCTTGGTTGTACTTTCTCTGTTTGAAGGTTCCCATATATATAGGTAAGTTGTTGATGACCGTTGGGACATTTCCTTTCGTCCGTTGGTGAGTGCGCAGCCACTATTGACTTTTCAAGTTTTTGAAAAATATCCGTTGGCGGTGGTTGGCATTTGAACGTTTCTTTTGACTTCCATCTCTTGAAATGATTTCTTCATTGTTTCTCTGTAAATAGACTAAGAATACTAATACAATGAAAGGTTAATCATATAGGAAACAATATAATGAAAGTTTGAATGATTTCTAAATTTCTGAGTGTGCTTACTCGAGTAGCTCCTCAAGTAACCCTTGAAGTTTACTCGAGTACCTACTCGAGTAACATCGAGAAATCATTGTTTAATTGAAAGTCAATGAAGAAAAACAAGATTACTCGGGTAGTGCATGGAGTAAACTAAATTTCAAACCTTTGGGAATAGTTATTTACTCGGGTAGTTACTCCAGTAATGCTTTTGCAACCTCATAGATTACTGGGGTAACACCTCGAGTAATCCTTTAAAAAACTTTTGATTACTCGATGCTCTCCTCCAGTAATGTTGGCAGGATTTCAAGGCCGAGAGCAAATACCTTGTTACTCGAGTAGGGACTCGAGTAATGCACTGATTTTTGCATAGGTTACTCGGGTAACACCTCGAGTAACTAAGACTTTTGAGCATAACTTACCCGGGTAATGACTTGAAGTTTACTTTGAAAATATTTGTGCATACTGGGGTACTTACTCAAGGAATCCACTTAAAATAAACCATGAAAAACTTGTATACTAGAGTAAGTACTCGAGGAAGATGAAACAAAGAGAGATCAGGTTAATCGGGTACCAACCTCAAGTTTTCACTTACTTTAGTATGTTACTCGGGTAGCTCCTCGAGTAACATTGGCAGTGGTACAAAGTGCCGAGAGTTACATATTTTCAGAACCAGAGTTACTCGAGTAGCTCCTCGAGTATCATGAGGAAAACTTGAAGGCAACTGGAAGTTTTCACAGGGTTACTCGAGTAGCTCCTCGAGTAACATTAGCAGTAGTACAAAATGCCGAGAGGTCCATATTTTTACAAACACAGTTACTCGAGTAGCTCCTCGAGTATCATGGGGAAAACTTGAAGGCAACTGGAAGTTTTCACTTGGTTACTCGAGTAGCTCCTCGAGTAACATTAGCAGGCCGAGAGCAACTCCAAGTTTTTACCTGGTTACTCGAGTAGCGCCTCGGGTAATGGTGGCAGGTTACTACAAGTTGTCTCTTGGTTACTTCAAGTTTTGTCTCATTACTCGAGTAGCTCCTCGAGTAATGCTTTAGAACATTTGCTTCTGATCAAGTTCCTCAGCATTTTCTCATGGCCAATCTACATTACTTCCATGCTAACTTCAAGTAAAGCTTGTTCCTGTCATTACTTAGTTCAAACTTGATTATAATCATTTCCTTTTCAAACCATTCTTTTGTTATCATCAAAACATGAGATCTAACATTCTCCCCCTTTTTGATGATGACAAAACTTGGTGATTTTGAACATGGTTTTTCAAATTGGATTCTTAATTAATTATTTCTTATTAAGTTTGAATATACCTTGCATACATAACAACTTTATTAGTTCAAACATGTATCATAATTCAAAAATTGTAATGAACTTAAAAATGAAATTATAACACACTTGCATTAATCTTAAAACTTTCAAATTACAAGAACTGAAATCAAAAAGCTCCCTAAAATCCCATGTACACCCAAATACCCATGATAAGCTAGGACAAATCCACAAAATCACTCTCAAGCTCTTCTCCCCCTTTTTGGCTTCATCAATCAAGTGGAGGGCTAGGAGGCTTGGCCATGGAAATGGGTGTTGCTGGAGGAACCATAGAATCATTTGATTCTAAAGAATCAAATGAGCTAGAGGGTACTAGATCAGGCAAATGAAGTGGAGGAATATAGATGTCATCACCGGGAGGAGAAGGTTGGAAGACAACCATAGTTGAGGTTTCTCCTTCTGGGGTGGTCAAAGTCTCAGGAGTAATCTCAACCTCAGGTGTATGCTGTTCAGGTGAGGAAGAGGGAGATATTTCCTCAGTGTGGGTAGGAGAGGGAATATGTTTAGAAGCGGTGTCTGGCTGAGGCTTGGGAGGTGAATCATCGATGATAATATGTGTAGTCTCATGGGTTTCAGGATCATCCACTGTGAATAAGATATCTTTCCCTTGGGGCTCAAGTGGATCAGAAACCAGAGGGGTAGATGGTCCAGCCTCAGGAATAGGAATGTCTGAAGGAGGGTCTACTGGAGGTGGTGGTGGTGCAAGTGAGGAGGGACCGGCAGAAGGTCCAGGACCCAAGGAATCCAATCGTGCCAGGATCAATCTCAAGGTCTCTCCCTGGGCACGTTGCTCTGCTAGCAACTCCTCATGTCTCCTATCCATTCTCTCAACCAACTCCTCATGCCTTTTGTCAATTCTCTCAACCAGCTCTCCCATCTTGAAGTTGGTATTGATAATTAGCTCAGCGTTCGTGTTGGCTATATCCACATGGAAACCTTTGAGCATATTCTCCATAAAGTGTTGGAGAGTGGCATTGAGGAAGGATGGCGATGATGTGGTAGCTGCTGGAGCCGATGACTGAGTGTCATCCATCCTACTGGTCTCTGCCTCAGTGGCCTTCCGCTTCTTCTTGGACCCAGACTCCAGAGGGCCTTTAAGAGGGATATCAAGGTTCAGTTTCCCTATCTGGTTCCTTCCGACCGGAGTCAACCTCTCAATTGGCTCCTTGCTATCCAAATACCATATTTTGTTCTCTTTCAGGATTAGAGACACAATCTGAGGGTATGGCATTGGAGTTGTAGCCTTTCCATCCACCTTGTATCTTTTCATTTCTGAAAATATATACTCTCCCAGATCCTTTTGCTCCTTCAGGAGAAGTGAAGCAAACCATCTATAGTCCCTATCGGAGAAGTGGGTATAGTTGTTGGCTTTGTTCACTAGGGACCTAGAGTAGATGTACCATAGGACCCTGTGATGATCACACATATCACTCGGTTTAAAATTGAGGGGGCCAACTAACTCACCGGGCTTAAGGATAGTGAAAATTTGATTTGGCTCAAGCTCAGAATATATATCATCTGGGGGGTTCTCTATTCCTAACCACAAGTTAATTCTGGATGGTGAAATTAAAATCTTTTGACCTCTCACAGTTGTGGTCATCTCTTCCTCTACTGAGGTTCGGTTAGGTTCATCTATGATCTCTAGGTTGCAATAGAAATGAGTGATTACCTTTGTGCAAAAAGGCAATCTAATGGACAACCAAGGCATAAAAGAATCTAGATAAGGACTAAGATCGTGTTTCAATACCTCCTGAAGTAGCCTGAGATCCACATAGTGTGTCTTACACACTTTTCTTCTGGAGAATTGAGTTAAGTACTTGGGAGACTCCACCAGTTTGCCCACATTGAATCCTTTTGGAGGGGTAGTGATCTCTACTTCTGGAATCTTGGACTTCTTGGAAGATTGACCCTTCTCCATTTGGTCAATGATCCCAGCCATTGCCTTAGCCACATTTTTATCATATTTTGGCTTTTTGATAGGCTTTGGAGTGAAAGAGGGTGTAGAGGAATCAGAGTGAGAAGGTGAGGGAGATTTGACACCTTTGCTTCTTCCAGTAGATATACTCTTTTTAGATTGAGCCCTAGTCACAATAGGCTCTTTAATCACCACACCTTTGGCTTTAGGTTTTGATTGAGGTTGAAGAGGAATTTTGGCTTTTGGTCTTGGGATTAACTTTCTTCTCTTTGTTGGAGGAGGAGAAAGGAGATCAGGGTTTAGTTGTGAATCAGAGGAATCTGTGAAGTTGAGATTCTTGGTTTTAACCATCTTGAAACACAGAAATTCAAGAATCTCAGTAAAACAGGGTCACTGTCGTGAGTCTTAGGGCACAAAGATTTTGTACAAAATAGGAAGTTTTTGGACTTGAAATCAGTTGGGTTTTGACGGAAATGAGGCAAGGAATCGATTGAGAAAAGTTTTTGAAAGGGTGTATAGTGATTTACTTGAGGAGATTTTGTGGAAATGATCGAGTTTGCGCAAGATAAAGACCTAAAACCCGACTTTACTCGAGGCCTTACTCGAGTAATGTTCAACTTTACTCGAGGCCATCCTCGGGTGTTCATACAGAAAAATTCAAAAATAATTCATTTAAATTGCGTACCTGGTATGAATAATATAGTAATTATCCATGAATGTTCCCTCGATCATTTATAGTCCATTTGGGTCAAATTTGAGTTATTATTCAACACTTTGAGAATCTGAACTCCGACATTACTCGAGGCCTTCCTCGAGTAAGCTTCAAGTTTACTCGAGTCCTGCCTCGAGTAAATAGCTTTACAACTTCTGACTCTTCATTTCTTTGAAAACTGGACCGTTATGTTTGAAAATTAAGTAACTTGATCCGTTACTTCCAGTTTTGGGAGCCATTACTCGAGTACATACTCGAGTAACATGCTACTTTACCTCAAGTTGCTCCTCGGGTTTACTTCTGTGTTATCCATAACTTCAAGTTGATACTCCAGTAAAGTTGGCCTCTGATTATCTCTGTTTTTGTTTCTCAAAACAGAGTTTCTTTCTTCCTGCAAAACAAGTTTCTATATACTCCGATGTTTAAGTTAGTGATCATCAAAACATTATCAAATGACTTCATCTAATATTATGAAATACTGAAATTTCTTATAACTCATTGGGATTTACCATTCCCAATTCTCTTCTAATGAATAGAAATTGATCTTTTGCAAGGGGTTTTGTGAAGATATCTGCTAGTTGAAGATGAGTAGGAATGAATATCACTTTCACATCTTTCTTTTGAACATGATCTCTGATGAAGTGATGTCTGACATCGATATGCTTGGTTCTAGAATGTTGAACTGGATTCTTTGCCAAGCTTATCGTACTTGTATTGTCACAATAGATTGGTATTTCCTTGAGATAAATACCAAGGTCTTGTAGTTGTTGTTTTAACCATATCACTTGTGCACAACAACTTGAGACTGCAACATATTCGGCTTCCGTTGACGAAAGAGACACTGTATTTTGTTTCTTGCTGAACCATGATACAAGAGATCCTCCAAGGAATTGTCCTTGTCCACTGGTGCTCTTTCTGTCTGTCTTGTATCCTACATGATCAGAATCTAAATATGCAACTAGATATTCACTTCTTCCTTTGGGATATCACAGACCCAATTCTGATGTGTCACCAAGATATCTAAAGATTCGTTTGACCATTTCAGCATGTGATTCCTTCGGTGTTGATTGATATCTTGCACATATACCAACACTAAATTGAATGTCTGGTCTACTTGCCGTAAGATAGAGTAATGATCCAATCATTCCTCTATATTTTGTAATGTTGTAGTCTTTTCCTTTGACATCAGCATCAAGTAACGTAGTTGAACTCATAGGTGTGTCAGTGCCATTTGCTTCATCCATTCCATACTTCTTCAATAGCTCTTTCAAATACTTTGTTTGAGATATGAAGATTCCATTCTTTCTTTGTTTGATTTGCAGACCAAGAAAGAAATTCAATTCTCCCATCATTGACATCTCAAATTCTCCCTGCATTATCTCAGAAAATTCCTTACACATAGATTCATTAGTGGCACCGAAAACAATATCATCAACATATATTTGAGCAATTAAAATATCATCACGTTTTCGATTTATAAATAATGTTGTATCAACTTTTCCCCGTACAAAACCTTGATCGATGAGAAACTTACTAAGCCTTTCATACCAGGCTCTAGGAGCTTGTTTTAAACCATACAAAGCCTTTTTAAGTTTGAAAACTTGGTCCGGTTTAGTGACATCCTCAAATCCTGGAGGTTGTTCTACATACACTTCTTCCATGATGTAACCATTTAGAAAGGCACTCTTAACATCCATTTGATAGAGTTTGAATCCTTTGATGCATGCAAAGGCTAAGAGTACACGTATAGCTTCCAATCTAGCCACTGGAGCATACGTTTCCTCATAATCAATCCCTTCTTCCTGATTATAGCCTTTGGCCACCAATCTTGCCTTGTTTCTAACAATAATTGCATATTCATCTAGTTTATTTTTGAATACCCATTTAGTACCAATGATCGTATGATCTTTGGGTCGGGGTACCAAATCCCAAACTTGATTCCTCTCAAATTGATTTAGTTCTTCTTGCATTGCTATGACCCAATCATTGTCTGATAGGGCTTCATCAATGTTAGAAGGTTCAATCTCAGAAATGAATGCAGAAAAACTTACTTTATTGAAAATTCTATTTCTAGTTTTGATTCCTTCATTTACATCTCCTATGACTTGATCTAAGGGATGACTTTTATTGTATTTCCAAGCTCTAGGTTGACCTAGGGATTGCTCTTCATCCTTAGTTTCATCAACCTCTGGAATAAGAAACTTAGAGATAGATTGACCATTTTCTTGATTTAAAACAGCTTCCTGTTCTTCATCAATGGTTTTGTCAGAGGATTCAAATTCATCAAATACAACATGAATTGATTCTTCAACAACACAAGTTCTTTTATTGAAAATTCTATATGCTTTACTTCGGTTAGAATATCCTAGGAAAATTCCTTCATCAGTTTTAGAATCAAATTTTCCTAAGTTATCTTTACCATTATTATGAATGAAACACTTACAACCAAAGATGTGTAGATGAGCAATGTTTGGCTTTCTTCCTTTGTATAGTTCATATGGTGTCTTTCCAAGTTTTGTTCTGATATATGCTCTGTTTGAAACATAGCATGCTGTACTCATAGCATCAGCCCAAAACACTTGAGACACATTCTTTTCATTTAGCAATGCTCTAGCCATCTCTGTGAGCACTCTATTCTTGCGTTCCACAACTCCATTTTGTTGAGGAGTCCTTGGGGCAGAGAAATTGTGATCAATGCCATTAGTATCACAATACTCTTCAAAGGCTTGATTTTCAAATTCTCCATCATGATCAGTCCTAATATCTGCAATAGACATACCTTTCTCATTTTGCACTTTCTTGGCAAAAATAATAAATTCTTCAAAGGTTTCATCTTTTGATGATAGAAAAATAACCCATGTAAATCTAGAGAAATCATCAACAATGACCAATGAATATAAGTTGCCACCAAGACTCTTTACTCTTACTGGTCCAACTAAATCCATATGTAGTAATTGTAATAGTCTATTTGTTGAAATCTCATTTTTCAATTTGAAAGATGATTTAGTTTGTTTACCCTTTTGACATGCATCACAAATCAAGTCATTTTTGAAATTAACTTTGGGTAATCCAAGCACTAAATCCTTTTTGAGTAATTTCCCTAGTTGATGCATATTGACATGAGCCAATCTCTTATGCCATAACCAGCTTTCATCGGTATTACTCAGAAAACAGTTTTCAGATTCATTTCTACTAATATCTAGAGTATAGCAATTACCTTCCCTTTTTGCTCTGAGCTTAGCCTTGATATTCTTCTTATCAAGCTGTAAGTCACTCTTGTTGATGATCAAACATTCTTCTGAGTCAAATATCACATAGTTGTTTTTATCCGCACTTTGACTTACGCTCAGCAAATTGTGACACAAGCCTTCAACATAATATACATCTTTGACTTGTATTCCTTTGTCATTTTTGATTTCACCAATTCCTGCTATTCTTCCGGATTGATTTCCTCCAAATTTTACCTTTC
Organism: Inga oerstediana; assembly: GCA_963210345.1. NCBI lineage: Eukaryota > Viridiplantae > Streptophyta > Magnoliopsida > Fabales > Fabaceae > Inga > Inga oerstediana. The sequence goes on along the minus strand of OY723410.1, from coordinate 40,505,576 downwards.
CACCTTCTTTAGGTTGTAATGTGGTAAAACTTTCAAAATCTCTGGTCATATGTCTAGAGCATCTACTATCTATGTACCACTTGCTATTTTGGATGCTTTGAGACATACCTGCAATCAATTGACTAAGTCTTAGGTACCCACATCTTTTTGGGTCCTTTAGGGTTAGTACAAATGATTTTCTGAATATATGAACCTTTAGGTACCCATTTGTAGGTTCCTATGGTTCCTTTCTTCTTATGAATGCATGAAGATGTATGATGTCCTTTTCTATTACAGTAATTACAGAATGCAAAAGGATTTGATGTATGCACAGAATGTTGAAAATAATTCAAATATGTCTTACCTCCTGCTTTCTTTCTTCCTTTTCTTTTATCTAATTTTGGATCATATCCAATTCCAGATCGATCATTTACAAATCGTTGGGCTTTTAAAATAACATTTAGCATCTCACTTCCTTGTGTGAATTTTTCAAGAGTTTTTGTGAGATCAATGTTTTTCTTTTTCAAAGATAAACAATTTTCACAATCCTTTCCCTTAAATTCAGTTTCAAGAACTTTGTTTTTCTTTTTAATAACAATCAATTCTTTAACTATTTTGATGAATTCAAAATGTAAAGCATTATATTCGGAAAGTAATTCATCATAGGTAGGTTCAGAATCATTTACCTCTTCTTCTGTTTCTTCTTGAGCAACAAGACATATATTAGCTACTTCTTCCTCATCACTTTCTTCATCTGAGGAGCTATCACCCCATATAGCAGATACAAAGGCTTTCTTTTTGTTGAAGAATTTACCTTTTCTCTTTTCTTTGCTCTTTTGGTTCAAATCTGGACATTCTGACTTGATATGTCCTGGTTTCCCACATTTATAGCAAATGATATGATCTTTGCTACTATTTCCTCCTTTCTGAAAATGTTTGAATCCTTGACCTTTCTTATAGAACTTTCTGAATCGTTTTATGATTAGACCCATCTCGTCATCGTCGAACTCTTCATCCTCATCCTGATTCTCTTCTTTCGCTTTTAGAGCTAGACCTTTCTTTTTCTTGTCGCCAATGTCATCTAGTTCTCTTTTGAATTTTAGTTTGCTTTCATATTCAGAAAGACTTCCAAATAGAGAAGCAATTGATCTCATTGATTCTCCTTTTGCTTCTTCTATTGCAGTAACTTTTGCTTCCCACTCTTTAGAAAGAATATTCAAGATCTTTCGTACTTGGGTGTGCTGATCATAAACTTTCCCAAGAGCTGCAAGTTGATTAACAAGATGAGTATATCTAAGTTCGAATTCAGAAATTGACTCACCTGATTTCATTCGAAGTAAATCGAATTCGGTGACCAAGGTGTTGATTCGATTCTCCATTATTCCCGATGTTCCCTCATGAGCTATTTCCAGAGCTTCCCACATTTGCTTTGCTGTTGGAAGTGTACAAATTCTGAAATATTCACTTTGACTCAAGGCGCTTTGTAACATCAGAATTGCTTTGCTATTGAGAGTGATAAGTTTCTTATCATTCTCATCCTATTCCGCTAGTATTTTTGGAATTTTCTGAGAATCTTCAATCTTTGTAGGTAGATAATTTCCACTCTCAATTACATCCCATAGCCTATATTCAGTAGCCATCACGAACACTCTGAACTTAGCTTTCCAGAAAGAGAAGTGTTCTCCATTGAAACCAGGGGGTCTAGTGATGGATGCTCCGTCGGGAAGAATTCCTTCACCCATGCTTGCCATTGGATCCTTCTTAGGCTGTTAAACCTTAACAAGAAGACCTACGCTCTGATACCAAATGTTAGATCAAGCGTTTCACCCAAGAGGGGGGTGAATTGGGTGATACTGAAATTTCTTTCGAAAATATAAAACTTTGACAAAGGAATTAAAACAGTAATGAGTAAGGAGAAATATCACCGAAGTGTACACCGGGAGTTATACTGGTTCGGTCACAACCACTTTGACCTACGTCCAGTCCTCAGAGCTTCTCTGAGAGTTTCACTATAGCTTCCAAGATTCAGTGGGTTCTTGGTACCTCAGTACAAGCAAGTTCCTTTCACCTGGACACTCGCTCCCCCTTACAGGTTGTAATCCAATCCCAACTTAAGGTTCCACAACCTTAAGTTATCTCAATAACAAATATTGAGTTTGAATGAAATATCTCTCTTACAGAGTAAATGATAATCACTAAAGCATAGAAATACAATTTCAACGTGAAAACAGAGCAATGAACTTAATGATACGTTCGTATGTGTTCTTGGTTGTACTTTCTCTATTTGAAGGTTCCCATATGTATAGGTAAGTTGTTGATGACCGTTGGGACATTTCCTTTCGTCCGTTGGTGAGTTGAAAACAATGAAAGTTTGGTCACTGTGTCGGAATGGCTTGAACACCTACACACCAACTCCATTTTCTATCAGAATTCTAGGATGCCCAATATTGTTGTGAAATTCATCTGTTTGGGCACTGAACGGACAAAAACGGGATTTAGGCTATTCTGAGGTGAAAAGAATGAAAGTTTGGTCACTGTCTCGGAATGGCTTGAAAACCTACACACCAACTCCATTTTCTATGAGTATTCTAGGATGCTCAATATTGTTGTAAATTCATCTGTTTGCGACCTGAACAGCCAAAAACGCGATTGAGGCTAATCTCAGGTGAAAAGAATGAAAGTTTCGTCACTCTCTGGGAATGGCGTGAAAACCTACAAACTAACTACATTTTCTATGAGGATTCCAGGATGCCCAATATTGTTGTGAAATTCATCTGTTTGGGCCCTGAACGGCCAAAAACGCGATTTAGGCTATTATGAGGAGGAAAGAATGAAAGTTTGGTCACTGTCTCACAATGGCTTTAAAACCTACACACGCACTCCTTATTTGATGAGGATTCCAGAATGCCCAATATTGTTGTGAGATTCATCTGTTTGGGCCCTAAACGGAAAAAAACTGGATTTAGGCTATTCTGAGGTGAAAAGAATGAAAGTTTGGTCACTGTCTCGGAATGGCTTGAAAACCTACACACCAACTCCATTTTCTATGAGTATTCTAGGATGCCCAATATTGTTGTAAATTCATCTGTTTGCGACCTGAACGGCCAAAAACGCGATTTAGGCTAATCTCAGGTGAAAAGAATGAAAGTTTCGTCACTCTCTGGGAATGGCGTGAAAACCTACAAACTAACTACATTTTCTATGAGGATTCCAGGATGCCCAATATTGTTGTGAAATTCATCTGTTTGGACCCTGAACGGCCAAAAACGCGATTTAGGCTATTATGAGGTGGAAAGAATGAAAGTTCGGTCACTGTCTCAAAATGGCTTTAAAACCTACACACGCACTCCTTATTTGATGAGGATTCCAGAATGCCCAATATTGTTGTGAGATTCATCTGTTTGGGCCCTAAACGGAAAAAAACTGGATTTAGGCTATTCTGAGGTGAAAAGAATGAAAGTTTGGTCACAGTCTCGGAATGGCTTGAAAACCTACACACCAACTCCATTTTCTATGAGGACTCAGGATGCCCAATAATGCTGTGAAATTCATCTGTTTGGGCTTTGAACGGCCAAAAAAGCGATTTAGGCTAATATGAGGTGTAAAGAATGAATGTTTGGTCACTATCTCGGAATGGCTTGAAAACCTACAAACCAACTCCATTTTCTTTGAGGATTCCAGGATGCCCAATATTGTTGTGAAATTCATCTGTTTGGGCCCTGAACGGCCAAAAACGCGATTTAGGCTATACTGAGGTGAAAAGAATGAAAGAATGGTCACTGTCTCGCAATGGCTTTAAAACATACACACCAACTCCACTTTTGATGACGATTCCAGAATGCCCAATATTGTAGAGAAATTCATCTGTTTGTTCCCTGAACGGCCAAAAACGCGATTTAGGCTAATTTGAGGTGTAAAGAATGAAAGTTTGGTCACTGTCTCGGAATGGCTTGAAAACATACACACCAACTCAATTTTCTATGAGGATTCCAGGATGCCCAATATTGTTGTGAAATTCATCTGTTTGGGCCCTGAACGGCCAAAAACGTGATTTAAGCTATTCTCAGGTGAAAAGAATGAAAGTTTGGTCACTGTCTCAGAATGAATTGAAAACCTACACACCGACTCCATTTTTTATGAGGATTCCAGAATGCCCAATATTATTGTCAAATTCATCTGTCTGGGCCCTGAATTACCAAAAACCCGATAGAGGCTAATCTGAGGTGAAAAGAATGAAAGTTTTGTTACTGTCTCGGAATGAATTGAAACCTGCACACCCACTCCATTTTTAATAAGGATTCCAGAATGCCCAATATTGTTTTGAATTTCATCTGCTTGGGCCCTGAACAGCCAAAAATGGGATTTATGCTATTCTGAGGTGAAAAGAATGAAAGTTTGGTCACTGTCTCGGAATTGCTTAAAAACCTACACAACCACTCCATTTTCTATAAGGATTGTAGAATGCCCAATATTGATGTGAAAGTCATCTGTTTGGGCCCTGAACGGCCAAAAACGCGATTTAGTCTATTCTGAGGTGGAAAGAATGAAAGTTTGCTCACTGTCTCACAATGGCTTTAAAACCTACACACGCACTCCATATTTGATGAGGATTCCAGAATGCCCAATATTATTGTGAGATTCATCTGTTTGGGCCCTAAACGGAAAAAAACTGGATTTAGGCTATTCTGAGGTGAAAAGAATGAAAGTGTGGTCACAGTCTCGGAATGGCTTGAAAACCTACACACCAACTCCATTTTCTATGAGGATTCCAGAATGCAAAATATTGTTGTGAAATTCATCTGTTTGGTCCCGGAACGGCCAAACACGTGATTTAAGCTATTCTCAGGTGAAAAGAATGAAAGTTTGGTCACTGTCTCGGAATGAATTGAAAACCTAAACACCGACTCCATTTTTTATGAGGATTCCAGAATGCCCAATATTGTTGTCAAATTCATCTGTCTGGGCCCTGAATTACCAAAAACCCGATTGAGGCTAATCTGACATGAAAAGAATGAAAGTTTTGTTACTGCCTCGGAATGAATTGAAAACCTGCACACCCACTCCATTTTTAATAAGGATTCTAAAATGCCCAATATTGTTTTGAATTTCATCAGCTTGCCCCCTGAACAGCCAAAAACGGCATTTATGCTATTCTGAGGTGAAAAGAATGAAAGTTTGGTCACTCTCTCGGAATTGCTTAAAAACCTACACACCCACTCCCTTTTTTATAAGGATTGAAGAATGCCCAATATTGATGTGAAAGTCATCTGTTTGGGCCCTGAATGGAAAAAACGCGATTTAGGCTAATCTGAGGTGAAAACAATGAAAGTTTGGTCACTGTCTCGGAATGGCTTGAAAACCTACACACCAACTCCATTTTATATAAGTATTCCAGAATGACCAAAATTGTTGTGAAATTCATCTTTTTGGGCCCTGAACGGCCAAAAATGCGATTTAGGCTAATTTGAGGTGTAAAGAATGAAAGTTTGGTCACTGTCTCGCAATGGCTTGAAAACCTACACACCAACTCCATTTTCTATGAGGATACCAGGATGCCCAATATTGTTGTGAAATTCATCTGTTTGGGCCCTCAACGGCCAAAAACGCGATTAGGCTATTCTGAGGTGAAAGGAATGAAAGAATGGTCACTGTCTCGCAATGGATTTAAAACATACACACCAACTCCATTTTTGATGACGATTCCAGAATGCCCAATATTGTAGTGAAATTCATCTGTTTGGACCCTGAACGGACAAAAACGAGATTTAGGCTATTCTGAGGTGAAAAGAATGAAAGTTTGGTCACAGTGTTGGAATGGCTTGAAAACCTATACACCAACTCCATTTTTTATGAGGACTCAGGATGCCCCCAATAATGCTATGAAATTCACCTGTTTGGGCCCTGAACGGCCAAAAAAGCGATTTAGGCTAATATGAGGTGTAAAGAATGAATGTTTGATCACTGTCTCGGAATGGCTTGAAAACCTACAAACCAACTCCATTTTCTTTGAGGATTCAAGGATGCCCAATATTATTGTAAATTCATCTGTTTGCGACCGGAACGGCCAAAAACGCGAATGAGGCTAATCTCAGGTGAAAAGAATGAAAGTTTAGTCACTCTCTGGGAATGGCGTGAAAACCTACAAACTAACTACATTTTCTATGAGGATTCCAGGATGCCTAATATTGTTGTGAAATTCATCTGTTTGGGCCCTGAACGGCCAAAAACGCGATTTAGGCTATTCTGAGGTGGAAAGAATGAAAGTTTGGTCAGTGTCTCACAATGGCTTTAAAACCTACACACCAACTCCATTTTTGATAAGGATTCCAGAATGCCCAATAATGTTTTGAAATTCATCTGTTTGGGACCTGAACGGCCAAAGACGCGATTTAGGCTATTATGAGGTGAAAAGAATGACAGTTTGGTTACTGTCTCAGAATGGCTTGAAAACCTACACACCAACTCCATTTTTTCTGTGGACTCAAGATGTACAATAATGTTACGAAATTCATTTGTTTGGGCCCTGAATGGCCAAAAACGCGATTTAGGCTAATTTGATGTGTAAAGAATGAAAGTTTGGTCACTGTCTAGGAATGGCTTGAAAACATACACACCAACTCAATTTTCTGTGAGGATTCCAGGATGCCAAATATTGTTGTGAAATTCATCTGTTTGGTCTCGGAACGGCCAAACACGTGATTTAAGCTATTCTCAGGTGAAAAGAATGAAAGTTTGGTCACTGTCTCGGAATGAATTGAAAACCTAAACACCGACTCCATTTTTTATGAGGATTCCAGAATGCCCAATATTGTTGTCAAATTCATCTGTCTGGGCCCTGAATTACCAAAAACCCGATTGAGGCTAATCTGACGTGAAAAGAATGAAAGTTTTGTTGCTGCCTCGGAATGAATTGAAAACCTGCACACCCACTCCATTTTTAATAAGGATTCTAGAATGCCCAATATTGTTTTGAATTTCATCTGCTTGCCCCCTGAACAGCCAAAAACGGCATTTATGCTATTCTGAGGTGAAAAGAATGAAAGTTTGGTCACTCTCTCGGAATTGCTTAAAAACCTACACACCCACTCCATTTTTTATAAGGATTGAAGAATGCCCAATATTGATGTGAAAGTCATCTGTTTGGGCCCTGAATGGAAAAAAACGCGATTTAGGCTAATCTGAGGTGAAAACAATGAAAGTTTGGTCACTGTCTCGGAATGGCTTGAAAACCTACACACCAACTCCATTTTATATAAGTATTCCAGAACGACCAAAATTGTTGTGAAATTCATCTTTTTGTGCCCTGAACGGCCAAAAATGCGATTTAGGCTAATTCGTGGTGTAAAGAATGAAAGTTTGGTCACTGTCTCGCAATGGCTTGAAAACCTACACACCAACTCCATTTTCTATGAGGATACCAGGATGCCCAATATTGTTGTGAAATTCATCTGTGTGGGCCCTCAACGGCCAAAAACGCGATTAGGCTATTCTGAGGTGAAAAGAATGAAAGAATGGTCACTGTCTCGCAATGGCTTTAAAACATACACACCAACTCCATTTTTGATGACGATTCCAGAATGCCCAATATTGTAGAGAAATTCATCTGTTTGGGCCCTGAACGGATAAAAACGAGATTTAGGATATTCTGAGGTGAAAAGAATGAAAGTTTGGTCATAGTGTTGGAATGACTTGAAAACCTACACACCAACTCCATTTTTTATGAGGACTCAGGATGCCCAATAATGCTATGAAATTCATCTGTTTGGGCCCTGAACGGCCAAAAAAGCGATTTAGGCTAATATGAGGTGTAAAGAATGAATGTTTGGTCACTGTCTCGGAATGGCTTGAAAACCTACAAACCAACTCCATTTTCTTTGAGGATTCAAGGATGCCCAATATTGTTGTAAATTCATCTGTTTGCGACCGGAACGGCCAAAAACGCGATTGAGGCTAATCTCAGGTGAAAAGAATGAAAGTTTAGTCACTGTCTCAGAATGGATTGAAAACCTTCACACCAACTCCATTTTCAATGAGGATTCCAGAATGCCCAATAATGTTTTGAAATTGATCTGTTTGGGCTCTGAACGGCCAAAAACGCGATTTAGGCTATTCTGAAGTGAAAAGAATGAAAGTTTGGTTAGTGTCTCAATGGCTTTAAAACCTCCACACCCACTCCATTTTTTATGGGGATTCTAGAATGCCCTATATTGTTGTTAAATTCATCTGTTTGGGCCCTGAACGGACAAAAACAGGATTTAGGCTATTCTGAGGTGAAAAGAATGAAAGTTTGGTAACTGTCTCGGAATGGCTTGAAAACCTACACACCAACTCCATTTTCTTTGAGGATTCAAGGATGCCCAATATTGTTGTAAATTCATCTGTTTGCGACCTGAACGGCCAAAAACGCGATTGAGGCTAATCTCAGGTGAAAAGAATGAAAGTTTAGTCACTCTCTGGGAATGGCTTGAAAACCCACAAACTAACTACATTTTCTATGAGGATTCCAGGATGCCCTATATTGTTGTGAAATTCATCTGTTTGGGCCCTGAACGGCCAAAAACGCGATTTAGGCTATTCTGAGGTCAAAAGAATGAAAGTTAGGTCACTTTTTCACAATGGCTTTAAAACCGACACACCCACTCCATTTTTTATGTGTATTCCAGAATGCCCAATATTGTCGTGAAATTGATCTGTTTGGGCCCTGAAGGGCCAAAAATGCGATTTAGGCTATTCTGAGGTGAAAAGAATCAAAGTTTGGTCACTGTCTCGGAATGGCTTGAAAACCTACACACCAACTACATTTTCTATGGGAATTCCAGAATGCCCAATATTGTTGTGAAATTCATCTGTTTGGGCCGTGAACGGCCAAAAACGCGATTTAGGCTATTCTGAGGTGGAGAGAATGAAAGTTTGGTCACTGTCTTACAATGGCTTTAAAACCTACACACGCACTCCATATTTGATGAGGATTCCAGAATGCCCAATATTGTTGTGAGATTCATCTGTTTGGGCCCTAAACGGAAAAAAACTGGATTTAGGCTATTCTGAGGAGAAAAGAATGAAAGTTTGGTCACAGTCTCGGAATGGCTTGAAAACCTACACACCAACTCCATTTTCTATGAGGATTCCAGGATGACTAATATTGTTTTAATTCATCTGATTGAGAGCTGAACTGCCAAAAACGCGATTGACGCTAATCTCAGGTGTAAAGAATGAAAGTTTCATCACTCTCTTGGAATGGCTTGAAAACCTACAAACCAACTCCATTTTCTTTGAGGATTCCAGGATGCCCAATATTGTTGTGAAATTCATCTGTTTGGGCCCTGAACGGCCAAAAACGGGATTTAGGCTAATTTGAGGTGTAAAGAATGAAAGTTTGGTCACTGTCTCGCAATGGCTTGAAAACCTACACACCAACTCCATTTTCTATGAGGATACCAGGATGCCCAATATTGTTGTGAAATTCATCTGTTTAGGCCCTCAATGGCCAAAAACGCGATTTAGGCTATTCTGAGGTGAAAAGAATGAAAGTTAGGTCACTGTCTCGCAATGGCTTTAAAACCTACACACCCACTCCATTTTTTATGGGTGTTCCAGAATGCCCAATATTGTCGTGAAATTGATCTGTTTGGGCTCTGAAAGGACAAAAACGGGATTTAGGCTATTCTGAGGTGAAAAGAATGAAAGTTTGGTCACTGTATTGGAATGGCTTGAAAACCGACACACCAACTCCATTTTATATGAGGACTCAGGATGCCCAATAATGCTGTGAAATTCATCTGTTTGGGCCCTGAACGGCCAAAAACGCGATTTAGGCTATTCTGAGGTGAAAAGATTGAAAGTTAGGTCACTGTCTCGCAATGGCTTTAAAACCTACACACCCACTCCATTTTTTATGGGTGTTCCAGAATGCCCAATATTGTCGTGAAATTGATCTGTTTGCGCTCTGAAAGGACAAAAACGGGATTTAGGCTATTCTGAGGTGAAAAGAATGAAAGTTTTGTCACTGTATCGGAATGGCTTGAAAACCAACACACAAACTCCATTTTCTATAAGGATTCCAGGATGCCCAATATTGTTGTGAAATTCATCTGTTTGGGACCTGAACGGCCAAAAACGCGATTTAGGCTATTCTGAGGTGAAAAGAATGAAAGTTAGGTCACTGTCTCGCAATGGCTTGAAAACCTACACACCAACTCCATTTTCTATAAGGATTCCAGGATGCCCAATATTGTTGTGAAATTCATCTGTTTGGGCCCTGAACGGACAAAAACGCGATTTAGGCTATTCTGTGGTGAAATGAATGAAAGTTTGGGCACTGTCTCAGAATGGCTTTAAAACCAACACACCAGCTCCATTTTCTATAAGGATTCCAGGATGCCCAATATTTTTGTGAAATTCTTCTGTTTGGGCCCTGAAAGGCCAAAAACGCGATTTAGGCGATTCTGAGGTGAAAAGAATGAAAGTTAGGTCACTGTCTCGCAATGGCTTTAAAACCCACACAACCGCTCCATTTTTTATGGGGATTCCAGAATGCCCAATATTGTTGTGAAATTCATCTGTTTGGGACCTGAACGTCCAAAAACGCGATTTAGGCTATTCTGAGGTGAAAAGAATGAAAGTTTGGTCACTGTCTCGGAATGGCTTGAAAACCTACACACCAACTCCATTTTCTATAAGGATTCCAGGATGCCCAATATTGTTGTGAAATTCATCTGTTTGGGACCTCAACGGCCAAAAACGCGATTTAGGCTATTCTGAGGTGAAAAGAATGAAAGTTAGGTCACTGTCTCGCAATATCTTGAAAACCTACACACCAACTCCATTTTCTATGGGAATTCCAGAATGCCCAATATTGTTGTGAAATTCATCTGTTTGAGCCCTGAACGGCCAAAAACGCGATTTAGGCTATTCTGAGGTGGAAAGAATGAAAGTTTGGTCACTGTCTCACAATGTCTTTAAAACCTACACACGCACTCCATATTTGATGAGGATTCCAGAATGCCCAATATTGTTGTGAGATTCATCTGTTTGGGCCCTAAACGGAAAAAAACTGGATTTGGGCTATTCTGAGGTGAAAAGAATGAAAGTTTGGTCATAGTCTCGGAATGGCTTGAAAACCTACACACCAACTCCATTTTCTATGAGGATTCCAGGATGACCAATATTGTTTTAAATTCATCTAATTGAGAGCTGAACTGCCAAAAACACGATTGACGCTAATCTCAGGTGTAAAGAATGAAAGTTTCGTCACTCTCTTGGAATGGCTTGAAAACCTACAAACCAACTCCATTTTCTTTGAGGATTCCAGGATGCCCAATATTGTTGTGAAATTCATCTGTTTGGGCCCTGAACGGCCAAAAACGGGATTTAGGCTAATTTGAGGTGTAAAGAATGAAAGTTTGGTCACTGTCTCGCAATGGCTTGAAAACCTACACACCAACTCCATTTTCTTTGGGAATTCCAGAATTCCCAATATTGTTGTGAAATTCATCTGTTTGGGCCCTGAACGTCCAAAAAGGCGATTTAGGCTATTCTGAGGTGAAAAGAATGAAAGTTTGGTCACTGTCTCGGAATGGCTTGAAAACCTACACACCAACTCCATTTTCTATAAGGATTCCAGGATGCCCAATATTGTTGTGAAATTCATCTGTTTGGGCCCTGAACGTCCAAAAACGCGATTTAGGCTATTCTGAGGTGAAAAGAATGAAAGTTTGGTCACTGTCTCGGAATGGCTTGAAAACCTACACACCAACTCCATTTTCTATAAGGATTCCAGGATGCCCAATATTGTTGTGAAATTCATCTGTTTGGGCCCTGAACGTCCAAAAACGCGATTTAGGCTATTCTGAGGTGAAAAGAATGAAAGTTTGGTCACTGTCTCGGAATGGCTTGAAAACCTACACACCAACTCCATTTTCTATAAGGATTCCAGGATGCCCAATATTGTTGTGAAATTCATCTGTTTGGGCCCTGAACGTCCAAAAACGCGATTTAGGCTATTCTGAGGTGAAAAGAATGAAAGTTTGGTCACTGTCTCGGAATGGCTTGAAAATCTACACACCAACTCCATTTTCTATAAGGATTCCAGGATGCCCAATATTGTTGTGAAATTCATCTGTTTGTGACCTGAACGGCCAAAAACGCGATTTAGGCTATTCTGAGGTGAAAAGAATGAAAGTTAGGTCACTGTCTCGCAATGGCTTGAAAACCTACACACCAACTCCATTTTCTATGGGAATTCCAGAATTCCCAATATTGTTGTGAAATTCATATGTTTGGGCCCTGAACGTCCAAAAACGCGATTTAGGCTATTCTGAGGTGAAAAGAATGAAAGTTTGGTCACTGTCTCGGAATGGCTTGAAAACCTACACACCAACTCCATTTTCTATAAGGATTCCAGGATGCCCAATATTGTTGTGAAATTCATCTGTTTGGGACCTGAACGGCCAAAAACGCGATTTAGGCTATTCTGAGGTGAAAAGAATGAAAGTTAGGTCACTGTCTCGCAATGGCTTGAAAACCTACACACCAACTCCATTTTCTTTTTGAATTCCAGAATGCCCAATATTGTTGTGAAATTCATCTGTTTGTGCCCTGAACGGCCAAAAACGCGATTTAGGCTAATTTGAGGTGTAAAGAATGAAAGTTTGGTCACTGTCTCGGAATGGCTTGAAAACATACACACCAACTCAATTTTCTATTAGGATTCCAGGATGCCCAATATTGTTGTGAAATTCATCTGTTTGGGACCTGAACGGCCAAAAACGCGATTTAGGCTATTCTGAGGTGAAAAGAATGAAAGTTAGGTCACTGTCTCGCAATGGCTTGAAAACCTACACACCAACTCCATTTTCTATGGGAATTCCAGAATGCCCAATATTGTTGTGAAATTCATCTGTTTGTGCCCTGAACGGCCAAAAACGCGATTTAGGCTAATTTGAGGTGTAAAGAATGAAAGTTTGGTCACTGTCTCGGAATGGCTTGAAAACATACACACCAACTCAATTTTCTATTAGGATTCCAGGATGCCCAATATTGTTGTGAAATTCATCTGTTTGGGCCTTGAACGTCCAAAAACGCGATTTAGGCTATTCTGAGGTGAAAAGAATGAAAGTTTGGTCACTGTCTCGGAATGGATTGAAAACCTACACACCAACTCCATTTTCTATAAGGATTCCAGGATGCCCAATATTGTTGTGAAATTCATCTGTTTGGGACCTGAACGGCCAAAAACGCGATTTAGGCTATTCTGAGGTGAAAAGATTGAAAGTTAGGTCACTGTCTCGCAATGGCTTGAAAACCTACACACCAACTCCATTTTCTGTGGGAATTCCAGAATGCCCAATATTGTTGTGAAATTCATCTGTTTGTGCCCTGAACGGCCAAAAACGCGATTTAGGCTAATATGAGGTGTAAAGAATGAAAGTTTGGTCACTGTCTCGGAATGGCTTGAAAACATACACACCAACTCAATTTTCTTTTAGGATTCCATGATGCCCAATATTGTTGTGAAATTCATCTGTTTGGGCCCTGAACGTCCAAAAACGCGATTTAGGCTATTCTGAGGTGAAAAGAATGAAAGTTTGGTCACTGTCTCGGAATGGCTTGAAAACCTACACACCAACTCCATTTTCTATAAGGATTCCAGGATGCCCAATATTGTTGTGAAATTCATCTGTTTGGGACCTGAACGGCCAAAAACGCGATTTAGGCTATTCTGAGGTGAAAAGAATGAAAGTAAGGTCACTGTCACGGAATGGCATGAAAACCTACACACCAACTCCATTTTCTATAAGGATTCCAGGATGCCCAATATTGTTGTGAAATTCATCTGTTTGGGACCTGAACGGCCAAAAACGCGATTTAGGCTATTCTGAGGTGAAAAGAATGAAAGTTAGGTCACTGTCTCACAATGGCTTGAAAACCTACACACCAACTCCATTTTCTATGGGAATTCCAGAATTCCCAATATTGTTGTGAAATACATCTGTTTGGGCCCTAAACGGCCAAAAACGCGATTTAGGCTATTCTGAGGTGAAAAGAATGAAAGTTTGGGCACTGTCTCAGAATGGCTTTAAAACCAACACACCAACTACATTTTCTATTTGGATTCCAGGATGCCCAATATTGTTGTGAAATTCATCTGTTTGGGACCTGAACGGCCAATAACGCGATTTAGGCTATTCTGAGGTGAAAAGAATGAAAGTTAGGTCACTGTCTCGCAATGGCTTGAAAACCTACACACCAACTCCATTTTCTTTGGGAATTCCAGAATTCCCAATATTGTTGTGAAATTCATCTGTTTGTGCCCTGAACGGCCAAAAACGCGATTTAGGCTAATTTGAGGTGTAAAGAATGAAAGTTTGGTCACTGTCTCGGAATGGCTTGAAAACCTACACACCAACTCCATTTTCTATAAGGATTCCAGGATGCCCAATATTGTTGTGAAATTCATCTGTTTGGGACCTGAACGGCCAAAAACGCGATTTAGGCTATTCTGAGGTGAAAAGAATGAAAGTAAGGTCACTGTCACGGAATGGCATGAAAACCTACACACCAACTCCATTTTCTATAAGGATTCCAGGATGCCCAATATTGTTGTGAAATTCATCTGTTTGGGACCTGAACGGCCAAAAACGCGATTTAGGCTATTCTGAGGTGAAAAGAATGAAAGTTAGGTCACTGTCTCACAATGGCTTGAAAACCTACACACCAACTCCATTTTCTATGGGAATTCCAGAATTCCCAATATTGTTGTGAAATACATCTGTTTGGGCCCTAAACGGCCAAAAACGCGATTTAGGCTATTCTGAGGTGAAAAGAATGAAAGTTTGGGCACTGTCTCAGAATGGCTTTAAAACCAACACACCAACTACATTTTCTATTTGGATTCCAGGATGCCCAATATTGTTGTGAAATTCATCTGTTTGGGACCTGAACGGCCAATAACGCGATTTAGGCTATTCTGAGGTGAAAAGAATGAAAGTTAGGTCACTGTCTCGGAATGGCTTGAAAACCTACACACCAACTCCATTTTCTATAAGGATTCCAGGATGCCCAATATTGTTGTGAAATTCATCTGTTTGGGACCTGAACGGCCAAAAACGCGATTTAGGCTATTCTGAGGTGAAAAGAATGAAAGTTGGGTCACTGTCTCACAATGGCTTGAAAACCTACACACCAACTCCATTTTCTATGGGAATTCCAGAATTCCCAATATTGTTGTGAAATACATCTGTTTGGGCCCTAAACGGCCAAAAACGCGATTTAGGCTATTCTGAGGTGAAAAGAATGAAAGTTTGGGCACTGTCTCAGAATGGCTTTAAAACCAACACACCAACTACATTTTCTATTTGGATTCCAGGATGCCCAATATTGTTGTGAAATTCATCTGTTTGGGACCTGAACGGCCAATAACGCGATTTAGGCTATTCTGAGGTGAAAAGAATGAAAGTTAGGTCACTGTCTCGCAATGGCTTGAAAACCTACACACCAACTCCATTTTCTTTGGGAATTCCAGAATTCCCAATATTGTTGTGAAATTCATCTGTTTGGGCCCTGAACGTCCAAAAATGCGATTTAGGCTATTCTGAGGTGAAAAGAATGAAAGTTTGGTCACTGTCTCGGAATGGATTGAAAACCTACACACCAACTCCATTTTCTATAAGGATTCCAGGATGCCCAATATTGTTGTGAAATTCATCTGTTTGGGCCCTGAACGTCCAAAAACGCGATTTAGGCTATTCTGAGGTGAAAAGAATGAAAGTTTGGTCACTGTCTCGGAATGGCTTGAAAACCTACACACCAACTCCATTTTCTATAAGGATTCCAGGATGCCCAATATTGTTGTGAAATTCATCTGTTTGGGCCCTGAACGTCCAAAAACGCGATTTAGGCTATTCTGAGGTGAAAAGAATGAAAGTTTGGTCACTGTCTCGGAATGGCTTGAAAACCTACACACCAACTCCATTTTCTATAAGGATTCCAGGATGCCCAATATTGTTGTGAAATTCATCTGTTTGGGCCCTGAACGTCCAAAAACGCGATTTAGGCTATTCTGAGGTGAAAAGAATGAAAGTTTGGTCACTGTCTCGGAATGGCTTGAAAATCTACACACCAACTCCATTTTCTATAAGGATTCCAGGATGCCCAATATTGTTGTGAAATTCATCTGTTTGGGACCTGAACGGCCAAAAACGCGATTTAGGCTATTCTGAGGTGAAAAGAATGAAAGTTAGGTCACTGTCTCGCAATGGCTTGAAAACCTACACACCAACTCCATTTTCTATGGGAATTCCAGAATTCCCAATATTGTTGTGAAATTCATATGTTTGGGCCCTGAACGTCCAAAAACGCGATTTAGGCTATTCTGAGGTGAAAAGAATGAAAGTTTGGTCACTGTCTCGGAATGGCTTGAAAACCTACACACCAACTCCATTTTCTATAAGGATTCCAGGATGCCCAATATTGTTGTGAAATTCATCTGTTTGGGACTTGAACGGCCAAAAACGCGATTTAGGCTATTCTGAGGTGAAAAGAATGAAAGTTAGGTCACTGTCTCGCAATGGCTTGAAAACCTACACACCAACTCCATTTTCTTTTTGAATTCCAGAATGCCCAATATTGTTGAGAAATTCATCTGTTTGTGCCCTGAACGGCCAAAAACGCGATTTAGGCTAATTTGAGGTGTAAAGAATGAAAGTTTGGTCACTGTCTCGGAATGGCTTGAAAACATACACACCAACTCAATTTTCTATTAGGATTCCAGGATGCCCAATATTGTTGTGAAATTCATCTGTTTGGGACCTGAACGGCCAAAAACGCGATTTAGGCTATTCTGAGGTGAAAAGAATGAAAGTTAGGTCACTGTCTCGCAATGGCTTGAAAACCTACACACCAACTCCATTTTCTATGGGAATTCCAGAATGCCCAATATTGTTGTGAAATTCATCTGTTTGTGCCCTGAACGGCCAAAAACGCGATTTAGGCTAATTTGAGGTGTAATGAATGAAAGTTTGGTCACTGTCTCGGAATGGCTTGAAAACATACACACCAACTCAATTTTCTATTAGGATTCCAGGATGCCCAATATTGTTGTGAAATTCATCTGTTTGGGCCTTGAACGTCCAAAAACGCGATTTAGGCTATTCTGAGGTGAAAAGAATGAAAGTTTGGTCACTGTCTCGGAATGGCTTGAAAACCTACACACCAACTCCATTTTCTATAAGGATTCCAGGATGCCCAATATTGTTGTGAAATTCATCTGTTTGGGACCTGAACGGCCAAAAACGCGATTTAGGCTATTCTGAGGTGAAAAGATTGAAAGTTAGGTCACTGTCTCGCAATGGCTTGAAAACCTCCACACCAACTCCATTATTTTGTGGGAATTCCAGAATGCCCAATATTGTTGTGAAATTCATCTGTTTGTGCCCTGAACGGCCAAAAACGCGATTTAGGCTAATATGAGGTGTAAAGAATGAAAGTTTGGTCACTGTCTCGGAATGGCTTGAAAACATACACACCAACTCAATTTTCTTTTAGGATTCCATGATGCCCAATATTGTTGTGAAATTCATCTGTTTGGGCCCTGAACGTCCAAAAACGCGATTTAGGCTATTCTGAGGTGAAAAGAATGAAAGTTTGGTCACTGTCTCGGAATGGCTTGAAAACCTACACACCAACTCCATTTTCTGTGGGAATTCCAGAATGCCCAATATTGTTGTGAAATTCATCTGTTTGTGCCCTGAACGTCCAAAAACGCGATTTAGGCTATTCTGAGGTGAAAAGAATGAAAGTTAGGTCACTGTCTCGCAATGGCTTGAAAACCTACACACCAACTCCATTTTCTATGGGAATTCCAGAATGCCCAATATTGTTGTGAAATTCATCTGTTTGTGCCCTGAACGGCCAAAAACGCGATTTAGGCTAATTTGAGGTGTAAAGAATGAAAGTTTGGTCACTGTCTCGGAATGGCTTGAAAACATACACACCAACTCAATTTTCTATTAGGATTCCAGGATGCCCAATATTGTTGTGAAATTCATCTGTTTGGGACCTGAACGGCCAAAAACGCGATTTAGGCTATTCTGAGGTGAAAAGAATGAAAGTTTGGTCACTGTCTCGGAATGGCTTGAAAACCTACACACCAACTCCATTTTCTATAAGGATTCCAGGATGCCCAATATTGTTGTGAAATTCATCTGTTTGGGACCTGAACGGCCAAAAACGCGATTTAGGCTATTCTGAGGTGAAAAGAATGAAAGTTAGGTCACTGTCACGGAATGGCTTGAAAACCTACACACCAACTCCATTTTCTATAAGGATTCCAGGATGCCCAATATTGTTGTGAAATTCATCTGTTTGGGACCTGAACGGCCAAAAACGCGATTTAGGCTATTCTGAGGTGAAAAGAATGAAAGTTAGGTCACTGTCTCGCAATGGCTTGAAAACCTACACACCAACTCCATTTTCTGTGGGAATTCCAGAATTCCCAATATTGTTGTGAAATACATCTGTTTGGGCCCTGAACGGCCAAAAACGCGATTTAGGCTATTCTGAGGTGAAAAGAATGAAAGTTTGGGCACTGTCTCAGAATGGCTTTAAAACCAACACACCAACTTCATTTTCTATTTGGATTCCAGGATGCCCAATATTGTTGTGAAATTCATCTGTTTGGGACCTGAACGGCCAAAAACGCGATTTAGGCTATTCTGAGGTGAAAAGAATGAAAGTTTGGTCACTGTCTCGGAATAGCTTGAAAACATACACACCAACTCAATTTTCTATTAGGATTCCAGGATGCCCAATATTGTTGTGAAATTCATCTGTTTGGGCCCTGAACGTCCAAAAACGCAATTTAGGCTATTCTGAGGTGAAAAGAATGAAAGTTTGGTCACTGTCTCGGAATGGCTTGAAAACGTACACACCAACTCCATTTTCTATAAGGATTCCAGGATGCCCAATATTGTTGTGAAATTCATCTGTTTGGGACCTGAACAGCCAAAAACGCGATTTAGGCTATTCTGAGGTGAAAAGAATGAAAGTTAGGTCACTGTCTCGCAATGGCTTGAAAACCTACACACCAACTCCATTTTCTGTGGGAATTCCAGAATGCCCAATATTGTTGTGAAATTCATCTGTTTGTGCCCTGAACGTCCAAAAACGCGATTTAGGCTATTCTGAGGTGAAAAGAATGAAAGTTAGGTCACTGTCTCGCAATGGCTTGAAAACCTACACACCAACTCCATTTTCTATGGGAATTCCAGAATTCCCAATATTGTTGTGAAATTCATATGTTTGGGCCCTGAACGTCCAAAAACGCGATTTAGGCTATTATGAGGTGAAAAGAATGAAAGTTTGGTCACTGTCTCGGAATGGCTTGAAAACCTACACACCAACTCCATTTTCTATAAGGATTCCAGGATGCCCAATATTGTTGTGAAATTCATCTGTTTGGGACCTGAACGGCCAAAAACGCGATTTAGGCTATTCTGAGGTGAAAAGAATGAAAGTTAGGTCACTGTCACGGAATGGCTTGAAAACCTACACACCAACTCCATTTTCTATAAGGATTCCAGGATGCCCAATATTGTTGTGAAATTCATCTGTTTGGGCCCTGAACGTCCAAAAACGCGATTTAGGCTATTCTGAGGTGAAAAGAATGAAAGTTTGGTCACTGTCTCGGAATGGCTTGAAAACCTACACACCAACTCCATTTTCTATAAGGATTCCAGGATGCCCAATATTGTTGTGAAATTCATCTGTTTGGGACCTGAACGGCCAAAAACGCGATTTAGGCTATTCTGAGGTGAAAAGAATGAAAGTTAGGTCACTGTCTCGCAATGGCTTGAAAACCTACACACCAACTCCATTTTCTATGGGAATTCCAGAATGCCCAATATTGTTGTGAAATTCATCTGTTTGTGCCCTGAACGGCCAAAAACGCGATTTAGGCTAATTTGAGGTGTAAAGAATGAAAGTTTGGTCACTGTCTCGGAATGGCTTGAAAACATACACACCAACTCAATTTTCTATTAGGATTCCAGGATGCCCAATATTGTTGTGAAATTCATCTGTATGGGCCCTGAACGTCCAAAAACGCGATTTAGGCTATTCTGAGGTGAAAAGAATGAAAGTTTGGTCACTGTCTCGGAATGGCTTGAAAACCTACACACCAACTCCATTTTCTATAAGGATTCCAGGATGCCCAATATTGTTGTGAAATTCATCTGTTTGGGACCTGAACGGCCAAAAACGCGATTTAGGCTATTCTGAGGTGAAAAGAATGAAAGTTAGGTCACTGTCTCGGAATGGCTTGAAAACCTACACACCAACTCCATTTTCTATAAGGATTCCAGGATGCCCAATATTGTTGTGAAATTCATCTGTTTGGGACCTGAACGGCCAAAAACGCGATTTAGGCTATTCTGAGGTGAAAAGAATGAAAGTTAGGTCACTGTCTCGCAATGGCTTGAAAACCTACACACCAACTCCATTTTCTAAGGGGAATTCCAGAATGGCCGATATTGTTGTGAAATTCATCTGTTTGTGCCCTGAACGGCCAAAAATGCGATTTAGGCTAATTTGAGGTGTAAAGAATGAAAGTTTGGTCACTGTCTCGGAATGGCTTGAAAACATACACACCACCTCAATTTTCTATTAGGATTCCAGGATGCCCAATATTGTTGTGAAATTCATCTGTTTGGGACCTGAACGTCCAAAAACGCGATTTAGGCTATTCTGAGGTGAAAAGAATGAAAGTTTGGTCACTGTCTCGGAATGGCTTGAAAACCTAAACACCAACTCCATTTTCTATAAGGATTCCAGGATGCCCAATATTGTTGTGAAATTCATCTGTTTGGGACCTGAACGGCCAAAAACGCGATTTAGGCTATTCTGAGGTGAAAAGAATGAAAGTTAGGTCACTGTCTCGCAATGGCTTGAAAACCTACACACCAACTCCATTTTCTATGGGAATTCCAGAATTCCCAATATTGTTGTGAAATTCATATGTTTGGGCCCTGAACGTCCAAAAACGCGATTTAGGCTATTATGAGGTGAAAAGAATGAAAGTTTGGTCACTGTCCCGGAATGGCTTGAAAACCTACACACCAACTCCATTTTCTATCAGGATTCCAGGATGCCCAATATTGTTGTGAAATTCATCTGTTTGGGACCTGAACGGCCAAAAACGCGATTTAGGCTATTCTGAGGTGAAAAGAATGAAAGTTAGGTCACTGTCACGGAATGGCTTGAAAACCTACACACCAACTCCATTTTCTATAAGGATTCCAGGATGCCCAATATTGTTGTGAAATTCATCTGTTTGGGCCCTGAACGTCCAAAAACGCGATTTAGGCTATTCTGAGGTGAAAAGAATGAAAGTTTGGTCACTGTCTCGGAATGGCTTGAAAACCTACACACCAACTCCATTTTCTATAAGGATTCCAGGATGCCCAATGTTGTTGTGAAATTCATCTGTTTGGGACCTGAACGGCCAAAAACGCGATTTAGGCTATTCTGAGGTGAAAAGAATGAAAGTTAGGTCACTGTCTCGCAATGGCTTGAAAACCTACACACCAACTCCATTTTCTATGGGAATTCCAGAATGCCCAATATTGTTGTGAAATTCATCTGTTTGTGCCCTGAACGGCCAAAAACGCGATTTAGGCTAATTTGAGGTGTAAAGAATGAAAGTTTGGTCACTGTCTCGGAATGGCTTGAAAACATACACACCAACTCAATTTTCTATTAGGATTCCAGGATGCCCAATATTGTTGTGAAATTCATCTGTATGGGCCCTGAACGTCCAAAAACGCGATTTAGGCTATTCTGAGGTGAAAAGAATGAAAGTTTGGTCACTGTCTCGGAATGGCTTGAAAACCTACACACCAACTCCATTTTCTATAAGGATTCCAGGATGCCCAATATTGTTGTGAAATTCATCTGTTTGTGACCTGAACGGCCAAAAACGCGATTTAGGCTATTCTGAGGTGAAAAGAATGAAAGTTAGGTCACTGTCTCGGAATGGCTTGAAAACCTACACACCAACTCCATTTTCTATAAGGATTCCAGGATGCCCAATATTGTTGTGAAATTCATCTGTTTGGGACCTGAACGGCCAAAAACGCGATTTAGGCTATTCTGAGGTGAAAAGAATGAAAGTTAGGTCACTGTCTCGCAATGGCTTGAAAACCTACACACCAACTCCATTTTCTAAGGGGAATTCCAGAATGGCCAATATTGTTGTGAAATTCATCTGTTTGTGCCCTGAACGGCCAAAAATGCGATTTAGGCTAATTTGAGGTGTAAAGAATGAAAGTTTGGTCACTGTCTCGGAATGGCTTGAAAACATACACACCACCTCAATTTTCTATTAGGATTCCAGGATGCCCAATATTGTTGTGAAATTCATCTGTTTGGGCCCTGAACGTCCAAAAACGCGATTTAGGCTATTCTGAGGTGAAAAGAATGAAAGTTTGGTCACTGTCTCGGAATGGCTTGAAAACCTACACACCAACTCCATTTTCTATAAGGATTCCAGGATGCCCAATATTGTTGTGAAATTCATCTGTTTGGGACCTGAACGGCCAAAAACGCGATTTAGGCTATTCTGAGGTGAAAAGAATGAAAGTTAGGTCACTGTCTCGCAATGGCTTGAAAACCTACACACCAACTCCATTTTCTATGGGAATTCCAGAATTCCCAATATTGTTGTGAAATTCATATGTTTGGGCCCTGAACGTCCAAAAACGCGATTTAGGCTATTATGAGGTGAAAAGAATGAAAGTTTGGTCACTGTCTCGGAATGGCTTGAAAACCTACACACCAACTCCATTTTCTATAAGGATTCCAGGATGCCCAATATTGTTGTGAAATTCATCTGTTTGGGACCTGAACGGCCAAAAACGCGATTTAGGATATTCTGAGGTGAAAAGAATGAAAGTTAGGTCACTGTCACGGAATGGCTTGAAAACCTACACACCAACTCCATTTTCTATAAGGATTCCAGGATGCCCAATATTGTTGTGAAATTCATCTGTTTGGGCCCTGAACGTCCAAAAACGCGATTTAGGCTATTCTGAGGTGAAAAGAATGAAAGTTTGGTCACTGTCTCGGAATGGCTTTAAAACCAACACACCAACTCCATTTTCTATTTGGATTCCAGGATGCCCAATATTGTTGTGAAATTCATCTGTTTGGGACCTGAACGGCCAAAAACGCGATTTAGGCTATTCTGAGGTGAAAAGAATGAAAGTTAGGTCACTGTCTCGCAATGGCTTGAAAACCTACACACCAACTCCATTTTCTGTGGGAATTCCAGAATGCCCAATATTGTTGTGAAATTCATCTGTTTGTGCCCTGAACGTCCAAAAACGCGATTTAGGCTATTCTGAGGTGAAAAGAATGAAAGTTAGGTCACTGTCTCGCAATGGCTTGAAAACCTACACACCAACTCCATTTTCTATGGGAATTCCAGAATTCCCAATATTGTTGTGAAATACATCTGTTAGGGCCCTGAACGGCCAAAAACGCGATTTAGGCTATTCTGAGGTGAAAAGAATGAAAGTTTGGGCACTGTCTCAGAATGGCTTTAAAACCAACACACCAACTCCATTTTCTATAAGGATTCCAGGATGCCCAATATTGTTGTGAAATTCATCTGTTTGGGACCTGAACGGCCAAAAACGCGATTTAGGCTATTCTGAGGTGAAAAGAATGAAAGTTAGGTCACTGTATCGCAATGGCTTGAAAACCTACACACCAACTCCATTTTCTGTGGGAATTCCAGAATGCCCAATATTGTTGTGAAATTCATCTGTTTGTGCCCTGAACGTCCAAAAACGCGATTTAGGCTATTCTGAGGTGAAAAGAATGAAAGTTAGGTCACTGTCTCGCAATGGCTTGAAAACCTACACACCAAGTCCATTTTCTATGGGAATTCCAGAATGCCCAATATTGTTGTGAAATTCATCTGTTTGTGCCCTGAACGGCCAAAAACGCGATTTAGGCTAATTTGAGGTGTAAAGAATGAAAGTTTGGTCACTGTCTCGGAATGGCTTGAAAACCTACACACCAACTCCATTTTCTATAAGGATTCCAGGATGCCCAATATTGTTGTGAAATTCATCTGTTTGTGCCCTGAACATCCAAAAACGCGATTTAGGCTATTCTGAGGTGAAAAGAATGAAAGTTAGGTCACTGTCTCGCAATGGCTTGAAAACCTACACACCAACTCCATTTTCTATGGGAATTCCAGAATTCCCAATATTGTTGTGAAATACATCTGTTTGGGCCCTGAACGGCCAAAAACGCGATTTAGGCTATTCTGAGGTGAAAAGAATGAAAGTTTGGGCACTGTCTCAGAATGGCTTTAAAACCAACACACCAACTCCATTTTCTATAAGGATTCCAGGATGCCCAATATTGTTGTGAAATTCATCTGTTTGGGACCTGAACGGCCAAAAACGTGATTTAGGCTATTCTGAGGTGAAAAGAATGAAAGTTAGGTCACTGTCTCGCAATGGCTTGAAAACCAACACACCAACTCCATTTTCTATAAGGATTCCAGAATGCCCAATATTGTTGTGAAATTCATCTGTTTGTGCCCTGAACGTCCAAAAACGCGATTTAGGCTATTCTGAGGTGAAAAGAATGAAAGTTAGGTCACTGTCTCGCAATGGCTTGAAAACCTACACACCAACTCCATTTTCTATGGGAATTCCAGAATGCCCAATATTGTTGTGAAATTCATCTGTTTGTGCCCTGAACGGCCAAAAACGCGATTTAGGCTAATTTGAGGTGTAAAGAATGAAAGTTTGGTCACTGTCTCGGAATGGCTTGAAAACCTACACACCAACTCCATTTTCTATAAGGATTCCAGGATGCCCAATATTGTTGTGAAATTCAACTGTTTGGGACCTGAACGGCCAAAAACGCGATTTAGGCTATTCTAAGGTGAAAAGAATGAAAGTTAGGTCACTGTCTCGCAATGGCTTGAAAACCTACACACCAACTCCATTTTCTATGGGAATTCCAGAATTCCCAATATTGTTGTGAAATACATCTGTTTGGGCCCTGAACGGCCAAAAACGCGATTTAGGCTATTCTGAGGTGAAAAGAATGAAAGTTTGGGCACTGTCTCAGAATGGCTTTAAAACCAACACACCAACTCCATTTTCTAATTGGATTCCAGGATGCCCAATATTGTTGTGAAATTCATCTGTTTGGGACCTGAACGGCCAAAAACGCGATTTAGGCTATTCTGAGGTGAAAAGAATGAAAGTTAGGTCACTGTCTCGCAATGGCTTGAAAACCTACACACCAACTCCATTTTCTATGGGAATTCCAGAATTCCCAATATTGTTGTGAAATTCATCTGTTTGGGCCCTGAACGTCCAAAAACGCGATTTAGGCTATTCTGAGGTGAAAAGAATGAAAGTTTGGTCACTGTCTCGGAATGGCTTGAAAACATACACACCAACTCAATTTTCTATTAGGATTCCAGGATGCCCAATATTGTTGTGAAATTCATCTGTTTGGGCCCTGAACGTCCAAAAACGCGATTTAGGCTATTCTGAGGTGAAAAGAATGAAAGTTTGGTCACTGTCTCGGAATGGCTTGAAAACCTACACACCAACTCCATTTTCTATACGGATTCCAGGATGCCCAATATTGTTGTGAAATTCATCTGTTTGGGACCTGAACGGACAAAAACGCGATTTAGGCTATTCTGAGGTGAAAAGATTGAAAGTTAGGTCACTGTCTCGCAATGGCTTGAAAACCTACACACCAACTCCATTTTCTGTGGGAATTCCAGAATGCCCAATATTGTTGTGAAATTCATCTGTTTGTGCCCTGAACGGCCAAAAACGCGATTTAGGCTAATATGAGGTGTAAAGAATGAAAGTTTGGTCACTGTCTCGGAATGGTTTGAAAACATACACACCAACTCAATTTTCTATTAGGATTCGAGGATGCCCAATATTGTTGTGAAATTCATCTGTTTGGGCCCTGAACGTCCAAAAACGCGATTTAGGCTATTCTGAGGTGAAAAGAATGAAAGTTTGGTCACTGTCTCGGAATGGCTTGAAAACCTACACACCAACTCCATTTTCTATAAGGATTCCAGGATGCCCAATATTGTTGTGAAATTCATCTGTTTGGGACCTGAACGGCCAAAAACGCGATTTAGGCTATTCTGAGGTGAAAAGAATGAAAGTTAGGTCACTGTCTCGCAATGGCTTGAAAACCTACACACCAACTCCATTTTCTGTGGGAATTCCAGAATGCCCAATATTGTTGTGAAATTCATCTGTTTGTGCCCTGAACGTCCAAAAACGCGATTTAGGCTATTCTGAGGTGAAAAGAATGAAAGTTAGGTCACTGTCTCGCAATGGCATGAAAACCTACACACCAACTCCATTTTCTATGGGAATTCCAGAATGCCCAATATTGTTGTGAAATTCATCTGTTTGTGCCCTGAACGGCCAAAAACGCGATTTAGGCTAATTTGAGGTGTAAAGAATGAAAGTTTGGTCACTGTCTCGGAATGGCTTGAAAACATACACACCAACTCAATTTTCTATTAGGATTCCAGGATGCCCAATATTGTTGTGAAATTCATCTGTTTGGGACCTGAACGGCCAAAAACGCGATTTAGGCTATTCTGAGGTGAAAAGAATGAAAGTTAGGTCACTGTCTCGCAATGGCTTGAAAACCTACACACCAACTCCATTTTCTTTGGGAATTCCAGAATGCCAAATATTGTTGTGAAATTCATCTGTTTGTGCCCTGAACGGGCAAAAACGCGATTTAGGCTAATTTGAGGTGTAAAGAATGAAAGTATGGTCACTCTCTCGGAATGGCTTGAAAACATACACACCAACTCAATTTTCTATTAGGATTCCAGGATGCCCAATATTGTTGTGAAATTCATCTGTTTGGGACCTGAACGGCCAAAAACGCGATTTAGGCTATTCTGAGGTGAAAAGAATGAAAGTTAGGTCACTGTCTCGCAATGGCTTGAAAACCTACACACCAACTCCATTTTCTATGGGAATTCCAGAATGCCCAATATTGTTGTGAAATTCATCTGTTTGTGCCCTGAACGGCCAAAAACGCGATATAGGCTAATTTGAGGTGTAAAGAATGAAAGTTTGGTCACTGTCTCGGAATGGCTTGAAAACATACACACCAACTCAATTTTCTATTAGGATTCCAGGATGCCCAATATTGTTGTGAAATTCATCTGTTTGTGCCCTGAACGTCCAAAAACGCGATTTAGGCTATTCTGAGGTGAAAAGAATGAAAGTTAGCTCACTGTCTCGCAATGGCTTTAAAACCTACACACCGACTCCATTTTTTATGGGTGTTCCAGAATGCCCAATATTGTCGTGAAATTGATCTGTTTGGGCTCTGAAAGGACAAAAACGGGATTTAGGCTATTCTGAGGTGAAAAGAATGAAAGTTTGGTCACTGTATCTGAATGGCTTGAAAACCAACACAAGAACTCCATTTTCTATAAGGATTCCAGGATGCCCAATATTGTTGTGAAATTCATCTGTTTGTGCCCTGAACGTCCAAAAACGCGATTTAGGCTATTCTGAGGTGAAAAGAATGAAAGTTAGGTCACTGTCTCGCAATGGCTTGAAAACCGACACACCAACTCCATTTTCTATGGGAATTCCAGAATGCCCAATATTGTTGTGAAATTCATCTGTTTGGGCCCTGAACGTCCAAAATCGCGATTTAGGCTATTCTGAGGTGAAAAGAATGAAAGTTTGGTCACTGTCTCGGAATGGCTTGAAAACCTACACACCAACTCCATTTTCTATAAGGATTCCAGGATGCCCAATATTGTTGTGAAATTCATCTGTTTGGGCCCTGAACGTCCAAAAACGCGATTTAGGCTATTCTGAGGTGAAAAGAATGAAAGTTTGGTCACTGTCTCGGAATGGCTTGAAAACATACACACCAACTCAATTTTCTATTAGGATTCCAGGATGCCCAATATTGTTGTGAAATTCATCTGTTTGGGACCTGAACGGCCAAAAACGCTATTTAGGCTATTCTGAGGTGAAAAGAATGAAAGTTAGGTCACTGTCTCGCAATGGCTTGAAAACCTACACACCAACTCCATTTTCTTTGGGAATTCAAGAATGCCAAATATTGTTGTGAAATTCATCTGTTTGTGCCCTGAACGGCCAAAAACGCGATTTAGGCTAATTTGAGGTGTAAAGAATGAAAGTTTGGTCACTGTCTCGGAATGGCTTGAAAACATACACACCAACTCAATTTTCTATTAGGATTCCAGGATGCCCAATATTGTTGTGAAATTCATCTGTTTGGGACCTGAACGGCCAAAAACGCGATTTAGGCTATTCTGAGGTGAAAAGAATGAAAGTTAGGTCACTGTCTCGCAATGGCTTGAAAACCTACACACCAACTCCATTTTCTGTGGGAATTCCAGAATGCCCAATATTGTTGTGAAATTCATCTGTTTGTGCCCTGAACGGCCAAAAACGCGATTTAGGCTAATTTGAGGTGTAAAGAATGAAAGTTTGGTCACTGTCTCGGAATGGCTTGAAAACATACACACCAACTCAATTTTCTATTAGGATTCCAGGATGCCCAATATTGTTGTGAAATTCATCTGTTTGTGCCCTGAACGTCCAAAAAGGCGATTTAGGCTATTCTGAGGTGAAAAGAATGAAAGTTAGCTCACTGTCTCGCAATGGCTTTAAAACCTACACACCCACTCCATTTTTTATGGGTGTTCCAGAATGCCCAATATTGTCGTGAAATTGATCTGTTTGGGCTCTGAAACGACAAAAACGGGATTTAGGCTATTCTGAGGTGAAAAGAATGAAAGTTTGGTCACTGTATCTGAATGGCTTGAAAACCAACACAAGAACTCCATTTTCTATAAGGATTCCAGGATGCCCAATATTGTTGTGAAATTCATCTGTTTGTGCCCTGAACGTCCAAAAACGCGATTTAGGCTATTCTGAGGTGAAAAGAATGAAAGTTAGGTCACTGTCTCGCAATGGCTTGAAAATCGACACACCAACTCCATTTTCTATGGGAATTCCAGAATGCCCAATATTGTTGTGAAATTCATCTGTTTGGCCCTGAACGTCCACAATCGCGATTTAGGCGATTCTGAGGTGAAAAGAATGAAAGTTTGGTCACTGTCTCGGAATGGCTTGAAAACCTACACACCAACTCCATTTTCTATAAGGATTCCAGGATGCCCAATATTGTTGTGAAATTCATCTGTTTGGGACCTGAACGGCCAAAAACGCGATTTAGGCTATTCTGAGGTGAAAAGATTGAAAGTTAGGTCACTGTCTCGCAATGGCTTGAAAACCTACACACCAACTCCATTTTCTGTGGGAATTCCAGAATGCCCAATATTGTTGTGAAATTCATCTGTTTGTGCCCTGAACGGCCAAAAACGCGATTTAGGCTAATTTGAGGTGTAAAGAACGAAAGTTTGGTCACTGTCTCGGAATGGCTTGAAAACATACACACCAACTCAATTTTCTATTAGGATTCCAGGATGCCCAATATTGTTGTGAAATTCATCTGTTTGGGCCCTGAACGTCCAAAATCGCGATTTAGGCGATTCTGAGGTGAAAAGAATGAAAGTTTGGTCACTGTCTCGGAATGGCTTGAAAACCTACACACCAACTCCATTTTCTATAAGGATTCCAGGATGCCCAATATTGTTGTGAAATTCATCTGTTTGGGACCTGAACGGCCAAAAACGCGATTTAGGCTATTCTGAGGTGAAAAGAATGAAAGTTAGGTCACTGTCTCGCAATGGCTTGAAAACCTACACACCAACTCCATTTTCTGTGGGAATTCCAGAATGCCCAATATTGTTGTGAAATTCATCTGTTTGTGCCCTGAACGTCCAAAAACGCGATTTAGGCTATTCTGAGGTGAAAAGAATGAAAGTTAGATCACTGTCTCGCAATGGCTTTAAAACCTACACACCCACTCCATTTTTTATGGGTGTTCCAGAATGCCCAATATTGTCGTGAAATTGATCTGTTTGTGCCCTGAACGGCCAAAAACGCGATTTAGGCTAATTTGAGGTGTAAAGAATGAAAGTTTGGTCACTGTCACGGAATGGCTTGAAAACCTACACACCAACTCCATTTTCTATAAGGATTCCAGGATGCCCAATATTGTTGTGAAATTCATCTGTTTGGGACCTGAACGGCCAAAAACGCGATTTAGGCTATTCTGAGGTGAAAAGAATGAAAGTTAGGTCAGTGTCTCGCAATGGCTTGAAAACCTACACACCAACTCCATTTTCTATGGGAATTCCAGAATTCCAATTATTGTTGTGAAATACATCTGTTTGGGCCCTGAACGGCCAAAAACGCGATTTAGGCTATTCTGAGGTGAAAAGAATGAAAGTTTGGGCACTTTCTCAGAATGGCTTTAAAACCAACACACCAACTCCATTTTCTATTTGGATTCCAGGATGCCCAATATTGTTGTGAAATTCATCTGTTTGGGACCTGAACGGCCAAAAACGCGATTTAGGCTATTCTGAGGTGAAAAGAATGAAAGTTAGGTCACTGTCTCGCAATGGCTTGAAAACCGACACACCAACTCCATTTTCTATGGGAATTCCAGAATTCCCAATATTGTTGTGAAATTCATCTGTTTGGGCCCTGAACGTCCAAAAACGCGATTTAGGCTATTCTGAGGTGAAAAGAATGAAAGTTTGGTCACTGTCTCGGAATGGCTTGAAAACCTACACACCAACTCCATTTTCTATATGGATTCCAGGATGCCCAATATTGTTGTGAAATTCATCTGTTTGGGACCTGAACGGCCAAAAACGCGATTTAGGCTATTCTGAGGTGAAAAGATTGAAAGTTAGGTCACTGTCTCGCAATGGCTTGAAAACCTACACACCAACTCCATTTTCTGTGGGAATTCCAGAATGCCCAATATTGTTGTGAAATTCATCTGTTTGTGCCCTGAACGGCCAAAAACGCGATTTAGGCTAATTTGAGGTGTAAAGAACGAAAGTTTGGTCACTGTCTCGGAATGGCTTGAAAACATACACACCAACTCAATTTTCTATTAGGATTCCAGGATGCCCAATATTGTTGTGAAATTCATCTGTTTGGGCCCTGAACGTCCAAAATCGCGATTTAGGCGATTCTGAGGTGAAAAGAATGAAAGTTTGGTCACTGTCTCGGAATGGCTTGAAAACCTACACACCAACTCCATTTTCTATAAGGATTCCAGGATGCCCAATATTGTTGTGAAATTCATCTGTTTGGGACCTGAACGGCCAAAAACGCGATTTAGGCTATTCTGAGGTGAAAAGAATGAAAGTTAGGTCACTGTCTCGCAATGGCTTGAAAACCTACACACCAACTCCATTTTCTGTGGGAATTCCAGAATGCCCAATATTGTTGTGAAATTCATCTGTTTGTGCCCTGAACGTCCAAAAACGCGATTTAGGCTATTCTGAGGTGAAAAGAATGAAAGTTAGATCACTGTCTCGCAATGGCTTTAAAACCTACACACCCACTCCATTTTTTATGGGTGTTCCAGAATGCCCA
This sequence comes from Inga oerstediana, assembly GCA_963210345.1. Classification (NCBI taxonomy): domain Eukaryota; kingdom Viridiplantae; phylum Streptophyta; class Magnoliopsida; order Fabales; family Fabaceae; genus Inga; species Inga oerstediana. The sequence continues at coordinate 40,473,996 of OY723410.1, read as the reverse complement.
ATATTGTCGTGAAATTGATCTGTTTGTGCCCTGAACGGCCAAAAACGCGATTTAGGCTAATTTGAGGTGTAAAGAATGAAAGTTTGGTCACTGTCACGGAATGGCTTGAAAACCTACACACCAACTCCATTTTCTATAAGGATTCCAGGATGCCCAATATTGTTGTGAAATTCATCTGTTTGGGACCTGAACGGCCAAAAACGCGATTTAGGCTATTCTGAGGTGAAAAGAATGAAAGTTAGGTCAGTGTCTCGCAATGGCTTGAAAACCTACACACCAACTCCATTTTCTATGGGAATTCCAGAATTCCAATAATTGTTGTGAAATACATCTGTTTGGGCCCTGAACGGCCAAAAACGCGATTTAGGCTATTCTGAGGTGAAAAGAATGAAAGTTTGGGCACTTTCTCAGAATGGCTTTAAAACCAACACACCAACTCCATTTTCTATTTGGATTCCAGGATGCCCAATATTGTTGTGAAATTCATCTGTTTGGGACCTGAACGGCCAAAAACGCGATTTAGGCTATTCTGAGGTGAAAAGAATGAAAGTTAGGTCACTGTCTCGCAATGGCTTGAAAACCGACACACCAACTCCATTTTCTATGGGAATTCCAGAATTCCCAATATTGTTGTGAAATTCATCTGTTTGGGCCCTGAACGTCCAAAAACGCGATTTAGGCTATTCTGAGGTGAAAAGAATGAAAGTTTGGTCACTGTCTCGGAATGGCTTGAAAACCTACACACCAACTCCATTTTCTATATGGATTCCAGGATGCCCAATATTGTTGTGAAATTCATCTGTTTGGGACCTGAACGGCCAAAAACGCGATTTAGGCTATTCTGAGGTGAAAAGAATGAAAGTTAGGTCACTGTCTCGCAATGGCTTGAAAACCTACACACCAACTCCATTTTCTGTGGGAATTCCAGAATGGCCAATATTGTTGTGAAATTCATCTGTTTGTGCCCTGAACGGCCAAAAACGCGATTTAGGCTAATTTGAGGTGTAAAGAATGAAAGTTTGGTCACTGTCTCGGAATGGCTTGAAAACATACACACCAACTCAATTTTTTATTAGGATTCCAGGATGCCCAATATTGTTGTGAAATTCATCTGTTTGGGACCTGAACGGCCAAAAACGCGATTTAGGCTATTCTGAGGTGAAAAGAATGAAAGTTAGGTCACTGTCTCGCAATGGCTTGAAAACCGACACACCAACTCCATTTTCTATGGGAATTCCAGAATTCCCAATATTGTTGTGAAATTCATCTGTTTGGGCCCTGAACGTCCAAAAACGCGATTTAGGCTATTCTGAGGTGAAAAGAATGAAAGTTTGGTCACTGTCTCGGAATGGCTTGAAAACCTACACACCAACTCCATTTTCTATATGGATTCCAGGATGCCCAATATTGTTGTGAAATTCATCTGTTTGGGACCTGAACGGCCAAAAACGCGATTTAGGCTATTCTGAGGTGAAAAGAATGAAAGTTAGGTCACTGTCTCGCAATGGCTTGAAAACCTACACACCAACTCCATTTTCTGTGGGAATTCCAGAATGCCCAATATTGTTGTGAAATTCATCTGTTTGTGCCCTGAACGTCCAAAAACGCGATTTAGGCTATTCTGAGGTGAAAAGAATGAAAGTTAGATCACTGTCTCGCAATGGCTTTAAAACCTACACACCCACTCCATTTTTTATGGGTGTTCCAGAATGCCCAATATTGTCGTGAAATTGATCTGTTTGTGCCCTGAACGGCCAAAAACGCGATTTAGGCTAATTTGAGGTGTAAAGAATGAAAGTTTGGTCACTGTCACGGAATGGCTTGAAAACCTACACACCAACTCCATTTTCTATAAGGATTCCAGGATGCCCAATATTGTTGTGAAATTCATCTGTTTGGGACCTGAACGGCCAAAAACGCGATTTAGGCTATTCTGAGGTGAAAAGAATGAAAGTTAGGTCAGTGTCTCGCAATGGCTTGAAAACCGACACACCAACTCCATTTTCTATGGGAATTCCAGAATTCCCAATATTGTTGTGAAATTCATCTGTTTGGGCCCTGAACGTCCAAAAACGCGATTTAGGCTATTCTGAGGTGAAAAGAATGAAAGTTTGGTCACTGTCTCGGAATGGCTTGAAAACCTACACACCAACTCCATTTTCTATAAGGATTCCAGGATGCCCAATATTGTTGTGAAATTCATCTGTTTGGGACCTGAACGGCCAAAAACGCGATTTAGGCTATTCTGAGGTGAAAAGAATGAAAGTTAGGTCACTGTCTTGCAATGGCTTGAAAACCTACACACCAACTCCATTTTCTATGGGAATTCCAGAATTCCCAATATTGTTGTGAAATTCATATGTTTGGGCCCTGAACGTCCAAAAACGCGATTTAGGCTATTATGAGGTGAGAAGAATGAAAGTTTGGTCACTGTCTCGGAATGGCTTGAAAACCTACACACCAACTCCATTTTCTATAAGGATTCCAGGATGCCCAATATTGTTGTGAAATTCATCTGTTTGTGCCCTGAACGTCCAAAAACGCGATTTAGGCTATTCTGAGGTGAAAAGAATGAAAGTTAGGTCACTGTCTCGCAATGGCTTGAAAACCGACACACCAACTCCATTTTCTATTGGAATTCCAGAATGCCCAATATTGTTGTGAAATTCATCTGTTTGGGCCCTGAACGTCCAAAATCGCGATTTAGGCTATTCTGAGGTGAAAAGAATGAAAGTTTGGTCACTGTCTCGGAATGGCTTGAAAACCTACACACCAACTCCATTTTCTATAAGGATTCCAGGATGCCCAATATTGTTGTGAAATTCATCTGTTTGGGACCTGAACGGCCAAAAACGCGATTTAGGCTATTCTGAGGTGAAAAGAATGAAAGTTAGGTCACTGTCTCGCAATGGCTTGAAAACCTACACACCAACTCCATTTTCTGTGGGAATTCCAGAATGCCCAATATTGTTGTGAAATTCATCTGTTTGTGCCCTGAACGTCCAAAAACGCGATTTAGGCTATTCTGAGGTGAAAAGAATGAAAGTTAGATCACTGTCTCGCAATGGCTTTAAAACCTACACACCCACTCCATTTTTTATGGGTGTTCCAGAATGCCCAATATTGTCGTGAAATTGATCTGTTTGGGCTCTGAAAGGACAAAAACGGGATTTAGGCTATTCTGAGGTGAAAAGAATGAAAGTTTGGTCACTGTATTTGAATGGCTTGAAAACCAACACAAGAACTCCATTTTCTATAAGGATTCCAGGATGCCCAATATTGTTGTGAAATTCATCTGTTTGTGCCCTGAACGTCCAAAAACGCGATTTAGGCTATTCTGAGGTGAAAAGAATGAAAGTTAGGTCACTGTCTCGCAATGGCTTGAAAACCGACACACCAACTCCATTTTCTATGGGAATTCCAGAATGCCCAATATTGTTGTGAAATTCATCTGTTTGGGCCCTGAACGTCCAAAATCGCGATTTAGGCTATTCTGAGGTGAAAAGAATGAAAGTTTGGTCACTGTCTCGGAATGGCTTGAAAACCTACACACCAACTCCATTTTCTATAAGGATTCCAGGATGCCCAATATTGTTGTGAAATTCATCTGTTTGTGCCCTGAACGTCCAAAAACGCGATTTAGGCTATTCTGAGGTGAAAAGAATGAAAGTTAGGTCACTGTCTCGCAATGGCTTGAAAACCGACACACCAACTCCATTTTCTATTGGAATTCCAGAATGCCCAATATTGTTGTGAAATTCATCTGTTTGGGCCCTGAACGTCCAAAATCGCGATTTAGGCTATTCTGAGGTGAAAAGAATGAAAGTTTGGTCACTGTCTCGGAATGGCTTGAAAACCTACACACCAACTCCATTTTCTATAAGGATTCCAGGATGCCCAATATTGTTGTGAAATTCATCTGTTTGGGACCTGAACGGCCAAAAACGCGATTTAGGCTATTCTGAGGTGAAAAGAATGAAAGTTAGGTCACTGTCTCGCAATGGCTTGAAAACCTACACACCAACTCCATTTTCTGTGGGAATTCCAGAATGCCCAATATTGTTGTGAAATTCATCTGTTTGTGCCCTGAACGTCCAAAAACGCGATTTAGGCTATTCTGAGGTGAAAAGAATGAAAGTTAGATCACTGTCTCGCAATGGCTTTAAAACCTACACACCCACTCCATTTTTTATGGGTGTTCCAGAATGCCCAATATTGTCGTGAAATTGATCTGTTTGGGCTCTGAAAGGACAAAAACGGGATTTAGGCTATTCTGAGGTGAAAAGAATGAAAGTTTGGTCACTGTATTTGAATGGCTTGAAAACCAACACAAGAACTCCATTTTCTATAAGGATTCCAGGATGCCCAATATTGTTGTGAAATTCATCTGTTTGTGCCCTGAACGTCCAAAAACGCGATTTAGGCTATTCTGAGGTGAAAAGAATGAAAGTTAGGTCACTGTCTCGCAATGGCTTGAAAACCGACACACCAACTCCATTTTCTATGGGAATTCCAGAATGCCCAATATTGTTGTGAAATTCATCTGTTTGGGCCCTGAACGTCCAAAATCGCGATTTAGGCTATTCTGAGGTGAAAAGAATGAAAGTTTGGTCACTGTCTCGGAATGGCTTGAAAACCTACACACCAACTCCATTTTCTATAAGGATTCCAGGATGCCCAATATTGTTGTGAAATTCATCTGTTTGGGACCTCAACGGCCAAAAACGCGATTTAGGCTATTCTGAGGTGAAAAGAATGAAAGTTAGGTCACTGTCTCGCAATGGCTTGAAAACCGACACACCAACTCCATTTTCTATGGGAATTCCAGAATGCCCAATATTGTTGTGAAATTCATCTGTTTGGGCCCTGAAAGGCCAAAAACACGATTTAGGCTATTCTGAGGTGAAAAGAATGAAAGTTAGGTCACTGTCTCGCAATGGCTTTAAAACCCACACAACCACTCCATTTTTTATGGGGATTCCAGAATGCTTAATATTGTTGTGAAATTCATCTGTTTGGGCCCTGAACGTCCAAAAACGCGATTTTGGCTTTTCTGAGGTGAAAAGAATGAAAGTTAGGTCACTGTCTCGCAATGGCTTGAAAACCTACACACCAACTCCATTTTCTATGGGAATTCCAGAATGCCCAATATTGTTGTGAAATTCATCTGTTTGTGCCCTGAACGGCCAAAAACGCGATTTAGGCTAATATGAGGTGTAAAGAATGAAAGTTTGGTCACTGTCTCGGAATGGCTTGAAAACATACACACCAACTCAATTTTCTATTAGGATTCCAGGATGCCCAATATTGTTGTGAAATTCATCTGTTTGGGACCTGAACGTCCAAAAACGCGATTTAGGCTATTCTGAGGTGAAAAGAATGAAAGTTTGGTCACTGTCTCGGAATGGCTTGAAAACCTACACACCAACTCCATTTTCTATAAGGATTCCAGGATGCCCAATATTGTTGTGAAATTCATCTGTTTGGGACCTGAACGGCCAAAAACGCGATTTAGGCTATTCTGAGGTGAAAAGATTGAAAGTTAGGTCACTGTCTCGCAATGGCTTGAAAACATACACACCAACTCCATTTTCTGTGGGAATTCCAGAATGCCCAATATTGTTGTGAAATTCATCTGTTTGTGCCCTGAACGGCCAAAAACGCGATTTAGGCTAATTTGAGGTGTAAAGAATGAAAGTTTGGTCACTGTCTCGGAATGGCTTGAAAACATACACACCAACTCAATTTTCTATTAGGATTCCAGGATGCCCAATATTGTTGTGAAATTCATCTGTTTGTGCCCTGAACGTCCAAAAACGCGATTTAGGCTATTCTGAGGTGAAAAGATTGAAAGTTAGATCACTGTCTCGCAATGGCTTTAAAACCTACACACCCACTCCATTTTTTATGGGTGTTCCAGAATGCCCAATATTGTCGTGAAATTGATCTGTTTGGGCTCTGAAAGGACAAAAACGGGATTTAGGCTATTCTGAGGTGAAAAGAATGAAAGTTTGGTCACTGTATCTGAATGGCTTGAAAACCAACACAAGAACTCCATTTTCTATAAGGATTCCAGGATGCCCAATATTGTTGTGAAATTCATCTGTTTGTGCCCTGAACGTCCAAAAACGCGATTTAGGCTATTCTGAGGTGAAAAGAATGAAAGTTAGGTCACTGTCTCGCAATGGCTTGAAAACCGACACACCAACTCCATTTTCTATTGGAATTCCAGAATGCCCAATATTGTTGTGAAATTCATCTGTTTGGGCCCTGAACGTCCAAAATCGCGATTTAGGCTATTCTGAGGTGAAAAGAATGAAAGTTTGGTCACTGTCTCGGAATGGCTTGAAAACCTACACACCAACTCCATTTTCTATAAGGATTCCAGGATGCCCAATATTGTTGTGAAATTCATCTGTTTGGGACCTGAACGGCCAAAAACGCGATTTAGGCTATTCTGAGGTGAAAAGAATGAAAGTTAGGTCACTGTCTCGCAATGGCTTGAAAACCTACACACCAACTCCATTTTCTGTGGGAATTCCAGAATGCCCAATATTGTTGTGAAATTCATCTGTTTGTGCCCTGAACGTCCAAAAACGCGATTTAGGCTATTCTGAGGTGAAAAGAATGAAAGTTAGATCACTGTCTCGCAATGGCTTTAAAACCTACACACCCACTCCATTTTTTAAGGGTGTTCCAGAATGCCCAATATTGTCGTGAAATTGATCTGTTTGGGCTCTGAAAGGACAAAAACGGGATTTAGGCTATTCTGAGGTGAAAAGAATGAAAGTTTGGTCACTGTATCTGAATGGCTTGAAAACCAACACAAGAACTCCATTTTCTATAAGGATTCCAGGATGCCCAATATTGTTGTGAAATTCATCTGTTTGTGCCCTGAACGTCCAAAAACGCGATTTAGGCTATTCTGAGGTGAAAAGAATGAAAGTTAGGTCACTGTCTCGCAATGGCTTGAAAACCGACACACCAACTCCATTTTCTATGGGAATTCCAGAATGCCCAATATTGTTGTGAAATTCATCTGTTTGGGCCCTGAACGTCCAAAATCGCGATTTAGGCTATTCTGAGGTGAAAAGAATGAAAGTTTGGTCACTGTCTCGGAATGGCTTGAAAACCTACACACCAACTCCATTTTCTATAAGGATTCCAGGATGCCCAATATTGTTGTGAAATTCATCTGTTTGGGACCTGAACGGCCAAAAACGCGATTTAGGCTATTCTGAGGTGAAAAGAATGAAAGTTAGGTCACTGTCTCGCAATGGCTTGAAAACCGACACACCAACTCCATTTTCTATGGGAATTCCAGAATGCCCAATATTGTTGTGAAATTCATCTGTTTGGGCCCTGAAAGGCCAAAAACACGATTTAGGCTATTCTGAGGTGAAAAGAATGAAAGTTAGGTCACTGTCTCGCAATGGCTTGAAAACCGACACACCAACTCCATTTTCTATGGGAATTCCAGAATGCCCAATATTGTTGTGAAATTCATCTGTTTGGGCCCTGAAAGGCCAAAAACACGATTTAGGCTATTCTGAGGTGAAAAGAATGAAAGTTAGGTCACTGTCTCGCAATGGCTTTAAAACCCACACAACCACTCCATTTTTTATGGGGATTCCAGAATGCTTAATATTGTTGTGAAATTCATCTGTTTGGGCCCTGAACGTCCAAAAACGCGATTTTGGCTTTTCTGAGGTGAAAAGAATGAAAGTTTGGTCACTGTCACGGAATGGCTTGAAAACCTACACACCAACTCCATTTTCTATAAGGATTCCAGGATGCCCAATATTGTTGTGAAATTCATCTGTTTGGGACCTGAACGGCCAAAAACGCGATTTAGGCTATTCTGAGGTGAAAAGAATGAAAGTTAGGTCACTGTCTCACAATGGCTTGAAAACCTACACACCAACTCCATTTTCTATGGGAATTCCAGAATTCCCAATATTGTTGTGAAATACATCTCTTTGGGCCCTGAACGGCCAAAAACGCGATTTAGGCTATTCTGAGGTGAAAAGAATGAAAGTTTGGGCACTGTCTCAGAATGGCTTTAAAACCAACACACCAACTCCATTTTCTATTTGGATTCCAGGATGCCCAATATTGTTGTGAAATTCATCTGTTTGGGACCTGAACGGCCAAAAACGCGATTTAGGCTATTCTGAGGTGAAAAGAATGAAAGTTAGGTCACTGTCTCGCAATGGCTTGAAAACCTACACACCAACTCCATTTTCTATGGGAATTCCAGAATTCCCAACATTGTTGTGAAATTCATCTCTTTGGGCCCTGAACGTCCAAAAACGCGATTTAGGCTATTCTGATGTGAAAAGAATGAAAGTTTGGTCACTGTCTCGGAATGGCTTGAAAACATACACACCAACTCAATTTTCTATTAGGATTCCAGGATGCCCAATATTGTTGTGAAATTCATCTGTTTGTGCCCTGAACGTCCAAAAACGCGATTTAGGCTATTCTGAGGTGAAAAGATTGAAAGTTAGATCACTGTCTCGCAATGGCTTTAAAACCTACACACCCACTCCATTTTTTATGGGTGTTCCAGAATGCCCAATATTGTCGTGAAATTGATCTGTTTGGGCTCTGAAAGGACAAAAACGGGATTTAGGCTATTCTGAGGTGAAAAGAATGAAAGTTTGGTCACTGTATCTGAATGGCTTGAAAACCAACACAAGAACTCCATTTTCTATAAGGATTCCAGGATGCCCAATATTGTTGTGAAATTCATCTGTTTGTGCCCTGAACGTCCAAAAACGCGATTTAGGCTATTCTGAGGTGAAAAGAATGAAAGTTAGGTCACTGTCTCGCAATGGCTTGAAAACCGACACACCAACTCCATTTTCTATGGGAATTCCAGAATGCCCAATATTGTTGTGAAATTCATCTGTTTGGGCCCTGAACGTCCAAAATCGCGATTTAGGCTATTCTGAGGTGAAAAGAATGAAAGTTTGGTCACTGTCTCGGAATGGCTTGAAAACCTACACACCAACTCTATTTTCTATAAGGATTCCAGGATGCCCAATATTGTTGTGAAATTCATCTGTTTGGGACCTGAACGGCCAAAAACGCGATTTAGGCTATTCTGAGGTGAAAAGAATGAAAGTTAGGTCACTGTCTCGCAATGGCTTGAAAACCTACACACCAACTCCATTTTCTGTGGGAATTCCAGAATGCCCAATATTGTTGTGAAATTCATCTGTTTGTGCCCTGAACGTCCAAAAACGCGATTTAGGCTATTCTGAGGTGACAAGAATGAAAGTTAGATCACTGTCTCGCAATGGCTTTAAAACCTACACACCCACTCCATTTTTTATGGGTGTTCCAGAATGCCCAATATTGTCGTGAAATTGATCTGTTTGGGCTCTGAAAGGACAAAAACGGGATTTAGGCTATTCTGAGGTGAAAAGAATGAAAGTTTGGTCACTATATCTGAATGGCTTGAAATCCAACACAAGAACTCCATTTTCTATAAGGATTCCAGGATGCCCAATATTGTTGTGAAATTCATCTGTTTGTGCCCTGAACGTCCAAAAACGCGATTTAGGCTATTCTGAGGTGAAAAGAATGAAAGTTAGGTCACTGTCTCGCAATGGCTTGAAAACCGACACACCAACTCCATTTTCTATGGGAATTCCAGAATGCCCAATATTGTTGTGAAATTCATCTGTTTGGGCCCTGAACGTCCAAAAACGCGATTTTGGCTTTTCTGAGGTGAAAAGAATGAAAGTTTGGTCACTGTCACGGAATGGCTTGAAAACCTACACACCAACTCCATTTTCTATAAGGATTCCAGGATGCCCAATATTGTTGTGAAATTCATCTGTTTGGGACCTGAACGGCCAAAAACGCGATTTAGGCTATTCTGAGGTGAAAAGAATGAAAGTTTGGTCACTGTCTCGGAATGGCTTGAAAACCTACACACCAACTCCATTTTCTATAAGGATTCCAGGATGCCCAATATTGTTGTGAAATTCATCTGTTTGGGACCTCAACGGCCAAAAACGCGATTTAGGCTATTCTGAGGTGAAAAGAATGAAAGTTAGGTCACTGTCTCGCAATGGCTTGAAAACCGACACACCAACTCCATTTTCTATGGGAATTCCAGAATGCCCAATATTGTTGTGAAATTCATCTGTTTGGGCCCTGAAAGGCCAAAAACACGATTTAGGCTATTCTGAGGTGAAAAGAATGAAAGTTAGGTCACTGTCTCGCAATGGCTTTAAAACCCACACAACCACTCCATTTTTTATGGGGATTCCAGAATGCTTAATATTGTTGTGAAATTCATCTGTTTGGGCCCTGAACGTCCAAAAACGCGATTTTGGCTTTTCTGAGGTGAAAAGAATGAAAGTTTGGTCACTGTCACGGAATGGCTTGAAAACCTACACACCAACTCCATTTTCTATAAGGATTCCAGGATGCCCAATATTGTTGTGAAATTCATCTGTTTGGGACCTGAACGGCCAAAAACGCGATTTAGGCTATTCTGAGGTGAAAAGAATGAAAGTTAGGTCACTGTCTCCCATTGGCTTGAAAACCTACACACCAACTCCATTTTCTATGGGAATTCCAGAATTCCCAATATTGTTGTGAGATACATCTCTTTGGGCCCTGAACGGCCAAAAACGCGATTTAGGCTCTTCTGAGGTGAAAAGAATGAAAGTTTGGGCACTGTCTCAGAATGGCTTTAAAACCAACACACCAACTCCATTTTCTATTTGGATTCCAGGATGCCCAATATTGTTGTGAAATTCATCTGTTTGGGACCTGAACGGCCAAAAACGCGATTTAGGCTATTCTGAGGTGAAAAGAATGAAAGTTAGGTCACTGTCTCGCAATGGCTTGAAAACCTACACACCAACTCCATTTTCTATGGGAATTCCAGAATTCCCAACATTGTTGTGAAATTCATCTCTTTGGGCCCTGAACGTCCAAAAACGCGATTTAGGCTATTCTGATGTGAAAAGAATGAAAGTTTGGTCACTGTCTCGGAATGGCTTGAAAACATACACACCAACTCAATTTTCTATTAGAATTCCAGGATGCCCAATATTGTTGTGAAATTCATCTGTTTGTGCCCTGAACGTCCAAAAACGCGATTTAGGCTATTCTGAGGTGAAAAGATTGAAAGTTAGATCACTGTCTCGCAATGGCTTTAAAACCTACACACCCACTCCATTTTTTATGGGTGTTCCAGAATGCCCAATATTGTCGTGAAATTGATCTGTTTGGGCTCTGAAAGGACAAAAACGGGATTTAGGCTATTCTGAGGTGAAAAGAATGAAAGTTTGGTCACTGTATCTGAATGGCTTGAAAACCAACACAAGAACTCCATTTTCTATAAGGATTCCAGGATGCCCAATATTGTTGTGAAATTCATCTGTTTGTGCCCTGAACGTCCAAAAACGCGATTTAGGCTATTCTGAGGTGAAAAGAATGAAAGTTAGGTCACTGTCTCGCAATGGCTTGAAAACCGACACACCAACTCCATTTTCTATGGGAATTCCAGAATGCCCAATATTGTTGTGAAATTCATCTGTTTGGGCCCTGAACGTCCAAAATCGCGATTTAGGCTATTCTGAGGTGAAAAGAATGAAAGTTTGGTCACTGTCTCGGAATGGCTAGAAAACCTACACACCAACTCCATTTTCTATAAGGATTCCAGGATGCCCAATATTGTTGTGAAATTCATCTGTTTGGGACCTGAACGGCCAAAAACGCGATTTAGGCTATTCTGAGGTGAAAAGAATGAAAGTTTGGTCACTGTCTCGGAATGGCTTGAAAACCTACACACCAACTCCATTTTCTATAAGGATTCCAGGATGCCCAATATTGTTGTGAAATTCATCTGTTTGGGACCTCAACGGCCAAAAACGCGATTTAGGCTATTCTGAGGTGAAAAGAATGAAAGTTAGGTCACTGTCTCGCAATGGCTTGAAAACCGACACACCAACTCCATTTTCTATGGGAATTCCAGAATGCCCAATATTGTTGTGAAATTCATCTGTTTGGGCCCTGAAAGGCCAAAAACACGATTTAGGCTATTCTGAGGTGAAAAGAATGAAAGTTAGGTCACTGTCTCGCAATGGCTTTAAAACCCACACAACCACTCCATTTTTTATGGGGATTCCAGAATGCTTAATATTGTTGTGAAATTCATCTGTTTGGGCCCTGAACGTCCAAAAACGCGATTTTGGCTTTTCTGAGGTGAAAAGAATGAAAGTTTGGTCACTGTCTCGGAATGGCTTGAAAACCTACACACCAACTCCATTTTCTATAAGGATTCCAGGATGCCCAATATTGTTGTGAAATTCATCTGTTTGGGACCTCAACGGCCAAAAACGCGATTTAGGCTATTCTGAGGTGAAAAGAATGAAAGTTAGGTCACTGTCTCGCAATGGCTTGAAAACCGACACACCAACTCCATTTTCTATGGGAATTCCAGAATGCCCAATATTGTTGTGAAATTCATCTGTTTGGGCCCTGAAAGGCCAAAAACACGATTTAGGCTATTCTGAGGTGAAAAGAATGAAAGTTAGGTCACTGTCTCGCAATGGCTTTAAAACCCACACAACCACTCCATTTTTTATGGGGATTCCAGAATGCTTAATATTGTTGTGAAATTCATCTGTTTGGGCCCTGAACGTCCAAAAACGCGATTTTGGCTTTTCTGAGGTGAAAAGAATGAAAGTTTGGTCACTGTCTCGGAATGGCTTGAAAACCTACACACCAACTCCATTTTCTATAAGGATTCCAGGATGCCCAATATTGTTGTGAAATTCATCTGTTTGGGACCTCAACGGCCAAAAACGCGATTTAGGCTATTCTGAGGTGAAAAGAATGAAAGTTAGGTCACTGTCTCGCAATGGCTTGAAAACCGACACACCAACTCCATTTTCTATGGGAATTCCAGAATGCCCAATATTGTTGTGAAATTGATCTGTTTGGGCTCTGAAAGGACAAAAACGGGATTTAGGCTATTCTGAGGTGAAAAGAATGAAAGTTTGGTCACTGTATCTGAATGGCTTGAAAACCAACACAAGAACTCCATTTTCTATAAGGATTCCAGGATGCCCAATATTGTTGTGAAATTCATCTGTTTGTGCCCTGAACGTCCAAAAACGCGATTTAGGCTATTCTGAGGTGAAAAGAATGAAAGTTAGGTCACTGTCTCGCAATGGCTTGAAAACCGACACACCAACTCCATTTTCTATTGGAATTCCAGAATGCCCAATATTGTTGTGAAATTCATCTGTTTGGGCCCTGAACGTCCAAAATCGCGATTTAGGCTATTCTGAGGTGAAAAGAATGAAAGTTTGGTCACTGTCTCGGAATGGCTTGAAAACCTACACACCAACTCCATTTTCTATAAGGATTCCAGGATGCCCAATATTGTTGTGAAATTCATCTGTTTGGGACCTGAACGGCCAAAAACGCGATTTAGGCTATTCTGAGGTGAAAAGAATGAAAGTTAGGTCACTGTCTCGCAATGGCTTGAAAACCTACACACCAACTCCATTTTCTGTGGGAATTCCAGAATGCCCAATATTGTTGTGAAATTCATCTGTTTGTGCCCTGAACGTCCAAAAACGCGATTTAGGCTATTCTGAGGTGAAAAGAATGAAAGTTAGATCACTGTCTCGCAATGGCTTTAAAACCTACACACCCACTCCATTTTTTAAGGGTGTTCCAGAATGCCCAATATTGTCGTGAAATTGATCTGTTTGGGCTCTGAAAGGACAAAAACGGGATTTAGGCTATTCTGAGGTGAAAAGAATGAAAGTTTGGTCACTGTATCTGAATGGCTTGAAAACCAACACAAGAACTCCATTTTCTATAAGGATTCCAGGATGCCCAATATTGTTGTGAAATTCATCTGTTTGTGCCCTGAACGTCCAAAAACGCGATTTAGGCTATTCTGAGGTGAAAAGAATGAAAGTTAGGTCACTGTCTCGCAATGGCTTGAAAACCGACACACCAACTCCATTTTCTATGGGAATTCCAGAATGCCCAATATTGTTGTGAAATTCATCTGTTTGGGCCCTGAAAGGCCAAAAACACGATTTAGGCTATTCTGAGGTGAAAAGAATGAAAGTTAGGTCACTGTCTCGCAATGGCTTTAAAACCCACACAACCACTCCATTTTTTATGGGGATTCCAGAATGCTTAATATTGTTGTGAAATTCATCTGTTTGGGCCCTGAACGTCCAAAAACGCGATTTTGGCTTTTCTGAGGTGAAAAGAATGAAAGTTTGGTCACTGTCTCGGAATGGCTTGAAAACCTACACACCAACTCCATTTTCTATAAGGATTCCAGGATGCCCAATATTGTTGTGAAATTCATCTGTTTGGGACCTCAACGGCCAAAAACGCGATTTAGGCTATTCTGAGGTGAAAAGAATGAAAGTTAGGTCACTGTCTCGCAATGGCTTGAAAACCGACACACCAACTCCATTTTTTATGGGAATTCCAGAATGCCCAATATTGTTGTGAAATTCATCTGTTTGGGCCCTGAAAGGCCAAAAACACGATTTAGGCTATTCTGAGGTGAAAAGAATGAAAGTTAGATCACTGTCTCGCAATGGCTTTAAAACCTACACACCCACTCCATTTTTTATGGGTGTTCCAGAATGCCCAATATTGTCGTGAAATTGATCTGTTTGGGCTCTGAAAGGACAAAAACGGGATTTAGGCTATTCTGAGGTGAAAAGAATGAAAGTTTGGTCACTATATCTGAATGGCTTGAAATCCAACACAAGAACTCCATTTTCTATAAGGATTCCAGGATGCCCAATATTGTTGTGAAATTCATCTGTTTGTGCCCTGAACGTCCAAAAACGCGATTTAGGCTATTCTGAGGTGAAAAGAATGAAAGTTAGGTCACTGTCTCGCAATGGCTTGAAAACCGACACACCAACTCCATTTTCTATGGGAATTCCAGAATGCCCAATATTGTTGTGAAATTCATCTGTTTGGGACCTGAACGGCCAAAAACGCGATTTAGGCTATTCTGAGGTGAAAAGAATGAAAGTTAGGTCACTGTCTCACAATGGCTTGAAAACCTACACACCAACTCCATTTTCTATGGGAATTCCAGAATTCCCAATATTGTTGTGAAATACATCTCTTTGGGCCCTGAACGGCCAAAAACGCGATTTAGGCTATTCTGAGGTGAAAAGAATGAAAGTTTGGGCACTGTCTCAGAATGGCTTTAAAACCAACACACCAACTCCATTTTCTATTTGGATTCCAGGATGCCCAATATTGTTGTGAAATTCATCTGTTTGGGACCTGAACGGCCAAAAACGCGATTTAGGCTATTCTGAGGTGAAAAGAATGAAAGTTAGGTCACTGTCTCGCAATGGCTTGAAAACCTACACACCAACTCCATTTTCTATGGGAATTCCAGAATTCCCAACATTGTTGTGAAATTCATCTCTTTGGGCCCTGAACGTCCAAAAACGCGATTTAGGCTATTCTGATGTGAAAAGAATGAAAGTTTGGTCACTGTCTCGGAATGGCTTGAAAACATACACACCAACTCAATTTTCAATTAGGATTCCAGGATGCCCAATATTGTCGTGAAATTGATCTGTTTGGGCTCTGAAAGGACAAAAACGGGATTTAGGCTATTATGAGGTGAAAAGAATGAAAGTTTGGTCACTGTATCTGAATGGCTTGAAATCCAACACAAGAACTCCATTTTCTATAAGGATTCCAGGATGCCCAATATTGTTGTGAAATTCATCTGTTTGTGCCCTGAACGTCCAAAAACGCGATTTAGGCTATTCTGAGGTGAAAAGAATGAAAGTTAGGTCACTGTCTCACAATGGCTTGAAAACCTACACACCAACTCCATTTTCTATGGGAATTCCAGAATTCCCAATATTGTTGTGAAATACATCTCTTTGGGCCCTGAACGGCCAAAAACGCGATTTAGGCTATTCTGAGGTGAAAAGAATGAAAGTTTGGGCACTGTCTCAGAATGGCTTTAAAACCAACACACCAACTCCATTTTCTATTTGGATTTCAGGATGCCCAATATTGTTGTGAAATTCATCTGTTTGGGACCTGAACGGCCAAAAACGCGATTTAGGCTATTCTGAGGTGAAAAGAATGAAAGTTAGGTCACTGTCTCGCAATGGCTTGAAAACCTACACACCAACTCCATTTTCTATGGGAATTCCAGAATTCCCAACATTGTTGTGAAATTCATCTCTTTGGGCCCTGAACGTCCAAAAACGCGATTTAGGCTATTCTGATGTGAAAAGAATGAAAGTTTGGTCACTGTCTCGGAATGGCTTGAAAACATACACACCAACTCAATTTTCAATTAGGATTCCAGGATGCCCAATATTGTTGTGAAATTCATCTGTTTGTGCCCTGAACGTCCAAAAACGCGATTTAGGCTATTCTGAGGTGAAAAGATTGAAAGTTAGATCACTGTCTCGCAATGGCTTTAAAACCTACACACCCACTCCATTTTCTATGGGTGTTCCAGAATGCCCAATATTGTCGTGAAATTGATCTGTTTGGGCTCTGAAAGGACAAAAACGGGATTTAGGCTATTCTGAGGTGAAAAGAATGAAAGTTTGGTCACTGTATCTGAATGGCTTGAAAACCAACACAAGAACTCCATTTTCTATAAGGATTCCAGGATGCCCAATATTGTTGTGAAATTCATCTGTTTGTGCCCTGAACGTCCAAAAACGCGATTTAGGCTATTCTGAGGTGAAAAGAATGAAAGTTAGGTCACTGTCTCGCAATGGCTTGAAAACCGACACACCAACTCCATTTTCTATGGGAATTCCAGAATGCCCAATATTGTTGTGAAATTCATCTGTTTGGGCCCTGAACGTCCAAAATCGCGATTTAGGCTATTCTGAGGTGAAAAGAATGAAAGTTTGGTCACTGTCTCGGAATGGCTTGAAAACCTACACACCAACTCCATTTTCTATAAGGATTCCAGGATGCCCAATATTGTTGTGAAATTCATCTGTTTGGGACCTGAACGGCCAAAAATGCGATTTAGGCTATTCTGAGGTGAAAAGAATGAAAGTTAGGTCACTGTCTCGCAATGGCTTGAAAACCTACACACCAACTCCATTTTCTGTGGGAATTCCAGAATGCCCAATATTGTTGTGAAATTCATCTGTTTGTGCCCTGAACGTCCAAAAACGCGATTTAGGCTATTCTGAGGTGAAAAGAATGAAAGTTAGATCACTGTCTCGCAATGGCTTTAAAACCTACACACCCACTCCATTTTTTATGGGTGTTCCAGAATGCCCAATATTGTCGTGAAATTGATCTGTTTGGGCTCTGAAAGGACAAAAACGGGATTTAGGCTATTCTGAGGTGAAAAGAATGAAAGTTTGGTCACTGTATCTGAATGGCTTGAAATCCAACACAAGAACTCCATTTTCTATAAGGATTCCAGGATGCCCAATATTGTTGTGAAATTCATCTGTTTGTGCCCTGAACGTCCAAAAACGCGATTTAGGCTATTCTGAGGTGAAAAGAATGAAAGTTAGGTCACTGTCTCGCAATGGCTTGAAAACCGACACACCAACTCCATTTTCTATGGGAATTCCAGAATGCCCAATATTGTTGTGAAATTCATCTGTTTGGGCCCTGAACGTCCAAAATCGCGATTTAGGCTATTCTGAGGTGAAAAGAATGAAAGTTTGGTCACTGTCTCGGAATGGCTTGAAAACCTACACACCAACTCCATTTTCTATAAGGATTCCAGGATGCCCAATATTGTTGTGAAATTCATCTGTTTGGGACCTCAACGGCCAAAAACGCGATTTAGGCTATTCTGAGGTGAAAAGAATGAAAGTTAGGTCACTGTCTCGCAATGGCTTGAAAACCGACACACCAACTCCATTTTCTATGGGAATTCCAGAATGCCCAATATTGTTGTGAAATTCATCTGTTTGGGCCCTGAAAGGCCAAAAACACGATTTAGGCTATTCTGAGGTGAAAAGAATGAAAGTTAGGTCACTGTCTCGCAATGGCTTTAAAACCCACACAACCACTCCATTTTTTATGGGGATTCCAGAATGCTTAATATTGTTGTGAAATTCATCTGTTTGGGCCCTGAACGTCCAAAAACGCGATTTTGGCTTTTCTGAGGTGAAAAGAATGAAAGTTTGGTCACTGTCACGGAATGGCTTGAAAACCTACACACCAACTCCATTTTCTATAAGGATTCCAGGATGCCCAATATTGTTGTGAAATTCATCTGTTTGGGACCTGAACGGCCAAAAACGCGATTTAGGCTATTCTGAGGTGAAAAGAATGAAAGTTAGGTCACTGTCTCACAATGGCTTGAAAACCTACACACCAACTCCATTTTCTATGGGAATTCCAGAATTCCCAATATTGTTGTGAAATACATCTCTTTGGGCCCTGAATGGCCAAAAACGCGATTTAGGCTATTCTGAGGTGAAAAGAATGAAAGTTAGGTCACTGTCTCGCAATGGCTTGAAAACCTACACACCAACTCCATTTTCTATGGGAATTCCAGAATTCCCAACATTGTTGTGAAATTCATCTCTTTGGGCCCTGAACGTCCAAAAACGCGATTTAGGCTATTCTGATGTGAAAAGAATGAAAGTTTGGTCACTGTCTCGGAATGCCTTGAAAACCAACACACCAACTCCATTTTCTATGAGGATTCCAGGATGCCCAATATTGTTGTGAAATTCATCTGTTTGGGACCTGAACGGCCAAAAACGCGATTTAGGCTATTCTGAGGTGAAAAGAATGAAAGTTAGGTCACTGTCTCGCAATGGCTTGAAAACCGACACACCAACTCCATTTTCTATGGGAATTCCAGAATGCCCAATATTGTTGTGAAATTCATCTGTTTGGGCCCTGAACGTCCAAAATCGTGATTTAGGCTATTCTGAGGTGAAAAGAATGAAAGTTTGGTCACTGTCTCGGAATGGCTTGAAAACCTACACACCAACTCCATTTTCTATAAGGATTCCAGGATGCCCAATATTGTTGTGAAATTCATCTGTTTGGGACCTGAACGGCCAAAAACGCGATTTAGCCTATTCTGAGGTGAAAAGAATGAAAGTTAGGTCACTGTCTCCCAATGGCTTGAAAACCTACACACCAACTCTATTTTCTATGGGAATTCCAGAATTCCCAATATTGTTGTGAAATACATCTGTTTGGGCCCTGAACGGCCAAAAACGCGATTTAGGCTATTCTGAGGTGAAAAGAATGAAAGTTTGGGCACTGTCTCCGAATGGCTTTAAAACCAACACACCAACTCCATTTTCTATTTGGATTCCAGGATGCCCAATATTGTTGTGAAATTCATCTGTTTTGGACCTGAACGGCCAAAAACGCGATTTAGGCTATTCTGAGGTGAAAAGAATGAAAGTTAGGTCACTGTCTCGCAATGGCTTGAAAACCTACACACCAACTCCATTTTCTATGGGAATTCCAGAATTCCCAATATTGTTGTGAAATTCATCTCTTTGGGCCCTGAACGTCCAAAATCGCGATTTAGGCTATTCTAATGTGAAAAGAATGAAAGTTTGGTCACTGTCTCGGAATGGCTTGAAAACCAACACACCAACTCCATTTTCTATCAGGATTCCAGGATGCCCAATATTGTTGTGAAATTCATCTGTTTGGGACCTGAACGGCCAAAAACGCGATTTAGGCTATTCTGAGGTGAAAAGAATGAAAGTTAGGTCACTGTCTCGCAATGGCTTGAAAACCGACACACCAACTCCATTTTCTATGGGAATTCCAGAATGCCCTATATTGTTGTGAAATTCATCTGTTTGGGCCCTGAACGTCCAAAATCGCGATTTAGGCTATTCTGAGGTGAAAAGAATGAAAGTTTGGTCACTGTCTCGGAATGGCTTGAAAACCTACACACCAACTCCATTTTCTATAAGGATTCCAGGATGCCCAATATTGTTGTGAAATTCATCTGTTTGGGACCTGAACGGCCAAAAACGCGATTTAGGCTATTCTGAGGTGAAAAGAATGAAAGTTAGGTCACTGTCTCGCAATGGCTTGAAAACCTACACACCAACTCCATTTTCTGTGGGAATTCCAGAATGCCCAATATTGTTGTGAAATTCATCTGTTTGTGCCCTGAACGTCCAAAAACGCGATTTAGGCTATTCTGAGGTGAAAAGAATGAAAGTTAGATCACTGTCTCGCAATGGCTTTAAAACCTACACACCGACTCCATTTTTTATGGGTGTTCCAGAATGCCCAATATTGTCGTGAAATTGATCTGTTTGGGCTCTGAAAGGACAAAAACGGGATTTAGGCTATTCTGAGGTGAAAAGAATGAAAGTTTGGTCACTGTATCTGAATGGCTTGAAAACCAACACAAGAACTCCATTTTCTATAAGGATTCCAGGATGCCCAATATTGTTGTGAAATTCATCTGTTTGTGCCCTGAACGTCCAAAAACGCGATTTAGGCTATTCTGAGGTGAAAAGAATGAAAGTTAGGTCACTGTCTCGCAATGGCTTGAAAACCGACACACCAACTCCATTTTCTATGGGAATTCCAGGATGCCCAATATTGTTGTGAAATTCATCTGTTTGTGCCCTGAACGGCCAAAAACGCGATTTAGGCTATTCTGAGGTGAAAAGAATGAAAGTTAGGTCACTGTCTCGCAATGGCTTGAAAACCTACACACCAACTCCATTTTCTGTGGGAATTCCAGAATGCCCAATATTGTTGTGAAATTCATCTGTTTGTGCCCTGAACGGCCAAAAACGCGATTTAGGCTAATTTGAGGTGTAAAGAATGAAAGTTTGGTCACTGTCTCGGAATGGCTTGAAAACCTACACACCAACTCCATTTTCTATGGGAATTCCAGGATGCCCAATATTGTTGTGAAATTCATCTGTTTGGGACCTGAACGGCCAAAAACGCGATTTAGGCTATTCTGAGGTGAAAAGAATGAAAGTTAGGTCACTGTCTCACAATGGCTTGAAAACCTACACACCAACTCCATTTTCTATGGGAATTCCAGAATTCCCAATATTGTTGTGAAATACATCTCTTTGGGCCCTGAATGGCCAAAAACGCGATTTAGGCTATTCTGAGGTGAAAAGAATGAAAGTTAGGTCACTGTCTCGCAATGGCTTGAAAACCTACACACCAACTCCATTTTCTATGGGAATTCCAGAATGCCCAATATTGTTGTGAAATACATCTGTTTGGGCCCTGAACGGCCAAAAACGCGATTTAGGCTATTCTGAGGTGAAAAGAATGAAAGTTAGGTCACTGTCTCGCAATGGCTTGAAAACCTACACACCAACTCCATTTTCTGTGGGAATTCCAGAATGCCCAATATTGTTGTGAAATTCATCTGTTTGTGCCCTGAACGGCCAAAAACGCGATTTAGGCTAATTTGAGGTGTAAAGAATGAAAGTTTGGTCACTATCTCGGAATGGCTTGAAAACATACACACCAACTCAATTTTCTATTAGGATTCCAGGATGCCCAATATTGTTGTGAAATTCATCTGTTTGGGCCCTGAACGTCCAAAAACGCGATTTAGGCTATTCTGAGGTGAAAAGAATGAAAGTTTGGTCACTGTCTCGGAATGGCTTGAAAACCTACACACCAACTCCATTTTCTATAAGGATTCCAGGATGCCCAATATTGTTGTGAAATTCATCTGTTTGGGACCTGAACGGCCAAAAACGCGATTTAGGCTATTCTGAGGTGAAAAGAATGAAAGTTAGGTCACTGTCTCGCAATGGCTTGAAAACCTACACACCAACTCCATTTTCTGTGGGAATTCCAGAATGCCCAATATTGTTGTGAAATTCATCTGTTTGTGCCCTGAACGGCGAAAAACGCGATTTAGGCTAATTTGAGGTGTAAAGAATGAAAGTTTGGTCATTGTCTCGGAATGGCTTGAAAACATACACACCAACTCAATTTTCTATTAGGATTCCAGGATGCCCAATATCGTTGTGAAATTCATCTGTTTGGGCCCTGAACGTCCAAAAACGCGATTTAGGCTAATCTGAGGTGAAAAGAATGAAAGTCTGGTCACTGTCTCGGAATGGCTTGAAAACCTACACACCAACTCCATTTTCTATAAGGATTCCAGGATGCCCAATATTGTTGTGAAATTCATCTGTTTGGGACCTGAACGGCCAAAAACGCGATTTAGGCTATTCTGAGGTGAAAAGAATGAAAGTTAGGTCACTGTCTCGCAATGGCTTGAAATCCTACACACCAACTCCATTTTCTATGGGAATTCCAGAATTCCCAATATTGTTGTGAAATTCATATGTTTGGGCCCTGAACGTCCAAAAACGCGATTTAGGCTATTCTGAGGTGAAAAGAATGAAAGTTTGGTCACTGTCTCGGAATGGCTTGAAAACCTACACACCAACTCCATTTTCTAAAAGGATTCCAGGATGCCCAATATTGTTGTGAAATTCATCTGTTTGTGCCCTGAACGGCCAAAAACGCGATTTAGGCTATTCTGAGGTGAAAAGAATGAAAGTTAGGTCACTGTCTCGCAATGGCTTGAAAACCTACACACCAACTCCATTTTCTGTGGGAATTCCAGAATGCCCAATATTGTTGTGAAATTCATCTGTTTGTGCCCTGAACGGCCAAAAACGCGATTTAGGCTAATTTGAGGTGTAAAGAATGAAAGTTTGGTCACTGTCTCGGAATGGCTTGAAAACCTACACACCAACTCCATTTTCTATGGGAATTCCAGGATGCCCAATATTGTTGTGAAATTCATCTGTTTGGGACCTGAACGGCCAAAAACGCGATTTAGGCTATTCTGAGGTGAAAAGAATGAAAGTTAGGTCACTGTCTCACAATGGCTTGAAAACCTACACACCAACTCCATTTTCTATGGGAATTCCAGAATTCCCAATATTGTTGTGAAATACATCTCTTTGGGCCCTGAATGGCCAAAAACGCGATTTAGGCTATTCTGAGGTGAAAAGAATGAAAGTTAGGTCACTGTCTCGCAATGGCTTGAAAACCTACACACCAACTCCATTTTCTATGGGAATTCCAGAATGCCCAATATTGTTGTGAAATACATCTGTTTGGGCCCTGAACGGCCAAAAACGCGATTTAGGCTATTCTGAGGTGAAAAGAATGAAAGTTAGGTCACTGTCTCGCAATGGCTTGAAAACCTACACACCAACTCCATTTTCTGTGGGAATTCCAGAATGCCCAATATTGTTGTGAAATTCATCTGTTTGTGCCCTGAACGGCCAAAAACGCGATTTAGGCTAATTTGAGGTGTAAAGAATGAAAGTTTGGTCACTATCTCGGAATGGCTTGAAAACATACACACCAACTCAATTTTCTATTAGGATTCCAGGATGCCCAATATTGTTGTGAAATTCATCTGTTTGGGCCCTGAACGTCCAAAAACGCGATTTAGGCTATTCTGAGGTGAAAAGAATGAAAGTTTGGTCACTGTCTCGGAATGGCTTGAAAACCTACACACCAACTCCATTTTCTATAAGGATTCCAGGATGCCCAATATTGTTGTGAAATTCATCTGTTTGGGACCTGAACGGCCAAAAACGCGATTTAGGCTATTCTGAGGTGAAAAGAATGAAAGTTAGGTCACTGTCTCGCAATGGCTTGAAAACCTACACACCAACTCCATTTTCTGTGGGAATTCCAGAATGCCCAATATTGTTGTGAAATTCATCTGTTTGTGCCCTGAACGGCGAAAAACGCGATTTAGGCTAATTTGAGGTGTAAAGAATGAAAGTTTGGTCATTGTCTCGGAATGGCTTGAAAACATACACACCAACTCAATTTTCTATTAGGATTCCAGGATGCCCAATATCGTTGTGAAATTCATCTGTTTGGGCCCTGAACGTCCAAAAACGCGATTTAGGCTAATCTGAGGTGAAAAGAATGAAAGTCTGGTCACTGTCTCGGAATGGCTTGAAAACCTACACACCAACTCCATTTTCTATAAGGATTCCAGGATGCCCAATATTGTTGTGAAATTCATCTGTTTGGGACCTGAACGGCCAAAAACGCGATTTAGGCTATTCTGAGGTGAAAAGAATGAAAGTTAGGTCACTGTCTCGCAATGGCTTGAAATCCTACACACCAACTCCATTTTCTATGGGAATTCCAGAATTCCCAATATTGTTGTGAAATTCATTTGTTTGGGCCCTGAACGTCCAAAAACGCGATTTAGGCTATTCTGAGGTGAAAAGAATGAAAGTTTGGTCACTGTCTCGGAATGGCTTGAAAACCTACACACCAACTCCATTTTCTAAAAGGATTCCAGGATGCCCAATATTGTTGTGAAATTCATCTGTTTGTGCCCTGAACGGCCAAAAACGCGATTTAGGCTATTCTGAGGTGAAAAGAATGAAAGTTAGGTCACTGTCTCGCAATGGCTTGAAAACCTACACACCAACTCCATTTTCTGTGGGAATTCCAGAATGCCCAATATTGTTGTGAAATTCATCTGTTTGTGCCCTGAACGGCCAAAAACGCGATTTAGGCTATTCTGAGGTGAAAAGAATGAAAGTTAGGTCACTGTCTCGCAATGGCTTGAAAACCTACACACCAACTCCATTTTCTGTGGGAATTCCAGAATGCCCAATATTGTTGTGAAATTCATCTGTTTGTGCCCTGAACGGCCAAAAACGCGATTTAGGCTAATTTGAGGTGTAAAGAATGAAAGTTTGGTCACTATCTCGGAATGGCTTGAAAACATACACACCAACTCAATTTTCAATTAGGATTCCAGGATGCCCAATATTGTTGTGAAATTCATCTGTTTGGGCCCTGAACGTCCAAAAACGCGATTTAGGCTATTCTGAGGTGAAAAGAATGAAAGTTAGGTCACTGTCTCGCAATGGCTTGAAAACCTACACACCAACTCCATTTTCTGTGGGAATTCCAGGATGCCCAATATTGTTGTGAAATTCATCTGTTTGGGACCTGAACGGCCAAAAACGCGATTTAGGCTATTCTGAGGTGAAAAGAATGAAAGTTAGGTCACTGTCTCACAATGGCTTGAAAACCTACACACCAACTCCATTTTCTATGGGAATTCCAGAATTCCCAATATTGTTGTGAAATACATCTCTTTGGGCCCTGAATGGCCAAAAACGCGATTTAGGCTATTCTGAGGTGAAAAGAATGAAAGTTAGGTCACTGTCTCGCAATGGCTTGAAAACCTACACACCAACTCCATTTTCTATGGGAATTCCAGAATGCCCAATATTGTTGTGAAATACATCTGTTTGGGCCCTGAACGGCCAAAAACGCGATTTAGGCTATTCTGAGGTGAAAAGAATGAAAGTTAGGTCACTGTCTCGCAATGGCTTGAAAACCTACACACCAACTCCATTTTCTGTGGGAATTCCAGAATGCCCAATATTGTTGTGAAATTCATCTGTTTGTGCCCTGAACGGCCAAAAACGCGATTTAGGCTAATTTGAGGTGTAAAGAATGAAAGTTTGGTCACTATCTCGGAATGGCTTGAAAACATACACACCAACTCAATTTTCAATTAGGATTCCAGGATGCCCAATATTGTTGTGAAATTCATCTGTTTGGGCCCTGAACGTCCAAAAACGCGATTTAGGCTATTCTGAGGTGAAAAGAATGAAAGTTTGGTCACTGTCTCGGAATGGCTTGAAAACCTACACACCAACTCCATTTTCTATAAGGATTCCAGGATGCCCAATATTGTTGTGAAATTCATCTGTTTGGGACCTGAACGGCCAAAAACGCGATTTAGGCTATTCTGAGGTGAAAAGAATGAAAGTTAGGTCACTGTCTCGCAATGGCTTGAAAACCTACACACCAACTCCATTTTCTGTGGGAATTCCAGAATGCCCAATATTGTTGTGAAATTCATCTGTTTGTGCCCTGAACGGCGAAAAACGCGATTTAGGCTAATTTGAGGTGTAAAGAATGAAAGTTTGGTCATTGTCTCGGAATGGCTTGAAAACATACACACCAACTCAATTTTCTATTAGGATTCCAGGATGCCCAATATCGTTGTGAAATTCATCTGTTTGGGCCCTGAACGTCCAAAAACGCGATTTAGGCTAATCTGAGGTGAAAAGAATGAAAGTCTGGTCACTGTCTCGGAATGGCTTGAAAACCTACACACCAACTCCATTTTCTATAAGGATTCCAGGATGCCCAATATTGTTGTGAAATTCATCTGTTTGGGACCTGAACGGCCAAAAACGCGATTTAGGCTATTCTGAGGTGAAAAGAATGAAAGTTAGGTCACTGTCTCGCAATGGCTTGAAATCCTACACACCAACTCCATTTTCTATGGGAATTCCAGAATTCCCAATATTGTTGTGAAATTCATATGTTTGGGCCCTGAACGTCAAAAAACGCGATTTAGGCTATTCTGAGGTGAAAAGAATGAAAGTTTGGTCACTGTCTCGGAATGGCTTGAAAACCTACACACCAACTCCATTTTCTAAAAGGATTCCAGGATGCCCAATATTGTTGTGAAATTCATCTGTTTGTGCCCTGAACGGCCAAAAACGCGATTTAGGCTATTCTGAGGTGAAAAGAATGAAAGTTAGGTCACTGTCTCGCAATGGCTTGAAAACCTACACACCAACTCCATTTTCTGTGGGAATTCCAGAATGCCCAATATTGTTGTGAAATTCATCTGTTTGTGCCCTGAACGGCCAAAAACGCGATTTAGGCTAATTTGAGGTGTAAAGAATGAAAGTTTGGTCACTATCTCGGAATGGCTTGAAAACATACACACCAACTCAATTTTCTATTAGGATTCCAGGATGCCCAATATTGTTGTGAAATTCATCTGTTTGGGCCCTGAACGTCCAAAAACGCGATTTAGGCTATTCTGAGGTGAAAAGAATGAAAGTTAGGTCACTGTCTTGGAATGGCTTGAAAACCTACACACCAACTCCATTTTCTGTAAGGATTCCAGGATGCCCAATATTGTTGTGAAATTCATCTGTTTGGGACCTGAACGGCCAAAAACGCGATTTAGGCTATTCTGAGGTGAAAAGAATGAAAGTTAGGTCACTGTCTCGCAATGGCTTGAAAACCTACACACCAACTCCATTTTCTGTGGGAATTCCAGAATGCCCAATATTGTTGTGAAATTCATCTGTTTGTGCCCTGAACGGCCAAAAACGCGATTTAGGCTAATTTGAGGTGTAAAGAATGAAAGTTTGGTCACTGTCTCGGAATGGCTTGAAAACATACACACCAACTCAATTTTCTATTAGGATTCCAGGATGCCCAATGTTGTTGTGAAATTCATCTGTTTGGGCCCTGAACGTCCAAAAACGCGATTTAGGCTATTCTGAGGTGAAAAGAATGAAAGTTTGGTCACTGTCTCGGAATGGCTTGAAAACCTACACACCAACTCCATTTTCTATAAGGATTCCAGGATGCCCAATATTGTTGTTAAATTCATCTGTTTGGGACCTGAACGGCCAAAAACGCGATTTAGGCTATTCTGAGGTGAAAAGAATGAAAGTTAGGTCACTGTCTCGCAATGGCTTGAAAACCTACACACCAACTCCATTTTCTATGGGAATTCCAGAATGCCCAATATTGTTGTGAAATTCATCTGTTTGTGCCCTGAACGGCCAAAAACGCGATTTAGGCTAATGTGAGGTGTAAAGAATGAAAGTTTGGTCACTGTCTCGGAATGGCTTGAAAACATACACACCAACTCAATTTTCTATTAGGATTCCAGGATGCCCAATATTGTTGTGAAATTCATCTGTTTGGGCCCTGAACGTCCAAAAACGCGATATAGGCTATTCTGAGGTGAAAAGAATGAAAGTTAGGTCACTGTCTCGCAATGGCTTGAAAATCTACACACCAACTCCATTTTCTATGGGAATTCCAGAATTCCCAATATTGTTGTGAAATACATCTGTTTGGGCCCTGAACGGCCAAAAACGCGATTTAGGCCATTCTGAGGTGAAAAGAATGAAAGTTTGGTCACTGTCTCGGAATGGCTTGAAAACCTACACACCAACTCCATTTTCTATAAGGATTCCAGGATGCCCAATATTGTTGTGAAATTCATCTGTTTGGGACCTGAACGGCCAAAAACGCGATTTAGTCTATTCTGAGGTGAAAAGAATGAAAGTTAGGTCACTGTCTCGCAATGGCTTGAAAACCTACACTCCAACTCCATTTTCTGTGGGAATTCCAGAATGCCCAATATTGTTGTGAAATTCATCTGTTTGTGCCCTGAACGGCCAAAAACGCGATTTAGGCTAATGTGAGGTGTAAAGAATGAAAGTTTGGTCACTATCTCGGAATGGCTTGAAAACATACACACCAACTCAATTTTCTATTAGGATTCCAGGATGCCCAATATTGTTGTGAAATTCATCTGTTTGGGCCCTGAACGTCCAAAAACGCGATTTAGGCTATTCTGAGGTGAAAAGAATGAAAGTTTGGTCACTGTCTCGGAATGGCTTGAAAACCTACACACCAACTCCATTTTCTATAAGGATTCCAGGATGCCCAATATTATTGTGAAATTCATCTGTTTGGGACCTGAACGGCCAAAAACGCGATTTAGGCTATTCTGAGGTGAAAAGAATGAAAGTTAGGTCACTGTCTCGCAATGGCTTGAAAACCTACACACCAACTCCATTTTCTGTGGGAATTCCAGAATGCCCAATATTGTTGTGAAATTCATCTGTTTGTGCCCTGAACGGCCAAAAACGCGATTTAGGCTAATGTGAGGTGTAAAGAATGAAAGTTTGGTCACTATCTCGGAATGGCTTGAAAACATACACACCAACTCAATTTTCTATTAGGATTCCAGGATGCCCAATATTGTTGTGAAATTCATCTGTTTGGGCCCTGAACGTCCAAAAACGCGATTTAGGCTATTCTGAGGTGAAAAGAATGAAAGTTAGGTCACTGTCTCGCAATGGCTTGAAAACCTACACACCAACTCCATTTTCTATGGGAATTCCAGAATTCCCAATATTGTTGTGAAATTCATATGTTTGGGCTCTGAACGTCCAAAAACGCGATTTAGGCCATTCTGAGGTGAAAAGAATGAAAGTTTGGTCACTGTCTCGGAATGGCTTGAAAACCTACACACCAACTCCATTTTCTATAAGGATTCCAGGATGCCCAATATTGTTGTGAAATTCATCTGTTTGGGACCTGAACGGCCAAAAACGCGATTTAGTCTATTCTGAGGTGAAAAGAATGAAAGTTAGGTCACTGTCTCGCAATGGCTTGAAAACCTACACTCCAACTCCATTTTCTGTGGGAATTCCAGAATGCCCAATATTGTTGTGAAATTCATCTGTTTGTGCCCTGAACGGCCAAAAACGCGATTTAGGCTAATGTGAGGTGTAAAGAATGAAAGTTTGGTCACTATCTCGGAA
This sequence comes from Inga oerstediana, assembly GCA_963210345.1. Taxonomy (NCBI): domain Eukaryota; kingdom Viridiplantae; phylum Streptophyta; class Magnoliopsida; order Fabales; family Fabaceae; genus Inga; species Inga oerstediana. Next base: position 40,444,567 of record OY723410.1, on the reverse strand, counting down.
TGGCTTGAAAACATACACACCAACTCAATTTTCTATTAGGATTCCAGGATGCCCAATATTGTTGTGAAATTCATCTGTTTGGGCCCTGAACGTCCAAAAACGCGATTTAGGCTATTCTGAGGTGAAAAGAATGAAAGTTTGGTCACTGTCTCGGAATGGCTTGAAAACCTACACACCAACTCCATTTTCTATAAGGATTCCAGGATGCCCAATATTATTGTGAAATTCATCTGTTTGGGACCTGAACGGCCAAAAACGCGATTTAGGCTATTCTGAGGTGAAAAGAATGAAAGTTAGGTCACTGTCTCGCAATGGCTTGAAAACCTACACACCAACTCCATTTTCTGTGGGAATTCCAGAATGCCCAATATTGTTGTGAAATTCATCTGTTTGTGCCCTGAACGGCCAAAAACGCGATTTAGGCTAATTTGAGGTGTAAAGAATGAAAGTTTGGTCACTGTCTCGGAATGGCTTGAAAACATACACACCAACTCAATTTTCTATTAGGATTCCAGGATGCCCAATGTTGTTGTGAAATTCATCTGTTTGGGCCCTGAACGTCCAAAAACGCGATTTAGGCTATTCTGAGGTGAAAAGAATGAAAGTTTGGTCACTGTCTCGGAATGGCTTGAAAACCTACACACCAACTCCATTTTCTATAAGGATTCCAGGATGCCCAATATTGTTGTGAAATTCATCTGTTTGGGACCTGAACGGCCAAAAACGCGATTTAGGCTATTCTGAGGTGAAAAGAATGAAAGTTAGGTCACTGTCTCGCAATGGCTTGAAAACCTACACACCAACTCCATTTTCTATGGGAATTCCAGAATGCCCAATATTGTTGTGAAATTCATCTGTTTGGGACCTGAACGGCCAAAAACGCGATTTAGGCTATTCTGAGGTGAAAAGAATGAAAGTTAGGTCACTGTCTCGCAGTGGCTTGAAAACCTACACACCAACTCCATTTTCTATGGGAATTCCAGAATTCCCAATATTGTTGTGAAATTCATCTGTTTGGGCCCTGAACTTCCAAAAACGCGATTTAGGCTATTCTGAGGTGAAAAGAATGAAAGTTTGGTCACTGTCTCGGAATGGCTTGAAAACCTACACACCAACTCCATTTTCTATAAGGATTCCAGGATGCCCAATATTGTTGTGAAATTCATCTGTTTGGGACCTGAACGGCCAAAAACGCGATTTAGGCTATTCTGAGGTGAAAAGAATGAAAGTTAGGTCACTGTCTCGCAATGGCTTGAAAACCTACACACCAACTCCATTTTCTATGGGAATTCCAGAATGCCCAATATTGTTGTGAAATTCATCTGTTTGTGCCCTGAACGGCCAAAAACGCGATTTAGGCTAATGTGAGGTGTAAAGAATGAAAGTTTGGTCACTGTCTCGGAATGGCTTGAAAACATACACACCAACTCCATTTTCTATGGGAATTCCAGAATTCCCAATATTGTTGTGAAATTCATCTGTTTGGGCCCTGAACGTCCAAAAACGCGATTTAGGCTATTCTGAGGTGAAAAGAATGAAAGTTTGGTCACTGTCTCGGAATGGGTTGAAAACCTACACACCAACTCCATTTTCTATAAGGATTCCAGGATGCCCAATATTGTTGTGAAATTCATCTGTTTGGGACCTGAACAGCCAAAAACTCGGTTTAGGCTATTCTGAGGTGAAAAGAATGAAAGTTAGGTCACTGTCTCGCAATGGCTTGAAAACCTACACACCAACTCCATTTTCTATGGGAATTCCGGATTGCCCAATATTGTTGTGAAATTCATCTGTTTGTGCCCTGAACGGCCAAAAACGCGATTTAGGCTAATTTGAGGTGTAAAGAATGAAAGTTTGGTCACTATCTCGGAATGGCTTGAAAACATACACACCAACTCAATTTTCTATTAGGATTCCAGGATGCCCAATATTGTTGTGAAATTCATCTGTTTGGGCCCTGAACGTCCAAAAACGCGATTTAGGCTAATCTGAGGTGAAAAGAATGAAAGTTTGGTCACTGTCTCGGAATGGCTTGAAAACCTACACACCAACTCCATTTTCTATAAGGATTCCAGGATGCCCAATATTGTTGTGAAATTCATCTGTTTGGGACCTGAACGGCCAAAAACGCGATTTAGGCTATTCTGAGGTGAAAAGAATGAAAGTTAGGTCACTGTCTCGCAATGGCTTGAAAACCTACACACCAACTCCATTTTCTATGGGAATTCCAGAATTCCCAATATTGTTGTGAAATTCATATGTTTGGGCCCTGAACGTCCAAAAACGCGATTTAGGCCATTCTGAGGTGAAAAGAATGAAAGTTTGGTCACTGTCTCGGAATGGCTTGAAAACCTACACACCAACTCCATTTTCTATAAGGATTCCAGGATGCCCAATATTGTTGTGAAATTCATCTGTTTGGGACCTGAACGGCCAAAAACGCGATTTAGGCTATTCTGAGGTGAAAAGAATGAAAGTTAGGTCACTGTCTCGCAATGGCTTGAAAACCTACACTCCAACTCCATTTTCTGTGGGAATTCCAGAATGCCCAATATTGTTGTGAAATTCATCTGTTTGTGCCCTGAACGGCCAAAAACGCGATTTAGGCTAATGTGAGGTGTAAAGAATGAAAGTTTGGTCACTATCTCGGAATGGCTTGAAAACATACACACCAACTCAATTTTCTATTAGGATTCCAGGATGCCCAATATTGTTGTGAAATTCATCTGTTTGGGCCCTGAACGTCCAAAAACGCGATTTAGGCTATTCTGAGGTGAAAAGAATGAAAGTTTGGTCACTGTCTCGGAATGGCTTGAAAACCTACACACCAACTCCATTTTCTCTAAGGATTCCAGGATGCCCAATATTGTTGTGAAATTCATCTGTTTGGGACCTGAACGGCCAAAAACGCGATTTAGGCTATTCTGAGGTGAAAAGAATGAAAGTTAGGTCACTGTCTCGCAATGGCTTGAAAACCTACACACCAACTCCATTTTCTGTGGGAATTCCAGAATGCCCAATATTGTTGTGAAATTCATCTGTTTGTGCCCTGAACGGCCAAAAACGCGATTTAGGCTAATTTGAGGTGTAAAGAATGAAAGTTTGGTCACTATCTCGGAATGGCTTGAAAACATACACACCAACTCAATTTTCTATTAGGATTCCAGGATGCCCAATATTGTTGTGAAATTCATCTGTTTGGGCCCTGAACGTCCAAAAACGCGATTTAGGCTATTCTGAGGTGAAAAGAATGAAAGTTAGGTCACTGTCTTGGAATGGCTTGAAAACCTACACACCAACTCCATTTTCTATAAGGATTCCAGGATGCCCAATATTGTTGTGAAATTCATCTGTTTGGGACCTGAACGGCCAAAAACGCGATTTAGGCTATTCTGAGGTGAAAAGAATGAAAGTTAGGTCACTGTCTCGCAATGGCTTGAAAACCTACACACCAACTCCATTTTCTGTGGGAATTCCAGAATGCCCAATATTGTTGTGAAATTCATCTGTTTGTGCCCTGAATGGCCAAAAACGCGATTTAGGCTAATTTGAGGTGTAAAGAATGAAAGTTTGTTCACTGTCTCGGAATGGCTTGAAAACATACACACCAACTCAATTTTCTATTAGGATTCCAGGATGCCCAATGTTGTTGTGAAATTCATCTGTTTGGGCCCTGAACGTCCAAAAACGCGATTTAGGCTATTCTGAGGTGAAAAGAATGAAAGTTTGGTCACTGTCTCGGAATGGCTTGAAAACCTACACACCAACTCCATTTTCTATAAGGATTCCAGGATGCCCAATATTGTTGTGAAATTCATCTGTTTGGGACCTGAACGGCCAAAAACGCGATTTAGGCTATTCTGAGGTGAAAAGAATGAAAGTTAGGTCACTGTCTCGCAATGGCTTGAAAACCTACACACCAACTCCATTTTCTGTGGGAATTCCAGAATGCCCAATATTGTTGTGAAATTCATCTGTTTGTGCCCTGAACGGCCAAAAACGCGATTTAGGCTAATTTGAGGTGTAAAGAATGAAAGTTTGGTCACTATCTCGGAATGGCTTGAAAACATACACACCAACTCAATTTTCTATTAGGATTCCAGGATGCCCAATATTGTTGTGAAATTCATCTGTTTGGGCCCTGAACGTCCAAAAACGCGATTTAGGCTATTCTGAGGTGAAAAGAATGAAAGTGTGGTCACTGTCTCGGAATGGCTTGAAAACCTACACACCAACTCCATTTTCTATAAGGATTCCAGGATGCCCAATATTGTTGTGAAATTCATCTGTTTGGGACCTGAACGGCCAAAAACGCGATTTAGGCTATTCTGAGGTGAAAAGAATGAAAGTTAGGTCACTGTCTCGCAATGGCTTGAAAACCTACACACCAACTCCATTTTCTGTGGGAATTCCAGAATGCCCAATATTGTTGTGAAATTCATCTGTTTGTGCCCTGAACGGCCAAAAACGCGATTTAGGCTAATTTGAGGTGTAAAGAATGAAAGTTTGGTCACTATCTCGGAATGGCTTGAAAACATACACACCAACTATATTTTCTATTAGGATTCCAGGATGCCCAATATTGTTGTGAAATTCATCTGTTTGGGCCCTGAATGTCCAAAAACGCGATTTAGGCTATTCTGAGGTGAAAAGAATGAAAGTTTGGTCACTGTCTCGGAATGGCTTGAAAACCAACACACCAACTCCATTTTCTATAAGGATTCCAGGATGCCCAATATTGTTGTGAAATTCATCTGTTTGGGACCTGAACGGCCAAAAACGCGATTTAGGCTATTCTGAGGTGAAAAGAATGAAAGTTAGGTCACTGTCTCGCAATGGCTTGAAAACCTACACACCAACTCCATTTTCTGTGGGAATTCCAGAATGCCCAATATTGTTGTGAAATTCATCTGTTTGCGACATGAACGCCAAAACCGCGATTGAGGCTAATCTCAGGTGAAATGAATGAAAGTTTAGTCACTCTCTGGGAATGGCGTGAAAACCTACAAACTAACTACATTTTCTATGAGGGTTCCAGGATGCCCAATATTGTTGTGAAATTCATCTGTTTGGGCCCTGAACGGCCAAAAACGCGATTTAGGCTATTCTGAGGTGAAAAGAATGAAAGTTTGGTCAGTGTCTCACAATGGCTTTAAAACCTACACACCATCTCTATTTTTCATAAGGATTCCAGAATGCCCGATAATGTTTTGAAATTCATCTGTTTGGGACCTGAACGGCCAAAGACGCGATTTAGGCTATTCTGAGGTGAAAAGAATGACAGTTTGGTTACTGTCTCGGAATGGCTTGAAAACCTACACACCAACTCCATTTTTTCTGTGGACTCAGGATGTGCAATATGTTATGAAATTCATCTGTTTGGGCCCTGAATGGCCAAAAACGCGATTTAGGCTAATTTGAGGTGTAAAGAATGAAAGTTTGGTCACTGTCTCGGAATGGCTTGAAAACATACACACCAACTCAATTTTCTGTTAGGATTCCAGGATGCCAAATATTGTTGTGAAATTCATCTGTTTGGTCCCTGAACGGCCAAACACGTGATTTAAGCTACTCTCAGGTGAAAAGAATGAAAGTTTGGTCACTGTCTCGGAATGAATTGAAAACCTACACATCGACTCCATTTTTTATGAGGATTCCAGAATGCCTAATATTGTTGTCCAATTCATCTGTCTGGGCCATGAATTACCAAAAACCCGATTGAGGCTAATCTGACGTGAAAAGAATGAAAGTTTTGTTGCTGCCTCGGAATGAATTGAAAACCTGCACACCCACTCCATTTTTAATAATAATTCTAGAATGCCCAATATTGTTTTGAATTTCATCTGCTTGCCCCTTGAACAGCCAAAAGCGGCATTTATGCTATTCTGAGGTGAAAAGAATGAAAGTTTGGTCACTCTCTCGGAATTGCTTCAAAACCTACACACCCACTCCATTTTTTATAAGGATTGAACCATGCCCAATATTGATGTGAAAGTCATCTGTTTGGGCCCTGAATGGAAAAAAACGCGATTTAGGCTAATCTGAGGTGAAAACAATGAAAGTTTGGTCACTGTCTCGGAATGGCTTGAAAACTTACACACCAACTCCATTTTATATAAGTATTCCAGAATACCCAATATTGTTGTGAAATTCATCTTTTTGGGCCCTGAACGGCCAAAAATGCGAATTTGGCTAATTTGAGGTGTAAAGAATGAAAGTTTGGTCACTGTCTCAGAATGGATTGAAAACCTACACACCAACTCCATTTTCAATGAGGATTCTAGGATGCAAAATATTGTTGGGAAATTCATCTGTTTGGGCCCTGAACGGACAAAAACATACACACCAACTCCATTTTTGATGACGATTCCAGAATGCCCAATATTGTAGAGAAATTCATATGTTTGGGCCCTGAACGGACAAAAATGGGATTTAGGCTATTTTGAGGTGAAAAGAATGAAAGTTTGGTCACAGTGTTGGAATGGCTTGAAAACCTACACACCAACTCCATTTTATATGAGGACTCAGGATGCCCAATAATGCAGTGAAATTCATCTGTTTGGGCCCTGAACGTCCAAAAACGCGATTTAGGCTAATTTGATGTGTAAAGAATGAATGTTTGGTCACTGTCTCGGAATGGCATGAAAACCTACAAACCAATTCCATTTTCTTTGAGTAATCCAGGATGCCAAATATTGTTGTGAAATTCATCTGTTTGGACCCTGAACGGCCAAAAACGCGATTTAGGCTATTCTGAGGTGAAAAGAATGAAAGTTAGGTCACTGTCTCGCAATGGCTTGAAAACCTACACACCAACTCCATTTTCTATGAGGATTCCAGAATGCCCAATATTGTTGTGAAATTCATCTGTTTGGGCCCTGAACGGCCAAAAACGCGATTTAGGCTATTCTGAGGTGAAAAGATTGAAAGTTTCGTCACTGTCTCGGAATGGCTTGAAAACCAACACACCAACTCCATTTTCTATAAGGATTCCAGGATGACCAATATTTTTGTGAAATTCATCTGTTTGGGCCCTGAAAGGCCAAAAACGCGATTTAGGCTATGCTGAGGTGAAAAGAATGAAAGTTAGGTCACTTTTTCACAACGGATTTAAAACCAACAAACCCACTCCATTTTTTATGTGTATTACAGAATGCCCAATTTTGTCGTGAAATTGATCTGTTTGGGCCCTGAATGGCCAGAAACGGGATTTAGGCTATTCTGAGGTGAAAAGAATGAAAGTTTGGTCACTGTCTCGGAATGGCTTGAAAACCTACACACCAACTCCATTTTCTATAAGGATTCCAGCATGCCCAATATTGCTGTGAAATTCATCTGTTTGGGCCCTGAACGTCCAAAAACGCGATTTAGGCTATTCTGAGGTGAAAAGAATGAAAGTTAGGTCACTGTCTCGTAATGACTTTAAAATGTACACACCCAATCCATTTTTTATGGGTATTCCAGAATGCCCAATATTGTCATGAAATTAATCTGTTTGGGCTCTGAAAGGACAAAAACGGGGTTTAGGCTATTCTGAGTTGAAAAGAATGAAAGTTTGGTCACTGTCTCGCAATGGCTTTAAAACCCACACACCCACTCCATTTTTGATGGGGATTCCAGAATGCCCAATATTGTTGTGAAATTCATCTGTTTGGGCCCTGAACGTCCAAAAACGCGATTTAGGCTATTCTGAGGTGAAACGAATGAAAGTTTGGTCACTGTCTCGTAATGACTTTAAAATGTACACACCCACTCCATTTTTTATGGGTATTCCAGAATGCCCAATATTGTCGTGAAATTAATCTGTTTGGGCTCTGAAAGGACAAAAACAGGATTTAGGCTATTCTGAGTTGAAAAGAATGAAAGTTTGGTCACTGTCTAGGAATGGTTTGAAAACGTACACACCAACTCCATTTTCTATGAGGATTCCAGGATACCCAATATTTTTGAGAAATTCATCTGTTTGGGCCCTGAACGGCCAAAAACGCGATTTAGGCTATTCTTAGGTGAAAAGAATGAAAGTTTGGTCACTGTATCGGAATGGCTTGAAAACCAACACACCAACTCCATTTTCTATAAGGATTGCAGGATGCCCAATATTGTTGTGAAATTCATCTGTTTGGGACCTGAACGGCGAAAAACGCGATTTAGGCTATTCTGAGGTGAAAAGAATGAAAGTTAGGTCACTGTGTCGCAATGGCTTGAAAACCTACACAACAACTCCATTTTCTATGGGAATTCCAGAATGCCCAATATTGTTGTGAAATTCATCTGTTTGGGCCTTGAATGGCAAAAAACGCGATTTAGGCTATTCTTAGGTGAAAAGAATGTAAGTTTGGTCACTGTCTCAGAATGGCTTGAAAACCAACACACCAACTCCATTTTGTATGAGGATTCCAGAATGCCCAATATTGTTGTGAAATTCATCTGTTTCGGCCCTGAACGGCCAAAAACGCGATTTAGGCTATTCTTAGGTGAAAAGAATGAAAGTTTGGTCACTGTCTCGGAATGGGTTGAAAACCTACACACCAACTCCATTTTTTATGAGGACTCAGGATGCCCAATAATGTTGTGAAATTCATCTGTTTGGGATCTGAACGTCCAAAAACGCGATTTAGCCTAATTTGTGGTGTAAAGAATGAAAGTTTGGTCACTGTCTCGGAAAGGATTGAAAACCTACACACCAACTTCATTTTCTATGAGGATTCCTGGATGCCAAATATTTTTGTGAAATTCATCTGTTTGGGCCCTGAACGACCAAAAACGGGATTTAGGCTATTCTGAAGTGAAAAGAATGAAAGTTAGGTCATTGTCTCGCAATGGCTTTAAAACCCACACACCCACCCCATTTTTTATGGGGATTCCAGAATGCCCAATATTGTTGTGAAATTCATCTCTTTGGGCCCTGAACGTCCAAAAACGCGATTTAGGCTATTCTGAGGTGAAAAGATGAAAGTTTGGTCACTGTCTCGGAATGGCTTGAAAACCAACACACCAACTCCATTTTCTATGAGGATTCCAGGATGCCCAATATTTTGGTGAAATTCATCTGTTTGGGCCCTGAAAGGACAAAAACGCGATTTAGGCTATTATTCTGAGGTGAAAAGAATGAAAGTTTGGTCACTGTCTCGGAATGGCTTTAAAACCAACACACCAACTCCATTTTCTATAGGGATTCCAGGATGCCCAATATTTTTGAGAAATTCATCTGTGTGGACCCTGAAAGTCCAAAAACGCGATTTAGGCTATTCTGAGGTGAAAAGAATGAAAGTTTGGTCACTGTATAGGAATGGCTTGAAAACCAACACACTAACTCCATTTTCTATAAGGATTCCAGGATGCCCAATATTGTTGTGAAATTCATCTGTTTGGGACCTGAACGGCAAAAAACGCGACTTAGGCTAATTTGAGGTGTAAAGAATGAAAGTTTGGTCACTGTCTAGGAATGGTTTGAAAACGTACACACCAAATCCATTTTCTATGAGCATTCCAGGATACCGAATATTGTTGAGAAATTCATCTATTTGAGCCCTGAACAGCCAAAAACGCGATTTAGGCTATTCTTAGGTGAAAAGAATGAAAGTTTGGTCACTGTCTCGGAATGGCTTGAAAACCTACACACCAACTCCATTTTCTATAAGGATTCGAGGATGCCCAATATTTTTGTGAAATTCATCTGTTTGGAACCTGAACGGCCAAAAATGCGATTTAGGCTAATTTGAGGTGTAAAGAATGAAAGTTTGGTCACTGTCTAGGAATGGTTTGAAAATGTACACACCAACTCCATTTTCTATGAGGATTCCAGGATACCCAATATTGTTGAGAAATTCATCTGTTTGAGCCCTGAACAGCCAAAACGCGATTTAGGCTATTCTTAGGTGAAAAGAATGAAAGTTTGGTCACTGTCTCGGAATCGCTTGAAAACCTACACACCAACTACATTTTTTATGAGAACTCAGGATGCCCAATAATATTGTGAAATTCATCTGTTTGGGACCTGAACGACCAAAAACGCGATTTAGCCTAATATGAGGTGTAAAGAATGAAAGTTTGGTCACTGTGTCGGAAAGGCTTGAAAACCTACACAAAAACTCCATTTTCTATGAGGATTCCAGGATGCCCAATATTTTTGTGAAATTCATCTGTTTGGGCCCTGAACGGCCAAAAACGCGATTTAGGCTATTCTGAGCTGAAAAGAATGAAAGTTAGGTCACTGTCTCGCAATGGCTTTAAAACCTACACACCCACTATATTTTTTATGGGTATTCCAGAATGCCCAATATTGTTGTGAAATTGATCTGTTTGGGCTCTGAACGGACAAAAACGGGATTTAGGCTATTCTGAGGTGAAAAGAATGAAAGTTTCGTCACTGTCTCGGAATGGCTTTAAAACCAACACACCAACTCCATTTTCTATAAGGATACCAGGATGCCCAATATTGTTGTGAAATTCATCTGTCTGGGACCTGAAGGGCCAAAAACGCGATTTAGGCTAATTTGAGGTGTAGAGAATGAAAGTTTCGTCACTGTTTCGGAATGGCTTTAAAACGTACACACCAACTCCATTTTCTATGAGGATTCCAGGATACCCAATATTGTTGAGAAATTCATCATCTATTTAGGCCCTGAACAGCCAAAAACGCGATTTAGGCTATTCTGAGTTGAAAAGAATGAAAGTTTGGTCACTGTATCGGAATGGCTTGAAAACCTACACACCAACTCCATTTTTTATGAGGACTCAGGATGCCCAATAATGTTGTGAAATTCATCTGTTTGGGACCTGAACGACCAAGAACGCGATTTAGCCTAATTTGAGGTGTAAAGAATGAAAGTTTGGTCACTGGCTCGGAATGCCTTGAAAACGTACACACCAACTCCATTTTCTATAAGGATTCCAGGATGCCCAATATTGTCGTGAAATTGATCTGTTTGGGCTCTGAAAGGACAAAAACGGGATTTAGGCTATTCTGAGGTGAAAAGAATGAAAGTATGGTCACTGTATCGGAATGGCTTGAAAACCAACACACCAACTCCATTTTCTATAAGGATTTCAGGATGCCCAATATTGTTGTGAAATTCATCTGTTTGGGCCCTGAACGGCCAAAAACGCGATTTAGGCTTTTCTGAGTTGAAAAGAATGAAAGTTTGGTCACTGTTTCGGAATGGCTTGAAAACCTACACACCAATTCCATTTTCTTTGATTATTCGAGAATGCCCAATATTGTTGTGAAATTCATCTGTCTGGGACCTGAAGGGCCAAAAACGCGATTTAGGCTAATTTGAGGTGTAAAGAATGAAAGTTTCGTCACTGTCTCGGAATGGCTTTAAAACGTACACACCAACTCCATTTTCTATGAGGATTCCAGGATACCCAATATTGTTGAGAAATCCATCATCTATTTGGGCCCTGAACAGCCAAAAACGCGATTTAGGCTATTCTAAGGTGAAAAGAATGAAAGTTTGGTCACTGTATCGGAATGGCTTGAAAAACTACACACCAACTCCATTTTCTATAAGGATTCCAGGATGCCCAATATTGTTATGAAATTCATCTGTGTGGGCCCTGAACGGCCAAAAACGAGATTTAGGCTATTCTGAGGTGAAAAGAATGAAAGTTAGGTTACTGTCTTGCAATGGCTTTAAAACCCACACACCCATCCCATTTTTTATGGGGATTCCAGAATGCCCAATATTGTTGTGAAATTCATCTCTTTGGTCCCTGAACGGCCAAAAACGCGATTTAGGCTATTCTGAGGTGAAAAGAATGAAAGTTTGGTCACTGTCTCGGAATGGCATGAAAACCTACACACCAACTCCATTTTCTATAAGGATTCCAGGATGCCCAATATTGTTACGAAATTCATCTGTGTGGGCCCTGAACGGCCAAAAACGCGATTTAGGCTATTCTTAGGTGAAAAGAATGAAAGTTTGGTCACTGTCTCGGAATCGCTTGAAAACCTATACACCAACTCCATTTTTTATGAGAACTCAGGATGCCCAATAATGTTGTGAAATTCATCTGTTTGGGACCTGAACGACCATAAACGCCATTTAGCCTAATTTGAGGTGTAAGAATGAATGTTTGGTCACTGTCTCGGAAAGGCTTGAAAACCTACACACAAACTCCATTTTCTATGAGGATTCCAGGATGCCCAATATTTTGGTGAAATTCATCTGTTTGTCCCCTGAACGGCCAAAAACGCGATTTAGGCTATTCTGAGCTGAAAAGAATGAAAGTTTGGTCACTGTCTCAGAATGGCTTTAAAACGTACACACCAACTCCATTTTCTAAGAGGATTCGAGGATGCCCAATATTTTTGTGAAATTCATCTGTTTGGGCCCTGAACATCCAAAAACGTGATTTAGGCTATTCTGAGGTGAAAAGAATGAAAGTTTGGTCACTGTATCGGAATGGCATGAAAACCAACACACCAACTCCATTTTCTATAAGGATTCCAGGATGCCCAATATTGTTGTGAAATTCATCTGTTTGGGCCCTGAATGGCCAAAAACGTGATTTAGGCTATTCTGAGGTGAAAAGAATGAACTTTAGGTCACTGTCTCGCAATGGCTTTAAAACCTACAAACCCACTCCATTTTTTATGGGTATTCCATAATGCCCAATATTGTCTTGAAATTGATCTGTTTGGGCTCTGAAAGGACAAAAACGGGATTTAGGCTATTCTTAGGTGAAAAGAATGAAAGTTTGGTCACTGTATCGGAATGGCTTGAAAACCAACACACCAACTCCATTTTGTATACGGATTCCAGGATGCCCAATATTGTTGTGAAATTCATCTGTTTGGGACCTTAACGGCCAAAAACGCGATTTAGGCTAATTTGAGGTGTAAAGAATGAAAGTTTGGTCACTGTCTCGGAATGGCTTTAAAACGTACACACCAACTCCATTTTCTATGAGGATTCTAGGATCCCTAATATTGTTTAGAAATTCATCTGTTTGGGACCTGAACGGCCAAAAACGCGATTTAGGCTAATTTAAGGTGTAAAGAATGAAAGTTTGGTCACTGTCACGGAATGGCTTTAAAACGTACACACCAACATCATTTTCTATGAGGATTCCATGATACTCAATATTGTTGAGAAATTCATCTCTTTGGGCCCTGAACAGCCAAAAACGCGATTTAGGCTATTCTGAGGTGAAAAGAATGAAAGTTTGGTCACTGTCTCGGAATGGCTTGAAAACCTACACACCAACTCCATTTTTTATGAGAACTCAGGATGCCCAATAATGTTGTGAAATTCATCTGTTTGGGACCTAAACGACCAAAAACGCGATTTAGCCTAATTTGAGGTGTAAGAATGAAAGTTTGGTCACTGTCTCGGAAAGGCTTGAAAACCTACACACAAACTCCATTTTCTATGAGGATTCCAGGATGCCCAATATTTTGGTGAAATTCATCTGTTTGTCCCCTGAACGGCCAAAAACGCGATTTAGGCTATTCTGAGCTGAAAAGAATGAAAGTTTGGTCACTGTCACGGAATGGCTTTAAAACGTACACACCAACTCCATTTTCTATGAGGATTCCAGGATACCCAATGTTGTTGAGAAATTCATCATCTATTTTGGCCCTGAACAGCCAAAAACGCGATTTAGGCTATTCTGAGGTGAAAAGAATGAAAGTTTGGTCACTGTCTCGGAATGGCTTGAAAACCAACACACCAACTCCATTTTCTATAAGGATTCCAGGATGCCCAATATTGTTGTGAAATTCATCTGTTTGGGCCCTGAACGGCCAAAAACGCGATTTAGGCTATTCTGAGGTGAAAAGAATGAAGGTTTGGTCACTGTCTCGGAATGGCTTTAAAACCAACACACCAACTCCATTTCCTATAAGGATTCCAGGATGCCCAATATTGTTGTGAAATTCATCTGTCTGGGACCTGAAGGGCCAAAAAGGCGATTTAGGCTAATTTGAGGTGAAAAGAATGAAAGTTTGGTCACTGTCTCGGAATGGCTTGAAAACCTACACACCAACTCCATTTTTTATGAGGACTCAGGTTGCCCAATAATGTTGTGAAATTCATCTGTGTGGGCCCTGAACGGCCAAAAACGAGATTTAGGCTATTCTGAGGTGAAAAGAATGAAAGTTAGGTCACTGTCTTGCAATGGCTTTAAAACCCACACACCCATCCCATTTTTGATGGGGATTCCAGAATGCCCAAAATTGTTGTGAAATTCATCTGTTTGGTCCCTGAACGGCCAAAAACGCGATTTAGGCTATTCTGAGGTGAAAAGAATGAAAGTTTGGTCACTGTCTCGGAATGGCATGAAAACCTACACACCAACTCCATTTTCTATCAGGATTCTAGGATGCCCAATATTGTCATGAAATTCATCTGTTTGGGCCCTGAACGGCCAAAAACGCGATTTAGGCTATTCGGAGGTGAAAAGAATGAAAGTTTGGTCACTGTATCGGAATGGCTTGAAAACCTACACACCAACTCCATTTTCTATAACGATTCCAGGATGCCCAATATTGTTAAGAAATTCATCTGTGTGGGCCCTGAACGGCCAAAAACGAGATTTAGGCTATTCTGAGGTGAAAAGAATGAATGTTAGGTTACTGTCTTGCAATGGCTTTAAAACCCACACACCCATCCCATTTTTTATGGGGATTCCAGAATGCCCAATATTGTTGTGAAATTCATCTGTTTGGTCCCTGAACGGCCAAAAACGCGATTTAGGCTATTCTGAGGTGAAAAGAATGAAAGTTTGGTCACTGTATCGGAATGGCATGAAAACCAACACACCAACTCCATTTTCTATAAGGATTCCAGGATGCCCAATATTGTTGTGAAATTCATCTGTTTGGGCCCTGAACGGCCAAAAACGTGATTTAGGCTATTCTGAGGTGAAAAGAATGAAAGTTAGGTCACTGTCTCGCAATGCCTTTAAAACCTACAAACCCACTCCATTTTTATGGGTATTCCTTAATGCCCAATATTGTCTTGAAATTGATCTGTTTGGGCTCTGAAAGGACAAAAACGGGATTTAGGCTATTCTTAGGTGAAAAGAATGAAAGTTTGGTCACTGTATCGGAATGGCTTGAAAACCAACACACCAACTCCATTTTGTATACGGATTCCAGGATGCCCAATATTGTTGTGAAATTCATCTGTTTGGGACCTTAACGGCCAAAAACGCGATTTAGGCTAATTTGAGGTGTAAAGAATGAAAGTTTGGTCACTGTCTCGGAATGGCTTTAAAACGTACACACCAACTCCATTTTCTATGAGGATTCTAGGATCCCTAATATTGTTTAGAAATTCATCTGTTTGGGATCTGAACGGCCAAAAACGCGATTTAGGCTAATTTAAGGTGTAAAGAATGAAAGTTTGGTCACTGTCTCGGAATGGCTTTAAAACGTACACACCAACATCATTTTCTATGAGGATTCCATGATACCCAATATTGTTGAGAAATTCATCTCTTTGGGCCCTGAACAGCCAAAAACGCGATTTAGGCTATTCTGAGGTGAAAAGAATGAAAGTTTGGTCACTGTCTCGGAATGGCTTGAAAACCTACACACCAACTCCATTTTTTATGAGAACTCAGGATGCCCAATAATGTTGTGAAATTCATCTGTTTGGGACCTGAACGACCAAAAACGCGATTTAGCCTAATTTGAGGTGTAAGAATGAAAGTTTGGTCACTATCTCGGAAAGGCTTGAAAACCTACACACAAACTCCATTTTCTATGAGGATTCCAGGATGCCCAATATTTTGGTGAAATTCATCTGTTTGTCCCCTGAACGGCCAAAAACGCGATTTAGGCTATTCTGAGCTGAAAAGAATGAAAGTTTGGTCACTGTCTCGGAATGGCTTTAAAACCTACACACCAACTCCATTTTTTATGGGTATTCCAGATTGCCCAATATTGTCGTGAAATTGATCTGTTTCGGCGCTGAACGGACAAAAACGGGATTTAGGCTATTTTGAGAAATTCCAGGATACCCAATATAATTGAGAAATTCATCATCTATTTAGGCCCTGAACAGCCAAAAACTCGATTTAGGTTATTCTGAGGTGAAAAGAATGAAAGTTTGGTCACTGTCTCGGAATTGCTTGAAAACCTACACACCAACTCCATTTTTTATGAGGACTCAGGATGCACAATAATGTTGTGAAATTCATCTGTTTGGGACCTGAACGCCCAAAAACGCGATTTAGCCTAATTTGAGGTGTAAAGAATGAAAGTTTGGTCACTGTCATGGAAAGGCTTGAAAACCAACACACAAACTCCATTTTCTATGAGGATTCCAGGATGCCCAATATTTTTGTGAAATTCATCTGTTTCGGCCCTGAACTTCCAAAAATGCGATGTAGGCTATTCTGAGCTGAAAAGACTGAAAGTTAGGTCACTGTCTCGCAATGGCTTTAAAACCTACACACCTACTCCATTTTTTATGGGTATTCCAGATTGCCCAATATTGTCGTGAAATTGATCTGTTTCGGCGCTGAACGGACAAAAACGGGATTTAGGCGATTCTGAGGTCAAAAGAATGAAAGTTTGGTCACTGTATCAGAATGGCTTGAAAACCAACACACCAACTCCATTTTCTATAATTATTCCAGGATACCCAATATTGTTGTGAAATTCATCTGTTTGGGATCTTAACGGCCAAAAACGCGATTTAGGCTAATTAGATGTGTAAAGATAAAAGTTTGGTCACTGTCTCGGAATGGCTTGAAAACGTACACACCAACTCCATTTTCTATGAGGATTCCAGGATACCCAATATTGTTGAGAAATTCATCTATTTTGGCACTGAAGAGCCAAAAACGCGATTTAGGATATTCTGAAGTGAAAAGAATGAAAGTTTGGTCACTGTCTCGGAATCGCTTGAAAACCTACACACCAACTCCATTTTTTATGAGAACTCAGGATGCCCAATAATGTTGTGAAATTCATCTGTTTGGGCCCTGAACGGCCAAAAACGCGTTTTAGGCTATTCTGAGGTGAAAAGAATGAAAGTTAGGTCACTGTCTCGCAATGGCTTTAAAACCTACACACCCACTCCATTTTTTATGGGTATTCCAGAATGCCCAATATTGTCGTGAAATTGATTTGTTTGGGCTCTGAACAGACAAAAACGGGATTTAGGCTATTCTGAGGTGAAAAGAATGAAAGTTTGGTCCCTGTATCGGAATGGCTTGAAAACCAACACACCAACTCCATTTTCTATAAGGATTCCAGGATGCCCAATATTATCGAGAAATTGATCTGTTTGGGCTCTGAACGGACAAAAACGGGATTTATGGTATTCTGAGGTGAAAAGAATGAAAGTTTGGTCACTGTATCGGAATGGCTTGAAAACCAACACACCAACTCCATTTTCAATAGGGATTCCAGGATGCCCAATATTGTTGTGAAATTCATCTGTTTGGGACCTGAACGGCCAAAACCGCGATTTAGACTAATTTGAGGTGTAAAGAATGAAAGTTTGGTCACTGTCTCGGAATGGCTTGAAAACGTACACACCAACTCCATTTTCCATGAGGATTCCAGGATACCCTATATTGTTCAGAAATTCATCTGTTTGGGCCATGAACGGCCAAAAACGCTATTTAGGCTATTCTGAGGTGGAAAGAATGAAAGTTTGGTCACTGTCTCGGAATGGCTTGAAAACCAACACACCAATTCCATTTTCTATATGGATTCCAGGATGCCCAATATTGTTGTGAAATTCATGTGTTTGCGATCTGAACGGCTAAAAACGCGATTTAGGCTATTCTGAGGTGAGAAGAATGAAAGTTAGGTCACTGTCTCGCAATGGCTTTAAAACCCACACACCCACTCCATTTTCTATGGGGATTCCAGAATGCCCAATATTGTTGAGAAATTGATCTTTTTGGGCCCTGAACGACCTAAAACGCGATTTAGGCTATTATGAGGTGAAAAGAATGAAAGTTTGGTCACTGTCTCGGAATGGCTTGAAAGCCTACACACCAACTCCATTTTCTATGAGGATTTCAGGATGCCTAATATTTTTGTGAAATTCATCTGTTTGGGCCCTGAACGGCCAAAAACGGGATTTAGGCTATTCTGAGGTGAAGAGAATGAAAGTTTGGTCACTTTCTTGGAATGGCTTGAAAACCTACACACCAACTCCATTTTTTATGACGACTCAAGATGCCCAATAATGTTGTGAAATTCATCTGTTTGGTACCTGATCGGCCAAACACGCGATTTAGGCTAATTTGAGGTGTAAAGAATGAAAGTTTGGTCACTGTCACGGAATGGCTTGAAAACCTACACACCAACTCTATTTTCTGTGAGGATTCGAGGATGCCCAATATTGTTGTGAAATTCATCTGTTTGGCACCTGAACGGGCAAAAACGGGATTTAGGCTATTCTAAGGTGCAAAGAATGAAAGTTTGGTCACTGGCATGGAATGGCTTGAAAACCTTGACACCAACTCCATTTTCTATGAGGATTCGAGGATGCCCAATATTTTTGTGAAATTCATCTGTTTGGGCCCTGAACGGCCAAAAACGCGATTTAGGCTATTCTGAGGTGAAGAGAATGAAAGTTTGGTCACTTTCTCGGAATGGCTTGAAAACCTACACACCAACTCCATTTTTGATGAAGACTCAAGATGCCCAATAATGTTGTGAAATTCATCTGTTTGGTACCTGAACGGCCAAACACGTGATTTAGGCTAATTTGAGGTGTAAAGAATGAAAGTTTGGTCACTGTCTCGGAATGACTTGAAAACCTACACACCAACTCCATTTTCTATGAGGATTCCAGAATACACAATATTGTTGAGGAATTGATCTGTTTGGGCCCTGAACGGAAAAAAACGGGATTTAGGCTATTCTGAGGTGAAAAGAATGAAAGTTTGGTCACTGTCTCGGAATGGCTTGAAAACGTACACACCAACTCCATTTTCTATGAGGATTCCAGGATACCCTATATTGTTGAGAAATTCATCTGTTTGGGCCCTGAACGGCCAAAAACGCTATTTAGGCAATTCTGAGGTGAAAAGAATGAAAGTTAGCACACTGTCTTGCAATGGCTTTAAAACCTACACACCCACTCCATTTTTAATAGGTATTCCAGAATGCCCAATATTGTCGTGAAATTGATCTGTTTGGGCTCTGAAAGAAAAAAAACGGGATTTAGGCTATTCTGAGGTGAAAAGAATGAAAGTTTGGTCACTGTCACGGAATGCCTTGAAAACCTACACACCAACTCCATTTTCTATGAGGATTCGACGATGCCCAATATTTTTGTGAAATTCATCTGTTTAGGCCCTGAACGGCCAAAAACGCGATTTAGGCTATTCTGAGGTGAAGAGAATGAAAGTTTGGTCACTTTCTCGGAATGGCTTGAAAACCTACATACCAACTCCATTTTTGATGAAGACTCAAGATGCATAATAATGTTGTGAAATTCATCTGTTTGGTACCTGAACGGCCAAACACGCGATTTAGGCTAATTTGAGGTGTAAAGAATGAAAGTTTGGTCACTGTCACGGAATGGCTTGAAAACCTACACACCAACTCTATTTTCTGTGAGGATTCGAGGATGCCCAATATTGTTGTGAAATTCATCTGTTTGGCACCTGAACGGGCAAAAACGGGATTTAGGCTATTCTAAGGTGCAAAGAATGAAAGTTTGGTCACTGGCATGGAATGGCTTGAAAACCTTGACACCAACTCCATTTTCTATAAGGATTCGAGGATGCCCAATATTTTTGTGAAATTCATCTGTTTGGGCCCTGAACGGCCAAAAACGCGATTTAGGCTATTCTGAGGTGAAGAGAATGAAAGTTTGGTCACTTTCTCGGAATGGCTTGAAAACCTACACACCAACTCCATTTTTGATGAAGACTCAAGATGCCCAATAATGTTGTGAAATTCATCTGTTTGGTACCTGAACGGCCAAACACGCGATTTAGGCTAATTTGAGGTGTAAAGAATGAAAGTTTGGTCACTGTCTCGGAATGACTTGAAAACCTACACACCAACTCCATTTTCTATGAGGATTCCAGAATACACAATATTGTTGAGGAATTGATCTGTTTGGGCCCTGAACGGAAAAAAACGGGATTTAGGCTATTCTGAGGTGAAAAGAATGAAAGTTTGGTCACTGTCTCGGAATGGCTTGAAAACGTACACACCAACTCCATTTTCTATGAGGATTCCAGGATACCCTATATTGTTGAGAAATTCATCTGTTTGGGCCCTGAACGGCCAAAAACGCTATTTAGGCAATTCTGAGGTGAAAAGAATGAAAGTTAGCACACTGTCTTGCAATGGCTTTAAAACCTACACACCCACTCCATTTTTAATAGGTATTCCAGAATGCCCAATATTGTCGTGAAATTGATCTGTTTGGGCTCTGAAAGAAAAAAAACGGGATTTAGGCTATTCTGAGGTGAAAAGAATGAAAGTTTGGTCACTGTCACGGAATGCCTTGAAAACCTACACACCAACTCCATTTTCTATGAGGATTCGACGATGCCCAATATTTTTGTGAAATTCATCTGTTTAGGCCCTGAACGGCCAAAAACGCGATTTAGGCTATTCTGAGGTGAAGAGAATGAAAGTTTGGTCACTTTCTCGGAATGGCTTGAAAACCTACATACCAACTCCATTTTTGATGAAGACTCAAGATGCATAATAATGTTGTGAAATTCATCTGTTTGGTACCTGAACGGCCAAACACGCGATTTAGGCTAATTTGAGGTGTAAAGAATGAAAGTTTGGTCACTGTCACGGAATGGCTTGAAAACCTACACACCAACTCTATTTTCTGTGAGGATTCGAGGATGCCCAATATTGTTGTGAAATTCATCTGTTTGGCACCTGAACGGGCAAAAACGGGATTTAGGCTATTCTAAGGTGCAAAGAATGAAAGTTTGGTCACTGGAATGGAATGGCTTAAAAACCTTGACACCAACTCCATTTTCTATGAGGATTCGAGGATGCCCAATATTTTTGTGAAATTCATCTGTTTGGGCCCTGAACGGCCAAAAACGCGATTTAGGCTATTCTGAGGTGAAGAGAATGAAAGTTTGGTCACTTTCTCGGAATGTCTTGAAAACCTACACACCAACTCCATTTTCTATGAGGATTCCAGGATACCCTATATTGTTGAGAAATTCATCTGTTTGGGCCCTGAACGGCCAAAAACGCTATTTAGGCAATTCTGAGGTGAAAAGAATGAAAGTTAGCACACTGTCTTGCAATGGCTTTAAAACCTACACACCCACTCCATTTTTAATAGGTATTCCAGAATGCCCAATATTGTCGTGAAATTGATCTGTTTGGGCTCTGAAAGAAAAAAAACGGGATTTAGGCTATTCTGAGGTGAAAAGAATGAAAGTTTGGTCACTGTCACGGAATGCCTTGAAAACCTACACACCAACTCCATTTTCTATGAGGATTCGAGGATGCCCAATATTTTTGTGAAATTCATCTGTTTAGGCCCTGAACGGCCAAAAACGCGATTTAGGCTATTCTGAGGTGAAGAGAATGAAAGTTTGGTCACTTTCTCGGAATGGCTTGAAAACCTACATACCAACTCCATTTTTGATGAAGACTCAAGATGCATAATAATGTTGTGAAATTCATCTGTTTGGTACCTGAACGGCCAAACACGCGATTTAGGCTAATTTGAGGTGTAAAGAATGAAAGTTTGGTCACTGTCACGGAATGGCTTGAAAACCTACACACCAACTCCATTTTCTATGAGGATTCTAGGATGCCCAATATTGTTGTGAAATTCATCTGTTTGGGCCCTGAACGGCCAAAAACGTGTTTTAGGTTATTCTGAGGTGAAAAGAATGAAAGTAAGGTCACTGTCTCGCAATGGCTTTAAAACCTACACACCCACTCCATTTTTTATGGGTATTCCAGCATGCCCAATATTGTCGTGAAATTGATCTGTTTGGCCTCTGAACAGACAAAAACGGGATTTATGGTATTCTGAGGTGAAAATAATGAAAGTTTGGTCACTGTATCGGAATGGCTTGAAAACCAGCACACCAACTCCATTTACAATAAGGATTCCAGGATGCCCAATATTGTTGTGAAATTCATCTGTGTGGGACCTGAACGGCCAAAACCGCGATTTAGGCTAATTTGAGGTGTAGAGAATGAAAGTTTGGTCACTGTCTCGGAATGGCTTGAAAACGTACACACCAACTCCATTTTCCATGAGGATTCCAGGATACCCTATATTGTTGAGAAATTCATCTGTTTGGGCCCTGAACGGCCAAAAACGCTATTTAGGCTATTCTGAGGTGAATAGAATGAAAGTTTGGTCACTGTCTCGAAATGTCTTGAAAACCAACACACCAATTCCATTTTCTATATGGATTCCAGGATGCCCAATATTGTTGTGAAATTCATCTGTTTGGGCCCTGAACGGCTAAAAACGCGATTTAGGCTATTCTGAGGTGAAAAGAATGAAGGTTAGGTCACTGTCTCGCAATGTCTTGAAAACCAACACACCAATTCCATTTTCTATATGGATTCCGGGATGCCCAATATTGTTGAGAAATTGATCTGTTTGGGCCCTGAATGGCCAAAAACGCGATTTAGGCTATTCTGAGGTGACAAGAATGAAAGTTGGGTCACTGTCTCGGAATGGCTTCAAAGCCTACACACCAACTCCATTTTCTATGAGGATTCCAGGATGCCCAATATTTTTGTGAAATTCATCTGTTTGGGCCCTGAACGGCCAAAAACGGGATTTAGGCTATTCTGAGGTGAAGAGAATGGAAGTTTGGTCACTTTCTCAGAATGGCTTGAAAACCTACACACCAACTCCATTTTTGATGAAGACTCAGGATGCCCAATAATGTTGTGAAATTCATCTGTTTGGTACCTGAACGGCCAAACACGCGATTTAGGCTAATTTGAGGTGTAAAGAATGAAAGTTTGGTCACTGTCTCGGAATGACTTGAAAACCTACACACCAACTCCATTTTCTATGAGGATTCCAGAATGCCCAATATTGTTGAGAAATTGATCTGTTTGGGCCCTGAACGGAGAAAAACGGGATTTAGGCTATTCTGAGGTGAAAAGAATGAAAGTTTGGTCACTGTCTCGGAATGGCTTGAAAACGTACACACCAACTCCATTTTCTATGAGGATTCCAGGATGCCCAATATTTTTGTGAAATTCATCTGTTTGGGCCCTGAACGGCCAAAAACGGGATTTAGGCTATTCTGAGGTGAAGAGAATGAAACTTTGGTCACTTTCTCGGAATGGCTTGAAAACCTACACACCAACTCCATTTTTGATGAAGACTCAGGATGTCCAATAATGTTGTGAAATTCATCTGTTTGGTACCTGAACGGCCAAACACGCGATTTAGGCTAATTTGAGGTGTAAAGAATGAAAGTTTGGTCACTGTCTCGGAATGACTTGAAAACCTACACACCAACTCCATTTTCTATGAGGATTCCAGAATGCCCAATATTGTTGAGAAATTGATCTGTTTGGGCCCTGAACGGAGAAAAACGGGATTTAGGCTATTCTGAGGTGAAAAGAATTAAAGTTTGGTCACTGTCTCGGAATGGCTTGAAAACGTACACACCAACTCCATTTTCTATGAGGATTCCAGGATGCCCAATATTTTTGTGAAATTCATCTGTTTGGGCCCTGAACGGCCAAAAACGGGATTTAGGCTCTTCTGAGGTGAAGAGAATGAAACTTTGGTCACTTTCTCGGAATGGCTTGAAAACCTACACACCAACTCCATTTTTGATGACGACTAAGGATTCCCAATAATGTTGTGAAATTCATCTGTTTGGTACCTAAACGGCCAAACACGCGATTTAGGGTAATTTGAGGTGTAAAGAATGAAAGTTTGCTCACTATCTCGGAATGGCTTTAAAACCTACACACCAACTCCATTTTCGATGAGGATTCTAGGATGCCCAATACTGTTGTGAAATTCATCTGTTTGGGCCCTGAACGGCCAAAAAAGCGTTTTTGGCTATTCTGAGGTGAAAAGAATGAAAGTTAGGTCACTGTCTCGCAATGTCTTTAAAACCTACACACCCACTCCATTTTTTATGGGTATTCCAGAATGCCCAATATTGTCGTCAAATTGATCTGTTTGAGCTCGAAACGGACAAAAATGGGATTTAGGCTATTCTGAGGTGAAAAGAATGAAAGTTTGGTCACTGTATCGGAATGGCTTGAAAACCAACACACCAACTCCATTTTCTATAAGGATTCCAGGATGCCCAATATTGTCGTGAAATTGATCTGTTTGGGCTTTGAACGGACAAAAACGGGATTTATGCTATTCTGGGGTGAAAAGAATGAAAGTTTGGTCACTGTATCGGAATGGCTTGAAAACCAACACACCAACTCCATTTTCAATAAGGATTCCAGGATACCCAATATTGTTGTGAAATTCATCTGTTTGGGACCTGAACGGCCAAAACCGCGATTTAGGCTAATTTGAGGTGTAAAGAATGGAAGTTTGGTCACTGTCTCGGAATGGCTTGAAAATGTACACACCAACTACATTTTCCATGAGGATTCCAGGATACCCTATATTGTTGAGAAATTCATCTGTTTGGGCCCTGAACGGCCAAAAACGCTATTTAGGCTATTCTGATTTGAAAAGAATGAAAGTTTGGTCACTGTCTCGAAATGGCTTGAAAGCCTACACACCAACTCCATTTTCTATGAGGATTCGGGGATGCCCAATATTTTTGTGAAATACATCTGTTTGGGCCCTGAACGGCCAAAAACGGGATTTAGGCTATTCTGAGGTGAAGAGAATGGAAGTTTGGTCACTTTCTCAGAATGGCTTGAAAACCTACACACCAACTCCATTTTTGATGAAGACTCAGGATATCCAATAATGTTGTGAAATTCATCTGTTTGGTACCTGAACGGCCAAACACGCGATTTAGGCTAATTTGAGGTGTAAAGAATGAAAGTTTGGTCACTGTCTCGGAATGACTTGAAAACCTACACACCAACTCCATTTTCTATGAGGATTCCAGAATGCCCAATATTGTTGAGAAATTGATCTGTTTGGGCCCTGAACGGATAAAAACGGGATTTAGGCTATTCTGAGGTGAAAAGAATGAAAGTTTGGTCACTGTCTCGGAATGGCTTGAAAACGTACACACCAACTCCATTTTCTATGAGGATTCCAGGATGCCCAATATTTTTGTGAAATTCATCTGTTTGGGCCCTGAACGGCCAAAAACGGGATTTAGGCTATTCTGAGGTGAAGAGAATGAAACTTTGGTCACTTTCTCGGAATGGCTTGAAAACCTACACACCAACTCCATTTTTGATGAAGACTCAGGATGTCCAATAATGTTGTGAAATTCATCTGTTTGGTACCTGAACGGCCAAACACGCGATTTAGGCTAATTTGAGGTGTAAAGAATGAAAGTTTGGTCACTGTCTCGGAATGACTTGAAAACCTACACACCAACTCCATTTTCTATGAGGATTCCAGAATGCCCAATATTGTTGAGAAATTGATCTGTTTGGGCCCTGAACGGACAAAAACGGGATTTAGGCTATTCTGAGGTGAAAAGAATGAAAGTTTGGTCACTGTCTCGGAATGGCTTGAAAACGTACACACCAACTCCATTTTCTATGAGGATTCCAGGATGCCCAATATTTTTGTGAAATTCATCTGTTTGGGCCCTGAACGGCCAAAAACGGGATTTAGGCTATTCTGAGGTGAAGAGAATGAAACTTTGGTCACTTTCTCGGAATGGCTTGAAAACCTACACACCAACTCCATTTTTGATGACGACTAAGGATTCCCAATAATGTTGTGAAATTCATCTGTTTGGTACCTGAACGGCCAAACACGCGATTTAGGGTAATTTGAGGTGTAAAGAATGAAAGTTTGCTCACTATCTCGGAATGGCTTTAAAACCTACACACCAACTCCATTTTCGATGAGGATTCTAGGATGCCCAATACTGTTGTGAAATTCATCTGTTTGGGCCCTGAACGGCCAAAAAAGCGTTTTAGGCTATTCTGAGGTGAAAAGAATGAAAGTTAGGTCACTGTCTCGCAATGTCTTTAAAACCTACACACACACTCCATTTTTTATGGGTATTCCAGAATGCCCAATATTGTCGTAAAATTGATCTGTTTGAGCTCGAAACGGACAAAAATGGGATTTAGGCTATTCTGAGGTGAAAAGAATGAAAGTTTGGTCACTGTATCGGAATGGCTTGAAAACCAACACACCAACTCCATTTTCTATAAGGATTCCAGGATGCCCAATATTGTCGTGAAATTGATCTGTTTGGGCTTTGAACGGACAAAAACGGGATTTATGCTATTCTGGGGTGAAAAGAATGAAAGTTTGGTCACTGTATCGGAATGGCTTGAAAACCAACTCACCAACTCCATTTTCAATAAGGATTCCAGGATACCCAATATTGTTGTGAAATTCATCTGTTTGGGACCTGAACGGCCAAAACCGCGATTTAGGCTAATTTGAGGTGTAAAGAATGAAAGTTTGGTCACTGTCTCGGAGTGGCTTGAAAACGTACACACCAACTACATTTTCCATGAGGATTCCAGGATACCCTATATTGTTGAGAAATTCATCTGTTTGGGCCCTGAACGGCCAAAAACGCTATTTAGGCTATTCTGATTTGAAAAGAATGAAAGTTTGGTCACTGTCTCGAAATGGCTTGAAAGCCTACACACCAACTCCATTTTCTATGAGGATTCGGGGATGCCCAATATTTTTGTGAAATACATCTGTTTGGGCCCTGAACGGCCAAAAACGGGATTTAGGCTATTCTGAGGTGAAGAGAATGGAAGTTTGGTCACTTTCTCAGAATGGCTTGAAAACCTACACACCAACTCCATTTTTGATGAAGACTCAGGATATCCAATAATGTTGTGAAATTCATCTGTTTGGTACCTGAACGGCCAAACACGCGATTTAGGGTAATTTGAGGTGTAAAGAATGAAAGTTTGGTCACTGTCTCGGAATGACTTGAAAACCTACACACCAACTCCATTTTCTATGAGGATTCCAGAATGCCCAATATTGTTGAGAAATTGATCTGTTTGGGCCCTGAACGGACAAAAACGGGATTTAGGCTATTCTGAGGTGAAAAGAATGAAAGTTTGGTCACTGTCTCGGAATGGCTTGAAAACGTACACACCAACTCCATTTTCTATGAGGATTCCAGGATGCCCAATATTTTTGTGAAATTCATCTGTTTGGGCCCTGAACGGCCAAAAACGGGATTTAGGCTATTCTGAGGTGAAGAGAATGAAACTTTGGTCACTTTCTCGGAATGGCTTGAAAACGTACACACCAACTCCATTTTTGATGAAGACTAAGGATTCCCAATAATGTTGTGAAATTCATCTGTTTGGTACCTGAACGGCCAAACACGCGATTTAGGGTAATTTGAGGTGTAAAGAATGAAAGTTTGCTCACTGTCTCGGAATGGCTTTAAAACCTACACACCAACTCCATTTTCGATGAGGATTCTAGGATGCCCAATACTGTTGTGAAATTCATCTGTTTGGGCCCTGAACGGCCAAAAAAGCGTTTTAGGCTATTCTGAGGTGAAAAGAATGAAAGTTAGGTCACTGTCTCGCAATGGCTTTAAAACCGTCACACCCACTCCATTTTTTATGGGTATTCCAGAATGCCCAATATTGTCGTAAAATTGATCTGTTTGAGCTCGGAACGGACAAAAACAGGATTTAGGCTATTCTGAGGTGAAAAGAATGAAAGTTTGGTCACTGTATCGGAATGGCTTGAAAACCAACACACCAACTCCATTTTCAATAAGGATTCCAGGATACCCAATATTGTTGTGAAATTCATCTGTTTGGGACCTGAACGGCCAAAACCGTGATTTAGGCTAATTTGAGGTGTAAAGAATGAAAGTTTGGTCACTGTCTCGGAATGGCTTGAAAACGTACACACCAACTACATTTTCCATGAGGATTCCAGGATACCCTATATTGTTGAGAAATTCATCTGTTTGGGCCCTGAACGGCCAAAAACGCTATTTAGGCTATTCTGATTTGAAAAGAATGAAAGTTTGGTCACTGTCTCGGAATGGCTTGAAAGCCTACACACCAACTCCATTTTCTATGAGGATTCGGGGATGCCCAATATTTTTGTGAAATACATCTGTTTGGGCCCTGAACGGCCAAAAACGGGATTTAGGCTATTCTGAGGTGAAGAGAATGGAAGTTTGGTCACTTTCTCAGAATGGCTTGAAAACCTGCACACCAACTCCATTTTTGATGAAG
Organism: Inga oerstediana; assembly: GCA_963210345.1. Lineage (NCBI taxonomy): Eukaryota > Viridiplantae > Streptophyta > Magnoliopsida > Fabales > Fabaceae > Inga > Inga oerstediana. The sequence continues at coordinate 40,416,294 of OY723410.1, read as the reverse complement.
ACTCAGGATGCCCAATAATGTTGTGAAATTCATCTGTTTGGTACCTGAACGGCCAAAAACGCTATTTAGGCTTTTCTGAGGTGAACAGAATGAAAGTTTGGTCACTGTCTCGAAATGTCTTGAAAACCTACACACCAATTCCATTTTCTATATGGATTCCAGGATGCCCAATATTGTTGAGAAATTGATCTGTTTGGGCCCTGAATGGCCAAAAACACGATTTAGGCTATTCTGAGGTGACAAGAATGAAAGTTTGGTCACTGTCTCGGAATGGCTTCAAAGCCTACACACCAACTCCATTTTCTATGAGGATTCCAGGATGCCCAATATTTTTGTGAAATTCATCTGTTTGGGCCCTGAACGGCCAAAAACGGGATTTAGGCTATTCTGAGGTGAACAGAATGGAAGTTTGGTCACTTTCTCAGAATGGCTTGAAAACCTACACACCAACTCCATTTTTGATGAAGACTCAGGATGCCCAATAATGTTGTGAAATTCATCTGTTTGGGACCTGAACGGCCAAAACTGCTATTTAGGCTAATTTGAGGTGTAAAGAATGAAAGTTTGGTCACTGTCTCGGAATGGCTTGAAAACGTACACACCAACTACATTTTTCATGAGGATTCCAGGATCCCCTATATTGTTGAGAAATTCATCTGTTTGGGCCTTGAACGGCCAAAAACGCTATTTAGGCTATTCTGAGGTGAAGAGAATGAAAGTTTGGTCGCTTTCCTGGAATGGCTTGAAAACCAACACACCAACTCCATTTTTTATGAAGACTCAGGATGCCCAATAATGTTGTGAAATTCATCTGTTTGGTACTTGAACGGCCAAACACGCGATTTAGGCTAATTTGATGTGTAAAGAATGAAAGTTTGGTCACTGTCTCAGAATGGCTTGAAAACCTACACACCAACTCCATTTTCTATGAGGATTCTAGGATGCCCAATAGTGTGAAATTCATCTGTTTGGGCCCTGAACGGCCAAAAACGCGTTTTAGGCTATTCTGAGGTGAAAAGAATGAAAGTTAGGTCCCTGTCTCGCAATGGCTTCAAAACCTACACACCCACTCCATTTTTTATGGGTATTCCAGAATGCCCAATATTGTCGTGAAATTGATCTGTTTGGGCTCTGAACGGACAAAAACGGGATTTATGGTATTCTGACGTGAAAATAATGAAAGTTTGGTCACTGTATCGGAATGGCTTGAAAACCAGCACACCAACTCCATATACAATAAGGATTCCAGGATGCCCAATATTGTTATGAAATTCATCTGTTTGGGACCTGAACGGCCAAAACCGCGATTTAGGCTAATTTGTGGTGTAAAGAATGAAAGTTTGGTCACTGTCTCGGAATGGCTTGAAAACGTACACACCAACTCCATTTTCCATGAGGATTCCAGGATACCCTATATTGTTGAGAAATTCATCTGTTTGGGCCCTGAACGGCCAAAAACGCTATTTAGGCTATTCTGAGGTGAAAAGAATGAAAGTTTGGTCACTGTCTCGGAATGGCTTGAAAACAAACACACCAATTCCATTTTCTATATGGATTCCAGGATGCCCAATATTGTTGTGAAATTCATCTGTTTGGGCCCTGAACCGCTAAAAACGCGATTTAGGCTATTCTGAGGTGAAAAGAATGAAAGTTAGGTCACTGTCTCGCAATGGCTTTAAAACCCACACACGAACTCCATTTTTGATGCGGATTCCAAAATGCCCAATATTGTTGAGAAATTGATCTGTTTGGGCCCTGAACGGCAAAAAACGCGATTTAGGCTATTCTGAGGTGAAAAGAATGAAAGTTTGATCACTGTCTCGGAATGGCTTGAAACCGTACACACCAACTCCATTTTCTATGAGGATTCGGGGATGCCCAATATTTTTGTGAAATTCATCTGTTTGGGCCCTGAACGGCAAAAACGCGATTTAGGCTATTCTGAGGTGAAGAGAATCAAAGTTTGGTCACTTTCTCGGAATGGCTTGAAAACCTACACACCAACTCCATTTTCTATGAGGATTCCAGAATGCCCAATATTGTTGTGAAATTCATCTGTTTTGGCCCTGAACGGCCAAAAACGCGATTTAGTCTATTCTGAGGTGAACAGAATGAAAGTTTGGTCACTGTCTCGGAATGGCTTGAAAGCCTACACACCAACTCCATTTTCTATGAGGATTCCAGAATGCCCAATATTGTTGAGAAATTGATCTGTTTGGGCCCTGAACGGACAAAAACGGGATTTAGGCTATTCTGAGGTGAAAAGAATGAAAGTTTGGTCACTGTCTCGAAATGGCTTGAAAACGTACACACCAACTCCATTTTCTATGAGGATTCCAGGATGCCCAATATTTTTGTGAAATTCATCTGTTTGGGCCCTGAACGGCCAAAAACGGGATTTAGGCTATTCTGAGGTGAAGAGAATGAAAGTTTGGTCACTGTCTCGGAATGGCTTGAAAACCTACACACCAACTCCATTTTCAATGAGGATTCTAGGATGCCCAATATTGTTGTGAAATTCATCTGTTTGGGCCCTGAACATCCAAAAATATGATTTAGGCTATACTGAGGTGAAGAGAATGAAATTTTGGTCACTTTCTCGTAATGGCTTGAAAACCTACACACCAACTCCATTTTTGATGAGGACTCAGGATTCCCAATAATGTTGTGAAATTCATCTGTTTGGTACTTGAACGGCCAAACACGCGATTTAGGCTAATTTGATGTGTAAAGAATGAAAGTTTGGTCACTGTCTCGGAATGGCTTAAAAACCTACACACCAACTCCATTTTCTATGAGGATTCCAGCATGCCCAATAATGTTGTGAAATTCATCTGTTTGGTACCTGAACGGCCAAACACGCGATTTAGGCTAATATGAGGTGTAAAGAATGAAAGTTTTTTCACTGTCTCGGAATAGCTTGAAAACCTACACACCAACTCCATTTTCTATGAGGATTCAAGGATGCCCAATATTTTTGTGAAATTCATCTGTTTGGGCCCTGAACGGCCAAAAACGCGATTTAGTCTATTCTGAGGTGAAAAGAATGAAAGTTTGGTTACTGTCTCGGAATGGCTTGAAAGCCTACACACCAACTCCATTTTCTATGAGGGTTCCAGAATGAACAATATTGTTGAGAAATTGATCTGTTTGGGCCCTGAACGGACAAAAACGGGATTTAGGCTATTCTGAGGTGAAAAGAATGAAAGTTTGGTCGCTGTCTCGGAATGGCTTGAAAACGTACACACCAACTCCATTTTCTATGAGGATTCCAGGATGCCCAATATTTTTGTGAAATTCATCTGTTTGGGCCCTGAATGGCCAAAAACGGGATTTAGGCTATTCTGAGGTGAAGAGAATGAAAGTTTGGTCACTGTCTCGGAATGGCTTGAAAACCTACACACCAACTCCATTTTCAATGAGGATTCGAGGATGCCCAATATTGTTGTGAAATTCATCTGTTTGGGCCCTGAACATCCAAAAATGGGATTTAGGCTATACTGAGGTGAAGAGAATGAAATTTTGGTCACTTTCTCGTAATGGCTTGAAAACTTACACACCAACTCCATTTTTGATGAGGACTCAGGATGCCCAATAATGTTGTGAAATTCATCTGTTTGGTACTTGAACGGCCAAACACGCGATTTAGGCTAATTTGATGTGTACAGAATGAAAGTTTGGTCACTGTCTCGGAATGGCTTAAAAACCTACACACCAACTCCATTTTCTATGAGGATTCGAGGATGCCTAATATTTTTGTGAAATTCATTTGTTTGGGCCATCAACGGCCAAAAACGCGATTTAGGCTATTCTGAGCTGAAGAGAATGAAAGTTTGGTCACTTTCTCGGAATGGCATGAAAACCGACACACCAACTCCATTTTCTATGAGGATTCCAGGATACCCTATATTGTTGAGAAATTCATCTGTTTGGGCCCTGAACGGCCAAAAACGCTATTTAGGCTATTCTGAAGTTAAAAGAATGAAAGTTTGGTCACTGTCTCGGAATGGCTTGAAAACCAACACACCAATTCCATTTTCTATATGGATTCCAGGATGCCCAATATTGTTGTGAAATTCATCTGTTTGGGCCCTTAACGGCTAAAAACGCGATTTAGGCTATTCTGAGGTGAAAAGAATGAAAGTTAGGTCACTCTCTCGCAATGGCTTTAAAACCCACACACCCACTCCATTTTTTATGGGGATTCCAGAATGCCCAATATTGTTGTGAAATTCATCTGTTTGGGTCCTGAACGGCTAAAAACGCGATTTAGGCTATTCTGAGGTGAACAGAATGAAAGTTTGGTCACTGTCTCGGAATGGCTTGGAAATGTACACACCAACTCCATTTTCTATGAGGGTTCCAGGATACCATATATTGTTGAGAAATTCATCTGTTTGGGCCCTGAACGGCCAAAAACGCTATTTAGGCTATTCTGAAGTGAAAAGAATGAAAGTTTGGTCACTGTCTCGGAATGGCTTGAAACCCAACACACCAATTCCATTTTGTATATGGATTCCAGGATGCCCAATATTGTTGTGAAATTCATCTGTTTGGGCCCTGAACGGCTAAAAACGCGATTTAGGCTATTCTGAGGTGAAAAGAATGAAAGTTAGGTCACTGTCTCGCAATGGCTTTAAAACCCACACACCAACTCCATTTTTTATGGGGATTCCAGAATGCCTAATATTGTTGTGAAATTCAACTGTTTGGGCCCTGAACGGCGAAAAACGCGATTTAGGCTATTCTGAGGTGAAAAGAATGAAAGTTTGGTCACTGTATCGGAATGCCTTGAAAACCAACACACCAACTCCATTTTCTATAAGGATTCCAGGATGCCCATTATTGTTGTGAAATTCATCTGTTTGGGACCTGAACGGCCAAAAACGGGATTTAGGCTATTCTGATGTGAAAAGAATGAAAGTTTGGTCACGGTCTCGGAATGCCTTGAAAACCAACACACCAACTCCATATTCTATGAGGATTCCAGGATGCCCAATATTGTTGTGAAATTCATCTGTTTGGGCCCTGAATGGCTAAAAACATGATTTAGGCTATTATAAGGCGAAAAGAATGAAAGTTAGGTCACTGTCTCGCAATGGCTTTAAAACCCACACACCAACTCCATTTTTGATGGGGATTCCAGAATGCCCAATATTGTTGTGAAATTTATCTCTTTGGGCCCTGAACGGACAAAAATGTGATCTAGGCGATTCTGAGGTGAAATGAATGAAAGTTTGGTCACTGTCTCGGAATGGCTTGAAAACCAGCACACCTACTCCATTTTCTTTGAAGAATCCAGGATGCCCATTTTTGTTGTGAAATTCATCTGTTTGGGACCTGAAAGGCCAAAAACGGGATTTAGGCTATTCTGATGTGAAAAGAATGAAAGATTGGTCACAGTCTCGGAATGCCTTGAAAACCAACACAGCAACTCCATTTTCTATAAGGTTTCCAGGATGCCCAATATTGTTGTGAAATTCATCTGTTTGGGCCCTGAACGACGAAAAACGCGTTTTAGGCCATTCTGAGGTGAAAAGAATGAAAGTTTGGTCACTGTATCGGAATGGCTTGAAAACCAACACACCAACTCCATTTTCTATAAGGATTCCAGGATGCCCATTATTCTTGTGAAATTAATCTGTTTGGGCCCTGAACAGACAAAAACGGGATTTCGGCTATTCTGAGGTGAAAAGAATGAAAGTTTGGTCACTGTATAGGAATGGCTTGAAAGCCAACACACCAACTCCATTTTCTATGGGAATTCCAGAATGCCCAATATTGTTGTGAAATTCATCTGTTTGTGCCCTGAACGGCCAAAAACGCGATTTAGGCTAATTTGAGGTGTAAAGAATGAAAGTTTGGTCACTGTCTCGGAATGGCTTGAAAACCAACACACCAACTCCATTTTCTTTGAAGAATCCAGGATGCCCAATATTGTTGTGAAATTCATCTGTTTGGGCCCTGAACGGCCAAAAACGCGATTTAGACTATTCTGATGTGAAAAGAATGAAAGTTTGGTCACTGTCTCGGAATGGCTTGAAAACCAACACACCAACTCCATTTTCTATCAGGATTCCAGGATGCCCAATATTGTTGTGAAATTCATCTGTTTGGTCCCTGAAGGGCTAAAAACGCGATTTAGGCTATTATGAGGTGAAAAGAATGAAAGTTTGGTCACTGTATCGGAATGGCTTGAAAACGAACACACCAACTCCATTTTCTATAAGGATTCCAGGATGCCCATTATTCTTGTGAAATTAATCTGTTTGGGCCCTGAACAGACAAAAACGGGATTTCGGCTATTCTGAGGTGAAAAGAATGAAAGTTTGGTCACTGTATAGGAATGGCTTGAAAGCCAACACACCAACTCCATTTTCTATGGGAATTCCAGAATGCCCAATATTGTTGTGAAATTCATCTGTTTGTGCCCTGAACGGCCAAAAACGCGATTTAGGCTAATTTGAGGTGTAAAGAATGAAAGTTTGGTCACTGTCTCGGAATGGCTTGAAAACCAACACACCAACTCCATTTTCTTTGAAGAATCCAGGATGCCCAATATTGTTGTGAAATTCATCTGTTTGGGCCCTGAACGGCCAAAAACGAGATTTAGGCTATTCTGATGTGAAAAGAATGAAACTTTGGTCACAGTCTCGGAATGCCTTGAAAACCAACACAGCAACTCCATTTTCTATAAGGATTCCAGGATGCCCAATATTGTTGTGAAATTCATCTGTTTGGGCCCTGAATGGCCAAAAACGCGATTTAGGCTATTATGAGTTGAAAAGAATGAAAGTTAGGTCACTGTCTCACAATGGCTTTAAAACCCACACACCAACTCCATTTTTTATGGGGATTCCAGAATGCCCAATATTGTTGTGAAATTTATCTGTTTGGGACCTGAACGGACATAAACGTGATTTAGGCTATTCAGATGTGAAAAGAATGAAAGTTTGGTCACTGTATCGGAATGCCTTGAAAATCAACACACCAACTCCATTATCTATAAGGATTCCAGGATGCCCATTATAGTTGTGAAATTCATCTGTTTCGGACCTGAACGGCCAAAAACGGGATTTAGGCTATTCTGATCTGAAAAGAATGAACGTTTGGTCACTGTCTCGGAATGCCTTGAAAACCAACACACAAAATCCATTTTCTATGAGGATTCCAGGATGCCCAATATTGTTGTGAAATTCATCTGTTTGGGCCCTGAATGGCGAAAAACGCGATTTAGGCTATTATGAGGTGAAAAGAATGAAAGTTAGGTCACTGTCTCGCAATGGCTTTAAAACCCACACACCAACTCCATTTTTGATGGGGATTCCAGGATGCCCAATATTGTTGTGAAATTCATCTGTTTGGGCCCTGAATGGCTAAAAACGCGATTTAGGCTATTATGATGTGAAAAGAATGAAAGTTATGTCACTGTCTCGCAATGGCTTTAAAACCCACACACCAACTCCATTTTTTATGGGGATTCCAGAATGCCCAATATTGTTGCGAAATTTATCTGTTTGGGCCCTGAACGGACAAACACGTGATTTAGGCTATTCTGAGGTGAAAAGAATGAAAGTTTGGTCACTGTCTCGGAATGGCTTGAAAACCAACACACCAACTCCATTTTCTATAAGGATTCCAGGATGCCAATATTGCTGTGAAATTCATCTGTTTGGGCCCTGAACGGCGAAAAACGCGATTTAGGCTATTCTGAGGTGAAAAGCATGAAAGTTTGGTCACTGTATCGGAATGTCTTGAAAACCAACACACCAACTCCATTTTCTATAAGGATTCCAGGATGCCCATTATTGTTGTGAAATTCATCTGTTTGGGACCTGAACGGCCAAAAACGGGATTTAGACTATTCTGATGTGAAAAGAATGAAAGTTTGGTCACTGTCTCAGAATGGCTTGAAAACCAACACACCTACTCCATTTTCTTTGAAGAATCCAGGATGCCCATTATTGTTGTGAAATTCATCTGTTTGGGACCTGAACAGCCAAAAACGGGATTTAGGCTATTCTGATGTGAAAAGAATGAAAGTTTGGTCACTGTCTCGGAATGGCTTGAAAACCAACACACCTACTCCCTTTTCTTTGAAGAATCCAGGATGCCCATTATTGTTGTGAAATTCATCTTTTTGGGACCTGAACGGCAAAAAACGGGACTTAGGCTATTCTGATGTGAAAAGAATGAAAGTTTGGTCACTGTCTCGGAATGCCTTGAAAACCAACACACCAACTCCATTTTCTATAAGGATTCCAGGATGCCCAATATTGTTGTGAAATTCATCTGTTTGGGCCCTGAATGCCGAAAAACGCGATTTAGGCTATTCTGAGGTGAAAAGAATCAAAGTTTGGTCACTGTATCGGAATGGCTTGAAAACCAACACACCAACTCCATTTTCTATAAGGATTCCAGGATGCCCATTATTATTGTGAAATTAATCTGTTTGGGCCCTGAACAGACAAAAACGGGATTTCGGCTATTCTGAGGTGAAAAGAATGAAAGTTTGGTCACTGTATAGGAATGGCTTGAAAGCCAACACACCAACTCCATTTTCTATAAGGATTCCAGGATGCCTAATATTGTTGTGAAATTCATCTGTTTGGGCCCTGAATGGCTAAAAACGCGATTTAGGCTATTATGAGGTGAAAAGAATGAAAGTTAGGTCACTGTCTCGCAACGGCTTTAAAACCCACACACCAACTCCATTTTTTATGGGGATTCCAGAATGCCCAATATTGTTGTGAAATTTATCTGTTTGGGCCCTGAAGGGCTAAAAACGCGATTTAGGCTATTATGAGGTGAAAAGAATGAAACTTTGGTCACTGTATCGGAATGGCTTGAAAACCAACACACCAACTCCATTTTCTATAAGGATTCCAGGATGCCCAATATTGTTGTGAAATTCATCTGTTTGGTCCCTGAAGGGCTAAAAACGGGATTTAGGCTATTCTGAGGTGAAAAGAATGAAAGTTTGGTCACTGTCTCGGAATGGCTTGAAAACCAACACACCAACTCCATTTTCTATAAGGATTCCATGATGCCCAATATTGTTGTGAAATTCATCTGTTTGGGCCCTGAACGACGAAAAACGCGTTTTAGGCTATTCTGAGGAGAAAAGAATGAAAGTTTGGTCACTGTATCGGAATGGCTTGAAAACCAACACACCAACTCCATTTTCTATAAGGATTCCAGGATGCCCATTATTATTGTGAAATTAATCTGTTTGGGCCCTGAACGGACAAACACTGGATTTCGGCTATTTTGAGGTGAAAAGAATGAAAGTTTGGTCACTGTATAGGAATGGCTTGAAAACCAACACACCAACTCCATTTTCTATAAGGATTCCAGGATGCCCAATATTGTTGTGAAATTCATCTGTTTGGGCCCTGAACGGCGAAAAACGCGATTTAGGCTATTCTGAGGTGAAAAGAATGAAAGTTTGGTCACTGTCTCGGAATGGCTTGAAAACCAACACACCAATTCCATTTTCTTTGAAGAATCCAGCATGCCCAATATTGTTGTGAAATTCATCTGTTTGGGCCCTGAACGGGAAAAAACGCGATTTAGGCTATTCTGATGTGAAAAGAATGAAAGTTTGGTCACTGTCTCGGAATGGCTTGAAAACCAACACACCTACTCCATTTTCTATAAGGATTCCAGGATGCCCAATATTGTTGTGAAATTCATCTGTTTGGGCCCTGAACGGCGAAAAACGCGATTTAGGCTATTCTGAGGTGAAAAGAATGAAAGTTTGGTCACTGTATCGGAATGGCTTGAAAACCAACACAGCAACTCCATTTTCTATAAGGATTCCAGGATGCCCAATATTGTTGTAAAATTCATCTGTTTGGGCCCTGAACGGCGAAAAATGCGATTTAGGCTATTTTGAGGTGAAAAGAATGAAAGTTTGGTCACTGTATCGTAATGGCTTGAAAACCAACACACCAACTCCATTTTCTATAAGGATTCCAGGATGCCCATTATTGTTGTGAAATTCATCTGTTTGGGCCCTGAACGGACAAAAACGGGATTTAGGCTATTCTGAGGTGAAAAGAATGAAAGTTTGGTCACTGTCTAGGAATGGCTTGAAAACCAACACACCAACTCCATTTTCTATAAGGATTCCAGGATGCCCAATATTGTTGTGAAATTCATCTGTTTGGGCCCTGAACGGCGAAAAACGCGATTTAGGCTATTCTGAGGTGAAAAGAATGAAAGTTTGGTCACTGTATCGGAATGGCTTGAAAACCAACACACCTACTCCATTTTCTATAAGGATTCCAGGATGCCCAATGTTGTTGTGAAATTCATCTGTTTGGGCCCTGAACGGCGAAAAACGCGATTTAGGCTATTCTGATGTGAAAAGAATGAAAGTTTGGTCACTGTATCGGAATGGCTTGAAAACCAACACACCAACTCCATTTTCTATAAGGATTCCAGGATGCCCATTATTGTTGTGAAATTCATCTGTTTGGGACCTGAACGGCCAAAAATGGGATTTAGGCTATTCTGATGTGAAAACAATGAAAGTTTGGTCACTGTCTCGGAATGGCTTGAAAACCAACACACCAACTCCATTTTCTTTGAAGAATCCAGGATGCCCAATATTGTTGTGAAATTCATCTGTTTGGGCCCTGAATGGCCAAAAACGCGATTTAGGCTATTCTGATGAGAAAAGAATGAAAGTTTGGTCACTGTCTCGGAATGGCTTGAAAACCAACACACCAACTCCATTTTCTATCAGGATTCCAAGATGCCCAATATTGTTGTGAAATTCCTCTGTTTGGGCCCTGAACGGCGAAAAACGCGATTTAGGCTATTCTGAGGTGAAAAGAATGAAAGTTTGGTCACTGTATCGGAAAGGCTTGAAAACCAACACACCAACTCCATTTTCTATAAGGATTCCAGGATGCCCATTATTGTTGGGAAATTCATCTGTTTGGGACCTGAACGGCCAAAAATGGGATTTAGGCTATTCTGATGTGAAAACAATGAAAGTTGGGTCACTGTCTCGGAATGGCTTGAAAACCAACACACCAACTCCATTTTCTATAAGGATTCCAGGATGCCCAATATTGTTGTGAAATTCATCTCTTTGGGACCTGAACGGCCAAAAATGGGATTTAGGCTCTTCTGATGTGAAAACAATGAAAGTTTGGTCACTGTCTCGGAATGGCTTGAAAACCAACACACCTACTCCATTTTCTATAAGGATTCCAGGATGCCCAATATTGTTGTGAAATTCATCTGTTTGGGCCCTGAACGGCGAAAAACGCGATTTAGGCTATTCTGATGTGAAAAGAATGAAAGTTTGGTCACTGTATCGGAATGGCTTGAAAACCAACACACCAACTCCATTTTCTATAAGGATTCCAGGATGCCCATTATTGTTGTGAAATTCATCTGTTTGGGACCTGAACGGCCAAAAATGGGATTTAGGCTATTCTGATGTGAAAACAATGAAAGTTTGGTCACTGTCTCGAAATGGCTTGAAAACCAACACACCAACTCCATTTTCTTTGAAGAATCAAGGATGCCTAATATTGTTGTGAAATTCATCTGTTTGGGCCCTGAACGGCCAAAAACGCGATTTAGGCTATTTTGATGTGAAAAGATTGAAAGTTTGGTCACTGTCTCGGAATGGCTTGAAAACCAACACACCAACTCCATTTTCTATCAGGATTCCAGGATGCCCAATATTGTTGTGAAATTCATCTGTTTGGGCCCTGAAGGACGAAAAACGCGATTTAGGCTATTATAAGGTGAAAAGAATGAAAGTTTGGTCACTGTATCGGAATGGCTCGAAAACCAACACACCAACTCCATTTTCTAGAAGGATTCCAGGATGCCCATTATTGTTGTGAAATTCATCTGTTTGGGACCTGAACGGCCAAAAACGGGATTTAGGCTATTCTGATGTGAAAAGAATGAAAGTTTGGTCACAGTCTCGGAATGCCTTGAAAACCAACTCACCAACTCCATTTTCTATAAGGATTCCAGGATGCCCAATATTGTTGTGAAATTCACTGTTTGGGCCCTGAATGGCTGAAAACGCGATTTAGGCTATTATGAAGTGAAAAGAATGAAAGTTAGGTCACTGTCTCGCAACAGCTTTAAAACCCACACACCAACTCCATTTTTGATGGGGATTCCAGAATGCCCAATATTGTTGTGAAATTTATCTGTTTGGGCCCTGAACGGACAAAAACGGGATTTAGGCTATTCTGAGGTGAAAACAATGAAAGTTTGGTCACTGTCTAGGAATGGCTTGAAAACCAACACACCAACTCCATTTTCTATAAGGATTCCAGGATGCCCATTATTATTGTGAAATTAATCTGTTTGGGCCCTGAACGGACAAACACTGGATTTCGGCTATTCTGAGGTGAAAAGAATGAAAGTTTGGTCACTGTATAGGAATGGCTTGAAAACCAACACACCAACTCCATTTTCTATAAGGATTCCAGGATGCCCAATATTGTTGTGAAATTCATCTGTTTGGGCCCTGAACGGCGAAAAACGCGATTTAGGCTATTCTGAGGTGAAAAGAATGAAAGTTTGGTCACTGTCTCGGAATGGCTTGAAAACCAACACACCAATTCCATTTTCTTTGAAGAATCCAGGATGCCCAATATTGTTGTGAAATTCATCTGTTTGGGCCCTGAACGGGAAAAAACGCGATTTAGGCTATTCTGATGTGAAAAGAATGAAAGTTTGGTCACTGTCTCGGAATGGCTTGAAAACCAACACACCTACTCCATTTTCTATAAGGATTCCAGGATGCCCAATATTGTTGTGAAATTCATCTATTTGGGCCCTGAACGGCGAAAAACGCGATTTAGGCTATTCTGAGGTGAAAAGAATGAAAGTTTGGTCACTGTATCGGAATGGCTTGAAAACCAACACAGCAACTCCATTTTCTATAAGGATTCCAGGATGCCCAATATTGTTGTAAAATTCATCTGTTTGGGCCCTGAACGGCGAAAAATGCGATTTAGGCTATTTTGAGGTGAAAAGAATGAAAGTTTGGTCACTGTATCGTAATGGCTTGAAAACCAACACACCAACTCCATTTTCTATAAGGATTCCAGGATGCCCATTATTGTTGTGAAATTCATCTGTTTGGGCCTTGAACGGACAAAAACGGGATTTAGGCTATTCTGAGGTGAAAAGAATGAAAGTTTGGTCACTGTCTAGGAATGGCTTGAAAACCAACACACCAACTCCATTTTCTATAAGGATTCCAGGATGCCCAATATTGTTGTGAAATTCATCTGTTTGGGCCCTGAACGGCGAAAAACGCGATTTAGGCTATTCTGAGGTGAAAAGAATGAAAGTTTGGTCACTGTATCGGAATGGCTTGAAAACCAACACACCTACTCCATTTTCTATAAGGATTCCAGGATGCCCAATATTGTTGTGAAATTCATCTGTTTGGGCCCTGAACGGCGAAAAACGCGATTTAGGCTATTCTGATGTGAAAAGAATGAAAGTTTGGTCACTGTATCGGAATGGCTTGAAAACCAACACACCAACTCCATTTTCTATAAGGATTCCAGGATGCCCATTATTGTTGTGAAATTCATCTGTTTGGGACCTGAACGGCCAAAAATGGGATTTAGGCTATTCTGATGTGAAAACAATGAAAGTTTGGTCACTGTCTCGGAATGGCTTGAAAACCAACACACCAACTCCATTTTCTTTGAAGAATCCAGGATGCCCAATATTGTTGTGAAATTCATCTGTTTGGGCCCTGAATGGCCAAAAACGCGATTTAGGCTATTCTGATGAGAAAAGAATGAAAGTTTGGTCACTGTCTCGGAATGGCTTGAAAACCAACACACCAACTCCATTTTCTATCAGGATTCCAAGATGCCCAATATTGTTGTGAAATTCATCTGTTTGGGCCCTGAACGGCGAAAAACGCGATTTAGGCTATTCTGAGGTGAAAAGAATGAAAGTTTGGTCACTGTATCGGAAAGGCTTGAAAACCAACACACCAACTCCATTTTCTATAAGGATTCCAGGATGCCCATTATTGTTGGGAAATTCATCTGTTTGGGACCTGAACGGCCAAAAATGGGATTTAGGCTATTCTGATGTGAAAACAATGAAAGTTGGGTCACTGTCTCGGAATGGCTTGAAAACCAACACACCAACTCCATTTTCTATAAGGATTCCAGGATGCCCAATATTGTTGTGAAATTCATCTCTTTGGGACCTGAACGGCCAAAAATGGGATTTAGGCTCTTCTGATGTGAAAACAATGAAAGTTTGGTCACTGTCTCGGAATGGCTTGAAAACCAACATACCTACTCCATTTTCTATAAGGATTCCAGGATGCCCAATATTGTTGTGAAATTCATCTGTTTGGGCCCTGAACGGCGAAAAACGCGATTTAGGCTATTCTGATGTGAAAAGAATGAAAGTTTGGTCACTGTATCGGAATGGCTTGAAAACCAACACACCAACTCCATTTTCTATAAGGATTCCAGGATGCCCATTATTGTTGTGAAATTCATCTGTTTGGGACCTGAACGGCCAAAAATGGGATTTAGGCTATTCTGATGTGAAAACAATGAAAGTTTGGTCACTGTCTCGGAATGGCTTGAAAACCAACACACCAACTCCATTTTCTTTGAAGAATCCAGGATGCCCAATATTGTTGTGAAATTCATCTATTTGGGCCCTGAACGGCCAAAAACGCGATTTAGGCTATTCTGATGTGAAAAGAATGAAATTTTGGTCACTGTCTCGGAATGGCTTGAAAACCAACACACCAACTCCATTTTCTATCAGGATTCCAAGATGCCCAATATTGTTGTGAAATTCATCTGTTTGGGCCCTGAATGGCGAAAAACGCGATTTAGGCTATTATGAGGTGAAAAGAATGAAAGTTTGGTCACTGTATCGGAATGGCTTGAAAACCAACACACCAACTCCATTTTCTATAAGGATTCCAGGATGCCCATTATTGTTGTGAAATTCATCTGTTTGGGACCTGAACGGCCAAAAACGGGATTTAGGCTATTCTGATGTGAAAAGAATGAAAGTTTGGTCACAGTCTCGGAATGCCTTGAAAACCAACACACCAACTCCATTTTCTATAAGATTCCAGGATGCCCAATATTGTTGTGAAATTCATTTTTTTGGGCCCTGAATGGCTGAAAACGCGATTTAGGCTATTATGAGGAGAAAAGAATGAAAGTTACGTCACTGCCTCGCAACGGCTTTAAAACGCTCACACCAACTCCATTTTTGATGGGGATTCCAGAATGCCCAATATTGTTGTGAAATTTATCTGTTTGGGCCCTGAACGGAGAAAAACGGGATTTAGGCTATTCTGAGGTGAAAAGAATGAAAGTTTGGTCACTGTCTCGGAATGGCTTGAAAACCAACACACCAACTCCATTTTCTATAAGGATTCCAGGATGCCCAATATTGTTGTGAAATTCATCTGTTTGGGCCCTGAACGGCGAAAAACGCGATTTAGGCTATTCTGATGTGAAAAGAATGAAAGTTTGGTCACTGTATCGGAATGGCTTGAAAACCAACACACCAACTCCATTTTCTATAAGGATTCCAGGATGCCCATTATTGTTGTGAAATTCATCTGTTTGGGACCTGAACGGCCAAAAATGGGATTTAGGCTATTCTGATGTGAAAACAATGAAAGTTTGGTCACTGTCTCGGAATGGCTTGAAAACCAACACACCAACTCCATTTTCTTTGAAGAATCCAGGATGCCCAATATTGTTGTGAAATTCATCTGTTTGGGCCCTGAACGGCCAAAAACGCGATTTAGGCTATTCTGATGTGAAAAGAATGAAAGTTTGGTCACTGTCTCGGAATGGCTTGAAAACCAACACACCAACTCCATTTTCTATCAGGATTCCAAGATGCCCAATATTGTTGTGAAATTCATCTGTTTGGGCCCTGAACGGCGAAAAACGCGATTTAGGCTATTCTGAGGTGAAAAGAATGAAAGTTTGGTCACTGTATCGGAATGGCTTGAAAACCAACACACCAACTCCATTTTCTATAAGGATTCCAGGATGCCCATTATTGTTGTGAATTCATCTGTTTAGGACCTGAACGGCCAAAAACGGGATTTAGGCTATTCTGATGTGAAAAGAATGAAAGTTTGGTCACAGTCTCGGAATGCCTTGAAAACCAACACACCAACTCCATTTTCTATAAGATTCCAGGATGCCCAATATTGTTGTCAAATTCATTTTTTTGGGCCCTGAATGGCTCAAAACGCGATTTAGGCTATTATGAGGTGAAAAGAATGAAAGTTAGGTCACTGTCTCGCAACGGCTTTAAAACCCTCACACCAACTCCATTTTTGATGGGGATTCCAGAATGCCCAATATTGTTGTGAAATTTATCTGTTTGGGCCCTGATCGGACAAAAACGGGATTTAGGCTATTCTGAGGTGAAAAGAATGAAAGTTTGGTCACTGTCTAGGAATGGCTTGAAAACCAACACACCAACTCCATTTTCTATAAGGATTCCAGGATGCCCAATATTGTTGTGAAATTCATTTTTTTGGGCCCTGAATGGCTGAAAACACGATTTAGGCTATTATGAGGTGAAAAGAATGAAAGTTAGGTCACTGTCTCGCAACGGCTTTAAAACGCTCACACCAACTCCATTTTTGATGGGGATTCCAGAATGCCCAATATTGTTGTGAAATTTATCTGTTTGGGCCCTGAACGGACAAAAACGGGATTTAGGCTATTCTGAGGTGAAAAGAATGAAAGTTTGGTCACTGTCTCGGAATGGCTTGAAAACCAACACACCAACTCCATTTTCTATAAGGATTCCAGGATGCCCAATATTGTTGTGAAATTCATCTGTTTGGGACCTGAACGGCCAAAAATGGGATTTAGGCTATTCTGATGTGAAAACAATGAAAGTTTGGTCACTGTCTCGGAATGGCTTGAAAACCAACACACCAACTCCATTTTCTTTGAAGAATCCAGGATGCCCAATATTGTTGTGAAATTCATCTATTTGGGCCCTGAACGGCCAAAAACGCGATTTAGGCTATTCTGATGTGAAAAGAATGAAAGTTTGGTCACTGTCTCGGAATGGCTTGAAAACCAACACACCAACTCGTGTTCTATCAGGATTCCAAGATGCCCAATATTGTTGTGAAATTCATCTGTTTGGGCCCTGAATGGCGAAAAACGCGATTTAGGCTATTATGAGGTGAAAAGAATGAAAGTTTGGTCACTGTATCGGAATGGCTTGAAAACCAACACACCAACTCCATTTTCTATAAGGATTCCAGGATGCCCATTATTGTTGTGAAATTCATCTGTTTGGGACCTGAACGGCCAAAAACGGGATTTAGGCTATTCTGATGTGAAAAGAATGAAAGTTTGGTCACAGTCTCGGAATGCCTTGAAAACCAACACACCAACTCCATTTTCTATAAGATTCCAGGATGCCCAATATTGTTGTGAAATTCATTTTTTTGGGCCCTGAATGGCTGAAAACACGATTTAGGCTATTATGAGGTGAAAAGAATGAAAGTTAGGTCACTGTCTCGCAACGGCTTTAAAACGCTCACACCAACTCCTTTTTTGATGGGGATTCCAGAATGCCCAATATTGTTGTGAAATTTATCTGTTTGGGCCCTGAACGGAGAAAAACGGGATTTAGGCTATTCTGAGGTGAAAAGAATGAAAGTTTGGTCACTGTCTCGGAATGGCTTGAAAACCAACACACCAACTCCATTTTCTATAAGGATTCCAGGATGCCCAATATTGTTGTGAAATTCATCTGTTTGGGCCCTGAACGGCGAAAAACGCGATTTAGGCTATTCTGATGTGAAAAGAATGAAAGTTTGGTCACTGTATCGGAATGGCTTGAAAACCAACACACCAACTCCATTTTCTATAAGGATTCCAGGATGCCCATTATTGTTGTGAAATTCATCTGTTTGGGACCTGAACGGCCAAAAATGGGATTTAGGCTATTCTGATGTGAAAACAATGAAAGTTTGGTCACTGTCTCGGAATGGCTTGAAAACCAACACACCAACTCCATTTTCTTTGAAGAATCCAGGATGCCCAATATTGTTGTGAAATTCATCTGTTTGGGCCCTGAACGGCCAAAAACGCGATTTAGGCTATTCTGATGTGAAAAGAATGAAAGTTTGGTCACTGTCTCGGAATGGCTTGAAAACCAACACACCAACTCCATTTTCTATCAGGATTCCAAGATGCCCAATATTGTTGTGAAATTCATCTGTTTGGGCCCTGAACGGCGAAAAACGCGATTTAGGCTATTCTGAGGTGAAAAGAATGAAAGTTTGGTCACTGTATCGGAATGGCTTGAAAACCAACACACCAACTCCATTTTCTATAAGGATTCCAGGATGCCCATTATTGTTGTGAATTCATCTGTTTAGGACCTGAACGGCCAAAAACGGGATTTAAGCTATTCTGATGTGAAAAGAATGAAAGTTTGGTCACAGTCTCGGAATGCCTTGAAAACCAACACACCAACTCCATTTTCTATAAGATTCCAGGATGCCCAATATTGTTGTCAAATTCATTTTTTTGGGCCCTGAATGGCTCAAAACGCGATTTAGGCTATTATGAGGTGAAAAGAATGAAAGTTAGGTCACTGTCTCGCAACGGCTTTAAAACCCTCACACCAACTCCATTTTTGATGGGGATTCCAGAATGCCCAATATTGTTGTGAAATTTATCTGTTTGGGCCCTGATCGGACAAAAACGGGATTTAGGCTATTCTGAGGTGAAAAGAATGAAAGTTTGGTCACTGTCTAGGAATGGCTTGAAAACCAACACACCAACTCCATTTTCTATAAGGATTCCAGGATGCCCAATATTGTTGTGAAATTCATCTGTTTGGGCCCTGAACGGCGAACAACGCGATTTAGGCTATTCTGAGGTGAAAAGAATGAAAGTTTGGTCACTGTATCGGAATGGCTTGAAAACCAACACACCAACTCCATTTTCTATAAGGATTCCAGGATGCCCATTATTGTTGTGAAATTCATCTGTTTGGGACCTGAACGGCCAAAAATGGGATTTAGGCTATTCTGATGTGAAAACAATGAAAGTTTGGTCACTGTCTCGGAATGGCTTGAAAACCAACACACCAACTCCATTTTCTTTGAAGAATCCAGGATGCCCAATATTGTTGTGAAATTCATCTGTTTGGGCCCTGAACGGCCAAAAACGCGATTTAGGCTATTCTGATGTGAAAAGAATGAAAGTTTGGTCACTGTCTCGGAATGGCTTGAAAACCAACACACCAACTCCATTTTCTATCAGGATTCCAAGATGCCCAATATTGTTGTGAAATTCATCTGTTTGGGCCCTGAACGGCGAAAAACGCGATTTAGGCTATTCTGAGGTGAAAAGAATGAAAGTTTGGTCACTGTATCGGAATGGCTTGAAAACCAACACACCAACTCCATTTTCTATAAGGATTCCAGGATGCCCATTATTGTTGTGAAATTCAACTGTTTGGGACCTGAACGGCCAAAAATGGGATTTAGGCTATTCTGATGTGAAAACAATGAAAGTTTGGTCACTGTCTCGGAATGGCTTGAAAACCAACACACCAACTCCATTTTCTTTGAAGAATCCAGGATGCCCAATATTGTTTTGAAATTCATCTGTTTGGGACCTGAACGGCCAAAAATGGGATTTAGGCTATTCTGATGTGAAAACAATGAAAGTTTGGTCACTGTCTCGGAATGGATTGAAAACCAACACACCAACTCCATTTTCTTTGAAGAATCCAGGATGCCCAATATTGTTGTGAAATTCATCTGTTTGGGCCCTGAACGGCCAAAAACGCGATTTAGGCTATTCTGAGGTGAAAAGAATGAAAGTTTGGTCACTGTATCGGAATGGCTTGAAAACCAACACACCAACTCCATTTTCTATAAGGATTCCAGGATGCCCATTATTGTTGTGAATTCATCTGTTTAGGACCTGAACGGCCAAAAACGGGATTTAGGCTATTCTGATGTGAAAAGAATGAAAGTTTGGTCACAGTCTCGGAATGCCTTGAAAACCAACACACCAACTCCATTTTCTATAAGATTCCAGGATGCCCAATATTGTTGTCAAATTCATTTTTTTGGGCCCTGAATGGCTCAAAACGCGATTTAGGCTATTATGAGGTGAAAAGAATGAAAGTTAGGTCACTGTCTCGCAACGGCTTTAAAACCCTCACACCAACTCCATTTTTGATGGGGATTCCAGAATGCCCAATATTGTTGTGAAATTTATCTGTTTGGGCCCTGAACGGACAAAAACGGGATTTAGGCTATTCTGAGGTGAAAAGAATGAAAGTTTGGTCACTGTCTAGGAATGGCTTGAAAACCAACACACCAACTCCATTTTCTATAAGGATTCCAGGATGCCCAATATTGTTGTGAAATTCATCTGTTTGGGCCCTGAACGGCGAACAACGCGATTTAGGCTATTCTGATGTGAAAAGAATGAAAGTTTGGTCACTGTATCGGAATGGCTTGAAAACCAACACACCAACTCCATTTTCTATAAGGATTCCAGGATGCCCATTATTGTTGTGAAATTCATCTGTTTGGGACCTGAACGGCCTAAAATGGGATTTAGGCTATTCTGATGTGAAAACAATGAAAGTTTGGTCACTGTCTCGGAATGGCTTGAAAACCAACACACCAACTCCATTTTCTTTGAAGAATCCAGGATGCCCAATATTGTTGTGAAATTCATCTGTTTGGGCCCTGAACGGCCAAAAACGCGATTTAGGCTATTCTGATGTGAAAAGAATGAAAGTTTGGTCACTGTCTCGGAATGGCTTGAAAACCAACACACCAACTCCATTTTCTATCAGGATTCCAAGATGCCCAATATTGTTGTGAAATTCATCTGTTTGGGCCCTGAACGGCGAAAAACGCGATTTAGGCTATTCTGAGGTGAAAAGAATGAAAGTTTGGTCACTGTATCGGAATGGCTTGAAAACCAACACACCAACTCCATTTTCTATAAGGATTCCAGGATGCCCATTATTGTTGTGAAATTCAACTGTTTGGGACCTGAACGGCCAAAAATGGGATTTAGGCTATTCTGATGTGAAAACAATGAAAGTTTGGTCACTGTCTCGGAATGGCTTGAAAACCAACACACCAACTCCATTTTCTTTGAAGAATCCAGGATGCCCAATATTGTTTTGAAATTCATCTGTTTGGGACCTGAACGGCCAAAAATGGGATTTAGGCTATTCTGATGTGAAAACAATGAAAGTTTGGTCACTGTCTCGGAATGGATTGAAAACCAACACACCAACTCCATTTTCTTTGAAGAATCCAGGATGCCCAATATTGTTGTGAAATTCATCTGTTTGGGCCCTGAACGGCCAAAAACGCGATTTAGGCTATTCTGAGGTGAAAAGAATGAAAGTTTGGTCACTGTATCGGAATGGCTTGAAAACCAACACACCAACTCCATTTTCTATAAGGATTCCAGGATGCCCATTATTGTTGTGAATTCATCTGTTTAGGACCTGAACGGCCAAAAACGGGATTTAGGCTATTCTGATGTGAAAAGAATGAAAGTTTGGTCACAGTCTCGGAATGCCTTGAAAACCAACACACCAACTCCATTTTCTATAAGATTCCAGGATGCCCAATATTGTTGTCAAATTCATTTTTTTGGGCCCTGAATGGCTCAAAACGCGATTTAGGCTATTATGAGGTGAAAAGAATGAAAGTTAGGTCACTGTCTCGCAACGGGTTTAAAACCCTCACACCAACTCCATTTTTGTTGGGGATTCCAGAATGCCCAATATTGTTGTGAAATTTATCTGTTTGGGCCCTGAACGGACAAAAACGGGATTTAGGCTATTCTGAGGTGAAAAGAATGAAAGTTTGGTCACTGTCTAGGAATGGCTTGAAAACCAACACACCAACTCCATTTTCTATAAGGATTCCAGGATGCCCAATATTGTTGTGAAATTCATCTGTTTGGGCCCTGAACGGCGAACAACGCGATTTAGGCTATTCTGATGTGAAAAGAATGAAAGTTTGGTCACTGTATCGGAATGGCTTGAAAACCAACACACCAACTCCATTTTCTATAAGGATTCCAGGATGCCCATTATTGTTGTGAAATTCATCTGTTTGGGACCTGAACGGCCAAAAATGGGATTTAGGCTATTCTGATGTGAAAACAATGAAAGTTTGGTCACTGTCTCGGAATGGCTTGAAAACCAACACACCAACTCCATTTTCTTTGAAGAATCCAGGATGCCCAATATTGTTGTGAAATTCATCTGTTTGGGCCCTGAACGGCCAAAAACGCGATTTAGGCTATTCTGATGTGAAAAGAATGAAAGTTTGGTCACTGTCTCGGAATGGCTTGAAAACCAACACACCAACTCCATTTTCTATCAGGATTCCAAGATGCCCAATATTGTTGTGAAATTCATCTGTTTGGGCCCTGAACGGCGAAAAACGCGATTTAGGCTATTCTGAGGTGAAAAGAATGAAAGTTTGGTCACTGTATCGGAATGGCTTGAAAACCAACACACCAACTCCATTTTCTATAAGGATTCCAGGATGCCCATTATTGTTGTGAAATTCAACTGTTTGGGACCTGAACGGCCAAAAATGGGATTTAGGCTATTCTGATGTGAAAACAATGAAAGTTTGGTCACAGTCTCGGAATGGCTTGAAAACCAACACACCAACTCCATTTTCTATAAGGATTCCAGGATGCCCAATATTGTTGTGAAATTCATCTGTTTGGGCCCTGAAGGGCTAAAAACGCGATTTAGGCTATTATGAGGTGAAAAGAATGAAAGTTTGGTCACTGTATCGGAATGGCTTGAAAACCAACACACCAACTCCATTTTCTATAAGGATTCCAGGATGCCCATTATTGTTGTGAAATTCATCTGTTTGGGACCTGAACGGCCAAAAATGGGATTTAGGCTATTCTGATGTGAAAACAATGAAAGTTTGGTCACAGTCTCGAAATGGCTTGAAAACCAACACACCAACTCCATTTTCTTTGAAGAATCCAGGATGCCCAATATTGTTGTGAAATTCATCTATTTGGGCCCTGAACGGCCAAAAACGCGATTTAGGCTATTCTGATGTGAAAAGAATGAAAGTTTGGTCACTGTCTCGGAATGGCTTGAAAACCAACACACCAACTCGTGTTCTATCAGGATTCCAAGATGCCCAATATTGTTGTGAAATTCATCTGTTTGGGCCCTGAATGGCGAAAAACGCGATTTAGGCTATTATGAGGTGAAAAGAATGAAAGTTTGGTCACTGTATCGGAATGGCTTGAAAACCAACACACCAACTCCATTTTCTATAAGGATTCCAGGATGCCCATTATTGTTGTGAAATTCATCTGTTTGGGACCTGAACGGCCAAAAACGGGATTTAGGCTATTCTGATGTGAAAAGAATGAAAGTTTGGTCACAGTCTCGGAATGCCTTGAAAACCAACACACCAACTCCATTTTCTATAAGATTCCAGGATGCCCAATATTGTTGTGAAATTCATTTTTTTGGGCCCTGAATGGCTGAAAACACGATTTAGGCTATTATGAGGTGAAAAGAATGAAAGTTAGGTCACTGTCTCGCAACGGCTTTAAAACGCTCACACCAACTCCATTTTTGATGGGGATTCCAGAATGCCCAATATTGTTGTGAAATTTATCTGTTTGGGCCCTGAACGGACAAAAACGGGATTTAGGCTATTCTGAGGTGAAAAGAATGAAAGTTTGGTCACTGTCTCGGAATGGCTTGAAAACCAACACACCAACTCCATTTTCTATAAGGATTCCAGGATGCCCAATATTGTTGTGAAATTCATCTGTTTGGGACCTGAACGGCCAAAAATGGGATTTAGGCTATTCTGATGTGAAAACAATGAAAGTTTGGTCACTGTCTCGAAATGGCTTGAAAACCAACACACCAACTCCATTTTCTTTGAAGAATCCAGGATGCCCAATATTGTTGTGAAATTCATCTATTTGGGCCCTGAACGGCCAAAAACGCGATTTAGGCTATTCTGATGTGAAAAGAATGAAAGTTTGGTCACTGTCTCGGAATGGCTTGAAAACCAACACACCAACTCGTGTTCTATCAGGATTCCAAGATGCCCAATATTGTTGTGAAATTCATCTGTTTGGGCCCTGAATGGCGAAAAACGCGATTTAGGCTATTATGAGGTGAAAAGAATGAAAGTTTGGTCACTGTATCGGAATGGCTTGAAAACCAACACACCAACTCCATTTTCTATAAGGATTCCAGGATGCCCATTATTGTTGTGAAATTCATCTGTTTGGGACCTGAACGGCCAAAAACGGGATTTAGGCTATTCTGATGTGAAAAGAATGAAAGTTTGGTCACAGTCTCGGAATGCCTTGAAAACCAACACACCAACTCCATTTTCTATAAGATTCCAGGATGCCCAATATTGTTGTGAAATTCATTTTTTTGGGCCCTGAATGGCTGAAAACACGATTTAGGCTATTATGAGGTGAAAAGAATGAAAGTTAGGTCACTGTCTCGCAACGGCTTTAAAACGCTCACACCAA
The DNA here is from genome assembly GCA_963210345.1 of Inga oerstediana. NCBI lineage: Eukaryota > Viridiplantae > Streptophyta > Magnoliopsida > Fabales > Fabaceae > Inga > Inga oerstediana. The sequence continues at coordinate 40,391,689 of OY723410.1, read as the reverse complement.
CTCCTTTTTTGATGGGGATTCCAGAATGCCCAATATTGTTGTGAAATTTATCTGTTTGGGCCCTGAACGGACAAAAACGGGATTTAGGCTATTCTGAGGTGAAAAGAATGAAAGTTTGGTCACTGTCTCGGAATGGCTTGAAAACCAACACACCAACTCCATTTTCTATAAGGATTCCAGGATGCCCAATATTGTTGTGAAATTCATCTGTTTGGGCCCTGAACGGCGAAAAACGCGATTTAGGCTATTCTGATGTGAAAAGAATGAAAGTTTGGTCACTGTATCGGAATGGCTTGAAAACCAACACACCAACTCCATTTTCTATAAGGATTCCAGGATGCCCATTATTGTTGTGAAATTCATCTGTTTGGGACCTGAACGGCCAAAAATGGGATTTAGGCTATTCTGATGTGAAAACAATGAAAGTTTGGTCACTGTCTCGGAATGGCTTGAAAACCAACACACCAACTCCATTTTCTTTGAAGAATCCAGGATGCCCAATATTGTTGTGAAATTCATCTGTTTGGGCCCTGAACGGCGAAAAACGCGATTTAGGCTATTCTGATGTGAAAAGAATGAAAGTTTGGTCACTGTATCGGAATGGCTTGAAAACCAACACACCAACTCCATTTTCTTTGAAGAATCCAGGATGCCCAATATTGTTGTGAAATTCATCTGTATGGGCCCTGAACGGCCAAAAACGGGATTTAGGCTATTCTGATGTGAAAAGAATGAAAGTTTGGTCACAGTCTCGGAATGCCTTGAAAACCAACACACCAACTCCATTTTCTATAAGGATTCCAGGATGCCCAATATTGTTGTGAAATTCACTGTTTGGGCCCTGAATGGCTAAAAACGCGATTTAGGCTATTATGAGGTGAAAAGAATGAAAGTTAGGTCACTGTCTCGCAACGGCTTTAAAACCCACACACCAACTCCATTTTTGATGGGGATTCCAGAATGCCCAATATTGTTGTGAAATTGATCTGTTTGGGCCCTGAACGGACAAAAACGGGATTTAGGCTATTCTGAGATGAAAAGAATGAAAGTTTGGTCACTCTCTAGGAATGGCTTGAAAACCAACACACCAACTCCATTTTCTATAAGGATTCCAGGATGCCCAATATTGTTGTGAAATTCATCTGTTTGGGCCCTGAACGGCGAAAAACGCGATTTAGGCTATTCTGATGTGAAAAGAATGAAAGTTTGGTCACTGTATCGGAATGGCTTGAAAACCAACACACCAACTCCATTTTCTTTGAAGAATCCAGGATGCCCAATATTGTTGTGAAATTCATCTGTATGGGCCCTGAACGGCCAAAAACGCGATTTAGGCTATTCTGATGTGAAAAGAATGAAAGTTTGGTCACTGTCTCGGAATGGCTTGAAAACCAACACACCAACTCCATTTTCTATCAGGATTCCAGGATGCTCAATATTGTTGTGAAATTCATCTGTTTGGGCCCTGAACGGCGAAAAACGCGATTTAGGCTATTCTGAGGTGAAAAGAATGAAAGTTTGGTCACTGTCTCGGAATGGCTTGAAAACCAACACACCAACTCCATTTTCTATAAGGATTCCAGGATGCCCAATATTGTTGTGAAATTCATCTGTTTGGGCCCTGAACGGCGAAAAACGCGATTTAGGCTATTCTGATGTGAAAAGAATGAAAGTTTGGTCACTGTATCGGAATGGCTTGAAAACCAACACACCAACTCCATTTTCTATAAGGATTCCAGGATGCCCATTATTGTTGTGAAATTCATCTGTTTGGGACCTGAACGGCCAAAAATGGGATTTAGGCTATTCTGATGTGAAAACAATGAAAGTTTGGTCACTGTCTCGGAATGGCTTGAAAACCAACACACCAACTCCATTTTCTTTGAAGAATCCAGGATGCCCAATATTGTTGTGAAATTCATCTGTTTGGGCCCTGAACGGCCAAAAACGCGATTTAGGCTATTCTGATGTGAAAAGAATGAAAGTTTGGTCACTGTATCGGAATGGCTTGAAAACCAACACACCAACTCCATTTTCTTTGAAGAATCCAGGATGCCCAATATTGTTGTGAAATTCATCTGTATGGGCCCTGAACGGCCAAAAACGGGATTTAGGCTATTCTGATGTGAAAAGAATGAAAGTTTGGTCACAGTCTCGGAATGCCTTGAAAACCAACACACCAACTCCATTTTCTATAAGGATTCCAGGATGCCCAATATTGTTGTGAAATTCACTGTTTGGGCCCTGAATGGCTAAAAACGCGATTTAGGCTATTATGAGGTGAAAAGAATGAAAGTTAGGTCACTGTCTCGCAACGGCTTTAAAACCCACACACCAACTCCATTTTTGATGGGGATTCCAGAATGCCCAATATTGTTGTGAAATTGATCTGTTTGGGCCCTGAACGGACAAAAACGGGATTTAGGCTATTCTGAGATGAAAAGAATGAAAGTTTGGTCACTCTCTAGGAATGGCTTGAAAACCAACACACCAACTCCATTTTCTATAAGGATTCCAGGATGCCCAATATTGTTGTGAAATTCATCTGTTTGGGCCCTGAACGGCGAAAAACGCGATTTAGGCTATTCTGATGTGAAAAGAATGAAAGTTTGGTCACTGTATCGGAATGGCTTGAAAACCAACACACCAACTCCATTTTCTTTGAAGAATCCAGGATGCCCAATATTGTTGTGAAATTCATCTGTATGGGCCCTGAACGGCCAAAAACGCGATTTAGGCTATTCTGATGTGAAAAGAATGAAAGTTTGGTCACTGTCTCGGAATTGCTTGAAAACCAACACACCAACTCCATTTTCTATCAGGATTCCAGGATGCTCAATATTGTTGTGAAATTCATCTGTTTGGGCCCTGAACGGCGAAAAACGCGATTTAGGCTATTCTGAGGTGAAAAGAATGAAAGTTTGGTCACTGTATCGGAATGGCTTGAAAACCAACACACCAACTCCATTTTCTATAAGGATTCCAGGATGCCCATTATTGTTGTGAAATTCATCTGTTTGGGACCTGAACGGCCAAAAATGGGATTTAGGCTATTCTGATGTGAAAACAATGAAAGTTTGGTCACTGTCTCGGAATGGCTTGAAAACCAACACACCAACTCCATTTTCTTTGAAGAATCCAGGATGCCCAATATTGTTGTGAAATTCATCTGTTTGGGCCCTGAACGGCCAAAAACGCGATTTAGGCTATTCTAATGTGAAAAGAATGAAAGTTTGGTCACTGTCTCGGAATGGCTTGAAAACCAACACACCAACTCCATTTTCTATCAGGATTCCAGGATGCCCAATATTGTTGTGAAATTCATCTGTTTGGGCCCTGAAGGACTAAAAACGCGATTTAGGCTATTATGAGGTGAAAAGAATGAAAGTTTGGTCACTGTATCGGAATGGTTTGAAAACCAACACACCAACTCCATTTTCTATAAGGATTCCAGGATGCCCATTATTGTTGTGAAATTCATCTGTTTGGGACCTGAACGGCCAAAAACGGGATTTAGGCTATTCTGATGTGAAAAGAATGAAAGTTTGGTCACAGTCTCGGAATGCCTTGAAAACCAACACACCAACTCCATTTTCTATAAGGATTCCAGGATGCCCAATATTGTTGTGAAATTCACTGTTTGGGCCCTGAACGGCTAAAAACGCGATTTAGGCTATTATGAGGTGAAAAGAATGAAAGTTAGGTCACTGTCTCGCAACGGCTTTAAAACCCACACACCAACTCCATTTTTTATGGGGATTCCAGAATGCCCAATATTTTTGTGAAATTTATCTGTTTGGGCCCTGAACGGACAAAAACGGGATTTAGGCTATTCTGAGGTGAAAAGAATGAAAGTTTGGTCACTGTCTAGGAATGGCTTGAAAACCAACACACCAACTCCATTTTCTATAAGGATTCCAGGATGCCCAATATTGTTGTGAAATTCATCTGTTTGGGCCCTGAACGGCGAAAAACGCGATTTAGGCTATTCTGATGTGAAAAGAATGAAAGTTTGGTCACTGTATCGGAATGGCTTGAAAACCAACACACCAACTCCATTTTCTATAAGGATTCCAGGATGCCCATTATTGTTGTGAAATTCATCTGTTTGGGACCTGAACGGCCAAAAATGGGATTTAGGCTATTCTGATGTGAAAACAATGAAAGTTTGGTCACAGTCTCGGAATGGCTTGAAAACCAACACACCAACTCCATTTTCTATAAGGATTCCTGGATGCCCAATATTGTTGTGAAATTCATCTGTTTGGGCCCTGAACGGCCAAAAACGCGATTTAGGCTATTCTGATGTGAAAAGAATGAAAGTTTGGTCACTGTCTCGGAATGGCTTGAAAACCAACACACCAACTCCATTTTCTATCAGGATTCCAGGATGCCCAATATTGTTGTGAAATTCATCTGTTTGGGCCCTGAACGGCGAAAAACGCGATTTAGGCTATTCTGATGTGAAAAGAATGAAAGTTTGGTCACTGTATCGGAATGGCTTGAAAACCAACACACCAACTCCATTTTCTTTGAAGAATCCAGGATGCCCAATATTGTTGTGAAATTCATCTGTATGGGCCCTGAACGGCCAAAAACGGGATTTAGGCTATTCTGATGTGAAAAGAATGAAAGTTTGGTCACAGTCTCGGAATGCCTTGAAAACCAACACACCAACTCCATTTTCTATAAGGATTCCAGGATGCCCAATATTGTTGTGAAATTCACTGTTTGGGCCCTGAATGGCTAAAAACGCGATTTAGGCTATTATGAGGTGAAAAGAATGAAAGTTAGGTCACTGTCTCGCAACGGCTTTAAAACCCACACACCAACTCCATTTTTGATGGGGATTCCAGAATGCCCAATATTGTTGTGAAATTGATCTGTTTGGGCCCTGAACGGACAAAAACGGGATTTAGGCTATTCTGAGATGAAAAGAATGAAAGTTTGGTCACTCTCTAGGAATGGCTTGAAAACCAACACACCAACTCCATTTTCTATAAGGATTCCAGGATGCCCAATATTGTTGTGAAATTCATCTGTTTGGGCCCTGAACGGCGAAAAACGCGATTTAGGCTATTCTGATGTGAAAAGAATGAAAGTTTGGTCACTGTATCGGAATGGCTTGAAAACCAACACACCAACTCCATTTTCTTTGAAGAATCCAGGATGCCCAATATTGTTGTGAAATTCATCTGTATGGGCCCTGAACGGCCAAAAACGGGATTTAGGCTATTCTGATGTGAAAAGAATGAAAGTTTGGTCACTGTCTCGGAATGGCATGAAAACCAACACACCAACTCCATTTTCTATCAGGATTCCAGGATGCCCAATATTGTTGTGAAATTCATCTGTTTGGGCCCTGAACGGCGAAAAACGCGATTTAGGCTATTCTGATGTGAAAAGAATGAAAGTTTGGTCACTGTATCGGAATGGCTTGAAAACCAACACACCAACTCCATTTTCTTTGAAGAATCCAGGATGCCCAATATTGTTGTGAAATTCATCTGTATGGGCCCTGAACGGCCAAAAACGCGATTTAGGCTATTCTGATGTGAAAAGAATGAAAGTTTGGTCACTGTCTCGGAATGGCATGAAAACCAACACACCAACTCCATTTTCTATAAGGATTCCAGGATGCCCAATATTGTTGTGAAATTCATCTGTTTGGGCCCTGAACGGCGAAAAACGCGATTTAGGCTATTCTGATGTGAAAAGAATGAAAGTTTGGTCACTGTCTCGGAATGGCATGAAAACCAACACACCAACTCCATTTTCTATCAGGATTCCAGGATGCCCAATATTGTTGTGAAATTCATCTGTTTGGGCCCTGAACGGCGAAAAACGCGATTTAGGCTATTCTGATGTGAAAAGAATGAAAGTTTGGTCACTGTATCGGAATGGCTTGAAAACCAACACACCAACTCCATTTTCTTTGAAGAATCCAGGATGCCCAATATTGTTGTGAAATTCATCTGTATGGGCCCTGAACGGCCAAAAACGGGATTTAGGCTATTCTGATGTGAAAAGAATGAAAGTTTGGTCACTGTCTCGGAATGGCTTGAAAACCAACACACCAACTCCATTTTCTATAAGGATTCCAGGATGCCCATTATTGTTGTGAAATTCATCTGTTTGGGCCCTGAACGGCCAAAAATGGGATTTAGGCTATTCTAATGTGAAAACAATGAAAGTTTGGTCACTGTCTCGGAATGGCTTGAAAACCAACACACCAACTCCATTTTCTTTGAAAAATCCAGGATGCCCAATATTAGTGTGAAATTCAACTGTTTGGGCCATGAATGGCCAAAAACGTGATTTAGGCTATTCTGATGTGAAAAGAATGAAAGTTTGGTCACTGTCTCGGAATGGCTTGAAAACCAACACACCACCTCCATTTTCTATCAGGATTCCAGGATGCCCAATATTGTTGTGAAATTCATCTGTTTGGGCCCTGAAGGGCTAAAAACGCGATTTAGGCTATTATGAGGTGAAAAGAATGAAAGTTTGGTCACTTTATCGGAATGGCGTGAAAACCAACACGCCAACTCCATTTTCTATAAGGATTCCAGGATGCCCATTATTGTTGTGAAATTCATCTGTTTGGGCCCTGAACGGACAAAAACGGGATTTAGGCTATTCTGAGGTGAAAAGAATGAAAGTTTGGTCACTGTCTAGGAATGCCTTGAAAACCAACACACCAACTCCGTTTTCTATAAAGATTCCAGGATGCCCAATATTGTTGTGAAATTCATCTGTTTGGGCCCTGAACGGCGAAAAACGTGATTTAGGCTATTCTGAGGTGAAGAGAATGAAAGTTTGGTCACTGTATCGGAATGGCTTGAAAACCAACACACCAACTCCATTTTCTATCAGGATTCCAGGATGCCCATTATTGTTGTGAAATTCATCTGTTTGGGACCTGAACGGCCAAAAATAGGATTTAGGCTATTCTGATGTGAAAACAATGAAAGTTTGGTCACTGTCTCGGAATGGCTTGAAAACCTACACACCAACTCCATTTTCTTTGAAGAATCCAGGATGCCCAATATTGTTGTGAAATTCATATGTTTGGGCCCTGAACGGCCAAAACCGCGATTTAGGCTATTCTGATGTGAAAAGAATGAAAGTTTGGTCACTGTCTCGGAATGGCTTGAAAACCAACACACCAACTCCATTTTCTATCAGGATTCCAGGATGCCCAATATTGTTGTGAAATTCATCTGTTTGGGCCCTGAAGGGCTAAAAACGCGATTTAGGGTATTATGAGGTGAAAAGAATGAAAGTTTGGTCACTTTATCGGAATGGCTTGAAAACCAACACGCCAACTCCATTTTCTATAAGGATTCCAGGATGCCCATTATTGTTGTGAAATTCATCTGTTTGGGCCCTGAACGGACAAAAACGGGATTTAGGCTATTCTGAGGTGAAAAGAATGAAAGTTTGGTCACTGTCTAGGAATGCCTTGAAAACCAACACACCAACTCCATTTTCTATCAGGATTCCAGGATGCCCAATATTGTTGTGAAATTCATCTGTTTGGGCCCTGAAGGGCGAAAAACGCGATTTAGGCTATTCTGATGTGAAAAGAATGAAAGTTTGGTCACTGTATCGGAATGGCTTGAAAACCAACACACCTACTCCCTTTTCTATAAGGATTCCAGGATGCCCAATATTGTTGTGAAATTCATCTGTTTGGGCCCTGAACGGACAAAAACGGGATTTAAGCTATTCTGAGGTGAAAAGAATGAAAGTTTGGTCACTGTCTAGGAATGCCTTGAAAACCAACACACCAACTCCATTTTCTTTGAAGAATCCAGGATGCCCAATATTGTTGTGAAATTCATCTGTTTGGGCCCTGAAGGGCTAAAAACGCGATTTAGGGTATTATGAGGTGAAAAGAATGAAAGTTTGGTCACTTTATCGGAATGGCTTGAAAACCAACACGCCAACTCCATTTTCTATAAGGATTCCAGGATGCCGAATATTGTTGTGAAATTCATCTGTTTGGGCCCTGAACGGCGAAAAACGCGACTTAGGCTATTCTGATGTGAAAACAATGAAAGTTTGGTCACTGTCTCGGAATGGCTTTAAAACCCACACACCAACTCCATTTTCTATCAGGATTCCAGGATGCCCAATATTGTTGTGAAATTCATCTGTTTGGGCCCTGAAGGGCGAAAAACGCGATTTAGGCTATTCTGATGTGAAAAGAATGAAAGTTTGGTCACAGTCTCGGAATGCCTTGAAAACCAACACACCAACTCCATTTTCTATAAGGATTCCAGGATGCCCAATATTGTTGTGAAATTCATTTTTTTGGGCCCTGAATGGCTAAAAACATGATTTAGGCTATTATGAGGTGAAAAGAATGAAAGTTAGGTCACTGTCTCGCAAGGGCTTTAAAACCCACGCACCAACTCCATTTTCTATCAGGATTCCAGGATGCCCATTATTGTTGTGAAATTCATCTGTTTGGGCCCTGAACGGCCAAAAACGCGATTTAGGCTATTCTGATGTGAAAAGAATGAAAGTTTGGTCACTGTCTCGGAATGGCTTGAAAACCAACACACCAACTCCATTTTCTATAAGGATTCCAGGATGCCGAATATTGTTGTGAAATTCATCTGTTTGGGCGCTGAACGGCGAAAAACGCGATTTAGGCTATTCTGAGGTGAAAAGAATGAAAGTTTGGTCACTGTATCGGAATAGCTTGAAAACCAACACACCAACTCCATTTTCTATAAGGATTCCAGGATGCCCATTATTGTTGTGAAATTCATCTGTTTGGGACCTGAACGGCCAAAAATGGGATTTAGGCTATTCTGATGTGAAGACAATGAAAGTTTGGTCACTGTCTCGGAATGGCTTGAAAACCAACACACCAACTCCATTTTCTTTGAAGAATCCAGGATGCCCAATATTGTTGTGAAATTCATATGTTTGGGCCCTGAACGGCCAAAACCGCGATTTAGGCTATTCTGATGTGAAAAGAATGAAAGTTTGGTCACTGTCTCGGAATGGCTTGAAAACCAACACACCACCTCCATTTTCTATCAGGATTCCAGGATGCCCAATATTGTTGTGAAATTCATCTGTTTGGGCCCTGAAGGGCTAAAAACGCGATTTAGGCTATTATGAGGTGAAAAGAATGAAAGTTTGGTCACTGTATCGGAATGGCTTGAAAACCAACACGCCAACTCCATTTTCTATAAGGATTCCAGGATGCCCATTATTGTTGTGAAATTCATCTGTTTGGGCCCTGAACGGCCAAAAACGCGATTTAGGCTATTCTGATGTGAAAAGAATGAAAGTTTGGTCACTGTCTCGGAATGGCTTGAAAACCAACACACCAACTCCATTTTCTATAAGGATTCCAGGATGCCGAATATTGTTGTGAAATTCATCTGTTTGGGCGCTGAACGGCGAAAAACGCGATTTAGGCTATTCTGAGGTGAAAAGAATGAAAGTTTGGTCACTGTATCGGAATAGCTTGAAAACCAACACACCAACTCCATTTTCTATAAGGATTCCAGGATGCCCATTATTGTTGTGAAATTCATTTGTTTGGGCCCTGAACGGCCAAAAATGGGATTTAGGCTATTCTCATGTGAAAACAATGAAAGTTTGGTCACTGTCTCGGAATGGCTTGAAAACCAACACACCAACTCCATTTTCTTTGAAAAATCCAGGATGCCCAATATTAGTGTGAAATTCAACTGTTTGGGCCATGAATGGCCAAAAACGTGATTTAGGCTATTCTGATGTGAAAAGAATGAAAGTTTGGTCACTGTCTCGGAATGGCTTGAAAACCAACACCCCACCTCCATTTTCTATCAGGATTCCAGGATGCCCAATATTGTTGTGAAATTCATCTGTTTGGGCCCTGAAGGGCTAAAAACGCGATTTAGGCTATTATGAGGTGAAAAGAATGAAAGTTTGGTCACTTTATCGGAATGGCTTGAAAACCAACACGCCAACTCCATTTTCTATAAGGATTCCAGGATGCCCATTATTGTTGTGAAATTCATCTGTTTGGGCCCTGAACGGACAAAAACGGGATTTAGGCTATTCTGAGGTGAAAAGAATGAAAGTTTGGTCACTGTCTAGGAATGCCTTGAAAACCAACACACCAACTCCTATTTCTATAAAGATTCCAGGATGCCCAATATTGTTGTGAAATTCATCTGTTTGGGCCCTGAACGGCGAAAAACGTGATTTAGGCTATTCTGAGGTGAAGAGAATGAAAGTTTGGTCACTGTATCGGAATGGCTTGAAAACCAACACACCAACTCATTTTCTATCAGGATTCCAGGATGCCCATTATTGTTGTGAAATTCATCTGTTTGGGACCTGAACGGCCAAAAATAGGATTTAGGCTATTCTGATGTGAAAACAATGAAAGTTTGGTCACTGTCTCGGAATGGCTTGAAAACCTACACACCAACTCCATTTTCTTTGAAGAATCCAGGATGCCCAATATTGTTGTGAAATTCATATGTTTGGGCCCTGAACGGCCAAAACCGCGATTTAGGCTATTCTGATGTGAAAAGAATGAAAGTTTGGTCACTGTCTCGGAATGGCTTGAAAACCAACACACCAACTCCATTTTCTATCAGGATTCCAGGATGCCCAATATTGTTGTGAAATTCATCTGTTTGGGCCCTGAAGGGCTAAAAACGCGATTTAGGCTATTATGAGGTGGAAAGAATGATAGTTTGGTCACTGTATCGGAATGGCTTGAAAACCAACACACCAACTCCATTTTCTATAAGGATTCCAGGATGCCCATTATTGTTGTGAAATTCATCTGTTTGGGCCCTGAACGGCGAAAAACGCGATTTAGGCTATTCTGAGGTGAAAAGAATGAAGGTTTGGTCATTGTATCGGAATAGCTTGAAAACCAACACACCAACTCCATTTTCTATAAGGATTCCAGGATGCCCATTATTGTTGTGAAATTCATCTGTTTGGGACCTGAACGGCCAAAAATGGGATTTAGGCTATTCTGATGTGAAGACAATGAAAGTTTGGTCACTGTCTCGGAATGGCTTGAAAACCAACACACCAACTCCATTTTCTTTGAAGAATCCAGGATGCCCAATATTGTTGTGAAATTCATATGTTTGGGCCCTGAACGGCCAAAACCGCGATTTAGGCTATTCTGATGTGAAAAGAATGAAAGTTTGGTCACTGTCTCGGAATGGCTTGAAAACCAACACACCACCTCCATTTTCTCTCAGGATTCCAGGATGCCCAATATTGTTGTGAAATTCATCTGTTTGGGCCCTGAAGGGCTAAAAACGCGATTTAGGCTATTATGAGGTGAAAAGAATGAAAGTTTGGTCACTGTATCGGAATGGCTTGAAAACCAACACGCCAACTCCATTTTCTATAAGGATTCCAGGATGCCCATTATTGTTGTGAAATTCATCTGTTTGGGCCCTGAACGGACAAAAACGGGATTTAGGCTATTCTGAGGTGAAAAGAATGAAAGTTTGGTCACTGTCTCGGAATGGCTTGAAAACCAACACACCAACTCCATTTTCTATAAGGATTCCAGGATGCCCATTATTGTTGTGAAATTCATCTGTTTGGGCCCTGAACGGCCAAAAATGGGATTTAGGCTATTCTAATGTGAAAACAATGAAAGTTTGGTCACTGTCTCGGAATGGCTTGAAAACCAACACACCAACTCCATTTTCTTTGAAAAATCCAGGATGCCCAATATTAGTGTGAAATTCAACTGTTTGGGCCATGAATGGCCAAAAACGTGATTTAGGCTATTCTGATGTGAAAAGAATGAAAGTTTGGTCACTGTCTCGGAATGGCTTGAAAACCAACACACCACCTCCATTTTCTATCAGGATTCCAGGATGCCCAATATTGTTGTGAAATTCATCTGTTTGGGCCCTGAAGGACTAAAAACGCGATTTAGGCTATTATGAGGTGAAAAGAATGAAAGTTTGGTCACTTTATCGGAATGGCTTGAAAACCAACACGCCAACTCCATTTTCTATAAGGATTCCAGGATGCCCATTATTGTTGTGAAATTCATCTGTTTGGGCCCTGAACGGACAAAAACGGGATTTAGGCTATTCTGAGGTGAAAAGAATGAAAGTTTCGTCACTGTCTAGGAATGCCTTGAAAACCAACACACCAACTCCATTTTCTATAAAGATTCCAGGATGCCCAATATTGTTGTGAAATTCATCTGTTTGGACCCTGAACGGCGAAAAACGTGATTTAGGCTATTCTGAGGTGAAGAGAATGAAAGTTTGGTCACTGTATCGGAATGGCTTGAAAACCAACACACCAACTCCATTTTCTTTGAAGAATCCAGGATGCCCAATATTGTTGTGAAATTCATCTGTTTGGGACCTGAACGGCCAAAAATAGGATTTAGGCTATTCTGATGTGAAAACAATGAAAGTTTGGTCACTGTCTCGGAATGGCTTGAAAACCTACACACCAACTCCATTTTCTTTGAAGAATCCAGGATGCCCAATATTGTTGTGAAATTCATATGTTTGGGCCCTGAACGGCCAAAACCGCGATTTAGGCTATTCTGATGTGAAAAGAATGAAAGTTTGGTCACTGTCTCGGAATGGCTTGAAAACCAACACACCACCTCCATTTTCTATCAGGATTCCAGGATGCCCAATATTGTTGTGAAATTCATCTGTTTGGGCCCTGAAGGACTAAAAACGCGATTTAGGCTATTATGAGGTGAAAAGAATGAAAGTTTGGTCACTGTATCGGAATGGCTTGAAAACCAACACACCAACTCCATTTTCTATAAGGATTCCAGGATGCCGAATATTGTTGTGAAATTCATCTGTTTGGGCCCTGAACGGCGAAAAACGCGATTTAGGCTATTCTGATGTGAAAACAATGAAAGTTTGGTCACTGTCTCGGAATGGCTTTAAAACCCACACACCAACTCCATTTTCTATCAGGATTCCAGGATGCCCAATATTGTTGTGAAATTCATCTGTTTGGGCCCTGAAGGGCGAAAAACACGATTTAGGCTATTCTGATGTGAAAAGAACGAAAGTTTGGTCACAGTCTCGGAATGCCTTGAAAACCAACACACCAACTCCATTTTCTATAAGGATTCCAGGATGCCCAATATTGTTGTGAAATTCATTTTTTTGGGCCCTGAATGGCTAAAAACATGATTTAGGCTATTATGAGGTGAAAAGAATGAAAGTTAGGTCACTGTCTCGCAAGGGCTTTAAAACCCACGCACCAACTCCATTTTCTATCAGGATTCCAGGATGCCCAATATTGTTGTGAAATTCATCTGTTTGGGCCCTGAACGGCCAAAAACGCGATTTAGGCTATTCTGATGTGAAAAGAATGAAAGTTTGGTCACTGTCTCGGAATGGCTTGAAAACCAACACACCAACTCAATTTTCTATCAGGATTCCAGGATGCCCAATATTGTTGTGAAATTCATCTGTTTGGGCCCTGAAGGGCTAAAAACGCGATTTAGGCTATTATGAGGTGAAAAGAATGAAAGTTTGGTCACTGTATCGGAATGGCTTGAAAACCAACACACCAACTCCATTTTCTATAAGGATTCCAGGATGCCCATTATTGTTGTGAAATTCATCTGTTTGGGCCCTGAACGGCGAAAAACGCGATTTAGGTTATTCTGAGGTGAAAAGAATGAAGGTTTGGTCATTGTATCGGAATAGCTTGAAAACCAACACACCAACTCCATTTTCTATAAGGATTCCAGGATGCCCATTATTGTTGTGAAATTCATCTGTTTGGGACCTGAACGGCCAAAAATGGGATTTAGGCTATTCTGATGTGAAGACAATGAAAGTTTGGTCACTGTCTCGGAATGGCTTGAAAACCAACACACCAACTCCATTTTCTTTGAAGAATCCAGGATGCCCAATATTGTTGTGAAATTCATATGTTTGGGCCCTGAACGGCCAAAACCGCGATTTAGGCTATTCTGATGTGAAAAGAATGAAAGTTTGGTCACTGTCTCGGAATGGCTTGAAAACCAACACACCACCTCCATTTTCTATCAGGATTCCAGGATGCCCAATATTGTTGTGAAATTCATCTGTTTGGGCCCTGAAGGGCTAAAAACGCGATCTAGGCTATTATGAGGTGAAAAGAATGAAAGTTTGGTCACTGTATCGGAATGGCTTGAAAACCAACACGCCAAATCCATTTTCTATAAGGATTCCAGGATGCCCATTATTGTTGTGAAATTCATCTGTTTGGGCCCTGAACGGACAAAAACGGGATTTAGGCTATTCTGAGGTGAAAAGAATGAAAGTTTGGTCACTGTCTCGGAATGGCTTGAAAACCAACACACCAACTCTATTTTCTTTGAAAAATCCAGGATGCCCAATATTAGTGTGAAATTCAACTGTTTGGGCCATGAATGGCCAAAAACGTGATTTAGGCTATTCTGATGTGAAAAGAATGAAAGTTTGGTCACTGTATCGGAATGGCTTGAAAACCAACACACCACCTCCATTTTCTATCAGGATTCCAGGATGCCCAATATTGTTGTGAAATTCATCTGTTTGGGCCCTGAAGGGCTAAAAACGCGATTTAGGCTATTATGAGGTGAAAAGAATGAAAGTTTGGTCACTTTATCGGAATGGCTTGAAAACCAACACGCCAACTCCATTTTCTATAAGGATTCCAGGATGCCCATTATTGTTGTGAAATTCATCTGTTTGGGCCCTGAACGGACAAAAACGGGATTTAGGCTATTCTGAGGTGAAAAGAATGAAAGTTTGGTCACTGTCTAGGAATGGCTTGAAAACCAACACACCAACTCCATTTTCTATAAAGATTCCAGGATGCCCAATATTGTTGTGAAATTCATCTGTTTGGGCCCTGAACGGCGAAAAACGTGATTTAGGCTATTCTGAGGTGAAGAGAATGAAAGTTTGGTCACTGTATCGGAATGGCTTGAAAACCAACACACCAACTCCATTTTCTATCAGGATTCCAGGATGCCCATTATTGTTGTGAAATTCATCTGTTTGGGACCTGAACGGCCAAAAATAGGATTTAGCCTATTCTGATGTGAAAACAATGAAAGTTTGGTCACTGTCTCGGAATGGCTTGAAAACCTACACACCAACTCCATTTTCTTTGAAGAATCCAGGATGCCCAATATTGTTGTGAAATTCATATGTTTGGGCCCTGAACGGCCAAAACCGCGATTTAGGCTATTCTGATGTGAAAAGAATGAAAGTTTGGTCACTGTCTCGGAATGGCTTGAAAACCAACACACCAACTCCATTTTCTATCAGGATTCCAGGATGCCCAATATTGTTGTGAAATTCATCTGTTTGGGCCCTGAAGGGCTAAAAACGCGATTTAGGGTATTATGAGGTGAAAAGAATGAAAGTTTGGTCACTGTATCGGAATGGCTTGAAAACCAACACACCAACTCCATTTTCTATAAGGATTCCAGGATGCCGAATATTGTTGTGAAATTCATCTGTTTGGGCCCTGAACGGCGAAAAACGCGATTTAGGCTATTCTGATGTGAAAACAATGAAAGTTTGGTCACTGTCTCGGAATGGCTTTAAAACCCACACACCAACTCCATTTTCTATCAGGATTCCAGGATGCCCAATATTGTTGTGAAATTCATCTGTTTGGGCCCTGAAGGGCGAAAAACGCGATTTAGGCTATTCTGATGTGAAAAGAATGAAAGTTTGGTCACTGTCTCGGAATGGCTTGAAAACCAACACACCACCTCCATTTTCTATCAGGATTCCAGGATGCCCATTATTGTTGTGAAATTCATCTGTTTGGGCCCTGAACGGACAAAAACGGGATTTAGGCTATTCTGAGGTGAAAAGAATGAAAGTTTGGTCACTGTCTAGGAATGCCTTGAAAACCAACACACCAACTCCATTTTCTATAAAGATTCCAGGATGCCCAATATTGTTGTGAAATTCATCTGTTTGGGCCCTGAACGGAGAAAAACGCGATTTAGGCTATTCTGAGGTGAAGAGAATGAAAGTTTGGTCACTGTATCGGAATGGCTTGAAAACCAACACACCAACTCCATTTTCTTTAAGGATTCCAGGATGCCCATTATTGTTGTGAAATTCATCTGTTTGGGACCTGAACGGCCAAAAATGGGATTTAGGCTATTCTGATGTGAAAACAATGAAAGTTTGGTCACTGTCTCGGAATGGCTTGAAAACCAACACACCAACTCCATTTTCTTTGAAGAATCCAGGATGCCCAA
Organism: Inga oerstediana; assembly: GCA_963210345.1. NCBI lineage: Eukaryota > Viridiplantae > Streptophyta > Magnoliopsida > Fabales > Fabaceae > Inga > Inga oerstediana. The sequence goes on along the minus strand of OY723410.1, from coordinate 40,375,437 downwards.
TATTGTTGAGAAATTCATCTGTTTGGGCCCTGAACGGCCAAAAACGCGATTTAGGCTATTCTGATGTGAAAAGAATGAAAGTTTGGTCACTGTCTCGGAATGGCTTGAAAACCAACACACCAACTCCATTTTCTATCAGGATTCCAGGATGCCCAATATTGTTGTGAAATTCATCTGTTTGGGCCCTGAAGGGCTAAAAACGCGATTTAGGCTATTATGAGGTGAAAAGAATGAAAGTTTGGTCACTGTATCGGAATGGCTTGAAAACCAACACACCAACTCCATTTTCTATAAGGATTCCAGGATGCCGAATATTGTTGTGAAATTCATCTGTTTGGGCCCTGAACGGCGAAAAACGCGATTTAGGCTATTCTGAGGTGAAAAGAATGAAAGTTTGGTCACTGTATCGGAATGGCTTGAAAACCAACACACCAACTCCATTTTCTATAAGGATTCCAGGATGCCCATTATTGTTGTGAAATTCATCTGTTTGGGACCTGAACGGCCAAAAATGGGATTTAGGCTATTCTGATGTGAAGACAATGAAAGTTTGGTCACTGTCTCGGAATGGCTTGAAAACCAACACACCAACTCCATTTTCTTTGAAGAATCCAGGATGCCCAATATTGTTGTGAAATTCATATGTTTGGGCCCTGAACGGCCAAAAACGCGATTTAGGCTATTCTGATGTGAAAAGAATGAAAGTTTGGTCACTATCTCGGAATGGCTTGAAAACCAACACAACAACTCCATTTTCTATCAGGATTCCAGGATGCCCAATATTATTGTGAAATTCATCTGTTTGGGCCCTGAAGGGCTAAAAACGCGATTTAGGCTATTCTGAGGTGAAAAGAATGGAAGTTAGGTCACTGTCTCGCAACGGCTTTAAAACCCACACACCAACTCCATTTTTGATGGGGATTCCAGAATGCCCAATATTGTTGTGAAATTTATCTGTTTGGGCCCTGAACGGATAAAAACAGGATTTAGGCTATTCTGAGGTGAAAAGAATGAAAGTTTGGTCACTGTCTCGGAATGGCTTGAAAACCAACACACCAACTCCATTTTCTATCAGGATTCCAGGATGCCCAATATTGTTGTGAAATTCATCTGTTTGGGCCCTGAAGGGCTAAAAACGCGATTTAGGCTATTATGATGTGAAAGGAATGAAAGTTTGGTCACTGTCTAGGAATGCCTTGAAAACCAACACACCAACTCCATTTTCTATAAAGATTCCAGGATGCCCAATATTGTTGTGAAATTCATCTGTTTGGGCCCTGAACGGAGAAAAACGCGATTTAGGCTATTCTGAGGTGAAGAGAATAAAAGTTTGGTCACTGTATCGGAATGGCTTGAAAACCAACACACCAACTCCATTTTCTTTAAGGATTCCAGGATGCCCATTATTGTTGTGAAATTCATCTGTTTGGGACCTGAACGGCCAAAAATGGGATTTAGGCTATTCTGATGTGAAAACAATGAAAGTTTGGTCACTGTCTCGGAATGGCTTGAAAACCAACACACCAACTCCATTTTCTTTGAAGAATCCAGGATGCCCAATATTGTTGTGAAATTCATATGTTTGGGCCCTGAACGGCCAAAAACGCGATTTAGGCTATTCTGATGTGAAAAGAATGAAAGTTTGGTCACTGTCTCGGAATGGCTTGAAAACCAACACACCAACTCCATTTTCTATAAGGATTCCAGGATGCCCATTATTGTTGTGAAATTCATCTGTTTGGGCCCTGAACGGCCAAAAATGGGATTTAGGCTATTCTAATGTGAAAACAATGAAAGTTTGGTCACTGTCTCGGAATGGCTTGAAAACCAACACACCAACTCCATTTTCTTTGAAGAATCCAGGATGCCCAATATTGTTGTGAAATTCAACTGTTTGGGCAATGAATGGCCAAAAACGTGATTTAGGCTATTCAGATGTGAAAAGAATGAAAGTTTGGTCACTGTCTCGGAATGGCTTGAAAACCAACACACCACCTCCATTTTCTATCAGGATTCCAGGATGCCCATTATTGTTGTGAAATTCATCTGTTTGGGCCCTGAACGGACAAAAACGGGATTTAGGCTATTCTGAGGTGAAAAGAATGAAAGTTTGGTCACTGTCTAGGAATGCCTTGAAAACCAACACACCAACTCCATTTTCTATAAAGATTCCAGGATGCCCAATATTGTTGTGAAATTCATCTGTTTGGGCCCTGAACGGAGAAAAACGCGATTTAGGCTATTCTGAGGTGAAGAGAATGAAAGTTTGGTCACTGTATCGGAATGGCTTGAAAACCAACACACCAACTCCATTTTCTTTAAGGATTCCAGGATGCCCATTATTGTTGTGAAATTCATCTGTTTGGGACCTGAACGGCCAAAAATGGGATTTAGGCTATTCTGATGTGAAAACAATGAAAGTTTGGTCACTGTCTCGGAATGGCTTGAAAACCAACACACCAACTCCATTTTCTTTGAAGAATCCAGGATGCCCAATATTGTTGAGAAATTCATCTGTTTGGGCCCTGAACGGCCAAAAACGCGATTTAGGCTATTCTGATGTGAAAAGAATGAAAGTTTGGTCACTGTCTCGGAATGGCTTGAAAACCAACACACCAACTCCATTTTCTATCAGGATTCCAGGATGCCCAATATTGTTGTGAAATTCATCTGTTTGGGCCCTGAAGGGCTAAAAACGCGATTTAGGCTATTATGAGGTGAAAAGAATGAAAGTTTGGTCACTGTATCGGAATGGCTTGAAAACCAACACACCAACTCCATTTTCTATAAGGATTCCAGGATGCCGAATATTGTTGTGAAATTCATCTGTTTGGGCCCTGAACGGCGAAAAACGCGATTTAGGCTATTCTGAGGTGAAAAGAATGAAAGTTTGGTCACTGTATCGGAATGGCTTGAAAACCAACACACCAACTCCATTTTCTATAAGGATTCCAGGATGCCCATTATTGTTGTGAAATTCATCTGTTTGGGACCTGAACGGCCAAAAATGGGATTTAGGCTATTCTGATGTGAAGACAATGAAAGTTTGGTCACTGTCTCGGAATGGCTTGAAAACCAACACACCAACTCCATTTTCTTTGAAGAATCCAGGATGCCCAATATTGTTGTGAAATTCATATGTTTGGGCCCTCAACGGCCAAAAACGCGATTTAGGCTATTCTGATGTGAAAAGAATGAAAGTTTGGTCACTCTCTCGGAATGGCTTGAAAACCAACACAACAACTCCATTTTCTATCAGGATTCCAGGATGCCCAATATTAATGTGAAATTCATCTGTTTGGGCCCTGAAGGGCTAAAAACGCGATTTAGGCTATTATGAGGTGAAAAAAATGAAAGTTTGGTCGCTGTATCGGAATGGCTTGAAAACCAACACGCCAACTCCATTTTCTATAAGGATTCCAGGATGCCCATTATTGTTGTGAAATTCATCTGTTTGGGCCCTGAACGGACAAAAACGGGATTTAGGCTATTCTGAGGTGAAAGGAATGAAAGTTTGGTCACTGTCTAGGAATGCCTTGAAAACCAACACACCAACTCCATTTTCTATAAAGATTCCAGGATGCCCAATATTGTTGTGAAATTCATCTGTTTGGGCCCTGAATGGCTAAAAACATGATTTAGGCTATTATGAGGTGAAAAGAATGAAAGTTAGGTCACTGTCTCGCAATGGCTTTAAAACCCACACACCAACTCCATTTTCTATCAAGATTCCAGGATGCCCAATATTGTTGTGAAATTCATCTGTTTGGGCCCTGAAGGGCTAAAAACGCGATTTAGGCTATTATGAGCTGAACAGAATGAAAGTTTGGTCACTGTATCGGAATGGCTTGAAAACCAACACACCAACTCCATTTTCTATAAGGATTCCAGGATGCCCATTATTGTTGTGAAATTCATCTGTTTGGGCCCTGAACGGCCAAAAACGCGATTTAGGCTATTCTGATGTTAAAAGAATGAAAGTTTGGTCACTGTCTCGGAATGGCTTGGAAACCAACACACCAACTCCATTTTCTATAAGGATTCCAGGATGCCCAATATTGTTGTGAAATTCATCTGTTTGGGCCCTGAATGGCTAAAAACGCGATTTAGGCTATTTTGAGGTGAAAAGAATGAAAGTTAGGTCACTGTCTCGCAACGGCTTTAAAAACCACACACCAACTCCATTTTTGAAGGGCATTCCAGAATGCCCAATATTGTTGTGAAATTGATCTGTTTGGCCCTGAACGGACAAAAACAGGATTTAGACTATTCTGAGGTGAAAAGAATGAAAGTTTGGTCACTGTATCGGAATGGCTTGAAAATCAACACACCAACTCCATTTTCTATAAGGATTCCAGGATGCCCATTATTGTTGTGAAATTCATCTGTTTGGGCCCTGAACGGACAAAAACGGGATTTAGGCTATTCTGAGGTGAAAAGAATGAAAGTTTGGTCACTGTCCAGGAATGCCTTGAAAACCAACACACCAACTCCATTTTCTATAAAGATTCCAGGATGCCCAATATAGTTGTGAATTTCATCTGTTTGGGCGCTGAACGGCGAAAAACGGGATTTAGGCTATTCTGAGGTGAAAAGAATAAAAGTTTGGTCACTGTATCGGAATGGCTTGAAAACCAACACACCAACTCCATTTTCTATAAGGATTCCAGGATGCCCATTATTGTTGTGAAATTCATCTGTTTGGGACCTGAACGGCCAAAAATGGGATTTAGGCTATTCTGATGTGAAAACAATGAAAGTTTGGTCACTGTCTCGGAATGGCTTGAAAACCAACACACCAACTCCATTTTCTTTGAAGAATCCACGATGCCCAATATTGTTGTGAAATTCATCTGTTTGGGCCCTGAACGGCCAAAAACGCGATTTAGGCTATTCTGATGTGAAAAGAATGAAAGTTTGGTCACTGTCTCGGAATGGCTTGAAAACCAACACACCAACTCCATTTTCTATCAGGATTCCAGGATGCCCAATATTGTTGTGAAATTCATCTGTTTGGGCCCTGAAGGGCTAAAAACGCGATTTAGGCTATTATGAGGTGAAAAGAATGAAAGTTTGGTCACTGTATCAGAATGGCTTCAAAACCAACACACCAACTCCATTTTCTATCAGGATTCCAGGATGCCCAATATTGTTGTGGAATTCATCTGTTTGGTACCTGAACGGCCAAAACCGTGATTTAGGCTATTCTGATGTGAAAAGAATGAAAGTTTGGTCACATTCTCGGAATGCCCTGAAAACCAACACACCAACTCCATTTTCTATAAGGATTCCAGGATGCCGAATATTGTTGTGAAATTCATCTGTTTGGGCCCTGAACGGCGAAAAACGCGATTTAGGCTATTCTGAGGTGAAAAGAATGAAAGTTTGGTCACTGTATCGGAATGGCTTGAAAACCAACACACCAACTCCATTTTCTATAAGGATTCCAGGATGCCCATTATTGTTGTGAAATTCATCTGTTTGGGACCTGAACGGCCAAAAACGCGATTTAGGCTATTCTGATGTGAAAAGAATGAAAGTTTGGTCACTGTCTCGAAATGGCTTGAAAACCAACACACCAACTCCATTTTCTATCAGGATTCCAGGATGCCCAATATTGTTGTGGAATTCATCTGTTTGGTACCTGAACGGCCAAAACCGCGATTTAGGCTATTCTGATGTGAAAAGAATGAAAGTTTGGTCACAGTCTCGGAATGCCTTGAAAACCAACACACCAACTCCATTTTCTATAAGGATTCCAGGATGCCCAATATTGTTGTGAAATTCATCTGTTTGGGCCCTGAATGGCTAAAAACATGATTTAGGCTATTATGAGGTGAAAAGAATGAAAGTTAGGTCACTGTCTCGCAATGGCTTTAAAACCCACACACCAACTCCATTTTCTATCAGGATTCCAGGATGCCCAATATTGTTGTGAAATTCATCTGTTTGGGCCCTGAAGGGCTAAAAACGCGATTTAGGCTATTATGAGGTGAACAGAATGAAAGTTTGGTCACTGTATCGGAATGGCTTGAAAACCAACACACCAACTCCATTTTCTATAAGGATTCCAGGATGCCCATTATTGTTGTGAAATTCATCTGTTTGGGCCCTGAACGGCCAAAAACGCGATTTAGGCTATTCTGATGTGAAAAGAATGAAAGTTTGGTCACTGTCTCGGAATGGCTTGGAAACCAACACACCAACTCCATTTTCTATAAGGATTCCAGGATGCCCAATATTGTTGTGAAATTCATCTGTTTGGGCCCTGAATGGCTAAAAACGCGATTTAGGCTATTTTGAGGTGAAAAGAATGAAACTTAGGTCACTGTCTCGCAACGGCTTTAAAACCCACACACCAACTCCATTTTTGAAGGGCATTCCAGAATGCCCAATATTGTTGTGAAATTGATCTGTTTGGCCCTGAACGGACAAAAACGGGATTTAGACTATTCTGAGGTGAAAAGAATGAAAGTTTGGTCACTGTATCGGAATGGCTTGAAAATCAACACACCAACTCCATTTTCTATAAGGATTCCAGGATGCCCATTATTGTTGTGAAATTCATCTGTTTGGGCCCTGAACGGACAAAAACGGGATTTAGGCTATTCTGAGGTGAAAAGAATGAAAGTTTGGTCACTGTCCAGGAATGCCTTGAAAACCAACACACCAACTCCATTTTCTATAAAGATTCCAGGATGCCCAATATAGTTGTGAATTTCATCTGTTTGGGCGCTGAACGGCGAAAAACGGGATTTAGGCTATTCTGAGGTGAAAAGAATGAAAGTTTGGTCACTGTATCGGAATGGCTTGAAAACCAACACACCAACTCCATTTTCTATAAGGATTCCAGGATGCCCATTATTGTTGTGAAATTCATCTGTTTGGGACCTGAACGGCCAAAAATGGGATTTAGGCTATTCTGATGTGAAAACAATGAAAGTTTGGTCACTGTCTCGGAATGGCTTGAAAACCAACACACCAACTCCATTTTCTTTGAAGAATCCAGGATGCCCAATATTGTTGTGAAATTCATCTGTTTGGGCCCTGAACGGCCAAAAACGCGATTTAGGCTATTCTGATGTGAAAAGAATGAAAGTTTGGTCACTGTCTCGGAATGGCTTGAAAACCAACACACCAACTCCATTTTCTATCAGGATTCCAGGATGCCCAATATTGTTGTGAAATTCATCTGTTTGGGCCCTGAAGGGCTAAAAACGCGATTTAGGCTATTATGAGGTGAAAAGAATGAAAGTTTGGTCACTGTATCAGAATGGCTTCAAAACCAACACACCAACTCCATTTTCTATCAGGATTCCAGGATGCCCAATATTGTTGTGGAATTCATCTGTTTGGTACCTGAACGGCCAAAACCGTGATTTAGGCTATTCTGATGTGAAAAGAATGAAAGTTTGGTCACATTCTCGGAATGCCCTGAAAACCAACACACCAACTCCATTTTCTATAAGGATTCCAGGATGCCGAATATTGTTGTGAAATTCATCTGTTTTGGCCCTGAACGGCGAAAAACGCGATTTAGGCTATTCTGAGGTGAAAAGAATGAAAGTTTGGTCACTGTATCGGAATGGCTTGAAAACCAACACACCAACTCCATTTTCTATAAGGATTCCAGGATGCCCATTATTGTTGTGAAATTCATCTGTTTGGGACCTGAACGGCCAAAAACGCGATTTAGGCTATTCTGATGTGAAAAGAATGAAAGTTTGGTCACTGTCTCGAAATGGCTTGAAAACCAACACACCAACTCCATTTTCTATCAGGATTCCAGGATGCCCAATATTGTTGTGGAATTCATCTGTTTGGTACCTGAACGGCCAAAACCGCGATTTAGGCTATTCTGATGTGAAAAGAATGAAAGTTTGGTCACAGTCTCGGAATGCCTTGAAAACCAACACACCAACTCCATTTTCTATAAGGATTCCAGGATGCCCAATATTGTTGTGAAATTCATCTGTTTGGGCCCTGAATGGCTAAAAACATGATTTAGGCTATTATGAGGTGAAAAGAATGAAAGTTAGGTCACTGTCTCGCAATGGCTTTAAAACCCACACACCAACTCCATTTTCTATCAGGATTCCAGGATGCCCAATATTGTTGTGAAATTCATCTGTTTGGGCCCTGAAGGGCTAAAAACGCGATTTAGGCTATTATGAGGTGAACAGAATGAAAGTTTGGTCACTGTATCGGAATGGCTTGAAAACCAACACACCAACTCCATTTTCTATAAGGATTCCAGGATGCCCATTATTGTTGTGAAATTCATCTGTTTGGGCCCTGAACGGCCAAAAACGCGATTTAGGCTATTCTGATGTGAAAAGAATGAAAGTTTGGTCACTGTCTCGGAATGGCTTGGAAACCAACACACCAACTCCATTTTCTATAAGGATTCCAGGATGCCCAATATTGTTGTGAAATTCATCTGTTTGGGCCCTGAATGGCTAAAAACGCGATTTAGGCTATTTTGAGGTGAAAAGAATGAAACTTAGGTCACTGTCTCGCAACGGCTTTAAAACCCACACACCAACTCCATTTTTGAAGGGCATTCCAGAATGCCCAATATTGTTGTGAAATTGATCTGTTTGGCCCTGAACGGACAAAAACGGGATTTAGACTATTCTGAGGTGAAAAGAATGAAAGTTTGGTCACTGTATCGGAATGGCTTGAAAATCAACACACCAACTCCATTTTCTATAAGGATTCCAGGATGCCCATTATTGTTGTGAAATTCATCTGTTTGGGCCCTGAACGGACAAAAACGGGATTTAGGCTATTCTGAGGTGAAAAGAATGAAAGTTTGGTCACTGTCCAGGAATGCCTTGAAAACCAACACACCAACTCCATTTTCTATAAAGATTCCAGGATGCCCAATATAGTTGTGAAATTCATCTGTTTGGGCGCTGAACGGCGAAAAACGGGATTTAGGCTATTCTGAGGTGAAAAGAATAAAAGTTTGGTCACTGTATCGGAATGGCTTGAAAACCAACACACCAACTCCATTTTCTATAAGGATTCCAGGATGCCCATTATTGTTGTGAAATTCATCTGTTTGGGACCTGAACGGCCAAAAATGGGATTTAGGCTATTCTGATGTGAAAACAATGAAAGTTTGGTCACTGTCTCGGAATGGCTTGAAAACCAACACACCAACTCCATTTTCTTTGAAGAATCCAGGATGCCCAATATTGTTGTGAAATTCATCTGTTTGGGCCCTGAACGGCCAAAAACGCGATTTAGGCTATTCTGATGTGAAAAGAATGAAAGTTTGGTCACTGTCTCGGAATGGCTTGAAAACCAACACACCAACTCCATTTTCTATCAGGATTCCAGGATGCCCAATATTGTTGTGAAATTCATCTGTTTGGGCCCTGAAGGGCTAAAAACGCGATTTAGGCTATTATGAGGTGAAAAGAATGAAAGTTTGGTCACTGTATCAGAATGGCTTCAAAACCAACACACCAACTCCATTTTCTATCAGGATTCCAGGATGCCCAATATTGTTGTGGAATTCATCTGTTTGGTACCTGAACGGCCAAAACCGTGATTTAGGCTATTCTGATGTGAAAAGAATGAAAGTTTGGTCACAGTCTCGGAATGCCTTGAAAACCAACACACCAACTCCATTTTCTATAAGGATTCCAGGATGCCGAATATTGTTGTGAAATTCATCTGTTTGGGCCCTGAACGGCGAAAAACGCGATTTAGGCTATTCTGAGGTGAAAAGAATGAAAGTTTGGTCACTGTATCGGAATGGCTTGAAAACCAACACACCAACTCCATTTTCTATAAGGATTCCAGGATGCCCATTATTGTTGTGAAATTCATCTGTTTGGGACCTGAACGGCCAAAAACGCGATTTAGGCTATTCTGATGTGAAAAGAATGAAAGTTTGGTCACTGTCTCGAAATGGCTTGAAAACCAACACACCAACTCCATTTTCTATCAGGATTCCAGGATGCCCAATATTGTTGTGGAATTCATCTGTTTGGTACCTGAACGGCCAAAACCGCGATTTAGGCTATTCTGATGTGAAAAGAATGAAAGTTTGGTCACAGTCTCGGAATGCCTTGAAAACCAACACACCAACTCCATTTTCTATAAGGATTCCAGGATGCCCAATATTGTTGTGAAATTCATCTGTTTGGGCCCTGAATGGCTAAAAACATGATTTAGGCTATTATGAGGTGAAAAGAATGAAAGTTAGGTCACTGTCTCGCAATGGCTTTAAAACCCACACACCAACTCCATTTTCTATCAGGATTCCAGGATGCCCAATATTGTTGTGAAATTCATCTGTTTGGGCCCTGAAGGGCTAAAAACGCGATTTAGGCTATTATGAGGTGAACAGAATGAAAGTTTGGTCACTGTATCGGAATGGCTTGAAAACCAACACACCAACTCCATTTTCTATAAGGATTCCAGGATGCCCATTATTGTTGTGAAATTCATCTGTTTGGGCCCTGAACGGCCAAAAACGCGATTTAGGCTATTCTGATGTTAAAAGAATGAAAGTTTGGTCACTGTCTCGGAATGGCTTGGAAACCAACACACCAACTCCATTTTCTATAAGGGTTCCAGGATGCCCAATATTGTTGTAAAATTCATCTGTTTGGGCCCTGAATGGCTAAAAACGCGATTTAGGCTATTTTGAGGTGAAAAGAATGAAAGTTAGGTCACTGTCTCGCAAGAGCTTTAAAACCCACACACCAACTCCATTTTTGATGGGGATTCCAGAATGCCCAATATTGTTGTGAAATTTATCTGTTTGGGCCCTGAACGGACAAAAACGGGATTTAGGCTATTCTGAGGTGAAAAGAATGAAAGTTTGGTCACTGTATCGGAATGGCTTGAAAAGCAACACACCAACTCCATTTTCTACAAGGATTCCAGGATGCCCATTATTGTTGTGAAATTCATCTGTTTGGGCCCTGAACGGACAAAAACGGGATTTAAGCTATTCTGAGGTGAAAAGAATGAAAGTTTGGTCACTGTCTAGGAATGCCTTGAAAACCAACACACCAACTCCATTTTCTATAAAGATTCCAGGATGCCCAATATTGTTGTGAAATTCATCTGTTTGGGACCTGAACGGCGAAAAACGCGATTTAGGCTATTCTGAGGTGAAAAGAATGAAAGTTAGGTCACTGTCTCGGAATGGCTTGAAAACCAACACACCAACTCCATTTTCTTTGAAGAATCCAGGATGCCCAATATTGTTGTGAAATTCATCTGTTTGGGCCCTGAACGGCCAAAAACGAGATTTAGGCTATTCTGATGTGAAAAGAATGAAAGTTTGGTCACTGTCTCGGAATGGCTTGAAAACCAACACACCAACTCCATTTTCTATCAGGATTCCAGGATGCCCAATATTGTTGTGAAATTCATCTGTTTGGGCCCTGAAGGGCTAAAAACGCGATTTAGGCTATTATGAGGTGAAAAGAATGAAAGTTTGGTCACTGTATCGGAATGGCTTGAAAACCAACACACCAACTCCATTTTCTATAAGGATTCCAGGATGCCCATTATTGTTGTGAAATTCATCTGTTTGGGACCTGAACGGCGAAAAACGCGATTTAGGCTATTCTGAGGTGAAAAGAATGAAAGTTTGGTCACTGTATCGGAATGGCTTGAAAACCAACACACCAACTCCATTTTCTATAAGGATTCCAGGATGCCCAATATTGTTGTGAAATTCATCTGTTTGGGCCCTGAATGGCTAAAAACATGATTTAGGCTATTATGAGGTGAAAAGAATGAAAGTTAGGTCACTGTCTCGCAAGGGCTTTAAAACCCACACACCAACTCCACTTTCTATCAGGATTCCAGGATGCCCAATATTGTTGTGAAATTCATCTGTTTGGGCCCTGAACGGCCAAAAACGCGATTTAGGCTATTCTGATGTGAAAAGAATGAAAGTTTGGTCACTGTCTCGGAATGGCTTGAAAACCAACACACCAACTCCATTTTCTATCAGGATTCCAGGATGCCCAATATTGTTGTGAAATTCATCTGTTTGGGACCTGGACGGCCAAAAACACGATTTAGGCTATTCTGAGGTGAAGAGAATGAAAGTTTGGTCACTGTATCGGAATGGCTTGAAAACCAACACACCAACTCCATTTTCTTTAAGGATTCCAGGATGCCCATTATTGTTGTGAAATTCATCTGTTTGGGACCTGAACGGCCAAAAATGGGATTTAGGCTATTCTGATGTGAAAACAATGAAAGTTTGGTCACTGTCTCGGAATGGCTTGAAAACCAACACACCAACTCCATTTTCTTTGAAGAATCCAGGATGCCTAATATTGTTGTGAAATTCATCTGTTTGGGCCCTGAACGGCCAAAAACGCGATTTAGGCTATTCTGATGTGAAAAGAATGAAAGTTTGGTCACTGTATCGGAATGGCTTGAAAACCAACACACCAACTCCATTTTTATAAGGATTCCAGGATGCCCAATATTGTTGTGGAATTCATCTGTTTGGTACCTGAACGGCCAAAACCGCGATTTAGGCTATTCTGATTTGAAAAGAATGAAAGTTTGGTCACAGTCTCGGAATGTCTTGAAAACCAACACACCAACTCCATTTTCTATAAGGATTCCAGGATGCCCAATATTGTTGTGAAATTCATCTGTTTGGGCCCTGAATGGCTAAAAACATGATTTAGGCTTTTATGAGGTGAAAAGAATGAAAGTTAGGTCACTGTCTCGCAATGGCTTTAAAACCCACACACCAACTCCATTTTCTATCAGGATTCCAGGATGCCCAATATTGTTGTGAAATTCATCTGTTTGGGCCCTGAAGGGCTAAAAACGCGATTTAGGCTATTCTGATGTGAAAAGAATGAAAGTTTGGTCACAGTCTCGGAATGGCTTGAAAACCAACACACCAACTCCATTTTCTATAAGGATTCCAGGATGCCCAATATTGTTGTGAAATTCATCTGTTTGGGCCCTGAACGGACAAAAACGGGATTTAAGCTATTCTGAGGTGAAAAGAATGAAAGTTTGGTCACTGTCTAGGAATGCCTTGAAAACCAACACACCAACTCCATTTTCTATAAAGATTCCAGGATGCCCAATATTGTTGTGAAATTCATCTGTTTGGGACCTGAACGGCGAAAAACGCGATTTAGGCTATTCTGAGGTGAAAAGAATGAAAGTTAGGTCACTGTCTCGGAATGGCTTGAAAACCAACACACCAACTCCATTTTCTTTGAAGAATCCAGGATGCCCAATATTGTTGTGAAATTCATCTGTTTGGGCCCTGAACGGCCAAAAACGAGATTTAGGCTATTCTGATGTGAAAAGAATGAAAGTTTGGTCACTGTCTCGGAATGGCTTGAAAACCAACACACCAACTCCATTTTCTATCAGGATTCCAGGATGCCCAATATTGTTGTGAAATTCATCTGTTTGGGCCCTGAAGGGCTAAAAACGCGATTTAGGCTATTATGAGGTGAAAAGAATGAAAGTTTGGTCACTGTATCGGAATGGCTTGAAAACCAACACACCAACTCCATTTTCTATAAGGATTCCAGGATGCCGAATATTGTTGTGAAATTCATCTGTTTGGGACCTGAACCGCGAAAAACGCGATTTAGGCTATTCTGAGGTGAAAAGAATGAAAGTTTGGTCACTGTATCGGAATGGCTTGAAAACCAACACACCAACTCCATTTTCTATAAGGATTCCAGGATGCCCAATATTGTTGTGAAATTCATCTGTTTGGGCCCTGAATGGCTAAAAACATGATTTAGGCTATTATGAGGTGAAAAGAATGAAAGTTAGGTCACTGTCTCGCAAGGGCTTTAAAACCCACACACCAACTCCATTTTCTATCAGGATTCCAGGATGCCCAATATTGTTGTGAAATTCATCTGTTTGGGCCCTGAACGGCCAAAAACGCGATTTAGGCTATTCTGATGTGAAAAGAATGAAAGTTTGGTCACTGTCTCGGAATGGCTTGAAAACCAACACACCAACTCCATTTTCTATCAGGATTCCAGGATGCCCAATATTGTTGTGAAATTCATCTGTTTGGGACCTGGACGGCCAAAAACACGATTTAGGCTATTCTGAGGTGAAGAGAATGAAAGTTTGGTCACTGTATCGGAATGGCTTGAAAACCAACACACCAACTCCATTTTCTTTAAGGATTCCAGGATGCCCATTATTGTTGTGAAATTCATCTGTTTGGGACCTGAACGGCCAAAAATGGGATTTAGGCTATTCTGATGTGAAAACAATGAAAGTTTGGTCACTGTCTCGGAATGGCTTGAAAACCAACACACCAACTCCATTTTCTTTGAAGAATCCAGGATGCCTAATATTGTTGTGAAATTCATCTGTTTGGGCCCTGAACGGCCAAAAACGCGATTTAGGCTATTCTGATGTGAAAAGAATGAAAGTTTGGTCACTGTATCGGAATGGCTTGAAAACCAACACACCAACTCCATTTTTATAAGGATTCCAGGATGCCCAATATTGTTGTGGAATTCATCTGTTTGGTACCTGAACGGCCAAAACCGCGATTTAGGCTATTCTGATTTGAAAAGAATGAAAGTTTGGTCACAGTCTCGGAATGTCTTGAAAACCAACACACCAACTCCATTTTCTATAAGGATTCCAGGATGCCCAATATTGTTGTGAAATTCATCTGTTTGGGCCCTGAATGGCTAAAAACATGATTTAGGCTTTTATGAGGTGAAAAGAATGAAAGTTAGGTCACTGTCTCGCAATGGCTTTAAAACCCACACACCAACTCCATTTTCTATCAGGATTCCAGGATGCCCAATATTGTTGTGAAATTCATCTGTTTTGGCCCTGAAGGGCTAAAAACGCGATTTAGGCTATTCTGATGTGAAAAGAATGAAAGTTTGGTCACAGTCTCGGAATGGCTTGAAAACCAACACACCAACTCCATTTTCTATAAGGATTCCAGGATGCCCAATATTGTTGTGAAATTCATCTGTTTGGGCCCTGAATGGCTAAAAACATGATTTAGGCTATTATGAGGTTAAAAGAATAAAAGTTAGGTCACTGTCTCGCAATGGCTTTAAAACCCACACACCAACTCCATTTTCTATCAGGATTCCAGGATGCCCAATATTGTTGTGAAATTCATCTGTTTGGCCCTGAAGGGCTAAAAACGCGATTTAGGCTATTATGAGGTGAAAAGAATGAAAGTTTGGTCACTGTCTTGGAATGGCTTGAAAACCAACACACGAACTCCATTTTCTTTGAAGAATCCAGGATGCCCAATATTGTTGTGAAATTCATCTGTTTGGTCCCTGAATGGCTAAAAACATGATTTAGGCTATTATGAGGTGAAAAGAATGAAAGTTAGGTCACTGTCTCGCAATGGCTTTAAAACCCACACACCAACTCCATTTTCTATCAGGATTCCAGGATGCCCAATATTGTTGTGAAATTCATCTGTTTGGGCCCTAAAGGGCTAAAAACGCGATTTAGGCTATTATGAGGTGAACAGAATGAAAGTTTGGTCACTGTATCGGAATGGCTTGAAAACCAACACACCAACTCCATTTTCTATAAGGATTCCAGGATGCCCATTATTGTTGTGAAATTCATCTGTTTGGGCCCTGAACGGCCAAAAACGCGATTTAGGCTATTCTGATGTGAAAAGAATGAAAGTTTGGTCACTGTCTCGGAATGGCTTGGAAACCAACACACCAACTCCATTTTCTATAAGGATTCCAGGATGCCCAATATTGTTGTAAAATTCATCTGTTTGGGCCCTGAATGGCTAAAAACGCGATTTAGGCTATTGTGAGGTGAAAAGAATGAAAGTTAGGTCACTGTCTCGCAACGGCTTTAAAACCCACACACCAACTCCATTTTTGATGGGGATTCCAGAATGCCCAATATGGTTGTGAAATTTATCTATTTGGGCCCTGAACGGACAAAAACGGGATTTAGGCTATTCTGATGTGAAAAGAATGAAAGTTTGGTCACTGTCTCGGAATGGCTTGAAAACCAACACACCAACTCCATTTTCTATCAGGATTCCAGGATGCCCAATATTGTTGTGGAATTCATCTGTTTGGTACCTGAACGGCCAAAACCGCGATTTAGGCTATTCTGATGTGAAAAGAATGAAAGTTTGGTCACAGTCTCGGAATGCCTTGAAAACCAACACACCAACTCCATTTTCTATAAGGATTCCAGGATGCCCAATATTGTTGTGAAATTCATCTGTTTGGGCCCTGAAGGGCTAAAAACATGATTTAGGCTATTATGAGGTGAAAAGAATGAAAGTTAGGTCACTGTCTCGCAATGGCTTTAAAACCCACACACCAACTCCATTTTCTATCAGGATTCCAGGATGCCCAATATTGTTGTGAAATTCATCTGTTTGGGCCCTGAAGGGCGAAAAACGCGATTTAGGCTATTATGAGGTGAACAGAATGAAAGTTTGGTCACTGTATCGGAATGGCTTGAAAACCAACACACCAACTCCATTTTCTATAAGGATTCCAGGATGCCCATTATTGTTCTGAAATTCATCTGTTTGAGCCCTGAACGGCCAAAAACGCGATTTAGGCTATACTGATGTGAAAAGAATGAAAGTTTGGTCACTGTCTCGGAATGGCTTGGAAACCAACACACCAACTCCATTTTCTATAAGGATTCAAGGATGCCCAATATTGTTGTGAAATTCATCTGTTTGGGCCCTGAATGGCTAAAAACGCGATTTAGGCTATTTTGAGGTGAAAAGAATGAAAGTTAGGTCACTGTCTCGCAACGGCTTTAAAACCCACACACCAACTCCATTTTTGATGGGGATTCCAGAATGCCCAATATTGTTGTGAAATTTATCTGTTTGGGCCCTGAACGGTCAAAAACGGGATTTAGGCTATTCAGAGGTGAAAAGAATGAAAGTTTGGTCACTGTTTCGGAATGGCTTGAAAACCAACACACCAACTCCATTTTCTATCAGGATTCCAGGATGCCCAATATTGTTGTGAAATTCATCTGTTTGGCCCTGAAGGGCTAAAAACGCGATTTAGGCTATTATGAGGTGAAAAGAATGAAAGTTTGGTCACTGTATCGGAATGGCTTGAAAACCAACACACCAACTCCATTTTTATAAGGATTCCAGGATGCCCAATATTGTTGTGGAATTCGTCTGTTTGGTACCTGAACGGCCAAAACCGTGATTTAGGCTATTCTGATGTGAAAAGAATGAAAGTTTGGTCACAGTCTCGGAATGCCTTGAAAACCAACACACCAACTCCATTTTCTATAAGGATTCCAGGATGCCCAATATTGTTGTGAAATTCATCTGTTTGGGCCCTGAATGGCTAAAAACATGATTTAGGCTATTATGAGGTGAAAAGAATGAAAGTTAGGTCACTGTCTCGCAATGGCTTTAAAACCCACACACCAACTCCATTTTCTATCAGGATTCCAGGATGCCCAATATTGTTGTGAAATTCATCTGTTTGGGCCCTGAAGGGCTAAAAACGCGATTTAGGCTATTCTGATGTGAAAAGAATGAAAGTTTGGTCACAGTCTCGGTAGGGCTTGAAAACCAACACACCAACTCCATTTTCTATAAGGATTCCAGGATGCCCAATATTGTTGTGAAATTCATCTGTTTGGGCCCTGAATGGCTAAAAACATGATTTAGGCTATTATGAGGTGAAAAGAATGAAAGTTAGGTCACTGTCTCGCAAGGGCTTTAAAACCCACACACGTTCAACTCCATTTTCTATCAGGATTCCAGGATGCCCAATATTGTTGTGAAATTCATCTGTTTGGGCCCTGAACGGCCAAAAACGCGATTTAGGCTATTCTGATGTGAAAAGAATGAAAGTTTGGTCACTGTCTCGGAATGGCTTGAAAACCAACACACCAACTCCATTTTCTATCAGGATTCCAGGATGCCCAATATTGTTGTGAAATTCATCTGTTTGGGCCCTGAAGGGCTTAAAACGCGATTTAGGCTATTATGAGGTGAACAGAATGAAAGTTTGGTCAATGTATCGGAATGGCTTGAAAACCAACACACCAACTCCATTTTCTATAAGGATTCCAGGATGCCCATTAATGTTGTGAAATTCATCTGTTTGGGCCCTGAACGGCCAAAAACGCGATTTAGGCTATTCTGATGTGAAAAGAATGAAAGTTTGGTCACTGTCTCGGAATGGCTTGGAAACCAACACACCAACTCCATTTTCTATAAGGATTCCAGGATGCCCAATATTGTTGTGAAATTCATCTGTTTGGGCCCTGAATGGCTAAAAACGCGATTTAGGCTATTTTGAGGTGAAAAGAATGAAAGTTAGGTCACTGTCTCGCAACGGCTTTAAAACCCACACACCAACTCCATTTTTGATGGGGATTCCAGAATGCCCAATATTGTTGTGAAATTTATCTGTTTGGGCCCTGAACGGACAAAAACGGGATTTAGGCTATTCTGAGGTGAAAAGAATGAAAGTTTGGTCACTGTATCGGAATGGCTTGAAAACCAACACACCAACTCCATTTTTATAAGGATTCCAGGATGCCCAATATTGTTGTGGAATTCATCTGTTTGGTACCTGAACGGCCAAAACCGCGATTTAGGCTATTCTGAGGTGAAAAGAATGAAAGTTTGGTCACTGTATCGGAATGGCTTGAAAACCAACACACCAACTCCATTTTCTATAAGGATTCCAGGATGCCCATTATTGTTGTGAAATTCATCTGTTTGGGACCTGAACGGCCAAAAACGCGATTTAGGCTATTCTGATGTGAAAAGAATGAAAGTTTGGTCACTGTCTCGGAATGGCTTGAAAACCAACACACCAACTCCATTTTCTATCAGGATTCCAGGATGCCCAATATTGTTGTGGAATTCATCTGTTTGGTACCTGAACGGCCAAAACCGCGATTTAGGCTATTGTGAGGTGAAAAGAATGAAAGTTAGGTCACTGTCTCGCAACGGCTTTAAAAACCACACACCAACTCCATTTTCTATCAGGATTCCAGGATGCCCAATATTGTTGTGAAATTCATCTGTTTGGGCCCTGAAGGGCTAAAAACGCGATTTAGGCTATTCTGATGTGAAAAGAATGAAAGTTTGGTCACAGTCTCGGAATGGCTTGAAAACCAACACACCAACTCCATTTTCTATAAGGATTCCAGGATGCCCAATATTGTTGTGAAATTCATCTGTTTGGGCCCTGAATGGCTAAAAACGCGATTTAGGCTATTTTGAGGTGAAAAGAATGAAAGTTAGGTCACTGTCTCGCAATGGCTTTAAAACCCACACACCAACTCCATTTTTGATGGGGATTCCAGAATGCCCAATATTGTTGTGAAATTTATCTGTTTGGGCCCTGAACGGCCAAAAACGCGATTTAGGCTATTCTGATGTGAAAAGAATGAAAGTTTGGTCACTGTCTCGGAATGGCTTGAAAACCAACACACCAACTCCATTTTCTATCAGGATTCCAGGATGCCCAATATTGTTGTGGAATTCATCTGTTTGGTACCTGAACGGCCAAAACCGCGATTTAGGCTATTCTGATGTGAAAAGAATGAAAGTTTGGTCACAGTCTCGGAATGCCTTGAAAACCAACACACCAACTCCATTTTCTATAAGGATTCCAGGATGCCCAATATTGTTGTGAAATTCATCTGTTTGGGCCCTGAATGGCTAAAAACATGATTTAGGCTATTATGAGGTGAAAAGAATGAAAGTTAGGTCACTGTCTCGCAATGGCTTTAAAACCCACACACCAACTCCATTTTCTATCAGGATTCCAGGATGCCCAATATTGTTGTGAAATTCATCTGTTTGGGCCCTGAAGGGCTAAAAACGCGATTTAGGCTATTATGAGGTGAACAGAATGAAAGTTTGGTCACTGTATCGGAATGGCTTGAAAACCAACACACCAACTCCATTTTCTATAAGGATTCCAGGATGCCCATTATTGTTGTGAAATTCATCTGTTTGGGCCCTGAACGGCCAAAAACGCGATTTAGGCTATTCTGATGTGAAAAGAATGAAAGTTTGGTCACTGTCTCGGAATGGCTTGGAAACCAACACACCAACTCCATTTTCTATAAGGATTCCAGGATGCCCAATATTGTTGTGAAATTCATCTGTTTGGGCCCTGAATGGCTAAAAACGCGATTTAGGCTATTTTGAGGTGAAAAGAATGAAAGTTAGGTCACTGTCTCGCAACGGCTTTAAAACCCACACACCAACTCCATTTTTGAAGGGGATTCCAGAATGCCCAATATTGTTGTGAAATTGATCTGTTTGGCCCTGAACGGACAAAAACGGGATTTAGGCTATTCTGAGGTGAAAAGAATGAAAGTTTGGTCACTGTATCGGAATGGCTTGAAAATCAACACACCAACTCCATTTTCTATAAGGATTCCAGGATGCCCATTATTGTTGTGAAATTCATCTGTTTGGGCCCTGAACGGACAAAAACGGGATTTAGGCTATTCTGAGGTGAAAAGAATGAAAGTTTGGTCACTGTCCAAGAATGCCTTGAAAACCAACACACCAACTCCATTTTCTATAAGGATTCCAGGATGCCCAATATTGTTGTGAAATTCATTTTTTTGGGCCCTGAATGGCTAAAAACATGATTTAGGCTATTATGAGGTGAAAAGAATGAAAGTTAGGTCACTGTCTCGCAAGGGCTTTAAAACCCACGCACCAACTCCATTTTCTATCAGGATTCCAGGATGCCCATTATTGTTGTGAAATTCATCTGTTTGGGACCTGAACAGCCAAAAATGGGATTTAGGCTATTCTGATGTGAAAACAATGAAAGTTTGGTCACTGTCTCGGAATGGCTTGAAAACCAACACACCAACTCCATTTTCTTTGAAGAATCCAGGATGCCCAATATTGTTGTGAAATTCATCTGTTTGGGCCCTGAACGGCCAAAAACGCGATTTAGGCTATTCTGATGTGAAAAGAATGAAAGTTTGGTCACTGTCTCAGAATGGCTTCAAAACCAACACACCAACTCCATTTTCTATCAGGATTCCAGGATGCCCAATATTGTTGTGAAATTCATCTGTTTGGCCCTGAAGGGCTAAAAACGCGATTTAGGCTATTATGAGGTGAAAAGAATGAAAGTTTGGTCACTGTATCGGAATGGCTTGAAAACCAACACACCAACTCCATTTTTATAAGGATTCCAGGATGCCCAATATTGTTGTGGAATTCATCTGTTTGGTACCTGAACGGCCAAAACCGTGATTTAGGCTATTCTGATGTGAAAAGAATGAAAGTTTGGTCACAGTCTCGGAATGCCTTGAAAACCAACACACCAACTCCATTTTCTATAAGGATTCCAGGATGCCCAATATTGTTGTGAAATTCATCTGTTTGGGCCCTGAATGGCCAAAAACATGATTTAGGCTATTATGAGGTGAAAAGAATGAAAGTTAGGTCACTGTCTCGCAAGGGCTTTAAAACCCACACACCAACTCCATTTTCTATCAGGATTCCAGGATGCCCAATATTGTTGTGAAATTCATCTGTTTGGGCCCTGAAGGGCTAAAAACGCGATTTAGGCTATTATGAGGTGAACAGAATGAAAGTTTGGTCACTGTATCGGAATGGCTTGAAAACCAACACACCAACTCTATTTTCAATAACGATTCCAGGATGCCCATTATTGTTGTGAAATTCATCTGTTTGGGCCCTGAACGGCCAAAAACGCGATTTAGGCTATTCTGATGTGAAAAGAATGAAAGTTTGGTCACTGTCTCGAATGGCTTGAAAACCAACACACCAACTCCATTTTCTATAAGGATTCCAGGATGCCCAATATTGTTGTGAAATTCATCTGTTTTGGCCCTGAATGGCTAAAAACATGATTTAGGCTATTATGAGGTGAAAAGAATGAAAGTTAGGTCACTGTCTCGCAAGGGCTTTAAAACCCACACACCAACTCCATTTTCTATCAGGATTCCAGGATACCCAATATTGTTGTGTAATTCATCTGTTTGGGCCCTGAACGGCCAAAAACGCGATTTAGGCTATTCTGATGTGAAAAGAATGAAAGTTTGGTCACCGTCTCGGAATGGCTTGAAAACCAACACACCAACTCCATTTTCTAGCAGGATTCCAGGATGCCCAATATTGTTGTGAAATTCATCTGTTTGGGACCTGAACGGCCAAAAATGGGATTTAGGCTATTCTGATGTGAAAACAATGAAAGTTTGGTCACTGTATCGGAATGGCTTGAAAAGCAACACACCAACTCCATTTTCTATAAGGATTCCAGGATGCCCAATATTGTTGTGAAATTCATCTGTTTTGGCCCTGAACGGCGAAAAACGCGATTTAGTCTATTCTGAGGTGAAAAGAATGATAGTTTGGTCACTGTATCGGAATGGCTTGAAAACCAACACACCAACTCCATTTTCTAGCAGGATTCCAGGATGCCCAATATTGTTGTGAAATTCATCTGTTTGGGACCTGAACGGCCAAAAATGGGATTTAGGCTATTCTGATGTGAAAACAATGAAAGTTTGGTCACTGTATCGGAATGGCTTGAAAAGCAACACACCAACTCCATTTTCTATAAGGATTCCAGGATGCCCAATATTGTTGTGAAATTCATCTGTTTTGGCCCTGAACGGCGAAAAACGCGATTTAGTCTATTCTGAGGTGAAAAGAATGAAAGTTTGGTCACTGTATCGGAATGGCTTGAAAACCAACACACCAACTCCATTTTCTATAAGGATTCCAGGATGCCCATTATTGTTGTGAAATTCATCTGTTTGGGACCTGAACGGCCAAAAATGGGATTTAGGCTATTCTGATGTGAAAACAATGAAAGTTTGGTCACTGTCTCGGAATGGCTTGGAAACCAACACACCAACTCCATTTTCTATAAGGATTCCAGGATGCCCAATACTGTTGTGAAATTCATCTGTTTGGGCCCTGAAGGGCTAAAAACGCGATTTAGGCTATTATGAGGTGAAAAGAATGAAAGTTAGGTCACTGTCTCGCAATGGCTTTAAAACCCACACACCAACTCCATTTTCTATCAGGATTCCAGGATGCCCAATATTGTTGTGAAATTCATCTGTTTGGGCCCTGAAGGGCTAAAAACGCGATTTAGGCTATTATGAGGTGAACAGAATGAAAGTTTGGTCACTGTATCGGAATGGCTTGAAAACCAACACACCAACTCCATTTTCTATAAGGATTCCAGGATGCCCATTATTGTTGTGAAATTCATCTGTTTGGGCCCTGAACGGCCAAAAACGCGATTTAGGCTATTCTGATGTGAAAAGAATGAAAGTTTGGTCACTGTCTCGGAATGGCTTGGAAACCAACACACCAACTCCATTTTCTATAAGGATTCCAGGATGCCCAATATTGTTGTGAAATTCATCTGTTTGGGCCCTGAATGGCTAAAAACGCGATTTAGGCTATTTTGAGGTGAAAAGAATGAAAGTTAGGTCACTGTCTCGCAACGGCTTTAAAACCCACACACCAACTCCATTTTTGAAGGGGATTCCAGAATGCCCAATATTGTTGTGAAATTTATCTGTTTGGCCCTGAACGGACAAAAACGGGATTTAGGCTATTCTGAGGTGAAAAGAATGAAAGTTTGGTCACTGTATCGGAATGGCTTGAAAATCAACACACCAACTCCATTTTCTATAAGGATTCCAGGATGCCCATTATTGTTGTGAAATTCATCTGTTTGGGCCCTGAACGGACAAAAACGGGATTTAGGCTATTCTGAGGTGAAAAGAATGAAAGTTTGGTCACTGTCCAAGAATGCCTTGAAAACCAACACACCAACTCCATTTTCTATAAGGATTCCAGGATGCCCAATATTGTTGTGAAATTCATCTGTTTGGGCCCTGAATGGCTAAAAACGCGATTTAGGCTATTTTGAGGTGAAAAGAATGAAAGTTAGGTCACTGTCTCGCAATGGCTTTAAAACCCACACACCAACTCCATTTTTGATGGGGATTCCAGAATGCCCAATATTGTTGTGAAATTTATCTGTTTGGGCCCTGAACGGCCAAAAACGCGATTTAGGCTATTCTGATGTGAAAAGAATGAAAGTTTGGTCACTGTCTCGGAATGGCTTGAAAACCAACACACCAACTCCATTTTCTATCAGGATTCCAGGATGCCCAATATTGTTGTGGAATTCATCTGTTTGGTACCTGAACGGCCAAAACCGCGATTTAGGCTATTCTGATGTGAAAAGAATGAAAGTTTGGTCACAGTCTCGGAATGCCTTGAAAACCAACACACCAACTCCATTTTCTATAAGGATTCCAGGATGCCCAATATTGTTGTGAAATTCATCTGTTTGGGCCCTGAATGGCTAAAAACATGATTTAGGCTATTATGAGGTGAAAAGAATGAAAGTTAGGTCACTGTCTCGCAATGGCTTTAAAACCCACACACCAACTCCATTTTCTATCAGGATTCCAGGATGCCCAATATTGTTGTGAAATTCATCTGTTTGGGCCCTGAAGGGCTAAAAACGCGATTTAGGCTATTCTGATGTGAAAAGAATGAAAGTTTGGTCACAGTCTCGGAATGCCTTGAAAACCAACACACCAACTCCATTTTCTATAAGGATTCCAGGATGCCGAATATTGTTGTGAAATTCATCTGTTTGGGCCCTGAACGGCGAAAAACGCGATTTAGGCTATTCTGAGGTGAAAAGAATGAAAGTTTGGTCACTGTATCGGAATGGCTTGAAAACCAACACACCAACTACATTTTCTATAAGGATTCCAGGATGCCCATTATTGTTGTGAAATTCATCTGTTTGGGACCTGAACGGCCAAAAACGCGATTTAGGCTATTCTGATGTGAAAAGAATGAAAGTTTGGTCACTGTCTCGAAATGGCTTGAAAACCAACACACCAACTCCATTTTCTATCAGGATTCCAGGATGCCCAATATTGTTGTGGAATTCATCTGTTTGGTACCTGAACGGCCAAAACCGCGATTTAGGCTATTCTGATGTGAAAAGAATGAAAGTTTGGTCACAGTCTCGGAATGCCTTGAAAACCAACACACCAACTCCATTTTCTATAAGGATTCCAGGATGCCCAATATTGTTGTGAAATTCATCTGTTTGGGCCCTGAATGGCTAAAAACATGATTTAGGCTATTATGAGGTGAAAAGAATGAAAGTTAGGTCACTGTCTCGCAATGGCTTTAAAACCCACACACCAACTCCATTTTCTATCAGGATTCCAGGATGCCCAATATTGTTGTGAAATTCATCTGTTTGGGCCCTGAAGGGCTAAAAACGTGATTTAGGCTATTATGAGGTGAACAGAATGAAAGTTTGGTCACTGTATCGGAATGGCTTGAAAACCAACACACCAACTCCATTTTCTATAAGGATTCCAGGATGCCCATTATTGTTGTGAAATTCATCTGTTTGGGCCCTGAACGGCCAAAAACGCGATTTAGGCTATTCTGATGTTAAAAGAATGAAAGTTTGGTCACTGTCTCGGAATGGCTTGGAAACCAACACACCAACTCCATTTTCTATAAGGATTCCAGGATGCCCAATATTGTTGTAAAATTCATCTGTTTGGGCCCTGAATGGCTAAAAACGCGATTTAGGCTATTTTGAGGTGAAAAGAATGAAAGTTAGGTCACTGTCTCGCAAGAGCTTTAAAACCCACACACCAACTCCATTTTTGATGGGGATTCCAGAATGCCCAATATTGTTGTGAAATTTATCTGTTTGGGCCCTGAACGGACAAAAACGGGATTTAGGCTATTCTGAGGTGAAAAGAATGAAAGTTTGGTCACTGTATCGGAATGGCTTGAAAAGCAACACACCAACTCCATTTTCTACAAGGATTCCAGGATGCCCATTATTGTTGTGAAATTCATCTGTTTGGGCCCTGAACGGACAAAAACGGGATTTAAGCTATTCTGAGGTGAAAAGAATGAAAGTTTGGTCACTGTCTAGGAATGCCTTGAAAACCAACACACCAACTCCATTTTCTATAAAGATTCCAGGATGCCCAATATTGTTGTGAAATTCATCTGTTTGGGACCTGAACGGCGAAAAACGCGATTTAGGCTATTCTGAGGTGAAAAGAATGAAAGTTAGGTCACTGTCTCGGAATGGCTTGAAAACCAACACACCAACTCCATTTTCTTTGAAGAATCCAGGATGCCCAATATTGTTGTGAAATTCATCTGTTTGGGCCCTGAAAGGCCAAAAACGCGATTTAGGCTATTCTGATGTGAAAAGAATGAAAGTTTGGTCACTGTCTCGGAATGGCTTGAAAACCAACACACCAACTCCATTTTCTATCAGGATTCCAGGATGCCCAATATTGTTGTGAAATTCATCTGTTTGGGCCCTGAAGGGCTAAAAACGCGATTTAGGCTATTATGAGGTGAAAAGAATGAAAGTTTGGTCACTGTATCGGAATGGCTTGAAAACCAACACACCAACTCCATTTTCTATAAGGATTCCAGGATGCCGAATATTGTTGTGAAATTCATCTGTTTGGGACCTGAACGGCGAAAAACGCGATTTAGGCTATTCTGAGGTGAAAAGAATGAAAGTTTGGTCACTGTATCGGAATGGCTTGAAAACCAACACACCAACTCCATTTTCTATAAGGATTCCAGGATGCCCAATATTGTTGTGAAATTCATCTGTTTGGGCCCTGAATGGCTAAAAACATGATTTAGGCTATTATGAGGTGAAAAGAATGAAAGTTAGGTCACTGTCTCGCAAGGGCTTTAAAACCCACACACCAACTCCATTTTCTATCAGGATTCCAGGATGCCCAATATTGTTGTGAAATTCATTTGTTTGGGCCCTGAACGGCCAAAAACGCGATTTAGGCTATTCTAATGTGAAAAGAATGAAAGTTTGGTCACTGTCTCGGAATGGCTTGAAAACCAACACACCAACTCCATTTTCTATCAGGATTCCAGGATGCCCAATATTGTTGTGAAATTCATCTGTTTGGGACCTGGACGGCCAAAAACACGATTTAGGCTATTCTGAGGTGAAGAGAATGAAAGTTTGGTCACTGTATCGGAATGGCTTGAAAACCAACACACCAACTCCATTTTCTTTAAGGATTCCAGGATGCCCATTATTGTTGTGAAATTCATCTGTTTGGGACCTGAACGGCCAAAAATGGGATTTAGGCTATTCTGATGTGAAAACAATGAAAGTTTGGTCACTGTCTCGGAATGGCTTGAAAACCAACACACCAACTCCATTTTCTTTGAAGAATCCAGGATGCCTAATATTGTTGTGAAATTCATCTGTTTGGGCCCTGAACGGCCAAAAACGCGATTTAGGCTATTCTGATGTGAAAAGAATGAAAGTTTGGTCACTGTATCGGAATGGCTTGAAAACCAACACACCAACTCCATTTTTATAAGGATTCCAGGATGCCCAATATTGTTGTGGAATTCATCTGTTTGGTACCTGAACGGCCAAAACCGTGATTTAGGCTATTCTGATGTGAAAAGAATGAAAGTTTGGTCACAGTCTCGGAATGCCTTGAAAACCAACACACCAACTCCATTTTCTATAAGGATTCCAGGATGCCCAATATTGTTGTGAAATTCATCTGTTTGGGCCCTGAATGGCTAAAAACATGATTTAGGCTATTATGAGGTGAAAAGAATGAAAGTTAGGTCACTGTCTCGCAATGGCTTTAAAACCCACACACCAACTCCATTTTCTATCAGGATTCCAGGATGCCCAATATTGTTGTGAAATTCATCTGTTTGGGCCCTGAAGGGCTAAAAACGCGATTTAGGCTATTCTGATGTGAAAAGAATGAAAGTTTGGTCACAGTCTCGGTAGGGCTTGAAAACCAACACACCAACTCCATTTTCTAGCAGGATTCCAGGATGCCCAATATTGTTGTGAAATTCATCTGTTTGGGCCCTGAATGGCTAAAAACATGATTTAGGCTATTATGAGGTGAAAAGAATGAAAGTTAGGTCACTGTCTCGCAAGGGCTTTAAAACCCACACACGTTCAACTCCATTTTCTATCAGGATTCCAGGATGCCCAATATTGTTGTGAAATTCATCTGTTTGGGCCCTGAACGGCCAAAAACGCGATTTAGGCTATTCTGATGTGAAAAGAATGAAAGTTTGGTCACTGTCTCGGAATGGCTTGAAAACCAACACACCAACTCCATTTTCTATCAGGATTCCAGGATGCCCAATATTGTTGTGAAATTCATCTGTTTGGGCCCTGAAGGGCTTAAAACGCGATTTAGGCTATTATGAGGTGAACAGAATGAAAGTTTGGTCAATGTATCGGAATGGCTTGAAAACCAACACACCAACTCCATTTTCTATAAGGATTCCAGGATGCCCATTATTGTTGTGAAATTCATCTGTTTGGGCCCTGAACGGCCAAAAACGCGATTTAGGCTATTCTGATGTGAAAAGAATGAAAGTTTGGTCACTGTCTCGGAATGGCTTGGAAACCAACACACCAACTCCATTTTCTATAAGGATTCCAGGATGCCCAATATTGTTGTGAAATTCATCTGTTTGGGCCCTGAATGGCTAAAAACGCGATTTAGGCTATTTTGAGGTGAAAAGAATGAAAGTTAGGTCACTGTCTCGCAACGGCTTTAAAACCCACACACCAACTCCATTTTTGATGGGGATTCCAGAATGCCCAATATTGTTGTGAAATTTATCTGTTTGGGCCCTGAACGGACAAAAACGGGATTTAGGCTATTCTGAGGTGAAAAGAATGAAAGTTTGGTCACTGTATCGGAATGGCTTGAAAACCAACACACCAACTCCATTTTTATAAGGATTCCAGGATGCCCAATATTGTTGTGGAATTCATCTGTTTGGTACCTGAACGGCCAAAACCGCGAATTAGGCTATTCTGAGGTGAAAAGAATGAAAGTTTGGTCACTGTATCGGAATGGCTTGAAAACCAACACACCAACTCCATTTTCTATAAGGATTCCAGGATGCCCATTATTGTTGTGAAATTCATCTGTTTGGGACCTGAACGGCCAAAAACGCGATTTAGGCTATTATGAGGTGAAAAGAATGAAAGTTTGGTCACTGTATCGGAATGGCTTGAAAACCAACACACCAACTCCATTTTTATAAGGATTCCAGGATGCCCAATATTGTTGTGGAATTCATCTGTTTGGTACCTGAACGGCCAAAACCGTGATTTAGGCTATTCTGATGTGAAAAGAATGAAAGTTTGGTCACAGTCTCGGAATGCCTTGAAAACCAACACACCAACTCCATTTTCTATCAGGATTCCAGGATGCCCAATATTGTTGTGAAATTCATCTGTTTGGGCCCTGAAGGGCTAAAAACGCGATTTAGGCTATTCTGATGTGAAAAGAATGAAAGTTTGGTCACAGTCTCGGAATGGCTTGAAAACCAACACACCAACTCCATTTTCTATAAGGATTCCAGGATGCCCAATATTGTTGTGAAATTCATCTGTTTGGGCCCTGAATGGCTAAAAACGCGATTTAGGCTATTTTGAGGTGAAAAGAATGAAAGTTAGGTCACTGTCTCGCAATGGCTTTAAAACCCACACACCAACTCCATTTTTGATGGGGATTCCAGAATGCCCAATATTGTTGTGAAATTTATCTGTTTGGGCCCTGAACGGCCAAAAACGCGATTTAGGCTATTCTGATGTGAAAAGAATGAAAGTTTGGTCACTGTCTCGGAATGGCTTGAAAACCAACACACCAACTCCATTTTCTATCAGGATTCCAGGATGCCCAATATTGTTGTGGAATTCATCTGTTTGGTACCTGAACGGCCAAAACCGCGATTTAGGCTATTCTGATGTGAAAAGAATGAAAGTTTGGTCACAGTCTCGGAATGCCTTGAAAACCAACACACCAACTCCATTTTCTATAAGGATTCCAGGATGCCCAATATTGTTGTGAAATTCATCTGTTTGGGCCCTGAATGGCTAAAAACGCGATTTAGGCTATTATGAGGTGAAAAGAATGAAAGTTTGGTCACTGTATCGGAATGGCTTGAAAACCAACACACCAACTCCATTTTTATAAGGATTCCAGGATGCCCAATATTGTTGTGGAATTCATCTGTTTGGTACCTGAACGGCCAAAACCGTGATTTAGGCTATTCTGATGTGAAAAGAATGAAAGTTTGGTCACAGTCTCGGAATGGCTTGAAAACCAACACACCAACTCCATTTTCTATAAGGATTCCAGGATGCCCAATATTGTTGTGAAATTCATCTGTTTGGGCCCTGAATGGCTAAAAACGCGATTTAGGCTATTTTGAGGTGAAAAGAATGAAAGTTAGGTCACTGTCTCGCAATGGCTTTAAAACCCACACACCAACTCCATTTTTGATGGGGATTCCAGAATGCCCAATATTGTTGTGAAATTTATCTGTTTGGGCCCTGAACGGCCAAAAACGCGATTTAGGCTATTCTGATGTGAAAAGAATGAAAGTTTGGTCACTGTCTCGGAATGGCTTGAAAACCAACACACCAACTCCATTTTCTATCAGGATTCCAGGATGCCCAATATTGTTGTGGAATTCATCTGTTTGGTACCTGAACGGCCAAAACCGCGATTTAGGCTATTCTGATGTGAAAAGAATGAAAGTTTGGTCACAGTCTCGGAATGCCTTGAAAACCAACACACCAACTCCATTTTCTATAAGGATTCCAGGATGCCCAATATTGTTGTGAAATTCATCTGTTTGGGCCCTGAATGGCTAAAAACATGATTTAGGCTATTATGAGGTGAAAAGAATGAAAGTTAGGTCACTGTCTCGCAATGGCTTTAAAACCCACACACCAACTCCATTTTCTATCAGGATTCCAGGATGCCCAATATTGTTGTGAAATTCATCTGTTTGGGCCCTGAAGGGCTAAAAACGCGATTTAGGCTATTATGAGGTGAACAGAATGAAAGTTTGGTCACTGTATCGGAATGGCTTGAAAACCAACACACCAACTCCATTTTCTATAAGGATTCCAGGATGCCCATTATTGTTGTGAAATTCATCTGTTTGGGCCCTGAACGGCCAAAAACGCGATTTAGGCTATTCTGATGTGAAAAGAATGAAAGTTTGGTCACTGTCTCGGAATGGCTTGGAAACCAACACACCAATTCCATTTTCTATAAGGATTCCAGGATGCCCAATATTGTTGTGAAATTCATCTGTTTGGGCCCTGAATGGCTAAAAACGCGATTTAGGCTATTTTGAGGTGAAAAGAATGAAAGTTAGGTCACTGTCTCGCAACGGCTTTAAAACCCACACACCAACTCCATTTTTGAAGGGGATTCCAGAATGCCCAATATTGTTGTGAAATTTATCTGTTTGGCCCTGAACGGACAAAAACGGGATTTAGGCTATTCTGAGGTGAAAAGAATGAAAGTTTGGTCACTGTATCGGAATGGCTTGAAAATCAACACACCAACTCCATTTTCTATAAGGATTCCAGGATGCCCATTATTGTTGTGAAATTCATCTGTTTGGTCCCTGAACGGACAAAAACGGGATTTAGGCTATTCTGAGGTGAAAAGAATGAAAGTTTGGTCACTGTCCAAGAATGCCTTGAAAACCAACACACCAACTCCATTTTCTATAAGGATTCCAGGATGCCCAATATTGTTGTGAAATTCAATTTTTTGGTCCCTGAATGGCTAAAAACATGATTTAGGCTATTATGAGGTGAAAAGAATGAAAGTTAGGTCACTGTCTCGCAAGGGCTTTAAAACCCACGCACCAACTCCATTTTCTATCAGGATTCCAGGATGCCCATTATTGTTGTGAAATTCATCTGTTTGGGACCTGAACGGCCAAAAATGGGATTTAGGCTATTCTGATGTGAAAACAATGAAAGTTTGGTCACTGTCTCGGAATGGCTTGAAAACCAACACACCAACTCCATTTTCTTTGAAGAATCCAGGATGCCCAATATTGTTGTGAAATTCATCTGTTTGGGCCCTGAACGGCCAAAAACGCGATTTAGGCTATTCTGATGTGAAAAGAATGAAAGTTTGGTCACTGTCTCAGAATGGCTTCAAAACCAACACACCAACTCCATTTTCTATCAGGATTCCAGGATGCCCAATATTGTTGTGAAATTCATCTGTTTGGCCCTGAAGGGCTAAAAACGCGATTTAGGCTATTATGAGGTGAAAAGAATGAAAGTTTGGTCACTGTATCGGAATGGCTTGAAAACCAACACACCAACTCCATTTTTATAAGGATTCCAGGATGCCCAATATTGTTGTGGAATTCATCTGTTTGGTACCTGAACGGCCAAAACCGTGATTTAGGCTATTCTGATGTGAAAAGAATGAAAGTTTGGTCACTGTCCAAGAATGCCTTGAAAACCAACACACCAACTCCATTTTCTATAAGGATTCCAGGATGCCCAATATTGTTGTGAAATTCAATTTTTTGGTCCCTGAATGGCTAAAAACATGATTTAGGCTATTATGAGGTGAAAAGAATGAAAGTTAGGTCACTGTCTCGCAAGGGCTTTAAAACCCACGCACCAACTCCATTTTCTATCAGGATTCCAGGATGCCCATTATTGTTGTGAAATTCATCTGTTTGGGACCTGAACGGCCAAAAATGGGATTTAGGCTATTCTGATGTGAAAACAATGAAAGTTTGGTCACTGTCTCGGAATGGCTTGAAAACCAACACACCAACTCCATTTTCTTTGAAGAATCCAGGATGCCCAATATTGTTGTGAAATTCATCTGTTTGGGCCCTGAACGGCCAAAAACGCGATTTAGGCTATTCTGATGTGAAAAGAATGAAAGTTTGGTCACTGTCTCAGAATGGCTTCAAAACCAACACACCAACTCCATTTTCTATCAGGATTCCAGGATGCCCAATATTGTTGTGAAATTCATCTGTTTGGCCCTGAAGGGCTAAAAACGCGATTTAGGCTATTATGAGGTGAAAAGAATGAAAGTTTGGTCACTGTATCGGAATGGCTTGAAAACCAACACACCAACTCCATTTTTATAAGGATTCCAGGATGCCCAATACTGTTGTGGAATTCATCTGTTTGGTACCTGAACGGCCAAAACCGTGATTTAGGCTATTCTGATGTGAAAAGAATGAAAGTTTGGTCACAGTCTCGGAATGCCTTGAAAACCAACACACCAACTCCATTTTCTATAAGGATTCCAGGATGCCCAATATTGTTGTGAAATTCATCTGTTTGGGCCCTGAATGGCTAAAAACATGATTTAGGCTATTATGAGGTGAAAAGAATGAAAGTTAGGTCACTGTCTCGCAAGGGCTTTAAAACCCACACACCAACTCCATTTTCTATCAGGATTCCAGGATGCCCAATATTGTTGTGAAATTCATCTGTTTGGGCCCTTCAACGCGATTTAGGCTATTATGAGGTGAACAGAATGAAAGTTTGGTCACTGTATCGGAATGGCTTGAAAACCAACACACCAACTCTATTTTCAATAACGATTCCAGGATGCCCATTATTGTTGTGAAATTCATCTGTTTGGGCCCTGAACGGCCAAAAACGCGATTTAGGCTATTCTGATGTGAAAAGAATGAAAGTTTGGTCACTGTCTCGGAATGGCTTGAAAACCAACACACCAACTCCATTTTCTATAAGGATTCCAGGATGCCCAATATTGTTGTGAAATTCATCTGTTTTGGCCCTGAATGGCTAAAAACATGATTTAGGCTATTATGAGGTGAAAAGAATGAAAGTTAGGTCACTGTCTCGCAAGGGCTTTAAAACCCACACACCAACTCCATTTTCTATCAGGATTCCAGGATGCCCAATATTGTTGTGTAATTCATCTGTTTGGGCCCTGAACGGCCAAAAACGCGATTTAGGCTATTCTGATGTGAAAAGAATGAAAGTTTGGTCACCGTCTCGGAATGGCTTGAAAACCAACACACCAACTCCATTTTCTAGCAGGATTCCAGGATGCCCAATATTGTTGTGAAATTCATCTGTTTGGGACCTGAACGGCCAAAAATGGGATTTAGGCTATTCTGATGTGAAAACAATGAAAGTTTGGTCACTGTATCGGAATGGCTTGAAAAGCAACACACCAACTCCATTTTCTATAAGGATTCCAGGATGCCCAATATTGTTGTGAAATTCATCTGTTTTGGCCCTGAACGGCGAAAAACGCGATTTAGTCTATTCTGAGGTGAAAAGAATGAAAGTTTGGTCACTGTATCGGAATGGCTTGAAAACCAACACACCAACTCCATTTTCTATAAGGATTCCAGGATGCCCATTATTGTTGTGAAATTCATCTGTTTGGGACCTGAACGGCCAAAAATGGGATTTAGGCTATTCTGATGTGAAAACAATGAAAGTTTGGTCACTGTCTCGGAATGGCTTGGAAACCAACACACCAACTCCATTTTCTATAAGGATTCCAGGATGCCCAATACTGTTGTGAAATTCATCTGTTTGGGCCCTGAAGGGCTAAAAACGCGATTTAGGCTATTATGAGGTGAAAAGAATGAAAGTTAGGTCACTGTCTCGCAATAGCTTTAAAACCCACACACCAACTCCATTTTCTATCAGGATTCCAGGATGCCCAATATTGTTGTGAAATTCATCTGTTTGGGCCCTGAAGGGCTAAAAACGCGATTTAGGCTATTATGAGGTGAACAGAATGAAAGTTTGGTCACTGTATCGGAATGGCTTGAAAACCAACACACCAACTCCATTTTCTATAAGGATTCCAGGATGCCCATTATTGTTGTGAAATTCATCTGTTTGGGCCCTGAACGGCCAAAAACGCGATTTAGGCTATTCTGATGTGAAAAGAATGAAAGTTTGGTCACTGTCTCGGAATGGCTTGGAAACCAACACACCAACTCCATTTTCTATAAGGATTCCAGGATGCCCAATATTGTTGTGAAATTCATCTGTTTGGGCCCTGAATGGCTAAAAACGCGATTTAGGCTATTTTGAGGTGAAAAGAATGAAAGTTAGGTCACTGTCTCGCAACGGCTTTAAAACCCACACACCAACTCCATTTTTGAAGGGGATTCCAGAATGCCCAATATTGTTGTGAAATTTATCTGTTTGGCCCTGAACGGACAAAAACGGGATTTAGGCTATTCTGAGGTGAAAAGAATGAAAGTTTGGTCACTGTATCGGAATGGCTTGAAAATCAACACACCAACTCCATTTTCTATAAGGATTCCAGGATGCCCATTATTGTTGTGAAATTCATCTGTTTGGGCCCTGAACGGACAAAAACGGGATTTAGGCTATTCTGAGGTGAAAAGAATGAAAGTTTGGTCACTGTCCAAGAATGCCTTGAAAACCAACACACCAACTCCATTTTCTATAAGGATTCCAGGATGCCCAATATTGTTGTGAAATTCATTTTTTTGGGCCCTGAATGGCTAAAAACATGATTTAGGCTATTATGAGGTGAAAAGAATGAAAGTTAGGTCACTGTCTCGCAAGGGCTTTAAAACCCACGCACCAACTCCATTTTCTATCAAGATTCCAGGATGCCCATTATTGTTGTGAAATTCATCTGTTTGGGACCTGAACGGCCAAAAATGGGATTTAGGCTATTCTGATGTGAAAACAAAGAAAGTTTGGTCACTGTCTCGGAATGGCTTGAAAACCAACACACCAACTCCATTTTCTTTGAAGAATCCAGGATGCCCAATATTGTTGTGAAATTCATCTGTTTGGGCCCTGAACGGCCAAAAACGCGATTTAGGCTATTCTGATGTGAAAAGAATGAAAGTTTGGTCACTGTCTCAGAATGGCTTCAAAACCAACACACCAACTCCATTTTCTATCAGGATTCCAGGATGCCCAATATTGTTGTGAAATTCATCTGTTTGGCCCTGAAGGGCTAAAAACGCGATTTAGGCTATTATGAGGTGAAAAGAATGAAAGTTTGGTCACTGTATCGGAATGGCTTGAAAACCAACACACCAACTCCATTTTTATAAGGATTCCAGGATGCCCAATATTGTTGTGGAATTCATCTGTTTGGTACCTGAACGGCCAAAACCGTGATTTAGGCTATTCTGATGTGAAAAGAATGAAAGTTTGGTCACAGTCTCGGAATGCCTTGAAAACCAACACACCAACTCCATTTTCTATAAGGATTCCAGGATGCCCAATATTGTTGTGAAATTCATCTGTTTTGGCCCTGAATGGCTAAAAACATGATTTAGGCTATTATGAGGTGAAAAGAATGAAAGTTAGGTCACTGTCTCGCAATGGCTTTAAAACCCATACACCAACTCCATTTTCTATCAGGATTCCAGGATGCCCAATATTGTTGTGAAATTCATCTGTTTGGGCCCTGCAGGGCTAAAAACGCTATTTAGGCTATTCTGATGTGAAAAGAATGAAAGTTTGGTCACAGTCTCGGAATGGCTTGAAAACCAACACACCAACTCCATTTTCTATAAGGATTCCAGGATGCCCAATATTGTTGTGAAATTCATCTGTTTGGGCCCTGAATGGCTAAAAACATGATTTAGGCTATTATGAGGTGAAAAGAATGAAAGTTAGGTCACTGTCTCGCAAGGGCTTTAAAACCCACACACCAACTCCATTTTCTATCAGGATTCCAGGATGCCCAATATTGTTGTGAAATTCATCTGTTTGGGCCCTGAAGGGCTAAAAACGCGATTTAGGCTATTATGAGGTGAAAAGAATGAAAGTTTGGTCACTGTATCGGAATGGCTTGAAAACCAACACACCAACTCTATTTTCAATAACGATTCCAGGATGCCCATTATTGTTGTGAAATTCATCTGTTTGGGCCCTGAACGGCCAAAAACGCGATTTAGGCTATTCTGATGTGAAAAGAACGAAAGTTTGGTCACTGTCTCGGAATGGCTTGAAAACCAACACACCAACTCCATTTTCTATAAGGATTCCAGGATGCCCATTATTGTTGTGAAATTCATCTGTTTGGGCCCTGAACGGCCAAAAACGCGATTTAGGCTATTCTGATGTGAAAAGAATGAAAGTTTGGTCACTGTCTCGGAATGGCTTGGAAACCAACACACCAACTCCATTTTCTATAAGGATTCCAGGATGCCCAATATTGTTGTGAAATTCATCTGTTTGGGCCCTGAAGGGCTAAAAACGCGATTTAGGCTATTTTGAGGTGAAAAGAATGAAAGTTAGGTCACTGTCTCGCAACGGCTTTAAAACCCACACACCAACTCCATTTTTGATGGGGATTCCAGAATGCCCAATATTGTTGTGAAATTTATCTGTTTGGGCCCTGAACGGACAAAAACGGGATTTAGGCTATTCTGAGGTGAAAAGAATGAAAGTTTGGTCACTGTATCGGAATGGCTTGAAAATCAACACACCAACTCCATTTTCTATCAGGATTCCAGGATGCCCAATATTGTTGTGGAATTCATCTGTTTGGTACCTGAACGGCCAAAACCGCGATTTAGGCTATTCTGAGGTGAAAAGAATGAAAGTTTGGTCACTGTATCGGAATGGCTTGAAAACCAACACACCAACTCCATTTTTATAAGGATTCCAGGATGCCCAATATTGTTGTGGAATTCATCTGTTTGGTACCTGAACGGCCAAAACCGCGATTTAGGCTATTCTGAGGTGAAAAGAATGAAAGTTTGGTCACTGTATCGGAAAGGCTTGAAAACCAACACACCAACTCCATTTTCTATAAGGATTCCAGGATGCCCATTATTGTTGTGAAATTCATCTGTTTGGGACCTGAACGGCCAAAAACGCGATTTAGGCTATTCTGATGTGAAAAGAATGAAAGTTTGGTCACTGTCTCGGAATGGCTTGAAAACCAACACACCAACTCCATTTTCTATCAGGATTCCAGGATGCCCAATATTGTAGTGGAATTCATCTGTTTGGTACCTGTACGGCCAAAACCGCGATTTAGGCTATTCTGATGTGAAAAGAATGAAAGTATGGTCACAGTCTCGGAATGCCTTGAAAACCAACACACCAACTCCATTTTCTATAAGGATTCCAGGATGCCCAATATTGTTGTGAAATTCATCTGTTTGGGCCCTGAATGGCTAAAAACATGATTTAGGCTATTATGAGGTGAAAAGAATGAAAGTTAGGTCACTGTCTCGCAATGGCTTTAAAACCCACACACCAACTCCATTTTCTATCAGGATTCCAGGATGCCCAATATTGTTGTGAAATTCATCTGTTTGGGCCCTGAAGGGCTAAAAACGCAATTTAGGCTATTATGAGGTGAACAGAATGAAAGTTTGGTCACTGTATCGGAATGGCTTGAAAACCAACACACCAACTCCATTTTCTATAAGGATTCCAGGATGCCCATTATTGTTGTGAAATTCATCTGTTTGGGCCCTGAACGGCCAAAAATGCGATTTAGGCTATTCTGATGTGAAAAGAATGAAAGTTTGGTCACTGTCTCGGAATGGCTTGGAAACCAACACACCAACTCCATTTTCTATAAGGATTCCAGGATGCCCAATATTGTTGTGAAATTCATCTGTTTGGGCCCTGAATGGCTAAAAACGCGATTTAGGCTATTTTGAGGTGAAAAGAATGAAAGTTAGGTCACTGTCTCGCAACGGCTTTAAAACCCACACACCAACTCCATTTTTGA
Organism: Inga oerstediana; assembly: GCA_963210345.1. NCBI lineage: Eukaryota > Viridiplantae > Streptophyta > Magnoliopsida > Fabales > Fabaceae > Inga > Inga oerstediana. Next base: position 40,336,800 of record OY723410.1, on the reverse strand, counting down.
AGGGGATTCCAGAATGCCCAATATTGTTGTGAAATTGATCTGTTTGGCCCTGAACGGACAAAAACGGGATTTAGGCTATTCTGAGGTGAAAAGAATGAAAGTTTGGTCACTGTATCGGAATGGCTTGAAAATCAACACACCAACTCCATTTTCTATAAGGATTCCAGGATGCCCATTATTGTTGTGAAATTCATCCGTTTGGGCCCTGAACGGACAAAAACGGGATTTAGGCTATTCTGAGGTGAAAAGAATGAAAGGTTGGTCACTGTCCAAGAATGCCTTGAAAACCAACACACCAACTCCATTTTCTATAAAGATTCCAGGATGCCCAATATAGTTGTGAAATTCATCTGTTTGGGCGCTGAACGGCGAAAAACGGGATTTAGGCTATTCTGAGGTGAAAAGAATAAAAGTTTGGTCACTGTATCGGAATGGCTTGAAAACCAACACACCAACTCCATTTTCTATAAGGATTCCAGGATGCCCATTATTGTTGTGAAATTCATCTGTTTGGGAACTGAACGGCCAAAAATGGGATTTAGGCTATTCTGATGTGAAAACAATGAAAGTTTGGTCACTGTCTCGGAATGGCTTGAAAACCAACACACCAACTCCATTTTCTTTGAAGAATCCAGGATGCCCAATATTGTTGTGAAATTCATCTGTTTGGGCCCTGAACGGCCAAAAACGCGATTTAGGCTATTCTGATGTGAAAAGAATGAAAGTTTGGTCACTGTCTCGGAATGGCTTGAAAACCAACACACCAACTCCATTTTCTATCAGGATTCCAGGATGCCCAATATTGTTGTGAAATTCTTCTGTTTGGGCCCTGAAGGGCTAAAAACGCGATTTAGGCTATTATGAGGTGAAAAGAATGAAAGTTTGGTCACTGTATCGGAATGGCTTGAAAACCAACACACCAACTCCATTTTCTATAAGGATTCCAGGATGCCCATTATTGTTGTGAAATTCATCTGTTTGGGCCCTGAACGGCCAAAAACGCGATTTAGGCTATTCTGATGTGAAAAGAATGAAAGTTTGGTCACCGTCTCGGAATGGCTTGAAAACCAACACACCAACTCCATTTTCTATAAGGATTCCAGGATGCCCAATACTGTTGTGAAATTCATCTGTTTGGGCCCTGAAGGGCTAAAAACGCGATTTAGGCTATTATGAGGTGAAAAGAATGAAAGTTAGGTCACTGTCTCGCAATAGCTTTAAAACCCACACACCAACTCCATTTTCTATCAGGATTCCAGGATGCCCAATATTGTTGTGAAATTCATCTGTTTGGGCCCTGAAGGGCTAAAAACGCGATTTAGGCTATTATGAGGTGAACAGAATGAAAGTTTGGTCACTGTATCGGAATGGCTTGAAAACCAACACACCAACTCCATTTTCTATAAGGATTCCAGGATGCCCATTATTGTTGTGAAATTCATCTGTTTGGGCCCTGAACGGCCAAAAACGCGATTTAGGCTATTCTGATGTGAAAAGAATGAAAGTTTGGTCACTGTCTCGGAATGGCTTGGAAACCAACACACCAACTCCATTTTCTATAAGGATTCCAGGATGCCCAATATTGTTGTGAAATTCATCTGTTTGGGCCCTGAATGGCTAAAAACGCGATTTAGGCTATTTTGAGGTGAAAAGAATGAAAGTTAGGTCACTGTCTCGCAACGGCTTTAAAACCCACACACCAACTCCATTTTTGAAGGGGATTCCAGAATGCCCAATATTGTTGTGAAATTTATCTGTTTGGCCCTGAACGGACAAAAACGGGATTTAGGCTATTCTGAGGTGAAAAGAATGAAAGTTTGGTCACTGTATCGGAATGGCTTGAAAATCAACACACCAACTCCATTTTCTATAAGGATTCCAGGATGCCCATTATTGTTGTGAAATTCATCTGTTTGGGCCCTGAACGGACAAAAACGGGATTTAGGCTATTCTGAGGTGAAAAGAATGAAAGTTTGGTCACTGTCCAAGAATGCCTTGAAAACCAACACACCAACTCCATTTTCTATAAGGATTCCAGGATGCCCAATATTGTTGTGAAATTCATTTTTTTGGGCCCTGAATGGCTAAAAACATGATTTAGGCTATTATGAGGTGAAAAGAATGAAAGTTAGGTCACTGTCTCGCAAGGGCTTTAAAACCCACGCACCAACTCCATTTTCTATCAAGATTCCAGGATGCCCATTATTGTTGTGAAATTCATCTGTTTGGGACCTGAACGGCCAAAAATGGGATTTAGGCTATTCTGATGTGAAAACAATGAAAGTTTGGTCACTGTCTCGGAATGGCTTGAAAACCAACACACCAACTCCATTTTCTTTGAAGAATCCAGGATGCCCAATATTGTTGTGAAATTCATCTGTTTGGGCCCTGAACGGCCAAAAACGCGATTTAGGCTATTCTGATGTGAAAAGAATGAAAGTTTGGTCACTGTCTCAGAATGGCTTCAAAACCAACACACCAACTCCATTTTCTATCAGGATTCCAGGATGCCCAATATTGTTGTGAAATTCATCTGTTTGGCCCTGAAGGGCTAAAAACGCGATTTAGGCTATTATGAGGTGAAAAGAATGAAAGTTTGGTCACTGTATCGGAATGGCTTGAAAACCAACACACCAACTCCATTTTTATAAGGATTCCAGGATGCCCAATATTGTTGTGGAATTCATCTGTTTGGTACCTGAACGGCCAAAACCGTGATTTAGGCTATTCTGATGTGAAAAGAATGAAAGTTTGGTCACAGTCTCGGAATGCCTTGAAAACCAACACACCAACTCCATTTTCTATAAGGATTCCAGGATGCCCAATATTGTTGTGAAATTCATCTGTTTTGGCCCTGAATGGCTAAAAACATGATTTAGGCTATTATGAGGTGAAAAGAATGAAAGTTAGGTCACTGTCTCGCAATGGCTTTAAAACCCATACACCAACTCCATTTTCTATCAGGATTCCAGGATGCCCAATATTGTTGTGAAATTCATCTGTTTGGGCCCTGCAGGGCTAAAAACGCTATTTAGGCTATTCTGATGTGAAAAGAATGAAAGTTTGGTCACAGTCTCGGAATGGCTTGAAAACCAACACACCAACTCCATTTTCTATAAGGATTCCAGGATGCCCAATATTGTTGTGAAATTCATCTGTTTGGGCCCTGAATGGCTAAAAACATGATTTAGGCTATTATGAGGTGAAAAGAATGAAAGTTAGGTCACTGTCTCGCAAGGGCTTTAAAACCCACACACCAACTCCATTTTCTATCAGGATTCCAGGATGCCCAATATTGTTGTGAAATTCATCTGTTTGGGCCCTGAAGGGCTAAAAACGCGATTTAGGCTATTATGAGGTGAAAAGAATGAAAGTTTGGTCACTGTATCGGAATGGCTTGAAAACCAACACACCAACTCTATTTTCAATAACGATTCCAGGATGCCCATTATTGTTGTGAAATTCATCTGTTTGGGCCCTGAACGGCCAAAAACGCGATTTAGGCTATTCTGATGTGAAAAGAACGAAAGTTTGGTCACTGTCTCGGAATGGCTTGAAAACCAACACACCAACTCCATTTTCTATAAGGATTCCAGGATGCCCATTATTGTTGTGAAATTCATCTGTTTGGGCCCTGAACGGCCAAAAACGCGATTTAGGCTATTCTGATGTGAAAAGAATGAAAGTTTGGTCACTGTCTCGGAATGGCTTGGAAACCAACACACCAACTCCATTTTCTATAAGGATTCCAGGATGCCCAATATTGTTGTGAAATTCATCTGTTTGGGCCCTGAAGGGCTAAAAACGCGATTTAGGCTATTTTGAGGTGAAAAGAATGAAAGTTAGGTCACTGTCTCGCAACGGCTTTAAAACCCACACACCAACTCCATTTTTGATGGGGATTCCAGAATGCCCAATATTGTTGTGAAATTTATCTGTTTGGGCCCTGAACGGACAAAAACGGGATTTAGGCTATTCTGAGGTGAAAAGAATGAAAGTTTGGTCACTGTATCGGAATGGCTTGAAAATCAACACACCAACTCCATTTTCTATCAGGATTCCAGGATGCCCAATATTGTTGTGGAATTCATCTGTTTGGTACCTGAACGGCCAAAACCGCGATTTAGGCTATTCTGAGGTGAAAAGAATGAAAGTTTGGTCACTGTATCGGAAAGGCTTGAAAACCAACACACCAACTCCATTTTCTATAAGGATTCCAGGATGCCCAATATTGTTGTGAAATTCATCTGTTTGGGACCTGAACGGCCAAAAACGCGATTTAGGCTATTCTGATGTGAAAAGAATGAAAGTTTGGTCACTGTCTCGGAATGGCTTGAAAACCAACACACCAACTCCATTTTCTATCAGGATTCCAGGATGCCCAATATTGTAGTGGAATTCATCTGTTTGGTACCTGTACGGCCAAAACCGCGATTTAGGCTATTCTGATGTGAAAAGAATGAAAGTATGGTCACAGTCTCGCAATGGCTTTAAAACCCACACACCAACTCCATTTTCTATCAGGATTCCAGGATGCCCAATATTGTTGTGAAATTCATCTGTTTGGGCCCTGAAGGGCTAAAAACGCAATTTAGGCTATTATGAGGTGAACAGAATGAAAGTTTGGTCACTGTATCGGAATGGCTTGAAAACCAACACACCAACTCCATTTTCTATAAGGATTCCAGGATGCCCATTATTGTTGTGAAATTCATCTGTTTGGGCCCTGAACGGCCAAAAATGCGATTTAGGCTATTCTGATGTGAAAAGAATGAAAGTTTGGTCACTGTCTCGGAATGGCTTGGAAACCAACACACCAACTCCATTTTCTATAAGGATTCCAGGATGCCCAATATTGTTGTGAAATTCATCTGTTTGGGCCCTGAATGGCTAAAAACGCGATTTAGGCTATTTTGAGGTGAAAAGAATGAAAGTTAGGTCACTGTCTCGCAACGGCTTTAAAACCCACACACCAACTCCATTTTTGAAGGGGATTCCAGAATGCCCAATATTGTTGTGAAATTGATCTGTTTGGCCCTGAACGGACAAAAACGGGATTTAGGCTATTCTGAGGTGAAAAGAATGAAAGTTTGGTCACTGTATCGGAATGGCTTGAAAATCAACACACCAACTCCATTTTCTATAAGGATTCCAGGATGCCCATTATTGTTGTGAAATTCATCCGTTTGGGCCCTGAACGGACAAAAACGGGATTTAGGCTATTCTGAGGTGAAAAGAATGAAAGGTTGGTCACTGTCCAAGAATGCCTTGAAAACCAACACACCAACTCCATTTTCTATAAAGATTCCAGGATGCCCAATATAGTTGTGAAATTCATCTGTTTGGGCGCTGAACGGCGAAAAACGGGATTTAGGCTATTCTGAGGTGAAAAGAATAAAAGTTTGGTCACTGTATCGGAATGGCTTGAAAACCAACACACCAACTCCATTTTCTATAAGGATTCCAGGATGCCCATTATTGTTGTGAAATTCATCTGTTTGGGAACTGAACGGCCAAAAATGGGATTTAGGCTATTCTGATGTGAAAACAATGAAAGTTTGGTCACTGTCTCGGAATGGCTTGAAAACCAACACACCAACTCCATTTTCTTTGAAGAATCCAGGATGCCCAATATTGTTGTGAAATTCATCTGTTTGGGCCCTGAACGGCCAAAAACGCGATTTAGGCTATTCTGATGTGAAAAGAATGAAAGTTTGGTCACTGTCTCGGAATGGCTTGAAAACCAACACACCAACTCCATTTTCTATCAGGATTCCAGGATGCCCAATATTGTTGTGAAATTCTTCTGTTTGGGCCCTGAAGGGCTAAAAACGCGATTTAGGCTATTATGAGGTGAAAAGAATGAAAGTTTGGTCACTGTATCGGAATGGCTTGAAAACCAACACACCAACTCCATTTTCTATAAGGATTCCAGGATGCCCATTATTGTTGTGAAATTCATCTGTTTGGGCCCTGAACGGCCAAAAACGCGATTTAGGCTATTCTGATGTGAAAAGAATGAAAGTTTGGTCACCGTCTCGGAATGGCTTGAAAACCAACACACCAACTCCATTTTCTATAAGGATTCCAGGATGCCCATTATTGTTGTGAAATTCATCTGTTTGGGCCCTGAACGGCCAAAAACGCGATTTAGGCTATTCTGATGTGAAAAGAATGAAAGTTTGGTCACTGTCTCGGAATGGCTTGAAAACCAACACACCAACTCCATTTTCTATCAGGATTCCAGGATGCCCAATATTGTTGTGAAATTCATCTGTTTGGGCCCTGAAGGGCTAAAAACGCGATTTAGGCTATTATGAGGTGAAAAGAATGAAAGTTTGGTCACTGTATCGGAATGGCTTGAAAACCAACACACCAACTCTATTTTCAATAACGATTCCAGGATGCCCATTATTGTTGTGAAATTCATCTGTTTGGGCCCTGAACGGCCAAAAACGCGATTTAGGCTATTCTGATGTGAAAAGAACGAAAGTTTGGTCACTGTCTCGGAATGGCTTGAAAACCAACACACCAACTCCATTTTCTATAAGGATTCCAGGATGCCCATTATTGTTGTGAAATTCATCTGTTTGGGCCCTGAACGGCCAAAAACGCGATTTAGGCTATTCTGATGTGAAAAGAATGAAAGTTTGGTCACTGTCTCGGAATGGCTTGGAAACCAACACACCAACTCCATTTTCTATAAGGATTCCAGGATGCCCAATATTGTTGTGAAATTCATCTGTTTGGGCCCTGAAGGGCTAAAAACGCGATTTAGGCTATTTTGAGGTGAAAAGAATGAAAGTTAGGTCACTGTCTCGCAACGGCTTTAAAACCCACACACCAACTCCATTTTTGATGGGGATTCCAGAATGCCCAATATTGTTGTGAAATTTATCTGTTTGGGCCCTGAACGGACAAAAACGGGATTTAGGCTATTCTGAGGTGAAAAGAATGAAAGTTTGGTCACTGTATCGGAATGGCTTGAAAATCAACACACCAACTCCATTTTCTATCAGGATTCCAGGATGCCCAATATTGTTGTGGAATTCATCTGTTTGGTACCTGAACGGCCAAAACCGCGATTTAGGCTATTCTGAGGTGAAAAGAATGAAAGTTTGGTCACTGTATCGGAATGGCTTGAAAACCAACACACCAACTCCATTTTTATAAGGATTCCAGGATGCCCAATATTGTTGTGGAATTCATCTGTTTGGTACCTGAACGGCCAAAACCGCGATTTAGGCTATTCTGAGGTGAAAAGAATGAAAGTTTGGTCACTGTATCGGAAAGGCTTGAAAACCAACACACCAACTCCATTTTCTATAAGGATTCCAGGATGCCCATTATTGTTGTGAAATTCATCTGTTTGGGACCTGAACGGCCAAAAACGCGATTTAGGCTATTCTGATGTGAAAAGAATGAAAGTTTGGTCACTGTCTCGGAATGGCTTGAAAACCAACACACCAACTCCATTTTCTATCAGGATTCCAGGATGCCCAATATTGTTGTGGAATTCATCTGTTTGGTACCTGTACGGCCAAAACCGCGATTTAGGCTATTCTGATGTGAAAAGAATGAAAGTATGGTCACAGTCTCGGAATGCCTTGAAAACCAACACACCAACTCCATTTTCTATAAGGATTCCAGGATGCCCAATATTGTTGTGAAATTCATCTGTTTGGGCCCTGAATGGCTAAAAACATGATTTAGGCTATTATGAGGTGAAAAGAATGAAAGTTAGGTCACTGTCTCGCAATGGCTTTAAAACCCACACACCAACTCCATTTTCTATCAGGATTCCAGGATGCCCAATATTGTTGTGAAATTCATCTGTTTGGGCCCTGAAGGGCTAAAAACGCAATTTAGGCTATTATGAGGTGAACAGAATGAAAGTTTGGTCACTGTATCGGAATGGCTTGAAAACCAACACACCAACTCCATTTTCTATAAGGATTCCAGGATGCCCATTATTGTTGTGAAATTCATCTGTTTGGGCCCTGAACGGCCAAAAATGCGATTTAGGCTATTCTGATGTGAAAAGAATGAAAGTTTGGTCACTGTCTCGGAATGGCTTGGAAACCAACACACCAACTCCATTTTCTATAAGGATTCCAGGATGCCCAATATTGTTGTGAAATTCATCTGTTTGGGCCCTGAATGGCTAAAAACGCGATTTAGGCTATTTTGAGGTGAAAAGAATGAAAGTTAGGTCACTGTCTCGCAACGGCTTTAAAACCCACACACCAACTCCATTTTTGAAGGGGATTCCAGAATGCCCAATATTGTTGTGAAATTGATCTGTTTGGCCCTGAACGGACTAAAACGGGATTTAGGCTATTCTGAGGTGAAAAGAATGAAAGTTTGGTCACTGTATCGGAATGGCTTGAAAATCAACACACCAACTCCATTTTCTATAAGGATTCCAGGATGCCCATTATTGTTGTGAAATTCATCCGTTTGGGCCCTGAACGGACAAAAACGGGATTTAGGCTATTCTGAGGTGAAAAGAATGAAAGGTTGGTCACTGTCCAAGAATGCCTTGAAAACCAACACACCAACTCCATTTTCTATAAAGATTCCAGGATGCCCAATATAGTTGTGAAATTCATCTGTTTGGGCGCTGAACGGCGAAAAACGGGATTTAGGCTATTCTGAGGTGAAAAGAATAAAAGTTTGGTCACTGTATCGGAATGGCTTGAAAACCAACACACCAACTCCATTTTCTATAAGGATTCCAGGATGCCCATTATTGTTGTGAAATTCTTCTGTTTGGGACCTGAACGGCCAAAAATGGGATTTAGGCTATTCTGATGTGAAAACAATGAAAGTTTGGTCACTGTCTCGGAATGGCTTGAAAACCAACACACCAACTCCATTTTCTTTGAAGAATCCAGGATGCCCAATATTGTTGTGAAATTCATCTGTTTGGGCCCTGAACGGCCAAAAACGCGATTTAGGCTATTCTGATGTGAAAAGAATGAAAGTTTGGTCACTGTCTCGGAATGGCTTGAAAACCAACACACCAACTCCATTTTCTATCAGGATTCCAGGATGCCCAATATTGTTGTGAAATTCTTCTGTTTGGGCCCTGAAGGGCTAAAAACGCGATTTAGGCTATTATGAGGTGAAAAGAATGAAAGTTTGGTCACTGTATCGGAATGGCTTGAAAACCAACACACCAACTCCATTTTCTATAAGGATTCCAGGATGCCCATTATTGTTGTGAAATTCATCTGTTTGGGCCCTGAACGGCCAAAAACGCGATTTAGGCTATTCTGATGTGAAAAGAATGAAAGTTTGGTCACTGTCTCGGAATGGCTTGAAAACCAACACACCAACTCCATTTTCTATCAGGATTCCAGGATGCCCATTATTGTTGTGAAATTCATCTGTTTGGGCCCTGAACGGCCAAAAACGCGATTTAGGCTATTCTGATGTGAAAAGAACGAAAGTTTGGTCACTGTCTCGGAATGCCTTGAAAACCAACACACCAACTCCATTTTCTATCAGGATTCCAGGATGCCCAATATTGTTGTGAAATTCATCTGTTTGGGCCCTGAATGGCTAAAAACATGATTTAGGCTATTATAAGGTGAAAAGAATGAAAGTTAGGTCACTGTCTCGCAAGGGCTTTAAAACCCACACACCAACTCCATTTTCTATCAGGATTCCAGGATGCCCAATATTGTTGTGTAATTCATCTGTTTGGGCCCTGAACGGCCAAAAACGCGATTTAGGCTATTCTGATGTGAAAAGAATGAAAGTTTGGTCACCGTCTCGGAATGGCTTGAAAACCAACACACCAACTCCATTTTCTAGCAGGATTCCAGGATGCCCAATATTGTTGTGAAATTCATCTGTTTGGGCCCTGAAGGGCTTAAAACGCGATTTAGGATATTATGAGGTGAACAGAATGAAAGTTTGGTCACTGTATCGGAATGGCTTGAAAACCAACACACCAACTCCATTTTCTATAAGGATTCCAGGATGGCCATTATTGTTGTGAAATTCATTTGTTTGGGCCCTGAACGGCCAAAAACGCGATTTAGGCTATTCTGATGTGAAAAGAATGAAAGTTTGGTCACTGTCTCGGAATGGCTTGGAAACCAACACACCAACTCCATTTTCTATAAGGATTCCAGGATGCCCAATACTGTTGTGAAATTCATCTGTTTGGGCCCTGAAGGGCTAAAAACGCGATTTAGGCTATTTTGAGGTGAAAAGAATGAAAGTTAGGTCACTGTCTCGCAACGGCTTTAAAACCCACACACCAACTCCATTTTTGATAGGGATTCCAGAATGCCCAATATTGTTGTGAAATTTATCTGTTTGGGCCCTGAACGGACAAAAACGGGATTTAGGCTATTCTGAGGTGAAAAGAATGAAAGTTTGGTCACTGTATCGGAATGGCTTGAAAATCAACACACCAACTCCATTTTCTATAAGGATTCCAGGATGCCCAATATTGTTGTGAAATTCATCTGTTTTGGCCCTGAACGGCGAAAAACGCGATTTAGGCTATTCTGAGGTGAAAAGAATGAAAGTTTGGTCACTGTATCGGAATGGCTTGAAAACCAACACACCAACTCCATTTTCTATAAGGATTCCATGATGCCCATTATTGTTGTGAAATTCATCTGTTTGGGACCTGAACGGCCAAAAATGGGATTTAGGCTATTCTGATGTGAAAACAATGAAAGTTTGGTCACTGTCTCGGAATGGCTTGAAAACCAGCACACCAACTGCATTTTCTTTGAAGGATCCAGGATGCCCAATATTGTTGTGAAATTCATCTGTTTGGGCCCTGAACGGCCAAAAACGCGATTTAGGCTATTCTGATGTGAAAAGAATGAAAGTTTGGTCACTGTCTCGGAATGGCTTGAAAACCAACACACCAACTCCATTTTCTATCAGGATTCCAGGATGCCCAATATTGTTGTGAAATTCATCTGTTTGGGCCCTGAAGGGCTAAAAACGCGATTTAGGCTATTATGAGGTGAAAAGAATGAAAGTTTGGTCACTGTATCGGAATGGCTTGAAAACCAACACACCAACTCCATTTTCTATCAGGATTCCAGGATGCCCATTATTGTTGTGAAATTCATCTGTTTGGGCCCTAAACGGCCAAAAACGCGATTTAGGCTATTCTGATGTGAAAAGAATGAAAGTTTGGTCACCGTCTCGGAATGGCTTGAAAACCAACACACCAACTCCATTTCCTATAAGGATTCCAGGATGCCCATTATTGTTGTGAAATTCATCTGTTTGGGCCCTGAACGGCCAAAAACGCGATTTAGGCTATTCTGATGTGAAAAGAATGAAAGTTTGGTCACTGTCTCGGAATGGCTTGAAAACCAACACACCAACTCCATTTTCTATCAGGATTCCAGGATGCCCAATATTGTTGTGAAATTCATCTGTTTGGGCCCTGAAGGGCTAAAAACGCGATTTAGGCTATTATGAGGTGAAAAGAATAAAAGTTTGGTCACTGTATCGGAATGGCTTGAAAACCAACACACCAACTCTATTTTCAATAACGATTCCAGGATGCCCATTATTGTTGTGAAATTCATCTGTTTGGGCCCTGAACGGCCAAAAACGCGATTTAGGCTATTCTGATGTGAAAAGAACGAAAGTTTGGTCACTGTCTCGGAATGGCTTGAAAACCAACACACCAACTCCATTTTCTATCAGGATTCCAGGATGCCCAATATTGTTGTGAAATTCATCTGTTTGGGCCCTGAATGGCTAAAAACATGATTTAGGCTATTATGAGGTGAAAAGAATGAAAGTTAGGTCACTGTCTCGCAAGGGCTTTAAAACCCACACACCAACTCCATTTTCTATCAGGATTCCAGGATGCCCAATATTGTTGTGAAATTCATCTGTTTCGGCCCTGAAGGGCTAAAAAAGCGATTTAGGCTATTATGAGGTGAAAAGAATGAAAGTTTGGTCACTGTATCGGAATGGCTTGAAAACCAACACACCAACTCCATTTTCTATAAGGATTCCAGGATGCCCATTATTGTTGTGAAATTCATCTGTTTGGGCCCTAAACGGCCAAAAACGCGATTTAGGCTATTCTGATGTGAAAAGAACGAAAGTTTGGTCACTGTCTCGGAATGGCTTGAAAACCAACACACCAACTCCATTTTCTATCAGGATTCCAGGATGCCCAATATTGTTGTGAAATTCATCTGTTTGGGCCCTGAAGGGCTAAAAACGCAATTTAGGCTATTATGAGGTGAAAAGAATGAAAGTTTGGTCACTGTATCGGAATGGCTTGAAAACCAACACACCAACTCCATTTTCTATAAGGATTCCAGGATGCCCATTATTGTTGTGAAATTCATCTGTTTGGGCCCTGAACGGCCAAAAACGCGATTTAGGCTATTCTGATGTGAAAAGAACGAAAGTTTGGTCACTGTCTCGGAATGGCTTGAAAACCAACACACCAACTCCATTTTCTATCAGGATTCCAGAATGCCCAATATTGTTGTGAAATTCATCTGTTTGGGCCCTGAATGGCTAAAAACATGATTTAGGCTATTATGAGGTGAAAAGAATGAAAGTTAGGTCACTGTCTCGCAAGGGCTTTAAAACCCACACACCAACTCCATTTTCTATCAGGATTCCAGGATGCCCAATATTGTTGTGAAATTCATCTGTTTGGGCCCTGAAGGGCTAAAAACCCGATTTAGGCTATTATGAGGTGAAAAGAATGAAAGTTTGGTCACTGTATCGGAATGGCTTGAAAACCAACACACCAACTCCATTTTCTATAAGGATTCCAGGATGCCCATTATTGTTGTGAAATTCATCTGTTTGGGCCCTAAACGGCCAAAAACGCGATTTAGGCTACTCTGATGTGAAAAGAACGAAAGTTTGGTCACTGTCTCGGAATGGCTTGAAAACCAACACACCAACTCCATTTTCTATCAGGATTCCAGGATGCCCAATATTGTTGTGAAATTCATCTGTTTGGGCCCTGAATGGCTAAAAACATGATTTAGGCTATTATGAGGTGAAAAGAATGAAAGTTAGGTCACTGTCTCGCAAGGGCTTTAAAACCAACACACCAACTCCATTTTCTATCAGGATTCCAGGATGCCCAATATTGTTGTGAAATTCATCTGTTTGGGCCCTGAAGGGCTAAAAACGCGATTTAGGCTATTATGAGGTGAAAAGAATGAAAGTTTGGTCACTGTCTCGGAATGGCTTGAAAACCAACACACCAACTCCATTTTCTATCAGGATTCCAGGATGCCCAATATTGTTGTGAAATTCATCTGTTTGGGCCCTGAAGGGCTTAAAACGCGATTTAGGCTATTATGAGGTGAACAGAATGAAAGTTTGGTCACTGTATCGGAATGGCTTGAAAACCAACACACCAACTCCATTTTCTATAAGGGTTCCAGGATGGCCATTATTGTTGTGAAATTCATTTGTTTGTTCCCTGAACGGCCAAAAACGCGATTTAGGCTATTCTGATGTGAAAAGAATGAAAGTTTGGTCACTGTCTCGGAATGGCATGGAAACCAACACACCAACTCCATTTTCTATAAGGATTCCAGGATGCCCAATATTGTTGTGAAATTCATCTGTTTGGGCCCTGAAGGGCTAAAAACGCGATTTAGGCTATTTTGAGGTGAAAAGAATGAAAGTTAGGTCACTGTCTCGCAACGGCTTTAAAACCCACACACCAACTCCATTTTTGATGGGGATTCCAGAATGCCCAATATTGTTGTGAAATTTATCTGTTTGGGCCCTGAACGGACAAAAACGGGATTTAGGCTATTCTGAGGTGAAAAGAATGAAAGTTTGGTCACTGTATCGGAATGGCTTGAAAACCAACACACCAACTCCATTTTCTATAAGGATTCCAGGATGCCCAATATTGTTGTGAAATTCATCTGTTTTGGCCCTGAACGGCGAAAAACGCGATTTAGGCTATTCTGAGGTGAAAAGAATGAAAGTTTGGTCACTGTATCGGAATGGCTTGAAAACCAACACACCAACTCCATTTTCTATAAGGATTCCAGGATGCCCATTATTGTTGTGAAATTCATCTGTTTGGGACCTGAACGGCCAAAAATGGGATTTAGGCTATTCTGATGTGAAAACAATGAAAGTTTGGTCACTGTATCGGAATGGCTTGAAAACCAACACACCAACTCCATTTTCTATAAGGATTCCAGGATGGTCATTATTGTTGTGAAATTCATCTGTTTGGGCCCTAAACGGCCAAAAACGCGATTTAGGCTATTCTGATGTGAAAAGAACGAAAGTTTGGTCACTGTCTCGGAATGGCTTGAAAACCAACACACCAACTCCATTTTCTATCAGGATTCCAGGATGCCCAATATTGTTGTGAAATTCATCTGTTTGGGCCCTGAAGGGCTAAAAACGCGATTTAGGCTATTATGAGGTGAAAAGAATGAAAGTTTGGTCACTGTATCGGAATGGCTTGAAAACCAACACACCAACTCCATTTTCTATAAGGATTCCAGGATGCCCATTATTGTTGTGAAATTCATCTGTTTGGGACCTGAACGGCCAAAAATGGGATTTAGGCTATTCTGATGTGAAAACAATGAAAGTTTGGTCACTGTATCGGAATGGCTTGAAAACCAACACACCAACTCCATTTTCTATAAGGATTCCAGGATGCCCATTATTGTTGTGAAATTCATCTGTTTGGGCCCTAAACGGCCAAAAACGCGATTTAGGCTATTCTGATGTGAAAAGAACGAAAGTTTGGTCACTGTCTCGGAATGGCTTGAAAACCAACACACCAACTCCATTTTCTATCAGGATTCCAGGATGCCCAATATTGTTGTGAAATTCATCTGTTTGGGCCCTGAAGGGCTAAAAACGCGATTTAGGCTATTATGAGGTGAAAAGAATGAAAGTTTGGTCACTGTCTCGGAATGGCTTGAAAACCAACACACCAACTCCATTTTCTATCAGGATTCCAGGATGCCCAATATTGTTGTGAAATTCATCTGTTTGGGCCCTGAATGGCTAAAAACATGATTTAGGCTATTATGAGGTGAAAAGAATGAAAGTTAGGTCACTGTCTCGCAAGGGCTTTAAAACCCACACACCAACTCCATTTTCTATCAGGATTCCAGGATGCCCAATATTGTTGTGAAATTCATCTGTTTGGGCCCTGAAGGGCTAAAAAAGCGATTTAGGCTATTATGAGGTGAAAAGAATGAAAGTTTGGTCACTGTCTCGGAATGGCTTGAAAACCAACACACCAACTCCATTTTCTATCAGGATTCCAGGATGCCCAATATTGTTGTGAAATTCATCTGTTTGGGCCCTGAAGGGCTAAAAACGCGATTTAGGCTATTATGAGGTGAAAAGAATGAAAGTTTGGTCACTGTATCGGAATGGCTTGAAAACCAACACACCAACTCCATTTTCTATAAGGATTCCAGGAAGCCCATTATTGTTGTGAAATTCATCTGTTTGGGCTCTGAACGGCCAAAAACGCGATTTAGGCTATTCTGATGTGAAAAGAACGAAAGTTTGGTCACTGTCTCGGAATGGCTTGAAAACCAACACACCAACTCCATTTTCTATCAGGATTCCAGGATGCCCAATATTGTTGTGAAATTCATCTGTTTGGGCCCTGAATGGCTAAAAACATGATTTAGGCTATTATGAGGTGAAAAGAATGAAAGTTAGGTCACTGTCTCGCAAGGGCTTTAAAACCCACACACCAACTCCATTTTCTATCAGGATTCCAGGATGCCCAATATTGTTGTGTAATTCATCTGTTTGGGCCCTGAACGGCCAAAAACGCGATTTAGGCTATTCTGATGTGAAAAGAATGAAAGTTTGGTCACCGTCTCGGAATGGCTTGAAAACCAACACACCAACTCCATTTTCTATCAGGATTCCAGGATGCCCAATATTGTTGTGAAATTCATCTGTTTGGGCCCTGAAGGGCTTAAAACGCGATTTAGGCTATTATGAGGTGAACAGAATGAAAGTTTGGTCACTGTATCGGAATGGCTTGAAAACCAACACACCAACTCCATTTTCTATAAGGATTCCAGGATGGCCATTATTGTTGTGAAATTCATTTGTTTGGGCCCTGAACGGCCAAAAACGCGATTTAGGCTATTCTGATGTGAAAAGAATGAAAGTTTGGTCACTGCCTCGGAATGGCTTGGAAACCAACACACCAACTCCATTTACTATAAGGATTCCAGGATGCCCAATATTGTTGTGAAATTCATCTGTTTGGGCCCTGAACGGCCAAAAACGCGATTTAGGCTATTCTGATGTGAAAAGAATGAAAGTTTGGTCACTGTCTCGGAATGGCTTGAAAACCAACACACCAACTCCATTTTCTATCAGGATTCCAGGATGCCCAATATTGTTGTGAAATTCATCTGTTTGGGCCCTGAAGGGCTAAAAACGCGATTTAGGCTATTATGAGGTGAACAGAATGAAAGTTTGGTCACTGTATCGGAATGGCTTGAAAATCAACACACCAACTCCATTTTCTATAAGGATTCCAGGATGCCCAATATTGTTGTGAAATTCATCTGTTTTGGCCCTGAACGGCGAAAAACGCGATTTAGGCTATTCTGAGGTGAAAAGAATGAAAGTTTGGTCACTGTATCGGAATGGCTTGAAAACCAACACACCAACTCCATTTTCTATAAGGATTCCAGGATGCCCATTATTGTTGTGAAATTCATCTGTTTGGGACCTGAACGGCCAAAAATGGGATTTAGGCTATTCTGATGTGAAAACAATGAAAGTTTGGTCACTGTCTCGGAATGGCTTGAAAACCAACACACCAACTCCATTTTCTATCAGGATTCCAGGATGCCCATTATTGTTGTGAAATTCATCTGTTTGGGCCCTGAACGGCCAAAAACGCGATTTAGGCTATTCTGTATGAAAAGAACGAAAGTTTGGTCACTGTCTCAGAATGGCTTGAAAACCAACACACCAACTCCATTTTCTATCAGGATTGCAGGATGCCCAATATTGTTGTGAAATTCACTGTTTGGGCCCTGAATGGCTAAAAACGCGATTTAGGCTATTATGAGGTGAAAAGAATGAAAGTTTAGTCACTGTCTCGGAATGGCTTGAAAACCAACACACCAACTCCATTTTCTTTGAAGAATCCAGGATGCCCAATATTGTTGTGAAATTCATCTGTTTGGGCCCTGAACGGCCAAAAACGCGATTTAGGCTATTCTGATGTGAAAAGAATGAAAGTTTGGTCACTGTCCCGGAATGGCTTGAAAACCAACACACCAACTCCATTTTCTATCAGGATTCCAGGATGCCCAATATTGTTGTGAAATTCATCTGTTTGGGCCCTGAAGGGCTAAAAACGCGATTTAGGCTATTATGAGGTGAAAAGAATGAAAGTTTGGTCACTGTCTCGGATCGGCTTGAAAACCAACACACCAACTCCATTTTCTATAAGGATTCCAGGATGCCCATTATTGTTGTGAAATTCATCTGTTTGGGACCTGAACGGCCAAAAACGCGATTTAGGCTATTCTGTATGAAAAGAACGAAAGTTTGGTCACTGTCTCGGAATGGCTTGAAAACCAACACACCAACTCCATTTTCTATCAGGATTCCAGGATGCCCAATATTGTTGTGAAATTCATCTGTTTGGGCCCTGAAGGGCTAAAAACGCGATTTAGGCTATTATGAGGTGAAAAGAATGAAAGTTTGGTCACTGTCTCGGATCGGCTTGAAAACCAACACACCAACTCCATTTTCTATAAGGATTCCAGGATGCCCATTATTGTTGTGAAATTCATCTGTTTGGGACCTGAACGGCCAAAAACGCGATTTAGGCTATTCTGTATGAAAAGAACGAAAGTTTGGTCACTGTCTCGGAATGGCTTGAAAACCAACACACCAACTCCATTTTCTATCAGGATTGCAGGATGCCCAATAATGTTGTGAAATTCACTGTTTGGGCCCTGAATGGCTAAAAACGCGATTTAGGCTATTATGAGGTGAAAAGAATGAAAGTTTAGTCACTGTCTCGGAATGGCTTGAAAACCAACACACCAACTCCATTTTCTTTGAAGAATCCAGGATGCCCAATATTGTTGTGAAATTCATCTGTTTGGGCCCTGAACGGCCAAAAACGCGATTTAGGCTATTCTGATGTGAAAAGAATGAAAGTTTGGTCACTGTCTCGGAATGGCTTGAAAACCAACACACCAACTCCATTTTCTATCAGGATTCCAGGATGCCCAATATTGTTGTGAAATTCATCTGTTTGGGCCCTGAAGGGCGAAAAACGCGATTTAGGCTATTATGAGGTGAAAAGAATGAAAGTTTGGTCACTGTCTCGGATCGGCTTGAAAACCAACACACCAACTCCATTTTCTATAAGGATTCCAGGATGCCCATTATTGTTGTGAAATTCA
Organism: Inga oerstediana; assembly: GCA_963210345.1. Classification (NCBI taxonomy): domain Eukaryota; kingdom Viridiplantae; phylum Streptophyta; class Magnoliopsida; order Fabales; family Fabaceae; genus Inga; species Inga oerstediana. The sequence continues at coordinate 40,318,366 of OY723410.1, read as the reverse complement.
TCTGTTTGGGCCCTGAACGGCCAAAAACGCGATTTAGGCTATTCTGTATGAAAAGAACGAAAGTTTGGTCACTGTCTCGGAATGGCTTGAAAACCAACACACCAACTCCATTTTCTATCAGGATTGCAGGATGCCCAATATTGTTGTGAAATTCACTGTTTGGGCCCTGAATGGCCAAAAACGTGATTTAGGCTATTCTGATGTGAAAAGAATGAAAGTTTGGTCACTGTCTCGGAATGGCTTGAAAACCAACACACCACCTCCATTTTCTATCAGGATTCCAGGATGCCCAATATTGTTGTGAAATTCATCTGTTTGGGCCCTGAAGGGCTAAAAACGCGATTTAGGCTATTATGAGGTGAAAAGAATGAAAGTTTGGTCACTGTATCGGAATGGCTTGAAAACCAACACACCAACTCCATTTTCTATAAGGATTCCAGGATGCCCATTATTGTTGTGAAATTCATCTGTTTGGGCCCTGAACGGCCAAAAATGGGATTTAGGCTATTCTGATGTGGAAACAATGAAAGTTTGGTCACTGTCTCGGAATGGCTTGAAAACCAACACACCAACTCCATTTTCTTTGAAGAATCCAGGATGCCCAATATTGTTGTGAAATTCATCTGTTTGGGCCCTGAATGGCCAAAAACGTGATTTAGGCTATTCTGATGTGAAAAGAATGAAAGTTTGGTCACTGTCTCGGAATGGCTTGAAAACCAACACACCACCTCCATTTTCTATCAGGATTCCAGGATGCCCAATATTGTTGTGAAATTCATCTGTTTGGGCCCTGAAGGGCTAAAAACGCGATTTAGGCTATTATGAGGTGAAAAGAATGAAAGTTTGGTCACTGTATCGGAATGGCTTGAAAACCAACACACCAACTCCATTTTCTATAAGGATTCCAGGATGCCCATTATTGTTGTGAAATTCATCTGTTTGGGCCCTGAACGGCCAAAAACACGATTTAGGCTATTCTGATGTGAAAAGAATGAAAGTTTGGTCACTGTATCGGAATGGCTTGAAAACCAACACACCAACTCCATTTTCTATAAGGATTCCAGAATGCCCATTATTGTTGTGAAATTCATCTGTTTGGGACCTGAACGGCCAAAAATGGGATTTAGGCTTTTCTGATGTGAAAACAATGAAAGTTTGGTCACTGTCTCGGAATGGCTTGAAAACCAACACACCAACTCCATTTTCTTTGAAGAATCCAGGATGCCCAATATTGTTGTGAAATTCATCTGTTTGGGCCCTGAACGGCCAAAAACGCGATTTAGGCTATTCTGATGTGAAAAGAATGAAAGTTTGGTCACTGTCTCGGAATGGCTTGAAAACCAACACACCAACTCCATTTTCTATCAGGATTCCAGGATGCCCAATATTGTTGTGAAATTCATCTGTTTGGGCCCTGAAGGGCTAAAAACGCGATTTAGGCTATTATGTGGTGAAAAGAATGAAAGTTTGGTCACTGTCTCGGTATGGCTTGAAAACCAACACACCAACTCCATTTTCTTTGAAGAATCCAGGATGCCCATTATTGTTGTGAAATTCATCTGTTTGGGCCCTGAACGGCCAAAAACGCGATTTAGGCTATTCTGATGTGAAAAGAATGAAAGTTTGGTCACTGTCTCGGAATGGCTTGAAAACCAACACACCAACTCCATTTTCTATCAGGATTCCAGGATGCCCAATATTGTTGTGAAATTCATCTGTTTGGGCCCTGAAGGGCTAAAAACGCGATTTAGGCTATTATGAGGTGAAAAGAATGAAAGTTTGGTCACTGTATCGGAATGGCTTGAAAACCAACACACCAACTCCATTTTCTATAAGGATTCCAGGATGCCCATTATTGTTGTGAAATTCATCTGTTTGGGCCCTGAACGGCCAAAAACACGATTTAGGCTATTCTGATGTGAAAAGAATGAAAGTTTGGTCACTGTCTCGGAATGGCTTGGAAACCAACACACCAACTCCATTTTCTATAAGGATTCCAGGATGCCCAATATTGTTGTGAAATTCATCTGTTTGGGCCCTGAACGGCGAAAAACGCGATTTAGGCTATTCTGAGGTGAAAAGAATGAAAGTTTGGTCACTGTATCGGAATGGCTTGAAAACCAACACACCAACTCCATTTTCTATAAGGATTCCAGAATGCCCATTATTGTTGTGAAATTCATCTGTTTGGGACCTGAACGGCCAAAAATGGGATTTAGGCTTTTCTGATGTGAAAACAATGAAAGTTTGGTCACTGTCTCGGAATGGCTTGAAAACCAACACACCAACTCCATTTTCTTTGAAGAATCCAGGATGCCCAATATTGTTGTGAAATTCATCTGTTTGGGCCCTGAACGGCCAAAAACGCGATTTAGGCTATTCTGATGTGAAAAGAATGAAAGTTTGGTCACTGTCTCGGAATGGCTTGAAAACCAACACACCAACTCCATTTTCTATCAGGATTCCAGGATTCCCAATATTGTTGTGAAATTCATCTGTTTGGGCCCTGAAGGGCTAAAAACGCGATTTAGGCTATTATGAGGTGAAAAGAATGAAAGTTTGGTCACTGTCTCGGTATGGCTTGAAAACCAACACACCAACTCCATTTTCTCTGAAGAATCCAGGATGCCCAATATTGTTGTGAAATTCATCTGTTTGGGCCCTGAACGGCCAAAAACGCGATTTAGGCTATTATGAGGTGAAAAGAATGAAAGTTTGGTCACTGTATCGGAATGGCTTGAAAACCAACACACCAACTCCATTTTTATAAGGATTCCAGGATGCCCAATATTGTTGTGGAATTCATCTGTTTGGTACCTGAACGGCCAAAACCGTGATTTAGGCTATTCTGATGTGAAAAGAATGAAAGTTTGGTCACAGTCTCGGAATGCCTTGAAAACCAACACACCAACTCCATTTTCTATAAGGATTCCAGGATGCCCAATATTGTTGTGAAATTCATCTGCTTGGGCCCTGAATGGCTAAAAACATGATTTAGGCTATTATGAGGTGAAAAGAATGAAAGTTAGGTCACTGTCTCGCAATGGCTTTAAAACCCACACACCAACTCCATTTTCTATCAGGATTCCAGGATGCCCAATATTGTTGTGAAATTCATCTGTTTGGGCCCTGAAGGGCTAAAAACGCGATTTAGGCTATTCTGATGTGAAAAGAATGAAAGTTTGGTCACAGTCTCGGAATGCCTTGAAAACCAACACACCAACTCCATTTTCTATAAGGATTCCAGGATGCCCAATATTGTTGTGAAATTCATCTGTTTGGGCCGTGAATGGCTAAAACCATGATTTAGGCTATTCTGTGGTGAAAAGAATGAAAGTTAGGTCACTGTCTCGCAAGGGCTTTAAAACCCGCACACCAACTCCATTTTCTATCAGGATTCCAGGATGCCCAATATTGTTGTGAAATTCATCTGTTTGGGCCCTGAACGGCCAAAAACGCGATTTAGGCTATTCTGATGTGAAAAGAATGAAAGTTTGGTCACTGTCTCGGAATGGCTTGAAAACCAACACACCAACTCCATTTTCTATCAGGATTCCAGGATGCCCAATATTGTTGTGAAATTCATCTGTTTGGGCCCTGAAGGGCTAAAAACGCGATTTAGGCTATTATGAGGTGAAAAGAATGAAAGTTTGGTCACTGTATCGGAATGGCTTGAAAACCAACACACCAACTCCATTTTCTATAAGGATTCCAGGATGCCCATTATTGTTGTGAAATTCATCTGTTTGGGCCCTGAACGGCCAAAAACGCGATTTAGGCTATTCTGATGTGAAAAGAATGAAAGTTTGGTCACTGTCTCGGAATGGCTTGGAAACCAACACACCAACTCCATTTTCTATAAGGATTCCAGGATGCCCAATATTGTTGTGAAATTCATCTGTTTGGGCCCTGAACGGACAAAAACGGGATTTAGGCTATTCTGAGGTGAAAAGAATGAAAGTTTGGTCACTGTCTAGGAATGCCTTGAAAACCAACACACCAACTCCATTTTTTATAAAGATTCCAGGATGCCCAATATTGTTGTGAAATTCATCTGTTTGGGCCCTGAACGGCGAAAAACGCGATTTAGGCTATTCTGAGGTGAAAAGAATGAAAGTTTGGTCACTGTATCGGAATGGCTTGAAAACCAACACACCAACTCCATTTTCTATAAGGATTCCAGGATGCCCATTATTGTTTTGAAATTCATCTGTTTGGGACCTGAACGGCCAAAAATGGGATTTAGGCTTTTCTGATGTGAAAACAATGAAAGTTTGGTCACTGTCTCGGAATGGCTTGAAAACCAACACACCAACTCCATTTTCTTTGAAGAATCCAGGATGCCCAATATTGTTGTGAAATTCATCTGTTTGGGCCCTGAACGGCCAAAAACGCGATTTAGGCTATTCTGATGTGAAAAGAATGAAAGTTTGGTCACTGTCTCAGAATGGCTTGAAAACCAACACACCAACTCCATTTTCTATCAGGATTCCAGGATGCCCAATATTGTTGTGAAATTCATCTGTTTGGGCCCTGAAGGGCTAAAAACGCGATTTAGGCTATTATGAGGCGAAAAGAATGAAAGTTTGGTCACTGTATCGGAATGGGTTGAAAACCAACACACCAACTCCATTTTTATAAGGATTCCAGGATGCCCAATATTGTTGTGGAATTCATCTGTTTGGTACCTGAACGGCCAAAACCGTGATTTAGGCTATTCTGATGTGAAAAGAATGAAAGTTTGGTCACAGTCTCGGAATGCCTTGAAAACCAACACACCAACTCCATTTTCTATAAGGATTCCAGGATGCCCAATATTGTTGTGAAATTCATCTGCTTGGGCCCTGAATGGCTAAAAACATGATTTAGGCTATTATGAGGTGAAAAGAATGAAAGTTAGGTCACTGTCTCGCAATGGCTTTAAAACCCACACACCAACTCCATTTTCTATCAGGATTCCAGGATGCCCAATATTGTTGTGAAATTCATCTGTTTGGGCCCTGAAGGGCTAAAAACGCGATTTAGGCTATTCTGATGTGAAAAGAATGAAAGTTTGGTCACAGTCTCGGAATGCCTTGAAAACCAACACACCAACTCCATTTTCTATAAGGATTCCAGGATGCCCAATATTGTTGTGAAATTCATCTGTTTGGGCCGTGAATGGCTAAAACCATGATTTAGGCTATTCTGTGGTGAAAAGAATGAAAGTTAGGTCACTGTCTCGCAAGGGCTTTAAAACCCGCACACCAACTCCATTTTCTATCAGGATTCCAGGATGCCCAATATTGTTGTGAAATTCATCTGTTTGGGACCTGAACGGCCAAAAATGGGATTTAGGCTATTCTGATGTGAAAAGAATGAAAGTTTGGTCACTGTATCGGAATGGCTTGAAAACCAACACACCAACTCCATTTTCTATAAGGATTCCAGGATACCCATTATTGTTGTGAAATTCATCTGTTTGGGCCCTGAAGGGCTAAAAACGCGATTTAGGCTATTATGAGGTGAAAAGAATGAAAGTTTGGTCACTGTATCGGAATGGCTTGAAAACCAACACACCTACTCCATTTTCTATAAGGATTCCAGGATGCCCATTATTGTTGTGAAATTCATCTGTTGGGGACCTGAACGGCCAAAAATGGGATTTAGGCTATTCTGATGTGGAAACAATCAAAGTTTGGTCACTGTCTCAGAATGGCTTGAAAACCAACACACCAACTCCATATTCTTTGAAGAATCCAGGATGCCCAATATTGTTGTGAAATTCATCTGTTTGGGCCCTGAACGGCCAAAAACGCGATTTAGGCTATTCTGATATGAATAGAATGAAAGTTTGGTCACTGTCTCGGAATGGCTTGAAAACCAACACACCAACTCCATTTTCTATCAGGATTCCAGGATGCCCAATATTGTTGTGAAATTCATCTGTTTGGGCCCTGAACGGCCAAAAACGCGATTTAGGCTATTCTGATATGAATAGAATGAAAGTTTGGTCACTGTCTCGGAATGGCTTGAAAACCAACACACCAACTCCATTTTCTATCAGGATTCCAGGATGCCCAATATTGTTGTGAAATTCATCTGTTTGGGACCTGAACGGCCAAAAATGGGATTTAGGCTATTCTGATGTGAAAAGAATGAAAGTTTGGTCACTGTATCGGAATGGCTTGAAAACCAACACACCAACTCCATTTTCTATAAGGATTCCAGGATACCCATTATTGTTGTGAAATTCATCTGTTTGGGCCCTGAAGGGCTAAAAACGCGATTTAGGCTATTATGAGGTGAAAAGAATGAAAGTTTGGTCACTGTATCGGAATGGCTTGAAAACCAACACACCTACTCCATTTTCTATAAGGATTCCAGGATGCCCATTATTGTTGTGAAATTCATCTGTTGGGGACTTGAACGGCCAAAAATGGGATTTAGGCTTTCCTGATGTGAAAACAATGAAAGTTTGGTCACTGTCTCGGAATGGCTTGAAAACCAACACACCAACTCCATTTTCTTTGAAGAATCCAGGATGCCCAATATTGTTGTGAAATTCATCTGTTTGGGCCCTGAACGGCCAAAAACGCGATTTAGGCTATTCTGATGTGAAAAGAACGAAAGTTTGGTCACTGTCCCGGAATGGCTTGAAAACCAACACACCAACTCCATTTTCTATCAGGATTCCAGGATGCCCAATATTGTTGTGAAATTCATCTGTTTGGGCCCTGAAGGGCTAAAAACGCGATTTAGGCTATTATGAGGTGAAAAGAATGAAAGTTTGGTCACTGTCTCGGTATGGCTTGAAAACCAACACACCAACTCCATTTTCTTTGAAGAATCCAGGATGCCCAATATTGTTGTGAAATTCATCTGTTTGGGCCCTGAACGGCCAAAAACGCGATTTAGGCTATTCTGATGTGAAAAGAATGAAAGTTTGGTCACTGTCTCGGAATGGCTTGAAAACCAACACACCAACTCCATTTTCTATCAGGATTCCAGGATGCCCAATATTGTTGTGAAATTCATCTGTTTGGGCCCTGAAGGGCTAAAAACGCGATTTAGGCTATTATGAGGTGAAAAGAATGAAAGTTTGGTCACTGTATCGGAATGGCTTGAAAACCAACACGCCAACTCCATTTTCTATAAGGATTCTAGGATGCCCATTATTGTTGTGAAATTCATCTGTTTGGGCCCTGAACGGACAAAAACGGGATTTAGGCTATTCTGAGGTGAAAAGAATGAAAGTTTGGTCACTGTCTAGGAATGCCTTGAAAACCAACACACCAACTCCATTTTTTATAAAGATTCCAGGATGCCCAATATTGTTGTGAAATTCATCTGTTTGGGCCCTGAACGGCGAAAAACGCGATTTAGGCTATTCTGAGGTGAAAAGAATGAAAGTTTGGTCACTGTATCGGAATGGCTTGAAAACCAACACACCAACTCCATTTTCTATAAGGATTCCAGGATGCCCATTATTGTTTTGAAATTCATCTGTTTGGGACCTGAACGGCCAAAAATGGGATTTAGGCTTTTCTGATGTGAAAACATTGAAAGTTTGGTCACTGTCTCGGAATGGCTTGAAAACCAACACACCAACTCCATTTTCTTTGAAGAATCCAGGATGCCCAATATTGTTGTGAAATTCATCTGTTTGGGCCCTGAACGGCCAAAAACGCGATTTAGGCTATTCTGATGTGAAAAGAATGAAAGTTTGGTCACTGTCTCGGAATGGCTTGAAAACCAACACACCAACTCCATTTTCTATCAGGATTCCAGGATGCCCAATATTGTTGTGAAATTCATCTGTTTGGGCCCTGAAGGGCTAAAAACGCGATTTAGGCTATTATGAGGCGAAAAGAATGAAAGTTTGGTCACTGTATCGGAATGGCTTGAAAACCAACACACCAACTCCATTTTTATAAGGATTCCAGGATGCCCAATATTGTTGTGGAATTCATCTGTTTGGTACCTGAACGGCCAAAACCGTGATTTAGGCTATTCTGATGTGAAAAGAATTAAAGTTTGGTCACAGTCTCGGAATGCCTTGAAAACCAACACACCAACTCCATTTTCTATAAGGATTCCAGGATGCCCAATATTGTTGTGAAATTCATCTGCTTGGGCCCTGAATGGCTAAAAACATGATTTAGGCTATTATGAGGTGAAAAGAATGAAAGTTAGGTCACTGTCTCGCAATGGCTTTAAAACCCACACACCAACTCCATTTTCTATCAGGATTCCAGGATGCCCAATATTGTTGTGAAATTCATCTGTTTGGGACCTGAACGGCCAAAAATGGGATTTAGGCTATTCTGATGTGAAAAGAATGAAAGTTTGGTCACTGTATCGGAATGGCTTGAAAACCAACACACCAACTCCATTTTCTATAAGGATTCCAGGATGCCCATTATTGTTGTGAAATTCATCTGTTTGGGCCCTGAAGGGCTAAAAACGCGATTTAGGCTATTATGAGGTGAAAAGAATGAAAGTTTGGTCACTGTCTCGGTATGGCTTGAAAACCAACACACCAACTCCATTTTCTTTGAAGAATCCAGGATGCCCAATATTGTTGTGAAATTCATCTGTTTGGGCCCTGAACGGCCAAAAACGCGATTTAGGCTATTCTGATGTGAAAAGAATGAAAGTTTGGTCACTGTCTCGGAATGGCTTGAAAACCAACACACCAACTCCATTTTCTATCAGGATTCCAGGATGCCCAATATTGTTGTGAAATTCATCTGTTTGGGCCCTGAAGGGCTAAAAACGCGATTTAGGCTATTATGTGGTGAAAAGAATGAAAGTTTGGTCACTGTCTCGGTATGGCTTGAAAACCAACACACCAACTCCATTTTCTTTGAAGAATCCAGGATGCCCATTATTGTTGTGAAATTCATCTGTTTGGGCCCTGAACGGCCAAAAACGCGATTTAGGCTATTCTGATGTGAAAAGAATGAAAGTTTGGTCACTGTCTCGGAATGGCTTGAAAACCAACACACCAACTCCATTTTCTATCAGGATTCCAGGATGCCCAATATTGTTGTGAAATTCATCTGTTTGGGCCCTGAAGGGCTAAAAACGCGATTTAGGCTATTATGAGGTGAAAAGAATGAAAGTTTGGTCACTGTATCGGAATGGCCTGAAAACCAACACACCAACTCCATTTTCTATAAGGATTCCAGGATGCCCATTATTGTTGTGAAATTCATCTGTTTGGGCCCTGAACGGCCAAAAACACGATTTAGGCTATTCTGATGTGAAAAGAATGAAAGTTTGGTCACTGTCTCGGAATGGCTTGGAAACCAACACACCAACTCCATTTTCTATAAGGATTCCAGGATGCCCAATATTGTTGTGAAATTCATCTGTTTGGGCCCTGAACGGCGAAAAACGCGATTTAGGCTATTCTGAGGTGAAAAGAATGAAAGTTTGGTCACTGTATCGGAATGGCTTGAAAACCAACACACCAACTCCATTTTCTATAAGGATTCCAGAATGCCCATTATTGTTGTGAAATTCATCTGTTTGGGACCTGAACGGCCAAAAATGGGATTTAGGCTTTTCTGATGTGAAAACAATGAAAGTTTGGTCACTGTCTCGGAATGGCTTGAAAACCAACACACCAACTCCATTTTCTTTGAAGAATCCAGGATGCCCAATATTGTTGTGAAATTCATCTGTTTGGGCCCTGAACGGCCAAAAACGCGATTTAGGCTATTCTGATGTGAAAAGAATGAAAGTTTGGTCACTGTCTCGGAATGGCTTGAAAACCAACACACCAACTCCATTTTCTATCAGGATTCCAGGATTCCCAATATTGTTGTGAAATTCATCTGTTTGGGCCCTGAAGGGCTAAAAACGCGATTTAGGCTATTATGAGGTGAAAAGAATGAAAGTTTGGTCACTGTCTCGGTATGGCTTGAAAACCAACACACCAACTCCATTTTCTTTGAAGAATCCAGGATGCCCAATATTGTTGTGAAATTCATCTGTTTGGGCCCTGAACGGCCAAAAACGCGATTTAGGCTATTATGAGGTGAAAAGAATGAAAGTTTGGTCACTGTATCGGAATGGCTTGAAAACCAACACACCAACTCCATTTTTATAAGGATTCCAGGATGCCCAATATTGTTGTAGAATTCATCTGTTTGGTACCTGAACGGCCAAAACCGTGATTTAGGCTATTCTGATGTGAAAAGAATGAAAGTTTGGTCACAGTCTCGGAATGCCTTGAAAACCAACACACCAACTCCATTTTCTATAAGGATTCCAGGATGCCCAATATTGTTGTGAAATTCATCTGCTTGGGCCCTGAATGGCTAAAAACATGATTTAGGCTATTATGAGGTGAAAAGAATGAAAGTTAGGTCACTGTCTCGCAATGGCTTTAAAACCCACACACCAACTCCATTTTCTATCAGGATTCCAGGATGCCCAATATTGTTGTGAAATTCATCTGTTTGGGCCCTGAAGGGCTAAAAACGCGATTTAGGCTATTCTGATGTGAAAAGAATGAAAGTTTGGTCACAGTCTCGGAATGCCTTGAAAACCAACACACCAACTCCATTTTCTATAAGGATTCCAGGATGCCCAATATTGTTGTGAAATTCATCTGTTTGGGCCGTGAATGGCTAAAACCATGATTTAGGCTATTCTGTGGTGAAAAGAATGAAAGTTAGGTCACTGTCTCGCAAGGGCTTTAAAACCCGCACACCAACTCCATTTTCTATCAGGATTCCAGGATGCCCAATATTGTTGTGAAATTCATCTGTTTGGGCCCTGAACGGCCAAAAACGCGATTTAGGCTATTCTGATGTGAAAAGAATGAAAGTTTGGTCACTGTCTCGGAATGGCTTGAAAACCAACACACCAACTCCATTTTCTATCAGGATTCCAGGATGCCCAATATTGTTGTGAAATTCATCTGTTTGGGCCCTGAAGGGCTAAAAACGCGATTTAGGCTATTATGAGGTGAAAAGAATGAAAGTTTGGTCACTGTATCGGAATGGCTTGAAAACCAACACACCAACTCCATTTTCTATAAGGATTCCAGGATGCCCATTATTGTTGTGAAATTCATCTGTTTGGGCCCTGAACGGCCAAAAACGCGATTTAGGCTATTCTGATGTGAAAAGAATGAAAGTTTGGTCACTGTCTCGGAATGGCTTGGAAACCAACACACCAACTCCATTTTCTATAAGGATTCCAGGATGCCCAATATTGTTGTGAAATTCATCTGTTTGGGCCCTGAACGGACAAAAACGGGATTTAGGCTATTCTGAAGTGAAAAGAATGAAAGTTTGGTCACTGTCTAGGAATGCCTTGAAAACCAACACACCAACTCCATTTTTTATAAAGATTCCAGGATGCCCAATATTGTTGTGAAATTCATCTGTTTGGGCCCTGAACGGCGAAAAACGCGATTTAGGCTATTCTGAGGTGAAAAGAATGAAAGTTTGGTCACTGTATCGGAATGGCTTGAAAACCAACACACCAACTCCATTTTCTATAAGGATTCCAGGATGCCCATTATTGTTTTGAAATTCATCTGTTTGGGACCTGAACGGCCAAAAATGGGATTTAGGCTTTTCTGATGTGAAAACAATGAAAGTTTGGTCACTGTCTCGGAATGGCTTGAAAACCAACACACCAACTCCATTTTCTTTGAAGAATCCAGGATGCCCAATATTGTTGTGAAATTCATCTGTTTGGGCCCTGAACGGCCAAAAACGCGATTTAGGCTATTCTGATGTGAAAAGAATGAAAGTTTGGTCACTGTCTCAGAATGGCTTGAAAACCAACACACCAACTCCATTTTCTATCAGGATTCCAGGATGCCCAATATTGTTGTGAAATTCATCTGTTTGGGCCCTGAAGGGCTAAAAACGCGATTTAGGCTATTATGAGGCGAAAAGAATGAAAGTTTGGTCACTGTATCGGAATGGCTTGAAAACCAACACACCAACTCCATTTTTATAAGGATTCCAGGATGCCCAATATTGTTGTGGAATTCATCTGTTTGGTACCTGAACGGCCAAAACCGTGATTTAGGCTATTCTGATGTGAAAAGAATGAAAGTTTGGTCACAGTCTCGGAATGCCTTGAAAACCAACACACCAACTCCATTTTCTATAAGGATTCCAGGATGCCCAATATTGTTGTGAAATTCATCTGCTTGGGCCCTGAATGGCTAAAAACATGATTTAGGCTATTATGAGGTGAAAAGAATGAAAGTTAGGTCACTGTCTCGCAATGGCTTTAAAACCCACACACCAACTCCATTTTCTATCAGGATTCCAGGATGCCCAATATTGTTGTGAAATTCATCTGTTTGGGCCCTGAAGGGCTAAAAACGCGATTTAGGCTATTCTGATGTGAAAAGAATGAAAGTTTGGTCACAGTCTCGGAATGCCTTGAAAACCAACACACCAACTCCATTTTCTATAAGGATTCCAGGATGCCCAATATTGTTGTGAAATTCATCTGTTTGGGCCGTGAATGGCTAAAACCATGATTTAGGCTATTCTGTGGTGAAAAGAATGAAAGTTAGGTCACTGTCTCGCAAGGGCTTTAAAACCCGCACACCAACTCCATTTTCTATCAGGATTCCAGGATGCCCAATATTGTTGTGAAATTCATCTGTTTGGGCCCTGAAGGGCTAAAAACGCGATTTAGGCTATTATGAGGTGAAAAGGATGAAAGTTTGGTCACTATATCGGAATGGCTTGAAAACCAACATACCAACTCCATTTTCTATAAGGATTCCAGGATGCCCATTATTGTTGTGAAATTCATCTGTTTGGGCCCTGAACGGCCAAAAACGCGATTTAGGCTATTCTGATGTGAAAAGAATGAAAGTTTGGTCACTGTATCAGAATGGCTTGAAAACCAACACACCAACTCCATTTTCTATCAGGATTCCAGGATGCCCAATATTGTTGTGAAATTCATCTGTTTGGGCCCTGAAGGGCTAAAAACGCGATTTAGGCTATTCTGATGTGAAAAGAATGAAAGTTTGGTCACAGTCTCGGAATGCCTTGAAAACCAACACACCAACTCCATTTTCTATAAGGATTCCAGGATGCCCAATATTGTTGTGAAATTCATCTGTTTGGGCCGTGAATGGCTAAAACCATGATTTAGGCTATTCTGTGGTGAAAAGAATGAAAGTTAGGTCACTGTCTCGCAAGGGCTTTAAAACCCGCACACCAACTCCATTTTCTATCAGGATTCCAGGATGCCCAATATTGTTGTGAAATTCATCTGTTTGGGACCTGAACGGCCAAAAATGGGATTTAGGCTATTCTGATGTGAAAAGAATGAAAGTTTGGTCACTGTATCGGAATGGCTTGAAAACCAACACACCAACTCCATTTTCTATAAGGATTCCAGGATACCCATTATTGTTGTGAAATTCATCTGTTTGGGCCCTGAAGGGCTAAAAACGCGATTTAGGCTATTATGAGGTGAAAAGAATGAAAGTTTGGTCACTGTATCGGAATGGCTTGAAAACCAACACACCTACTCCATTTTCTATAAGGATTCCAGGATGCCCATTATTGTTGTGAAATTCATCTGTTGGGGACCTGAACGGCCAAAAATGGGATTTAGGCTATTCTGATGTGGAAACAATCAAAGTTTGGTCACTGTCTCAGAATGGCTTGAAAACCAACACACCAACTCCATATTCTTTGAAGAATCCAGGATGCCCAATATTGTTGTGAAATTCATCTGTTTGGGCCCTGAACGGCCAAAAACGCGATTTAGGCTATTCTGATATGAATAGAATGAAAGTTTGGTCACTGTCTCGGAATGGCTTGAAAACCAACACACCAACTCCATTTTCTATCAGGATTCCAGGATGCCCAATATTGTTGTGAAATTCATCTGTTTGGGCCCTGAACGGCCAAAAACGCGATTTAGGCTATTCTGATATGAATAGAATGAAAGTTTGGTCACTGTCTCGGAATGGCTTGAAAACCAACACACCAACTCCATTTTCTATCAGGATTCCAGGATGCCCAATATTGTTGTGAAATTCATCTGTTTGGGACCTGAACGGCCAAAAATGGGATTTAGGCTATTCTGATGTGAAAAGAATGAAAGTTTGGTCACTGTATCGGAATGGCTTGAAAACCAACACACCAACTCCATTTTCTATAAGGATTCCAGGATACCCATTATTGTTGTGAAATTCATCTGTTTGGGCCCTGAAGGGCTAAAAACGCGATTTAGGCTATTATGAGGTGAAAAGAATGAAAGTTTGGTCACTGTATCGGAATGGCTTGAAAACCAACACACCTACTCCATTTTCTATAAGGATTCCAGGATGCCCATTATTGTTGTGAAATTCATCTGTTGGGGACCTGAACGGCCAAAAATGGGATTTAGGCTTTCCTGATGTGAAAACAATGAAAGTTTGGTCACTGTCTCGGAATGGCTTGAAAACCAACACACCAACTCCATTTTCTTTGAAGAATCCAGGATGCCCAATATTGTTGTGAAATTCATCTGTTTGGGCCCTGAACGGCCAAAAACGCGATTTAGGCTATTCTGATGTGAAAAGAACGAAAGTTTGGTCACTGTCCCGGAATGGCTTGAAAACCAACACACCAACTCCATTTTCTATCAGGATTCCAGGATGCCCAATATTGTTGTGAAATTCATCTGTTTGGGCCCTGAAGGGCTAAAAACGCGATTTAGGCTATTATGAGGTGAAAAGAATGAAAGTTTGGTCACTGTCTCGGTATGGCTTGAAAACCAACACACCAACTCCATTTTCTTTGAAGAATCCAGGATGCCCAATATTGTTGTGAAATTCATCTGTTTGGGCCCTGAACGGCCAAAAACGCGATTTAGGCTATTCTGATGTGAAAAGAATGAAAGTTTGGTCACTGTCTCGGAATGGCTTGAAAACCAACACACCAACTCCATTTTCTATCAGGATTCCAGGATGCCCAATATTGTTGTGAAATTCATCTGTTTGGGCCCTGAAGGGCTAAAAACGCGATTTAGGCTATTATGAGGTGAAAAGAATGAAAGTTTGGTCACTGTATCGGAATGGCTTGAAAACCAACACGCCAACTCCATTTTCTATAAGGATTCTAGGATGCCCATTATTGTTGTGAAATTCATCTGTTTGGGCCCTGAACGGACAAAAACGGGATTTAGGCTATTCTGAGGTGAAAAGAATGAAAGTTTGGTCACTGTCTAGGAATGCCTTGAAAACCAACACACCAACTCCATTTTTTATAAAGATTCCAGGATGCCCAATATTGTTGTGAAATTCATCTGTTTGGGCCCTGAACGGCGAAAAACGCGATTTAGGCTATTCTGAGGTGAAAAGAATGAAAGTTTGGTCACTGTATCGGAATGGCTTGAAAACCAACACACCAACTCCATTTTCTATAAGGATTCCAGGATGCCCATTATTGTTTTGAAATTCATCTGTTTGGGACCTGAACGGCCAAAAATGGGATTTAGGCTTTTCTGATGTGAAAACAATGAAAGTTTGGTCACTGTCTCGGAATGGCTTGAAAACCAACACACCAACTCCATTTTCTTTGAAGAATCCAGGATGCCCAATATTGTTGTGAAATTCATCTGTTTGGGCCCTGAACGGCCAAAAACGCGATTTAGGCTATTCTGATGTGAAAAGAATGAAAGTTTGGTCACTGTCTCGGAATGGCTTGAAAACCAACACACCAACTCCATTTTCTATCAGGATTCCAGGATGCCCAATATTGTTGTGAAATTCATCTGTTTGGGCCCTGAAGGGCTAAAAACGCGATTTAGGCTATTATGAGGCGAAAAGAATGAAAGTTTGGTCACTGTATCGGAATGGCTTGAAAACCAACACACCAACTCCATTTTTATAAGGATTCCAGGATGCCCAATATTGTTGTGGAATTCATCTGTTTGGTACCTGAACGGCCAAAACCGTGATTTAGGCTATTCTGATGTGAAAAGAATTAAAGTTTGGTCACAGTCTCGGAATGCCTTGAAAACCAACACACCAACTCCATTTTCTATAAGGATTCCAGGATGCCCAATATTGTTGTGAAATTCATCTGCTTGGGCCCTGAATGGCTAAAAACATGATTTAGGCTATTATGAGGTGAAAAGAATGAAAGTTAGGTCACTGTCTCGCAATGGCTTTAAAACCCACACACCAACTCCATTTTCTATCAGGATTCCAGGATGCCCAATATTGTTGTGAAATTCATCTGTTTGGGACCTGAACGGCCAAAAATGGGATTTAGGCTATTCTGATGTGAAAAGAATGAAAGTTTGGTCACTGTATCGGAATGGCTTGAAAACCAACACACCAACTCCATTTTCTATAAGGATTCCAGGATGCCCATTATTGTTGTGAAATTCATCTGTTTGGGCCCTGAAGGGCTAAAAACGCGATTTAGGCTATTATGAGGTGAAAAGAATGAAAGTTTGGTCACTGTATCGGAATGGCTTGAAAACCAACACACCTACTCCATTTTCTATAAGGATTCCAGGATGCCCATTATTGTTGTGAAATTCATCTGTTGGGGACCTGAACGGCCAAAAATGGGATTTAGGCTATTCTGATGTGGAAACAATCAAAGTTTGGTCACTGTCTCGGAATGGCTTGAAAACCAACACACCAACTCCATTTTCTTTGAAGAATCCAGGATGCCCAATATTGTTGTGAAATTCATCTGTTTGGGCCCTGAACGGCCAAAAACGTGATTTAGGCTATTCTGATGTGAAAAGAATGAAAGTTTGGTCACTGTCTCGGAATGGCTTGAAAACCAACACACCACCTCCATTTTCTATCAGGATTCCAGGATGCCCAATATTGTTGTGAAATTCATCTGTTTGGGCCCTGAAGGGCTAAAAACGCGATTTAGGATATTATGAGGTGAAAAGAATGAAAGTTTGGTCACTGTATCGGAATGGCTTGAAAACCAACACACCAACTCCATTTTCTATCAGGATTCCAGGATGCCCAATATTGTTGTGAAATTCATCTGTTTGGGCCCTGAACGGCAAAAAACGCGATTTAGGCTATTCTGATGTGAAAAGAATGAAAGTTTGGTCACTGTATCGGAATGGCTTGAAAACCAACACACCAACTCCATTTTCTATAAGGATTCCAGGATGCCCATTATTGTTGTGAAATTCATCTGTTTGGGACCTGAACGGCCAAAAATGGGATTTAGGCTTTTCTGATGTGAAAACAATGAAAGTTTGGTCACTGTCTCGGAATGGCTTGAAAACCAACACACCAACTCCATTTTCTTTGAAGAATCCAGGATGCCCAATATTGTTGTGAAATTCATCTGTTTGGGCCCTGAACGGCCAAAAACGCGATTTAGGCTATTCTGATGTGAAAAGAATGAAAGTTTGGTCACTGTCTCGGATTGGCTTGAAAACCAACACACCAACTCCATTTTCTATCAGGATTCCAGGATGCCCAATATTGTTGTGAAATTCATCTGTTTGGGCCCTGAAGGGCTAAAAACGCGATTTAGGCTATTATGAGGTGAAAAGAATGAAAGTTTGGTCACTGTCTCGGTATGGCTTGAAAACCAACACACCAACTCCATTTTCTTTGAAGAATCCAGGATGCCCAATATTGTTGTGAAATTCATCTGTTTGGGCCCTGAACGGCCAAAAACGCGATTTAGGCTATTCTGATGTGAAAAGAATGAAAGTTTGGTCACTGTCTCGGAATGGCTTGAAAACCAACACACCAACTCCATTTTCTATCAGGATTCCAGGATGCCCAATATTGTTGTGAAATTCATCTGTTTGGGCCCTGAAGGGCTAAAAACGCGATTTAGGCTATTATGAGGTGAAAAGAATGAAAGTTTGGTCACTGTATCGGAATGGCTTGAAAACCA
Source organism: Inga oerstediana (assembly GCA_963210345.1). Lineage (NCBI taxonomy): Eukaryota > Viridiplantae > Streptophyta > Magnoliopsida > Fabales > Fabaceae > Inga > Inga oerstediana. The sequence continues at coordinate 40,300,493 of OY723410.1, read as the reverse complement.
ACACGCCAACTCCATTTTCTATAAGGATTCTAGGATGCCCATTATTGTTGTGAAATTCATCTGTTTGGGACCTGAACGGCCAAAAATGGGATTTAGGCTTTTCTGATGTGAAAACAATGAAAGTTTGGTCACTGTCTCGGAATGGCTTGAAAACCAACACACCAACTCCATTTTCTTTGAAGAATCCAGGATGCCCAATATTGTTGTGAAATTCATCTGTTTGGGCCCTGAACGGCCAAAAACGCGATTTAGGCTATTCTGATGTGAAAAGAATGAAAGTTTGGTCACTGTATCGGAATGGCTTGAAAACCAACACACCAACTCCATTTTCTATAAGGATTCCAGGATGCCCATTATTGTTGTGAAATTCATCTGTTTGGGACCTGAACGGCCAAAAATGGGATTTAGGCTTTTCAGATGTGAAAACAATGAAAGTTTGGTCACTGTCTCGGAATGGCTTGAAAACCAACACACCAACTCCATTTTCTTTGAAGAATCCAGGATGCCCAATATTGTTGTGAAATTCTTCTGTTTGGGCCCTGAACGGCCAAAAACGCAATTTAGGCTATTCTGATGTGAAAAGAATGAAAGTTTGGTCACTGTCTCGGAATGGCTTGAAAACCAACACACGAACTCCATTTTCTATCAGGATTCCAGGATGCCCAATATTGTTGTGAAATTCATCTGTTTGGGCCCTGAAGGGCTAAAAACGCGATTTAGGCTATTATGAGGCGAAAAGAATGAAAGTTTGGTCACTGTATCGGAATGGCTTGAAAACCAACACACCAACTCCATTTTTATAAGGATTCCAGGATGCCCAATATTGTTGTGGAATTCATCTGTTTGGTACCTGAACGGCCAAAACCGCGATTTAGGCTATTCTGATGTGAAAAGAATGAAAGTTTGGTCACAGTCTCGGAATGCCTTGAAAACCAACACACCAACTCCATTTTCTATAAGGATTCCAGGATGCCCAATATTGTTGTGAAATTCATCTGCTTGGGCCCTGAATGGCTAAAAACATGATTTAGGCTATTATGAGGTGAAAAGAATGAAAGTTAGGTCACTGTCTCGCAATGGCTTTAAAACCCACACACCAACTCCATTTTCTATCAGGATTCCAGGATGCCCAATATTGTTGTGAAATTCATCTGTTTGGGCCCTGAAGGGCTAAAAACGCGATTTAGGCTATTCTGATGTGAAAAGAATGAAAGTTTGGTCACAGTCTCGGAATGCCTTGAAAACCAACACACCAACTCCATTTTCTATAAGGATTCCAGGATGCCCAATATTGTTGTGAAATTCATCTGTTTGGGCCGTGAATGGCTAAAACCATGATTTAGGCTATTCTGTGGTGAAAAGAATGAAAGTTAGGTCACTGTCTCGCAAGGGCTTTAAAACCCGCACACCAACTCCATTTTCTATCAGGATTCCAGGATGCCCAATATTGTTGTGAAATTCATCTGTTTGGGCCCTGAACGGCCAAAAACGCGATTTAGGCTATTCTGATGTGAAAAGAATGAAAGTTTGGTCACTGTCTCGGAATGGCTTGAAAACCAACACACCAACTCCATTTTCTATCAGGATTCCAGGACGCCCAATATTGTTGTGAAATTCATCTGTTTGGGCCCTGAAGGGCTAAAAACGCGATTTAGGCTATTATGAGGTGAAAAGAATGAAAGTTTGGTCACTGTATCGGAATGGCTTGAAAACCAACACACCAACTCCATTTTCTATAAGGATTCCAGGATGCCCATTATTGTTGTGAAATTCATCTGTTTGGGCCCTGAACGGCCAAAAACGCGATTTAGGCTATTCTGATGTGAAAAGAATGAAAGTTTGGTCACTGTCTCGGAATGGCTTGGAAACCAACACACCAACTCCATTTTCTATAAGGATTCCAGGATGCCCAATATTGTTGTGAAATTCATCTGTTTGGGCCCTGAACGGCGAAAAACGCGATTTAAGCTATTCTGAGGTGAAAAGAATGAAAGTTTGGTCACTGTATCGGAATGGCTTGAAAACCAACACACCAACTCCATTTTCTATAAGGATTCCAGGATGCCCATTATTGTTGTGAAATTCATCTGTTTGGGACCTGAACGGCCAAAAATGGGATTTAGGCTATTCTGATGTGAAAACAATGAAAGTTTGGTCACTGTCTCGGAATGGCTTGAAAACCAACACACCAACTCCATTTTCTTTGAAGAATCCAGGATGCCCAATATTGTTGTGAAATTCATCTGTTTGGGCCCTGAACGGCCAAAAACGCGATTTAGGCTATTCTGATATGAATAGAATGAAAGTTTGGTCACTGTCTCGGAATGGCTTGAAAACCAACACACCAACTCCATTTTCTATCAGGATTCCAGGATGCCCAATATTGTTGTGAAATTCATCTGTTTGGGCCCTGAAGGGCTAAAAACGCGATTTAGGCTATTATGAGGTGAAAAGGATGAAAGTTTGGTCACTATATCGGAATGGCTTGAAAACCAACATACCAACTCCATTTTCTATAAGGATTCCAGGATGCCCATTATTGTTGTGAAATTCATCTGTTTGGGCCCTGAACGGCCAAAAACGCGATTTAGGCTATTCTGATGTGAAAAGAATGAAAGTTTGGTCACTGTATCAGAATGGCTTGAAAACCAACACACCAACTCCATTTTCTATCAGGATTCCAGGATGCCCAATATTGTTGTGAAATTCATCTGTTTGGGCCCTGAAGGGCTAAAAACGCGATTTAGGCTATTATGAGGTGAAAAGGATGAAAGTTTGGTCACTATATCGGAATGGCTTGAAAACCAACATACCAACTCCATTTTCTATAAGGATTCCAGGATGCCCATTATTGTTGTGAAATTCATCTGTTTGGGCCCTGAACGGCCAAAAACGCGATTTAGGCTATTCTGATGTGAAAAGAATGAAAGTTTGGTCACTGTATCGGAATGGCTTGAAAACCAACACACCAACTCCATTTTCTATCAGGATTCCAGGATGCCCAATATTGTTGTGAAATTCATCTGTTTGGGCCCTGAAGGGCTAAAAACGCGATTTAGGCTATTCTGATGTGAAAAGAATGAAAGTTTGGTCACAGTCTCGGAATGCCTTGAAAACCAACACACCAACTCCATTTTCTATAAGGATTCCAGGATGCCTAATATTGTTGTGAAATTCATCTGTTTGGGCCCTGAACGGCTAAAACCATGATTTAGGCTATTCTGTGGTGAAAAGAATGAAAGTTAGGTCACTGTCTCGCAAGGGCTTTAAAACCCGCACACCAACTCCATTTTCTATCAGGATTCCAGGATGCCCAATATTGTTGTGAAATTCATCTGTTTGGGCCCTGAACGGCAAAAAACGCGATTTAGGCTATTCTGATGTGAAAAGAATGAAAGTTTGGTCACTGTATCGGAATGGCTTGAAAACCAACACACCAACTCCATTTTCTATAAGGATTCCAGGATGCCCATTATTGTTGTGAAATTCATCTGTTTGGGACCTGAACGGCCAAAAATGGGATTTAGGCTATTCTGATGTGAAAACAATGAAAGTTTGGTCACTGTCTCGGAATGGCTTGAAAACCAACACACCAACTCCATTTTCTTTGAAGAATCCAGGATGCCCAATATTGTTGTGAAATTCATCTGTTTGGGCCCTAAACGGCCAAAAACGCGATTTAGGCTATTCTGATGTGAAAAGAATGAAAGTTTGGTCACTGTCTCGGAATGGCTTGAAAACCAACACACCAACTCCATTTTCTATCAGGATTCCAGGATGCCCAATATTGTTGTGAAATTCATCTGTTTGGGCCCTGAAGGGCTAAAAACGCGATTTAGGCTATTATGAGGTGAAAAGGATGAAAGTTTGGTCACTATATCGGAATGGCTTGAAAACCAACATACCAACTCCATTTTCTATAAGGATTCCAGGATGCCCATTATTGTTGTGAAATTCATCTGTTTGGGCCCTGAACGGCCAAAAACGCGATTTAGGCTGTTCTGATGTGAAAAGAATGAAAGTTTGGTCACTGTATCAGAATGGCTTGAAAACCAACACACCAACTCCATTTTTATAAGGATTCCAGGATGCCCAATATTGTTGTGGAATTCATCTGTTTGGTACCTGAACGGCCAAAAATGGGATTTAGGCTTTTCTGATGTGAAAACAATGAAAGTTTGGTCACTATATCGGAATGGCTTGAAAACCAACATACCAACTCCATTTTCTATAAGGATTCCAGGATGCCCATTATTGTTGTGAAATTCATCTGTTTGGGCCCTGAACGGACAAAAACGGGATTTAGGCTATTCTGAGGTGAAAAGAATGAAAGTTTACTCACTGTCTAGGAATGCCTTGAAAACCAACACACCAACTCCATTTTCTATAAAGATTCCAGGATGCCCAATATTGTTGTGAAATTCATCTGTTTGGGCCCTGAACGGCGAAAAACGCGATTTAGGCTATTCTGAGGTGAAAAGAATGAAAGTTTGGTCACTGTATCGGAATGGCTTGAAAACCAACACACCAACTCCATTTTCTATAAGGATTCCAGGATGCCCATTATTGTTGTGAAATTCATCTGTTTGGGACCTGAACGGCCAAAAATGGGATTTAGGCTTTTCTGATGTGAAAACAATGAAAGTTTGGTCACTGTCTCGGAATGGCTTGAAAACCAACACACCAACTCCATTTTCTTTGAAGAATCCAGGATGCCCAATATTGTTGTGAAATTCATCTGTTTGGGCCCTGAACGGCCAAAAACGCGATTTAGGCTATTCTGATGTGAAAAGAATGAAAGTTTGGTCACTGTCTCGGAATGGCTTGAAAACCAACACACCAACTCCATTTTCTATCAGGATTCCAGGATGCCCAATATTGTTGTGAAATTCATCTGTTTGGGCCCTGAAGGGCTAAAAACGCGATTTAGGCTATTATGAGGCGAAAAGAATGAAAGTTTGGTCACTGTATCGGAATGGCTTGAAAACCAACACACCAACTCCATTTTTATAAGGATTCCAGGATGCCCAATATTGTTGTGGAATTCATCTGTTTGGTACCTGAACGGCCAAAACCGCGATTTAGGCTATTCTGATGTGAAAAGAATGAAAGTTTGGTCACAGTCTCGGAATGCCTTGAAAACCAACACACCAACTCCATTTTCTATAAGGATTCCAGGATGCCCAATATTGTTGTGAAATTCATCTGCTTGGGCCCTGAATGGCTAAAAACATGATTTAGGCTATTATGAGGTGAAAAGAATGAAAGTTAGGTCACTGTCTCGCAATGGCTTTAAAACCCACACACCAACTCCATTTTCTATCAGGATTCCAGGATGCCCAATATTGTTGTGAAATTCATCTGTTTGGGCCCTGAAGGGCTAAAAACGCGATTTAGGCTATTCTGATGTGAAAAGAATGAAAGTTTGGTCACAGTCTCGGAATGCCTTGAAAACCAACACACCAACTCCATTTTCTATAAGGATTCCAGGATGCCCAATATTGTTGTGAAATTCATCTGTTTGGGCCGTGAATGGCTAAAACCATGATTTAGGCTATTCTGTGGTGAAAAGAATGAAAGTTAGGTCACTGTCTCGCAAGGGCTTTAAAACCCGCACACCAACTCCATTTTCTATCAGGATTCCAGGATGCCCAATATTGTTGTGAAATTCATCTGTTTGGGCCCTGAACGGCCAAAAACGCGATTTAGGCTATTCTGATGTGAAAAGAATGAAAGTTTGGTCACTGTCTCGGAATGGCTTGAAAACCAACACACCAACTCCATTTTCTATCAGGATTCCAGGATGCCCAATATTGTTGTGAAATTCATCTGTTTGGGCCCTGAAGGGCTAAAAACGCGATTTAGGCTATTATGAGGTGAAAAGAATGAAAGTTTGGTCACTGTATCGGAATGGCTTGAAAACCAACACACCAACTCCATTTTCTATAAGGATTCCAGGATGCCCATTATTGTTGTGAAATTCATCTGTTTGGGCCCTGAACGGCCAAAAACGCGATTTAGGCTATTCTGATGTGAAAAGAATGAAAGTTAGGTCACTGTCTCGGAATGGCTTGGAAACCAACACACCAACTCCATTTTCTATAAGGATTCCAGGATGCCCAATATTGTTGTGAAATTCATCTGTTTGGGCCCTGAACGGCGAAAAACGCGATTTAAGCTATTCTGAGGTGAAAAGAATGAAAGTTTGGTCACTGTATCGGAATGGCTTGAAAACCAACACACCAACTCCATTTTCTATAAGGATTCCAGGATGCCCATTATTGTTGTGAAATTCATCTGTTTGGGACCTGAACGGCCAAAAATGGGATTTAGGCTATTCTGATGTGAAAACAATGAAAGTTTGGTCACTGTCTCGGAATGGCTTGAAAACCAACACACCAACTCCATTTTCTTTGAAGAATCCAGGATGCCCAATATTGTTGTGAAATTCATCTGTTTGGGCCCTGAACGGCCAAAAACGCGATTTAGGCTATTCTGATATGAATAGAATGAAAGTTTGGTCACTGTCTCGGAATGGCTTGAAAACCAACACACCAATTCCATTTTCTATCAGGATTCCAGGATGCCCAATATTGTTGTGAAATTCATCTGTTTGGGCCCTGAAGGGCTAAAAACGCGATTTAGGCTATTATGAGGTGAAAAGGATGAAAGTTTGGTCACTATATCGGAATGGCTTGAAAACCAACATACCAACTCCATTTTCTATAAGGATTCCAGGATGCCCATTATTGTTGTGAAATTCATCTGTTTGGGCCCTGAACGGCCAAAAACGCGATTTAGGCTATTCTGATGTGAAAAGAATGAAAGTTTGGTCACTGTATCGGAATGGCTTGAAAACCAACACACCAACTCCATTTTCTATCAGGATTCCAGGATGCCCAATATTGTTGTGAAATTCATCTGTTTGGGCCCTGAAGGGCTAAAAACGCGATTTAGGCTATTCTGATGTGAAAAGAATGAAAGTTTGGTCACAGTCTCGGAATGCCTTGAAAACCAACACACCAACTCCATTTTCTATAAGGATTCCAGGATGCCCAATATTGTTGTGAAATTCATCTGTTTGGGCCCTGAACGGCTAAAACCATGATTTAGGCTATTCTGTGGTGAAAAGAATGAAAGTTAGGTCACTGTCTCGCAAGGGCTTTAAAACCCGCACACCAACTCCATTTTCTATCAGGATTCCAGGATGCCCAATATTGTTGTGAAATTCATCTGTTTGGGCCCTGAACGGCAAAAAACGCGATTTAGGCTATTTTGATGTGAAAAGAATGAAAGTTTGGTCACTGTATCGGAATGGCTTGAAAACCAACACACCAACTCCATTTTCTATAAGGATTCCAGGATGCCCATTATTGTTGTGAAATTCATCTGTTTGGGACCTGAACGGCCAAAAATGGGATTTAGGCTATTCTGATGTGAAAACAATGAAAGTTTGGTCACTGTCTCGGAATGGCTTGAAAACCAACACACCAACTCCATTTTCTTTGAAGAATCCAGGATGCCCAATATTGTTGTGAAATTCATCTGTTTGGGCCCTAAACGGCCAAAAACGCGATTTAGGCTATTCTGATGTGAAAAGAATGAAAGTTTGGTCACTGTCTCGGAATGGCTTGAAAACCAACACACCAACTCCATTTTCTATCAGGATTCCAGGATGCCCAATATTGTTGTGAAATTCATCTGTTTGGGCCCTGAAGGGCTAAAAACGCGATTTAGGCTATTATGAGGTGAAAAGGATGAAAGTTTGGTCACTATATCGGAATGGCTTGAAAACCAACATACCAACTCCATTTTCTATAAGGATTCCAGGATGCCCATTATTGTTGTGAAATTCATCTGTTTGGGCCCTGAACGGCCAAAAACGCGATTTAGGCTGTTCTGATGTGAAAAGAATGAAAGTTTGGTCACTGTATCAGAATGGCTTGAAAACCAACACACCAACTCCATTTTTATAAGGATTCCAGGATGCCCAATATTGTTGTGGAATTCATCTGTTTGGTACCTGAACGGCCAAAACCGCGATTTAGGCTATTCTGATGTGAAAAGAATGAAAGTTTGGTCACTGTCTCGGAATGGCTTGAAAACCAATACACCAACTCCATTTTCTATAAGGATTCCAGGATGCCCAATATTGTTGTGAAATTCATCTGTTTGGGCCCTGAACGGCCAAAAACGCGATTTAGGCTATTCTGATGTGAAAAGAATGAAAGTTTGGTCACTGTCTCGGAATGGCTTGAAAACCAACACACCAACTCCATTTTCTATCAGGATTCCAGGATGCCCAATATTGTTGTGAAATTCATCTGTTTGGGCCCTGAACGGCCAAAAACGCGATTTAGGCTATTCTGATGTGAAAAGAATGAAAGTTTGGTCACTGTCTCGGAATGGCTTGAAAACCAACACACCAACTCCATTTTCTATCAGGATTCCAGGATGCCCAATATTGTTGTGAAATTCATCTGTTTGGGCCCTGAAGGGCTAAAAACGCGATTTAGGCTATTATGAGGCGAAAAGAATGAAAGTTTGGTCACTGTATCGGAATGGCTTGAAAACCAACACACCAACTCCATTTTTATAAGGATTCCAGGATGCCCAATATTGTTGTGAAATTCATCTGCTTGGGCCCTGAATGGCTAAAAACATGATTTACGCTATTATGAGGTGAAAAGAATGAAAGTTAGGCCACTGTCTCGCAATGGCTTTAAAACCCACACACCAACTCTATTTTCTATCAGGATTCCAGGATGCCCAATATTGTTGTGAAATTCATCTGTTTGGGCCCTGAAGGGCTAAAAACGCGATTTAGGCTATTCTGATGTGAAAAGAATGAAAGTTTGGTCACAGTCTCGGAATGCCTTGAAAACCAACACACCAACTCCATTTTCTATAAGGATTCCAGGATGCCCAATATTGTTGTGAAATTCATCTGTTTGGGCCCTGAACGGCTAAAACCATGATTTAGGCTATTCTGTGGTGAAAAGAATGAAAGTTAGGTCACTGTCTCGCAAGGGCTTTAAAACCCGCACACCAACTCCATTTTCTATCAGGATTCCAGGATGCCCAATATTGTTGTGAAATTCATCTGTTTGGGCCCTGAACGGCAAAAAACGCGATTTAGGCTATTCTGATGTGAAAAGAATGAAAGTTTGGTCACTGTATCGGAATGGCTTGAAAACCAACACACCAACTCCATTTTCTATAAGGATTCCAGGATGCCCATTATTGTTGTGAAATTCATCTGTTTGGGACCTGAACGGCCAAAAATGGGATTTAGGCTATTCTGATGTGAAAACAATGAAAGTTTGGTCACTGTCTCGGAATGGCTTGAAAACCAACACACCAACTCCATTTTCTTTGAAGAATCCAGGATGCCCAATATTGTTGTGAAATTCATCTGTTTGGGCCCTAAACGGCCAAAAACGCGATTTAGGCTATTCTGATGTGAAAAGAATGAAAGTTTGGTCACTGTCTCGGAATGGCTTGAAAACCAACACACCAACTCCATTTTCTATCAGGATTCCAGGATGCCCAATATTGTTGTGAAATACATCTGTTTGGGCCCTGAAGGGCTAAAAAGGCGATTTAGGCTATTATGAGGTGAAAAGAATGAAAGTTTGGTCACTATATCGGAATGGCTTGAAAACCAACACACCAACTCCATTTTCTATAAGGATTCCAGGATGCCCATTATTGTTGTGAAATTCATCTGTTTGGGCCCTGAACGGCCAAAAACGCGATTTAGGCTATTCTGATGTGAAAAGAACGAAAGTTTGGTCACTGTCTCGGAATGGCTTGGAAACCAACACACCAACTCCATTTTCTATAAGGATTCCAGGATGCCCAATATTGTTGTGAAATTCATCTGTTTGGGCCCTGAATGGCTAAAAACGCGATTTAGGCTATTTTGAGGTGAAAAGAATGAAAGTTAGGTCACTGTCTCGCAACGGATTTAAAACCCTCACACCAACTCCATTTTTTATGGGGATTCCAGAATGCCCAATATTGTTGTGAAATTTATCTGTTTAGGCCCTGAACGGACAAACACGGGATTTAAGCTATTTTGAGGTGAAAAGAATGAAAGTTTGGTCACTGTCTCGGAATGGCTTGAAAACCAACACACCAACTCCATTTTCTATAAGGATTCCAGGATGCCCATTATTGTTGTGAAATTCATCTGTTTGGGCCCTGAAGGGCTAAAAATGGGATTTAGGCTATTCTAATGTGAAAAGAATGAAAGTTTGGTCACTGTCTCGGAATGGCTTGAAAACGAACACACCAACTCCATTTTCTATCAGGATTCCAGGATGCCCAATATTGTTGTGAAATTCAACTGTTTGGGCCATGAATGGCCAAAAACGTGATTTAGGCTATTCTGATGTGAAAAGAATGAAAGTTTGGTCACAGTCTCGGAATGCCTTGAAAACCAACACACCAACTCCATTTTCTATAAGGATTCCAGGATGCCCAATATTGTTGTGAAATTCATCTGTTTGGGCCCTGAACGGCGAAAAACGCGATTTAAGCTATTCTGAGGTGAAAAGAATGAAAGTTTGGTCACTGTATCGGAATGGCTTGAAAACCAACACACCAACTCCATTTTCTATAAAGATTCCAGGATGCCCAATATTGTTGTGAAATTCATCTGTTTGGGCCCTGAACGGCGAAAAACGCGATTTAAGCTATTCTGAGGTGAAAAGAATGAAAGTTTGGTCACTGTATCGGAATGGCTTGAAAACCAACACACCAACTCCATTTTCTATAAGGATTACAGGATGCCCATTATTGTTGTGAAATTCATCTGTTTGGGACCTGAATGGCCAAAAACGGTATTTAGGCTATTCTGATGTGAAAAGAATGAAAGTTTGGTCACAGTCTCGGAATGCCTTGAAAACCAACACACCAACTCCATTTTCTATAAGGATTCCAGGATGCCCAATATTGTTATGAAATTCACTGTTTGGGCCCTTAATGGCTAAAAACGCGATTTAGGCTATTATGAGGTGAAAAGAATGAAAGTTAGGTCACTGTCTCGCAACGGCTTTAAAACCCACACACCAACTCCATTTTTGATGGGGATTCCAGAATGCCCAATATTGTTGTGAAATTCATCTGTTTGGGCCCTGAACGGCCAAAAACGCGATTTAGGCTATTCTGATGTGAAAAGAATGAAAGTTTGGTCACTGTCTCCGAATGGCTTGAAAACCAACACACCAACTCCATTTTATATGAGGATTCCAGGATGCCCATTATTGTTGTGAAATTCATCTGTTTGGGCCCTGAATGGCTAAAAACGCGATTTAGGCTATTTTGAGGTGAAAAGAATGAAAGTTTGGTCACTGTCTCGGAATGGCTTGAAAACCAACACACCAACTCCATTTTCTATAAGGATTCCAGGATGCCCATTATTGTTGTGAAATTCATCTGTTTGGGCCCTGAATGGCTTAAAACGCGATTTAGGCTATTTTGAGGTGAAAAGAATGAAAGTTTGGTCACTGTCTCGGAATGGCTTGAAAACCAACACACCAACTCCATTTTCTATGAGGATTCCAGGATGCCCATTATTGTTGTGAAATTCATCTGTTTGGGTTACGCGATTTAGGCTATTATGAGGTGAAAAGAATGAAAGTTTGGTCACTATATCGGAATGGCTTGAAAACCAACACACCAACTCCATTTTCTATAAGGATTCCAGGATGCCTATTATTGTTGTGAAATTCATCTGTTTGGGCCCTGAATGGCTAAAAACGCGATTTAGGCTATTTTGAGGTGAAAAGAATGAAAGTTAGGTCACTGTCTCGCAACGGATTTAAAACCCTCACACCAACTCCATTTTTTATGGGGATTCCAGAATGCCCAATATTGTTGTGAAATTTATCTGTTTGGGCCCTGAACGGACAAACACGGGATTTAAGCTATTTTGAGGTGAAAAGAATGAAAGTTTGGTCACTGTCTCGGAATGGCTTGAAAACCAACACACCAACTCCATTTTCTATAAGGATTCCAGGATGCCCATTATTGTTGTGAAATTCATCTGTTTGGGCCCTGAAGGGCTAAAAATGGGATTTAGGCTATTCTAATGTGAAAAGAATGAAAGTTTGGTCACTGTCTCGGAATGGCTTGAAAACGAACACACCAACTCCATTTTCTATCAGGATTCCAGGATGCCCAATATTGTTGTGAAATTCAACTGTTTGGGCCATGAATGGCAAAAAACGTGATTTAGGCTATTCTGATGTGAAAAGAATGAAAGTTTGGTCACAGTCTCGGAATGCCTTGAAAACCAACACACCAACTCCATTTTCTATAAGGATTCCAGGATGCCCAATATTGTTGTGAAATTCATCTGTTTGGGCCCTGAACGGCGAAAAACGCGATTTAAGCTATTCTGAGGTGAAAAGAATGAAAGTTTGGTCACTGTATCGGAATGGCTTGAAAACCAACACACCAACTCCATTTTCTATAAAGATTCCAGGATGCCCAATATTGTTGTGAAATTCATCTGTTTGGGCCCTGAACGGCGAAAAACGTGATTTAAGCTATTCTGAGGTGAAAAGAATGAAAGTTTGGTCACTGTATCGGAATGGCTTGAAAACCAACACACCAACTCCATTTTCTATAAGGATTACAGGATGCCCATTATTGTTGTGAAATTCATCTGTTTGGGACCTGAACGGCCAAAAACGGTATTTAGGCTATTCTGATGTGAAAAGAATGAAAGTTTGGTCACAGTCTCGGAATGCCTTGAAAACCAACACACCAACTCCTTTTTCTATAAGGATTCCAGGATGCCCAATATTGTTCTGAAATTCACTGTTTGGGCCCTTAATGGCTAAAAACGCGATTTAGGCTATTATGAGGTGAAAAGAATGAAAGTTAGGTCACTGTCTCGCAACGGCTTTAAAACCCACACACCAACTCTATTTTTGATGGGGATTCCAGAATGCCCAATATTGTTGTGAAATTCATCTGTTTGGGCCCTGAACGGCCAAAAACGCGATTTAGGCTATTCTGATGTGAAAAGAATGAAAGTTTGGTCACTGTCTCGGAATGACTTGAAAACCAACACACCAACTCCATTTTCTATGAGGATTCCAGGATGCCCATTATTGTTGTGAAATTCATCTGTTTGGGCCCTGAATGGCTAAAAACGCGATTTAGGCTATTTTGAGGTGAAAAGAATGAAAGTTTGGTCACTGTCTCGGAATGGCTTGAAAACCAACACACCAACTCCATTTTCTATAAGGATTCCAGGATGCCCATTATTGTTGTGAAATTCATCTGTTTGGGCCCTGAATGGCTAAAAACGCGATTTAGGCTATTTTGAGGTGAAAAGAATGAAAGTTTGGTCACTGTCTCGGAATGGCTTGAAAACCAACACACCAACTCCATTTTCTATGAGGATTCCAGGATGCCCATTATTGTTGTGAAATTCATCTCTTTGGGTTACGCGATTTAGGCTATTATGAGGTGAAAAGAATGAAAGTTTGGTCACTATATCGGAATGGCTTGAAAACCAACACACCAACTCCATTTTCTATAAGGATTCCAGGATGCCTATTATTGTTGTGAAATTCATCTGTTTGGGCCCTGAATGGCTAAAAACGCGATTTAGGCTATTTTGAGGTGAAAAGAATGAAAGTTATGTCACTGTCTCGGAATGGCTTTAAAACCCACACACCAACTCCATTTTTTATGGGGATTCCAGTATGCCCAATATTGTTGTGAAATTTATCTGTTTGGGCCCTGAACGGACAATAACGGGATTTAGGCTATTCTGAGGTGAAAAGAATGAAAGTTTGGTCACTGTCTAGGAATGCCTTGAAAACCAACACACCAACTCCATTTTCTATAAAGATTCCAGGATGCCCAATATTGTTGTGCAATTCATCTGTTTGGGCCCTGAACGGCGAAAAACGCGATTTAAGCTATTCTGAGGTGAAAAGAATGAAAGTTTGGTCACAGTATCGAAATGGCTTGAAAACCAACACACCAACTCCATTTTCTATAAGGATTCTAGGATGCCCATTATTGTTGTTAAATTCATCTGTTTGGGACCTGAACGGCCAAAAACGGGATTTAGGCTATTCTGATGTGAAAAGAATGAAAGTTTGGTCACAGTCTCGGAATGCCTTGAAAACCAACACACCAACTCCATTTTCTATAAGGATTCCAGGATGCCCATTATTGTTGTGAAATTCATCTGTTTGGGACCTGAACGGACAAAAACGGGATTTAGGCTATTCTGAGGTGAAAAGAATGAAAGTTTGGTCACTGTCTAGGAATGCCTTGAAAACCAACACACCAACTCCATTTTCTATAGAGATTCCAGGATGCCCAATATTGTTGTGAAATTCATCTGTTTGGGCCCTGAACGGCGAAAAACGCGATTTACGCTATTCTGAGGTGAAAAGAATGAAAGTTTGGTCACTGTATCGGAATGGCTTGAAAACCAACACACCAACTCCATTTTCTATAAGGATTACAGGATGCCCATTATTGTTGTGAAATTCATCTGTTTGGGACCTGAACGGCCAAAACGGGATTTAGGCTATTCTGATGTGAAAAGAATGAAAGTTTGGTCACAGTCTCGGAATGCCTTGAAAACCAACACACCAACTCCATTTTCTATAAGGATTCCAGGATGCCCAATATTGTTATGAAATTCACTGTTTGGGCCCTTAATGGCTAAAAACGCGATTTAGGCTATTATGAGGTGAAAAGAATGAAAGTTAGGTCACTGTCTCGCAACGGCTTTAAAACCCACACACCAACTCCATTTTTGATGGGGATTCCAGAATGCCCAATATTGTTGTGAAATTCATCTGTTTGGGCCCTGAACGGACAAAAACGGGATTTAGGCTATTCTGAGGTGAAAAGAATGAAAGTTTGGTCACTGTCTAGGAATGCCTTGAAAACCAACACACCAACTCCATTTTCTATAAAGATTCCAGGATGCCCAATATTGTTGTGAAATTCATCTGTTTGGGCCCTGAACGGCGAAAAACGCGATTTAAGCTATTCTGAGGTAAAAAGAATGAAAGTTTGGTCACTGTATCGGAATGGCTTGAAAACCAACACACCAACTCCATTTTCTATAAGGTTTCCAGGATGCCCATTATTGTTGTGAAATTCATCTGTTTGGGACCTGAACGGCCAAAAATGGGATTTAGGCTATTCTGATGTGAAAACAATGAAAGTTTGGTCACTGTCTCGGAATGGCTTGAAAACCAACACACCAACTCCATTTTCTTTGAAGAATCCAGGATGCCCAATATTGTTGTGAAATTCATCTGTTTGGGCCCTGAACGGCCAAAAACGCGATTTAGGCTATTCTGATGTGAAAAGAACGAAAGTTTGGTCACTGTCTCGGAATGGCTTGAAAACCAACACACCAACTCCATTTTCTTTGAAGAATCCAGGATGCCCAATATTGTTGTGAAATTCATCTGTTTGGGCCCTGAACGGCCAAAAACGCGATTTAGGCTATTCTGATGTGAAAAGAACGAAAGTTTGGTCACTGTCCCGGAATGGCTTGAAAACCAACACACCAACTCCATTTTCTATAAGGATTCCAGGATGCCTATTATTGTTGTGAAATTCATCTGTTTGGGCCCTGAAGGGCTAAAAACGCGATTTAGGCTATCATGAGGTGAAAAGAATGAAAGTTTGGTCACTGTATCGGAATGGCTTGAAAACCAACACACCAACTCCATTTTCTATAAGGATTCCAGGATGCCCATTATTGTTGTGAAATTCATCTGTTTGGGACCTTAACGGCCAAAAACGGGATTTAGGCTATTCTGATGTGAAAAGAATGAAAGTTTGGTCAGTCTCGGAATGCCTTGAAAACCAACACACCAACTCCATTTTCTATAAGGATTCCAGGATGCCCATTATTGTTGTGAAATTCATCTGTTTGGGACCTGAACGGCCAAAAATGGGATTTAGGCTATTCTGATGTGAAAACAATGAAAGTTTGGTCACTGTCTCGGAATGGCTTGAAAACCAACACACCAACTCCATTTTCTTTGAAGAATCCAGGATGCCCAATATTGTTGTGAAATTCATCTGTTTGGGCCCTGAACGGCCAAAAACGCGATTTAGGCTATTCTGATGTGAAAAGAACGAAAGTTTGGTCACTGTCCCGGAATGGCTTGAAAACCAACACACCAACTCCATTTTCTATCAGGATTTCAGGATGCCCAATATTGTTGTGAAATTCATCTGTTTGGGCCCTGAACGGCGAAAAACGCGATTTAAGCTATTCTGAGGTGAAAAGAATGAAAGTTTGGTCACTCTCTCGGAATGGCTTGAAAACCAACACACCAACTCCTTTTCTATAAGGATTCCAGGATGCCCATTATTGTTGTGAAATTCATCTGTTTGGGACCTGAACGGCCAAAAATGGGATTTAGGCTATTCTGATGTGAAAACAATGAAAGTTTGGTCACTGTATCGGAATGGCTTGAAAACCAACACACCAACTCCATTTTCTATACGGATTCCAGGATGCCCATTATTGTTGTGAAATTCATCTGTTTGGGACCTGAACGGCCAAAAACGGGATTTAGGCTATTCTGATGTGAAAACAATGAAAGTTTGGTCACTGTATCGGAATGGCTTGAAAACCAACACACCAACTCCATTTTCTATAAGGATTCCAGGATGCCCATTATTGTTGTGAAATTCATCTGTTTGGGACCTGAACGGCCAAAAACGGGATTTAGGCTATTCTGATGTGAAAAGAATGAAAGTTTGGTCACAGTCTCGGAATGCCTTGAAAACCAACACACCAACTCCATTTTCTATAAGGATTCCAGGATGCCCATTATTGTTGTGAAATTCATCTGTTTGGGACCTGAACGGCCAAAAATGGGATTTAGGCTATTCTGATGTGAAAACAATGAAAGTTTGGTCACTGTCTCGGAATGGCTTGAAAACCAACACACCAACTCCATTTTCTTTGAAGAATCCAGGATGCCCAATATTGTTGTGAAATTCATCTGTTTGGGCCCTGAACGGCCAAAAACGCGATTTAGGCTATTCTGATGTGAAAAGAACGAAAGTTTGGTCACTGTCTCGGAATGGCTTGAAAACCAACACACCAACTCCATTTTCTATCAGGATTCCAGGATGCCCAATATTGTTGTGAAATTCATCTGTTTGGGCCCTAAAGGGCTAAAAACGCGATTTAGGCTATTATGAGGTGAAAAGAATGAAAGTTTGGTCACTGTATCGGAATGGCTTGAAAACCAACACACCAACTCCATTTTCTATAAGGATTCCAGGATGCCCATTATTGTTGTGAAATTCATCTGTTTGGGACCTGAACGGCCAAAAACGGGATTTAGGCTATTCTGATGTGAAAACAATGAAAGTTTGGTCACTGTATCGGAATGGCTTGAAAACCAACACACCAACTCCATTTTCTATAAGGATTCCAGGATGCCCATTATTGTTGTGAAATTCATCTGTTTGGGCCCTGAACGGCGAAAAACGCGATTTAAGCTATTCTGAGGTGAAAAGAATGAAAGTTTGGTGACTGTATCGGAATGGCTTGAAAACCAACACACCAACTCCATTTTCTATAAGGATTCCAGGATGCCCATTATTGTTGTGAAATTCATCTGTTTGGGACCTGAACGGCCAAAAATGGGATTTAGGCTTTTCTGATGTGAAAACAATGAAAGTTTGGTCACTGTCTCGGAATGGCTTGAAAACCAACACACCAACTCCATTTTCTTTGAAGAATCCAGGATGCCCAATATTGTTGTGAAATTCATCTGTTTGGGCCCTGAACGGCCAAAAACGCAATTTAGGCTATTCTGATGTGAAAAGAATGAAAGTTTGGTCACTGTCTCGGAATGGCTTGAAAACCAACACACCAACTCCATTTTCTATCAGGATTCCAGGATGCCCAATATTGTTGTGAAATTCATCTGTTTGGGCCCTGAAGGGCTAAAAACGCGATTTAGGCTATTATGAGGCGAAAAGAATGAAAGTTTGGTCACTGTATCGGAATGGCTTGAAAACCAACACACCAACTCCATTTTTATAAGGATTCCAGGATGCCCAATATTGTTGTGGAATTCATCTGTTTGGTACCTGAACGGCCAAAAACGCGATTTAGGCTATTATGAGGTGAAAAGAATGAAAGTTTGGTCACTGTATCGGAATGGCTTGAAAACCAACACACCAACTCCATTTTCTATAAGGATTCCAGGATGCCCATTATTGTTGTGAAATTCATCTGTTTGGGACCTGAACGGCCAAAAACGGGATTTAGGCTATTCTGATGTGAAAACAATGAAAGTTTGGTCACTGTATCGGAATGGCTTGAAAACCAACACACCAACTCCATTTTCTATAAGGATTCCAGGATGCCCATTATTGTTGTGAAATTCATCTGTTTGGGCCCTGAACGGCGAAAAACGCGATTTAAGCTATTCTGAGGTGAAAAGAATGAAAGTTTGGTGACTGTATCGGAATGGCTTGAAAACCAACACACCAACTCCATTTTCTATAAGGATTCCAGGATGCCCATTATTGTTGTGAAATTCATCTGTTTGGGACCTGAACGGCCAAAAATGGGATTTAGGCTTTTCTGATGTGAAAACAATGAAAGTTTGGTCACTGTCTCGGAATGGCTTGAAAACCAACACACCAACTCCATTTTCTTTGAAGAATCCAGGATGCCCAATATTGTTGTGAAATTCATCTGTTTGGGCCCTGAACGGCCAAAAACGCAATTTAGGCTATTCTGATGTGAAAAGAATGAAAGTTTGGTCACTGTCTCGGAATGGCTTGAAAACCAACACACCAACTCCATTTTCTATCAGGATTCCAGGATGCCCAATATTGTTGTGAAATTCATCTGTTTGGGCCCTGAAGGGCTAAAAACGCGATTTAGGCTATTATGAGGCGAAAAGAATGAAAGTTTGGTCACTGTATCGGAATGGCTTGAAAACCAACACACCAACTCCATTTTTATAAGGATTCCAGGATGCCCAATATTGTTGTGGAATTCATCTGTTTGGTACCTGAACGGCCAAAAACGCGATTTAGGCTATTATGAGGTGAAAAGAATGAAAGTTTGGTCACTGTATCGGAATGGCTTGAAAACCAACACACCAACTCCATTTTCTATAAGGATTCCAGGATGCCCATTATTGTTGTGAAATTCATCTGTTTGGGACCTGAACGGCCAAAAACGGGATTTAGGCTATTCTGATGTGAAAACAATGAAAGTTTGGTCACTGTATCGGAATGGCTTGAAAACCAACACACCAACTCCATTTTCTATCAGGATTCCAGGATGCCCAATATTGTTGTGAAATTCATCTGTTTGGGCCCTGAAGGGCTAAAAACGCGATTTAGGCTATTATGAGGTGAAAAGAATGAAAGTTTGGTCACTGTATCGGAATGGCTTGAAAACCAACACACCAACTCCATTTTCTATAAGGATTCCAGGATGCCCATTATTGTTGTGAAATTCATCTGTTTGGGACCTGAACGGCCAAAAACGGGATTTAGGCTATTCTGATGTGAAAACAATGAAAGTTTGGTCACTGTATCGGAATGGCTTGAAAACCAACACACCAACTCCATTTTCTATAAGGATTCCAGGATGCCCATTATTGTTGTGAAATTCATCTGTTTGGGCCCTGAACGGCGAAAAACGCGATTTAAGCTATTCTGAGGTGAAAAGAATGAAAGTTTGGTGACTGTATCGGAATGGCTTGAAAACCAACACACCAACTCCATTTTCTATAAGGATTCCAGGATGCCCATTATTGTTGTGAAATTCATCTGTTTGGGACCTGAACGGCCAAAAATGGGATTTAGGCTATTCTGATGTGAAAACAATGAAAGTTTGGTCACTGTCTTGGAATGGCTTGAAAACCAACACACCAACTCCATTTTCTTTGAAGAATCCAGGATGCCCAATATTGTTGTGAAATTCATCTGTTTGGGCCCTGAACGGCCAAAAACGCGATTTAGGCTATTCTGATGTGAAAAGAACGAAAGTTTGGTCACTGTCCCGGAATGGCTTGAAAACCAACACACCAACTCCATTTTCTATCAGGATTCCAGGATGCCCAATATTGTTGTGAAATTCATCTGTTTGGGCCCTGAAGGGCTAAAAACGCGATTTAGGCTATTATGAGGTGAAAAGAATGAAAGTTTGGTCACTGTATCGGAATGGCTTGAAAACCAACACACCAACTCCATTTTCTATAAGGATTCCAGGATGCCCATTATTGCTGTGAAATTCATCTGTTTGGGACCTGAACGGCCAAAAACGGGATTTAGGCTATTCTGATGTGAAAAGAATGAAAGTTTGGTCACTCTCTCGGAATGGCTTGAAAACCAACACACCAACTCCTTTTCTATAAGGATTCCAGGATGCCCATTATTGTTGTGAAATTCATCTGTTTGGGACCTGAACGGCCAAAAATGGGATTTAGGCTATTCTGATGTGAAAACAATGAAAGTTTGGTCACTGTCTCGGAATGGCTTGAAAACCAACACACCAACTCCATTTTCTTTGAAGAATCCAGGATGCCCAATATTGTTGTGAAATTCATCTGTTTGGGCCCTGAACGGCCAAAAACGCGATTTAGGCTATTCTGATGTGAAAAGAACGAAAGTTTGGTCACTGTCTCGGAATGGCTTGAAAACCAACACACCAACTCCATTTTCTATCAGGATTCCAGGATGCCCAATATTGTTGTGAAATTCATCTGTTTGGGCCCTGAAGGGCTAAAAACGCGATTTAGGCTATTATGAGGTGAAAAGAATGAAAGTTTGGTCACTGTCTAGGAATGCCTTGAAAACCAACACACCAACTCCATTTTCTATAAGGATTCCAGGATGCCATTATTGTTGTGAAATTCATCTGTTTGGGACCTGAACGGCCAAAAACGGGATTTAGGTTATTCTGATGTGAAAACAATGAAAGTTTGGTCACTGTATCGGAATGGCTTGAAAACCAACACACCAACTCCATTTTCTATAAGGATTCCAGGATGCCCATTATTGTTGTGAAATTCATCTGTTTGGGACCTGAACGGCGAAAAACGCGATTTAAGCTATTCTGATGTGAAAACAATGAAAGTTTGGTCACTGTATCGGAATGGCTTGAAAACCAACACACCAACTCCATTTTCTATAAGGATTCCAGGATGCCCATTATTGTTGTGAAATTCATCTGTTTGGGACCTGAACGGCCAAAAATGGGATTTAGGCTATTCTGATGTGAAAACAATGAAAGTTTGGTCACTGTCTTGGAATGGCTTGAAAACCAACACACCAACTCCATTTTCTTTGAAGAATCCAGGATGCCCAATATTGTTGTGAAATTCATCTGTTTGGGCCCTGAACGGCCAAAAACGCGATTTAGGCTATTCTGATGTGAAAAGAACGAAAGTTTGGTCACTGTCCCGGAATGGCTTGAAAACCAACACACCAACTCCATTTTCTATCAGGATTCCAGGATGCCCAATATTGTTGTGAAATTCATCTGTTTGGGCCCTGAAGGGCTAAAAACGCGATTTAGGCTATTATGAGGTGAAAAGAATGAAAGTTTGGTCACTGTATCGGAATGGCTTGAAAACCAACACACCAACTCCATTTTCTATAAGGATTCCAGGATGCCCATTATTGTTGTGAAATTCATCTGTTTGGGACCTGAACGGCCAAAAACGGGATTTAGGCTATTCTGATGTGAAAAGAATGAAAGTTTGGTCACTCTCTCGGAATGGCTTGAAAACCAACACACCAACTCCTTTTCTATAAGGATTCCAGGATGCCCATTATTGTTGTGAAATTCATCTGTTTGGGACCTGAACGGCCAAAAATGGGATTTAGGCTATTCTGATGTGAAAACAATGAAAGTTTGGTCACTGTCTCGGAATGGCTTGGAAACCAACACACCAACTCCATTTTCTTTGAAGAATCCAGGATGCCCAATATTGTTGTGAAATTCATCTATTTGGGCCCTGAACGGCCAAAAACGCGATTTAGGCTATTCTGATGTGAAAAGAACGAAAGTTTGGTCACTGTCTCGGAATGGCTTGAAAACCAACACACCAACTCCATTTTCTATCAGGATTCCAGGATGCCCAATATTGTTGTGAAATTCATCTGTTTGGGCCCTGAAGGGCTAAAAACGCGATTTAGGCTATTATGAGGTGAAAAGAATGAAAGTTTGGTCACTGTCTAGGAATGCCTTGAAAACCAACACACCAACTCCATTTTCTATAAAGATTCCAGGATGCCCAATATTGTTGTGAAATTCATCCGTTTGGGCCCTGAACGGTGAAAAACGCGATTTAAGCTATTCTGAGGTGAAAAGAATGAAAGTTTGGTCACTGTATCGGAATGCCTTGAAAACCAACACACCAACTCCATTTTCTATAAGGATTCCAGGATGCCCATTATTGTTGTGAAATTCATCTGTTTGGGCCCTGAACGGCGAAAAACGTGATTTAAGCTATTCTGAGGTGAAAAGAATGAAAGTTTGGTGACTGTATCGGAATGGCTTGAAAACCAACACACCAACTCCATTTTCTATAAGGATTCCAGGATGCCCATTATTGTTGTGAAATTCATCTGTTTGGGACCTGAACGGCCAAAAATGGGATTTAGGCTATTCTGATGTGAAAACAAAGAAAGTTTGGTCACTGTCTCGGAATGGCTTGAAAACCAACACACCAACTCCATTTTCTTTGAAGAATCCAGGATGCCCAATATTGTTGTGAAATTCATCTGTTTGGGCCCTGAACGGCCAAAAACGCGATTTAGGCTATTCTGATGTGAAAAGAACGAAAGTTTGGTCACTGTCCCGGAATGGCTTGAAAACCAACACACCAACTCCATTTTCTATCAGGATTCCAGGATGCCCAATATTGTTGTGAAATTCATCTGTTTGGGCCGTGAAGGGCTAAAAACGCGATTTAGTCTATTATGAGGTGAAAAGAATGAAAGTTTGGTCACTGTATCGGAATGGCTTGAAAACCAACACACCAACTCCATTTTCTATAAGGATTCCAGGATGCCCATTACTGTTGTGAAATTCATCTGTTTGGGACCTGAACGGCCAAAAACGGGATTTAGGCTATTCTGATGTGAAAAGAATGAAAGTTTGGTCACTGTATCGGAATGGCTTGAAAACCAACACACCAACTCCTTTTCTATAAGGATTCCAGGATGCCCATTATTGTTGTGAAATTCATCTGTTTGGGACCTGAACGGCCAAAAATGGGATTTAGGCTATTCTGATGTGAAAACAATGAAAGTTTGGTCACTGTCTCGGAATGGCTTGAAAACCAACACACCAACTCCATTTTCTTTGAAGAATCCAGGATGCCCAATATTGTTGTGAAATTCATCTGTTTGGGCCCTGAACGGCCAAAAACGCGATTTAGGCTATTCTGATGTGAAAAGAACGAAAGTTTGGTCACTGTCTCGGAATGGCTTGAAAACCAACACACCAACTCCATTTTCTATCAGGATTCCAGGATGCCCAATATTGTTGTGAAATTCATCTGTTTGGGCCCTGAAGGGCTAAAAACGCGATTTAGGCTATTATGAGGTGAAAAGAATGAAAGTTTGGTCACTGTATCGGAATGGCTTGAAAACCAACACACCAACTCCATTTTCTATAAGGATTCCAGGATGCCCATTATTGTTGTGAAATTCATCTGTTTGGGACCTGAACGGCCAAAAACGGGATTTAGGCTATTTTGATGTGAAAACAATGAAAGTTTGGTCACTGTATCGGAATGGCTTGAAAACCAACACACCAACTCCATTTTCTATAAGGATTCCAGGATGCCCATTATTGTTGTGAAATTCATCTGTTTGGGCCCTGAACGGCGAAAAACGCGATTTAAGCTATTCTGAGGTGAAAAGAATGAAAGTTTGGTGACTGTATCGGAATGGCTTGAAAACCAACACACCAACTCCATTTTCTATAAGGATTCCAGGATGCCCATTATTGTTGTGAAATTCATCTGTTTGGGACCTGAACGGCCAAAAATGGGATTTAGGCTATTCTGATGTGAAAACAATGAAAGTTTGGTCACTGTCTTGGAATGGCTTGAAAACCAACACACCAACTCCATTTTCTTTGAAGAATCCAGGATGCCCAATATTGTTGTGAAATTCATCTGTTTGGGCCCTGAACGGCCAAAAACGCGATTTAGGCTATTCTGATGTGAAAAGAACGAAAGTTTGGTCACTGTCCCGGAATGGCTTGAAAACCAACACACCAACTCCATTTTCTATCAGGATTCCAGGATGCCCAATATTGTTGTGAAATTCATCTGTTTGGGCCCTGAAGGGCTAAAAACGCGATTTAGGCTATTATGAGGTGAAAAGAATGAAAGTTTGGTCACTGTATCGGAATGGCTTGAAAACCAACACACCAACTCCATTTTCTATAAGGATTCCAGGATGCCCATTATTGTTGTGAAATTCATCTGTTTGGGACCTGAACGGCCAAAAACGGGATTTAGGCTATTCTGATGTGAAAAGAATGAAAGTTTGGTCACTCTCTCGGAATGGCTTGAAAACCAACACACCAACTCCTTTTCTATAAGGATTCCAGGATGCCCATTATTGTTGTGAAATTCATCTGTTTGGGACCTGAACGGCCAAAAATGGGATTTAGGCTATTCTGATGTGAAAACAATGAAAGTTTGGTCACTGTCTCGGAATGGCTTGAAAACCAACACACCAACTCCATTTTCTTTGAAGAATCCAGGATGCCCAATATTGTTGTGAAATTCATCTGTTTGGGCCCTGAACGGCCAAAAACGCGATTTAGGCTATTCTGATGTGAAAAGAACGAAAGTTTGGTCACTGTCTCGGAATGGCTTGAAAACCAACACACCAACTCCATTTTCTATCAGGATTCCAGGATGCCCAATATTGTTGTGAAATTCATCTGTTTGGGCCCTGAAGGGCTAAAAACGCGATTTAGGCTATTATGAGGTGAAAAGAATGAAAGTTTGGTCACTGTCTAGGAATGCCTTGAAAACCAACACACCAACTCCATTTTCTATAAAGATTCCAGGATGCCCAATATTGTTGTGAAATTCATCTGTTTGGGCCCTGAACGGTGAAAAACGCGATTTACGCTATTCTGAGGTGAAAAGAATGAAAGTTTGGTCACTGTATCGGAATGGCTTGAAAACCAACACACCAACTCCATTTTCTATAAGGATTCCAGGATGCCCATTATTGTTGTGAAATTCATCTGTTTGGGACCTGAACGGCCAAAAACGGGATTTAGGCTATTCTGATGTGAAAACAATGAAAGTTTGGTCACTCTATCGGAATGGCTTGAAAACCAACACACCAACTCCATTTTCTATAAGGATTCCAGGATGCCCATTATTGTTGTGAAATTCATCTGTTTGGGACCTGAACGGCCAAAAACGGGATTTAGGCTATTCTGATGTGAAAAGAATGAAAGTTTGGTCACAGTCTCGGAATGCCTTGAAAACCAACACACCAACTCCATTTTCTATAAGGATTCCAGGATGCCTCTTATTGTTGTGAAATTCATCTGTTTGGGACCTGAACGGCCAAAAATGGGATTTAGGCTATTCTGATGTGAAAACAATGAAAGTTTGGTCACTGTCTCGGAATGGCTTGGAAACCAAAACACCAACTCCATTTTCTTTGAAGAATCCAGGATGCCCAATATTGTTGTGAAATTCATCTGTTTGGGCCCTGAACGGCCAAAAACGCGATTTAGGCTATTCTGATGTGAAAAGAACGAAAGTTTGGTCACTGTCCCGGAATGGCTTGAAAACCAACACACCAACTCCATTTTCTATCAGGATTCCAGGATGCCCAATATTGTTGTGAAATTCATCTGTTTGGGCCGTGAAGGGCTAAAAACGCGATTTAGGCTATTATGAGGTGAAAAGAATGAAAGTTTGGTCACTGTATCGGAATGGCTTGAAAACCAACACACCAACTCCATTTTCTATAAGGATTCCAGGATGCCCATTATTGTTGTGAAATTCATCTGTTTGGGACCTGAACGGCCAAAAACGGGATTTAGGCTATTCTGATGTGAAAACAATGAAAGTTTGGTCACTGTATCGGATTGGCTTGAAAACCAACACACCAACTCCTTTTCTATAAGGATTCCAGGATGCCCATTATTGTTGTGAAATTCATCTGTTTGGGACCTGAACGGCCAAAAATGGGATTTAGGCTATTCTGATGTGAAAACAATGAAAGTTTGGTCACTGTCTCAGAATGGCTTGAAAACCAACACACCAACTCCATTTTCTTTGAAGAATCCAGGATGCCCAATATTGTTGTGAAATTCATCTGTTTGGGCCCTGAACGGCCAAAAACGCGATTTAGGCTATTCTGATGTGAAAAGAACGAAAGTTTGGTCACTGTCTCGGAATGGCTTGAAAACCAACACACCAACTCCATTTTCTATCAGGATTCCAGGATGCCCAATATTGTTGTGAAATTCATCTGTTTGGGCCCTGAAGGGCTAAAAACGCGATTTAGGCTATTATGAGGTGAAAAGAATGAAAGTTTGGTCACTGTATCGGAATGGCTTGAAAACCAACACACCAACTCCATTTTCTATAAGGATTCCAGGATGCCCATTATTGTTGTGAAATTCATCTGTTTGGGACCTGAACGGCCAAAAACGGGATTTAGGCTATTCTGATGTGAAAACAATGAAAGTTTGGTCACTGTATCGGAATGGCTTGAAAACCAACACACCAACTCCATTTTCTATAAGGATTCCAGGATGCCCATTATTGTTGTGAAATTCATCTGTTTGGGCCCTGAACGGCGAAAAACGCGATTTAAGCTATTCTGAGGTGAAAAGAATGAAAGTTTGGTGACTGTATCGGAATGGCTTGAAAACCAACACACCAACTCCATTTTCTATAAGGATTCCAGGATGCCCATTATTGTTGTGAAATTCATCTGTTTGGGACCTGAACGGCCAAAAATGGGATTTAGGCTATTCTGATGTGAAAACAATGAAAGTTTGGTCACTGTCTTGGAATGGCTTGAAAACCAACACACCAACTCCATTTTCTTTGAAGAATCCAGGATGCCCAATATTGTTGTGAAATTCATCTGTTTGGGCCCTGAACGGCCAAAAGCGCGATTTAGGCTATTCTGATGTGAAAAGAATGAAAGTTTGGTCACTGTCCCGGAATGGCTTGAAAACCAACACACCAACTCCATTTTCTATCAGGATTCCAGGATGCCCAATATTGTTGTGAAATTCATCTGTTTGGGCCCTGAAGGGCTAAAAACGCGATTTAGGCTATTATGAGGTGAAAAGAATGAAAGTTTGGTCACTGTATCGGAATGGCTTGAAAACCAACACACCAACTCCATTTTCTATAAGGATTCCAGGATGCCCATTATTGTTGTGAAATTCATCTGTTTGGGACCTGAACGGCCAAAAACGGGATTTAGGCTATTCTGATGTGAAAAGAATGAAAGTTTGGTCACTCTCTCGGAATGGCTTGAAAACCAACACACCAACTCCTTTTCTATAAGGATTCCAGGATGCCCATTATTGTTGTGAAATTCATCTGTTTGGGACCTGAACGGCCAAAAATGGGATTTAGGCTATTCTGATGTGAAAACAATGAAAGTTTGGTCACTGTCTCGGAATGGCTTGAAAACCAACACACCAACTCCATTTTCTTTGAAGAATCCAGGATGCCCAATATTGTTGTGAAATTCATCTGTTTGGGCCCTGAACGGCCAAAAACGCGATTTAGGCTATTCTGATGTGAAAAGAACGAAAGTTTGGTCACTGTCTCGGAATGGCTTGAAAACCAACACACCAACTCCATTTTCTATCAGGATTCCAGGATGCCCAATATTGTTGTGAAATTCATCTGTTTGGGCCCTGAAGGGCTAAAAACGCGATTTAGGCTATTATGAGGTGAAAAGAATGAAAGTTTGGTCACTGTCTAGGAATGCCTTGAAAACCAACACACCAACTCCATTTTCTATAAAGATTCCAGGATGCCCAATATTGTTGTGAAATTCATCTGTTTGGGCCCTGAACGGTGAAAAACGCGATTTAAGCTATTCTGAGGTGAAAAGAATGAAAGTTTGGTCACTGTATCGGAATGGCTTGAAAACCAACACACCAACTCCATTTTCTATAAGGATTCCAGGATGCCCATTATTGTTGTGAAATTCATCTGTTTGGGACCTGAACGGCCAAAAACGGGATTTAGGCTATTCTGATGTGAAAACAATGAAAGTTTGGTCACTCTATCGGAATGGCTTGAAAACCAACACACCAACTCCATTTTCTATAAGGATTCCAGGATGCCCATTATTGTTGTGAAATTCATCTGTTTGGGACCTGAACGGCCAAAAACGGGATTTAGGCTATTCTGATGTGAAAAGAATGAAAGTTTGGTCACAGTCTCGGAATGCATTGAAAACCAACACACCAACTCCATTTTCTATAAGGATTCCAGGATGCCCATTATTGTTGTGAAATTCATCTGTTTGGGACCTGAACGGCCAAAAACGGGATTTAGGCTATTCTGATGTGAAAACAATGAAAGTTTGGTCACTGTATCGGATTGGCTTGAAAACCAACACACCAACTCCTTTTCTATAAGGATTCCAGGATGCCCATTATTGTTGTGAAATTCATCTGTTTGGGACCTGAACGGCCAAAAATGGGATTTAGGCTATTCTGATGTGAAAACAATGAAAGTTTGGTCACTGTCTCAGAATGGCTTGAAAACCAACACACCAACTCCATTTTCTTTGAAGAATCCAGGATGCCCAATATTGTTGTGAAATTCATCTGTTTGGGCCCTGAACGGCCAAAAACGCGATTTAGGCTATTCTGATGTGAAAAGAACGAAAGTTTGGTCACTGTCTCGGAATGGCTTGAAAACCAACACACCAACTCCATTTTCTATCAGGATTCCAGGATGCCCAATATTGTTGTGAAATTCATCTGTTTGGGCCCTGAAGGGCTAAAAACGCGATTTAGGCTATTATGAGGTGAAAAGAATGAAAGTTTGGTCACTGTATCGGAATGGCTTGAAAACCAACACACCAACTCCATTTTCTATAAGGATTCCAGGATGCCCATTATTGTTGTGAAATTCATCTGTTTGGGACCTGAACGGCCAAAAACGGGATTTAGGCTATTCTGATGTGAAAACAATGAAAGTTTGGTCACTGTATCGGAATGGCTTGAAAACCAACACACCAACTCCATTTTCTATAAGGATTCCAGGATGCCCATTATTGTTGTGAAATTCATCTGTTTGGGACCTGAACGGCCAAAAACGGGATTTAGGCTATTCTGATGTGAAAACAATGAAAGTTTGGTCACTGTATCGGAATGGCTTGAAAACCAACACACCAACTCCATTTTCTATAAGGATTCCAGGATGCCCATTATTGTTGTGAAATTCATCTGTTTGGGACCTGAACGGCCAAAAATGGGATTTAGGCTATTCTGATGTGAAAACAATGAAAGTTTGGTCACTGTATCGGATTGGCTTGAAAACCAACACACCAACTCCTTTTCTATAAGGATTCCAGGATGCCCAATATTGTTGTGAAATTCATCTGTTTGGGCCCTGAAGGGCTAAAAACGCGATTTAGGCTATTATGAGGTGAAAAGAATGAAAGTTTGGTCACTGTATCGGAATGGCTTGAAAACCAACACACCAACTCCATTTTCTATAAGGATTCCAGGATGCCCATTATTGTTGTGAAATTCATCTGTTTGGGACCTGAACGGCCAAAAACGGGATTTAGGCTATTCTGATGTGAAAACAATGAAAGTTTGGTCACTGTATCGGAATGGCTTGAAAACCAACACACCAACTCCATTTTCTATAAGGATTCCAGGATGCCCATTATTGTTGTGAAATTCATCTGTTTGGGCCCTGAACGGCGAAAAACGCGATTTAAGCTATTCTGAGGTAAAAAGAATGAAAGTTTGGTGACTGTATCGGAATGGCTTGAAAACCAACACACCAACTCCATTTTCTATAAGGATTCCAGGATGCCCATTATTGTTGTGAAATTCATCTGTTTGGGACCTGAACGGCCAAAAATGGGATTTAGGCTATTCTGATGTGAAAACAATGAAAGTTTGGTCACTGTCTTGGAATGGCTTGAAAACCAACACACCAACTCCATTTTCTTTGAAGAATCCAGGATGCCCAATATTGTTGTGAAATTCATCTGTTTGGGCCCTGAACGGCCAAAAGCGCGATTTAGGCTATTCTGATGTGAAAAGAATGAAAGTTTGGTCACTGTCCCGGAATGGCTTGAAAACCAACACACCAACTCCATTTTCTATCAGGATTCCAGGATGCCCAATATTGTTGTGAAATTCATCTGTTTGGGCCCTGAAGGGCTAAAAACGTGATTTAGGCTATTATGAGGTGAAAAGAATGAAAGTTTGGTCACTGTATCGGAATGGCTTGAAAACCAACACACCAACTCCATTTTCTATAAGGATTCCAGGATGCCCATTATTGTTGTGAAATTCATCTGTTTGGGACCTGAACGGCCAAAAACGGGATTTAGGCTATTCTGATGTGAAAAGAATGAAAGTTTGGTCACTCTCTCGGAATGGCTTGAAAACCAACACACCAACTCCTTTTCTATAAGGATTCCAGGATGCCCATTATTGTTGTGAAATTCATCTGTTTGGGACCTGAACGGCCAAAAATGGGATTTAGGCTATTCTGATGTGAAAACAATGAAAGTTTGGTCACTGTCTCGGAATGGCTTGAAAACCAACACACCAACTCCATTTTCTTTGAAGAATCCAGGATGCCCAATATTGTTGTGAAATTCATCTGTTTGGGCCCTGAACGGCCAAAAACGCGATTTAGGCTATTCTGATGTGAAAAGAACGAAAGTTTGGTCACTGTCTCGGAATGGCTTGAAAACCAACACACCAACTCCATTTTCTATCAGGATTCCAGGATGCCCAATATTGTTGTGAAATTCATCTGTTTGGGCCCTGAAGGGCTAAAAACGCGATTTAGGCTATTATGAGGTGAAAAGAATGAAAGTTTGGTCACTGTCTAGGAATGCCTTGAAAACCAACACACCAACTCCATTTTCTATAAAGATTCCAGGATGCCCAATATTGTTGTGAAATTCATCTGTTTGGGCCCTGAACGGTGAAAAACGCGATTTAAGCTATTCTGAGGTGAAAAGAATGAAAGTTTGGTCACTGTATCGGAATGGCTTGAAAACCAACACACCAACTCCATTTTCTATAAGGATTCCAGGATGCCCATTATTGTTGTGAAATTCATCTGTTTGGGACCTGAACGGCCAAAAACGGGATTTAGGCTATTCTGATGTGAAAACAATGAAAGTTTGGTCACTCTATCGGAATGGCTTGAAAACCAACACACCAACTCCATTTTCTATAAGGATTCCAGGATGCCCATTATTGTTGTGAAATTCATCTGTTTGGGACCTGAACGGCCAAAAACGGGATTTAGGCTATTCTGATGTGAAAAGAATGAAAGTTTGGTCACAGTCTCGGAATGCCTTGAAAACCAACACACCAACTCCATTTTCTATAAGGATTCCAGGATGCCCCTTATTGTTGTGAAATTCATCTGTTTGGGACCTGAACGGCCAAAAATGGGATTTAGGCTATTCTGATGTGAAAACAATGAAAGTTTGGTCACTGTCTCGGAATGGCTTGGAAACCAAAACACCAACTCCATTTTCTTTGAAGAATCCAGGATGCCCAATATTGTTGTGAAATTCATCTGTTTGGGCCCTGAACGGCCAAAAACGCGATTTAGGCTATTCTGATGTGAAAAGAACGAAAGTTTGGTCACTGTCTCGGAATGGCTTGAAAACCAACACACCAACTCCATTTTCTATCAGGATTCCAGGATGCCCAATATTGTTGTGAAATTCATCTGTTTGGGCCCTGAAGGGCTAAAAACGCGATTTAGGCTATTATGAGGTGAAAAGAATGAAAGTTTGGTCACTGTATCGGAATGGCTTGAAAACCAACACACCAACTCCATTTTCTATAAGGATTCCAGGATGCCCATTATTGTTGTGAAATTCATCTGTTTGGGACCTGAACGGCCAAAAACGGGATTTAGGCTATTCTGATGTGAAAACAATGAAAGTTTGGTCACTGTATCGGAATGGCTTGAAAACCAACACACCAACTCCATTTTCTATAAGGATTCCAGGATGCCCATTATTGTTGTGAAATTCATCTGTTTGGGCCCTGAACGGCGAAAAACGCGATTTAAGCTATTCTGAGGTAAAAAGAATGAAAGTTTGGTGACTGTATCGGAATGGCTTGAAAACCAACACACCAACTCCATTTTCTATAAGGATTCCAGGATGCCCATTATTGTTGTGAAATTCATCTGTTTGGGACCTGAACGGCCAAAAATGGGATTTAGGCTATTCTGATGTGAAAACAATGAAAGTTTGGTCACTGTCTTGGAATGGCTTGAAAACCAACACACCAACTCCATTTTCTTTGAAGAATCCAGGATGCCCAATATTGTTGTGAAATTCATCTGTTTGGGCCCTGAACGGCCAAAAGCGCGATTTAGGCTATTCTGATGTGAAAAGAATGAAAGTTTGGTCACTGTCCCGGAATGGCTTGAAAACCAACACACCAACTCCATTTTCTATCAGGATTCCAGGATGCCCAATATTGTTGTGAAATTCATCTGTTTGGGCCCTGAAGGGCTAAAAACGCGATTTAGGCTATTATGAGGTGAAAAGAATGAAAGTTTGGTCACTGTATCGGAATGGCTTGAAAACCAACACACCAACTCCATTTTCTATAAGGATTCCAGGATGCCCATTATTGTTGTGAAATTCATCTGTTTGGGACCTGAACGGCCAAAAACGGGATTTAGGCTATTCTGATGTGAAAAGAATGAAAGTTTGGTCACTCTCTCGGAATGGCTTGAAAACCAACACACCAACTCCTTTTCTATAAGGATTCCAGGATGCCCATTATTGTTGTGAAATTCATCTGTTTGGGACCTGAACGGCCAAAAATGGGATTTAGGCTATTCTGATGTGAAAACAATGAAAGTTTGGTCACTGTCTCGGAATGGCTTGAAAACCAACACACCAACTCCATTTTCTTTGAAGAATCCAGGATGCCCAATATTGTTGTGAAATTCATCTGTTTGGGCCCTGAACGGCCAAAAACGCGATTTAGGCTATTCTGATGTGAAAAGAACGAAAGTTTGGTCACTGTCTCGGAATGGCTTGAAAACCAACACACCAACTCCATTTTCTATCAGGATTCCAGGATGCCCAATATTGTTGTGAAATTCATCTGTTTGGGCCCTGAAGGGCTAAAAACGCGATTTAGGCTATTATGAGGTGAAAAGAATGAAAGTTTGGTCACTGTCTAGGAATGCCTTGAAAACCAACACACCAACTCCATTTTCTATAAAGATTCCAGGATGCCCAATATTGTTGTGAAATTCATCTGTTTGGGCCCTGAACGGTGAAAAACGCGATTTAAGCTATTCTGAGGTGAAAAGAATGAAAGTTTGGTCACTGTATCGGAATGGCTTGAAAACCAACACACCAACTCCATTTTCTATAAGGATTCCAGGATGCCCATTATTGTTGTGAAATTCATCTGTTTGGGACCTGAACGGCCAAAAACGGGATTTAGGCTATTCTGATGTGAAAACAATGAAAGTTTGGTCACTCTATCGGAATGGCTTGAAAACCAACACACCAACTCCATTTTCTATAAGGATTCCAGGATGCCCATTATTGTTGTGAAATTCATCTGTTTGGGACCTGAACGGCCAAAAACGGGATTTAGGCTATTCTGATGTGAAAAGAATGAAAGTTTGGTCACAGTCTCGGAATGCCTTGAAAACCAACACACCAACTCCATTTTCTATAAGGATTCCAGGATGCCCCTTATTGTTGTGAAATTCATCTGTTTGGGACCTGAACGGCCAAAAATGGGATTTAGGCTATTCTGATGTGAAAACAATGAAAGTTTGGTCACTGTCTCGGAATGGCTTGGAAACCAAAACACCAACTCCATTTTCTTTGAAGAATCCAGGATGCCCAATATTGTTGTGAAATTCATCTGTTTGGGCCCTGAACGGCCAAAAACGCGATTTAGGCTATTCTGATGTGAAAAGAACGAAAGTTTGGTCACTGTCTCGGAATGGCTTGAAAACCAACACACCAACTCCATTTTCTATCAGGATTCCAGGATGCCCAATATTGTTGTGAAATTCATCTGTTTGGGCCCTGAAGGGCTAAAAACGCGATTTAGGCTATTATGAGGTGAAAAGAATGAAAGTTTGGTCACTGTATCGGAATGGCTTGAAAACCAACACACCAACTCCATTTTCTATAAGGATTCCAGGATGCCCATTATTGTTGTGAAATTCATCTGTTTGGGACCTGAACGGCCAAAAACGGGATTTAGGCTATTCTGATGTGAAAACAATGAAAGTTTGGTCACTGTATCGGAATGGCTTGAAAACCAACACACCAACTCCATTTTCTATAAGGATTCCAGGATGCCCATTATTGTTGTGAAATTCATCTGTTTGGGCCCTGAACGGCGAAAAACGCGATTTAAGCTATTCTGAGGTGAAAAGAATGAAAGTTTGGTGACTGTATCGGAATGGCTTGAAAACCAACACACCAACTCCATTTTCTATAAGGATTCCAGGATGCCCATTATTGTTGTGAAATTCATCTGTTTGGGACCTGAACGGCCAAAAATGGGATTTAGGCTATTCTGATGTGAAAACAATGAAAGTTTGGTCACTGTCTCGGAATGGCTTGAAAACCAACACACCAACTCCATTTTCTTTGAAGAATCCAGGATGCCCAATATTGTTGTGAAATTCATCTGTTTGGGCCCTGAACGGCCAAAAACGAGATTTAGGCTATTCTGATGTGAAAAGAACGAAAGTTTGGTCACTGTCCCGGAATGGCTTGAAAACCAACACACCAACTCCATTTTCTATCAGGATTCCAGGATGCCCAATATTGTTGTGAAATTCATCTGTTTGGGCCCTGAAGGGCTAAAAACGCGATTTAGGCTATTATGAGGTGAAAAGAATGAAAGTTTGGTCACTGTATCGGAATGGCTTGAAAACCAACACACCAACTCCATTTTCTATAAGGATTCCAGGATGCCCATTATTGTTGTGAAATTCATCTGTTTGGGACCTGAACGGCCAAAAACGGGATTTAGGCTATTCTGATGTGAAAACAATGAAAGTTTGGTCACTGTATCGGAATGGCTTGAAAACCAACACACCAACTCCATTTTCTATAAGGATTCCAGGATGCCCATTATTGTTGTGAAATTCATCTGTTTGGGACCTGAACGGCCAAAAACGGGATTTAGGCTATTCTGATGTGAAAACAATGAAAGTTTGGTCACTGTATCGGAATGGCTTGAAAACCAACACACCAACTCCATTTTCTATAAGGATTCCAGGATGCCCATTATTGTTGTGAAATTCATCCGTTTGGGCCCTGAACGGCGAAAAACGCGATTTAAGCTATTCTGAGGTGAAAAGAATGAAAGTTTGGTGACTGTATCGGAATGGCTTGAAAACCAACACACCAACTCCATTTTCTATAAGGATTCCAGGATGCCCATTATTGTTGTGAAATTCATCTGTTTGGGACCTGAACGGCCAAAAATGGGATTTAGGCTATTCTGATGTGAAAAGAACGAAAGTTTGGTCACTGTCTCGGAATGGCTTGAAAACCAACACACCAACTCCATTTTCTATCAGGATTCCAGGATGCCCAATATTGTTGTGAAATTCATTTGTTTGGGCCCTGAAGGGCTAAAAACGCGATTTAGGCTATTATGAGGTGAAAAGAATGAAAGTTTGGTCACTGTATCGGAATGGCTTGAAAACCAACACACCAACTCCATTTTCTATAAGGATTCCAGGATGCCCATTATTGTTGTGAAATTCATCTGTTTGGGACCTGAACGGCCAAAAACGGGATTTAGGCTATTCTGATGTGAAAACAATGAAAGTTTGGTCACTGTATCGGAATGGCTTGAAAACCAACACACCAACTCCATTTTCTATAAGGATTCCAGGATGCCCATTATTGTTGTGAAATTCATCTGTTTGGGACCTGAACGGCCAAAAACGGGATTTAGGCTATTCTGATGTGAAAACAATGAAAGTTTGGTCATTGTATCGGAATGGCTTGAAAACCAACACACCAACTCCATTTTCTATAAGGATTCCAGGATGCCCATTATTGTTGTGAAATTCATCCGTTTGGGCCCTGAACGGCGAAAAACGCGATTTAAGCTATTCTGAGGTGAAAAGAATGAAAGTTTGGTGACTGTATCGGAATGGCTTGAAAACCAACACACCAACTCCATTTTCTATAAGGATTCCAGGATGCCCATTATTGTTGTGAAATTCATCTGTTTGGGACCTGAACGGCCAAAAATGGGATTTAGGCTATTCTGATGTGAAAACAATGAAAGTTTGGTCACTGTCTCGGAATGGCTTGAAAACCAACACACCAACTCCATTTTCTTTGAAGAATCCAGGATGCCCAATATTGTTGTGAAATTCATCTGTTTGGGCCCTGAACGGGCAAAAACGCGATTTAGGCTATTCTGATGTGAAAAGAACGAAAGTTTGGTCACTGTCCCGGAATGGCTTGAAAACCAACACACCAACTCCATTTTCTATCAGGATTCCAGGATGCCCAATATTGTTGTGAAATTCATCTGTTTGGGCCCTGAAGGGCTAAAAACGCGATTTAGGCTATTATGAGGTGAAAAGAATGAAAGTTTGGTCACTGTATCGGAATGGCTTGAAAACCAACACACCAACTCCATTTTCTATAAGGATTCCAGGATGCCCATTATTGTTGTGAAATTCATCTGTTTGGGACCTGAACGGCCAAAAACGGGATTTAGGCTATTCTGATGTGAAAACAATGAAAGTTTGGTCACTGTATCGGAATGGCTTGAAAACCAACACACCAACTCCATTTTCTATAAGGATTCCAGGATGCCCATTATTGTTGTGAAATTCATCTGTTTGGGACCTGAACGGCCAAAAACGGGATTTAGGCTATTCTGATGTGAAAACAATGAAAGTTTGGTCACTGTATCGGAATGGCTTGAAAACCAACACACCAACTCCATTTTCTATAAGGATTCCAGGATGCCCATTATTGTTGTGAAATTCATCCGTTTGGGCCCTGAACGGCGAAAAACGCGATTTAAGCTATTCTGAGGTGAAAAGAATGAAAGTTTGGTGACTGTATCGGAATGGCTTGAAAACCAACACACCAACTCCATTTTCTATAAGGATTCCAGGATGCCCATTATTGTTGTGAAATTCATCTGTTTGGGACCTGAACGGCCAAAAATGGGATTTAGGCTATTCTGATGTGAAAAGAACGAAAGTTTGGTCACTGTCTCGGAATGGCTTGAAAACCAACACACCAACTCCATTTTCTATCAGGATTCCAGGATGCCCAATATTGTTGTGAAATTCATCTGTTTGGGCCCTGAAGGGCTAAAAACGCGATTTAGGCTTTTATGAGGTGAAAAGAATGAAAGTTTGGTCACTGTATCGGAATGGCTTGAAAACCAACACACCAACTCCATTTTCTATAAGGATTCCAGGATGCCCATTATTGTTGTGAAATTCATCTGTTTGGGACCTGAACGGCCAAAAACGGGATTTAGGCTATTCTGATGTGAAAACAATGAAAGTTTGGTCACTGTATCGGAATGGCTTGAAAACCAACACACCAACTCCATTTTCTATAAGGATTCCAGGATGCCCATTATTGTTGTGAAATTCATCTGTTTGGGACCTGAACGGCCAAAAACGGGATTTAGGCTATTCTGATGTGAAAACAATGAAAGTTTGGTCACTATATCGGAATGGCTTGAAAACCAACACACCAACTCCATTTTCTATAAGGATTCCAGGATGCCCATTATTGTTGTGAAATTCATCCGTTTGGGCCCTGAACGGCGAAAAACGCGATTTAAGCTATTCTGAGGTGAAAAGAATGAAAGTTTGGTGACTGTATCGGAATGGCTTGAAAACCAACACACCAACTCCATTTTCTATAAGGATTCCAGGATGCCCATTATTGTTGTGAAATTCATCTGTTTGGGACCTGAACGGCCAAAAATGGGATTTAGGCTATTCTGATGTGAAAACAATGAAAGTTTGGTCACTGTCTCGGAATGGCTTGAAAACCAACACACCAACTCCATTTTCTTTGAAGAATCCAGGATGCCCAATATTGTTGTGAAATTCATCTGTTTGGGCCCTGAACGGCCAAAAACGCGATTTAGGCTATTCTGATGTGAAAAGAACGAAAGTTTGGTCACTGTCCCGGAATGGCTTGAAAACCAACACACCAACTCCATTTTCTATCAGGATTCCAGGATGCCCAATATTGTTGTGAAATTCATCTGTTTGGGCCCTGAAGGGCTAAAAACGCGATTTAGGCTATTATGAGGTGAAAAGAATGAAAGTTTGGTCACTGTATCGGAATGGCTTGAAAACCAACACACCAACTCCATTTTCTATAAGGATTCCAGGATGCCCATTATTGTTGTGAAATTCATCTGTTTGGGACCTGAACGGCCAAAAACGGGATTTAGGCTATTCTGATGTGAAAACAATGAAAGTTTGGTCACTGTATCGGAATGGCTTGAAAACCAACACACCAACTCCATTTTCTATAAGGATTCCAGGATGCCCATTATTGTTGTGAAATTCATCTGTTTGGGACCTGAACGGCCAAAAACGGGATTTAGGCTATTCTGATGTGAAAACAATGAAAGTTTGGTCACTGTATCGGAATGGCTTGAAAACCAACACACCAACTCCATTTTCTATAAGGATTCCAGGATGCCCATTATTGTTGTGAAATTCATCCGTTTGGGCCCTGAACGGCGAAAAACGCGATTTAAGCTATTCTGAGGTGAAAAGAATGAAAGTTTGGTGACTGTATCGGAATGGCTTGAAAACCAACACACCAACTCCATTTTCTATAAGGATTCCAGGATGCCCATTATTGTTGTGAAATTCATCTGTTTGGGACCTGAACGGCCAAAAATGGGATTTAGGCTATTCTGATGTGAAAAGAACGAAAGTTTGGTCACTGTCTCGGAATGGCTTGAAAACCAACACACCAACTCCATTTTCTATCAGGATTCCAGGATGCCCAATATTGTTGTGAAATTCATCTGTTTGGGCCCTGAAGGGCTAAAAACGCGATTTAGGCTATTATGAGGTGAAAAGAATGAAAGTTTGGTCACTGTATCGGAATGGCTTGAAAACCAACACACCAACTCCATTTTCTATAAGGATTCCAGGATGCCCATTATTGTTGTGAAATTCATCTGTTTGGGACCTGAACGGCCAAAAACGGGATTTAGGCTATTCTGATGTGAAAACAATGAAAGTTTGGTCACTGTATCGGAATGGCTTGAAAACCAACACACCAACTCCATTTTCTATAAGGATTCCAGGATGCCCATTATTGTTGTGAAATTCATATGTTTGGGACCTGAACGGCCAAAAACGGGATTTAGGCTATTCTGATGTGAAAACAATGAAAGTTTGGTCACTGTATCGGAATGGCTTGAAAACCAACACACCAACTCCATTTTCTATAAGGATTCCAGGATGCCCATTATTGTTGTGAAATTCATCCGTTTGGGCCCTGAACGGCGAAAAACGCGATTTAAGCTATTCTGAGGTGAAAAGAATGAAAGTTTGGTGACTGTATCGGAATGGCTTGAAAACCAACACACCAACTCCATTTTCTATAAGGATTCCAGGATGCCCATTATTGTTGTGAAATTCATCTGTTTGGGACCTGAACGGCCAAAAATGGGATTTAGGCTATTCTGATGTGAAAACAATGAAAGTTTGGTCACTGTCTCGGAATGGCTTGAAAACCAACACACCAACTCCATTTTCTTTGAAGAATCCAGGATGCCCAATATTGTTGTGAAATTCATCTGTTTGGGCCCTGAACGGCCAAAAACGCGATTTAGGCTATTCTGATGTGAAAAGAACGAAAGTTTGGTCACTGTCCCGGAATGGCTTGAAAACCAACACACCAACTCCATTTTCTATCAGGATTCCAGGATGCCCAATATTGTTGTGAAATTCATCTGTTTGGGCCCTGAAGGGCTAAAAACGCGATTTAGGCTATTATGAGGTGAAAAGAATGAAAGTTTGGTCACTGTATCGGAATGGCTTGAAAACCAACACACCAACTCCATTTTCTATAAGGATTCCAGGATGCCCATTATTGTTGTGAAATTCATCTGTTTGGGACCTGAACGGCCAAAAATGGGATTTAGGCTATTCTGATGTGAAAAGAACGAAAGTTTGGTCACTGTCTCGGAATGGCTTGAAAACCAACACACCAACTCCATTTTCTATCAGGATTCCAGGATGCCCAATATTGTTGTGAAATTCATCTGTTTGGGCCCTGAAGGGCTAAAAACGCGATTTAGGCTATTATGAGGTGAAAAGAATGAAAGTTTGGTCACTGTATCGGAATGGCTTGAAAACCAACACACCAACTCCATTTTCTATCAGGATTCCAGGATGCCCATTATTGTTGTGAAATTCATCTGTTTGGGACCTGAACGGCCAAAAACGGGATTTAGGCTATTCTGATGTGAAAACAATGAAAGTTTGGTCACTGTATCGGAATGGCTTGAAAACCAACACACCAACTCCATTTTCTATAAGGATTCCAGGATGCCCATTATTGTTGTGAAATTCATCTGTTTGGGACCTGAACGGCCAAAAACGGGATTTAGGCTATTCTGATGTGAAAACAATGAAAGTTTGGTCACTGTATCGGAATGGCTTGAAAACCAACACACCAACTCCATTTTCTATAAGGATTCCAGGATGCCCATTATTGTTGTGAAATTCATCCGTTTGGGCCCTGAACGGCGAAAAACGCGATTTAAGCTATTCTGAGGTGAAAAGAATGAAAGTTTGGTGACTGTATCGGAATGGCTTGAAAACCAACACACCAACTCCATTTTCTATAAGGATTCCAGGATGCCCATTATTGTTGTGAAATTCATCTGTTTGGGACCTGAACGGCCAAAAATGGGATTTAGGCTATTCTGATGTGAAAACAATGAAGTTTGGTCACTGTATCGGAATGGCTTGAAAACCAACACACCAACTCCATTTTCTATAAGGATTCCAGGATGCCCATTATTGTTGTGAAATTCATATGTTTGGGACCTGAACGGCCAAAAACGGGATTTAGGCTATTCTGATGTGAAAAGAATGAAAGTTTGGTCACAGTCGCGGAATGCCTTGAAAACCAACACACCAACTCCATTTTCTATAAGGATTCCAGGATGCCCCTTATTGTTGTGAAATTCATCTGTTTGGGACCTGAACGGCCAAAAATGGGATTTAGGCTATTCTGATGTGAAAACAATGAAAGTTTGGTCACTGTCTCGGAATGGCTTGAAAACCAAAACACCAACTCCATTTTCTTTGAAGAATCCAGGATGCCCAATATTGTTGTGAAATTCATCTGTTTGGGCCCTGAAGGGCTAAAAACGCGATTTAGGCTATTATGAGGTGAAAAGAATGAAAGTTTGGTCACTGTATCGGAATGGCTTGAAAACCAACACACCAACTCCATTTTCTATAAGGATTCCAGGATGCCCATTATTGTTGTGAAATTCATCTGTTTGGGACCTGAACGGCCAAAAACGGGATTTAGGCTATTCTGATGTGAAAAGAATGAAAGTTTGGTCACTCTCTCGGAATGGCTTGAAAACCAACACACCAACTCCATTTTCTATAAGGATTCCAGGATGCCCATTATTGTTGTGAAATTCATCTGTTTGGGACCTGAACGGCCAAAAATGGGATTTAGGCTATTCTGATGTGAAAACAATGAAGTTTGGTCACTGTCTCGGAATGGCTTGAAAACCAACACACCAACTCCATTTTCTATAAGGATTCCAGGATGCCCATTATTGTTGTGAAATTCATATGTTTGGGACCTGAACGGCCAAAAACGGGATTTAGGCTATTCTGATGTGAAAAGAATGAAAGTTTGGTCACAGTCTCGGAATGCCTTGAAAACCAACACACCAACTCCATTTTCTATAAGGATTCCAGGATGCCCCTTATTGTTGTGAAATTCATCTGTTTGGGACCTGAACGGCCAAAAATGGGATTTAGGCTATTCTGATGTGAAAACAATGAAAGTTTGGTCACTGTCTCGGAATGGCTTGAAAACCAAAACACCAACTCCATTTTCTTTGAAGAATCCAGGATGCCCAATATTGTTGTGAAATTCATCTGTTTGGGCCCTGAATGGCCAAAAACGCGATTTAGGCTATTCTGATGTGAAAACAACGAAAGTTTGGTCACTGTGTCGGAATGGCTTGAAAACCAACACACCAACTCCATTTTCTATCAGGATTCCAGGATACCCAATATTGTTGTGAAATTCATCTGTTTGGGCCTTGAAGGGCTAAAAACGCGATTTAGGCTATTCTGATGTGAAAAGAACGAAAGTTTGGTCACTGTCTCGGAATGGCTTGAAAACCAACACACCAACTCCATTTTCTTTGAAGAATCCAGGATGCCCAATATTGTTGTGAAATTCATCTGTTTGGTCCCTGAACGGCCAAAAACGCGATTTAGGCTATTCTGATCTGAAAACAACGAAAGTTTGGTCACTGTCTCGGAATGGCTTGAAAACCAACACACCAACTCCATTTTCTATCAGGATTCCAGGATGCCCAATATTGTTGTGAAATTCATCTGTTTGGGCCCTGAAGGGCGAAAAACGCGATTTAGGCTATTATGAGGTGAAAAGAATGAAAGTTTGGTCACTGTATCGGAATGGCTTGAAAACCAACACACCAACTCCATTTTCTATAAGGATTCCAGGATGCCCAATATTGTTGTGAAATTCATCTGTTTGGGCCCTGAAGGGCTAAAAATGCGATTTAGGCTATTCTGAGGTGAAAAGAATGAAAGTATGGTCACTGTATCGGAATGGCTTGAAAACCAACACACCAACTCCATTTTCTATAAGGATTCCAGGATGCCCATTATTGTTGTGAAATTCATCTGTTTGGGCCCTGAACGGACAAAAACGGGATTTAGGCTATTCTGAGGTGAAAAGAATGAAAGTTTGGTCACTGTCTAGGAATGCCTTGAAAACCAACACACCAACTCCATTTTCTATAGAGATCCCAGGATGCCCAATATTGTTGTGAAATTCATCTGTTTGGGCCCTGAACGGCGAAAAACGCGATTTACGCTATTCTGAGGTGAAAAGAATGAAAGTTTGGTCACTGTATCGGAATGGCTTGAAAACCAACACACCAACTCCATTTTCTATAAGGATTCCAGGATGCCCATTATTGTTGTGAAATTCATCTGTTTGGGACCTGAACGGCCAAAAATGGGATTTAGGCTATTCTGAGGTGAAAACAATGAAAGTTTGGTCACTGTCTCGGAATGGCTTGAAAACCAACACACCAACTCCATTTTCTTTGAAGAATCCAGGATGCCCAATATTGTTGTGAAATTCATCTGTTTGGGCCCTGAACGGCCAAAAACGCGATTTAGGCTATTCTGATGTGAAAAGAACGAAAGTTTGGTCACTGTCTCGGAATGGCTTGAAAACCAACACACCAACTCCATTTTCTTTGAAGAATCCAGGATGCCCAATATTGTTGTGAAATTCATCTGTTTGGGCCCTGAACGGCCAAAAACGCGATTTAGGCTATTCTGATGTGAAAAGAACGAAAGTTTGGTCACTGTCTCGGAATGGCTTGAAAACCAACACACCAACTCCATTTTCTATCAGGATTCCAGGATGCCCAATATTGTTGTGAAATTCATCTGTTTGGGCCCTGAAGGGCTAAAAACGCGATTTAGGCTATTATGAGGTGAAAACAATGAAAGTTTGGTCACTGTCTCGGAATGGCTTGAAAACCAACACACCAACTCCATTTTCTTTGAAGAATCCAGGATGCCCAATATTGTTGTGAAATTCATCTGTTTGGGCCCTGAACGGACAAAAACGGGATTTAGGCTATTCTGAGGTGAAAAGAATGAAAGTTTGGTCACTGTCTAGGAATGCCTTGAAAACCAACACACCACCTCCATTTTCTATCAGGATTCCAGGATGCCCAATATTGTTGTGAAATTCATCTGTTTGGGCCCTGAAGGGCTAAAAACGCGATTTAGGCTATTATGAGGTGAAAAGAATGAAAGTTTGGTCACTGTATCGGAATGGCTTGAAAACCAACACACCAACTCCATTTTCTATAAGGATTCCAGGATGCCCATTATTGTTGTGAAATTCATCTGTTTGGGACCTGAACGGCCAAAAATGGGATTTAGGCTATTCTGAGGTGAAAACAATGAAAGTTTGGTCACTGTCTCGGAATGGCTTGAAAACCAACACACCAACTCCATTTTCTATAAGGATTCCAGGATGCCCAATATTGTTGTGAAATTCATCTGTTTGGGCCCTGAATGGCTAAAAATGCGATTTAGGCTATTTTGAGGTGAAAAGAATGAAAGTTTGGTCACTGTCTCGGAATGGCTTGAAAACCAACGCACCACCTCCATTTTCTATCAGGATTCCAGCATGCCCAATATTGTTGTGAAATTCATCTGTTTGGGCCCTGAAGGGCTAAAAACGCGATTTAGGCTATTATGAGGTGAAAAGAATGAAAGTTTGGTCACTGTATCGGAATGGCTTGAAAACCAACACACCAACTCCATTTTCTATAAGGATTCCAGGATGCCCATTATTGTTGTGAAATTCATCTGTTTGGGCCCTGAACGGACAAAAACGGGATTTAGGCTATTCTGAGGTGAAAA
The DNA here is from genome assembly GCA_963210345.1 of Inga oerstediana. Lineage (NCBI taxonomy): Eukaryota > Viridiplantae > Streptophyta > Magnoliopsida > Fabales > Fabaceae > Inga > Inga oerstediana. Next base: position 40,255,506 of record OY723410.1, on the reverse strand, counting down.
GAATGAAAGTTTGGTCACTGTCTAGGAATGCCTTGAAAACCAACACACCAACTCCATTTTCTATAAAGATTCCAGGATGCCCAATATTGTTGTGAAATTCATCTGTTTGGGCCCTGAACGGCGAAAAACGCGATTTACGCTATTCTGAGGTGAATAGAATGAAAGTTTGGTCACTGTATCGGAATGGCTTGAAAACCAACACACCAACTCCATTTTCTATAAGGATTCCAGGATGCCCATTATTGTTGTGAAATTCATCTGTTTGGGACCTGAACGGCCAAAAATGGGATTTAGGCTATTCTGATGTGAAAACAATGAAAGTTTGGTCACTGTCTCGGAATGGCTTGAAAACCAACACACCAACTCCATTTTCTTTGAAGAATCCAGGATGCCCAATATTGTTGTGAAATTCATCTGTTTGGGCCCTGAACGGCCAAAAACGCGATTTAGGCTATTCTGATGTGAAAAGAACGAAAGTTTGGTCACTGTCTCGGAATGGCTTGAAAACCAACACACCAACTCCATTTTCTTTGAAGAATCCAGGATGCCCAATATTGTTGTGAAATTCATCTGTTTGGGCCCTGAACGGCCAAAAACGCGATTTAGGCTATTCTGATCTGAAAACAACGAAAGTTTGGTCACTGTCTCGGAATGGCTTGAAAACCAACACACCAACTCCATTTTCTATCAGGATTCCAGGATGCCCAATATTGTTGTGAAATTCATCTGTTTGGGCCCTGAAGGGCTAAAAACGCGATTTAGGCTATTTTGAGATGAAAAGAATGAAAGTTTGGTCACTGTATCGGAATGGCTTGAAAACCAACACACCAACTCCATTTTCTATAAGGATTCCAGGATGCCCATTATTGTTGTGAAATTCATCTGTTTGGGACCTGAACGGCCAAAAATGGGATTTAGGCTATTCTGAGGTGAAAACAATGAAAGTTTGGTCACTGTCTCGGAATGGCTTGAAAACCAACACACCAACTCCATTTTCTTTGAAGAATCCAGGATGCCCAATATTGTTGTGAAATTCATCTGTTTGGGCCCTGAATGGCCAAAAACGCGATTTAGGCTATTCTGATGTGAAAACAACGAAAGTTTGGTCACTGTGTCGGAATGGCTTGAAAACCAACACACCAACTCCATTTTCTATCAGGATTCCAGGATGCCCAATATTGTTGTGAAATTCATCTGTTTGGGCCTTGAAGGGCTAAAAACGCGATTTAGGCTATTCTGATGTGAAAAGAACGAAAGTTTGGTCACTGTCTCGGAATGGCTTGAAAACCAACACACCAACTCCATTTTCTTTGAAGAATCCAGGATGCCCAATATTGTTGTGAAATTCATCTGTTTGGTCCCTGAACGGCCAAAAACGCGATTTAGGCTATTCTGATCTGAAAACAACGAAAGTTTGGTCACTGTCTCAGAATGGCTTGAAAACCAACACACCAACTCCATTTTCTATCAGGATTCCAGGATGCCCAATATTGTTGTGAAATTCATCTGTTTGGGCCCTGAAGGGCGAAAAACGCGATTTAGGCTATTATGAGGTGAAAAGAATGAAAGTTTGGTCACTGTATCGGAATGGCTTGAAAACCAACACACCAACTCCATTTTCTATAAGGATTCCAGGATGCCCAATATTGTTGTGAAATTCATCTGTTTGGGCCCTGAAGGGCTAAAAATGCGATTTAGGCTATTCTGAGGTGAAAAGAATGAAAGTATGGTCACTGTATCGGAATGGCTTGAAAACCAACACACCAACTCCATTTTCTATAAGGATTCCAGGATGCCCATTATTGTTGTGAAATTCATCTGTTTGGGCCCTGAACGGACAAAAACGGGATTTAGGCTATTCTGAGGTGAAAAGAATGAAAGTTTGGTCACTGTCTAGGAATGCCTTGAAAACCAACACACCAACTCCATTTTCTATAAAGATCCCAGGATGCCCAATATTGTTGTGAAATTCATCTGTTTGGGCCCTGAACGGCGAAAAACGCGATTTACGCTATTCTGAGGTGAAAAGAATGAAAGTTTGGTCACTGTATCGGAATGGCTTGAAAACCAACACACCAACTCCATTTTCTATAAGGATTCCAGGATGCCCATTATTGTTGTGAAATTCATCTGTTTGGGACCTGAACGGCCAAAAATGGGATTTAGGCTATTCTGAGGTGAAAACAATGAAAGTTTGGTCACTGTCTCGGAATGGCTTGAAAACCAACACACCAACTCCATTTTCTTTGAAGAATCCAGGATGCCCAATATTGTTGTGAAATTCATCTGTTTGGGCCCTGAACGGCCAAAAACGCGATTTAGGCTATTCTGATGTGAAAAGAACGAAAGTTTGGTCACTGTCTCGGAATGGCTTGAAAACCAACACACCAACTCCATTTTCTTTGAAGAATCCAGGATGCCCAATATTGTTGTGAAATTCATCTGTTTGGGCCCTGAACGGCCAAAAACGCGATTTAGGCTATTCTGATGTGAAAAGAACGAAAGTTTGGTCACTGTCTCGGAATGGCTTGAAAACCAACACACCAACTCCATTTTCTATCAGGATTCCAGGATGCCCAATATTGTTGTGAAATTCATCTGTTTGGGCCCTGAAGGGCTAAAAACGCGATTTAGGCTATTATGAGGTGAAAACAATGAAAGTTTGGTCACTGTCTCGGAATGGCTTGAAAACCAACACACCAACTCCATTTTCTTTGAAGAATCCAGGATGCCCAATATTGTTGTGAAATTCATCTGTTTGGGCCCTGAACGGACAAAAACGGGATTTAGGCTATTCTGAGGTGAAAAGAATGAAAGTTTGGTCACTGTCTAGGAATGCCTTGAAAACCAACACACCACCTCCATTTTCTATCAGGATTCCAGGATGCCCAATATTGTTGTGAAATTCATCTGTTTGGGCCCTGAAGGGCTAAAAACGCGATTTAGGCTATTATGTGGTGAAAAGAATGAAAGTTTGGTCACTGTATCGGAATGGCTTGAAAACCAACACACCAACTCCATTTTCTATAAGGATTCCAGGATGCCCATTATTGTTGTGAAATTCATCTGTTTGGGACCTGAACGGCCAAAAATGGGATTTAGGCTATTCTGAGGTGAAAAGAATGAAAGTTTGGTCACTGTATCGGAATGGCTTGAAAACCAACACACCAACTCCATTTTCTATAAGGATTCCAGGATGCCCATTATTGTTGTGAAATTCATCTGTTTGGGACCTGAACGGCCAAAAATGGGATTTAGGCTATTCTGAGGTGAAAACAATGAAAGTTTGGTCACTGTCTCGGAATGGCTTGAAAACCAACACACCAACTCCATTTTCTTTGAAGAATCCAGGATGCCCAATATTGTTGTGAAATTCATCTGTTTGGGCCCTGAACGGCCAAAAACGCGATTTAGGCTATTCTGATGTGAAAAGAACGAAAGTTTGGTCACTGTCTCGGAATGGCTTGAAAACCAACACACCAACTCCATTTTCTTTGAAGAATCCAGGATGCCCAATATTGTTGTGAAATTCATCTGTTTGGGCCCTGAACGGCCAAAAACGCGATTTAGGCTATTCTGATGTGAAAAGAACGAAAGTTTGGTCACTGTCTCGGAATGGCTTGAAAACCAACACACCAACTCCATTTTCTATCAGGATTCCAGGATGCCCAATATTGTTGTGAAATTCATCTGTTTGGGCCCTGAAGGGCTAAAAACGCGATTTAGGCTATTATGAGGTGAAAACAATGAAAGTTTGGTCACTGTCTCGGAATGGCTTGAAAACCAACACACCAACTCCATTTTCTTTGAAGAATCCAGGATGCCCAATATTGTTGTGAAATTCATCTGTTTGGGCCCTGAACGGACAAAAACGGGATTTAGGCTATTCTGAGGTGAAAAGAATGAAAGTTTGGTCACTGTCTAGGAATGCCTTGAAAACCAACACACCACCTCCATTTTCTATCAGGATTCCAGGATGCCCAATATTGTTGTGAAATTCATCTGTTTGGTCCCTGAAGGGCTAAAAACGCGATTTAGGCTATTATGAGGTGAAAAGAATGAAAGTTTGGTCACTGTATCGGAATGGCTTGAAAACCAACACACCAACTCCATTTTCTATAAGGATTCCAGGATGCCCATTATTGTTGTGAAATTCATCTGTTTGGGACCTGAACGGCCAAAAATGGGATTTAGGCTATTCTGAGGTGAAAACAATGAAAGTTTGGTCACTGTCTCGGAATGGCTTGAAAACCAACACACCAACTCCATTTTCTTTGAAGAATCCAGGATGCCCAATATTGTTGTGAAATTCATCTGTTTGGGCCCTGAACGGCCAAAAACGCGATTTAGGCTATTCTGATGAGAAAACAACGAAAGTTTGGTCACTGTCGCGGAATGGCTTGAAAACCAACACACCAACTCCATTTTCTATCAGGATTCCAGGATGCCCAATATTGTTGTGAAATTCATCTGTTTGGGCCTTGAAGGGCTAAAAACGCGATTTAGGCTATTATGAGGTGAAAAGAATGAAAGTTTGGTCACTGTATCGGAATGGCTTGAAAACCAACACACCAACTCCATTTTCTATAAGGATTCCAGGATGCCCATTATTGTTGTGAAATTCATCTGTTTGGGCCCTGAACGGACAAAAACGGGATTTAGGCTATTCTGAGGTGAAAAGAATGAAAGTTTGGTCACTGTCTAGGAATGCCTTGAAAACCAACACACCAACTCCATTTTCTATAACGATTCCAGGATGCCCAATATTGTTGTGAAATTCATCTGTTTGGGCCCTGAACGGCGAAAAACGCGATTTACGCTATTCTGAGGTGAATAGAATGAAAGTTTGGTCACTGTATCGGAATGGCTTGAAAACCAACACACCAACTCCATTTTCTATAAGGATTCCAGGATGCCCATTATTGTTGTGAAATTCATCTGTTTGGGACCTGAACGGCCAAAAACGGGATTTAGGCTATTCTGATGTGAAAAGAATGAAAGTTTGGTCACTGTCTCGGAATGCCTTGAAAACCAACACACCAACTCCATTTTCTATAAGGATTCCAGGATGCCCATTATTGTTGTGAAATTCATCTGTTTGGGACCTGAACGGCCGAAAATGGGATTTAGGCTATTCTGATGCGAAAACAATGAAAGTTTGGTCACTGTCTCGGAATGGCTTGAAAACCAACACACCAACTCCATTTTCTTTGAAGAATCCAGGATGCCCAATATTGTTGTGAAATTCATCTGTTTGGGCCCTGAACGGCCAAAAACGCGATTTAGGCTATTCTGATGTGAAAAGAACGAAAGTTTGGTCACTGTCTCGGAATGGCTTGAAAACCAACACACCAACTCCATTTTCTATCAGGATTCCAGGATGCCCAATATTGTTGTGAAATTCATCTGTTTGGGCCCTGAAGGGCTAAAAACGCGATTTAGGCTATTATGAGGTGAAAAGAATGAAAGTTTGGTCACTGTATCGGAATGGCTTGAAAACCAACACACCAACTCCATTTTCAATAAGAATTCCAGGATGCCCATTATTGTTGTGAAATTCATCTGTTTGGGACCTGAACGGCCAAAAATGGGATTTAGGCTATTCTAATGTGAAAAGAATGAAAGTTTGGTCACTGTCTCGGAATGGCTTGAAAACCAACACACCAACTCCATTTTCTATAAGGATTCCAGGATGCCCATTATTGTTGTGAAATTCATCTGTTTGGGACCTGAACGGCCAAAAATGGGATTTAGGCTATTCTGAGGTGAAAACAATGAAAGTTTGGTCACTGTCTCGGAATGGCTTGAAAACCAACACACCAACTCCATTTTCTTTGAAGAATCCAGGATGCCCAATATTGTTGTGAAATTCATCTGTTTGGGCCCTGAACGGCCAAAAACGCGATTTAGGCTATTCTGATGAGAAAACAACGAAAGTTTGGTCACTGTCGCGGAATGGCTTGAAAACCAACACACCAACTCCATTTTCTATCAGGATTCCAGGATGCCCAATATTGTTGTGAAATTCATCTGTTTGGGCCTTGAAGGGCTAAAAACGCGATTTAGGCTATTATGAGGTGAAAAGAATGAAAGTTTGGTCACTGTATCGGAATGGCTTGAAAACCAACACACCAACTCCATTTTCTATAAGGATTCCAGGATGCCCATTATTGTTGTGAAATTCATCTGTTTGGGCCCTGAACGGACAAAAACGGGATTTAGGCTATTCTGAGGTGAAAAGAATGAAAGTTTGGTCACTGTCTAGGAATGCCTTGAAAACCAACACACCAACTCCATTTTCTATAACGATTCCAGGATGCCCAATATTGTTGTGAAATTCATCTGTTTGGGCCCTGAACGGCGAAAAACGCGATTTACGCTATTCTGAGGTGAATAGAATGAAAGTTTGGTCACTGTATCGGAATGGCTTGAAAACCAACACACCAACTCCATTTTCTATAAGGATTCCAGGATGCCCATTATTGTTGTGAAATTCATCTGTTTGGGACCTGAACGGCCAAAAACGGGATTTAGGCTATTCTGATGTGAAAAGAATGAAAGTTTGGTCACTGTCTCGGAATGCCTTGAAAACCAACACACCAACTCCATTTTCTATAAGGATTCCAGGATGCCCATTATTGTTGTGAAATTCATCTGTTTGGGACCTGAACGGCCGAAAATGGGATTTAGGCTATTCTGATGCGAAAACAATGAAAGTTTGGTCACTGTCTCGGAATGGCTTGAAAACCAACACACCAACTCCATTTTCTTTGAAGAATCCAGGATGCCCAATATTGTTGTGAAATTCATCTGTTTGGGCCCTGAACGGCCAAAAACGCGATTTAGGCTATTCTGATGAGAAAACAACGAAAGTTTGGTCACTGTCTCGGAATGGCTTGAAAACCAACACACCAACTCCATTTTCTATCAGGATTCCAGGATGCCCAATATTGTTGTGAAATTCATCTGTTTGGGCCCTGAAGGGCTAAAAACGCGATTTAGGCTATTATGAGGTGAAAAGAATGAAAGTTTGGTCACTGTATCGGAATGGCTTGAAAACCAACACACCAACTCCATTTTCAATAAGAATTCCAGGATGCCCATTATTGTTGTGAAATTCATCTGTTTGGGACCTGAACGGCCAAAAATGGGATTTAGGCTATTCTAATGTGAAAAGAATGAAAGTTTGGTCACTGTCTCGGAATGGCTTGAAAACCAACACACCAACTCCATTTTCTATAAGGATTCCAGGATGCCCAATATTGTTGTGAAATTCATCTGTTTGGGCCCTGAACGGCCAAAAACATGATTTAGGCTATTATGAGGTGAAAAGAATGAAAGTTAGGTCACTGTCTCGCAAGGGCTTTAAAACCCACACACCAACTCCATTTTCTATCAGGATTCCAGGATGCCCAATATTGTTGTGAAATTCATCTGTTTGGGCCCTGAACGGCCAAAAACGCGATTTAGGCTATTCTGATGTGAAAAGAATGAAAGTTTGGTCACTGTCTCGGAATGGCTTGAAAACCAACACACCAACTCCATTTTCTATCAGGATTCCTGGATGCCCAATATTGTTGTGAAATTCATCTGTTTGGGCCCTGAAGGGCTAAAAACGCGATTTAGGCTATTATGAGGTGAAAAGAATGAAAGTTTGGTCACTGTATCGGAATGGCTTGAAAACAAACACACCAACTCCATTTTCTATAAGGATTCCAGGATGCCCATTATTGTTGTGAAATTCATCTGTTTGGGCCCTGAACGGCCAAAAACGCGATTTAGGCTATTCTGATGTGAAAAGAATGAAAGTTTGGTCACTGTCTCGGAATGGCTTGGAAACCAACACACCAACTCCATTTTCTATAAGGATTCCAGGATGCCCAATATTGTTGTGAAATTCATCTGTTTGGGCCCTGAAGGGCTAAAAATGCGATTTAGGCTATTTTGAGGTGAAAAGAATGAAAGTTAGGTCACTGTCTCGCAACGGCTTTAAAACCCACACACCAACTCCATTTTTTATGGGGATTCCAGAATGCCCAATATTGTTGTGAAATATTATCTGTTTGGGCCCTGAACGGACAAAAACGGGATTTAGGCTATTCTGAGGTGAAAAGAATGAAAGTTTGGTCACTGTCTCGGAATGGCTTGAAAACCAACACACCAACTCCATTTTCTATAAGGATTCCAGGATGCCCATTTTTGTTGTGAAATTCATCTGTTTGGGACCTGAACGGCCAAAAATGGGATTTAGGCTATTCTAATGTGAAAAGAATGAAAGTTTGGTCACTGTCTCGGAATGGCTTGAAAACCAACACACCAACTCCATTTTCTTTGAAGAATCCAGGATGCCCAATATTGTTGTGAAATTCAACTGTTTGGGCCATGAATGGCCAAAAACGTGATTTAGGCTATTCTGATGTGAAAAGAATGAAAGTTTGGTCACTGTCTCGGAATGGCTTGAAAACCAACACACCACCTCCATTTTCTATCAGGATTCCAGGATGCCCAATATTGTTGTGAAATTCATCTGTTTGGGCCCTGAAGGGCTAAAAACGCGATTTAGGCTATTATGAGGTGAAAAGAATGAAAGTTAGGTCACTGTCTCGCAACGGCTTTAAAACCCACACACCAACTCCATTTTCTATCAGGATTCCAGGATGCCCATTATTGTTGTGAAATTCATCTGTTTGGGACCTGAACGGCCAAAAACGGGATTTAGGCTATTCTGATGTGAAAAGAATGAAAGTTTGGTCACAGTCTCGGAATGCCTTGAAAACCAACACACCAACTCCATTTTCTATAAGGATTCCAGGATGCCCATTGTTGTTGTGAAATTCATCTGTTTGGGACCTGAACGGCCGAAAATGGGATTTAGGCTATTCTGATGTGAAAACAATGAAAGTTTGGTCACTGTATCGGAATGGCTTGAAAACCAACACACCAACTCCATTTTCTATAAGGATTCCAGGATGCCCATTATTGTTGTGAAATTCATCTGTTTGGGCCCTGAACGGTCAAAAACGCGATTTAGGCTATTCTGATGTGAAAAGAATGAAAGTTTGGTCACTGTCTCGGAATGGCTTGGAAACCAACACACCAACTCCATTTTCTATAAGGATTCCAGGATGCCCAATATTTTTGTGAAATTCATCTGTTTGGGCCCTGAATAGCTAAAAACGCGATTTAGGCTATTTTGAGGTGAAAAGAATGAAAGTTAGGTCACTGTCTCGCAACGGCTTTAAAACCCACACACCAACTCCATTTTTTATGGGGATTCCAGAATGCCCAATATTGTTGTGAAATTTATCTGTTTGGGCCCTGAACGGACAAAAACGGGATTTAGGCTATTATGAGGTGAAAAGAATGAAAGTTTGGTCACTGTCTCGGAATGGCTTGAAAACCAACACACCAACTCCATTTTCTATAAGGATTCCAGGATGCCCATTATTGTTGTGAAATTCATCTGTTTGGGATCTGAACGGCCAAAAATGGGATTTAGGCTATTCTGATGTGAAAAGAATGAAAGTTTGGTCACTGTCTCGGAATGGCTTGAAAACCAACACACCACCTCCATTTTCTATCAGGATTCCAGGATGACCAATATTGTTGTGAAATACATCTGTTTGGGCCCTGAAGGGCTAAAAACGCGATTTAGGCTATTATGAGGTGAAAAGAATGAAAGTTTGGTCACTGTATCGGAATGGCTTGAAAACCAACACACCAACTCCATTTTCTATAAGGATTCCAGGATGCCCATTATGGTTGTGAAATTCATCTGTTTGGGCCCTGAAGGGCTAAAAACGCGATTTAGGCTATTATGAGGTGAAAAGAATGAAAGTTTGGTCACTGTATCGGAATGGCTTGAAAACCAACACACCAACTCCATTTTCTATAAGGATTCCAGGATGCCCATTATTGTTGTGAAATTCATCTGTTTGGGCCCTGAACGGCCAAAAACGCGATTTAGGCTATTCTGATGTGAAAAGAATGAAAGTTTGGTCACTCTCTCGGAATGGCTTGGAAACCAACACACCAACTCCATTTTCTATAAGGATTCCAGGATGCCCAATATTTTTGTGAAATTCATCTGTTTGGGCCCTGAATGGCTAAAAACGCGATTTAGGCTATTTTGAGGTGAAAAGAATGAAAGTTAGGTCACTGTCTCGCAACGGCTTTAAAACCCACACACCAACTCCATTTTTTATGGGGATTCCAGAATGCCCAATATTGTTGTGAAATTTATCTGTTTGGGCCCTGAACGGACAAAAACGGGATTTAGGCTATTCTGAGGTGAAAAGAATGAAAGTTTGGTCACTGTCTCGGAATGGCTTGAAAACCAACACACCAACTCCATTTTCTATAAGGATTCCAGGATGCCCATTATTGTTGTGAAATTCATCTGTTTGGGATCTGAACGGCCAAAAATGGGATTTAGGCTATTCTGATGTGAAAAGAATGAAAGTTTGGTCACTGTCTCGGAATGGCTTGAAAACCAACACACCACCTCCATTTTCTATCAGGATTCCAGGATGACCAATATTGTTGTGAAATACATCTGTTTGGGCCCTGAAGGGCTAAAAATGCGATTTAGGCTATTATGAGGTGAAAAGAACGAAAGTTTGGTCACTGTCTCGGAATGGCTTGAAAACCAACACACCAACTCCATTTTCTATCAGGATTCCAGGATGCCCAATATTGTTGTGAAATTCATCTGTTTGGGCCCTGAAGGGCTAAAAACGCGATTTAGGCTATTATGAGGTGAAAAGAATGAAAGTTTGGTCACTGTATCGGAATGGCTTGAAAACCAACACACCAACTCCATTTTCTATAAGGATTCCAGGATGCCCATTATTGTTGTGAAATTCATCTGTTTTGGACCTGAACGGCCAAAAACGGGATTTAGGCTATTCTGATGTGAAAAGAATGAAAGTTTGGTCACAGTCTCGAAATGCCTTGAAAACCAACACACCAACTCCATTTTCTATAAGGATTCCAGGATGCCCATTATTGTTGTGAAATTCATCTGTTTGGGACCTGAACGGCCAAAAACGGGATTTAGGCTATTCTGATGTGAAAAGAATGAAAGCTTGGTCACTGTCTCGGAATGCCTTGAAAACCAACACACCAACTCCATTTTCTATCAGGATTCCAGGATGCCCAATATTGTTGTGAAATTCATCTGTTTGGGCCCTGAAGGGCTAAAAACGCGATTTAGGCTATTATGAGGTGAAAAGAATGAAAGTTTGGTCACTGTATCGGAATGGCTTGAAAACCAACACACCAACTCCATTTTCTATAAGGATTCCAGGATGCCCATTATTGTTGTGAAATTCATCTGTTTGGGACCTGAACGGCCAAAAACGGGATTTAGGCTATTCTGATGTGAAAAGAATGAAAGCTTGGTCACTGTCTCGGAATGCCTTGAAAACCAACACACCAACTCCATTTTCTATCAGGATTCCAGGATGCCCAATATTGTTGTGAAATTCATCTGTTTGGGCCCTGAAGGGCTAAAAACGCGATTTAGGCTATTATGAGGTGAAAAGAATGAAATTTTGGTCACTGTATCGGAATGGCTTGAAAACCAACACACCAACTGCATTTTCTATAAGGATTCCAGGATGCCCGTTATTGTTGTGAAATTCATCTGTTTGGGCCCTGAACGGCCAAAAACGCGATTTAGGCTATTCTGATGTGAAAAGAATGAAAGTTTGGTCACTGTCTCGGAATGGCTTGGAAACCAACACACCAACTCCATTTTCTATAAGGATTCCAGGATGCCCAATATTGTTGTGAAATTCATCTGTTTGGGCCCTGAATGGCTAAAAACGCGATTTAGGCTATTTTGAGGTGAAAAGAATGAAAGTTAGGTCACTGTCTCGCAACGGCTTTAAAACCCACACACCAACTCCATTTTTGATGGGGATTCCAGAATGCCCAATATTGTTGTGAAATTTATCTGTTTGGGCCCTGAACGGACAAAAATGGGATTTAGGCTATTCTGATGTGAAAACAATGAAAGTTTGGTCACTGTCTCGGAATGGCTTGAAAACCAACACACCAACTCCATTTTCTTTTAAGAATCCAGGATGCCCAATATTGTTGTGAAATTCAACTGTTTGGGCCATGAAAGGCCAAAAACGTGATTTAGGCTATTCTGATGTGAAAAGAATGAAAGTTTGGTCACTGTCTCGGAATGGCTTGAAAACCAACACACCACCTCCATTTTCTATCAGGATTCCAGGATGACCAATATTGTTGTGAAATTCATCTGTTTGGGCCCTGAAGGGCTAAAAACGCGATTTAGGCTATTATGAGGTGAAAAGAATGAAAGTTTGGTCACTGTATCGGAATGGCTTGAAAACCAACACACCAACTCCATTTTCTATAAGGATTCCAGGATGCCCATTATTGTTGTGAAATTCATCTGTTTGGGACCTGAACGGCCAAAAACGGGATTTAGGCTATTCTGATGTGAAAAGAATGAAAGCTTGGTCACTGTCTCAGAATGCCTTGAAAACCAACACACCAACTCCATTTTCTATAAGGATTCCAGGATGCCCAATATTGTTGTGAAATTCACTGGTTGGGCCCTGAATGGCTAAAAACGCGATTTAGGCTATTATGAGGTGAAAAGAATGAAAGTTAGGTCACTGTCTCGCAACGGCTTTAAAACCCACACACCAACTCCATTTTTGATGGGGATTCCAGAATGCCCAATATTGTTGTGAAATTTATCTGTTTGGGCCCTGAACGGACAAAAACGGGATTTAGGCTATTCTGAGGTGAAAAGAATGAAAGTTTGGTCACTGTCTCGGAATGGCTTGCAAACCAACACACCAACTCCATTTTCTATAAGGATTCCAGGATGCCCATTATTGTTGTGAAATTCATCTGTTTGGGACCTGAACGGCCAAAAATGGGATTTAGGCTATTCTAATGTGAAAAGAATGAAAGTTTGGTCACTGTCTCGGAATGGCTTGAAAACCAACACACCAACTCCATTTTCTTTGAAGAATCCAGGATGCCCAATATTGTTGTGAAATTCAACTGTTTGGGGCATGAGAGGCCAAAAACGTGATTTAGGCTATTCTGATGTCAAAACAACGAAAGTTTGGTCACTGTCTCGGAATGGCTTGAAAACCAACACACCACCTCCATTTTCTATCAGGATTCCAGGATGACCAATATTGTTGTGAAATTCATCTGTTTGGGACCTGAACGGCCAAAAATGGGATTTAGGCTATTCTGATGTGAAAACAATGAAAGTTTGGTCACTGTCTCGGAATGGCTTGAAAACCAACACACCAACTCCATTTTCTATCAGGATTCCTGGATGCCCAATATTGTTGTGAAATTCATCTGTTTGGGCCCTGAAGGGCTAAAAACGCGATTTAGGCTATTATGAGGTGAAAAGAATGAAAGTTTGGTCACTGTATCGGAATGGCTTGAAAACCAACACACCAACTCCATTTTCTATAAGGATTCCAGGATGCCCATTATTGTTGTGAAATTCATCTGTTTTGGACCTGAACGGCCAAAAACGGGATTTAGGCTATTCTGATGTGAAAAGAATGAAAGTTTGGTCACAGTCTCGGAATGCCTTGAAAACCAACACACCAACTCCATTTTCTATAAGGATTCCAGGATGCCCATTATTGTTGTGAAATTCATCTGTTTGGGACCTGAACGGCCAAAAATGGGATTTAGGCTATTCTGATGTGAAAAAAATGAAAGTTTGGTCACTGTCTCGGAATGGCTTGAAAACCAACACACCAACTCCATTTTCTTTGAAGAATCCAGGATGCCCAATATTGTTGTGAAATTCATCTGTTTGGGCCCTGAAAGGCCAAAAACGCGATTTAGGCTATTCTGATGTGAAAAGAACGAAAGTTTGGTCACTGTCTCGGAATGGCTTGAAAACCAACACACCAACTCCATTTTCTATCAGGATTCCAGGATGCCCAATATTGTTTGAAATTCATCTGTTTGGGCCCTGAAGGGCTAAAAACGCGATTTAGGCTATTATGAGGTGAAAAGAATGAAAGTTTGGTCACTGTATCGGAATGGCTTGAAAACCAACACACCAACTCCATTTTCTATAAGGATTCCAGGATGCCCATTATTGTTGTGAAATTCATCTGTTTTGGACCTGAACGGCCAAAAACGGGATTTAGGCTATTCTGATGTGAAAAGAATGAATGTTTGGTCACAGTCTCAGAATGCCTTGAAAACCAACACACCAACTCCATTTTCTATAAGGATTCCAGGATGCCCAATATTGTTGTGAAATTCACCGTTTGGGCCCTGAATGGCTAAAAACGCGATTTAGGCTATTATGAGGTGAAATGATTGAAAGTTAGGTCACTGTCTCCAACGGCTTTAAAACCCACACACCAACTCCATTTTTGATGGGGATTCCAGAATGCCCAATATTGTTGTGAAATTTATCTGTTTGGGCCCTGAACGGACAAAAACGGGATTTAGGCTATTCTGAGGTGAAAAGAATGAAAGTTTGGTCACTGTCTCAGAATGGCTTGAAAACCAACACACCAACTCCATTTTCTATAAGGATTCCAGGATGCCCATTATTGTTGTGAAATTCATCTGTTTGGGACCTGAACGGCCAAAAATGGGATTTAGGCTATTCTGATGTGAAAACAATGAAAGTTTGGTCACTGTCTCGGAATGGCTTGAAAACCAATACACCAACTCCATTTTCTTTGAAGAATCCAGGATGCCCAATATTGTTGTTGAATTCAACTGTTTGGGCCATGAAAGGCCAAAAACGGGATTTAGGCTATTCTGATGTGAAAAGAATGAAAGTTTGGTCACTGTCTCGGAATGGCTTGAAAACCAACACACCACCTCCATTTTCTATCAGGATTCCAGGATGACCAATATTGTTGTGAAATTCATCTGTTTGGGCCCTGAAGGGCTAAAAACGCGATTTAGGCTATTATGAGGTGAAAAGAATGAAAGTTTGGTCACTGTATCGGAATGGCTTGAAAACCAACACACCAACTCCATTTTCTATAAGGATTCCAGGATGCCCATTATTGTTGTGAAATTCATCTGTTTGGGACCTGAACGGCCAAAAACGGGATTTAGGCTATTCTGATGTGAAAAGAATGAAAGCTTGGTCACTGTCTCGGAATGCCTTGAAAACCAACACACCAACTCCATTTTCTATCAGGATTCCAGGATGCCCAATATTGTTGTGAAATTCATCTGTTTGGGCCCTGAAGGGCTAAAAACGCGATTTAGGCTATTATGAGGTGAAAAGAATGAAATTTTGGTCACTGTATCGGAATGGCTTGAAAACCAACACACCAACTGCATTTTCTATAAGGATTCCAGGATGCCCGTTATTGTTGTGAAATTCATCTGTTTGGGCCCTGAACGGCCAAAAACGCGATTTAGGCTATTCTGATGTGAAAAGAATGAAAGTTTGGTCACTGTCTCGGAATGGCTTGGAAACCAACACACCAACTCCATTTTCTATAAGGATTCCAGGATGCCCAATATTGTTGTG
This sequence comes from Inga oerstediana, assembly GCA_963210345.1. Classification (NCBI taxonomy): domain Eukaryota; kingdom Viridiplantae; phylum Streptophyta; class Magnoliopsida; order Fabales; family Fabaceae; genus Inga; species Inga oerstediana. Next base: position 40,239,971 of record OY723410.1, on the reverse strand, counting down.
AAATTCATCTGTTTGGGCCCTGAATGGCTAAAAACGCGATTTAGGCTATTTTGAGGTGAAAAGAATGAAAGTTAGGTCACTGTCTCGCAACGGCTTTAAAACCCACACACCAACTCCATTTTTGATGGGGATTCCAGAATGCCCAATATTGTTGTGAAATTTATCTGTTTGGGCCCTGAACGGACAAAAATGGGATTTAGGCTATTCTGATGTGAAAACAATGAAAGTTTGGTCACTGTCTCGGAATGGCTTGAAAACCAACACACCAACTCCATTTTCTTTTAAGAATCCAGGATGCCCAATATTGTTGTGAAATTCAACTGTTTGGGCCATGAAAGGCCAAAAACGTGATTTAGGCTATTCTGATGTGAAAAGAATGAAAGTTTGGTCACTGTCTCGGAATGGCTTGAAAACCAACACACCACCTCCATTTTCTATCAGGATTCCAGGATGACCAATATTGTTGTGAAATTCATCTGTTTGGGCCCTGAAGGGCTAAAAACGCGATTTAGGCTATTATGAGGTGAAAAGAATGAAAGTTTGGTCACTGTATCGGAATGGCTTGAAAACCAACACACCAACTCCATTTTCTATAAGGATTCCAGGATGCCCATTATTGTTGTGAAATTCATCTGTTTGGGACCTGAACGGCCAAAAACGGGATTTAGGCTATTCTGATGTGAAAAGAATGAAAGCTTGGTCACTGTCTCAGAATGCCTTGAAAACCAACACACCAACTCCATTTTCTATAAGGATTCCAGGATGCCCAATATTGTTGTGAAATTCACTGTTTGGGCCCTGAATGGCTAAAAACGCGATTTAGGCTATTATGAGGTGAAAAGAATGAAAGTTAGGTCACTGTCTCGCAACGGCTTTAAAACCCACACACCAACTCCATTTTTGATGGGGATTCCAGAATGCCCAATATTGTTGTGAAATTTATCTGTTTGGGCCCTGAACGGACAAAAACGGGATTTAGGCTATTCTGAGGTGAAAAGAATGAAAGTTTGGTCACTGTCTCGGAATGGCTTGAAAACCAACACACCAACTCCATTTTCTATAAGGATTCCAGCATGCCCATTATTGTTGTGAAATTCATCTGTTTGGGACCTGAACGGCCAAAAATGGGATTTAGGCTATTCTGATGTGAAAAGAATGAAAGTTTGGTCACTGTCTCGGAATGGCTTAAAAACCAACACACCAACTCCATTTTCTTTGAAGAATCCAGGATGCCCAATATTGTTGTGAAATTCATCTGTTTGGGCCCTGAAGGGCTAAAAACGCGATTTACGCTATTATGAGGTGAAGAGAATGAAAGTTTGATCACTGTATCCGAATGGCTTGAAAACCAACACACCAACTCCATTTTCTATAAGGATTCCAGGATGCCCATTATTGTTGTGAAATTCATCTGTTTGGGACCTTAACGGCCAAAAATGGGATTTAGGCTATTATAAGGTGAAAAGAATGAAAGTTTGGTCACTGTCCAAGAATGCCTTGAAAACCAACACACCAACTCCATTTTCTATAAGGATTCCAGGATGCCCAATATTGTTGTGAAATTCATCTGTTTGGGCCCTGAATGGCTAAAAACGCGATTTAGGCTATTTTGAGGTGAAAAGAATGAAAGTTAGGTCACTGTCTCGCAACGGCTTTAAAACCCACACACCAACTCCATTTTTGATGGGGATTCCAGAATGCCCAATATTGTTGTGAAATTTATCTGTTTGGGCCCTGAACGGACAAAAACGGGATTTAGGCTATTCTGAGGTGAAAAGAATGAAAGTTTGGTCACTGTCTCGGAATGGCTTGAAAACCAACACACCAACTCCATTTTCTATAAGGATTCCAGGATGCCCATTATTGTTGTGAAATTCATCTGTTTGGGCCCTGAATGGCTAAAAACGCGATTTAGGCTATTTTGAGGTGAAAAGAATGAAAGTTAGGTCACTGTCTCGCAACGGCTTTAAAACCCACACACCAAATCCATTTTTGATGGGGATTCCAGAATGCCCAATATTGTTGTGAAATTTATCTGTTTGGGCCCTGAACGGACAAAAACGGGATTTAGGCTATTCTGAGGTGAAAAGAATGAAAGTTTGGTCACTGTCTCGGAATGGCTTGCAAACCAACACACCAACTCCATTTTCTATAAGGATTCCAGGATGCCCATTATTGTTGTGAAATTCATCTGTTTGGGACCTGAACGGCCAAAAATGGGATTTAGGCTATTCTAATGTGAAAAGAATGAAAGTTTGGTCACTGTCTCGGAATGGCTTGAAAACCAACACACCAACTCCATTTTCTTTGAAGAATCCAGGATGCCCAATATTGTTGTGAAATTCAACTGTTTGGGGCATGAGAGGCCAAAAACGTGATTTAGGCTATTCTGATGTGAAAACAACGAAAGTTTGGTCACTGTCTCGGAATGGCTTGAAAACCAACACACCACCTCCATTTTCTATCAGGATTCCAGGATGACCAATATTGTTGTGAAATTCATCTGTTTGGGACCTGAACGGCCAAAAATGGGATTTAGGCTATTCTGATGTGAAAACAATGAAAGTTTGGTCACTGTCTCGGAATGGCTTGAAAACCAACACACCAACTCCATTTTCTATCAGGATTCCTGGATGCCCAATATTGTTGTGAAATTCATCTGTTTGGGCCCTGAAGGGCTAAAAACGCGATTTAGGCTATTATGAGGTGAAAAGAATGAAAGTTTGGTCACTGTATCGGAATGGCTTGAAAACCAACACACCAACTCCATTTTCTATAAGGATTCCAGGATGCCCATTATTGTTGTGAAATTCATCTGTTTTGGACCTGAATGGCCAAAAACGGGATTTAGGCTATTCTGATGTGAAAAGAATGAAAGTTTGGTCACAGTCTCGGAATGCCTTGAAAACCAACACACCAACTCCATTTTCTATAAGGATTCCAGGATGCCCATTATTGTTGTGAAATTCATCTGTTTGGGACCTGAACGGCCAAAAATGGGATTTAGGCTATTCTGATGTGAAAAGAACGAAAGTTTGGTCACTGTCTCGGAATGGCTTGAAAACCAACACACCAACTCCATTTTCTATCAGGATTCCAGGATGCCCAATATTGTTTGAAATTCATCTGTTTGGGCCCTGAAGGGCTAAAAACGCGATTTAGGCTATTATGAGGTGAAAAGAATGAAAGTTTGGTCACTGTATCGGAATGGCTTGAAAACCAACACACCAACTCCATTTTCTATAAGGATTCCAGGATGCCCATTATTGTTGTGAAATTCATCTGTTTGGGACCTGAACGGCCAAAAACGGGATTTAGGCTATTCTGATGTGAAAAGAATGAATGTTTGGTCACAGTCTCAGAATGCCTTGAAAACCAACACACCAACTCCATTTTCTATAAGGATTCCAGGATGCCCAATATTGTTGTGAAATTCACCGTTTGGGCCCTGAATGGCTAAAAACGCGATTTAGGCTATTATGAGGTGAAATGATTGAAAGTTAGGTCACTGTCTCCAACGGCTTTAAAACCCACACACCAACTCCATTTTTTATGGGGATTCCAGAATGCCCAATATTGTTGTGAAATTTATCTGTTTGGGCCCTGAACGGACAAAAACGGGATTTAGGCTATTCTGAGGTGAAAAGAATGAAAGTTTGGTCACTGTCTCAGAATGGCTTGAAAACCAACACACCAACTCCATTTTCTATAAGGATTCCAGGATGCCCATTATTGTTGTGAAATTCATCTGTTTGGGACCTGAACGGCCAAAAATGGGATTTAGGCTATTCTGATGTGAAAACAATGAAAGTTTGGTCACTGTCTCGGAATGGCTTGAAAACCAATACACCAACTCCATTTTCTTTGAAGAATCCAGGATGCCCAATATTGTTGTTGAATTCAACTGTTTGGGCCATGAAAGGCCAAAAACGGGATTTAGGCTATTCTGATGTGAAAAGAATGAAAGTTTGGTCACTGTCTCGGAATGGCTTGAAAACCAACACACCACCTCCATTTTCTATCAGGATTCCAGGATGACCAATATTGTTGTGAAATTCATCTGTTTGGGCCCTGAAGGGCTAAAAACGCGATTTAGGCTATTATGAGGTGAAAAGAATGAAAGTTTGGTCACTGTATCGGAATGGCTTGAAAACCAACACACCAACTCCATTTTCTATAAGGATTCCAGGATGCCCATTATTGTTGTGAAATTCATCTGTTTGGGCCCTGAACGGACAAAAACGGGATTTAGGCAATTCTGAGGTGAAAAGAATGAAAGTTTGGTCACTGTCTAGGAATGCCTTGAAAACCAACACACCAACTCCATTTTCTATAAGGATTCCAGGATGCCCATTATTGTTGTGAAATTCATCTGTTTGGGACCTGAACGGCCAAAAATGGGATTTAGGCTATTCTGATGTGAAAACAATGAAAGTTTGGTCACTGTCTCGGAATGGCTTGAAAACCAACACACCAACTCCATTTTCTATAAGGATTCCAGGATGACCAATATTGTTGTGAAATTCACCGTTTGGGCCCTGAATGGCTAAAAACGCGATTTAGGCTATTATGAGGTGAAATGATTGAAAGTTAGGTCACTGTCTCCAACGGCTTTAAAACCCACACACCAACTCCATTTTTGATGGGGATTCCAGAATGCCCAATATTGTTGTGAAATTTATCTGTTTGGGCCCTGAACGGACAAAAACGGGATTTAGGCTATTCTGAGGTGAAAAGAATGAAAGTTTGGTCACTGTCTCAGAATGGCTTGAAAACCAACACACCAACTCCATTTTCTATAAGGATTCCAGGATGCCCATTATTGTTGTGAAATTCATCTGTTTGGGACCTGAACGGCCAAAAATGGGATTTAGGCTATTCTGATGTGAAAACAATGAAAGTTTGGTCACTGTCTCGGAATGGCTTGAAAACCAATACACCAACTCCATTTTCTTTGAAGAATCCAGGATGCCCAATATTGTTGTTGAATTCAACTGTTTGGGCCATGAAAGGCCAAAAACGGGATTTAGGCTATTCTGATGTGAAAAGAATGAAAGTTTGGTCACTGTCTCGGAATGGCTTGAAAACCAACACACCACCTCCATTTTCTATCAGGATTCCAGGATGACCAATATTGTTGTGAAATTCATCTGTTTGGGCCCTGAAGGGCTAAAAACGCGATTTAGGCTATTATGAGGTGAAAAGAATGAAAGTTTGGTCACTGTATCGGAATGGCTTGAAAACCAACACACCAACTCCATTTTCTATAAGGATTCCAGGATGCCCATTATTGTTGTGAAATTCATCTGTTTGGGCCCTGAACGGACAAAAACGGGATTTAGGCAATTCTGAGGTGAAAAGAATGAAAGTTTGGTCACTGTCTAGGAATGCCTTGAAAACCAACACACCAACTCCATTTTCTATAAGGATTCCAGGATGCCCATTATTGTTGTGAAATTCATCTGTTTGGGACCTGAACGGCCAAAAATGGGATTTAGGCTATTCTGATGTGAAAACAATGAAAGTTTGGTCACTGTCTCGGAATGGCTTGAAAACCAACACACCAACTCCATTTTCTTTGAAGAATCCTGGATGCCCAATATTGTTGTGAAATTCATCTGTTTGGGCCCTGAAGGGCTAAAAACGCGATTTACGCTATTATGAGGTGAAAAGAATGAAAGTTTGATCACTGTATCCGAATGGCTTGAAAACCAACACACCAACTCCATTTTCTATAAGGATTCCAGGATGCCCATTATTGTTGTGAAATTCATCTGTTTGGGACCTGAACGGCCAAAAATGGGATTTAGGCTATTCTGATGTGAAAAGAATGAAAGTTTGGTCACTGTCTCGGAATGGCTTGAAAACCAACACACCAACTCCATTTTCTTTGAAGAATCCAGGATGCCCAATATTGTTGTGAAATTCATCTGTTTGGGCTCTGAAGGGCTAAAAACGCGATTTACGCTATTATGAGGTGAAAAGAATGAAAGTTTGATCACTGTATCCGAATGGCTTGAAAACCAACACACCAACTCCATTTTCTATAAGGATTCCAGGATGCCCATTATTGTTGTGAAATTCATCTGTTTGGGACCTTAACGGCCAAAAATGGGATTTAGGCTATTATAAGGTGAAAAGAATGAAAGTTTGGTCACTGTATCAGAATGGCTTGAAAACCAACACACCAACTCCATTTTCTATAAGGATTCCAGGATGCCCAATATTGTTGTGAAATTCATCTGTTTGGGCCCTGAATGGCTAAAAACGCGATTTAGGCTATTTTGAGGTGAAAAGAATGAAAGTTAGGTCACTGTCTCGCAACGGCTTTAAAACCCACACACCAACTCCATTTTTGATGGGGATTCCAGAATGCCCAATATTGTTGTGAAATTTATCTGTTTGGGCCCTGATCGGACAAAAACGGGATTTAGGCTATTCTGAGGTGAAAAGAATGAAAGTTTGGTCACTGTCTCGGAATGGCTTGAAAACCAACACACCAACTCCATTTTCTATAAGGATTCCAGGATGCCCATTATTGTTGTGAAAATCATCTGTTTGGGCCCTGAATGGCTAAAAACGCGATTTAGGCTATTTTGAGGTGAAAAGAATGAAAGTTAGGTCACTGTCTCGCAACGGCTTTAAAACCCACACACCAAATCCATTTTTGATGGGGATTCCAGAATGCCCAATATTGTTGTGAAATTTATCTGTTTGGGCCCTGAACGGACAAAAACGGGATTTAGGCTATTCTGAGGTGAAAAGAATGAAAGTTTGGTCACTGTCTCGGAATGGCTTGCAAACCAACACACCAACTCCATTTTCTATAAGGATTCCAGGATGCCCATTATTGTTGTGAAATTCATCTGTTTGGGACCTGAACGGCCAAAAATGGGATTTAGGCTATTCTAATGTGAAAAGAATGAAAGTTTGGTCACTGTCTCGGAATGGCTTGAAAACCAACACACCAACTCCATTTTCTTTGAAGAATCCAGGATGCCCAATATTGTTGTGAAATTCAACTGTTTGGGGCATGAGAGGCCAAAAACGTGATTTAGGCTATTCTGATGTGAAAACAACGAAAGTTTGGTCACTGTCTCGGAATGGCATGAAAACCAACACACCACCTCCATTTTCTATCAGGATTCCAGGATGACCAATATTGTTGTGAAATTCATCTGTTTGGGACCTGAACGGCCAAAAATGGGATTTAGGCTATTCTGATGTGAAAACAATGAAAGTTTGGTCACTGTCTCGGAATGGCTTGAAAACCAACACACCAACTCCATTTTCTATCAGGATTCCTGGATGCCCAATATTGTTGTGAAATTCATCTGTTTGGGCCCTGAAGGGCTAAAAACGCGATTTAGGCTATTATGAGGTGAAAAGAATGAAAGTTTGGTCACTGTATCGGAATGGCTTGAAAACCAACACACCAACTCCATTTTCTATAAGGATTCCAGGATGCCCATTATTGTTGTGAAATTCATCTGTTTTGGACCTGAACGGCCAAAAACGGGATTTAGGCTATTCTGATGTGAAAAGAATGAAAGTTTGGTCACAGTCTCGGAATGCCTTGAAAACCAACACACCAACTCCATTTTCTATAAGGATTCCAGGATGCCCATTATTGTTGTGAAATTCATCTGTTTGGGACCTGAACGGCCAAAAATGGGATTTAGGCTATTCTGATGTGAAAAAAATGAAAGTTTGGTCACTGTCTCGGAATGGCTTGAAAACCAACACACCAACTCCATTTTCTTTGAAGAATCCAGGATGCCCAATATTGTTGTGAAATTCATCTGTTTGGGCCCTGAAAGGCCAAAAACGCGATTTAGGCTATTCTGATGTGAAAAGAACGAAAGTTTGGTCACTGTCTCGGAATGGCTTGAAAACCAACACACCAACTCCATTTTCTATCAGGATTCCAGGATGCCCAATATTGTTTGAAATTCATCTGTTTGGGCCCTGAAGGGCTAAAAACGCGATTTAGGCTATTATGAGGTGAAAAGAATGAAAGTTTGGTCACTGTATCGGAATGGCTTGAAAACCAACACACCAACTCCATTTTCTATAAGGATTCCAGGATGCCCATTATTGTTGTGAAATTCATCTGTTTTGGACCTGAACGGCCAAAAACGGGATTTAGGCTATTCTGATGTGAAAAGAATGAATGTTTGGTCACAGTCTCAGAATGCCTTGAAAACCAACACACCAACTCCATTTTCTATAAGGATTCCAGGATGCCCAATATTGTTGTGAAATTCACCGTTTGGGCCCTGAATGGCTAAAAACGCGATTTAGGCTATTATGAGGTGAAATGATTGAAAGTTAGGTCACTGTCTCCAACGGCTTTAAAACCCACACACCAACTCCATTTTTGATGGGGATTCCAGAATGCCCAATATTGTTGTGAAATTTATCTGTTTGGGCCCTGAACGGACAAAAACGGGATTTAGGCTATTCTGAGGTGAAAAGAATGAAAGTTTGGTCACTGTCTCAGAATGGCTTGAAAACCAACACACCAACTCCATTTTCTATAAGGATTCCAGGATGCCCATTATTGTTGTGAAATTCATCTGTTTGGGACCTGAACGGCCAAAAATGGGATTTAGGCTATTCTGATGTGAAAACAATGAAAGTTTGGTCACTGTCTCGGAATGGCTTGAAAACCAATACACCAACTCCATTTTCTTTGAAGAATCCAGGATGCCCAATATTGTTGTTGAATTCAACTGTTTGGGCCATGAAAGGCCAAAAACGTGATTTAGGCTATTCTGATGTGAAAAGAATGAAAGTTTGGTCACTGTCTCGGAATGGCTTGAAAACCAACACACCACCTCCATTTTCTATCAGGTTTCCAGGATGACCAATATTGTTGTGAAATTCATCTGTTTGGGCCCTGAAGGGCTAAAAACGCGATTTAGGCTATTATGAGGTGAAAAGAATGAAAGTTTGGTCACTGTATCGGAATGGCTTGAAAACCAACACACCAACTCCATTTTCTATAAGGATTCCAGGATGCCCATTATTGTTGTGAAATTCATCTGTTTGGGCCCTGAACGGACAAAAACGGGATTTAGGCAATTCTGAGGTGAAAAGAATGAAAGTTTGGTCACTGTCTAGGAATGCCTTGAAAACCAACACACCAACTCCATTTTCTATAAGGATTCCAGGATGCCCATTATTGTTGTGAAATTCATCTGTTTGGGACCTGAACGGCCAAAAATGGGATTTAGGCTATTCTGATGTGAAAACAATGAAAGTTTGGTCACTGTCTCGGAATGGCTTGAAAACCAACACACCAACTCCATTTTCTTTGAAGAATCCAGGATGCCCAATATTGTTGTGAAATTCATCTGTTTGGGCCCTGAAGGGCTAAAAACGCGATTTACGCTATTATGAGGTGAAAAGAATGAAAGTTTGATCACTGTATCCGAATGGCTTGAAAACCAACACACCAACTCCATTTTCTATAAGGATTCCAGGATGCCCATTATTGTTGTGAAATTCATCTATTTGGGACCTGAACGGCCAAAAACGGGATTTAGGCTATTCTGATGTGAAAAGAATGAAAGCTTGGTCACTATCTCGGAATGCCTTGAAAACCAACACACCAACTCCATTTTCTATCAGGATTCCAGGATGCCCAATATTGTTGTGGAATTCATCTGTTTGGGCCCTGAAGGTCTAAAAACGCGATTTAGGCTATTATGAGGTGAAAAGAATGAAAGTTTGGTCACTGTATCGGAATGGCTTGAAAACCAACACACCAACTCCATTTTCTATAAGGATTCCAGGATGCCCATTATTGTTGTGAAATTCATCTGTTTGGGCCCTGAACGGCCAAAAACGCGATTTAGGCTATTCTGATGTGAAAAGAATGAAAGTTTGGTCACTGTCTCGGAATGGCTTGGAAACCAACACACCAACTCCATTTTCTATAAGGATTCCAGGATGCCCAATATTGTTGTGAAATTCATCTGTTTGGGCCCTGAACGGCGCAAAACACGATTTAGGCTATTCTGAGGTGAAAAGAATGAAAGTTTGGTCACTGTATCGAAATGGCTTGAAAACCAACACACCAACTCCATTTTCTATAAGGATTCCAGGATGCCCAATATTGTTGTGAAATTCATCTGTTTGGGCCCTGAACGGCGAAAAACGCGATTTAGGCTATTCTGATGTGAAAAGAATGAAAGTTTGGTCACTGTCTCGGAATGCCTTGAAAACCAACACACCAAGTCCATTTTCTATAAGGATTCCAGGATGCCCATTATTGTTGTGAAATTCATCTGTTTGGGCCCTGAAGGGCTAAAAACGCGATTTAGGCTATTATGAGGTGAAAAGAATGAAAGTTTGGTCACTGTATCGGAATGGCTTGAAAACCAACACACCAACTCCATTTTCTATAAGGATTCCAGGATGCCCAATATTGTTGTGAAATTCATCTGTTTGGGCCCTGAACGGCGAAAAACGCGATTTAGGCTATTCTGAGGTGAAAAGAATGAAAGTTTGGTCACTGTATCGGAATGGGTTGCAAACCAACACACCAACTCCATTTTCTATAAGGATTCCAGGATGCCCATTATTGTTGTGAAATTCATCTGTTTGGGCCCTGAAGGGCTAAAAACGCGATTTAGGCTATTATGAGGTGAAAAGAATGAAAGTTTGGTCACTGTATCGGAATGGCTTGAAAACCAACACACCAACTCCATTTTCTATAAGGATTCCAGGATGCCCAATATTGTTGTGAAATTCATCTGTTTGGGCCCTGAACGGCGAAAAACGCGATTTAGGCTATTCTGAGGTGAAAAGAATGAAAGTTTGGTCACTGTATCGGAATGGCTTGCAAACCAACACACCAACTCCATTCTCTATAAGGATTCCAGGATGCCCATTATTGTTGTGAAATTCATCTGTTTGGGACCTGAACGGCCAAAAATGGGATTTAGGCTATTCTGATGTGAAAACAATGAAAGTTTGGTCACTGTCTCGGAATGGCTTGAAAACCAACACACCAACTCCATTTTCTTTGAAGAATCCAGGATGCCCAATATTGTTGTGAAATTCATCTGTTTGGGCCCTGAACGGCCAAAAACGCGATTTAGGCTATTCTGATGTGAAAAGAACGAAAGTTTGGTCACTGTCTCGGAATGGCTTGAAAACCAACACACCAACTCCATTTTCTATAAGGATTCCAGGATGCCCATTATTGTTGTGAAATTCATCTGTTTGGAACCTGAACGGCCAAAAACGGGACTTAGGCTATTCTGATGTGAAAAGAATGAAAGTTTGGTCACTGTCTCGGAATGGCTTGAAAACCAACACACCAACTCCATTTTCTTTGAAGTGCCCAATATTGTTGTGAAATTCATCTGTTTGGGCCCTGAACGGCCAAAAACGGGACTTAGGCTATTCTGATGTGAAAAGAATGAAAGTTTGGTCACTCTCTCGGAATGCCTTGAAAACCAACACACCAACTCCATTTTCTATAAGGATTCCAGGATGCCCAATATTGTTGTGAAATTCACTGTTTGGGCCCTGAATGGCTAAAAACGCGATTTAGGCTATTATGAGGTGAAAAGAATGAAAGTTAGGTCACTGTCTCGCAACGGCTTTAAAACCCACACACCAACTCCATTTTTGATGGGGATTCCAGAATGCCAAATATTGTTGTGAAATTTATCTGTTTGGGCTCTGAACGGACAAAAACGGGATTTAGGCTATTCTGATGTGAAAACAATGAAAGTTTGGTTACTATCTCGGAATGGCTTGAAAACCAACACACCAACTCCATTTTCTTTGAAGAATCCAGGATGCCCAATATAGTTGTAAAATTCATCTGTTTGGGCCCTGAATGGCTAAAAACGCGATTTAGGCTATTCTGATGTGAAAAGAATGAAAGTTTGGTCACTGTATCGGAATGGCTTGAAAACCAACACACCAACTCCATTTTCTATAAGGATTCCGGGATGCCCATTATTGTTGTGAAATTCATCTGTTTGGGACCTGAACGGCCAAAAACGGGATTTAGGCTATTCTGATGTGAAAAGAATGAAAGTTTGGTCACAGTCTCGGAATGGCTTGAAAACCAACACACCAACTCCATTTTCTGTAAGGATTCCAGGATGCCCAATATTGTTGTGAAATTCACTGTTTGGGCCCTGAATGGCTAAAAACGCGATTTAGGCTATTATGAGGTGAAAAGAATGAAAGTTAGGTCACTGTCTCGCAACGGCTTTAAAACCCACACACCAACTCCATTTTTGATGGGGATTCCAGAATGCCCAATATTGTTGTGAAATTTATCTGTTTGGGCTCTGAACGGACAAAAACGGGATTTAGGCTATTCTGAGGTGAAAAGAATGAAAGTTTGGTCACTGTATCGGAATGGCTTGCAAACCAACACACCAACTCCATTTTCTATAAGGATTCCAGGATGCCCATTATTGTTGTGAAATTCATCTGTTTGGGCCCTGAATGGCCAAAAACGCGATTTAGGCTATTCTGATGTGAAAAGAATGAAAGTTTGGTCACTGTCTCGGAATGGCTTGAAAACCAACACACCAACTCCATTTTCTTTGAAGAATCCAGGATGCCCAATATTGTTGTGAAATTCCTCTGTTTGGGCCCTGAATGGCCAAAAACGCGATTTAGGCTATTCTGATGTGAAAAGAATGAAAGTTTGGTCACTGTCTCGGAATGGCTAGAAAACCAACACACCACCTCCATTTTCTATCAGGATTCCAGGATGCCCAATATTGTTGTGAAATTCATCTGTTTGGGCCCTGAAGGGCTAAAAACGTGATTTAGGCTATTATGAGGTGAAAAGAATGAAAGTTTGGTCACTGTATCGGAATGGCTTGAAAACCAACACGCCAACTCCATTTTCTAGAAGGATTCCAGGATGCCCATTATTGTTGTGAAATTCATCTGTTTGGGCCCTGAACGGCGCAAAACACGATTTAGGCTATTCTGAGGTGAAAAGAATGAAAGTTTGGTCACTGTATCGGAATGGCTTGAAAACCAACACACCAACTCCATTTTCTATAAGGATTCCAGGATGCCCAATATTGTTGTGAAATTCATCTGTTTGGGCCCTGAACGGCGAAAAACGCGATTTAGGCTATTCTGATGTGAAAAGAATGAAAGTTTGGTCACTGTCTCGGAATGCCTTGAAAACCAACACACCAAGTCCATTTTCTATAAGGATTCCAGGATGCCCATTATTGTTGTGAAATTCATCTGTTTGGGCCCTGAAGGGCTAAAAACGCGATTTAGGCTATTATGAGGTGAAAAGAATGAAAGTTTGGTCACTGTATCGGAATGGCTTGAAAACCAACACACCAACTCCATTTTCTATAAGGATTCCAGGATGCCCAATATTGTTGAGAAATTCATCTGTTTGGGCCCTGAACGGCGAAAAACGCGATTTAGGCTATTCTGAGGTGAAAAGAATGAAAGTTTGGTCACTGTATCGGAATGGCTTGCAAACCAACACACCAACTCCATTTTCTATAAGGATTCCAGGATGCCCATTATTGTTGTGAAATTCATCTGTTTGGACCCTGAATGGCCAAAAACGCGATTTAGGCTATTCTGATGTGAAAAGAATGAAAGTTTGGTCACTGTCTCGGAATGGCTTGAAAACCAACACACCAACTCCATTTTCTATAAGGATTCCAGGATGCCCATTATTGTTGTGAAATTCATCTGTTTGGAACCTGAACGGCAAAAAACGGGACTTAGGCTATTCTGATGTGAAAAGAATGAAAGTTTGGTCACTGTCTCGGAATGGCTTGAAAACCAACACACCAACTCCATTTTCTTTGAAGAATCCAGGATGCCCAATATTGTTGTGAAATTCATCTGTTTGGGCCCTGAACGGCCAAAAACGGGACTTAGGCTATTCTGATGTGAAAAGAATGAAAGTTTGGTCACTCTCTCGGAATGCCTTGAAAACCAACACACCAACTCCATTTTCTATAAGGATTCCAGGATACCCAATATTGTTGTGAAATTCACTGTTTGGGCCCTGAATGGCTAAAAACGCGATTTAGGCTATTATGAGGTGAAAAGAATGAAAGTTAGGTCACTGTCTCGCAACGGCTTTAAAACCCACACACCAACTCCATTTTTGATGGGGATTCCAGAATGCCCAATATTGTTGTGAAATTTATCTGTTTGGGCTCTAAACGGACAAAAACGGGATTTAGGCTATTCTGATGTGAAAACAATGAAAGTTTGGTCACTGTCTCGGAATGGCTTGAAAACCAACACACCAACTCCATTTTCTATAAGGATTCCAGGATGCCCATTATTGTTGTGAAATTCATCTGTTTGGAACCTGAACGGCAAAAAACGGGACTTAGGCTATTCTGATGTGAAAAGAATGAAAGTTTGGTCACTGTCTCGGAATGGCTTGAAAACCAACACACCAACTCCATTTTCTTTGAAGAATCCAGGATGCCCAATATTGTTGTGAAATTCATCTGTTTGGGCCCTGAACGGCCAAAAACGGGACTTAGGCTATTCTGATGTGAAAAGAATGAAAGTTTGGTCACTCTCTCGGAATGCCTTGAAAACCAACACACCAACTCCATTTTCTATAAGGATTCCAGGATGCCCATTATTGTTGTGAAATTCATCTGTTTGGGCCCTGAATGGCCAAAAACGCGATTTAGGCTATTCTGATGTGAAAAGAATGAAAGTTTGGTCACTGTCTCGGAATGGCTTGAAAACCAACACACCAACTCCATTTTCTTTGACGAATCCAGGATGCCCAATATTGTTGTGAAATTCCTCTATTTGGGCCCTGAATGGCCAAAAACGCGATTTAGGCTATTCTGATGTGAAAAGAATGAAAGTTTGGTCACTGTCTCGGAATGGCTAGAAAACCAACACACCACCTCCATTTTCTATCAGGATTCCAGGATGCCCAATATTGTTGTGAAATTCATCTGTTTGGGCCCTGAAGGGCTAAAAACGCGATTTAGGCTATTATGAGGTGAAAAGAATGAAAGTTTGGTCACTGTATCGGAATGGCTTGAAAACCAACACGCCAACTCCATTTTCTAGAAGGATTCCAGGATGCCCATTATTGTTGTGAAATTCATCTGTTTGGGCCCTGAACGGCGCAAAACACGATTTAGGCTATTCTGAGGTGAAAAGAATGAAAGTTTGGTCACTGTATCGGAATGGCTTGAAAACCAACACACCAACTCCATTTTCTATAAGGATTACAGGATGCCCAATATTGTTGTGAAATTCATCTGTTTGGGCCCTGAACGGCGAAAAACGCGATTTAGGCTATTCTGATGTGAAAAGAATGAAAGTTTGGTCACTGTCTCGGAATGCCTTGAAAACCAACACACCAAGTCCATTTTCTATAAGGATTCCAGGATGCCCATTATTGTTGTGAAATTCATCTGTTTGGGCCCTGAAGGGCTAAAAACGCGATGTAGGCTATTATGAGGTGAAAAGAATGAAAGTTTGGTCACTGTATCGGAATGGCTTGAAAACCAACACACCAACTCCATTTTCTATAAGGATTCCAGGATGCCCAATATTGTTGTGAAATTCATCTGTTTGGGCCCTGAACGGCGAAAAATGCGATTTAGGCTATTCTGAGGTGAAAAGAATGAAAGTTTGGTCACTGTATCGGAATGGCTTGCAAACCAACACACCAACTCCATTTTCTATAAGGATTCCAGGATGCCCATTATTGTTGTGAAATTCATCTGTTTGGGCCCTGAATGGCCAAAAACGCGATTTAGGCTATTCTGATGTTAAAAGAATGAAAGTTTGGTCACTGTCTCGGAATGGCTTGAAAACCAACACACCAACTCCATTTTCTATAAGGATTCCAGGATGCCCATTATTGTTGTGAAATTCATCTGTTTGGGACCTGAACGACCAAAAATGGGATTTAGGCTATTCTGATGTGAAAACAATGAAAGTTTGGTCACTGTCTCGGAATGGCTTGAAAACCAACACACCAACTCCATTTTCTTTGAAGAATCCAGGATGCCCAATATAGTTGTAAAATTCATCTGTTTGGGCCCTGAATGGCTAAAAACGCGATTTAGGCTATTCTGATGTGAAAAGATTGAAAGTTTGGTCACTGTATCGGAATGGCTTGAAAACCAACACACCAACTCCATTTTCTATAAGGATTCCAGGATGCCCATTATTGATGTGAAATTCATCTGTTTGGGACCTGAACGGCCAAAAACGGGATTTAGGCTATTCTGATGTGAAAAGAATGAAAGTTTGGTCACAGTCTCGGAATGCCTTGAAAACCAACACACCAACTCCATTTTCTATAAGGATTCCAGGATGCCCAATATTGTTGTGAAATTCATCTGTTTGGGCCCTGTATGGCTAAAAACGCGATTTAGGCTATTATGAGGTGAAAAGAATGAAAGTTAGGTCACTGTCTCGCAACGGCTTTAAAACCCACACACCAACTCCATTTTTGATGGGGATTCCAGAATGCCCAATATTGTTGTGAAATTTATCTGTTTGGGCTCTGAACGGACAAAAACGGGATTTAGGCTATTCTGAGGTGAAAAGAATGAAAGTTTGGTCACTGTATCGGAATGGCTTGCAAACCAACACACCAACTCCATTTTCTATAAGGATTCCAGGATGCCCATTATTGTTGTGAAATTCATCTGTTTGGGCCCTGAATGGCCAAAAACGCGATTTAGGCTATTCTGATGTAAAAAGAATGAAAGTTTGGTCACTGTCTCGGAATGGCTTGAAAACCAACACACCAACTCCATTTTCTTTGAAGAATCCAGGATGCCCAATATTGTTGTGAAATTCCTCTGTTTGGGCCCTGAACGGCCAAAAACGCGATTTAGGCTATTCTGATGTGAAAAGAATGAAAGTTTGGTCACTGTCTCGGAATGGCTAGAAAACCAACACACCACCTCCATTTTCTATCAGGATTCCAGGATGCCCAATATTGTTGTGAAATTCATCTGTTTGGGCCCTGAAGGGCTAAAAACGCGATTTAGGCTATTATGAGGTGAAAAGAATGAAAGTTTGGTCACTGTATCGGAATGGCTTGAAAACCAACACGCCAACTCCATTTTCTAGAAGGATTCCAGGATGCCCATTATTGTTGTGAAATTCATCTGTTTGGGCCCTGAACGGCGCAAAACACGATTTAGGCTATTCTGAGGTGAAAAGAATGAAAGTTTGGTCACTGTATCGGAATGGCTTGAAAACCAACACACCAACTCCATTTTCTATAAGGATTCCAGGATGCCCAATATTGTTGTGAAATTCATCTGTTTGGGCCCTGAACGGCGAAAAACGCGATTTAGGCTATTCTGATGTGAAAAGAATGAAAGTTTGGTCACTGTCTCGGAATGCCTTGAAAACCAACACACCAAGTCCATTTTCTATAAGGATTCCAGGATGCCCATTATTGTTGTGAAATTCATCTGTTTGGGCCCTGAAGGGCTAAAAACGCGATGTAGGCTATTATGAGGTGAAAAGAATGAAAGTTTGGTCACTGTATCGGAATGGCTTGAAAACCAACACACCAACTCCATTTTCTATAAGGATTCCAGGATGCCCAATATTGTTGTGAAATTCATCTGTTTGGGCCCTGAACGGCGAAAAACGCGATTTAGGCTATTCTGAGGTGAAAAGAATGAAAGTTTGGTCACTGTATCGGAATGGCTTGCAAACCAACACACCAACTCCATTTTCTATAAGGATTCCAGGATGCCCATTATTGTTGTGAAATTCATCTGTTTGGGCCCTGAACGGCCAAAAACGCGATTTAGGCTATTCTGATGTGAAAAGAATGAAAGTTTGGTCACTGTCTCGGAATGCCTTGAAAACCAACACACCAACTCCATTTTCTATAAGGATTCCAGGATGCCCATTATTGTTGTGAAATTCATCTGTTTGGGCCCTGAAGGGCTAAAAACGCGATGTAGGCTATTATGAGGTGAAAAGAATGAAAGTTTGGTCACAGTCTCGGAATGCCTTGAAAACCAACACACCAACTCCATTTTCTATAAGGATTCCAGGATGCCCAATATTGTTGTGAAATTCATCTGTTTGGGCCCTGTATGGCTAAAAACGCGATTTAGGCTATTATGAGGTGAAAAGAATGAAAGTTAGGTCACTGTCTCGCAACGGCTTTAAAACCCACACACCAACTCCATTTTTGATGGGGATTCCAGAATGCCCAATATTGTTGTGAAATTTATCTGTTTGGGCTCTGAACGGACAAAAACGGGATTTAGGCTATTCTGAGGTGAAAAGAATGAAAGTTTGGTCACTGTATCGGAATGGCTTGCAAACCAACACACCAACTCCATTTTCTATAAGGATTCCAGGATGCCCATTATTGTTGTGAAATTCATCTGTTTGGGCCCTGAATGGCCAAAAACGCGATTTAGGCTATTCTGATGTAAAAAGAATGAAAGTTTGGTCACTGTCTCGGAATGGCTTGAAAACCAACACACCAACTCCATTTTCTTTGAAGAATCCAGGATGCCCAATATTGTTGTGAAATTCCTCTGTTTGGGCCCTGAATGGCCAAAAACGCGATTTAGGCTATTCTGATGTGAAAAGAATGAAAGT
Organism: Inga oerstediana; assembly: GCA_963210345.1. Classification (NCBI taxonomy): domain Eukaryota; kingdom Viridiplantae; phylum Streptophyta; class Magnoliopsida; order Fabales; family Fabaceae; genus Inga; species Inga oerstediana. The sequence continues at coordinate 40,221,356 of OY723410.1, read as the reverse complement.
TTGGTCACTGTCTCGGAATGGCTAGAAAACCAACACACCACCTCCATTTTCTATCAGGATTCCAGGATGCCCAATATTGTTGTGAAATTCATCTGTTTGGGCCCTGAAGGGCTAAAAACGCGATTTAGGCTATTATGAGGTGAAAAGAATGAAAGTTTGGTCACTGTATCGGAATGGCTTGAAAACCAACACGCCAACTCCATTTTCTAGAAGGATTCCAGGATGCCCATTATTGTTGTGAAATTCATCTGTTTGGGCCCTGAACGGCGCAAAACACGATTTAGGCTATTCTGAGGTGAAAAGAATGAAAGTTTGGTCACTGTATCGGAATGGCTTGAAAACCAACACACCAACTCCATTTTCTATAAGGATTCCAGGATGCCCAATATTGTTGTGAAATTCATCTGTTTGGGCCCTGAACGGCGAAAAACGCGATTTAGGCTATTCTGATGTGAAAAGAATGAAAGTTTGGTCACTGTCTCGGAATGCCTTGAAAACCAACACACCAAGTCCATTTTCTATAAGGATTCCAGGATGCCCATTATTGTTGTGAAATTCATCTGTTTGGGCCCTGAAGGGCTAAAAACGCGATGTAGGCTATTATGAGGTGAAAAGAATGAAAGTTTGGTCACTGTATCGGAATGGCTTGAAAACCAACACACCAACTCCATTTTCTATAAGGATTCCAGGATGCCCAATATTGCTGTGAAATTCATCTGTTTGGGCCCTGAACGGCGAAAAACGCGATTTAGGCTATTCTGAGGTGAAAAGAATGAAAGTTTGGTCACTGTATCGGAATGGCTTGCAAACCAACACACCAACTCCATTTTCTATAAGGATTCCAGGATGCCCATTATTGTTGTGAAATTCATCTGTTTGGGCCCTGAACGGCCAAAAACGCGATTTAGGCTATTCTGATGTGAAAAGAATGAAAGTTTGGTCACTGTCTCGGAATGCCTTGAAAACCAACACACCAACTCCATTTTCTATAAGGATTCCAGGATGCCCATTATTGTTGTGAAATTCATCTGTTTGGGCCCTGAAGGGCTAAAAACGCGATGTAGGCTATTATGAGGTGAAAAGAATGAAAGTTTGGTCACTGTATCGGAATGGCTTGAAAACCAACACACCAACTCCATTTTCTATAAGGATTCCAGGATGCCCAATATTGTTGTGAAATTCATCTGTTTGGGCCCTGAACGGCGAAAAACGCGATTTAGGCTATTCTGAGGTGAAAAGAATGAAAGTTTGGTCACTGTATCGGAATGGCTTGCAAACCAACACACCAACTCCATTTTCTATAAGGATTCCAGGATGCCCATTATTGTTGAGAAATTCATCTGTTTGGGCCCTGAACGGCCAAAAACGCGATTTAGGCTATTCTGATGTGAAAAGAATGAAAGTTTGGTCACTGTCTCGGAATGGCTTGAAAACCAACACACCAACTCCATTTTCTTTGAAGAATCCAGGATGCCCAATATTGTTGTGAAATTCATCTGTTTGGGCCCTGAATGGCCAAAAACGCGATTTAGGCTATTCTGATGTGAAAAGAATGAAAGTTTGGTCACTGTCTCGGAATGGCTTGAAAACCAACACACCACCTCCATTTTCTATCAGGATTCCAGGATGCCCAATATTGTTGTGAAATTCATCTGTTTGGGCCCTGAAGGGCTAAAAACGCGATTTAGGCTATTATGAGGTGAAAAGAATGAAAGTTTGGTCACTGTATCGGAATGGCTTGAAAACCAACACGCCAACTCCATTTTCTAGAAGGATTCCAGGATGCCCATTATTGTTGTCAAATTCATCTGTTTGGGCCCTGAACGGACAAAAACGCGATTTAGGCTATTCTGAGGTGAAAAGAATGAAAGTTTGGTCACTGTATCGGAATGGCTTGAAAACCAACACACCAACTCCATTTTCTATAAGGATTCCAGGATGGCCAATATTGTTGTGAAATTCATCTGTTTGGGCCCTGAACGGCGAGAAACGCGATTTAGGCTATTCTGAGGTGAAAAGAATGAAAGTTTGGTCACTGTCTCGGAATGCCCTGAAAACCAACACACCAACTCCATTTTCTATAAGGATTCCAGGATGCCCAATATTGTTGTGAAATTCATCTGTTTGGGCCCTGAACGGCGAAAAACGCGATTTAGGCTATTCTGAGGTGAAAAGAATGAAAGTTTGGTCACTGTATCGGAATGGCTTGCAAACCAACACACCAACTCCATTTTCTATAAGGATTCCAGGATGCCAATTATTGTTGTGAAATTCATCTGTTTGGGACCTGAACGGCCAAAAATGGGATTTAGGCTATTCTGATGTGAAAACAATGAAAGTTTGGTCACTGTCTCGGAATGGCTTGAAAACCAACAAACCAACTCCATTTTGTTTGAAGAATCCAGGATGCCCAATATTGTTGTGAAATTCATCTGTTTGGGCCCTGAACGGCCAAAAACGCGATTTAGGCTATTCTGATGTGAAAAGAATGAAAGTTTGGTCACTGTCTCGGAATGGCTTGAAAACCAACACACCACCTCCATTTTCTATCAGGATTCCAGGATGCCCAATATTGTTGTGAAATTCATCTGTTTGGGCCCTGAAGGGCTAAAAACGCGATTTAGGCTATTATGAGGTGAAAAGAATGAAAGTTTGGTCACTGTATCGGAATGGCTTGAAAACCAACACGCCAACTCCATTTTCTAGAAGGATTCCAGGATGCCCATTATTGTTGTCAAATTCATCTGTTTGGGCCCTGAACGGCAAAAAACACGATTTAGGCTATTCTGAGGTGAAAAGAATGAAAGTTTGGTCAATGTATCGGAATGGCTTGAAAACCAACACACCAACTCCATTTTCTATAAGGATTCCAGGATGGCCAATATTGTTGTGAAATTCATCTGTTTGGGCCCTGAACGGCGAGAAACGCGATTTAGGCTATTCTGAGGTGAAAAGAATGAAAGTTTGGTCACTGTCTCGGAATGCCCTGAAAACCAACACACCAACTCCATTTTCTATAAGGATTCCAGGATGCCCAATATTGTTGTGAAATTCATCTGTTTGGGCCCTGAACGGCGAAAAACGCGATTTAGGCTATTCTGAGGTGAAAAGAATGAAAGTTTGGTCACTGTATCGGAATGGCTTGCAAACCAACACACCAACTCCATTTTCTATAAGGATTCCAGGATGCCCATTATTGTTGTGAAATTCATCTGTTTGGGACCTGAACGGCCAAAAATGGGATTTAGGCTATTCTGATGTGAAAACAATGAAAGTTTGGTCACTGTCTCGGAATGGCTTGAAAACCAACAAACCAACTCCATTTTGTTTGAAGAATCCAGGATGCCCAATATTGTTGTGAAATTCATCTGTTTGGGCCCTGAACGGCCAAAAACGCGATTTAGCCTATTCTGATGTGAAAAGAATGAAAGTTTGGTCACTGTCTCGGAATGGCTTGAAAACCAACACACCAACTCCATTTTCTATCAGGATTCGAGGATGCCCATTATTGTTGTGAAATTCATCTGTTTGGGACCTGAACGGCCAAAAATGGGATTTAGGCTATTATGAGGTGAAAAGAATGAAAGTTTGGTCACTGTCTCGGAATGGCTTGAAAACCAACACACCAACTCCATTTTCTTTGAAGAATCCAGGATGCCCAATATTGTTGTGAAATTCAACTGTTTGGGCCATGAATGGCCAAAATCGTGATTTAGGCTATTCTGATGTGAAAAGAATGAAAGTTTGGTCACTGTCTCGGAATGGCTTGAAAACCAACACACCACCTCCATTTTCTATCAGGATTCCAGGATGCCCAATATTGTTGTGAAATTCATCTGTTTGGGCCCTGAAGGGCTAAAAACGCGATTTAGGCTATTATGAGGTGAAAAGAATGAAAGTTTGGTCACTGTATCGGAATGGCTTGAAAACCAACACACCAACTCCATTTTCTATAAGGATTCCAGGATGCCCATTATTGTTGTGAAATTCATCTGTTTGGGCCCTGAACGGACAAAAACGCGATTTAGGCTATTCTGAGGTGAAAAGAATGAAAGTTTGGTCACTGTATCGGAATAGCTTGAAAACCAACACACCAACTCCATTTTCTATAAGGATTCCAGGATGCCCATTATTGTTGTGAAATTCATCTGTTTGGGCCCTGAACGGCCAAAAAGGGGATTTAGGCTATTCTAATGTGAAAACAATGAAAGTTTGGTCACTGTCTCGGAATGGCTTGAAAACCAACACACCAACTCCATTTTCTTTGAAGAATCCAGGATGCCCAATATTGTTGTGAAATTCAACTGTTTGGGCCATGAATGGCCAAAATCGTGATTTAGGCTATTCTGATGTGAAAAGAATAAAAGTTTGGTCACTGTCTCGGAATGGCTTGAAAACCAACACACCACCTCCATTTTCTATCAGGATTCCAGGATGCCCAATATTGTTGTGAAATTCATCTGTTTGGGCCCTGAAGGGCTAAAAACGCGATTTAGGCTATTATGAGGTGAAAAGAATGAAAGTTTGGTCACTGTATCGGAATGGCTTGAAAACCAACACACCAACTCCATTTTCTATAAGGATTCCAGGATGCCCATTATTGTTGTGAAATTCATCTGTTTGGGCCCTGAACGGACAAAAACGCGATTTAGGCTATTATGAGGTGAAAAGAATGAAAGTTTGGTCACTGTATCGGAATGGCTTGAAAACCAACACACCAACTCCATTTTCTATAAGGATTCCAGGATGCCCATTATTGTTGTGAAATTCATCTGTTTGGGCCCTGAACGGCGAAAAACGCGATTTAGGCTATTCTGATGTGAATAGAATGAAAGTTTGGTCACTGTATCGGAATGGCTTGAAAACCAACACACCAACTCCATTTTCTTTGAAGAATCCAGGATGCCCATTATTGTTGTGAAATTCATCTGTTTGGGACCTGAACGGCCAAAAATGGGATTTAGGCTATTCTGATGTGAAAACAATGAAAGTTTGGTCACTGTCTCGGAATGGCTTGAAAACCAACAAACCAACTCCATTTTGTTTGGAGAATCCAGGATGCCCAATATTGTTGTGAAATTCATCTGTTTGGGCCCTGAACGGCGAAAAACGCGATTTAGGCTATTCTGATGTGAAAAGAATGAAAGTTTGGTCACTATCTCGGAATGGCTTGAAAACCAACAAACCAACTCCATTTTGTTTGAAGAATCCAGGATGCCCAATATTGTTGTGAAATTCATCTGTTTGGGCCCTGAACGGCCAAAAACGCGATTTAGCCTATTCTGATGTGAAAAGAATGAAAGTTTGGTCACTGTCTCGGAATGGCTTGAAAACCAACACACCAACTCCATTTTCTATCAGGATTCTAGGATGCCCATTATTGTTGTGAAATTCATCTGTTTGGGACCTGAACGGCCAAAAATGGGATTTAGGCTATTATGAGGTGAAAAGAATGAAAGTTTGGTCACTGTCTCGGAATGGCTTGAAAACCAACACACCAACTCCATTTTCTTTGAAGAATCCAGGATGCCCAATATTGTTGTGAAATTCAACTGTTTGGGCCATGAATGGCCAAAATCGTGATTTAGGCTATTCTGATGTGAAAAGAATGAAAGTTTGGTCACTGTCTCGGAATGGCTTGAAAACCAACACACCACCTCCATTTTCTATCAGGATTCCAGGATGCCCAATATTGTTGTGAAATTCATCTGTTTGGGCCCTGATGGGCTAAAAACGCGATTTAGGCTATTATGAGGTGAAAAGAATGAAAGTTTGGTCACTGTATCGGAATGGCTTGAAAACCAACACACCAACTCCATTTTCTATAAGGATTCCAGGATGCCCATTATTGTTGTGAAATTCATCTGTTTGGGCCCTGAACGGACAAAAACGCGATTTAGGCTATTCTGAGGTGAAAAGAATGAAAGTTTGGTCACTGTATCGGAATAGCTTGAAAACCAACACACCAACTCCATTTTCTATAAGGATTCCAGGATGCCCATTATTGTTGTGAAATTCATCTGTTTGGGCCCTGAACGGCCAAAAAGGGGATTTAGGCTATTCTAATGTGAAAACAATGAAAGTTTGGTCACTGTCTCGGAATGGCTTGAAAACCAACACACCAACTCCATTTTCTTTGAAGAATCCAGGATGCCCAATATTGTTGTGAAATTCAACTGTTTGGGCCATGAATGGCCAAAATCGTGATTTAGGCTATTCTGATGTGAAAAGAATAAAAGTTTGGTCACTGTCTCGGAATGGCTTGAAAACCAACACACCACCTCCATTTTCTATCAGGATTCCAGGATGCCCAATATTGTTGTGAAATTCATCTGTTTGGGCCCTGAAGGGCTAAAAACGCGATTTAGGCTATTATGAGGTGAAAAGAATGAAAGTTTGGTCACTGTATCGGAATGGCTTGAAAACCAACACACCAACTCCATTTTCTATAAGGATTCCAGGATGCCCATTATTGTTGTGAAATTCATCTGTTTGGGCCCTGAACGGACAAAAACGCGATTTAGGCTATTATGAGGTGAAAAGAATGAAAGTTTGGTCACTGTATCGGAATGGCTTGAAAACCAACACACCAACTCCATTTTCTATAAGGATTCCAGGATGCCCATTATTGTTGTGAAATTCATCTGTTTGGGCCCTGAACGGCGAAAAACGCGATTTAGGCTATTCTGATGTGAATAGAATGAAAGTTTGGTCACTGTATCGGAATGGCTTGAAAACCAACACACCAACTCCATTTTCTTTGAAGAATCCAGGATGCCCATTATTGTTGTGAAATTCATCTGTTTGGGACCTGAACGGCCAAAAATGGGATTTAGGCTATTCTGATGTGAAAACAATGAAAGTTTGGTCACTGTCTCGGAATGGCTTGAAAACCAACAAACCAACTCCATTTTGTTTGGAGAATCCAGGATGCCCAATATTGTTGTGAAATTCATCTGTTTGGGCCCTGAACGGCGAAAAACGCGATTTAGGCTATTCTGATGTGAAAAGAATGAAAGTTTGGTCACTGTCTCGGAATGGCTTGAAAACCAACACACCAACTCCATTTTCTATCAGGATTCCAGGATGCCCATTATTGTTGTGAAATTCATCTGTTTGGGACCTGAACGGCCAAAAATGGGATTTAGGCTATTATGAGGTGAAAAGAATGAAAGTTTGGTCATTGTCTCGGAATGGCTTGAAAACCAACATACCAACTCCATTTTCTTTGAAGAATCCAGGATGCCCAATATTGTTGTGAAATTCAACTGTTTGGGCCATGAATGGACAAAATCGTGATTTAGGCTATTCTGATGTGAAAAGAATGAAAGTTTGGTCACTGTCTCGGAATGGCTTGAAAACCAACACACCACCTCCATTTTCTATCAGGATTCCAGGATGCCCAATATTGTTGTGAAATTCATCTGTTTGGGCCCTGAAGGGCTAAAAACGCGATTTAGGCTATTATGAGGTGAAAAGAATGAAAGTTTGGTCACTGTATCAAAATGGCTTGAAAACCAACAGACCAACTCCATTTTATATAAGGATTCCGGATGCCCAATATTGTTGTGAAATTCATCTGTTTGGGCCCTGAACGGGGAAAAACGCGATTTAGGCTATTCTGAGGTGAAAAGAATGAAAGTTTGGTCACTGTATCGGAAAGGTTTGAAAACCAACACACCAACTCCATTTTCTATAAGGATTCCAGGATGCCCATTATTGTTGTGAAATTCATCTGTTTGGGACCTGAACGGCCAAAAATGGGATTTAGGCTATTCTAATGTGAAAACAATGAAAGTTTGGTCACTGTCTCGGAATGGCTTGAAAACCAACACACCAACTCCATTTTCTTTGAAGAATCCAGGATGCCCAATATTGTTGTGAAATTCAACTGTTTGGGCCATGAATGGCCAAAATCGTGATTTAGGCTATTTTGATGTGAAAAGAATAAAAGTTTGGTCACTGTCTCGGAATGGCTTGAAAACCAACACACCACCTCCATTTTCTATCAGGATTCCAGGATGCCCAATATTGTTGTGAAATTCATCTGTTTGGGCCCTGAACGGCGAAAAACGGGATTTAGGCTATTCTGAGGTGAAAAGAATGAAAGTTTGGTCACTGTATCGGAATGGCTTGAAAACCAACACACCAACTCCATTTTCTATAAGGATTCCAGGATGCCCATTATTGTTGTGAAATTCATCTGTTTGGGCACTGAACGGACAAAAACGCGATTTAGGCTATTCTGAGGTGAAAAGTATGAAAGTTTGGTCACTGTATCGGAATAGCTTGAAAACCAACACACCAACTCCATTTTCTATAAGGATTCCAGGATGCCCATTATTGTTGTGAAATTCATCTGTTTGGGCCCTGAACGGCGAAAAACGCGATTTAGGCTATTCTGATGTGAATAGAATGAAAGTTTGGTCACTGTATCGGAATGGCTTGAAAACCAACAAACCAACTCCATTTTGTTTGAAGAATCCAGGATGCCCATTATTGTTGTGAAATTCATCTGTTTGGGACCAGAACGGCAAAAAACGCGATTTAGGCTATTCTGATGTGAAAAGAATGAAAGTTTGGTCACTGTATCGGAATGGCTTGAAAACCTACACACCAACTCCATTTTCTATAAGGATTCCAGGATGCCCATTATTGTTGTGAAATTCATCTGTTTGGGACCAGAACGGCCAAAAATGGGATTTAGGCTATTCTGATGTGAAAACAATGAAAGTTTGGTCACTGTCTCGGAATGGCTTGAAAACCAACAAACCAACTCCATTTTGTTTGAAGAATCCAGGATGCCCAATATTGTTGTGAAATTCATCTGTTTAGGCCCTGAACGGCGAAAAACGCGATTTAGGCTATTCTGAGGTGAAAAGAATGAAAGTTTGGTCACTGTATCGGAATGGCTTGAAAACCAACACACCAACTCCATTTTCTATAAGGATTCCAGGATGCCCAATATTGTTGTGAAATTCATCTGTTTGGGCCCTGAAGGGCTAAAAACGCGATTTAGGCTATTATGAGGTGAAAAGAAAGAAAGTTTGGTCACTGTATCGGAATGGCGTGAAAACCAACACACCAACTCCATTTTCTATAAGGATTCCAGGATGCCCATTATTGTTGTGAAATTCATCTGTTTGGGCCCTGAACGGCGAAAAACGCGATTTAGGCTATTCTGATGTGAATAGAATGAAAGTTTGGTCACTGTATCGGAATGGCTTGAAAACCAACACACCAACTCCATTTTCTTTGAAGAATCCAGGATGCCCATTATTGTTGTGAAATTCATCTGTTTGGGACCAGAACGGCCAAAAATGGGATTTAGGCTATTCTGATGTGAAAACAATGAAAGTTTGGTCACTGTCTCGGAATGGCTTGAAAACCAACAAACCAACTCCATTTTGTTTGGAGAATCCAGGATGCCCAATATTGTTGTGAAATTCATCTGTTTGGGCCCTGAACGGCGAAAAACGCAATTTAGGCTATTCTGAGGTGAAAAGAATGAAAGTTTGGTCACTGTATCGGAATGGCTTGAAAACCAACACACCAACTCCATTTTCTATAAGGATTCCAGGATGCCCATTATTGATGTGAAATTCATCTGTTTGGGACCAGAACGGCCAAAAATGGGATTTAGGCTATTCTGATGTGAAAACAATGAAAGTTTGGTCACTGTCTCGGAATGGCTTGAAAACCAACAAACCAACTCCATTTTGTTTGAAGAATCCAGGATGCCCAATATTGTTGTGAAATTCATCTGTTTGGGCCCTGAACGACGAAAAACGCGATTTAGGCTATTCTGAGGTGAAAAGAATGAAAGTTTGGTCACTGTATCGGAATGGCTTGAAAACCAACACACCAACTCCATTTTCTATAAGGATTCCAGGATGCCCATTATTGTTGTGAAATTCATCTGTTTTGGCCCTGAAGGGCTAAAAACGCGATTTAGGCTATTATGAGGTGAAAAGAATGAAAGTTTGGTCACTGTATCGGAATAGCTTGAAAACCAACACACCAACTCCATTTTCTATAAGGATTCCAGGATGCCCATTATTGTTGTGAAATTCATCTGTTTGGGCCCTGAACGGCGAAAAACGCGATTTAGGCTATTCTGATGTGAATAGAATGAAAGTTTGGTCACTGTATCGGAATGGCTTGAAAACCAACACACCAACTCCATTTTCTTTGAAGAATCCAGGATGCCCATTATTGTTGTGAAATTCATCTGTTTGGGACCAGAACGGCCAAAAATGGGATTTAGGCTATTCTGATGTGAAAACAATGAAAGTTTGGTCACTGTCTCGGAATGGCTTGAAAACCAACAAACCAACTCCATTTTTTTTGGAGAATCCAGGATGCCCAATATTGTTGTGAAATTCATCTGTTTGGGCCCTGAACGGCGAAAAACGCGATTTAGGCTATTCTGAGGTGAAAAGAATGAAAGTTTGGTCACTGTATCGGAATGGCTTGAAAACCAACACACCAACTCCATTTTCTATAAGGATTCCAGGATGCCCATTATTGTTGTGAAATTCATCTGTTTGGGCCCTGAAGGGCTAAAAACGCGATTTAGGCTATTATGAGGTGAAAAGAATGAAAGTTTGGTCACTGTATCGGAATGGCTTGAAAACCAACACACCAACTCCATTTTCTATAAGGATTCCAGGATGCCCAATATTGTTGTGAAATTGAACTGTTTGGGCCCTGAACGGCGAAAAACGCGATTTAGGCTATTCTGAGGTGAAAAGAATGAAAGTTTGGTCACTGTATCGGAATGGCTTGCAAACCAACACACCAACTCCATTTTCTATAAGGATTCCAGGATGCCCATTATTGTTGTGAAATTCATCTGTTTGGGACCTGAACGGCCAAAAAGGGGATTTAGGCTATTCTGATGTGAAAACAATGAAAGTTTGGTCACTGTCTCGGAATGGGTTGAAAACCAATAAACCAACTCCATTTTGTTTGAAGAATCCAGGATGCCCAATATTGTTGTGAAATTCATCTGTTTGGGCCCTGAACGGCCAAAAACGCGATTTAGGCTATTCTGATGTGAAAAGAATGAAAGTTTGGTCACTGTATCGGAATGGCTTGAAAACCAACACACCAACTCCATTTTCTATAAGGATTCCTGGATGCCCATTATTGTTGTGAAATTCATCTGTTTGGGACCAGAACGGCCAAAAATGGGATTTAGGCTATTCTGATGTGAAAAGAATGAAAGTTTGGTCACTGTCTCGGAATGGCTTGAAAACCAACACACCACCTCCATTTTCTATCAGGATTCCAGGATGCCCAATATTGTTGTGAAATTCATCTGTTTGGGCCCTGAAGGGCTAAAAACGCGATATAGGCTATTATGAGGTGAAAAGAATGAAAGTTTGGTCACTGTATCAAAATGGCTTGAAAACCAACACACCAACTCCATTTTATATAAGGATTCCGGATGCCCAATATTGTTGTGAAATTCATCTGTTTGGGCCCTGAACGGGGAAAAACGCGATTTAGGCTATTCTGAGGTGAAAAGAATGAAAGTTTGGTCACTGTATCGGAAAGGTTTGAAAACCAACACACCAACTCCATTTTCTATAAGGATTCCAGGATGCCCATTATTGTTGTGAAATTCATCTGTTTGGGACCTGAACGGCCAAAAATGGGATTTAGGCTATTCTAATGTGAAAACAATGAAAGTTTGGTCACTGTCTCGGAATGGCTTGAAAACCAACACACCAACTCCATTTTCTTTGAAGAATCCAGGATGCCCAATATTGTTGTGAAATTCAACTGTTTGGGCCATGAATGGCCAAAATCGTGATTTAGGCTATTTTGATGTGAAAAGAATAAAAGTTTGGTCACTGTCTCGGAATGGCTTGAAAACCAACACACCACCTCCATTTTCTATCAGGATTCCAGGATGCCCAATATTGTTGTGAAATTCATCTGTTTGGGCCCTGAAGGGCTAAAAACGCGATTTAGGCTATTATGAGGTGAAAAGAATGAAAGTTTGGTCACTGTATCGGAATGGCTTGAAAACCAACACACCAACTCCATTTTCTATAAGGATTCCAGGATGCCCATTATTGTTGTGAAATTCATCTGTTTGGGCACTGAACGGACAAAAACGCGATTTAGGCTATTCTGAGGTGAAAAGAATGAAAGTTTGGTCACTGTATCGGAATAGCTTGAAAACCAACACACCAACTCCATTTTCAATAAGGATTCCAGGATGCCCATTATTGTTGTGAAATTCATCTGTTTGGGCCCTGAACGGCGAAAAACGCGATTTAGGCTATTCTGATGTGAATAGAATGAAAGTTTGGTCACTGTATCGGAATGGCTTGAAAACCAACAAACCAACTCCATTTTCTTTGAAGAATCCAGGATGCCCATTATTGTTGTGAAATCCATCTGTTTGGGACCAGAACGGCCAAAAACGCGATTTAGGCTATTCTGATGTGAAAAGAATGAAAGTTTGGTCACTGTATCGGAATGGCTTGAAAACCTACACACCAACTCCATTTTCTATAAGGATTCCAGGATGCCCATTATTGTTGTGAAATTCATCTGTTTGGGACCAGAACGGCCAAAAATGGGATTTAGGCTATTCTGATGTGAAAACAATGAAAGTTTGGTCACTGTCTCGGAATGGCTTGAAAACCAACAAACCAACTCCATTTTGTTTGAAGAATCCAGGATGCCCAATATTGTTGTGAAATTCATCTGTTTGGGCCCTGAACGGCGAAAAACGCGATTTAGGCTATTCTGAGGTGAAAAGAATGAAAGTTTGGTCACTGTATCGGAATGGCTTGAAAACCAACACACCAACTCCATTTTCTATAAGGATTCCAGGATGCCCATTATTGTTGTGAAATTCATCTGTTTTGGCCCTGAAGGGCTAAAAACGCGATTTAGGCTATTATGAGGTGAAAAGAATGAAAGTTTGGTCACTGTATCGGAATAGCTTGAAAACCAACACACCAACTCCATTTTCTATAAGGATTCCAGGATGCCCATTATTGTTGTGAAATTCATCTGTTTGGGCCCTGAACGGCGAAAAACGCGATTTAGGCTATTCTGATGTGAATAGAATGAAAGTTTGGTCACTGTATCGGAATGGCTTGAAAACCAACACACCAACTCCATTTTCTTTGAAGAATCCAGGATGCCCATTATTGTTGTGAAATTCATCTGTTTGGGACCAGAACGGCCAAAAATGGGATTTAGGCTATTCTGATGTGAAAACAATGAAAGTTTGGTCACTGTCTCGGAATGGCTTGAAAACCAACAAACCAACTCCATTTTGTTTGGAGAATCCAGGATGCCCAATATTGTTGTGAAATTCATCTGTTTGGGCCCTGAACGGCGAAAAACGCGATTTAGGCTATTCTGAGGTGAAAAGAATGAAAGTTTGGTCACTGTATCGGAATGGCTTGAAAACCAACACACCAACTCCATTTTCTATAAGGATTCCAGGATGCCCATTATTGTTGTGAAATTCATCTGTTTGGGCCCTGAAGGGCTAAAAACGCGATTTAGGCTATTATGAGGTGAAAAGAATGAAAGTTTGGTCACTGTATCGGAATGGCTTGAAAACCAACACACCAACTCCATTTTCTATAAGGATTCCAGGATGCCCAATATTGTTGTGAAATTCATCTGTTTGGGCCCTGAACGGCGAAAAACGCGATTTAGGCTATTCTGAGGTGAAAAGAATGAAAGTTTGGTCACTGCATCGGAATGGCTTGAAAACCAACACACCAACTCCATTTTCTATAAGGATTCCAGGATGCCCATTATTGTTGTGAAATTCATCTGTTTGGGCCCTGAAGGGCTAAAAACGCGATTTAGGCTATTATGAGGTGAAAAGAATGAAAGTTTGGTCACTGTATCGGAATGGCTTGAAAACCAACACACCAACTCCATTTTCTATAAGGATTCCTGGATGCCCATTATTGTTGTGAAATTCATCTGTTTGGGACCAGAACGGCCAAAAATGGGATTTAGGCTATTCTGATGTGAAAAGAATGAAAGTTTGGTCACTGTCTCGGAATGGCTTGAAAACCAACACACCACCTCCATTTTCTATCAGGATTCCAGGATGCCCAATATTGTTGTGAAATTCATCTGTTTGGGCCCTGAAGGGCTAAAAACGCGATTTAGGCTATTATGAGGTGAAAAGAATGAAAGTTTGGTCACTGTATCGGAATAGCTTGAAAACCAACACACCAACTCCATTTTCTATAAGGATTCCAGGATGCCCATTATTGTTGTGAAATTCATCTGTTTGGGCCCTGAAGGGCTAAAAACGCGATTTAGGCTATTATGAGGTGAAAAGAATGAAAGTTTGGTCACTGTATCGGAATGGCTTGAAAACCAACACACCAACTCCATTTTCTATAAGGATTCCTGGATGCCCATTATTGTTGTGAAATTCATCTGTTTGGGACCAGAACGGCCAAAAATGGGATTTAGGCTATTCTGATGTGAAAAGAATGAAAGTTTGGTCACTGTCTCGGAATGGCTTGAAAACCAACAAACCAACTCCATTTTGTTTGGAGAATCCAGGATGCCCAATATTGTTGTGAAATTCATCTGTTTGGGCCCTGAACGGCGAAAAACGCGATTTAGGCTATTCTGAGGTGAAAAGAATGAAAGTTTGGTCACTGTATCGGAATGGCTTGAAAACCAACACACCAACTCCATTTTCTATAAGGATTCCAGGATGCCCATTATTGTTGTGAAATTCATCTGTTTTGGCCCTGAAGGGCTAAAAACGCGATTTAGGCTATTATGAGGTGAAAAGAATGAAAGTTTGGTCACTGTATCGGAATAGCTTGAAAACCAACACACCAACTCCATTTTCTATAAGGATTCCAGGATGCCCATTATTGTTGTGAAATTCATCTGTTTGGGCCCTGAACGGCGAAAAACGCGATTTAGGCTATTCTGATGTGAATAGAATGAAAGTTTGGTCACTGTATCGGAATGGCTTGAAAACCAACACACCAACTCCATTTTCTTTGAAGAATCCAGGATGCCCATTATTGTTGTGAAATTCATCTGTTTGGGACCAGAACGGCCAAAAATGGGATTTAGGCTATTCTGATGTGAAAACAATGAAAGTTTGGTCACTGTCTCGGAATGGCTTGAAAACCAACAAACCAACTCCATTTTGTTTGGAGAATCCAGGATGCCCAATATTGTTGTGAAATTCATCTGTTTGGGCCCTGAACGGCGAAAAACGCGATTTAGGCTATTCTGAGGTGAAAAGAATGAAAGTTTGGTCACTGTATCGGAATGGCTTGAAAACCAACACACCAACTCCATTTTCTATAAGGATTCCAGGATGCCCATTATTGTTGTGAAATTCATCTGTTTGGGCCCTGAAGGGCTAAAAACGCGATTTAGGCTATTATGAGGTGAAAAGAATGAAAGTTTGGTCACTGTATCGGAATGGCTTGAAAACCAACACACCAACTCCATTTTCTATAAGGATTCCAGGATGCCCAATATTGTTGTGAAATTCATCTGTTTGGGCCCTGAACGGCGAAAAACGCGATTTAGGCTATTCTGAGGTGAAAAGAATGAAAGTTTGGTCACTGCATCGGAATGGCTTGAAAACCAACACACCAACTCCATTTTCTATAAGGATTCCAGGATGCCCATTATTGTTGTGAAATTCATCTGTTTGGGCCCTGAAGGGCTAAAAACGCGATTTAGGCTATTATGAGGTGAAAAGAATGAAAGTTTGGTCACTGTATCGGAATGGCTTGAAAACCAACACACCAACTCCATTTTCTATAAGGATTCCTGGATGCCCATTATTGTTGTGAAATTCATCTGTTTGGGACCAGAACGGCCAAAAATGGGATTTAGGCTATTCTGATGTGAAAAGAATGAAAGTTTGGTCACTGTCTCGGAATGGCTTGAAAACCAACACACCACCTCCATTTTCTATCAGGATTCCAGGATGCCCAATATTGTTGTGAAATTCATCTGTTTGGGCCCTGAAGGGCTAAAAACGCGATTTAGGCTATTATGAGGTGAAAAGAATGAAAGTTTGGTCACTGTATCGGAATAGCTTGAAAACCAACACACCAACTCCATTTTCTATAAGGATTCCAGGATGCCCATTATTGTTGTGAAATTCATCTGTTTGGGCCCTGAAGGGCTAAAAACGCGATTTAGGCTATTATGAGGTGAAAAGAATGAAAGTTTGGTCACTGTATCGGAATGGCTTGAAAACCAACACACCAACTCCATTTTCTATAAGGATTCCTGGATGCCCATTATTGTTGTGAAATTCATCTGTTTGGGACCAGAACGGCCAAAAATGGGATTTAGGCTATTCTGATGTGAAAAGAATGAAAGTTTGGTCACTGTCTCGGAATGGCTTGAAAACCAACACACCACCTCCATTTTCTATCAGGATTCCAGGATGCCCAATATTGTTGTGAAATTCATCTGTTTGGGCCCTGAAGGGCTAAAAACGCGATATAGGCTATTATGAGGTGAAAAGAATGAAAGTTTGGTCACTGTATCAAAATGGCTTGAAAACCAACACACCAACTCCATTTTATATAAGGATTCCGGATGCCCAATATTGTTGTGAAATTCATCTGTTTGGGCCCTGAACGGGGAAAAACGCGATTTAGGCTATTCTGAGGTGAAAAGAATGAAAGTTTGGTCACTGTATCGGAAAGGTTTGAAAACCAACACACCAACTCCATTTTCTATAAGGATTCCAGGATGCCCATTATTGTTGTGAAATTCATCTGTTTGGGACCTGAACGGCCAAAAATGGGATTTAGGCTATTCTAATGTGAAAACAATGAAAGTTTGGTCACTGTCTCGGAATGGCTTGAAAACCAACACACCAACTCCATTTTCTTTGAAGAATCCAGGATGCCCAATATTGTTGTGAAATTCAACTGTTTGGGCCATGAATGGCCAAAATCGTGATTTAGGCTATTTTGATGTGAAAAGAATAAAAGTTTGGTCACTGTCTCGGAATGGCTTGAAAACCAACACACCACCTCCATTTTCTATCAGGATTCCAGGATGCCCAATATTGTTGTGAAATTCATCTGTTTGGGCCCTGAAGGGCTAAAAACGCGATTTAGGCTATTATGAGGTGAAAAGAATGAAAGTTTGGTCACTGTATCGGAATGGCTTGAAAACCAACACACCAACTCCATTTTCTATAAGGATTCCAGGATGCCCATTATTGTTGTGAAATTCATCTGTTTGGGCACTGAACGGACAAAAACGCGATTTAGGCTATTCTGAGGTGAAAAGAATGAAAGTTTGGTCACTGTATCGGAATAGCTTGAAAACCAACACACCAACTCCATTTTCTATAAGGATTCCAGGATGCCCATTATTGTTGTGAAATTCATCTGTTTGGGCCCTGAACGGCGAAAAACGCGATTTAGGCTATTCTGATGTGAATAGAATGAAAGTTTGGTCACTGTATCGGAATGGCTTGAAAACCAACAAACCAACTCCATTTTCTTTGAAGAATCCAGGATGCCCATTATTGTTGTGAAATTCATCTGTTTGGGACCAGAACGGCCAAAAACGCGATTTAGGCTATTCTGATGTGAAAAGAATGAAAGTTTGGTCACTGTATCGGAATGGCTTGAAAACCTACACACCAACTCCATTTTCTATAAGGATTCCAGGATGCCCATTATTGTTGTGAAATTCATCTGTTTGGGACCAGAACGGCCAAAAATGGGATTTAGGCTATTCTGATGTGAAAACAATGAAAGTTTGGTCACTGTCTCGGAATGGCTTGAAAACCAACAAACCAACTCCATTTTGTTTGAAGAATCCAGGATGCCCAATATTGTTGTGAAATTCATCTGTTTGGGCCCTGAACGGCGAAAAACGCGATTTAGGCTATTCTGAGGTGAAAAGAATGAAAGTTTGGTCACTGTATCGGAATGGCTTGAAAACCAACACACCAACTCCATTTTCTATAAGGATTCCAGGATGCCCAATATTGTTGTGAAATTCATCTGTTTGGGCCCTGAAGGGCTAAAAACGCGATTTAGGCTATTATGAGGTGAAAAGAATGAAAGTTTGGTCACTGTATCGGAATGGCTTGAAAACCAACACACCAACTCCATTTTCTATAAGGATTCCAGGATGCCCATTATTGTTGTGAAATTCATCTGTTTGGGCCCTGAACGGCGAAAAACGCGATTTAGGCTATTCTGATGTGAATAGAATGAAAGTTTGGTCACTGTATCGGAATGGCTTGAAAACCAACACACCAACTCCATTTTCTTTGAAGAATCCAGGATGCCCATTATTGTTGTGAAATTCATCTGTTTGGGACCAGAACGGCCAAAAATGGGATTTAGGCTATTCTGATGTGAAAACAATGAAAGTTTGGTCACTGTCTCGGAATGGCTTGAAAACCAACAAACCAACTCCATTTTGTTTGGAGAATCCAGGATGCCCAATATTGTTGTGAAATTCATCTGTTTGGGCCCTGAACGGCGAAAAACGCGATTTAGGCTATTCTGAGGTGAAAAGAATGAAAGTTTGGTCACTGTATCGGAATGGCTTGAAAACCAACACACCAACTCCATTTTCTATAAGGATTCCAGGATGCCCATTATTGTTGTGAAATTCATCTGTTTGGGACCAGAACGGCCAAAAATGGGATTTAGGCTATTCTGATGTGAAAACAATGAAAGTTTGGTCACTGTCTCGGAATGGCTTGAAAACCAACAAACCAACTCCATTTTGTTTGAAGAATCCAGGATGCCCAATATTGTTGTGAAATTCATCTGTTTGGGCCCTGAACGGCGAAAAACGCGATTTAGGCTATTCTGAGGTGAAAAGAATGAAAGTTTGGTCACTGTATCGGAATGGCTTGAAAACCAACACACCAACTCCATTTTCTATAAGGATTCCAGGATGCCCATTATTGTTGCGAAATTCATCTGTTTGGGCCCTGAAGGGCTAAAAACGCGATTTAGGCTATTATGAGGTGAAAAGAATGAAAGTTTGGTCACTGTATCGGAATAGCTTGAAAACCAACACACCAACTCCATTTTCTATAAGGATTCCAGGATGCCCATTATTGTTGTGAAATTCATCTGTTTGGGCCCTGAAGGGCTAAAAACGCGATTTAGGCTATTATGAGGTGAAAAGAATGAAAGTTTGGTCACTGTATCGGAATGGCTTGAAAACCAACACACCAACTCCATTTTCTATAAGGATTCCAGGATGCCCAATATTGTTGTGAAATTGAACTGTTTGGGCCCTGAACGGCGAAAAACGCGATTTAGGCTATTCTGAGGTGAAAAGAATGAAAGTTTGGTCACTGTATCGGAATGGCTTGCAAACCAACACACCAACTCCATTTTCTATAAGGATTCCAGGATGCCCATTATTGTTGTGAAATTCATCTGTTTGGGACCTGAACGGCCAAAAATGGGATTTAGGCTATTCTGATGTGAAAACAATGAAAGTTTGGTCACTGTCTCGGAATGGGTTGAAAACCAATAAACCAACTCCATTTTGTTTGAAGAATCCAGGATGCCCAATATTGTTGTGAAATTCATCTGTTTGGGCCCTGAACGGCCAAAAACGCGATTTAGGCTATTCTGATGTGAGAAGAATGAATGTTTGGTCACTGTCTCGGAATGGCTTGAAAACCAACACACCAACTCCATTTTCTATAAGGATTCCAGGATGCCCATTATTGTTGTGAAATTCATCTGTTTGGGCCCAGAACGGCGAAAAACGCGATTTAGGCTATTCTGATGTGAAAACAATGAAAGTTTGGTCACTGTATCGGAATGGCTTGAAAACCAACACACCAACTCCATTTTGTTTGGAGAATCCAGGATGCCCAATATTGTTGTGAAATTCATCTGTTTGGGACCAGAACGGCCAAAAACGCGATTTAGGCTATTCTGATGTGAAAAGAATGAAAGTTTGGTCACTGTATCGGAATGGCTTGAAAACCAACACACCAACTCCATTTTCTATAAGGATTCCAGGATGCCCATTATTGTTGTGAAATTCATCTGTTTGGGACCAGAACGGCCAAACATGGGATTTAGGCTATTCTGATGTGAAAAGAATGAAAGTTTGGTCACTGTCTCGGAATGGCTTGAAAACCAACAAACCAACTCCATTTTGTTTGAAGAATCCAGGATGCCCAATATTGTTGTGAAATTCATCTGTTTGGGCCCTGAACGGCGAAAAACGCGATTTAGGCTATTCTGAGGTGAAAAGAATGAAAGTTTGGTCACTGTATCAGAATGGCTTGAAAACCAACACACCAACTCCATTTTCTATAAGGATTCCAGGATGCCCATTATAGTTGTGAAATTCATCTGTTTGGGCCCTGAAGGGCTAAAAACGCGATTTAGGCTATTATGAGGTGAAAAGAATGAAAGTTTGGTCACTGTATCGGAATAGCTTGAAAACCAACACACCAACTCCATTTTCTATAAGGATTCCAGGATGCCCATTATTGTTGTGAAATTCATCTGTTTGGGCCCTGAACGGCGAAAAACGCGATTTAGGCTATTCTGATGTGAATAGAATGAAAGTTTGGTCACTGTATCGGAATGGCTTGAAAACCAACACACCAACTCCATTTTCTTTGAAGAATCCAGGATGCCCATTATTTTTGTGAAATTCATCTGTTTGGGACCAGAACGGCCAAAAATGGGATTTAGGCTATTCTGATGTGAAAACAATGAAAGTTTGGTCACTGTCTCGGAATGGCTTGAAAACCAACAAACCAACTCCATTTTCTATAAGGATTCCAGGATGCCCAATAATGTTGTGAAATTGAACTGTTTGGGACCTGAACGGCCAAAAACGCGATTTAGGCTATTCTGATGTGAAAACAATGAAAGTTTGGTCACTGTCTCGGAATGGCTTGAAAACCAACAAACCAACTCCATTTTGTTTGGAGAATCCAGGATGCCCAATATTGTTGTGAAATTCATCTGTTTGGGCCCTGAACGGCCAAAAACGCGATTTAGGCTATTCTGAGGTGAAAAGAATGAAAGTTTGGTCACTGTATCGGAATGGCTTGAAAACCAACACACCAACTCCATTTTCTATAAGGATTCCAGGATGCCCATTATTGTTGTGAAATTCATCTGTTTGGGACCAGAACGGCCAAAAATGGGATTTAGGCTATTCTGATGTGAAAACAATGAAAGTTTGGTCACTGTCTCGGAATGGCTTGAAAACCAACAAACCAACTCCATTTTGTTTGAAGAATCCAGGATGCCCAATATTGTTGTGAAATTCATCTGTTTGGGCCCTGAACGGCGAAAAACGCGATTTAGGCTATTCTGAGGTGAAAAGAATGAAAGTTTGGTCACTGTATCGGAATGGCTTGAAAACCAACACACCAACTCCATTTTCTATAAGGATTCCAGGATGCCCATTATTGTTGTGAAATTCATCTGTTTGGGCCCTGAAGGGCTAAAAACGTGATTTAGGCTATTATGAGGTGAAAAGAATGAAAGTTTGGTCACTGTATCGGAATGGCTTGAAAACCAACACACCAACTCCATTTTCTATAAGGATTCCAGGATGCCCATTATTGTTGTGAAATTCATCTGTTTGGGCCCTGAACGGCGAAAAACGCGATTTAGGCTATTCTGATGTGAATAGAATGAAAGTTTGGTCACTGTATCGGAATGGCTTGAAAACCAACACACCAACTCCATTTTCTTTGAAGAATCCAGGATGCCCATTATTGTTGTGAAATTCATCTGTTTGGGACCAGAACGGCCAAAAATGGGATTTAGGCTATTCTGATGTGAAAACAATGAAAGTTTGGTCACTGTCTCGGAATGGCTTGAAAACCAACAAACCAACTCCATTTTGTTTGGAGAATCCAGGATGCCCAATATTGTTGTGAAATTCATCTGTTTGGGCCCTGAACGGCGAAAAACGCGATTTAGGCTATTCTGAGGTGAAAAGAATGAAAGTTTGGTCACTGTATCGGAATGGCTTGAAAACCAACACACCAACTCCATTTTCTATAAGGATTCCAGGATGCCCATTATTGTTGTGAAATTCATCTGTTTGGGACCAGAACGGCCAAAAATGGGATTTAGGCTATTCTGATGTGAAAACAATGAAAGTTTGGTCACTGTCTCGGAATGGCTTGAAAACCAACAAACCAACTCCATTTTGTTTGAAGAATCCAGGATGCCCAATATTGTTGTGAAATTCATCTGTTTGGGCCCTGAACGGCGAAAAACGCGATTTAGGCTATTCTGAGGTGAAAAGAATGAAAGTTTGGTCACTGTATCGGAATGGCTTGAAAACCAACACACCAACTCCATTTTCTATAAGGATTCCAGGATGCCCATTATTGTTGTGAAATTCATCTGTTTGGGACCAGAACGGCCAAAAATGGGATTTAGGCTATTCTGATGTGAAAACAATGAAAGTTTGGTCACTGTCTCGGAATGGCTTGAAAACCAACAAACCAACTCCATTTTGTTTGAAGAATCCAGGATGCCCAATATTGTTGTGAAATTCATCTGTTTGGGCCCTGAACGGCGAAAAACGCGATTTAGGCTATTCTGAGGTGAAAAGAATGAAAGTTTGGTCACTGTATCGGAATGGCTTGAAAACCAACACACCAACTCCATTTTCTATAAGGATTCCAGGATGCCCATTATTGTTGTGAAATTCATCTGTTTGGGCCCTGAAGGGCTAAAAACGTGATTTAGGCTATTATGAGGTGAAAAGAATGAAAGTTTGGTCACTGTATCGGAATAGCTTGAAAACCAACACACCAACTCCATTTTCTATAAGGATTCCAGGATGCCCATTATTGTTGTGAAATTCATCTGTTTGGGCCCTGAACGGCGAAAAACGCGATTTAGGCTATTCTGATGTGAATAGAATGAAAGTTTGGTCACTGTATCGGAATGGCTTGAAAACCAACACACCAACTCCATTTTCTTTGAAGAATCCAGGATGCCCATTATTGTTGTGAAATTCATCTGTTTGGGACCAGAACGGCCAAAAATGGGATTTAGGCTATTCTGATGTGAAAACAATGAAAGTTTGGTCACTGTCTCGGAATGGCTTGAAAACCAACAAACCAACTCCATTTTGTTTGAAGAATCCAGGATGCCCAATATTGTTGTGAAATTCATCTGTTTGGGCCCTGAACGGCGAAAAACGCGATTTAGGCTATTCTGAGGTGAAAAGAATGAAAGTTTGGTCACTGTATCAGAATGGCTTGAAAACCAACACACCAACTCCATTTTCTATAAGGATTCCAGGATGCCCATTATAGTTGTGAAATTCATCTGTTTGGGCCCTGAAGGGCTAAAAACGCGATTTAGGCTATTATGAGGTGAAAAGAATGAAAGTTTGGTCACTGTATCGGAATAGCTTGAAAACCAACACACCAACTCCATTTTCTATAAGGATTCCAGGATGCCCATTATTGTTGTGAAATTCATCTGTTTGGGCCCTGAACGGCGAAAAACGCGATTTAGGCTATTCTGATGTGAATAGAATGAAAGTTTGGTCACTGTATCGGAATGGCTTGAAAACCAACACACCAACTCCATTTTCTTTGAAGAATCCAGGATGCCCATTATTTTTGTGAAATTCATCTGTTTGGGACCAGAACGGCCAAAAATGGGATTTAGGCTATTCTGATGTGAAAACAATGAAAGTTTGGTCACTGTCTCGGAATGGCTTGAAAACCAACAAACCAACTCCATTTTCTATAAGGATTCCAGGATGCCCAATAATGTTGTGAAATTGAACTGTTTGGGACCTGAACGGCCAAAAACGCGATTTAGGCTATTCTGATGTGAAAACAATGAAAGTTTGGTCACTGTCTCGGAATGGCTTGAAAACCAACAAACCAACTCCATTTTGTTTGGAGAATCCAGGATGCCCAATATTGTTGTGAAATTCATCTGTTTGGGCCCTGAACGGCCAAAAACGCGATTTAGGCTATTCTGAGGTGAAAAGAATGAAAGTTTGGTCACTGTATCGGAATGGCTTGAAAACCAACACACCAACTCCATTTTCTATAAGGATTCCAGGATGCCCATTATTGTTGTGAAATTCATCTGTTTGGGACCAGAACGGCCAAAAATGGGATTTAGGCTATTCTGATGTGAAAACAATGAAAGTTTGGTCACTGTCTCGGAATGGCTTGAAAACCAACAAACCAACTCCATTTTGTTTGAAGAATCCAGGATGCCCAATATTGTTGTGAAATTCATCTGTTTGGGCCCTGAACGGCGAAAAACGCGATTTAGGCTATTCTGAGGTGAAAAGAATGAAAGTTTGGTCACTGTATCGGAATGGCTTGAAAACCAACACACCAACTCCATTTTCTATAAGGATTCCAGGATGCCCATTATTGTTGTGAAATTCATCTGTTTGGGCCCTGAAGGGCTAAAAACGTGATTTAGGCTATTATGAGGTGAAAAGAATGAAAGTTTGGTCACTGTATCGGAATGGCTTGAAAACCAACACACCAACTCCATTTTCTATAAGGATTCCAGGATGCCCATTATTGTTGTGAAATTCATCTGTTTGGGCCCTGAACGGCGAAAAACGCGATTTAGGCTATTCTGATGTGAATAGAATGAAAGTTTGGTCACTGTATCGGAATGGCTTGAAAACCAACACACCAACTCCATTTTCTTTGAAGAATCCAGGATGCCCATTATTGTTGTGAAATTCATCTGTTTGGGACCAGAACGGCCAAAAATGGGATTTAGGCTATTCTGATGTGAAAACAATGAAAGTTTGGTCACTGTCTCGGAATGGCTTGAAAACCAACAAACCAACTCCATTTTGTTTGAAGAATCCAGGATGCCCAATATTGTTGTGAAATTCATCTGTTTGGGCCCTGAACGGCGAAAAACGCGATTTAGGCTATTCTGAGGTGAAAAGAATGAAAGTTTGGTCACTGTATCGGAATGGCTTGAAAACCAACACACCAACTCCATTTTCTATAAGGATTCCAGGATGCCCATTATTGTTGTGAAATTCATCTGTTTGGGACCAGAACGGCCAAAAATGGGATTTAGGCTATTCTGATGTGAAAACAATGAAAGTTTGGTCACTGTCTCGGAATGGCTTGAAAACCAACAAACCAACTCCATTTTGTTTGAAGAATCCAGGATGCCCAATATTGTTGTGAAATTCATCTGTTTGGGCCCTGAACGGCGAAAAACGCGATTTAGGCTATTCTGAGGTGAAAAGAATGAAAGTTTGGTCACTGTATCGGAATGGCTTGAAAACCAACACACCAACTCCATTTTCTATAAGGATTCCAGGATGCCCATTATTGTTGTGAAATTCATCTGTTTGGGCCCTGAAGGGCTAAAAACGTGATTTAGGCTATTATGAGGTGAAAAGAATGAAAGTTTGGTCACTGTATCGGAATAGCTTGAAAACCAACACACCAACTCCATTTTCTATAAGGATTCCAGGATGCCCATTATTGTTGTGAAATTCATCTGTTTGGGCCCTGAACGGCGAAAAACGCGATTTAGGCTATTCTGATGTGAATAGAATGAAAGTTTGGTCACTGTATCGGAATGGCTTGAAAACCAACACACCAACTCCATTTTCTTTGAAGAATCCAGGATGCCCATTATTGTTGTGAAATTCATCTGTTTGGGACCAGAACGGCCAAAAATGGGATTTAGGCTATTCTGATGTGAAAACAATGAAAGTTTGGTCACTGTCTCGGAATGGCTTGAAAACCAACAAACCAACTCCATTTTGTTTGGAGAATCCAGGATGCCCAATATTGTTGTGAAATTCATCTGTTTGGGCCCTGAACGGCGAAAAACGCGATTTAGGCTATTCTGAGGTGAAAAGAATGAAAGTTTGGTCACTGTATCGGAATGGCTTGAAAACCAACACACCAACTCCATTTTCTATAAGGATTCCAGGATGCCCATTATTGTTGTGAAATTCATCTGTTTGGGCCCTGAAGGGCTAAAAACGCGATTTAGGCTATTATGAGGTGAAAAGAATGAAAGTTTGGTCACTGTATCGGAATGGCTTGAAAACCAACACACCAACTCCATTTTCTATAAGGATTCCAGGATGCCCAATAATGTTGTGAAATTGAACTGTTTGGGCCCTGAACGGCGAAAAATGCGATTTAGGCTATTCTGAGGTGAAAAGAATGAAAGTTTGGTCACTGTATCGGAATGGCTTGCAAACCAACACACCAACTCCATTTTCTATAAGGATTCCAGGATGCCCATTATTGTTGTGAAATTCATATGTTTGGGACCTGAACGGCCAAAAATGGGATTTAGGCTATTCTGATGTGAAAACAATGAAAGTTTGGTCACTGTCTCGGAATGGGTTGAAAACCAATAAACCAACTCCATTTTGTTTGAAGAATCCAGGATGCCCAATATTGTTGTGAAATTCATCTGTTTGGGCCCTGAACGGCAAAAAACGCGATTTAGGCTATTCTGATGTGAAAAGAATGAAAGTTTGGTCACTGTCTCGGAATGGCTTGAAAACCAACACACCACCTCCAATTTCTATCAGGATTCCAGGATGCCCAATATTGTTGTGAAATTCATCTGTTTGGGCCCTGAAGGGCTAAAAACGCGATTTAGGCTATTATGAGGTGAAAAGAATGAAAGTTTGGTCACTGTATCGGAATGGCTTGAAAACCAACACACCAACTCCATTTTCTATAAGGATTCCAGGATGCCCAATATTGTTGTGAAATTCATCTGTTTGGGCCCTGAACGGGGAAAAACGCGATTTAGGCTATTCTGAGGTGAAAAGAATGAAAGTTTGATCACTGTATCGGAAAGGCTTGAAAACCAACACACCAACTCCATTTTCTATAAGGATTCCAGGATGCCCATTATTGTTGTGAAATTCATCTGTTTGGGACATGAACGGCCAAAAATGGGATTTAGGCTATTCTCATGTGAAAACAATGAAAGTTTGGTCACTGTCTCGGAATGGCTTGAAAACCAACACACCAACTCCATTTTCTTTGAAGAATCCAGGATGCCCAATATTGTTGTGAAATTCAACTGTTTGGGCCATGAATGGCCAAAATCGTGATTTAGGCTATTCTGATGTGAAAAGAATAAAAGTTTGGTCACTGTCTAGGAATGGCTTGAAAACCAACACACCACCTCCATTTTCTATCAGGATTCCAGGATGCCCAATATTGTTGTGAAATTCATCTGTTTGGGCCCAGAAGGGCTAAAAACGCGATTTAGGCTATTATGAGGTGAAAAGAATGAAAGTTTGGTCACTGTATCGGAATGGCTTGAAAACCAACACACCAACTCCATTTTCTATAAGGATTCCAGGATGCCCATTATTGTTGTGAAATTCATCTGTTTGGGCCCTGAACGGACAAAAACGCGATTTAGGCTATTCTGAGGTGAAAAGAATGAAAGTTTGGTCACTGTATCGGAATAGCTTGAAAACCAACACACCAACTCCATTTTCTATAAGGATTCCAGGATGCCCATTATTGTTGTGAAATTCATCTGTTTGGGCCCTGAACGGCCAAAAACGCGATTTAGGCTATTCTAATGTGAAAAGAATGAAAGTTTGGTCACTGTATCGGAATGGCTTGAAAACCAACACACCAACTCCATTTTCTTTGAAGAATCCAGGATGCCCAATATTGTTGTGAAATTCATCTGTTTGGGCCCTGAACGGCCAAAAACGCGATTTAGGCTATTCTGAGGTGAAAAGAATGAAAGTTTGGTCACTGTCTAGGAATGGCTTGAAAACCAACACACCAACTCCATTTTCTATAAGGATTCCAGGATGCCCAATATTGTTGTGAAATTCACTGTTTGGGCCTTGAATAGCTAAAAACGCGATTTAGGCTATTATGAGGTGAAAAGAATGAAAGTTAGGTCACTGTCTCGCAACGGCTTTAAAACCCACACACCAACTCCATTTTTGATGGGGATTCCGGAATGCCCAATATTGTTGTGAAATTTATCTGTTTGGGCTCTGAACGGACAAAAACGGGATTTAGGCTATTCTGAGGTGAAAAGAATGAAAGTTTGGTCACTGTCTCGGAATGGCTTGCAAACCAACACACCAACTCCATTTTCTATAAGGATTCCAGGATGCCCATTATTGTTTTGAAATTCATCTGTTTGGGACCTGAACGGCCAAAAATGGGATTTAGGCTATTCTGATGTGAAAACAATGAAAGTTTGGTCACTGTCTCGGAATGGCTTGAAAACCAACACACCAACTCCATTTTCTTTGAAGAATCCAGGATGCCCAATATTGTTGTGAAATTCATCTGTTTGTCCCCTGAATGGCCAAAAACGCGATTTAGGCTATTCTGATGTGAAAAGAATGAAAGTTTGGTCACTGCCTCGGAATGGCTTGAAAACCAACACACCAACTCCATTTTCTTTGAAGAATCCAGGATGCCCAATATTGTTGTGAAATTCATCTGTTTGGTCCCTGAAGGGCTAAAAACGCGATTTAGGCTATTATGAGGGGAAAAGAATGAAAGTTTGGTCACTGTATCGGAATGGCTTGAAAACCAACACACCAACTCCATTTTCTATAAGGATTCCAGGATGCCCATTATTGTTGTGAAATTCATCTGTTTGGGCCCTGAAGGGCTAAAAACGCGATTTAGGCTATTATGAGGGGAAAAGAATGAAAGTTTGGTCACTGTATCGGAATGGCTTGAAAACCAACACACCAACTCCATATTCTATAAGGATTCCAGGATGCCCAATATTGTTGTGAAATTCATCTGTTTGGGCCCTGAACGGCGAAAAACGCGATTTAGGCTATTATGAGGTGAAAAGAATGAAAGTTTGGTCACTGTATCGGAATGGCTTGCAAACCAACACACCAACTCCATTTTCTATAAGGATTCCAGGATGCCCATTATTGTTGTGAAATTCATCTGTTTGGGACCTGAACGGCCAAAAATGGGATTTAGGCTATTCTGATGTGAAAACAATGAAAGTTTGGTCACTGTCTCGGAATGGCTTGAAAACCAACAAACCAACTCCATTTTGTTTGAAGAATCCAGGATGCCCAATATTGTTGTGAAATTCATCTGTTTGGGCCCTGAACGGCCAAAAACGCGATTTAGGCTATTCTGATGTGAAAAGAATGAAAGTTTGGTCACTGTCTCGGAATGGCTTGAAAACCAACACACCAACTCCATTTTCTATCAGGATTCCAGGATGCCCATTATTGTTGTGAAATTCATCTGTTTGGGACCTGAACGGCCAAAAATGGGATTTAGGCTATAATGAGGTGAAAAGAATGAAAGTTTGGTCACTGTCTCGGAATGGCTTGAAAACCAACACACCAACTCCAGTTTCTTTGAAGAATCCAGGATGCCCAATATTGTTGTGAAATTCAACTGTTTGGGCCATGAATGGCCAAAATCGTGATTTAGGCTATTCTGATTTGAAAAGAATGAATGTTTGGTCACTGTCTCGGAATGGCTTGAAAACCAACACACCACCTCCATTTTCTATCAGGATTCCAGGATGCCCAATATTGTTGTGAAATTCATCTGTTTGGGCCCTGAAGGGCTAAAAACGCGATTTAGGCTATTATGAGGTGAAAAGAATGAAAGTTTGGTCACTGTATCGGAATGGCTTGAAAACCAACACACCAACTCCATTTTCTATAAGGATTCCAGGATGCCCATTATTGTTGTGAAATTCATCTGTTTGGGCCCTGAACGGACAAAAACGCGATTTAGGCTATTCTGAGGTGAAAAGAATGAAAGTTTGGTCACTGTATCGGAATAGCTTGAAAACCAACACACCAACTCCATTTTCTATAAGGATTCCAGGATGCCCATTATTGTTGTGAAATTCATCTGTTTGGGACCTGAACGGCCAAAAACGCGATTTAGGCTATTCTAATGTGAAAAGAATGAAAGTTTGGTCACTGTATCGGAATGGCTTGAAAACCAACACACCAACTCCATTTTCTTTGAAGAATCCAGGATGCCCAATATTGTTGTGAAATTCATCTGTTTGGGCCCTGAACGGCCAAAAACGCGATTTAGGCTATTCTGAGGTGAAAAGAATGAAAGTTTGGTCACTGTCTAAGAATGGCTTGAAAACCAACACACCAACTCCATTTTCTATAAGGATTCCAGGATGCCCAATATTGTTGTGAAATTCACTGTTTGGGCCCTGAATGGCTAAAAACGCGATTTAGGCTATTATGATGTGAAAAGAATGAAAGTTAGGTCACTGTCTCGGAATGGCTTGAAAACCAACACACCAACTCCATTTTCTTTGAAGAATCCAGGATGCCCAATATTGTTGTGAAATTCATCTGTTTGGGCCCTGAATGGCCAAAAACGCGATTTAGGCTATTCTGATGTGAAAAGAATGAAAGTTTGGTCACTGTCTCGGAATGGCTTGAAAACCAACACACCACCTCCATTTTCTATCAGGATTCCAGGATGCCCAATATTGTTGTGAAATTCATCTGTTTGGGCCCTGAAGGGCTAAAAACGCGATTTAGGCTATTATGAGGTGAAAAGAATGAAAGTTTGGTCACTGTATCGGAATGGCTTGAAAACCAACACACCAACTCCATTCTCTAGAAGGATTCCAGGATGCCCATTATTGTTGTGAAATTCATCTGTTTGGTCCCTGAAGGGCTAAAAACGCGATTTAGGCTATTATGAGGGGAAAAGAATGAAAGTTTGGTCACTGTATCGGAATGGCTTGAAAACCAACACACCAACTCCATTTTCTATAAGGATTCCAGGATGCCCATTATTGTTGTGAAATTCATCTGTTTGGGCCCTGAAGGGCTAAAAACGCGATTTAGGCTATTATGAGGGGAAAAGAATGAAAGTTTGGTCACTGTATCGGAATGGCTTGAAAACCAACACACCAACTCCATATTCTATAAGGATTCCAGGATGCCCAATATTGTTGTGAAATTCATATGTTTGGGCCCTGAACGGCGAAAAACGCGATTTAAGCTATTATGAGGTGAAAAGAATGAAAGTTTGGTCACTGTATCGGAATGGCTTGCAAACCAACACACCAACTCCATTTTCTATAAGGATTCCAGGATGCCCATTATTGTTGTGAAATTCATCTGTTTGGGACCTGAACGGCCAAAAATGGGATTTAGGCTATTCTGATGTGAAAACAATGAAAGTTTGGTCACTGTCTTGGAATGGCTTGAAAACCAACAAACCAACTCCATTTTCTTTGAAGAATCCAGGATGCCCAATATTGTTGTGAAATTCATCTGTTTGGGCCCTGAACGGCCAAAAACGCGATTTAGGCTATTCTGATGTGAAAAGAATGAAAGTTTGGTCACTGTCTCGGAATGGCTTGAAAACCAACACACCAACTCCATTTTCTATCAGGATTCCAGGATGCCCATTATTGTTGTGAAATTCATCTGTTTGGGACCTGAACGGCCAAAAATGGGATTTAGGCTATTATGAGGTGAAAAGAATGAAAGTTTGGTCACTGTCTCGGAATGGCTTGAAAACCAACACACCAACTCCATTTTCTTTGAAGAATCCAGGATGCCCAATATTGTTGTGAAATTCATCTGTTTGGGCCCTGAATGGCCAAAAACGCGATTTAGGCTATTCTGATGTGAAAAGAATGAAAGTTTGGTCACTGTCTCGGAATGGCTTGAAAACCAACACACCAACTCCATTTTCTTTGAAGAATCCAGGATGCCCAATATTGTTGTGAAATTCATCTGTTTGGGCCCTGAATGGCCAAAAACGCGATTTAGGCTATTCTGATGTGAAAAGAATGAAAGTTTGGTCACTGTCTCGGAATGGCTTGAAAACCAACACACCACCTCCATTTTCTATCAGGATTCCAGGATGCCCAATATTGTTGTGAAATTCATCTGTTTGGGCCCTGAAGGGCTAAAAACGCGATTTAGGCTATTATGAGGTGAAAAGAATGAAAGTTTGGTCACTGTATCGGAATGGCTTGAAAACCAACACGCCAACTCCATTTTCTAGAAGGATTCCAGGATGCCCATTATTGTTGTGAAATTCATCTGTTTGGTCCCTGAAGGGCTAAAAACGCGATTTAGGCTATTATGAGGGGAAAAGAATGAAAGTTTGGTCACTGTATCGGAATGGCTTGAAAACCAACACACCAACTCCATATTCTATAAGGATTCCAGGATGCCCATTATTGTTGTGAAATTCATCTGTTTGGGCCATGAAGGGCTAAAAACGCGATTTAGGCTATTATGAGGGGAAAAGAATGAAAGTTTGGTCACTGTATCGGAATGGCTTGAAAACCAACACACCAACTCCATATTCTATAAGGATTCCAGGATGCCCAATATTGTTGTGAAATTCATTTGTTTGGGCCCTGAACGGCGAAAAACGTGATTTAGGCTATTATGAGGTGAAAAGAATGAAAGTTTGGTCACTGTATCGGAATGGCTTGCAAACCAACACACCAACTCCATTTTCTATAAGGATTTCAGGATGCCCATTATTGTTGTGAAATTCATCTGTTTGGGACCTGAACGGCCAAAAATGGGATTTAGGCTATTCTGATGTGAAAACAATGAAAGTTTGGTCACTGTCTTGGAATGGCTTGAAAACCAACAAACCAACTCCATTTTGTTTGAAGAATCCAGGATGCCCAATATTGTTGTGAAATTCATCTGTTTGGGCCCTGAACGGCCAAAAACGCGATTTAGGCTATTCTGATGTGAAAAGAATGAAAGTTTGGTCACTGTCTCGGAATGGCTTGAAAACCAACACACCAACTCCATTTTCTATCAGGATTCCAGGATGCCCATTATTGTTGTGAAATTCATCTGTTTGGGCCCTGAACGGCGAAAAACGTGATTTAGGCTATTCTGAGGTGAAAAGAATGAAAGTTTGGTCACTGTATCGGAATGACTTGAAAACCAACACACCAACTCCATTTTCTATAAGGATTCCAGGATGCCCATTATTGTTGTGAAATTCATCTGTTTGGGACCTGAACGTCCAAAAATGGGATTTAGGCTATTCTGATGTGAAAACAATGAAAGTTTGGTCACTGTCTCGGAATGGCTTGAAAACCAACACACCAACTCCATTTTCTTTAAAGAATCCAGGATGCCCAATATTGTTGTGAAATTCATCTGTTTGGGCCCTGAACGGCCAAAAACGCGATTTAGGCTATTCTGATGGGAAAAGAATGAAAGTTTGGTCACTGTCTCGGAATGGCTTGAAAACCAACACACCACCTCCATTTTCTATCAGGATTCCAGGATGCCCAATATTGTTGTGAAATTCATCTGTTTTGGCCCTGAAGGGCTAAAAACGCGATTTAGGCTATTATGAGGTGAAAAGAATGAAAGTTTGGTCACTGTATCGGAATGGCTTGAAAACCAACACACCGACTCCATTTTCTATAAGGATTCCAGGATACCCATTATTGTTGTGAAATTCATCTGTTTGGGACCTGAACGGCCAAAAACGGGATTTAGGCTATTCTGATGTGAAAAGAATGAAAGTTTGGTCACAGTCTCGGAATAGCTTGAAAACCAACACACCAACTCCATTTTCTATAAGGATTCCAGGATGCCCAATATTGTTGTGAAATTCACTGTTTGGGCCCTGAATGGCTAAAAACGCGATTTAGGCTATTATGAGGTGAAAAGAATGAAAGTTAGGTCACTGTCTCGCAACGGCTTTAAAACCCACACACCAACTCCATTTTTTATGGGGATTCCAGAATGCCCAATATTGTTGTGAAATTTATCTGTTTGGGCCCTGAACGGACAAAAACGGGATTTAGGCTATTCCGAGGTGAAAAGAATGAAAGTTTGGTCACTGTCTCAGAATGGCTTGAAAACCAACACACCAACTCCATTTTCTATAAGGATTCCAGGATGCCCATTATTGTTGCGAAATTCATCTGTTTGGGACCTGAACGGCCAAAAATGGGATTTAGGCTATTCTGATGTGAAAACAATGAAAGTTTGGTCACTGTCTCGGAATGACTTGACAACCAACACACCAACTCCATTTTCTTTGAAGAATCCAGGATGCCCAATATTGTTGTGAAATTCATCTGTTTGGGCCCTGAATGGCCAAAAACGTGATTTAGGCTATTCTGATGTGAAAAGAATGAAAGTTTGGTCACTGTCTCGGAATGGCTTGAAAACCAACACACCACCTCCATTTTCTATCAGGATTCCAGGATGCCCAATATTGTTGTGAAATTCATCTGTTTGGGCCCTGAAGGGCTAAAAACGCGATTTAGGCTATTATGAGGTGAAAAGAATGAAAGTTTGGTCACTATATCGGAATGGCTTGAAAACCAACACACCAACTCCATTTTCTATAAGGATTCCAGGATGCCCATTATTGTTGTGAAATTCATCTGTTTGGGCCCTGAACGGGGAAAAACGCGATTTAGGCTATTCTGAGGTGAAAAGAATGAAAGTTTGGTCACTGTATCGGAAAGGCTTGAAAACCAACACACCAACTCCATTTTCTATAAGGATTCCAGGATGCCCAATATTGTTGTGAAATTCATCTGTTTGGGCCCTGAACGGCGAAAAACGCGATTTAGGCTATTCTGATGTGAAAAGAATGAAAGTTTGGTCACTGTATCGGAATGGCTTGAAAACCAACACACCAACTCCATTTTCTATAAGGATTCCAGGATGCCCATTATTGTTGTGAAATTCATCTGTTTGGGACCTGAACGGCCAAAAATGGGATTTAGGCTATTCTGATGTGAAAAGAATGAAAGTTTGGTCATTGTCTCGGAATGGCTTGAAAACCAACACACCAACTCCATTTTCTTTGAAGAATCCAGGATGCCCAATATTGTTGTGAAATTCATCTGTTTGGGCCCTGAATGGCCAAAAACGCGATTTAGGCTATTCTGATGTGAAAAGAATGAAAGTTTGGTCACTGTCTCGGAATGGCTTGAAAACCAACACACCAACTCCATTTTCTTTGAAGAATCCAGGATGCCCAATATTGTTGTGAAATTCATCTGTTTGGGCCCTGAATGGCCAAAAACGCGATTTAGGCTATTCTGATGTGAAAAGAATGAAAGTTTGGTCACTGTCTCGGAATGGCTTGAAAACCAACACACCACCTCCATTTTCTATCAGGATTCCAGGATGCCCAATATTGTTGTGAAATTCATCTGTTTGGGCCCTGAAGGGCTAAAAACGCGATTTAGGCTATTATGAGGTGAAAAGAATGAAAGTTTGGTCACTGTATCGGAATGGCTTGAAAACCAACACGCCAACTCCATTTTCTAGAAGGATTCCAGGATGCCCATTATTGTTGTGAAATTCATCTGTTTGGTCCCTGAAGGGCTAAAAACGCGATTTAGGCTATTATGAGGGGAAAAGAATGAAAGTTTGGTCACTGTATCGGAATGGCTTGAAAACCAACACACCAACTCCATATTCTATAAGGATTCCAGGATGCCCATTATTGTTGTGAAATTCATCTGTTTGGGCCATGAAGGGCTAAAAACGCGATTTAGGCTATTATGAGGGGAAAAGAATGAAAGTTTGGTCACTGTATCGGAATGGCTTGAAAACCAACACACCAACTCCATATTCTATAAGGATTCCAGGATGCCCAATATTGTTGTGAAATTCATTTGTTTGGGCCCTGAACGGCGAAAAACGCGATTTAGGCTATTATGAGGTGAAAAGAATGAAAGTTTGGTCACTGTATCGGAATGGCTTGCAAACCAACACACCAACTCCATTTTCTATAAGGATTTCAGGATGCCCATTATTGTTGTGAAATTCATCTGTTTGGGACCTGAACGGCCAAAAATGGGATTTAGGCTATTCTGATGTGAAAACAATGAAAGTTTGGTCACTGTCTTGGAATGGCTTGAAAACCAACAAACCAACTCCATTTTGTTTGAAGAATCCAGGATGCCCAATATTGTTGTGAAATTCATCTGTTTGGGCCCTGAACGGCCAAAAACGCGATTTAGGCTATTCTGATGTGAAAAGAATGAAAGTTTGGTCACTGTCTCGGAATGGCTTGAAAACCAACACACCAACTCCATTTTCTATCAGGATTCCAGGATGCCCATTATTGTTGTGAAATTCATCTGTTTGGGCCCTGAACGGCGAAAAACGTGATTTAGGCTATTCTGAGGTGAAAAGAATGAAAGTTTGGTCACTGTATCGGAATGACTTGAAAACCAACACACCAACTCCATTTTCTATAAGGATTCCAGGATGCCCATTATTGTTGTGAAATTCATCTGTTTGGGACCTGAACGTCCAAAAATGGGATTTAGGCTATTCTGATGTGAAAACAATGAAAGTTTGGTCACTGTCTCGGAATGGCTTGAAAACCAACACACCAACTCCATTTTCTTTAAAGAATCCAGGATGCCCAATATTGTTGTGAAATTCATCTGTTTGGGCCCTGAACGGCCAAAAACGCGATTTAGGCTATTCTGATGGGAAAAGAATGAAAGTTTGGTCACTGTCTCGGAATGGCTTGAAAACCAACACACCACCTCCATTTTCTATCAGGATTCCAGGATGCCCAATATTGTTGTGAAATTCATCTGTTTTGGCCCTGAAGGGCTAAAAACGCGATTTAGGCTATTATGAGGTGAAAAGAATGAAAGTTTGGTCACTGTATCGGAATGGCTTGAAAACCAACACACCGACTCCATTTTCTATAAGGATTCCAGGATACCCATTATTGTTGTGAAATTCATCTGTTTGGGACCTGAACGGCCAAAAACGGGATTTAGGCTATTCTGATGTGAAAAGAATGAAAGTTTGGTCACAGTCTCGGAATAGCTTGAAAACCAACACACCAACTCCATTTTCTATAAGGATTCCAGGATGCCCAATATTGTTGTGAAATTCACTGTTTGGGCCCTGAATGGCTAAAAACGCGATTTAGGCTATTATGAGGTGAAAAGAATGAAAGTTAGGTCACTGTCTCGCAACGGCTTTAAAACCCACACACCAACTCCATTTTTTATGGGGATTCCAGAATGCCCAATATTGTTGTGAAATTTATCTGTTTGGGCCCTGAACGGACAAAAACGGGATTTAGGCTATTCCGAGGTGAAAAGAATGAAAGTTTGGTCACTGTCTCAGAATGGCTTGAAAACCAACACACCAACTCCATTTTCTATAAGGATTCCAGGATGCCCATTATTGTTGCGAAATTCATCTGTTTGGGACCTGAACGGCCAAAAATGGGATTTAGGCTATTCTGATGTGAAAACAATGAAAGTTTGGTCACTGTCTCGGAATGACTTGACAACCAACACACCAACTCCATTTTCTTTGAAGAATCCAGGATGCCCAATATTGTTGTGAAATTCATCTGTTTGGGCCCTGAATGGCCAAAAACGTGATTTAGGCTATTCTGATGTGAAAAGAATGAAAGTTTGGTCACTGTCTCGGAATGGCTTGAAAACCAACACACCACCTCCATTTTCTATCAGGATTCCAGGATGCCCAATATTGTTGTGAAATTCATCTGTTTGGGCCCTGAAGGGCTAAAAACGCGATTTAGGCTATTATGAGGTGAAAAGAATGAAAGTTTGGTCACTATATCGGAATGGCTTGAAAACCAACACACCAACTCCATTTTCTATAAGGATTCCAGGATGCCCATTATTGTTGTGAAATTCATCTGTTTGGGCCCTGAACGGGGAAAAACGCGATTTAGGCTATTCTGAGGTGAAAAGAATGAAAGTTTGGTCACTGTATCGGAAAGGCTTGAAAACCAACACACCAACTCCATTTTCTATAAGGATTCCAGGATGCCCAATATTGTTGTGAAATTCATCTGTTTGGGCCCTGAACGGCGAAAAACGCGATTTAGGCTATTCTGATGTGAAAAGAATGAAAGTTTGGTCACTGTATCGGAATGGCTTGAAAACCAACACACCAACTCCATTTTCTATAAGGATTCCAGGATGCCCATTATTGTTGTGAAATTCATCTGTTTGGGACCTGAACGGCCAAAAATGGGATTTAGGCTATTCTGATGTGAAAACAATGAAAGTTTGGTCACTGTCTCGGAATGGCTTGAAAACCAACACACCAACTCCATTTTCTTTAAAGAATCCAGGATGCCCAATATTGTTGTGAAATTCATCTGTTTGGGCCCTGAACGGCCAAAAACGCGATTTAGGCTATTCTGATGTGAAAAGAATGAAAGTTTGGTCACTGTCTCGGAATGGCTTGAAAACCAACACACCACCTCCATTTTCTATCAGGATTCCAGGATGCCCAATATTGTTGTGAAATTCATCTGTTTGGGCCCTGAAGGGCTAAAAACGCGATTTAGGCTATTATGAGGTGAAAAGAATGAAAGTTTGGTCACTGTATCGGAATGGCTTGAAAACCAACACACCAACTCCATTTTCTATAAGGATTCCAGGATGCCCATTATTGTTGTGAAATTCATCTGTTTGGGCCCTGAACGGACAAAAACGCGATTTAGGCTATTCTGAGGTGAAAAGAATGAAAGTTTGGTCACTGTATCGGAATAGCTTGAAAACAAACACACCAACTCCATTTTCTATAAGGATTCCAGGATGCCCATTATTGTTGTGAAATTCATCTGTTTGTGCCCTGAACGGCCAAAAACGCGATTTAGGCTATTCTGATGTGAAAAGAATGAAAGTTTGGTCACTGTATCGGAATGGCTTGAAAACCAACACACCAACTCCATTTTCTTTGAAGAATCCAGGATGCCCAATATTGTTGTGAAATTCATCTGTTTGGGCCCTGAACGGCCAAAAATGCGATTTAGGCTATTCTGAGGTGAAAAGAATGAAAGTTTGGTCACTGTCTAGGAATGGCTTGAAAACCAACACACCAACTCCATTTTCTATAAGGATTCCAGGATGCCCAATATTGTTGTGAAATTCATCTGTTTGGGCCCTGAACGGCCAAAAACGCGATTTAGGCTATTCTGAGGTGAAAAGAATGAAAGTTTGGTCACTGTCTCGGAATGGCTTGAAAACCAACACACCAACTCCTTTTTCTATAAGGATTCCAGGATGCCCAATATTGTTTTGAAATTCATCTGTTTGGGCCCTTAACGGCGAAAAACGCGATTTAGGCTATTCTGAGGTGAAAAGAATGAAAGTTTGGTCACTGTATCGGAATGGCTTGAAAACCAACACACCAAGTCCATTTTCTATAAGGATTCCAGGATGCCCATTATTGTTGTGAAATTCATCTGTTTGGGCCCTGAAGGGCTAAAAACGCGATTTAGGCTATTATGAGGTGAAAAGAATGAAAGTTTGGTCACTGTCTCGGAATCGCTTGAAAACCAACACACCAACTCCATTTTCTTTGAAGAATCCAGGATGCCCAATATTGTTGTGAAATTCCTCTGTTTGGGCCCTGAAGGGCAAAAAACGCGATTTAGGCTATTATGAGGTGAAAAGAATGAAAGTTAGGTCACTGTCTCGCAACGGCTTTAAATCCCACACACCAACTCCATTTTTTATGGGGATTCCAGAATGCCCAATATTGTTGTGAAATTTATCTGTTTGGGCCCTGAACGGACAAAAACGGGATTTAGGCTATTCCGAGGTGAAAAGAATGAAAGTTTGGTCACTGTCTCAGAATGGCTTGAAAACCAACACACTAACTCCATTTTCTATAAGGATTCCAGGATGCCCATTATTGTTGTGAAATTCATCTGTTTGGGACCTGAACGGCCAAAAATGGGATTTAGGCTATTCTGATGTGAAAACAATGAAAGTTTGGTCACTGTCTCGGAATGACTTGAAAACCAACACACCAACTCCATTTTCTTTGAAGAATCCAGGATGCCCAATATTGTTGTGAAATTCATCTGTTTGGGCCCTGAATGGCCAAAAACGTGATTTAGGCTATTCTGATGTGAAAAGAATGAAAGTTTGGTCACTGTCTCGGAATGGCTTGAAAACCAACACACCACCTCCATTTTCTATCAGGATTCCAGGATGCCCAATATTGTTGTGAAATTCATCTGTTTGGGCCCTGAAGGGCTAAAAACGCGATTTAGGCTATTATGAGGTGAAAAGAATGAAAGTTTGGTCACTATATCGGAATGGCTTGAAAACCAACACACCAACTCCATTTTCTATAAGGATTCCAGGATGCCCATTATTGTTGTGAAATTCATCTGTTTGGGCCCTGAACGGGGAAAAACGCGATTTAGGCTATTCTGAGGTGAAAAGAATGGAAGTTTGGTCACTGTATCGGAAAGGCTTGAAAACCAACACACCAACTCCATTTTCTATAAGGATTCCAGGATGCCCAATATTGTTGTGAAATTCATCTGTTTGGGCCCTGAACGGCGAAAAACGTGATTTAGGCTATTCTGAGGTGAAAAGAATGAAATTTTGGTCACTGTATCGGAATGGCTTGAAAACCAACACACCAACTCCTTTTTCTATAAGGATTCCAGGATGCCCATTATTGTTGTGAAATTCATCTGTTTGGGCCCTGAACACACAAAAACGCGATTTAGGCTATTCTGATGTGAAAAGAATGAAAGTTTGGTCACTGTCTCGGAATGGCTTGAAAACCAACACACCACCTCCATTTTCTATCAGGATTCCAGGATGCCCAATATTGTTGTGAAATTCATCTGTTTGGGCCCTGAAGGGCTAAAAACGCGATTTAGGCTATTATGAGGTGAAAAGAATGAAAGTTTGGTCACTGTATCGGAATGGCTTGAAAACCAACACACCAACTCCATTTTCTATAAGGATTCCAGGATGCCCATTATTGTTGTGAAATTCATCTGTTTGGGCCCTGAACGGACAAAAACGCGATTTAGGCTATTCTGAGGTGAAAAGAATGAAAGTTTGGTCACTGTATCGGAATAGCTTGAAAACAAACACACCAACTCCATTTTCTATAAGGATTCCAGGATGCCCATTATTGTTGTGAAATTCATCTGTTTGTGCCCTGAACGGCCAAAAACGCGATTTAGGCTATTCTGATGTGAAAAGAATGAAAGTTTGGTCACTGTATCGGAATGGCTTGAAAACCAACACACCAACTCCATTTTCTTTGAAGAATCCAGGATGCCCAATATTGTTGTGAAATTCATCTGTTTGGGCCCTGAACGGCCAAAAATGCGATTTAGGCTATTCTGAGGTGAAAAGAATGAAAGTTTGGTCACTGTCTAGGAATGGCTTGAAAACCAACACACCAACTCCATTTTCTATAAGGATTCCAGGATGCCCAATATTGTTGTGAAATTCATCTGTTTGGGCCCTGAACGGCCAAAAACGCGATTTAGGCTATTCTGAGGTGAAAAGAATGAAAGTTTGGTCACTGTCTCGGAATGGCTTGAAAACCAACACACCAACTCCTTTTTCTATAAGGATTCCAGGATGCCCAATATTGTTGTGAAATTCATCTGTTTGGGCCCTTAAAGGCGAAAAACGCGATTTAGGCTATTCTGAGGTGAAAAGAATGAAAGTTTGGTCACTGTATCGGAATGGCTTGAAAACCAACACACCAAGTCCATTTTCTATAAGGATTCCAGGATGCCCATTATTGTTGTGAAATTCATCTGTTTGGGCCCTGAAGGGCTAAAAACGCGATTTAGGCTATTATGAGGTGAAAAGAATGAAAGTTTGGTCACTGTCTCGGAATCGCTTGAAAACCAACACACCAACTCCATTTTCTATAAGGATTCCAGGATGCCCATTATTGTTGTGAAATTCATCTGTTTGGGCCCTGAACGGACAAAAACGCGATTTAGGCTATTCTGAGGTGAAAAGAATGAAAGTTTGGTCACTGTATCGGAATAGCTTGAAAACAAACACACCAACTCCATTTTCTATAAGGATTCCAGGATGCCCATTATTGTTGTGAAATTCATCTGTTTGTGCCCTGAACGGCCAAAAACGCGATTTAGGCTATTCTGATGTGAAAAGAATGAAAGTTTGGTCACTGTATCGGAATGGCTTGAAAACCAACACACCAACTCCATTTTCTTTGAAGAATCCAGGATGCCCAATATTGTTGTGAAATTCATCTGTTTGGGCCCTGAACGGCCAAAAATGCGATTTAGGCTATTCTGAGGTGAAAAGAATGAAAGTTTGGTCACTGTCTAGGAATGGCTTGAAAACCAACACACCAACTCCATTTTCTATAAGGATTCCAGGATGCCCAATATTGTTGTGAAATTCATCTGTTTGGGCCCTGAACGGCCAAAAACGCGATTTAGGCTATTCTGAGGTGAAAAGAATGAAAGTTTGGTCACTGTATCGGAATGGCTTGAAAACCAACACACCAACTCCTTTTTCTATAAGGATTCCAGGATGCCCATTATTGTTGTGAAATTCATCTGTTTGGGCCCTGAACACACAAAAACGCGATTTAGGCTATTCTGATGTGAAAAGAATGAAAGTTTGGTCACTGTCTCGGAATGGCTTGAAAACCAACACACCACCTCCATTTTCTATCAGGATTCCAGGATGCCCAATATTGTTGTGAAATTCATCTG
Organism: Inga oerstediana; assembly: GCA_963210345.1. Taxonomy (NCBI): domain Eukaryota; kingdom Viridiplantae; phylum Streptophyta; class Magnoliopsida; order Fabales; family Fabaceae; genus Inga; species Inga oerstediana. The sequence goes on along the minus strand of OY723410.1, from coordinate 40,178,836 downwards.
TTTGGGCCCTGAAGGGCTAAAAACGCGATTTAGGCTATTATGAGGTGAAAAGAATGAAAGTTTGGTCACTGTATCGGAATGGCTTGAAAACCAACACACCAACTCCATTTTCTATAAGGATTCCAGGATGCCCATTATTGTTGTGAAATTCATCTGTTTGGGCCCTGAACGGACAAAAACGCGATTTAGGCTATTCTGAGGTGAAAAGAATGAAAGTTTGGTCACTGTATCGGAATAGCTTGAAAACAAACACACCAACTCCATTTTCTATAAGGATTCCAGGATGCCCATTATTGTTGTGAAATTCATCTGTTTGTGCCCTGAACGGCCAAAAACGCGATTTAGGCTATTCTGATGTGAAAAGAATGAAAGTTTGGTCACTGTATCGGAATGGCTTGAAAACCAACACACCAACTCCATTTTCTTTGAAGAATCCAGGATGCCCAATATTGTTGTGAAATTCATCTGTTTGGGCCCTGAACGGCCAAAAATGCGATTTAGGCTATTCTGAGGTGAAAAGAATGAAAGTTTGGTCACTGTCTAGGAATGGCTTGAAAACCAACACACCAACTCCATTTTCTATAAGGATTCCAGGATGCCCAATATTGTTGTGAAATTCATCTGTTTGGGCCCTGAACGGCCAAAAACGCGATTTAGGCTATTCTGAGGTGAAAAGAATGAAAGTTTGGTCACTGTCTCGGAATGGCTTGAAAACCAACACACCAACTCCTTTTTCTATAAGGATTCCAGGATGCCCAATATTGTTGTGAAATTCATCTGTTTGGGCCCTTAAAGGCGAAAAACGCGATTTAGGCTATTCTGAGGTGAAAAGAATGAAAGTTTGGTCACTGTATCGGAATGGCTTGAAAACCAACACACCAAGTCCATTTTCTATAAGGATTCCAGGATGCCCATTATTGTTGTGAAATTCATCTGTTTGGGCCCTGAAGGGCTAAAAACGCGATTTAGGCTATTATGAGGTGAAAAGAATGAAAGTTTGGTCACTGTCTCGGAATCGCTTGAAAACCAACACACCAACTCCATTTTCTTTGAAGAATCCAGGATGCCCAATATTGTTGTGAAATTCCTCTGTTTGGGCCCTGAAGGGCTAAAAACGCGATTTAGGCTATTATGAGGTGAAAAGAATGAAAGTTAGGTCACTGTCTCGCAACGGCTTTAAAACCCACACACCAACTCCATTTTTTATGGGGATTCCAGAATGCCCAATATTGTTGTGAAATTGATCTGTTTGGGCCCTGAACGGACAAAAACGGGATTTAGGCTATTCCGAGGTGAAAAGAATGAAAGTTTGGTCACTGTCTCAGAATGGCTTGAAAACCAACACACCAACTCCATTTTCTATAAGGATTCCAGGATGCCCATTATTGTTGCGAAATTCATCTGTTTGGGACGTGAACGGCCAAAAATGGGATTTAGGCTATTCTTATGTGAAAACAATGAAAGTTTGGTCACTGTCTCGGAATGACTTGAAAACCAACACACCAACTCCATTTTCTTTGAAGAATCCAGGATGCCCAATATTGTTGTGAAATTCATCTGTTTGGGCCCTGAATGGCCAAAAACGTGATTTAGGCTATTCTGATGTGAAAAGAATGAAAGTTTGGTCACTGTCTCGGAATGGCTTGAAAACCAACACACCACCTCCATTTTCTATCAGGATTCCAGGATGCCCAATATTGTTGTGAACTTCATCTGTTTGGGCCCTGAAGGGCTAAAAACGCGATTTAGGCTATTATGAGGTGAAAAGAATGAAAGTTTGGTCACTATATCGGAATGGCTTGAAAACCAACACACCAACTCCATTTTCTATAAGGATTCCAGGATGCCCATTATTGTTGTGAAATTCATCTGTTTGGGCCCTGAACGGGGAAAAACGCGATTTAGGCTATTCTGAGGTGAAAAGAATGGAAGTTTGGTCACTGTATCGGAAAGGCTTGAAAACCAACACACCAACTCCATTTTCTATAAGGATTCCAGGATGCCCAATATTGTTGTGAAATTCATCTGTTTGGGCCCTGAACGGCGAAAAACGTGATTTAGGCTATTCTGAGGTGAAAAGAATGAAATTTTGGTCACTGTATCGGAATGGCTTGAAAACCAACACGCCAACTCCATTTTCTAGAAGGATTCCAGGATGCCCATTATTGTTGTGAAATTCATCTGTTTGGGCCCTGAAGGGCTAAAAACGCGATTTAGGCTATTATGAGGTGAAAAGAATGAAACTTTGGTCACTGTATCGGAATGGCTTGAAAACCAACACACCAACTCCATTTTCTATAAGGATTCCAGGATGCCCATTATTGTTGTGAAATTCATCTGTTTGGGCCCTGAACACACAAAAACGCGATTTAGGCTATTCTGAGGTGAAAAGAATGAAAGTTTGGTCACTGTATCGGAATAGCTTGAAAACCAACACACCAACTCCATTTTCTATAAGGATTCCAGGATGCCCATTATTGTTGTGAAATTCATCTGTTTGGGCCCTGAACGGCCAAAAATGGGATTTAGGCTATTCTGATGTGAAAACAATGAAAGTTTGGTCACAGTCTCGGAATGGCTTGAAAACCAACAAACCAACTCCATTTTGTTTGAAGAATCCAGGATGCCCAATATTGTTGTGAAATTCATCTGTTTGGGCCCTGAACGGCCAAAAACGCGATTTAGGCTATTCTGATGTGAAAAGAATGAAAGTTTGGTCACTGTCTCGGAATGGCTTGAAAACCAACACACCAACTCCATTTTCTATCAGGATTCCAGGATGCCCATTATTGTTGTGAAATTCATCTGTTTGGGACCTGAACGGCCAAAAATGGGATTTAGGCTATTATGAGGTGAAAAGAATGAAAGTTTGGTCACTGTCTCGGAATGGCTTGAAAACCAACACACCAACTCCATTTTCTTTGAAGAATCCAGGATGCCCAATATTGTTGTGAAATTCAACTGTTTGGGCCATGAATGGCCAAAATCGTGACTTAGGCTATTCTGATGTGAAAAGAATGAATGTTTGGTCACTGTCTCGGAATGGCTTGAAAACCAACACACCACCTCCATTTTCTATCAGGATTCCAGGATGCCCAATATTGTTGTGAAATTCATCTGTTTGGGCCCTGAAGGGCTAAAAACGCGATTTAGGCTATTATGAGGTGAAAAGAATGAAAGTTTGGTCACTGTATCGGAATGGCTTGAAAACCAACACACCAACTCCATTTTCTATAAGGATTCCAGGATGCCCAATATTGTTGTGAAATTCATCTGTTTGGGCCCTGAACGGGGAAAAACGCGATTTAGGCTATTCTGAGGTGAAAAGAATGAAAGTTTGGTCACTGTATCGGAAAGGCTTGAAAACCAACACACCAACTCCATTTTCTATAAGGATTCCAGGATGCCCAATATTGTTGTGAAATTCATCTGTTTGGGACCTGAACGGCCAAAAATGGGATTTAGGCTATTCTGAGGTGAAAAGAATGAAAGTTTGGTCACTGTCTCGGAATGGCTTGAAAACCAACACACCAACTCCTTTTTCTATCAGGATTCCAGGATGCCCAATATTGTTGTGAAATTCATCTGTTTGGGTCCTGAAGGGCTAAAAACGCGATTTAGGCTATTATGAGGTGAAAAGAATGAAAGTTTGGTCACTATATCGGAATGGCTTGAAAACCAACACACCAACTCCATTTTCTATAAGGATTCCAGGATGCCCATTATTGTTGTGAAATTCATCTGTTTGGGCCCTGAACGGGGAAAAACGCGATTTAGGCTATTCTGAGGTGAAAAGAATGAAAGTTTGGTCACTGTATCGGAAAGGCTTGAAAACCAACACACCAACTCCATTTTCTATAAGGATTCCAGGATGCCCAATATTGTTGTGAAATTCATCTGTTTGGGCCCTGAACGGCGAAAAACGTGATTTAGGCTATTCTGAGGTGAAAAGAATGAAATTTTGGTCACTGTATCGGAATGGCTTGAAAACCAACACGCCAACTCCATTTTCTAGAAGGATTCCAGGATGCCCATTATTGTTGTGAAATTCATCTGTTTGGGCCCTGAAAGGCTAAAAACGCGATTTAGGCTATTATGAGGTGAAAAGAATGAAACTTTGGTCACTGTATCGGAATGGCTTGAAAACCAACACACCAACTCCATTTTCTATAAGGATTCCAGGATGCCCATTATTGTTGTGAAATTCATCTGTTTGGGACCTGAACGGCCAAAAATGGGATTTAGGCTATTCTGATGTGAAAACAATGAAAGTTTGGTCACTGTCTCGGAATGGCTTGAAAACCAACACACCAACTCCATTTTCTTTAAAGAATCCAGGATGCCCAATATTGTTGTGAAATTCATCTGTTTGGGCCCTGAACGGCCAAAAACGCGATTTAGGCTATTCTGATGTGAAAAGAATGAAAGTTTGGTCACTGTCTCGGAATGGCTTGAAAACCAACACACCACCTCCATTTTCTATCAGGATTCCAGGATGCCCAATATTGTTGTGAAATTCATCTGTTTGGGCCCTGAAGGGCTAAAAACGCGATTTAGGCTATTATGAGGTGAAAAGAATGAAAGTTTGGTCACTGTATCGGAATGGCTTGAAAACCAACACACCAACTCCATTTTCTATAAGGATTCCAGGATGCCCATTATTGTTGTGAAATTCATCTGTTTGGGCCCTGAACGGACAAAAACGCGATTTAGGCTATTCTGAGGTGAAAAGAATGAAAGTTTGGTCACTGTATCGGAATAGCTTGAAAACAAACACACCAACTCCATTTTCTATAAGGATTCCAGGATGCCCATTATTGTTGTGAAATTCATCTGTTTGTGCCCTGAACGGCCAAAAACGCGATTTAGGCTATTCTGATGTGAAAAGAATGAAAGTTTGGTCACTGTATCGGAATGGCTTGAAAACCAACACACCAACTCCATTTTCTTTGAAGAATCCAGGATGCCCAATATTGTTGTGAAATTCATCTGTTTTGGCCCTGAACGGCCAAAAATGCGATTTAGGCTATTCTGAGGTGAAAAGAATGAAAGTTTGGTCACTGTCTAGGAATGGCTTGAAAACCAACACACCAACTCCATTTTCTATAAGGATTCCAGGATGCCCAATATTGTTGTGAAATTCATCTGTTTGGGCCCTGAACGGCCAAAAACGCGATTTAGGCTATTCTGAGGTGAAAAGAATGAAAGTTTGGTCACTGTCTCGGAATGGCTTGAAAACCAACACACCAACTCCTTTTTCTATAAGGATTCCAGGATGCCCAATATTGTTGTGAAATTCATCTGTTTGGGCCCTTAACGGCGAAAAACGCGATTTAGGCTATTCTGAGGTGAAAAGAATGAAAGTTTGGTCACTGTATCGGAATGGCTTGAAAACCAACACACCAAGTCCATTTTCTATAAGGATTCCAGGATGCCCATTATTGTTGTGAAATTCATCTGTTTGGGCCCTGAAGGGCTAAAAACGCGATTTAGGCTATTATGAGGTGAAAAGAATGAAAGTTTGGTCACTGTCTCGGAATAGCTTGAAAACCAACACACCAACTCCATTTTCTTTGAAGAATCCAGGATGCCCAATATTGTTGTGAAATTCATCTGTTTGGGCCCTGAACGGCCAAAAACGCGATTTAGGCTATTCTGATGTGAAAAGAATGAAAGTTTGGTCACAGTCTCGGAATAGCTTGAAAACCAACACACCAACTCCATTTTCTATAAGGATTCCAGGATGCCCAATATTGTTGTGAAATTCACTGTTTGGGCCCTGAATGGCTAAAAACGCGATTTAGGCTATTATGAGGTGAAAAGAATGAAAGTTAGGTCACTGTCTCGCAACGGCTTTAAAACCCACACACCAACTCCATTTTTTATGGGGATTCCAGAATGCCCAATATTGTTGTGAAATTTATCTGTTTGGGCCCTGAACGGACAAAAACGGGATTTAGGCTATTCCGAGGTGAAAAGAATGAAAGTTTGGTCACTGTCTCAGAATGGCTTGAAAACCAACACACCAACTCCATTTTCTATAAGGATTCCAGGATGCCCATTATTGTTGCGAAATTCATCTGTTTGGGACCTGAACGGCCAAAAATGGGATTTAGGCTATTCTGATGTGAAAACAATGAAAGTTTGGTCACTGTCTCGGAATGACTTGAAAACCAACACACCAACTCCATTTTCTTTGAAGAATCCAGGATGCCCAATATTGTTGTGAAATTCATCTGTTTGGGCCCTGAATGGCCAAAAACGTGATTTAGGCTATTCTGATGTGAAAAGAATGAAAGTTTGGTCACTGTCTCGGAATGGCTTGAAAACCAACACACCACCTCCATTTTCTATCAGGATTCCAGGATGCCCAATATTGTTGTGAAATTCATCTGTTTGGGCCCTGAAGGGCTAAAAACGCGATTTAGGCTATTATGAGGTGAAAAGAATGAAAGTTTGGTCACTCTATCGGAATGGCTTGAAAACCAACACACCAACTCCATTTTCTATAAGGATTCCAGGATGCCCATTATTGTTGTGAAATTCATCTGTTTGGGCCCTGAACGGGGAAAAACGCGATTTAGGCTATTCTGAGGTGAAAAGAATGAAAGTTTGGTCACTGTATCGGAAAGGCTTGAAAACCAACACACCAACTCCATTTTCTATAAGGATTCCAGGATGCCCAATATTGTTGTGAAATTCATCTGTTTGGGCCCTGAACGGCGAAAAACGTGATTTAGGCTATTCTGAGGTGAAAAGAATGAAATTTTGGTCACTGTATCGGAATGGCTTGAAAACCAACACGCCAACTCCATTTTCTAGAAGGATTCCAGGATGCCCATTATTGTTGTGAAATTCATCTGTTTGGGCCCTGAAGGGCTAAAAACGCGATTTAGGCTATTATGAGGTGAAAAGAATGAAACTTTGGTCACTGTATCGGAATGGCTTGAAAACCAACACACCAACTCCATTTTCTATAAGGATTCCAGGATGCCCATTATTGTTGTGAAATTCATTTGTTTGGGCCCTGAACACACAAAAACGCGATTTAGGCTATTCTGAGGTGAAAAGAATGAAAGTTTGGTCACTGTATCGGAATAGCTTGAAAACCAACACACCAACTCCATTTTCTATAAGGATTCCAGGATGCCCATTATTGTTGTGAAATTCATCTGTTTGGGCCCTGAACGGCCAAAAACGCGATTTAGGCTATTCTGATGTGAAAAGAATGAAAGTTTGGTCACAGTCTCGGAATAGCTTGAAAACCAACACACCAACTCCATTTTCTATAAGGATTCCAGGATGCCCAATATTGTTGTGAAATTCATCTGTTTGGGCCCTGAACGGACAAAAACGGGATTTAGGCTATTCCGAGGTGAAAAGAATGAAAGTTTGGTCACTGTCTCAGAATGGCTTGAAAACCAACACACCAACTCCATTTTCTATAAGGATTCCAGGATGCCCATTATTGTTGCGAAATTCATCTGTTTGGGCCCTGAAGGGCTAAAAACGCGATTTAGGCTATTATGAGGTGAAAAGAATGAAAGTTTGGTCACTGTCTCGGAATAGCTTGAAAACCAACACACCAACTCCATTTTCTTTGAAGAATCCAGGATGCCCAATATTGTTGTGAAATTCATCTGTTTGGGCCCTGAACGGCCAAAAACGCGATTTAGGCTATTCTGATGTGAAAAGAATGAAAGTTTGGTCACAGTCTCGGAATAGCTTGAAAACCAACACACCAACTCCATTTTCTATAAGGATTCCAGGATGCCCAATATTGTTGTGAAATTCACTGTTTGGGCCCTGAATGGCTAAAAACGCGATTTAGGCTATTATGAGGTGAAAAGAATGAAAGTTAGGTCACTGTCTCGCAACGGCTTTAAAACCCACACACCAACTCCATTTTTTATGGGGATTCCAGAATGCCCAATATTGTTGTGAAATTTATCTGTTTGGGCCCTGAACGGACAAAAACGGGATTTAGGCTATTCCGAGGTGAAAAGAATGAAAGTTTGGTCACTGTCTCAGAATGGCTTGAAAACCAACACACCAACTCCATTTTCTATAAGGATTCCAGGATGCCCTTTATTGTTGCGAAATTCATCTGTTTGGGACCGGAACGGCCAAAAATGGGATTTAGGCTATTCTGATGTGAAAACAATGAAAGTTTGGTCACTGTCTCGGAATGACTTGAAAACGAACACACCAACTCCATTTTCTTTGAAGAATCCAGGATGCCCAATATTGTTGTGAAATTCATCTGTTTGGGCCCTGAATGGCCAAAAACGTGATTTAGGCTATTCTGATGTGAAAAGAATGAAAGTTTGGTCACTGTCTCGGAATGGCTTGAAAACCAACACACCACCTCCATTTTCTATCAGGATTCCAGGATGCCCAATATTGTTGTGAAATTCATCTGTTTGGGCCCTGAAGGGCTAAAAACGCGATTTAGGCTATTATGAGGTGAAAAGAATGAAAGTTTGGTCACTCTATCGGAATGGCTTGAAAACCAACACACCAACTCCATTTTCTATAAGGATTCCAGGATGCCCATTATTGTTGTGAAATTCATCTGTTTGGGCCCTGAACGGGGAAAAACGCGATTTAGGCTATTCTGAGGTGAAAAGAATGAAAGTTTGGTCACTGTATCGGAAAGGCTTGAAAACCAACACACCAACTCCATTTTCTATAAGGATTCCAGGATGCCCAATATTGTTGTGAAATTCATCTGTTTGGGCCCTGAACGGCGAAAAACGTGATTTAGGCTATTCTGAGGTGAAAAGAATGAAATTTTGGTCACTGTATCGGAATGGCTTGAAAACCAACACGCCAACTCCATTTTCTAGAAGGATTCCAGGATGCCCATTATTGTTGTGAAATTCATCTGTTTGGGCCCTGAAGGGCTAAAAACGCGATTTAGGCTATTATGAGGTGAAAAGAATGAAACTTTGGTCACTGTATCGGAATGGCTTGAAAACCAACACACCAACTCCATTTTCTATAAGGATTCCAGGATGCCCATTATTGTTGTGAAATTCATTTGTTTGGGCCCTGAACACACAAAAACGCGATTTAGGCTATTCTGAGGTGAAAAGAATGAAAGTTTGGTCACTGTATCGGAATAGCTTGAAAACCAACACACCAACTCCATTTTCTATAAGGATTCCAGGATGCCCATTATTGTTGTGAAATTCATCTGTTTGGGCCCTGAACGGCCAAAAATGGGATTTAGGCTATTCTGATGTGAAAACAATGAAAGTTTGGTCACAGTCTCGGAATGGCTTGAAAACCAACAAACCAACTCCATTTTGTTTGAAGAATCCAGGATGCCCAATATTGTTGTGAAATTCATCTGTTTGGGCCCTGAACGGCCAAAAACGTGATTTAGGCTATTCTGATGTGAAAAGAATGAAAGTTTGGTCACTGTCTCGGAATGGCTTGAAAACCAACACACCAACTCCATTTTCTATCAGGATTCCAGGATGCCCATTATTGTTGTGAAATTCATCTGTTTGGGACCTGAACGGCCAAAAATGGGATTTAGGCTATTATGAGGTGAAAAGAATGAAAGTTTGGTCACTGTCTCGGAATGGCTTGAAAACCAACACACCAACTCCATTTTCTTTGAAGAATCCAGGATGCCCAATATTGTTGTGAAATTCAACTGTTTGGGCCATGAATGGCCAAAATCGTGACTTAGGCTATTCTGATGTGAAAAGAATGAATGTTTGGTCACTGTCTCGGAATGGCTTGAAAACCAACACACCACCTCCATTTTCTATCAGGATTCCAGGATGCCCAATATTGTTGTGAAATTCATCTGTTTGGGCCCTGAAGGGCTAAAAACGCGATTTAGGCTATTATGAGGTGAAAAGAATGAAAGTTTGGTCACTGTATCGGAATGGCTTGAAAACCAACACACCAACTCCATTTTCTATAAGGATTCCAGGATGCCCAATATTGTTGTGAAATTCATCTGTTTGGGCCCTGAACGGGGAAAAACGCGATTTAGGCTATTCTGAGGTGAAAAGAATGAAAGTTTGGTCACTGTATCGGAAAGGCTTGAAAACCAACACACCAACTCCATTTTCTATAAGGATTCCAGGATGCCCATTATTGTTGTGAAATTCATCTGTTTGGGACCTGAACGGCCAAAAATGGGATTTAGGCTATTCTAATGTGAAAACAATGAAAGTTTGGTCACTGTCTCGGAATGGCTTGAAAACCAACACACCAACTCCATTTTCTTTGAAGAATCCAGGATGCCCATTATTGTTGTGAAATTCATCTGTTTGGGCCCTGAACGGACAAAAACGGCATTTACGCTATTCTGAGGTGAAAAGAATGAAAGTTTGGTCACTGTCTAGGAATGGCTTGAAAACCAACACACCAACTCCATTTTCTATAAGGATTCCAGGATGCCCAATATTGTTGTGAAATTCATCTGTTTGGGCCCTGAACGGCGAAAAACGTGATTTAGGCTATTCTGAGGTGAAAAGAATGAAAGTTTGGTCACTGTATCGGAATGGCGTGAAAACCAACACACCAACTCCATTATTTTTGAAGAATCCAGGATGCCCAATATTGTTGTGAAATTCATCTGTTTGGGCCCTGAACGGCCAAAAATGCGATTTAGGCTATTCTGAGGTGAAAAGAATGAAAGTTTGGTCACTGTCTAGGAATGGCTTGAAAACCAACACACCAACTCCATTTTCTATAAGGATTCCAGGATGCCCAATATTGTTGTGAAATTCATCTGTTTGGGCCCTGAACGGCCAAAAACGCGATTTAGGCTATTCTGAGGTGAAAAGAATGAAAGTTTGGTCACTGTCTCGGAATGGCTTGAAAACCAACACACCAACTCCTTTTTCTATAAGGATTCCAGGATGCCCAATATTGTTGTGAAATTCATCTGTTTGGGCCCTTAACGGCGAAAAACGCGATTTAGGCTATTCTGAGGTGAAAAGAATGAAAGTTTGGTCACTGTATCGGAATGGCTTGAAAACCAACACACCAAGTCCATTTTCTATAAGGATTCCAGGATGCCCAATATTGTTGTGAAATTCATCTGTTTGGGCCCTGAAGGGCTAAAAACGCGATTTAGGCTATTATGAGGTGAAAAGAATGAAAGTTTGGTCACTGTCTCGGAATAGCTTGAAAACCAACACACCAACTCCATTTTCTTTGAAGAATCCAGGATGCCCAATATTGTTGTGAAATTCATCTGTTTGGGCCCTGAACGGCCAAAAACGCGATTTAGGCTATTCTGATGTGAAAAGAATGAAAGTTTGGTCACTGTCTCGGAATGGCTTGAAAACCAACACACCACCTCCATTTTCTATCAGGATTCCAGGATGCCCAATATTGTTGTGAAATTCATCTGTTTGGGCCCTGAAGGGCTAAAAACGCGATTTAGGCTATTATGAGGTGAAAAGAATGAAAGTTTGGTCACTGTATCGGAATGGCTTGAAAACCAACACACCAACTCCATTTTCTATAAGGATTCCAGGATGCCCATTATTGTTGTGAAATTCATCTGTTTGGGCCCTGAACGGACAAAAACGCGATTTAGGCTATTCTGAGGTGAAAAGAATGAAAGTTTGGTCACTGTATCGGAATAGCTTGAAAACAAACACACCAACTCCATTTTCTATAAGGATTCCAGGATGCCCATTATTGTTGTGAAATTCATCTGTTTATACCCTGAACGGCCAAAAACGCGATTTAGGCTATTCTGATGTGAAAAGAATGAAAGTTTGGTCACTGTATCGGAATGGCTTGAAAACCAACACACCAACTCCATTTTCTTTGAAGAATCCAGGATGCCCAATATTGTTGTGAAATTCATCTGTTTGGGCCCTTAACGGCGAAAAACGCGATTTAGGCTATTCTGAGGTGAAAAGAATGAAAGTTTGGTCACTGTATCGGAATGGCTTGAAAACCAACACACCAACTCCATTTTCTTTGAAGAATCCAGGATGCCCAATATTGTTGTGAAATTCATCTGTTTGGGCCCTGAACGGCCAAAAATGCGATTTAGGCTATTCTGAGGTGAAAAGAATGAAAGTTTGGTCACTGTCTAGGAATGGCTTGAAAACCAACACACTAACTCCATTTTCTATAAGGATTCCAGGATGCCCAATATTGTTGTGAAATTCATCTGTTTGGGCCCTGAACGGCCAAAAACGCGATTTAGGCTATTCTGAGGTGAAAAGAATGAAAGTTTGGTCACTGTCTCGGAATGGCTTGAAAACCAACACACCAACTCCTTTTTCTATAAGGATTCCAGGATGCCCAATATTGTTGTGAAATTCATCTGTTTGGGCCCTTAACGGCGAAAAACGCGATTTAGGCTATTCTGAGGTGAAAAGAATGAAAGTTTGGTCACTGTATCGGAATGGCTTGAAAACCAACACACCAAGTCCATTTTCTATAAGGATTCCAGGATGCCCATTATTGTTGTGAAATTCATCTGTTTGGGCCCTGAAGGGCGAAAAACGCGATTTAGGCTATTATGAGGTGAAAAGAATGAAAGTTTGGTCACTGTCTCGGAATAGCTTGAAAACCAACACACCAACTCCATTTTCTTTGAAGAATCCAGGATGCCCAATATTGTTGTGAAATTCATCTGTTTGGGCCCTGAACGGCCAAAAACGCGATTTAGGCTATTCTGATGTGAAAAGAATGAAAGTTTGGTCACTGTCTCGGAATGGCTTGAAAACCAACACACCACCTCCATTTTCTATCAGGATTCCAGGATGCCCAATATTGTTGTGAAATTCATCTGTTTGGGCCCTGAAGGGCTAAAAACGCGATTTAGGCTATTATGAGGTGAAAAGAATGAAAGTTTGGTCACTGTATCGGAATGGCTTGAAAACCAACACACCAACTCCATTTTCTATAAGGATTCCAGGATGCCCATTATTGTTGTGAAATTCATCTGTTTGGGCCCTGAACGGACAAAAACGCGATTTAGGCTATTCTGAGGTGAAAAGAATGAAAGTTTGGTCACTGTCTCGGAATGGCTTGAAAACCAACACACCAACTCCTTTTTCTATAAGGATTCCAGGAGGCCCAATATTGTTGTGAAATTCATCTGTTTGGGCCCTTAACGGCGAAAAACGCGATTTAGGCTATTCTGAGGTGAAAAGAATGAAAGTTTGGTCACTGTATCGGAATGGCTTGAAAACCAACACACCAAGTCCATTTTCTTTGAAGAATCCAGGATGCCCAATATTGTTGTGAAATTCATCTGTTTGGGCCCTTAACGGCGAAAAACGCGATTTAGGCTATTCTGAGGTGAAAAGAATGAAAGTTTGGTCACTGTATCGGAATGGCTTGAAAACCAACACACCAACTCCATTTTCTTTGAAGAATCCAGGATGCCCAATATTGTTGTGAAATTCATCTGTTTGGGCCCTGAACGGCCAAAAATGCGATTTAGGCTATTCTGAGGTGAAAAGAATGAAAGTTTGGTCACTGTCTAGGAATGGCTTGAAAACCAACACACCAACTCCATTTTCTATAAGGATTCCAGGATGCCCAATATTGTTGTGAAATTCATCTGTTTGGGCCCTGAACGGCCAAAAACGCGATTTAGGCTATTCTGAGGTGAAAAGAATGAAAGTTTGGTCACTGTCTCGGAATGGCTTGAAAACCAACACACCAACTCCTTTTTCTATAAGGATTCCAGGATGCCCAATATTGTTGTGAAATTCATCTGTTTGGGCCCTTAACGGCGAAAAACGCGATTTAGGCTATTCTGAGGTGAAAAGAATGAAAGTTTGGTCACTGTATCGGAATGGCTTGAAAACCAACACACCAAGTCCATTTTCTATAAGGATTCCAGGATGCCCATTATTGTTGTGAAATTCATCTGTTTGGGCCCTGAAGGGCGAAAAACGCGATTTAGGCTATTATGAGGTGAAAAGAATGAAAGTTTGGTCACTGTCTCGGAATAGCTTGAAAACCAACACACCAACTCCATTTTCTTTGAAGAATCCAGGATGCCCAATATTGTTGTGAAATTCATCTGTTTGGGCCCTGAACGGCCAAAAACGCGATTTAGGCTATTCTGATGTGAAAAGAATGAAAGTTTGGTCACTGTCTCGGAATGGCTTGAAAACCAACACACCACCTCCATTTTCTATCAGGATTCCAGGATGCCCAATATTGTTGTGAAATTCATCTGTTTGGGCCCTGAAGGGCTAAAAACGCGATTTAGGCTATTATGAGGTGAAAAGAATGAAAGTTTGGTCACTGTATCGGAATGGCTTGAAAACCAACACACCAACTCCATTTTCTATAAGGATTCCAGGATGCCCATTATTGTTGTGAAATTCATCTGTTTGGGCCCTGAACGGCCAAAAACGCGATTTAGGCTATTCTGAGGTGAAAAGAATGAAAGTTTGGTCACTGTCTCGGAATGGCTTGAAAACCAACACACCAACTCCTTTTTCTATAAGGATTCCAGGATGCCCAATATTGTTGTGAAATTCATCTGTTTGGGCCCTTAACGGCGAAAAACGCGATTTAGGCTATTCTGAGGTGAAAAGAATGAAAGTTTGGTCACTGTATCGGAATGGCTTGAAAACCAACACACCAAGTCCATTTTCTATAAGGATTCCAGGATGCCCATTATTGTTGTGAAATTCATCTGTTTGGGCCCTGAAGGGCTAAAAACGCGATTTAGGCTATTATGAGGTGAAAAGAATGAAAGTTTGGTCACTGTCTCGGAATCGCTTGAAAACCAACACACCAACTCCATTTTCTTTGAAGAATCCAGGATGCCCAATATTGTTGTGAAATTCCTCTGTTTGGGCCCTGAAGGGCTAAAAACGCGATTTAGGCTATTATGAGGTGAAAAGAATGAAAGTTAGGTCACTGTCTCGCAACGGCTTTAAAACCCACACACCAACTCCATTTTTTATGGGGATTCCAGAATGCCCAATATTGTTGTGAAATTTATCTGTTTGGGCCCTGAACGGACAAAAACGGGATTTAGGCTATTCTGAGGTGAAAAGAATGAAAGTTTGGTCACTGTCTCGGAATGGCTTGAAAAACAACACACCAACTCCTTTTTCTATAAGGATTCCAGGATGCCCAATATTGTTGTGAAATTCATCTGTTTGGGCCCTTAACGGCGAAAAACGCGATTTAGGCTATTCTGAGGTGAAAAGAATGAAAGTTTGGTCACTGTATCGGAATGGCTTGAAAACCAACACACCAAGTCCATTTTCTTTGAAGAATCCAGGATGCCCAATATTGTTGTGAAATTCAACTGTTTGGGCCATGAATGGCCAAAATCGTGACTTAGGCTATTCTGATGTGAAAAGAATGAATGTTTGGTCACTGTCTCGGAATGGCTTGAAAACCAACACACCACCTCCATTTTCTATCAGGATTCCAGGATGCCCAATATTGTTGTGAAATTCATCTGTTTGGGCCCTGAAGGGCTAAAAACGCGATTTAGGCTATTATGAGGTGAAAAGAATGAAAGTTTGGTCACTGTATCGGAATGGCTTGAAAACCAACACACCAACTCCATTTTCTATAAGGATTCCAGGATGCCCAATATTGTTGTGAAATTCATCTGTTTGGGCCCTGAACGGGGAAAAACACGATTTAGGCTATTCTGAGGTGAAAAGAATGAAAGTTTGGTCACTGTATCGGAAAGGCTTGAAAACCAACACACCAACTCCATTTTCTATAAGGATTCCAGGATGCCCATTATTGTTGTGAAATTCATCTGTTTGGGACCTGAACGGCCAAAAATGGGATTTAGGCTATTCTGATGTGAAAACAATGAAAGTTTGGTCACTGTCTCGGAATGGCTTGAAAACCAACACACCAACTCCATTTTCTTTGAAGAATCCAGGATGCCCATTATTGTTGTGAAATTCATCTGTTTGGGCCCTGAACGGACAAAAACGGCATTTACGCTATTCTGAGGTGAAAAGAATGAAAGTTTGGTCACTGTCTAGGAATGGCATGAAAACCAACACACCAACTCCATTTTCTATAAGGATTCCAGGATGCCCAATATTGTTGTGAAATTCATCTGTTTGGGCCCTGAACGGCGAAAAACGTGATTTAGGCTATTCTGAGGTGAAAAGAATGAAAGTTTGGTCACTGTATCGGAATGGCTTGAAAACCAACACACCAACTCCATTTTCTATAAGGATTCCAGGATGCCAATTATTGTTGTGAAATTCATCTGTTTGGGACCTGAACGGCCAAAAATGGGATTTAGGCTATTCTGATGTGAAAACAATGAAAGTTTGGTCACTGTCTCGGAATGGCTTGAAAACCAACACACCAACTCCATTTTCTTTAAAGAATCCAGGATGCCCAATATTGTTGTGAAATTCATCTGTTTGGGCCCTGAACGGCCAAAAACGCGATTTAGGCTATTCTGATGTGAAGAGAATGAAAGTTTGGTCACTGTCTCGGAATGGCTTGAAAACCAACACACCACCTCCATTTTCTATCAGGATTCCAGGATGCCCAATATTGTTGTGAAATTCATCTGTTTGGGCCCTGAAGGGCTAAAAACGCGATTTAGGCTATTATGAGGTGAAAAGAATGAAAGTTTGGTCACTGTATCGGAATGGCTTGAAAACCAACACACCAACTCCATTTTCTATAAGGATTCCAGGATGCCCATTATTGTTGTGAAATTCATCTGTTTGGGCCCTGAACGGACAAAAACGCGATTTAGGCTATTCTGAGGTGAAAAGAATGAAAGTTTGGTCACTGTATCGGAATAGCTTGAAAACCAACACACCAACTCCATTTTCTATAAGGATTCCAGGATGCCCATTATTGTTGTGAAATTCATCTGTTTGGGCCCTGAACGGCCAAAAACGCGATTTAGGCTATTCTGATGTGAAAAGAATGAAAGTTTGGTCACTGTATCGGAATGGCTTGAAAACCAACACACCAACTCCATTTTCTTTAAAGAATCCAGGATGCCCAATATTGTTGTGAAATTCATCTGTTTGGGCCCTGAACGGCGAAAAACGTGATTTAGGCTATTCTGAGGTGAAAAGAATGAAATTTTGGTCACTGTATCGGAATGGCTTGAAAACCAACACGCCAACTCCATTTTCTAGAAGGATTCCAGGATGCCCATTATTGTTGTGAAATTCATCTGTTTGGGCCCTGAAGGGCTAAAAACGCGATTTAGGCTATTATGAGGTGAAAAGAATGAAACTTTGGTCACTGTATCGGAATGGCTTGAAAACCAACACACCAACTCCATTTTCTATAAGGATTCCAGGATGCCCATTATTGTTGTGAAATTCATCTGTTTGGGCCCTGAACACACAAAAACGCGATTTAGGCTATTCTGAGGTGAAAAGAATGAAAGTTTGGTCACTGTATCGGAATAGCTTGAAAACCAACACACCAACTCCATTTTCTATAAGGATTCCAGGATGCCCATTATTGTTGTGAAATTCATCTGTTTGGGCCCTGAACGGCCAAAAATGGGATTTAGGCTATTCTGATGTGAAAACAATGAAAGTTTGGTCACAGTCTCGGAATGGCTTGAAAACCAACAAACCAACTCCATTTTGTTTGAAGAATCCAGGATGCCCAATATTGTTGTGAAATTCATCTGTTTGGGCCCTGAACGGCCAAAAACGCGATTTAGGCTATTCTGATGTGAAAAGAATGAAAGTTTGGTCACTGTCTCGCAATGGCTTGAAAACCAACACACCAACTCCATTTTCTATCAGGATTCCAGGATGCCCATTATTGTTGTGAAATTCATCTGTTTGGGACCTGAACGGCCAAAAATGGGATTTAGGCTATTATGAGGTGAAAAGAATGAAAGTTTGGTCACTGTCTCGGAATGGCTTGAAAACCAACACACCAACTCCATTTTCTTTGAAGAATCCAGGATGCCCAATATTGTTGTGAAATTCAACTGTTTGGGCCATGAATGGCCAAAATCGTGACTTAGGCTATTCTGATGTGAAAAGAATGAATGTTTGGTCACTGTCTCGGAATGGCTTGAAAACCAACACACCACCTCCATTTTCTATCAGGATTCCAGGATGCCCAATATTGTTGTGAAATTCATCTGTTTGGGCCCTGAACGGGGAAAAACGCGATTTAGGCTATTCTGAGGTGAAAAGAATGAAAGTTTGGTCACTGTATCGGAAAGGCTTGAAAACCAACACACCAACTCCATTTTCTATAAGGATTCCAGGATGCCCATTATTGTTGTGAAATTCATCTGTTTGGGACCTGAACGGCCAAAAATGGGATTTAGGCTATTCTAATGTGAACACAATGAAAGTTTGGTCACTGTCTCGGAATGGCTTGAAAACCAACACACCAACTCCATTTTCTTTGAAGAATCCAGGATGCCCATTATTGTTGTGAAATTCATCTGTTTGGGCCCTGAACGGACAAAAACGGCATTTACGCTATTCTGAGGTGAAAAGAATGAAAGTTTGGTCACTGTCTAGGAATGGCTTGAAAACCAACACACCAACTCCATTTTCTATAAGGATTCCAGGATGCCCAATATTGTTGTGAAATTCATCTGTTTGGGCCCTGAACGTCGAAAAACGTGATTTAGGCTATTCTGAGGTGAAAAGAATGAAAGTTTGGTCACTGTATCGGAATGGCTTGAAAACCAACACACCAACTCCATTTTCTATAAGGATTCCAGGATGCCAATTATTGTTGTGAAATTCATCTGTTTGGGACCTGAACGGCCAAAAATGGGATTTAGGCTATTCTGATGTGAAAACAATGAAAGTTTGGTCACTGTCTCGGAATGGCTTGAAAACCAACACACCAACTCCATTTTCTTTAAAGAATCCAGGATGCCCAATATTGTTGTGAAATTCATCTGTTTGGGCCCTGAACGGCCAAAAACGCGATTTAGGCTATTCTGATGTGAAGAGAATGAAAGTTTGGTCACTGTCTCGGAATGGCTTGAAAACTAACACACCAACTCCATTTTCTATCAGGATTCCAGGATGCCCAATATTGTTGTGAAATTCATCTGTTTGGGCCCTGAAGGGCTAAAAACGCGATTTAGGCTATTATGAGGTGAAAAGAATGAAAGTTTGGTCACTGTATCGGAATGGCTTGAAAACCAACACTCCAACTCCATTTTCTATAAGGATTCCAGGATGCCCATTATTGTTGTGAAATTCATCTGTTTGGGCCCTGAACGGACAAAAACGCGATTTAGGCTATTCTGAGGTGAAAAGAATGAAAGTTTGGTCACTGTATCGGAATAGCTTGAAAACCAACACACCAACTCCATTTTCTATAAGGATTCCAGGACGCCCATTATTGTTGTGAAATTCATCTGTTTGGGCCCTGAACGGCCAAAAACGCGATTTAGGCTATTCTGATGTGAAAAGAATGAAAGTTTGGTCACTGTATCGGAATGGCTTGAAAACCAACACACCAACTCCATTTTCTTTAAAGAATCCAGGATGCCCAATATTGTTGTGAAATTCATCTGTTTGGGCCCTGAACGGCGAAAAACGTGATTTAGGCTATTCTGAGGTGAAAAGAATGAAAGTTTGGTCACTGTATCGGAATGGCTTGAAAACCAACACGCCAACTCCATTTTCTAGAAGGATTCCAGGATGCCCATTATTGTTGTGAAATTCATCTGTTTGGGCCCTGAACGGCCAAAAACGCGATTTAGGCTATTCTGATGTTAAAAGAATGAAAGTTTGGTCACTGTATCGGAATGGCTTGAAAACCAACACACCAACTCCATTTTCTATAAGGATTCCAGGATGCCCATTATTGTTGTGAAATTCATCTGTTTGGGACCTGAACGGCCAAAAATGGGATTTAGGCTATTCTAATGTGAAAACAATGAAAGTTTGGTCACTGTCTCGGAATGGCTTGAAAACCAACACACCAACTCCATTTTCTTTGAAGAATCCAGGATGCCCATTATTGTTGTGAAATTCATCTGTTTGGGCCCTGAACGGACAAAAACGGCATTTACGCTATTCTGAGGTGAAAAGAATGAAAGTTTGGTCACTGTCTAGGAATGGCTTGAAAACCAACACACCAACTCCATTTTCTATAAGGATTCCAGGATGCCCAATATTGTTGTGAAATTCATCTGTTTGGGCCCTGAACGGCGAAAAACGTGATTTAGGCTATTCTGAGGTGAAAAGAATGAAAGTTTGGTCACTGTATCGGAATGGCTTGAAAACCAACACACCAACTCCATTTTCTATAAGGATTCCAGGATGCCAATTATTGTTGTGAAATTCATCTGTTTGGGACCTGAACGGCCAAAAATGGGATTTAGGCTATTCTGATGTGAAAACAATGAAAGTTTGGTCACTGTCTCGGAATGGCTTGAAAACCAACACACCAACTCCATTTTCTTTAAAGAATCCAGGATGCCCAATATTGTTGTGAAATTCATCTGTTTGGGCCCTGAACGGCCAAAAACGCGATTTAGGCTATTCTGATGTGAAGAGAATGAAAGTTTGGTCACTGTCTCGGAATGGCTTGAAAACCAACACACCAACTCCATTTTCTATCAGGATTCCAGGATGCCCAATATTGTTGTGAAATTCATCTGTTTGGGCCCTGAAGGGCTAAAAACGCGATTTAGGCTATTATGAGGTGAAAAGAATGAAAGTTTGGTCACTGTATCGGAATGGCTTGAAAACCAACACACCAACTCCATTTTCTATAAGGATTCCAGGATGCCCATTATTGTTGTGAAATTCATCTGTTTGGGCCCTGAACGGACAAAAACGCGATTTAGGCTATTCTGAGGTGAAAAGAATGAAAGTTTGGTCACTGTATCGGAATAGCTTGAAAACCAACACACCAACTCCATTTTCTATAAGGATTCCAGGATGCCCATTATTGTTGTGAAATTCATCTGTTTGGGCCCTGAACGGCCAAAAACGCGATTTAGGCTATTCTGATGTGAAAAGAATGAAAGTTTGGTCACTGTATCGGAATGGCTTGAAAACCAACACACCAACTCCATTTTCTTTAAAGAATCCAGGATGCCCAATATTGTTGTGAAATTCATCTGTTTGGGCCCTGAACGGCGAAAAACGTGATTTAGGCTATTCTGAGGTGAAAAGAATGAAAGTTTGGTCACTGTATCGGAATGGCTTGAAAACCAACACGCCAACTCCATTTTCTAGAAGGATTCCAGGATGCCCATTATTGTTGTGAAATTCATCTGTTTGGGCCCTGAAGGGCTAAAAACGCGATTTAGGCTATTCTGAGGTGAAAAGAATGAAAGTTTGGTCACTGTATCGGAATGGCTTGAAAACCAACACACCAACTCCATTTTCTTTAAGGATTCCAGGATGCCCATTATTGTTGTGAAATTCATCTGTTTGGGACCTGAACGGCCAAAAATGGGATTTAGGCTATTCTGATGTGAAAAGAATGAAAGTTTGGTCACTGTATCGGAATGGTGTGAAAAGAATGAAAGTTTGGTCACTGTATCGGAATCGCTTGAAAACCAACACACCAACTCCATTTTCTATAAGGATTCCAGGATGCCCATTATTGTTGTGAAATTCATCTGTTTGGGCCCTGAACGGCCAAAAACGCGATTTAGGCTATTCTGATGTGAAAAGAATGAAAGTTTGGTCACTGTATCGGAATGGCTTGAAAACCAACTCACCACCTCCATTTTCTATAAGGATTCCAGGATGCCCATTATTGTTGTGAAATTCATCTGTTTGGAACCTGAACGGCCAAAAATGGGATTTAGGCTATTCTGATGTGAAAACAATGAAAGTTTGGTCACAGTCTCGGAATGGCTTGAAAACCAACAAACCAACTCCATTTTGTTTGAAGAATCCAGGATGCCCAATATTGTTGTGAAATTCAACTGTTTGGGCCATGAATGGCCAAAATCGTGACTTAGGCTATTCTGATGTGAAAAGAATGAATGTTTGGTCACTGTCTCGGAATGGCTTGAAAACCAACACACCACCTCCATTTTCTATCAGGATTCCAGGATGCCCAATATTGTTGTGAAATTCATCTGTTTGGGCCCTGAAGGGCTAAAAACGCGATTTAGGCTATTATGAGGTGAAAAGAATGAAAGTTTGGTCACTGTATCGGAATGGCTTGAAAACCAACACACCAACTCCATTTTCTATAAGGATTCCAGGATGCCCAATATTGTTGTGAAATTCATCTGTTTGGGCCCTGAACGGGGAAAAACGCGATTTAGGCTATTCTGAGGTGAAAAGAATGAAAGTTTGGTCACTGTATCGGAAAGGCTTGAAAACCAACACACCAACTCCATTTTCTATAAGGATTCCAGGATGCCCATTATTGTTGTGAAATTCATCTGTTTGGGCCCTGAACGGCCAAAAACGGGATTTAGGCTATTCTGATGTGAAAAGAATGAAAGTTTGGTCAATGTCTCGGAATGGCTTGAAAACCAACACACCAACTCCATTTTCTATCAGGATTCCAGGATACCCATTATTGTTGTGAAATTCATCTGTTTGGGACCTGAACGGCCAAAAATGGGATTTAGGCTATTATGAGGTTAAAAGAATGAAAGTTTGGTCACTGTCTCGGAATGGCTTGAAAACCAACACACCAACTCCATTTTCTTTGAAGAATCCAGGATGCCCAATATTGTTGTGAAATTCAACTGTTTGGGCCATGAATGGCCAAAATCGTGACTTAGGCTATTCTGATGTGAAAAGAATGAATGTTTGGTCACTGTCTCGGAATGGCTTGAAAACCAACACACCACCTCCATTTTCTATCAGGATTCCAGGATGCCCAATATTGTTGTGAAATTCATCTGTTTGGGCCCTGAAGGGCTAAAAACGCGATTTAGGCTATTATGAGGTGAAAGGAATGAAAGTTTGGTCACTGTATCGGAATGGCTTGAAAACCAACACACCAACTCCATTTTCTTTAAGGATTCCAGGATGCCCATTATTGTTGTGAAATTCATCTGTTTGGGACCTGAACGGCCAAAAATGGGATTTAGGCTATTCTGATGTGAAAAGAATGAAAGTTTGGTCACTGTATCGGAATGGTGTGAAAAGAATGAAAGTTTGGTCACTGTATCGGAATCGCTTGAAAACCAACACACCAACTCCATTTTCTATAAGGATTCCAGGATGCCCATTATTGTTGTGAAATTCATCTGTTTGGGCCCTGAACGGCCAAAAACGCGATTTAGGCTATTCTGATGTGAAAAGAATGAAAGTTTGGTCACTGTATCGGAATGGCTTGAAAACCAACTCACCACCTCCATTTTCTATAAGGATTCCAGGATGCCCATTATTGTTGTGAAATTCATCTGTTTGGAACCTGAACGGCCAAAAATGGGATTTAGGCTATTCTGATGTGAAAACAATGAAAGTTTGGTCACAGTCTCGGAATGGCTTGAAAACCAACAAACCAACTCCATTTTGTTTGAAGAATCCAGGATGCCCAATATTGTTGTGAAATTCAACTGTTTGGGCCATGAATGGCCAAAATCGTGACTTAGGCTATTCTGATGTGAAAAGAATGAATGTTTGGTCACTGTCTCGGAATGGCTTGAAAACCAACACACCACCTCCATTTTCTATCAGGATTCCAGGATGCCCAATATTGTTGTGAAATTCATCTGTTTGGGCCCTGAAGGGCTAAAAACGCGATTTAGGCTATTATGAGGTGAAAAGAATGAAAGTTTGGTCACTGTATCGGAATGGCTTGAAAACCAACACACCAACTCCATTTTCTATAAGGATTCCAGGATGCCCAATATTGTTGTGAAATTCATCTGTTTGGGCCCTGAACGGGGAAAAACGCGATTTAGGCTATTCTGAGGTGAAAAGAATGAAAGTTTGGTCACTGTATCGGAAAGGCTTGAAAACCAACACACCAACTCCATTTTCTATAAGGATTCCAGGATGCCCATTATTGTTGTGAAATTCATCTGTTTGGGCCCTGAACGGCCAAAAACGGGATTTAGGCTATTCTGATGTGAAAAGAATGAAAGTTTGGTCAATGTCTCGGAATGGCTTGAAAACCAACACACCAACTCCATTTTCTATCAGGATTCCAGGATACCCATTATTGTTGTGAAATTCATCTGTTTGGGACCTGAACGGCCAAAAATGGGATTTAGGCTATTATGAGGTTAAAAGAATGAAAGTTTGGTCACTGTCTCGGAATGGCTTGAAAACCAACACACCAACTCCATTTTCTTTGAAGAATCCAGGATGCCCAATATTGTTGTGAAATTCAACTGTTTGGGCCATGAATGGCCAAAATCGTGACTTAGGCTATTCTGATGTGAAAAGAATGAATGTTTGGTCACTGTCTCGGAATGGCTTGAAAACCAACACACCACCTCCATTTTCTATCAGGATTCCAGGATGCCCAATATTGTTGTGAAATTCATCTGTTTGGGCCCTGAAGGGCTAAAAACGCGATTTAGGCTATTATGAGGTGAAAGGAATGAAAGTTTGGTCACTGTATCGGAATGGCTTGAAAACCAACACACCAACTCCATTTTCTATAAGGATTCCAGGATGCCCAATATTGTTGTGAAATTCATCTGTTTGGGCCCTGAACGGCCAAAAACGCGATTTAGGCTATTCTGATGTGAAAAGAATGAAAGTTTGGTCACTGTATCGGAATGGCTTGAAAACCAACACACCAACTCCATTTTCTTTGAAGAATCCAGGATGCCCAATATTGTTGTGAAATTCATCTGTTTGGGCCCTGAACGGCGAAAAACGTGATTTAGGCTATTCTGAGGTGAAAAGAATGAAAGTTTGGTCACTGTATCGGAATGGCTTGAAAACCAACACACCAACTCCATTTTCTATAAGGATTCCAGGATGCCCATTATTGTTGTGAAATTCATCTGTTTGGGCCCTGAACGGGGAAAAACGCGATTTAGGCTATTCTGAGGTGAAAAGAATGAAAGTTTGGTCACTGTATCGGAAAGGCTTGAAAACCAACACACCAACTCCATTTTCTATAAGGATTCCAGGATGCCCATTATTGTTGTGAAATTCATCTGTTTGGGCCCTGAACGGCCAAAAACGGTATTTAGGCTATTCTGATGTGAAAAGAATGAAAGTTTGGTCAATGTCTCGGAATGGCTTGAAAACCAACACACCAACTCCATTTTCTATCAGGATTCCAGGATACCCATTATTGTTGTGAAATTCATCTGTTTGGGACCTGAACGGCCAAAAATGGGATTTAGGCTATTATGAGGTTAAAAGAATGAAAGTTTGGTCACTGTCTCGGAATGGCTTGAAAACCAACACACCAACTCCATTTTCTTTGAAGAATCCAGGATGCCCAATATTGTTGTGAAATTCAACTGTTTGGGCCATGAATGGCCAAAATCGTGACTTAGGCTATTCTGATGTGAAAAGAATGAATGTTTGGTCACTGTCTCGGAATGGCTTGAAAACCAACACACCACCTCCATTTTCTATCAGGATTCCAGGATGCCCAATATTGTTGTGAAATTCATCTGTTTGGGCCCTGAAGGGCTAAAAACGCGATTTAGGCTATTATGAGGTGAAAGGAATGAAAGTTTGGTCACTGTATCGGAATGGCTTGAAAACCAACACACCAACTCCATTTTCTATAAGGATTCCAGGATGCCCAATATTGTTGTGAAATTCATCTGTTTGGGCCCTGAACGGCCAAAAACGCGATTTAGGCTATTCTGATGTGAAAAGAATGAAAGTTTGGTCACTGTATCGGAATGGCTTGAAAACGAACACACCAACTCCATTTTCTTTGAAGAATCCAGGATGCCCAATATTGTTGTGAAATTCATCTGTTTGGGCCCTGAACGGCGAAAAACGTGATTTAGGCTATTCTGAGGTGAAAAGAATGAAAGTTTGGTCACTGTATCGGAATGGCTTGAAAACCAACACACCAACTCCATTTTCTATAAGGATTCCAGGATGCCCATTATTGTTGTGAAATTCATCTGTTTGGGCCCTGAACGGCCAAAAACGCGATTTAGGCTATTCTGATGTGAAAAGAATGAAAGTTTGGTCACTGTATCGGAATGGCTTGAAAACCAACACACCAACTCCATTTTCTTTGAAGAATCCAGGATGCCCAATATTGTTGTGAAATTCATCTGTTTGGGCCCTGAACGGCGAAAAACGTGATTTAGGCTATTCTGAGGTGAAAAGAATGAAAGTTTGGTCACTGTATCGGAATGGCTTGAAAACCAACACGCCAACTCCATTTTCTAGAAGGATTCGAGGATGCCCATTATTGTTGTGAAATTCATCTGTTTGGGCCCTGAAGGGCTAAAAACGCGATTTAGGCTATTCTGAGGTGAAAAGAATGAAAGTTTGGTCACTGTATCGGAATGGCTTGAAAACCAACACACCAACTCCATTTTCTATAAGGATTCCAGGATGCCAATTATTGTTGTGAAATTCATCTGTTTGGGACCTGAACGGCCAAAAAGGGGATTTAGGCTATTCTGATGTGAAAACAATGAAAGTTTGGTCACTGTCTCGGAATGGCTTGAAAACCAACACACCAACTCCATTTTCTTTAAAGAATCCAGGATGCCCAATATTGTTGTGAAATTCATCTGTTTGAGCCCTGAACGGCCAAAAACGCGATTTAGGCTATTCTGATGTGAAGAGAATGAAAGTTTGGTCACTGTCTCGGAATGGCTTGAAAACCAACACACCACCTCCATTTTCTATCAGGATTCCAGGATGCCCAATATTGTTGTGAAATTCATCTGTTTGGGCCCTGAAGGGCTAAAAACGCGATTTAGGCTATTATGAGGTGAAAAGAATGAAAGTTTGGTCACTGTATCGGAATGGCTTGAAAACCAACACACCAACTCCATTTTCTATAAGGATTCCAGGATGCCCATTATTGTTGTGAAATTCATCTGTTTGGGCCCTGAACGGACAAAAACGCGATTTAGGCTATTCTGAGGTGAAAAGAATGAAAGTTTGGTCACTGTATCGGAATAGCTTGAAAACCAACACACCAACTCCATTTTCTATAAGGATTCCAGGATGCCCATTATTGTTGTGAAATTCATCTGTTTGGGCCCTGAACGGCCAAAAACGCGATTTAGGCTATTCTGATGTGAAAAGAATGAAAGTTTGGTCACTGTATCGGAATGGCTTGAAAACCAACACACCAACTCCATTTTCTTTAAAGAATCCAGGATGCCCAATATTGTTGTGAAATTCATCTGTTTGGGCCCTGAACGGCGAAAAACGTGATTTAGGCTATTCTGAGGTGAAAAGAATGAAAGTTTGGTCACTGTATCGGAATGGCTTGAAAACCAACACGCCAACTCCATTTTCTAGAAGGATTCCAGGATGCCCATTATTGTTGTGAAATTCATCTGTTTGGGCCCTGAAGGGCTAAAAACGCGATTTAGGCTATTCTGAGGTGAAAAGAATGAAAGTTTGGTCACTGTATCGGAATGGCTTGAAAACCAACACACCAACTCCATTTTCTTTAAGGATTCCAGGATGCCCATTATTGTTGTGAAATTCATCTATTTGGGACCTGAACGGCCAAAAATGGGATTTAGGCTATTCTGATGTGAAAAGAATGAAAGTTTGGTCACTGTATCGGAATGGTGTGAAAAGAATGAAAGTTTGGTCACTGTATCGGAATCGCTTGAAAACCAACACACCAACTCCATTTTCTATAAGGATTCCAGGATGCCCATTATTGTTGTGAAATTCATCTGTTTGGGCCCTGAACGGCCAAAAACGCGATTTAGGCTATTCTGATGTGAAAAGAATGAAAGTTTGGTCACTGTATCGGAATGGCTTGAAAACCAACTCACCACCTCCATTTTCTATAAGGATTCCAGGATGCCCATTATTGTTGTGAAATTCATCTGTTTGGGACCTGAACGGCCAAAAATGGGATTTAGGCTATTCTGATGTGAAAACAATGAAAGTTTGGTCACAGTCTTGGAATGGCTTGAAAACCAACAAACCAACTCCATTTTGTATTAAGAATCCAGGATGCCCAATATTGTTGTGAAATTCAACTGTTTGGGCCATGAATGGCCAAAATCGTGACTTAGGCTATTCTGATGTGAAAAGAATGAATGTTTGGTCACTGTCTCGGAATGGCTTGAAAACCAACACACCACCTCCATTTTCTATCAGGATTCCAGGATGCCCAATATTGTTGTGAAATTCATCTGTTTGCGCCCTGAAGGGCTAAAAACGCGATTTAGGCTATTATGAGGTGAAAAGAATGAAAGTTTGGTCACTGTATCGGAATGGCTTGAAAACCAACACACCAACTCCATTTTCTATAAGGATTCCAGGATGCCCAATATTGTTGTGAAATTCATCTGTTTGGGCCCTGAACGGGGAAAAACGCGATTTAGGCTATTCTGAGGTGAAAAGAATGAAAGTTTGGTCACTGTATCGGAAAGGCTTGAAAACCAACACACCAACTCCATTTTCTATAAGGATTCCAGGATGCCCATTATTGTTGTGAAATTCATCTGTTTGGGCCCTGAACGGCCAAAAACGGGATTTAGGCTATTCTGATGTGAAAAGAATGAAAGTTTGGTCACTGTCTCGGAATGGCTTGAAAACCAACACACCAACTCCATTTTCTATCAGGATTCCAGGATACCCATTATTGTTGTGAAATTCATCTGTTTGGGACCTGAACGGCCAAAAATGGGATTTAGGCTATTATGAGGTGAAAAGAATGAAAGTTTGGTCACAGTCTCGGAATGGCTTGAAAACCAACAAACCAACTCCATTTTGTTTGAAGAATCCAGGATGCCCAATATTGTTGTGAAATTCAACTGTTTGGGCCATGAATGGCCAAAATCGTGACTTAGGCTATTCTGATGTGAAAAGAATGAATGTTTGGACACTGTCTCGGAATGGCTTGAAAACCAACACACCACCTCCATTTTCTATCAGGATTCCAGGATGCCCAATATTGTTGTGAATTTCATCTGTTTGGGCCCTGAAGGGCTAAAAACGCGATTTAGGCTATTATGAGGTGAAAGGAATGAAAGTTTGGTCACTGTATCGGAATGGCTTGAAAACCAACACACCAACTCCATTTTCTATAAGGATTCCAGGATGCCCAATATTGTTGTGAAATTCATCTGTTTGGGCCCTGAACGGCCAAAAACGCGATTTAGGCTATTCTGATGTGAAAAGAATGAAAGTTTGGTCACTGTATCGGAATGGCTTGAAAACCAACACACCAACTCCATTTTCTTTGAAGAATCCAGGATGCCCAATATTGTTGTGAAATTCATCTGTTTGGGCCCTGAAGGGCTAAAAACGCGATTTAGGCTATTATGAGGTGAAAAGAATGAAAGTTTGGTCACTGTATCGGAATGGCTTGAAAACCAACACACCAACTCCATTTTCTATAAGGATTCCAGGATGCCCAATATTGTTGTGAAATTCATCTGTTTGGGCCCTGAACGGGGAAAAACGCGATTTAGGCTATTCTGAGGTGAAAAGAATGAAAGTTTGGTCACTGTATCGGAAAGGCTTGAAAACCAACACACCAACTCCATTTTCTATAAGGATTCCAGGATGCCCATTATTGTTGTGAAATTCATCTGTTTGGGACCTGAACGGCCAAAAATGGGATTTAGGCTATTCTAATGTGAAAACAATGAAAGTTTGGTCACTGTCTCGGAATGGCTTGAAAACCAACACACCAACTCCATTTTCTTTGAAGAATCCAGGATGCCCATTATTGTTGTGAAATTCATCTGTTTGGGCCCTGAACGGACAAAAACGGCATTTACGCTATTCTGAGGTGAAAAGAATGAAAGTTTGGTCACTGTCTAGGAATGGCTTGAAAACCAACACACCAACTCCATTTTCTATAAGGATTCCAGGATGCCCAATATTGTTGTGAAATTCATCTGTTTGGGCCCTGAACGGGGAAAAACGCGATTTAGGCTATTCTGAGGTGAAAAGAATGAAAGTTTGGTCACTGTATCGGAATGGCTTGAAAACCAACACACCAACTCCATTTTCTATAAGGATTCCAGGATGCCCATTATTGTTGTGAAATTCATCTGTTTGGGACCTGAACGGCCAAAAATGGGATTTAGGCTATTCTAATGTGAAAACAATGAAAGTTTGGTCACTGTCTCGGAATGGCTTGAAAACCAACACACCAACTCCTTTTTCTATCAGGATTCCAGGATGCCCAATATTGTTGTGAAATTCATCTGTTTGGGCCCTGAAGGGCTAAAAACGCGATTTAGGCTATTCTGAGGTGAAAAGAATGAAAGTTTGGTCACTATATCGGAATGGCTTGAAAACCAACACACCAACTCCATTTTCTATAAGGATTCCAGGATGCCCATTATTGTTGTGAAATTCATCTGTTTGGGCCCTGAACGGCCAAAAACGCGATTTAGGCTATTCTGATGTGAAAAGAATGAAAGTTTGGTCACTGTATCGGAATGGCTTGAAAACCAACACACCAACTCCATTTTCTTTGAAGAATCCAGGATGCCCAATATTGTTGTGAAATTCATCTGTTTGGGCCCTGAACGGCGAAAAACGTGATTTAGGCTATTCTGAGGTGAAAAGAATGAAAGTTTGGTCACTGTATCGGAATGGCTTGAAAACCAAAACGCCAACTCCATTTTCTAGAAGGATTCGAGGATGCCCATTATTGTTGTGAAATTCATCTGTTTGGGCCCTGAAGGGCTAAAAACGCGATTTAGGCTATTCTGAGATGAAAAGAATGAAAGTTTGGTCACTGTATCGGAATGGCTTGAAAACCAACACACCAACTCCATTTTCTATAAGGATTCCAGGATGCCCATTATTGTTGTGAAATTCATCTGTTTGGGCCCTGAACGGACAAAAACGCGATTTAGGCTATTCTGAGGTGAAAAGAATGAAAGTTTGGTCACTGTATCGGAATAGCTTGAAAACCAACACACCAACTCCATTTTCTATAAGGATTCCAGGATGCCCATTATTGTTGTGAAATTCATCTGTTTGGGCCCTGAACGGCCAAAAACGCGATTTAGGCTATTCTGATGTGAAAAGAATGAAAGTTTGGTCACTGTATCGGAATGGCTTGAAAACCAACACACCACCTCCATTTTCTATAAGGATTCCAGGATGCCCATTATTGTTGTGAAATTCATCTGTTTGGGACCTGAACGGCCAAAAATGGGATTTAGGCTATTCTGATGTGAAAACAATGAAAGTTTGGTCACAGTCTCGGAATGGCTTGAAAACCAACAAACCAACTCCATTTTGTTTGAAGAATCCAGGATGCCCAATATTGTTGTGAAATTCAACTGTTTGGGCCATGAATGGCCAAAATCGTGACTTAGGCTATTCTGATGTGAAAAGAATGAATGTTTGGACACTGTCTCGGAATGGCTTGAAAACCAACACACCACCTCCATTTTCTATCAGGATTCCAGGATGCCCAATATTGTTGTGAAATTCATCTGTTTGGGCCCTGAAGGGCTAAAAACGCGATTTAGGCTATTATGAGGTGAAAGGAATGAAAGTTTGGTCACTGTATCGGAATGGCTTGAAAACCAACACACCAACTCCATTTTCTATAAGGATTCCAGGATGCCCAATATTGTTGTGAAATTCATCTGTTTGGGCCCTGAACGGCCAAAAACGCGATTTAGGCTATTCTGATGTGAAAAGAATGAAAGTTTGGTCACTGTATCGGAATGGCTTGAAAACCAACACACCAACTCCATTTTCTTTGAAGAATCCAGGATGCCCAATATTGTTGTGAAATTCATCTGTTTGGGCCCTGAACGGCGAAAAACGTGATTTAGGCTATTCCGAGGTGAAAAGAATGAAAGTTTGGTCACTGTATCGGAATGGCTTGAAAACCAACACACCAACACACCAACTCCATTTTCTATAAGGATTCCAGGATGCCCATTATTGTTGTGAAATTCATCTGTTTGGGCCCTGAACGGCCAAAAACGCGATTTAGGCTATTCTGATGTGAAAAGAATGAAAGTTTGGTCACTGTATCGGAATGGCTTGAAAACCAACACACCAACTCCATTTTCTTTGAAGAATCCAGGATGCCCAATATTGTTGTGAAATTCATCTGTTTGGGCCCTGAACGGCCAAAAACGCGATGTAGGCTATTCTGAGGTGAAAAGAATGAAAGTTTGGTCACTGTATCGGAATGGCTTGAAAACCAACACACCAACTCCATTTTCTATAAGGATTCCAGGATGCCCATTATTGTTGTGAAATTCATCTGTTTGGGCCCTGAACGGACAAAAACGCGATTTAGGCTATTCTGAGGTGAAAAGAATGAAAGTTTGGTCACTGTATCGGAATAGCTTGAAAACCAACACACCAACTCCATTTTCTATAAGGATTCCAGGATGCCCATTATTGTTGTGAAATTCATCTGTTTGGGCCCTGAACGGCCAAAAACGCGATTTAGGCTATTCTGATGTGAAAAGAATGAAAGTTTGGTCACTGTATCGGAATGGCTTGAAAACCAACACACCACCTCCATTTTCTATAAGGATTCCAGGATGCCCATTATTGTTGTGAAATTCATCTGTTTGGGACCTGAACGGCCAAAAATGGGATTTAGGCTATTCTGATGTGAAAACAATGAAAGTTTGGTCACAGTCTCGGAATGGCTTGAAAACCAACAAACCAACTCCATTTTGTTTGAAGAATCCAGGATGCCCAATATTGTTGTGAAATTCAACTGTTTGGGCCATGAATGGCCAAAATCGTGACTTAGGCTATTCTGATGTGAAAAGAATGAATGTTTGGTCACTGTCTCGGAATGGCTTGAAAACCAACACACCACCTCCATTTTCTATCAGGATTTCAGGATGCCCAATATTGTTGTGAAATTCATCTGTTTGGGCCCTGAAGGGCTAAAAACGCGATTTAGGCTATTATGAGGTGAAAAGAATGAAAGTTTGGTCACTGTATCGGAATGGCTTGAAAACCAACACACCTACTCCATTTTCTATAAGGATTCCAGGATGCCCAATATTGTTGTGAAATTCATCTGTTTGGGCCCTGAACGGGGAAAAACGCGATTTAGGCTATTCTGAGGTGAAAAGAATGGAAGTTTGGTCACTGTATCGGAAAGGCTTGAAAACCAACACACCAACTCCATTTTCTATAAGGATTCCAGGATGCCCATTATTGTTGTGAAATTCATCTGTTTGGGCCCTGAACGGCCAAAAACGGGATTTAGGCTATTCTGATGTGAAAAGAATGAAAGTTCGGTCACTGTCTCGGAATGGCTTGAAAACCAACACACCAACTCCATTTTCTTTGAAGAATCCAGGATGCCCAATATTGTTGTGAAATTCATCTGTTTGGGCCCTGAACGGCGAAAAACGTGATTTAGGCTATTCTGAGGTGAAAAGAATGAAAGTTTGGTCACTGTATCGGAATGGCTTGAAAACCAACACGCCAACTCCATTTTCTAGAAGGATTCGAGGATGCCCATTATTGTTGTGAAATTCATCTGTTTGGGCCCTGAAGGGCTAAAAACGCGATTTAGGCTATTCTGAGATGAAAAGAATGAAAGTTTGGTCACTGTATCGGAATGGCTTGAAAACCAACACACCAACTCCATTTTCTATAAGGATTCCAGGATGCCCATTATTGTTGTGAAATTCATCTGTTTGGGCCCTGAACGGACAAAAACGCGATTTAGGCTATTCTGAGGTGAAAAGAATGAAAGTTTGGTCACTGTATCGGAATAGCTTGAAAACCAACACACCAACTCCATTTTCTATAAGGATTCCAGGATGCCCATTATTGTTGTGAAATTCATCTGTTTGGGCCCTGAACGGCCAAAAACGCGATTTAGGCTATTCTGATGTGAAAAGAATGAAAGTTTGGTCACTGTATCGGAATGGCTTGAAAACCAACACACCACCTCCATTTTCTATAAGGATTCCAGGATGCCCATTATTGTTGTGAAATTCATCTGTTTGGGACCTGAACGGCCAAAAATGGGATTTAGGCTATTCTGATGTGAAAACAATGAAAGTTTGGTCACAGTCTCGGAATGGCTTGAAAACCAACAAACCAACTCCATTTTGTTTGAAGAATCCAGGATGCCCAATATTGTTGTGAAATTCAACTGTTTGGGCCATGAATGGCCAAAATCGTGACTTAGGCTATTCTGATGTGAAAAGAATGAATGTTTGGACACTGTCTCGGAATGGCTTGAAAACCAACACACCACCTCCATTTTCTATCAGGATTCCAGGATGCCCAATATTGTTGTGAAATTCATCTGTTTGGGCCCTGAAGGGCTAAAAACGCGATTTAGGCTATTATGAGGTGAAAGGAATGAAAGTTTGGTCACTGTATCGGAATGGCTTGAAAACCAACACACCAACTCCATTTTCTATAAGGATTCCAGGATGCCCATTATTGTTGTGAAATTCATCTGTTTGGGCCCTGAACGGCCAAAAACGCGATTTAGGCTATTCTGATGTGAAAAGAATGAAAGTTTGGTCACTGTATCGGAATGGCTTGAAAACCAACACACCAACTCCATTTTCTTTGAAGAATCCAGGATGCCCAATATTGTTGTGAAATTCATCTGTTTGGGCCCTGAACGGCGAAAAACGTGATTTAGGCTATTCCGAGGTGAAAAGAATGAAAGTTTGGTCACTGTATCGGAATGGCTTGAAAACCAACACACCAACACACCAACTCCATTTTCTATAAGGATTCCAGGATGCCCATTATTGTTGTGAAATTCATCTGTTTGGGCCCTGAACGGCCAAAAACGCGATTTAGGCTATTCTGATGTGAAAAGAATGAAAGTTTGGTCACTGTATCGGAATGGCTTGAAAACCAACACACCAACTCCATTTTCTTTGAAGAATCCAGGATGCCCAATATTGTTGTGAAATTCATCTGTTTGGGCCCTGAACGGCCAAAAACGCGATGTAGGCTATTCTGAGGTGAAAAGAATGAAAGTTTGGTCACTGTATCGGAATGGCTTGAAAACCAACACACCAACTCCATTTTCTATAAGGATTCCAGGATGCCCATTATTGTTGTGAAATTCATCTGTTTGGGCCCTGAACGGACAAAAACGCGATTTAGGCTATTCTGAGGTGAAAAGAATGAAAGTTTGGTCACTGTATCGGAATAGCTTGAAAACCAACACACCAACTCCATTTTCTATAAGGATTCCAGGATGCCCATTATTGTTGTGAAATTCATCTGTTTGGGCCCTGAACGGCCAAAAACGCGATTTAGGCTATTCTGATGTGAAAAGAATGAAAGTTTGGTCACTGTATCGGAATGGCTTGAAAACCAACACACCACCTCCATTTTCTATAAGGATTCCAGGATGCCCATTATTGTTGTGAAATTCATCTGTTTGGGACCTGAACGGCCAAAAATGGGATTTAGGCTATTCTGATGTGAAAACAATGAAAGTTTGGTCACAGTCTCGGAATGGCTTGAAAACCAACAAACCAACTCCATTTTGTTTGAAGAATCCAGGATGCCCAATATTGTTGTGAAATTCAACTGTTTGGGCCATGAATGGCCAAAATCGTGACTTAGGCTATTCTGATGTGAAAAGAATGAATGTTTGGTCACTGTCTCGGAATGGCTTGAAAACCAACACACCACCTCCATTTTCTATCAGGATTTCAGGATGCCCAATATTGTTGTGAAATTCATCTGTTTGGGCCCTGAAGGGCTAAAAACGCGATTTAGGCTATTATGAGGTGAAAAGAATGAAAGTTTGGTCACTGTATCGGAATGGCTTGAAAACCAACACACCTACTCCATTTTCTATAAGGATTCCAGGATGCCCAATATTGTTGTGAAATTCATCTGTTTGGGCCCTGAACGGGGAAAAACGCGATTTAGGCTATTCTGAGGTGAAAAGAATGGAAGTTTGGTCACTGTATCGGAAAGGCTTGAAAACCAACACACCAACTCCATTTTCTATAAGGATTCCAGGATGCCCATTATTGTTGTGAAATTCATCTGTTTGGGCCCTGAACGGCCAAAAACGGGATTTAGGCTATTCTGATGTGAAAAGAATGAAAGTTCGGTCACTGTCTCGGAATGGCTTGAAAACCAACACACCAACTCCATTTTCTATCAGGATTCCAGGATGCCCATTATTGTTGTGAAATTCATCTGTTTGGGACCTGAACGGCCAAAAATGGGATTTAGGCTATTATGAGGTGAAAAGAATGAAAGTTTGGTCACTGTCTCGGAATGGCTTGAAAACCAACACACCAACTCCATTTTCTTTGAAGAATCCAGGATGCCCAATATTGTTGTGAAATTCAACTGTTTGGGCCATGAATGGCCAAAATCGTGACTTAGGCTATTCTGATGTGAAAAGAATGAATGTTTGGTCACTGTCTCGGAATGGCTTGAAAACCAACACACCACCTCCATTTTCTATCAGGATTCCAGGATGCCCAATATTGTTGTGAAATTCATCTGTTTGGGCCCTGAAGGGCTAAAAACGCGATTTAGGCGATTATGAGGTGAAAAGAATGAAAGTTTGGTCACTGTATCGGAATGGCTTGAAAACCAACACACCAACTCCATTTTCTTTGAAGAATCCAGGATGCCCAATATTGTTGTGAAATTCAACTGTTTGGGCCATGAATGGCCAAAATCGTGACTTAGGCTATTCTGATGTGAAAAGAATGAATGTTTGGTCACTGTCTCGGAATGGCTTGAAAACCAACACACCACCTCCATTTTCTATCAGGATTCCAGGATGCCCAATATTGTTGTGAAATTCATCTGTTTGGGCCCTGAAGGGCTAAAAACGCGATTTAGGCTATTATGAGGTGAAAGGAATGAAAGTTTGGTCACTGTATCGGAATGGCTTGAAAACCAACACACCAACTCCATTTTCTTTGAAGAATCCAGGATGCCCAATATTGTTGTGAAATTCATCTGTTTGGGCCCTGAACGGCGAAAAACGTGATTTAGGCTATTCCGAGGTGAAAAGAATGAAAGTTTGGTCACTGTATCGGAATGGCTTGAAAACCAACACACCAACACACCAACTCCATTTTCTATAAGGATTCCAGGATGCCCATTATTGTTGTGAAATTCATCTGTTTGGGCCCTGAACGGCCAAAAACGCGATTTAGGCTATTCTGATGTGAAAAGAATGAAAGTTTGGTCACTGTATCGGAATGGCTTGAAAACCAACAAACCTACTCCATTTTCTATAAGGATTCCAGGATGCCCAATATTGTTGTGAAATTCATCTGTTTGGGCCCTGAACGGGGAAAAACGCGATTTAGGCTATTCTGAGGTGAAAAGAATGGAAGTTTGGTCACTGTATCAGAAAGGCTTGAAAACCAACACACCAACTCCATTTTCAATAAGGATTCCAGGATGCCCATTATTGTTGTGCAATTCATCTGTTTGGGCCCTGAACGGCCAAAAACGGGATTTAGGCTATTCTGATGTGAAAAGAATGAAAGTTCGGTCACTGTCTCGGAATGGCTTGAAAACCAACACACCAACTCCATTTTCTATCAGGATTCCAGGATGCCCATTATTGTTGTGAAATTCATCTGTTTGGGACCTGAACGGCCAAAAATGGGATTTAGGCTATTATGAGGTGAAAAGAATGAAAGTTTGGTCACTGTCTCGGAATGGCTTGAAAACCAACACACCAACTCCATTTTCTTTGAAGAATCCAGGATGCCCAATATTGTTGTGAAATTCAACTGTTTGGGCCATGAATGGCCAAAATCGTGACTTAGGCTATTCTGATGTGAAAAGAATGAATGTTTGGTCACTGTCTCGGAATGGCTTGAAAACCAACACACCACCTCCATTTTCTATCAGGATTCCAGGATGCCCAATATTGTTGTGAAATTCATCTGTTTGGGCCCTGAAGGGCTAAAAACGCGATTTAGGCTATTATGAGGTGAAAAGAATGAAAGTTTGGTCACTGTATCGGAATGGCTTGAAAACCAACACACCAACTCCATTTTCTTTGAAGAATCCAGGATGCCCAATATTGTTGTGAAATTCAACTGTTTGGGCCATGAATGGCCAAAATCGTGACTTAGGCTATTCTGATGTGAAAAGAATGAATGTTTGGTCACTGTCTCGGAATGGCTTGAAAAGCAACACACCACCTCCATTTTCTATCAGGATTCCAGGATGCCCAATATTGTTGTGAAATTCATCTGTTTGGGCCCTGAAGGGCTAAAAACGCGATTTAGGCTATTATGAGGTGAAAGGAATGAAAGTTTGGTCACTGTATCGGAATGGCTTGAAAACCAACACACCAACTCCATTTTCTATAAGGATTCCAGGATGCCCAATATTGTTGTGAAATTCATCTGTTTGGGCCCTGAACGGCCAAAAACGCGATTTAGGCTATTCTGATGTGAAAAGAATGAAAGTTTGGTCACTGTATCGGAATGGCTTGAAAACCAACACACCAACTCCATTTTCTTTGAAGAATCCAGGATGCCCAATATTGTTGTGAAATTCATCTGTTTGGGCCCTGAACGGCGAAAAACGTGATTTAGGCTATTCTGAGGTGAAAAGAATGAAAGTTTGGTCACTGTATCGGAATGGCTTGAAAACCAACACGCCAACTCCATTTTCTAGAAGGATTCCAGGATGCCCATTATTGTTGTGAAATTCATCTGTTTGGGCCCTGAAGGGCTAAAAACGCGATTTAGGCTATTCTGAGGTGAAAAGAATGAAAGTTTGGTCACTGTATCGGAATGGCTTGAAAACCAACACACCAACTCCATTTTCTATAAGGATTCCAGGATGACCATTATTGTTGTGAAATTCATCTGTTTGGGCCCTGAAGGGCTAAAAACGCGATTTAGGCTATTATGAGGTGAAAAGAATGAAAGTTTGGTCACTGTATCGGAATGGCTTGAAAACCAACACCCCAACTCCATTTTCTATAAGGATTCCAGGATGCCCAATATTGTTGTGAAATTCATCTGTTTGGGCCCTGAAGGGCTAAAAACGCGATTTAGGCTATTATGAGGTGAAAAGAATGAAAGTTTGGTCACTGTATCGGAATGGCTTGAAAACCAACACACCAACTCCATTTTCTATAAGGATTCCAGGATGCCCATTATTGTTGTGAAATTCATCTGTTTGGGCCCTGAACGGACAAAAACGCGATTTAGGCTATTCTGAGGTGAAAAGAATGAAAGTTTGGTCACTGTATCGGAATAGCTTGAAAACCAACACACCAACTCCATTTTCTATAAGGATTCCAGGATGCCCATTATTGTTGTGAAATTCATCTGTTTGGGCCCTGAACGGCCAAAAACGCGATTTAGGCTATTCTGATGTGAAAAGAATGAAAATTTGGTCACTGTATCGGAATGGCTTGAAAACCAACACACCAACTCCATTTTCTTTGAAGAATCCAGGATGCCCAATATTGTTGTCAAATTCATCTGTTTGGGCCCTGAACGGCCAAAAACGCGATTTAGGCTATTCTGAGGTGAAAAGAATGAAAGTTTGGTCACTGTCTAGGAATGGCTTGAAATCCAACACACCAACTCCATTTTCTATAAGGATTCCAGGATGCCCAATATTGTCGTGAAATTCATCTGTTTGGGCCCTGAACGGCGAAAAATGCGATTTAGGCTATTCTGTGGTGAAAAGAATGAAAGTTTGGTCACTGTATCGGAATGGCTTGAAAACCAACACACCAACTCCATTTTCTATAAGGATTCCAGGATGCCCATTATTGTTGTGAAATTCATCTGTTTGGGACCTGAACGGCCAAAAACGGGATTTAGGCTATTCTGATGTGAAAAGAATGAAAGTTTGGTCACTGTCTAGGAATGGCTTGAAAACCAACACACCAACTCCATTTTCTATAAGGATTCCAGGATGCCCAATATTGTTGTGAAATTCATCTATTTGGGCCCTGAACGGCCAAAAACGCGATTTAGGCTATTCTGAGGTGAAAAGAATGAAAGTTTGGTCACTGTATCGGAATAGCTTGAAAACCAACACACCAACTCCATTTTCTATAAGGATTCCAGGATGCCCATTATTGTTGAGAAATTCATCTGTTTGGGCCCTGAACGGACAAAAACGCGATTTAGGCTATTCTGAGGTGAAAAGAATGAAAGTTTGGTCACTGTATCGGAATGGCTTGAAAACCAACACACCAACTCCATTTTCTATAAGGATTCCAGGATGCCCATTATTGTTGTGAAATTCATCTGTTTGGGCCCTGAACGGACAAAAACGCGATTTAGGCTATTCTGAGGTGAAAAGAATGAAAGTTTGGTCACTGTATCAGAATGGCTTGAAAACCAACACACCAACTCCATTTTCTATAAGGATTCCAGGATGCCCAATATTGTTGTGAAATTCATCTATTTGGGCCCTGAACGGCCAAAAACGCGATTTAGGCTATTATGAGGTGAAAAGAATGAAAGTTTGGTCACTGTATCGGAATGGCTTGAAAACCAACACACCAACTCCATTTTCTATAAGGATTCCAGGATGCCCATTATTGTTGTGAAATTCATCTGTTTGGGCCCTGAACGGACAAAAACGCGATTTAGGCTATTCTGAGGTGAAAAGAATGAAAGTTTGGTCACTGTATCAGAATGGCTTGAAAACCAACACACCAACTCCATTTTCTATAAGGATTCCAGGATGCCCATTATTGTTGTGAAATTCATCTGTTTGGGCCCTGAACGGACAAAAACGCGATTTAGGCTATTCTGAGGTGAAAAGAATGAAAGTTTGGTCACTGTATCGGAATAGCTTGAAAACCAACACACCAACTCCATTTTCTATAAGGATTCCAGGATGCCCATTATTGTTGTGAAATTCATCTGTTTGGGCCCTGAACGGCCAAAAACGCGATTTAGGCTATTCTGATGTGAAAAGAATGAAAGTTTGGTCACTGTATCGGAATGGCTTGAAAACCAACACACCACCTCCATTTTCTATAAGGATTCCAGGATGCCCATTATTGTTGTGAAATTCATCTGTTTGGGACCTGAACGGCCAAAAATGGGATTTAGGCTATTCTGATGTGAAAACAATGAAAGTTTGGTCACAGTCTCGGAATGGCTTGAAAACCAACAAACCAACTCCATTTTGTTTGAAGAATCCAGGATGCCCAATATTGTTGTGAAATTCAACTGTTTGGGCCATGAATGGCCAAAATCGTGACTTAGGCTATTCTGATGTGAAAAGAATGAATGTTTGGTCACTGTCTCGGAATGGCTTGAAAACCAACACACCACCTCCATTTTCTATCAGGATTTCAGGATGCCCAATATTGTTGTGAAATTCATCTGTTTGGGCCCTGAAGGGCTAAAAACGCGATTTAGGCTATTATGAGGTGAAAAGAATGAAAGTTTGGTCACTGTATCGGAATGGCTTGAAAACCAACACACCTACTCCATTTTCTATAAGGATTCCAGGATGCCCAATATTGTTGTGAAATTCATCTGTTTGGGCCCTGAACGGGGAAAAACGCGATTTAGGCTATTCTGAGGTGAAAAGAATGGAAGTTTGGTCACTGTATCGGAAAGGCTTGAAAACCAACACACCAACTCCATTTTCTATAAGGATTCCAGGATGCCCATTATTGTTGTGAAATTCATCTGTTTGGGCCCTGAACGGCCAAAAACGGGATTTAGGCTATTCTGATGTGAAAAGAATGAAAGTTCGGTCACTGTCTCGGAATGGCTTGAAAACCAACACACCAACTCCATTTTCTATCAGGATTCCAGGATGCCCATTATTGTTGTGAAATTCATCTGTTTGGGACCTGAACGGCCAAAAATGGGATTTAGGCTATTATGAGGTGAAAAGAATGAAAGTTTGGTCACTGTCTCGGAATGGCTTGAAAACCAACACACCAACTCCATTTTCTTTGAAGAATCCAGGATGCCCAATATTGTTGTGAAATTCAACTGTTTGGGCCATGAATGGCCAAAATCGTGACTTAGGCTATTCTGATGTGAAAAGAATGAATGTTTGGTCACTGTCTCGGAATGGCTTGAAAACCAACACACCACCTCCATTTTCTATCAGGATTCCAGGATGCCCAATATTGTTGTGAAATTCATCTGTTTGGGCCCTGAAGGGCTAAAAACGCGATTTAGGCGATTATGAGGTGAAAAGAATGAAAGTTTGGTCACTGTATCGGAATGGCTTGAAAACCAACACACCAACTCCATTTTCTTTGAAGAATCCAGGATGCCCAATATTGTTGTGAAATTCAACTGTTTGGGCCATGAATGGCCAAAATCGTGACTTAGGCTATTCTGATGTGAAAAGAATGAATGTTTGGTCACTGTCTCGGAATGGCTTGAAAACCAACACACCACCTCCATTTTCTATCAGGATTCCAGGATGCCCAATATTGTTGTGAAATTCATCTGTTTGGGCCCTGAAGGGCTAAAAACGCGATTTAGGCTATTATGAGGTGAAAGGAATGAAAGTTTGGTCACTGTATCGGAATGGCTTGAAAACCAACACACCAACTCCATTTTCTTTGAAGAATCCAGGATGCCCAATATTGTTGTGAAATTCATCTGTTTGGGCCCTGAACGGCGAAAAACGTGATTTAGGCTATTCCGAGGTGAAAAGAATGAAAGTTTGGTCACTGTATCGGAATGGCTTGAAAACCAACACACCAACACACCAACTCCATTTTCTATAAGGATTCCAGGATGCCCATTATTGTTGTGAAATTCATCTGTTTGGGCCCTGAACGGCCAAAAACGCGATTTAGGCTATTCTGATGTGAAAAGAATGAAAGTTTGGTCACTGTATCGGAATGGCTTGAAAACCAACAAACCTACTCCATTTTCTATAAGGATTCCAGGATGCCCAATATTGTTGTGAAATTCATCTGTTTGGGCCCTGAACGGGGAAAAACGCGATTTAGGCTATTCTGAGGTGAAAAGAATGGAAGTTTGGTCACTGTATCAGAAAGGCTTGAAAACCAACACACCAACTCCATTTTCAATAAGGATTCCAGGATGCCCATTATTGTTGTGCAATTCATCTGTTTGGGCCCTGAACGGCCAAAAACGGGATTTAGGCTATTCTGATGTGAAAAGAATGAAAGTTCGGTCACTGTCTCGGAATGGCTTGAAAACCAACACACCAACTCCATTTTCTATCAGGATTCCAGGATGCCCATTATTGTTGTGAAATTCATCTGTTTGGGACCTGAACGGCCAAAAATGGGATTTAGGCTATTATGAGGTGAAAAGAATGAAAGTTTGGTCACTGTCTCGGAATGGCTTGAAAACCAACACACCAACTCCATTTTCTTTGAAGAATCCAGGATGCCCAATATTGTTGTGAAATTCAACTGTTTGGGCCATGAATGGCCAAAATCGTGACTTAGGCTATTCTGATGTGAAAAGAATGAATGTTTGGTCACTGTCTCGGAATGGCTTGAAAACCAACACACCACCTCCATTTTCTATCAGGATTCCAGGATGCCCAATATTGTTGTGAAATTCATCTGTTTGGGCCCTGAAGGGCTAAAAACGCGATTTAGGCTATTATGAGGTGAAAAGAATGAAAGTTTGGTCACTGTATCGGAATGGCTTGAAAACCAACACACCAACTCCATTTTCTTTGAAGAATCCAGGATGCCCAATATTGTTGTGAAATTCAACTGTTTGGGCCATGAATGGCCAAAATCGTGACTTAGGCTATTCTGATGTGAAAAGAATGAATGTTTGGTCACTGTCTCGGAATGGCTTGAAAAGCAACACACCACCTCCATTTTCTATCAGGATTCCAGGATGCCCAATATTGTTGTGAAATTCATCTGTTTGGGCCCTGAAGGGCTAAAAACGCGATTTAGGCTATTATGAGGTGAAAGGAATGAAAGTTTGGTCACTGTATCGGAATGGCTTGAAAACCAACACACCAACTCCATTTTCTATAAGGATTCCAGGATGCCCAATATTGTTGTGAAATTCATCTGTTTGGGCCCTGAACGGCCAAAAACGCGATTTAGGCTATTCTGATGTGAAAAGAATGAAAGTTTGGTCACTGTATCGGAATGGCTTGAAAACCAACACACCAACTCCATTTTCTTTGAAGAATCCAGGATGCCCAATATTGTTGTGAAATTCATCTGTTTGGGCCCTGAACGGCGAAAAACGTGATTTAGGCTATTCTGAGGTGAAAAGAATGAAAGTTTGGTCACTGTATCGGAATGGCTTGAAAACCAACACGCCAACTCCATTTTCTAGAAGGATTCCAGGATGCCCATTATTGTTGTGAAATTCATCTGTTTGGGCCCTGAAGGGCTAAAAACGCGATTTAGGCTATTCTGAGGTGAAAAGAATGAAAGTTTGGTCACTGTATCGGAATGGCTTGAAAACCAACACACCAACTCCATTTTCTATAAGGATTCCAGGATGACCATTATTGTTGTGAAATTCATCTGTTTGGGCCCTGAAGGGCTAAAAACGCGATTTAGGCTATTATGAGGTGAAAAGAATGAAAGTTTGGTCACTGTATCGGAATGGCTTGAAAACCAACACCCCAACTCCATTTTCTATAAGGATTCCAGGATGCCCAATATTGTTGTGAAATTCATCTGTTTGGGCCCTGAAGGGCTAAAAACGCGATTTAGGCTATTATGAGGTGAAAAGAATGAAAGTTTGGTCACTGTATCGGAATGGCTTGAAAACCAACACACCAACTCCATTTTCTATAAGGATTCCAGGATGCCCATTATTGTTGTGAAATTCATCTGTTTGGGCCCTGAACGGACAAAAACGCGATTTAGGCT
This sequence comes from Inga oerstediana, assembly GCA_963210345.1. Taxonomy (NCBI): domain Eukaryota; kingdom Viridiplantae; phylum Streptophyta; class Magnoliopsida; order Fabales; family Fabaceae; genus Inga; species Inga oerstediana. The sequence goes on along the minus strand of OY723410.1, from coordinate 40,134,037 downwards.
ATTCTGAGGTGAAAAGAATGAAAGTTTGGTCACTGTATCGGAATAGCTTGAAAACCAACACACCAACTCCATTTTCTATAAGGATTCCAGGATGCCCATTATTGTTGTGAAATTCATCTGTTTGGGCCCTGAACGGCCAAAAACGCGATTTAGGCTATTCTGATGTGAAAAGAATGAAAATTTGGTCACTGTATCGGAATGGCTTGAAAACCAACACACCAACTCCATTTTCTTTGAAGAATCCAGGATGCCCAATATTTTTGTCAAATTCATCTGTTTGGGCCCTGAACGGCCAAAAACGCGATTTAGGCTATTCTGAGGTGAAAAGAATGAAAGTTTGGTCACTGTCTAGGAATGGCTTGAAATCCAACACACCAACTCCATTTTCTATAAGGATTCCAGGATGCCCAATATTGTCGTGAAATTCATCTGTTTGGGCCCTGAACGGCGAAAAATGCGATTTAGGCTATTCTGTGGTGAAAAGAATGAAAGTTTGGTCACTGTATCGGAATGGCTTGAAAACCAACACACCAACTCCATTTTCTATAAGGATTCCAGGATGCCCATTATTGTTGTGAAATTCATCTGTTTGGGACCTGAACGGCCAAAAACGGGATTTAGGCTATTCTGATGTGAAAAGAATGAAAGTTTGGTCACTGTCTAGGAATGGCTTGAAAACCAACACACCAACTCCATTTTCTATAAGGATTCCAGGATGCCCAATATTGTTGTGAAATTCATCTATTTGGGCCCTGAACGGCCAAAAACGCGATTTAGGCTATTCTGAGGTGAAAAGAATGAAAGTTTGGTCACTGTATCGGAATAGCTTGAAAACCAACACACCAACTCCATTTTCTATAAGGATTCCAGGATGCCCATTATTGTTGAGAAATTCATCTGTTTGGGCCCTGAACGGCCAAAAACGCGATTTAGGCTATTCTGATGTGAAAAGAATGAAAGTTTGGTCATTGTATCGGAATGGCTTGAAAACCAACACACCAACTCCATTTTCTTTGAAGAATCCAGGATGCCCAATATTGTTGTGAAATTCATCTGTTTGGGCCCTGAACGGCCAAAAACGCGATATAGGCTATTCTGAGGTGAAAAGAATGAAAGTTTGGTCACTGTCTCGGAATGGCTTGAAAACAAACACACCAAATCCATTTTCTATCAGGATTCCAGGATGCCCATTATTGTTGTGAAATTCATCTGTTTGGGACCTGAACGGCCAAAAATGGGATTTAGGCTATTATGAGGTGAAAAGAATGAAAGTTTGGTCACTGTCTCGGAATGGCTTGAAAACCAACACACCAACTCCATTTTCTTTGAAGAATCCAGGATGCCCAATATTGTTGTGAAATTCAACTGTCTGGGCCATGAAGGGCCAAAATCGTGACTTAGGCTATTCTGATGTGAAAAGAATGAATGTTTGGTCACTGTCTCGGAATGGCTTGAAAACCAACACACCACCTCCATTTTCTATCAGGATTCCAGGATGCCCAATATTGTTGTGAAATTCATCTGTTTGGGCCCTGAAGGGCTAAAAACGCGATTTAGGCTATTATGAGGTGAAAGGAATGAAAGTTTGGTCACTGTATCGGAATGGCTTGAAAACCAACACACCAACTCCATTTTCTATAAGGATTCCAGGATGCCCAATATTGTTGTGAAATTCATCTGTTTGGGCCCTGAACGGCCAAAAACGCGATTTAGGCTATTCTGATGTGAAAAGAATGAAAGTTTGGTCACTGTATCGGAATGGCTTGAAAACCAACACACCACCTCCATTTTCTATAAGGATTCCAGGATGCCCATTATTGTTGTGAAATTCATCTGTTTGGTACCTGAACGGCCAAAAATGGGATTTAGGCTATTCTGATGTGAAAACAATGAAAGTTTGGTCACAGTCTCGGAATGGCTTGAAAACCAACAAACCAACTCCATTTTGTTTGAAGAATCCAGGATGCCCAATATTGTTGTGAAATTCAACTGTTTGGGCCATGAATGGCCAAAATCGTGACTTAGGCTATTCTGATGTGAAAAGAATGAATGTTTGGTCACTGTCTCGGAATGGCTTGAAAACCAACACACCACCTCCATTTTCTATCAGGATTTCAGGATGCCCAATATTGTTGTGAAATTCATCTGTTTGGGCCCTGAAGGGCTAAAAACGCGATTTAGGCTATTATGAGGTGAAAAGAATGAAAGTTTGGTCACTGTATCGGAATGGCTTGAAAACCAACACACCAACTCCATTTTCTATAAGGATTCCAGGATGCCCAATATTGTTGTGAAATTCATCTGTTTGGGCCCTGAACGGGGAAAAACACGATTTAGGCTATTCTGAGGTGAAAAGAATGGAAGTTTGGTCACTGTATCGGAAAGGCTTGAAAACCAACACACCAACTCCATTTTCTATAAGGATTCCAGGATGCCCATTATTGTTGTGAAATTCATCTGTTTGGGCCCTGAACGGCCAAAAACGGGATTTAGGCTATTCTGATGTGAAAAGAATGAAAGTTCGGTCACTGTCTCGGAATGGCTTGAAAACCAACACACCAACTCCATTTTCTATCAGGATTCCAGGATGCCCATTATTGTTGTGAAATTCATCTGTTTGGGACCTGAACGGCCAAAAATGGGATTTAGGCTATTATGAGGTGAAAAGAATGAAAGTTTGGTCACTGTCTCGGAATGGCTTGAAAACCAACACACCAACTCCATTTTCTTTGAAGAATCCAGGATGCCCAATATTGTTGTGAAATTCAACTGTTTGGGCCATGAATGGCCAAAATCGTGACTTAGGCTATTCTGATGTGAAAAGAATGAATGTTTGGTCACTGTCTCGGAATGGCTTGAAAACCAACACACCACCTCCATTTTCTATCAGGATTCCAGGATGCCCAATATTGTTGTGAAATTCATCTGTTTGGGCCCTGAAGGGCTAAAAACGCGATTTAGGCTATTATGAGGTGAAAAGAATGAAAGTTTGGTCACTGTATCGGAATGGCTTGAAAACCAACACACCAACTCCATTTTCTATAAGGATTCCAGGATGCCCAATATTGTTGTGAAATTCATCTGTTTGGGCCCTGAACGGGGAAAAACGCGATTTAGGCTATTCTGAGGTGAAAAGAATAAAAGTTTGGTCACTGTATCGGAAAGGCTTGAAAACCAACACACCAACTCCATTTTCTATAAGGATTCCAGGATGCCCATTATTGTTGTGAAATTCATCTGTTTGGGACCTGAACGGCCAAAAATGGGATTTAGGCTATTCTAATGTGAAAACAATGAAAGTTTGGTCACTGTCTCGGAATGGCTTGAAAACCAACACACCAACTCCATTTTCTTTAAAGAATCCAGGATGCCCAATATTGTTGTGAAATTCATCTGTTTGGGCCCTGAACGGCAAAAAACGCGATTTAGGCTATTCTGATGTGAACAGAATGAAAGTTTGGTCACTGTCTCGGAATGGATTGAAAACCAACACACCACCTCCATTTTCTATCAGGATTCCAGGATGCCCAATATTGTTGTGAAATTCATCTGTTTGGGCCCTGAAGGGCTAAAAACGCGATTTAGGCTATTATGAGGTGAAAAGAATGAAAGTTTGGTCACTGTATCGGAATGGCTTGAAAACCAACACACCAACTCTATTTTCTATAAGGATTCCAGGATGCCCATTATTGTTGTGAAATTCATCTGTTTGGGCCCTGAACGGACAAAAACGCGATTTAGGCTATTCTGAGGTGAAAAGAATGAAAGTTTGGTCACTGTATCGGAATAGCTTGAAAACCAACACACCAACTCCATTTTCTATAAGGATTCCAGGATGCCCATTATTGTTGTGAAATTCATCTGTTTGGGCCCTGAACGGGGAAAAACGCGATTTAGGCTATTCTGATGTGAAAAGAATGAAAGTTTGGTCACTGTATCGGAATGGCTTGAAAACAAACACACCAACTCCATTTTCTTTGAAGAATCCAGGATGCCCAATATTGTTGTGAAATTAATCTGTTTGGGCCCTGAACGGCCAAAAACGCGATTTAGGCTATTCTGAGGTGAAAAGAATGAAAGTTTGGTCACTGTCTAGGAATGGCTTGAAATCCAACACACCAACTCCATTTTCTATAAGGATTCCAGGATGCCCAATATTGTTGTGAAATTCACTGTTTGGGCCCTGAACAGCGAAAAATGCGATTTAGGCTATTCTGAGGTGAAAAGAATGAAAGTTTGGTCACTGTATCGGAATGGCTTGAAAACCAACACACCAACTCCATTTTCTATAAGGATTCCAGGATGCCCATTATTGTTGTGAAATTCATCTGTTTGGGACCTGAACGGCCAAAAACGGGATTTAGGCTATTCTGATGTGAAAAGAATGAAAGTTTGGTCACTGTCTAGGAATGGCTTGAAAACCAACACACCAACTCCATTTTCTATAAGGATTCCAGGATGCCCAATATTGTTGTGAAATTCATCTGTTTGGGCCCTGAACGGCCAAAAACGCGATTTAGGCTATTCTGAGGTGAAAAGAATGAAAGTTTGGTCACTGTATCGGAATGGCTTGAAAACCAACACACCAACTCCATTTTCTTTGAAGAATCCAGGATGCCCAATATTGTTGTGAAATTCAACTGTTTGGGCCATGAATGGCCAAAATCGTGACTTAGGCTATTCTGATGTGAAAAGAATGAATGTTTGGTCACTGTCTCGGAATGGCTTGAAAACCAACACACCACCTCCATTTTCTATCAGGATTCCAGGATGCCCAATATTGTTGTGAAATTCATCTGTTTGGGCCCTGAAGGGCTAAAAACGCGATTTAGGCTATTATGAGGTGAAAAGAATGAAAGTTTGGTCACTGTATCGGAATCGCTTGAAAACCAACACACCAACTCCATTTTCTATAAGGATTCCAGGATGCCCATTATTGTTGTGAAATTCATCTGTTTGGGCCCTGAACGGGGAAAAACGCGATTTAGGCTATTCTGATGTGAAAAGAATGAAAGTTTGGTCACTGTATCGGAATGGCTTGAAAACAAACACACCAACTCCATTTTCTTTGAAGAATCCAGGATGCCCAATATTGTTGTGAAATTAATCTGTTTGGGCCCTGAACGGCCAAAAACGCGATTTAGGCTATTCTGAGGTGAAAAGAATGAAAGTTTGGTCACTGTCTAGGAATGGCTTGAAATCCAACACACCAACTCCATTTTCTATAAGGATTCCAGGATGCCCAATATTGTTGTGAAATTCATCTGTTTGGGCCCTTAACGGCGAAAAACGCGATTTAGGCTATTCTGAGGTGAAAAGAATGAAAGTTTGGTCACTGTCTCGGAATGGCTTGAAAACCAACACACCAACTCCATTTTCTATAAGGATTCCAGGATGCCCATTATTGTTGTGAAATTCATCTGTTTGGGACCTGAACGGCCAAAAACGGGATTTAGGCTATTCTGATGTGAAAAGAATGAAAGTTTGGTCACTGTCTAGGAATGGCTTGAAAACCAACACACCAACTCCATTTTCTATAAGGATTCCAGGATGCCCAATATTGTTGTGAAATTCATCTGTTTGGGCCCTGAACGGCCAAAAACGCGATTTAGGCTATTATGAGGTGAAAAGAATGAAAGTTTGGTCACTGTCTCGGAATGGCTTGAAAACCAACACACCAACTCCTTTTTCTATAAGGATACCAGGATGCCCGATATTGTTGTGAAATTCATCTGTTTGGGCCCTTAACGGCAAAAAACGCGATTTAGGCTATTCTGAGGTGAAAAGAATGAAAGTTTGGTCACTGTATCGGAATGGCTTGAAAACCAACACACCTACTCCATTTTCTATAAGGATTCCAGGATGCCCATTATTGTTGTGAAATTCATCTGTTTGGGCCCTGAAGGGCTAAAAACGCGATTTAGGCTATTATGAGGTGAAAAGAATGAAATTTGGTCACTGTCTCGGAATGGCTTGAAAACCAACACACCAACTCCATTTTCTTTGAAGAATCCAGGATGCCCAATATTGTTGTGAAATTCATCTGTTTGGGCCCTGAATGGCCAAAAACGCGATTTAGGCTATTCTGAGGTGAAAAGAATGAAAGTTTGGTCACTGTCTAGGAATGGCTTGAAATCCAACACACCAACTCCATTTTCTATAAGGATTCCAGGATGCCCAATATTGTTGTGAAATTCATCTGTTTGGGCCCTGAACAGCGAAAAATGCGATTTAGGCTATTCTGAGGTGAAAAGAATGAAAGTTTGGTCACTGTATCGGAATGGCTTGAAAACCAACACACCAACTCCATTTTCTATAAGGATTCCAGGATGCCCATTATTGTTGTGAAATTCATCTGTTTGGGACCTGAACGGCCAAAAACGGGATTTAGGCTATTCTGATGTGAAAAGAATGAAAGTTTGGTCACTGTCTAGGAATGGCTTGAAAACCAACACACCAACTCCATTTTCTATAAGGATTCCAGGATGCCCAATATTGTTGTGAAATTCATCTGTTTGGGCCCTGAACGGCCAAAAACGCGATTTAGGCTATTATGAGGTGAAAAGAATGAAAGTTTGGTCACTGTCTCGGAATGGCTTGAAAACACCAACTCCTTTTTCTATAAGGATTCCAGGATGCCCAATATTGTTGTGAAATTCATCTGTTTGGGGCCTTAACGGCGAAAAACGCGATTTAGGCTATTCTGAGGTGAAAAGAATGAAAGTTTGGTCACTGTATCGGAATGGCTTGAAAACCAACACACCAACTCCATTTTCTATAAGGATTCCAGGATGCCCATTATTGTTGTGAAATTCATCTGTTTGGGCCCTGAAGGGCTAAAAACGCGATTTAGGCTATTATGAGGTGAAAAGAATGAAAGTTTGGTCACTGTCTCGGAATGGCTTGAAAACCAACACACCAACTCCATTTTCTTTGAAGAATCCAGGATGCCCAATATTGTTGTGAAATTCATCTGTTTGGGCCCTGAACGGCCAAAAACGCGATTTAGGCTATTCTGATGTGAAAAGAAGGAAAGTTTGGTCACTGTCTCGGAATGGCTTGAAAACCAACACACCACCTCCATTTTCTATCAGGATTCCAGGATGCCCAATATTGTTGTGAAATTCACTGTTTGGGCCCTGAAGGGCTTAAAACGCGATTTAGGCATTTATGAGGTGAAAAGAATGAAAGTTAGGTCACTGTCTCGCAACGGCTTTAAAACCCACACACCAACTCCATTTTTTATGGGGATTCCAGAATGCCCAATATTGTTGTGAAATTGATCTGTTTGGGCCCTGAACGGACAAAAACGGGATTTAGGCTATTCTGAGGTGAAAAGAATGGAAGTTTGGTCACTGTCTCAGAATGGCTTGAAAACCAACACACCAACTCCATTTTCTATAAGGATTCCAGGATGCCCATTATTGTTGTGAAATTCATCTGTTTGGGACCTGAACGGCCAAAAATGGGATTTAGGCTATTCTGATGTGAAAACAATGAAAGTTTGGTCACTGTCTCGGAATGGCTTGAAAACCAACACACCAACTCCATTTTCTTTGAAGAATCTAGGATGCCCAATATTGTTGTGAAATTCATCTGTTTGGGCCCTGAATGGCCAAAAACGTGATTTAGGCTATTCTGATGTGGAAAGAATGAAAGTTTGGTCACTGTCTCGGAATGGCTTGAAAACCAACACACCACCTCCATTTTCTATCAGGATTCCAGGATGCCCAATATTGTTGTGAAATTCATCTGTTTGGGCCCTGAAGGGCTAAAAACGCGATTTAGGCTATTATGAGGTGAAAAGAATGAAAGTTTGGTCACTGTATCGGAATGGCTTGAAAACCAACACACCAACTCCATTTTCTATAAGGATTCCAGGATGCCCATTATTGTTGTGAAATTCATCTGTTTGGGCCCTGAACGGACAAAAATGGCATTTACGCTATTCTGAGGTGAAAAGAATGAAAGTTTGGTCACTGTCTAGGAATGGCTTGAAAACCAACACACCAACTCCATTTTCTATAAGGATTCCAGGATGCCCAATATTGTTGTGAAATTCATCTGTTTGGGCCCTGAATGGCGAAAAACGCGATTTAGGCTATTATGAGGTGAAAAGAATGAAACTTTGGTCACTGTATCGGAATGGATTGAAAACCAACACACCAACTCCATTTTCTATAAGGATTCCAGGATGCCCAATATTGTTGTGAAATTCATCTGTTTGGGCCCTGAAGGGCTAAAAACGCGATTTAGGCTATTATGAGGTGAAAAGAATGAAAGTTTGGTCACTGTATCGGAATGGCTTGAAAACCAACACACCAACTCCATTTTCTATAAGGATTCCAGGATGCCCATTATTGTTGAGAAATTCATCTGTTTGGGCCCTGAACGGACAAAAACGGGATTTAGGCTATTCTGAGGTGAAAAGAATGAAAGTTTGGTCACTGTCTCGGAATGGCTTGAAAACCAACACACCAACTCCATTTTCTATAAGGATTCCAGGATGCCAAATATTGTTGTGAAATTCATCTGTTTGGGCCCTGAACGGCGAAAAACGCGATTTAGGCTATTATGAGGTGAAAAGAATGAAAGTTTGGTCACTGTATCGGAAAGGCTTGAAAACCAACACACCAACTCCATTTTCTATAAGGATTCCAGGATGCCCATTATTGTTGTGAAATTCATCTGTTTGGGACCTGAACGGCCAAAAATGGGATTTAGGCTATTCTGATGTGAAAACAATGAAAGTTTGGTCACTGTCTCGGAATGGCTTGAAAACCAACACACCAACTCCATTTTCTTTGAAGAATCAAGAATGCCCAATATTGTTGTGAAATTCAACTGTTTGGGCCATGAAGGGCCAAAAATGGGATTTAGGCTATTCTGATGTCAAAAGAATGAAAGTTTGGTCACTGTCTCGGAATGGCTTGAAAACCAACACACCACCTCCATTTTCTATCAGGATTCCAGGATGCCCAATATTGTTGTGAAATTCATCTGTTTGGGCCCTGAAGGGCTAAAAACGCGATTTAGGCTATTATGAGGTGAAAAGAATGAAAGTTTGGTCACTGTATCGGAATGGCTTGAAAACCAACACACCAACTCCATTTTCTATAAGGATTCCAGGATGCCCATTATTGTTGAGAAATTCATCTGTTTGGGCCCTGAACGGACAAAAACGGGATTTAGGCTATTCTGAGGTGAAAAGAATGAAAGTTTGGTCACTGTCTCGGAATGGCTTGAAAACCAACACACCACCTCCATTTTCTATAAGGATTCCAGGATGCCCAATATTGTTGTGAAATTCATCTGTTTGGGCGCTGAACGGCGAAAAACGCGATTTAGGCTATTCTGAGGTGAAAAGAATGAAAGTTTGGTCACCGTATCGGAATGGCTTGAAAACCAACACACCAACTCCACTTTCTATAAGGATTCTAGGATGCCCAATAATGTTGTGAAATTTATCTGTTTGGGCCCTGAACGGACAAAAACGGGATTTAGGCTATTCTAATGTGAAAACAATGAAAGTTTGGTCACTGTCTCGGAATAGCTTGAAAACCAACACACCAACTCCATTTTCTTTGAAGAATCCAGGATGCCCAATATTGTTGTGAAATTCATCTGTTTGTGCCCTGAACGGCCAAAAACGCGATTTAGGCTATTCTGATGTGAAATGAATGAAAGTTTGGTCACTGTCTCGGAATGGCTTGAAAACCAACACACCAACTACATTTTCTTTAAGGATTCCAGGATGCCCATTATTGTTGTGAAATTCATCTGTTTGGGACCTGAACGGCCAAAAACGGGATTTAGGTTATTCTGATATGAAAAGAATGAAAGTTTGGTCACAGTCTCGGAATGGCTTGAAAACCAACACACCAACTCCATTTTCTATAGGGTTTCCAGGATGACCAATATTGTTGTGAAATTCATCTGTTTGGGCCCTGAAAGGCTAAAAACGGGATTTAGGCTATTCTGATGTGAAAAGAATGAAAGTTTGGTCACTGTCTCGGAATGGCTTGAAAACCAACACACCAACTCCATTTTCTATAAGGATTCCAGGATGCCCAATATTGTTGTGAAATTCATCTGTTTGGGCCCTGAAGGGCTAAAAACGCGATTTAGGCTATTATGAGGTGAAAAGAATGAAAGTTTGGTCACTGTATCGGAATGGCTTGAAAACCAACACACCAACTCCATTTTCTATAAGGATTCCAGGATGCCCAATATTGTTGTGAAATTTATCTGTTTGGGCCCTGAACGGACAAAAAATGGATTTAGGCTATTCTGAGGTGAAAAGATTGAAAGTTTGGTCACTGTTTCGGAATAGCTTGAAAACCAACACACCAACTCCATTTTCTATAAGGATTCCAGGATGCCCATTATTGTTGTGAAATTTATCTGTTTGGGCCCTGAACGGACAAAAACGGGATTTAGGCTATTATGAGGTGAAAAGAATGAAAGTTTGGTCACTGTCTAGGAATGGCTTGAAAACCAACACACCATCTCCATTTTCTATAAGGATTCCAGGATGCCCAATATTGTTGTGAAATTCATCTGTTTGGGCCCTGAACGGCGAAAAACGCGATTTAGGCTATTCTGAGGTGAAAAGAATGAAAGTTTGGTCACTGTATCGGAAAGGCTTGAAAACCAACACACCAACTCCATTTTCTATAAGGATTCCAGGATGCCCATTATTGTTGTGAAATTCATCTGTTTGGGACCAGAACGGCCAAAAACGGGATTTAGGCTATTCTGATGTGAAAAGAATGAAAGTTTGGTCACTGTCTCGGAATGGCATGAAAACCAACACACCAACTCCATTTTCTATAAGGATTCCAGGATGCCCGATATTGTTGTGAAATTCATCTGTTTGGGCCCTGAACGGCGAAAAACGCGATGTAGGCTATTCTGAGGTGAAAAGAATGAAAGTTTGGTCACTGTATCGGAATGACTTAAAAACCAACACACCAACTCCATTTTCTATAAGGATTCCAGGATGCCCATTATTGTTGTGAAATTCAACTGTTTGGGCCATGAAGGGCCAAAAATGGGATTTAGGCTATTCTGATGTGAAAAGAATGAAAGTTTGGTCACAGTCTCGGAATGCCTTGAAAACCAACACACCAACTCCATTTTCTATAGGGTTTCCAGGATGCCCAATATTGTTGTGAAATTCATCTGTTTGGGCCCTGAAAGGCTAAAAACGGGATTTAGGCTATTCTGATGTGAAAAGAATGAAAGTTTGGTCACTGTCTCGGAATGGCTTGAAAACCAACACACCAACTCCATTTTCTTTAAGGATTCCAGGATGCCCATTATTGTTGTGAAATTCATCTGTTTGGGACCTGAACGGCCAAAAACGGGATTTAGGCTATTCTGATGTGAAAAGAATGAAAGTTTGGTCACTGTTTCGGAATAGCTTGAAAACCAACACACCAACTCCATTTTCTATAAGGATTCCAGGATGCCCATTATTGTTGTGAAATTTATCTGTTTGGGCCCTGAACGGACAAAAACGGGATTTAGGCTATTATGAGGTGAAAAGAATGAAAGTTTGGTCACTGTCTAGGAATGGCTTGAAAACCAACACACCATCTCCATTTTCTATAAGGATTCCAGGATGCCCAATATTGTTGTGAAATTCATCTGTTTGGGCCCTGAACGGCGAAAAACGCGATTTAGGCTATTCTGAGGTGAAAAGAATGAAAGTTTGGTCACTGTATCGGAAAGGCTTGAAAACCAACACACCAACTCCATTTTCTATAAGGATTCCAGGATGCCCATTATTGTTGTGAAATTCATCTGTTTGGGACCAGAACGGCCAAAAACGGGATTTAGGCTATTCTGATGTGAAAAGAATGAAAGTTTGGTCACTGTCTCGGAATGGCATGAAAACCAACACACCAACTCCATTTTCTATAAGGATTCCAGGATGCCCAATATTGTTGTGAAATTCATCTGTTTGGGCCCTGAACGGCGAAAAACGCGATGTAGGCTATTCTGAGGTGAAAAGAATGAAAGTTTGGTCACTGTATCGGAATGACTTAAAAACCAACACACCAACTCCATTTTCTATAAGGATTCCAGGATGCCCATTATTATTGTGAAATTCATCTGTTTGGATCCTGAACGGCCAAAAACGGGATTTAGGCTATTCTGATGTGAAAAGAATGAAAGTTTGGTCACAGTCTCGGAATGCCTTGAAAACCAACACACCAACTCCATTTTTTATAGGGTTTCCAGGATGCCCAATATTGTTGTGAAATTCATCTGTTTGGGCCCTGAAAGGCTAAAAACGGGATTTAGGCTATTCTGATGTGAAAAGAATGAAAGTTTGGTCACTGTCTCGGAATGGCTTGAAAACCAACACACCAACTCCATTTTCTTTGAAGAATCCAGGATGCCCAATATTGTTGTGAAATTCAACTGTTTGGGCCATGAAGGGCCAAAAACGGGATTTAGGCTATTCTGATGTGAAAAGAATGAAAGTTTGGTCACTGTCTCGGAATGGCTTGAAAACCAACACACCACCTCCATTTTCTATCAGGATTCCAGGATGCCCAATATTGTTGTGAAATTCATCTGTTTGGGCCCTGAAGGGCTAAAAACGCGATTTAGGCTATTATGAGGTGAAAAGAATGAAAGTTTGGTCACTGTATCGGAATGGCTTGAAAACCAACACACCAACTCCATTTCCTATAAGGATTCCAGGATGCCCATTATTGTTGAGAAATTCATCTGTTTGGGCCCTGAACGGACAAAAACGGGATTTAGGCTATTCTGAGGTGAAAAGAATGAAAGTTTGGTCACTGTCTCGGAATGGCTTGAAAACCAACACACCACCTCCATTTTCTATAAGGAATCCAGGATGCCCAATATTGTTGTGAAATTCATCTGTTTGGGCTCTGAACGGCGAAAAACGCGATTTAGGCTATTCTGAGGTGAAAAGAATGAAAGTTTGGTCACCGTATCGGAATGGCTTGAAAACCAACACACCAACTCCACTTTCTATAAGGATTCTAGGATGCCCAATATTGTTGTGAAATTTATCTGTTTGGGCCCTGAACGGACAAAAACGGGATTTAGGCTATTCTAATGTGAAAACAATGAAAGTTTGGTCACTGTCTCGGAATAGCTTGAAAACCAACACACCAACTCCATTTTCTTTGAAGAATCCAGGATGCCCAAAATTGTTGTGAAATTCATCTGTTTGTGCCCTGAACGGCCAAAAACGCGATTTAGGCTATTCTGATGTGAAAAGAATGAAAGTTTGGTCACTGTCTCGGAATGGCTTGAAAACCAACACACCAACTCCATTTTCTTTAAGGATTCCAGGATGCCCATTATTGTTGTGAAATTCATCTGTTTGGGACCTGAACGGCCAAAAACGGGATTTAGGCTATTCTGATGTGAAAAGAATGAAAGTTTGGTCACAGTCTCGGAATGCCTTGAAAACCAACACACCAACTCCATTTTCTATAGGGTTTCCAGGATGACCAATATTGTTGTGAAATTCATCTGTTTGGGCCCTGAAAGGCTAAAAACGGGATTTAGGCTATTCTGATGTGAAAAGAATGAAAGTTTGGTCACTGTCTCGGAATGGCTTGAAAACCAACACACCAACTCCATTTTCTATAAGGATTCCAGGATGCCCAATATTGTTGTGAAATTCATCTGTTTGGGCCCTGAAGGGCTAAAAACGCGATTTAGGCTATTATGAGGTGAAAAGAATGAAAGTTTGGTCACTGTATCGGAATGGCTTGAAAACCAACACACCAACTCCATTTTCTATAAGGATTCCAGGATGCCCAATATTGTTGTGAAATTTATCTGTTTGGGCCCTGAACGGACAAAAAATGGATTTAGGCTATTCTGAGGTGAAAAGATTGAAAGTTTGGTCACTGTTTCGGAATAGCTTGAAAACCAACACACCAACTCCATTTTCTATAAGGATTCCAGGATGCCCATTATTGTTGTGAAATTCATCTGTTTGGGCCCTGAACGGCGAAAAACGCGATTTAGGCTATTCTGATGTGAATAGAATGAAAGTTTGGTCACTGTATCGGAAAGGCTTGAAAACCAACACACCAACTCCATTTTCTTTAAGGATTCCAGGATGCCCATTATTGTTGTGAAATTCATCTGTTTGGGCCCTGAACGGGGAAAAACGCGATTTAGGCTATTCTGAGGTGAAAAGAATGAAAGTTTGGTCACTGTATCGGAAAGGCTTGAAAACCAACACACCAACTCCATTTTCTATAAGGATTCCAGGATGCCCAATATTGTTGTGAAATTTATCTGTTTGGGCCCTGAACGGCGAAAAACGCGATTTAGGCTATTCTGAGGTGAAAAGAATGAAAGTTTGGTCACTGTCTCGGAATGGCTTGAAAACCAACACACCAACTCCATTTTCTTTGAAGAATCCAGGATGCCCAATATTGTTGTGAAATTCAACTGTTTGGGCCATGAATGGCCAAAATCGTGATTTAGGCTATTCTGATGTGAAAAGAATGAAAGATTGGTCACTGTCTCGGAATGGCTTGAAAACCAACACACCACTTCCATTTTCTATCAGGATTCCAGGATGTCCAATATTGTTGTGAAATTCATCTGTTTGGGCCCTGAAGGGCTAAAAACGCGATTTAGGCTATTATGAGGTGAAAAGAATGAAAGTTTGGTCACTGTATCGGAATGGCTTGAAAACCAACACACCAACTCCATTTCCTATAAGGATTCCAGGATGCCCATTATTGTTGAGAAATTCATCTGTTTGGGCCCTGAACGGACAAAAACGGGATTTAGGCTATTCTGAGGTGAAAAGAATGAAAGTTTGGTCACTGTCTCGGAATGGCTTGAAAACCAACACACCACCTCCATTTTCTATAAGGATTCCAGGATGCCCAATATTGTTGTGAAATTCATCTGTTTGGGCTCTGAACGGCGAAAAACGCGATTTAGGCTATTCTGAGGTGAAAAGAATGAAAGTTTGGTCACTGTATCGGAAAGGCTTGAAAACCAACACACCAACTCCATTTTCTTTAAGGATTCCAGGATGCCCATTATTGTTGTGAAATTCATCTGTTTGGGCCCTGAACGGCGAAAAACGCGATTTAGGCTATTCTGAGGTGAAAAGAATGAAAGTTTGGTCACTGTCTCGGAATGGCTTGAAAACCAACACACCAACTCCATTTTCTTTGAAGAATCCAGGATGCCCAATATTGTTGTGAAATTCAATTATTTGGGCCATGAATGGCCAAAATCGTGATTTAGGCTATTCTGATGTGAAAAGAATGAAAGATTGGTCACTGTCTCGGAATGGCTTGAAAACCAACACACCACCTCCATTTTCTATCAGGATTCCAGGATGCCCAATATTGTTGTGAAATTCATCTGTTTGGGCCCTGAAGGGCTAAAAACGCGATTTAGGCTATTATGAGGTGAAAAGAATGAAAGTTTGGTCACTGTATCGGAATGGCTTGAAAACCAACACACCAACTCCATTTCCTATAAGGATTCCAGGATGCCCATTATTGTTGAGAAATTCATCTGTTTGGGCCCTGAACGGACAAAAACGGGATTTAGGCTATTCTGAGGTGAAAAGAATGAAAGTTTGGTCACTGTCTCGGAATGGCTTGAAAACCAACACACCACCTCCATTTTCTATAAGGAATCCAGGATGCCCAATATTGTTGTGAAATTCATCTGTTTGGGCTCTGAACGGCGAAAAACGCGATTTAGGCTATTCTGAGGTGAAAAGAATGAAAGTTTGGTCACCGTATCGGAATGGCTTGAAAACCAACACACCAACTCCACTTTCTATAAGGATTCTAGGATGCCCAATATTGTTGTGAAATTTATCTGTTTGGGCCCTGAACGGACAAAAACGGGATTTAGGCTATTCTAATGTGAAAACAATGAAAGTTTGGTCACTGTCTCGGAATAGCTTGAAAACCAACACACCAACTCCATTTTCTTTGAAGAATCCAGGATGCCCAAAATTGTTGTGAAATTCATCTGTTTGTGCCCTGAACGGCCAAAAACGCGATTTAGGCTATTCTGATGTGAAAAGAATGAAAGTTTGGTCACTGTCTCGGAATGGCTTGAAAACCAACACACCAACTCCATTTTCTTTAAGGATTCCAGGATGCCCATTATTGTTGTGAAATTCATCTGTTTGGGACCTGAACGGCCAAAAACGGGATTTAGGCTATTCTGATGTGAAAAGAATGAAAGTTTGGTCACAGTCTCGGAATGCCTTGAAAACCAACACACCAACTCCATTTTCTATAGGGTTTCCAGGATGACCAATATTGTTGTGAAATTCATCTGTTTGGGCCCTGAAAGGCTAAAAACGGGATTTAGGCTATTCTGATGTGAAAAGAATGAAAGTTTGGTCACTGTCTCGGAATGGCTTGAAAACCAACACACCAACTCCATTTTCTATAAGGATTCCAGGATGCCCAATATTGTTGTGAAATTCATCTGTTTGGGCCCTGAAGGGCTAAAAACGCGATTTAGGCTATTATGAGGTGAAAAGAATGAAAGTTTGGTCACTGTATCGGAATGGCTTGAAAACCAACACACCAACTCCATTTTCTATAAGGATTCCAGGATGCCCAATATTGTTGTGAAATTTATCTGTTTGGGCCCTGAACGGACAAAAAATGGATTTAGGCTATTCTGAGGTGAAAAGATTGAAAGTTTGGTCACTGTTTCGGAATAGCTTGAAAACCAACACACCAACTCCATTTTCTATAAGGATTCCAGGATGCCCATTATTGTTGTGAAATTCATCTGTTTGGGCCCTGAACGGCGAAAAACGCGATTTAGGCTATTCTGATGTGAATAGAATGAAAGTTTGGTCACTGTATCGGAAAGGCTTGAAAACCAACACACCAACTCCATTTTCTTTAAGGATTCCAGGATGCCCATTATTGTTGTGAAATTCATCTGTTTGGGCCCTGAACGGGGAAAAACGCGATTTAGGCTATTCTGAGGTGAAAAGAATGAAAGTTTGGTCACTGTATCGGAAAGGCTTGAAAACCAACACACCAACTCCATTTTCTATAAGGATTCCAGGATGCCCAATATTGTTGTGAAATTTATCTGTTTGGGCCCTGAACGGCGAAAAACGCGATTTAGGCTATTCTGAGGTGAAAAGAATGAAAGTTTGGTCACTGTCTCGGAATGGCTTGAAAACCAACACACCAACTCCATTTTCTTTGAAGAATCCAGGATGCCCAATATTGTTGTGAAATTCAACTGTTTGGGCCATGAATGGCCAAAATCGTGATTTAGGCTATTCTGATGTGAAAAGAATGAAAGATTGGTCACTGTCTCGGAATGGCTTGAAAACCAACACACCACTTCCATTTTCTATCAGGATTCCAGGATGTCCAATATTGTTGTGAAATTCATCTGTTTGGGCCCTGAAGGGCTAAAAACGCGATTTAGGCTATTATGAGGTGAAAAGAATGAAAGTTTGGTCACTGTATCGGAATGGCTTGAAAACCAACACACCAACTCCATTTCCTATAAGGATTCCAGGATGCCCATTATTGTTGAGAAATTCATCTGTTTGGGCCCTGAACGGACAAAAACGGGATTTAGGCTATTCTGAGGTGAAAAGAATGAAAGTTTGGTCACTGTCTCGGAATGGCTTGAAAACCAACACACCACCTCCATTTTCTATAAGGATTCCAGGATGCCCAATATTGTTGTGAAATTCATCTGTTTGGGCTCTGAACGGCGAAAAACGCGATTTAGGCTATTCTGAGGTGAAAAGAATGAAAGTTTGGTCACTGTATCGGAAAGGCTTGAAAACCAACACACCAACTCCATTTTCTTTAAGGATTCCAGGATGCCCATTATTGTTGTGAAATTCATCTGTTTGGGCCCTGAACGGCGAAAAACGCGATTTAGGCTATTCTGAGGTGAAAAGAATGAAAGTTTGGTCACTGTCTCGGAATGGCTTGAAAACCAACACACCAACTCCATTTTCTTTGAAGAATCCAGGATGCCCAATATTGTTGTGAAATTCAATTATTTGGGCCATGAATGGCCAAAATCGTGATTTAGGCTATTCTGATGTGAAAAGAATGAAAGATTGGTCACTGTCTCGGAATGGCTTGAAAACCAACACACCACCTCCATTTTCTATCAGGATTCCAGGATGCCCAATATTGTTGTGAAATTCATCTGTTTGGGCCCTGAACGGACAAAAACGGGATTTAGGCTATTCTGAGGTGAAAAGAATGAACGTTTGGTCACTGTCTCGGAATGGCTTGAAAACCAACACACCACCTCCATTTTCTATAAGGATTCCAGGATGCCCAATATTGTTGTGAAATTCATCTGTTTGGGCTCTGAACGGCGAAAAACGCGATTTAGGCTATTCTGAGGTGAAAAGAATGAAAGTTTGGTCACTGTATCGGAAAGGCTTGAAAACCAACACACCAACTCCATTTTCTTTAAGGATTCCAGGATGCCCATTATTGTTGTGAAATTCATCTGTTTGGGCCCTGAACGGGGAAAAACGCGATTTAGGCTATTCTGAGGTGAAAAGAATGAAAGTTTGGTCACTGTATCGGAAAGGCTTGAAAACCAACACACCAACTCCATTTTCTATAAGGATTCCAGGATGCCCAATATTGTTGTGAAATTCATCTGTTTGGGCCCTGAACGGCGAAAAACGCGATTTAGGCTATTCTGAGGTGAAAAGAATGAAAGTTTGGTCACTGTCTCGGAATGGCTTGAAAACCAACACACCAACTCCATTTTCTTTGAAGAATCCAGGATGCCCAATATTGTTGTGAAATTCAATTATTTGGGCCATGAATGGCCAAAATCGTGATTTAGGCTATTCTGATGTGAAAAGAATGAAAGATTGGTCACTGTCTCGGAATGGCTTGAAAACCAACACACCACCTCCATTTTCTATCAGGATTCCAGGATGCCCAATATTGTTGTGAAATTCATCTGTTTGGGCCCTGAAGGGCTAAAAACGCGATTTAGGCTATTATGAGGTGAAAAGAATGAAAGTTTGGTCACTGTATCGGAATGGCTTGAAAACCAACACACCAACTCCATTTTCTATAAGGATTCCAGGATGCCCATTATTGTTGTGAAATTCATCTGTTTGGGACCTGAACGGCCAAAAACGGGATTTAGGCTACTCTGAGGTGAAAAGAATGAAAGTTTGGTCACTGTCTCGGAATGCCTTGATAACCAACACACCAACTCCATTTTCTATAAGGATTCCAGGATGCCCAATATTGTTGTGAAATTCATCTGTTTGGGCCCTGAACGGCGAAAAACGCGATTTAGGCTATTCTGAGGTGAAAAGAATGAAAGTTTGGTCACTGTATCGGAATGGCTTGAAAACCAACACACCAACTCCATTTTCTATAAGGATTCCAGGATGCCCAATATTGTTGTGAAATTCATCTGTTTGGGCCCTGAACGGGGAAAAACGCGATTTAGGCTATTCTGAGGTGAAAAGAATGAAAGTTTGGTCACTGTATCGGAAAGGCTTGAAAACCAACACACCAACTCCATTTTCTATAAGGATTCCAGGATGCCCAATATTGTTGTGAAATTCATCTGTTTGGGCCCTGAACGGCGAAAAACGCGTTTTAGGCTATTCTGAGGTGAAAAGAATGAAAGTTTGGTCACTGTCTCGGAATGGCTTGAAAACCAACACACCAACTCCATTTTCTTTGAAGAATCCAGGATGCCCAATATTGTTGTGAAATTCAACTGTTTGGGCCATGAATGGCCAAAATCGTGATTTAGGCTATTCTGATGTGAAAAGAATGAAAGATTGGTCACTGTCTCGGAATGGCTTGAAAACCAACACACCACCTCCATTTTCTATAAGGATTCCAGGATGCCCAATATTGTTGTGAAATTCATCTGTTTGGGCCCTGAAGGGCTAAAAACGCGATTTAGGCTATTATGAGGTGAAAAGAATGAAAGTTTGGTCACTGTATCGGAATGGCTTCAAAACCAACACACCAACTCCATTTTCTATAAGGATTCCAGGATGCCCATTATTGTTGTGAAATTCATCTGTTTGGGCCCTGAACGGACAAAAACGCGATTTAGGCTATTCTGAGGTGAAAAGAATGAAAGTTTGGTCACTGTATCGGAATGGCTGGAAAACCAACACACCAACTCCATTTTCTATAAGGATTCCAGGATGCCCATTATTGTTGTGAAATTCATCTGTTTGGGACCTGAACGGCCAAAAATGGGATTTAGGCTATTCTGATGTGAAAACAATGAAAGTTTGGTCACTGTCTCGGAATGGCTTGAAAACCAACACACCAACTCCATTTTCTATAAGGATTCCAGGATGCCCAATATTGTTGTGAAATTCATCTGTTTGGGCCCTGAACGGGGAAAAACGCGATTTAGGCTATTCTGAAGTGAAAAGAATGAAAGTGTGGTCACTGTATCTTAAAGGCTTGAAAACCAACACACCAACTCCATTTTCTATAAGGATTCCAGGATGCCCAATATTGTTGTGAAATTCATCTGTTTGGGCCCTGAACGGCGAAAAACGCGATTTAGGCTATTCTGAGGTGAAAAGAATGAAAGTTTGGTCACTGTCTCGGAATGGCTTGAAAACCAACACACCAACTCCATTTTCTTTGAAGAATCCAGGATGCCCAATATTGTTGTGAAATTCAACTGTTTGGGCCATGAATGGCCAAAATCGTGATTTAGGCTATTCTGATGTGAAAAGAATGAAAGATTGGTCACTGTCTCGAAATGGCTTGAAAACCAACACACCACCTCCATTTTCTATAAGGATTCCAGGATGCCCAATATTGTTGTGAAATTCATCTGTTTGGGCCCTGAAGGGCTAAAAACGCGATTTAGGCTATTATGAGGTGAAAAGAATGAAAGTTTGGTCACCGTATCGGAATGGCTTGAAAACCAACACACCAACTCCATTTTCTATAAGGATTCCAGGATGCCCAATATTGTTGTGAAATTTATCTGTTTGGGCCCTGAACGGCCAAAAACGCGATTTAGGCTATTCTCATGTGAAAACAATGAAAGTTTGGTCACTGTCTCGGAATGGCTTGAAAACCAACACACCAACTCCATTTTCTATAAGGATTCCAGGATGCCCAATATTGTTGTGAAATTCATCTGTTTGGGCCCTGAACGGCGAAAAACGCGATTTAGGCTATTCTAATGTGAAAACAATGAAAGTTTGGTCACTGTCTCGGAATGGCTTGAAAACCAACACACCAACTCCATTTTCTTTGAAGAATCCAGGATGCCCAATATTGTTGTGAAATTCAACTGTTTGGGCCATGAAGGGCCAAAAACGGGATTTAGGCTATTCTGATGTGAAAAGAATGAAAGTTTGGTCACTGTCTCGGAATGGCTTGAAAACCAACACACCACCTCCATTTTCTATCAGGATTCCAGGATGCCCAATATTGTTGTGAAATTCATCTGTTTGGGCCCTGAAGGGCTAAAAACGCGATTTAGGCTATTATGAGGTGAAAAGAATGAAAGTTTGGTCACTGTATCGGAATGGCTTGAAAACCAACACACCAACTCCATTTCCTATAAGGATTCCAGGATGCCCATTATTGTTGAGAAATTCATCTGTTTGGGCCCTGAACGGACAAAAACGGGATTTAGGCTATTCTGAGGTGAAAAGAATGAAAGTTTGGTCACTGTCTCGGAATGGCTTGAAAACCAACACACCACCTCCATTTTCTATAAGGATTCCAGGATGCCCAATATTGTTGTGAAATTCATCTGTTTGGGCTCTGAACGGCGAAAAACGCGATTTTGGCTATTCTGAGGTGAAAAGAATGAAAGTTTGGTCACTGTATCGGAAAGGCTTGAAAACCAACACACCAACTCCATTTTCTTTAAGGATTCCAGGATGCCCATTATTGTTATGAAATTCATCTGTTTGGGCCCTGAACGGACAAAAACGGGATTTAGGCTATTCTAATGTGAAAACAATGAAAGTTTGGTCACTGTCTCGGAATGGCTTGAAAACCAACACACCAACTCCATTTTCTATAAGGATTCCAGGATGCCCAATATTGTTGTGAAATTTATCTGTTTGGGCCCTGAACGGACAAAAACGGGATTTAGGCTATTCTGATGTGAAAAGAATGAAAGTTTGGTCACAGTCTCGGAATGCCTTGAAAACCAACACACCAACTCCATTTTCTATAGGGTTTCCAGGATGCCCAATATTGTTGTGAAATTCATCTGTTTGGGCCCTGAAAGGCTAAAAACGGGATTTAGGCTATTCTGATGTGAAAAGAATGAAAGTTTGGTCACTGTCTCGGAATGCCTTGAAAACCAACACACCAACTCCATTTTCTATAAGGATTCCAGGATGCCCAATATTGTTGTGAAATTCATCTGTTTGGGCCCTGAAGGGCTAAAAACGCGATTTAGGCTATTATGAGGTGAAAAGAATGAAAGTTTGGTCACCGTATCGGAATGGCTTGAAAACCAACACACCAACTCCATTTTCTATAAGGATTCCAGGATGCCCAATATTGTTGTGAAATTTATCTGTTTGGGCCCTGAACGGACAAAAACGGGATTTAGGCTATTCTGAGGTGAAAAGATTGAAAGTTTGGTCACTGTCTCGGAATGGCTTGAAAACCAACACACCAACTCCATTTTCTATAAGGATTCCAGGATGCCCAATATTGTTGTGAAATTCATCTGTTTGGGCCCTGAACGGCGAAAAACGCTATTTAGGCTATTCTGAGGTGAAAAGAATGAAAGTTTGGTCACTGTATCGGAATGGCTTGAAAACCAACACACCAACTCCATTTTCTATAAGGATTCCAGGATGCCCAATATTGTTGTGAAATTCATCTGTTTGGGCTCTGAACGGCGAAAAACGCGATTTAGGCTATTCTGAGGTGAAAAGAATGAAAGTTTGGTCACCGTATCGGAATGGATTGAAAACCAACACACCAACTCCATTTTCTATAAGGATTCCAGGATGCCCAATATTGTTGTGAAATTTATCTGTTTGGGCCCTGAACGGACAAAAACGGGATTTAGGCTATTCTGAGGTGAAAAGAATGAAAGTTTGGTCACTGTTTCGGAATGGCTTGAAAACCAACACACCAACTCCATTTTCTTTGAAGAATCCAGGATGCCCAATATTGTTGTGAAATTCAACTGTTTGGGCCATGAATGGCCAAAATCGTGATTTAGGCTATTCTGATGTGAAAAGAATGAAAGATTGGTCACTGTTTCGGAATGGCTTGAAAACCAACACACCAACTCCATTTTCTATAAGGATTCCAGGATGCCCAATATTGTTGTGAAATTCATCTGTTTGGGCCCTGAACGTTGAAAAACGCGATTTAGGCTATTATGAGGTGAAAAGAATGAAAGTTTGGTCACTGTCTCGGAATGGCTTGAAAACCAACACACCAACTCCATTTTCTTTGAAGAATCCAGGATGCCCAATATTGTTGGGAAATTCAATTATTTGGGCCATGAATGGCCAAAATCGTGATTTAGGCTATTCTGATGTGAAAAGAATGAAAGATTGGTCACTGTCTCGGAATGGCTTGAAAACCAACACACCACCTCCATTTTCTATCAGGATTCCAGGATGCCCAATATTGTTGTGAAATTCATCTGTTTGGGCCCTGAAAGGCGAAAAACGCGATTTAGGCTATTCTGAGGTGAAAAGAATGAAAGTTTGGTCACTGTATCGGAATGGCTTGAAAACCAACACACCAACTCCATTTTCTATAAGGATTCCAGGATGCCCAATATTGTTGTGAAATTCATCTGTTTGGGCCCTGAACGGGGAAAAACGCGATTTAGGCTATTCTGAAGTGAAAAGAATGAAAGTTTGGTCACTGTATCGGAAAGGCTTGAAAACCAACACACCAACTCCATTTTCTATAAGGATTCCAGGATGCCCAATATTGTTGTGAAATTCATCTGTTTGGGCCCTGAACGGCGAAAAACGCGATTTAGGCTATTCTGAGGTGAAAAGAATGAAAGTTTGGTCACTGTCTCGGAATGGCTTGAAAACCAACACACCAACTCCATTTTCTTTGAAGAATCCAGGATGCCCAATATTGTTGTGAAATTCAACTGTTTGGGCCATGAATGGCCAAAATCGTGATTTAGGCTATTCTGATGTGAAAAGAATGAAAGATTGGTCACTGTCTCGGAATGGCTTGAAAACCAACACACCACCTCCATTTTCTATAAGGATTCCAGGATGCCCAATATTGTTGTGAAATTCATCTGTTTGGGCCCTGAAGGGCTAAAAACGCGATTTAGGCTATTATGAGGTGAAAAGAATGAAAGTTTGGTCACTGTATCGGAATGGCTTCAAAACCAACACACCAACTCCATTTTCTATAAGGATTCCAGGATGCCCATTATTGTTGTGAAATTCATCTGTTTGGGCCCTGAACGGACAAAAACGCGATTTAGGCTATTCTGAGGTGAAAAGAATGAAAGTTTGGTCACTGTATCGGAATGGCTGGAAAACCAACACACCAACTCCATTTTCTATAAGGATTCCAGGATGCCCATTATTGTTGTGAAATTCATCTGTTTGGGACCTGAACGGCCAAAAATGGGATTTAGGCTATTCTGATGTGAAAACAATGAAAGTTTGGTCACTGTCTCGGAATGGCTTGAAAACCAACACACCAACTCCATTTTCTATAAGGATTCCAGGATGCCCAATATTGTTGTGAAATTCATCTGTTTGGGCCCTGAACGGCGAAAAACGCGATTTAGGCTATTCTGAGGTGAAAAGAATGAAAGTTTGGTCACTGTATCGGAAAGGCTTGAAAACCAACACACCAACTCCATTTTCTATAAGGATTCCAGGATGCCCATTATTGTTGTGAAATTCATCTGTTTGGGACCAGAACGGCCAAAAACGGGATTTAGGCTATTCTGATGTGAAAAGAATGAAAGTTTGGTCACTGTCTCGGAATGGCATGAAAACCAACACACCAACTCCATTTTCTATAAGGATTCCAGGATGCCCAATATTGTTGTGAAATTCAACTGTTTGGGCCCTGAACGGCGAAAAACGCGATGTAGGCTATTCTGAGGTGAAAAGAATGAAAGTTTGGTCACTGTATCGGAATGACTTAAAAACCAACACACCAACTCCATTTTCTATAAGGATTCCAGGATGCCCATTATTATTGTGAAATTCATCTGTTTGGATCCTGAACGGCCAAAAACGGGATTTAGGCTATTCTGATGTGAAAAGAATGAAAGTTTGGTCACTGTCTCGGAATGGCTTGAAAACCAACACACCAACTCCATTTTCTTTGAAGAATCCAGGATGCCCAATATTGTTGTGAAATTCAACTGTTTGGGCCATGAAGGGCCAAAAACGGGATTTAGGCTATTCTGATGTGAAAAGAATGAAAGTTTGGTCACTGTCTCGGAATGGCTTGAAAACCAACACACCACCTCCATTTTCTATCAGGATTCCAGGATGCCCAATATTGTTGTGAAATTCATCTGTTTGGGCCCTGAAGGGCTAAAAACGCGATTTAGGCTATTATGAGGTGAAAAGAATGAAAGTTTGGTCACTGTATCGGAATGGCTTGAAAACCAACACACCAACTCCATTTCCTATAAGGATTCCAGGATGCCCATTATTGTTGAGAAATTCATCTGTTTGGGCCCTGAACGGACAAAAACGGGATTTAGGCTATTCTGAGGTGAAAAGAATGAAAGTTTGGTCACTGTCTCGGAATGGCTTGAAAACCAACACACCACCTCCATTTTCTATAAGGATTCCAGGATGCCCAATATTGTTGTGAAATTCATCTGTTTGGGCTCTGAACGGCGAAAAACGCGATTTAGGCTATTCTGAGGTGAAAAGAATGAAAGTTTGGTCACTGTATCGGAAAGGCTTGAAAACCAACACACCAACTCCATTTTCTTTAAGGATTCCAGGATGCCCATTATTGTTGTGAAATTCATCTGTTTGGGCCCTGAACGGGGAAAAACGCGATTTAGGCTATTCTGAGGTGAAAAGAATGAAAGTTTGGTCACTGTATCGGAAAGGCTTGAAAACCAACACACCAACTCCATTTTCTATAAGGATTCCAGGATGCCCAATATTGTTGTGAAATTCATCTGTTTGGGCCCTGAACGGCGAAAAACGCGATTTAGGCTATTCTGAGGTGAAAAGAATGAAAGTTTGGTCACTGTCTCGGAATGGCTTGAAAACCAACACACCAACTCCATTTTCTTTGAAGAATCCAGGATGCCCAATATTGTTGTGAAATTCAATTATTTGGGCCATGAATGGCCAAAATCGTGATTTAGGCTATTCTGATGTGAAAAGAATGAAAGATTGGTCACTGTCTCGGAATGGCTTGAAAACCAACACACCACCTCCATTTTCTATCAGGATTCCAGGATGCCCAATATTGTTGTGAAATTCATCTGTTTGGGCCCTGAAGGGCTAAAAACGCGATTTAGGCTATTATGAGGTGAAAAGAATGAAAGTTTGGTCACTGTATCGGAATGGCTTGAAAACCAACACACCAACTCCATTTTCTTTGAAGAATCCAGGATGCCCAATATTGTTGGGAAATTCAATTATTTGGGCCATGAATGGCCAAAATCGTGATTTAGGCTATTCTGATGTGAAAAGAATGAAAGATTGGTCACTGTCTCGGAATGCCTTGATAACCAACACACCAACTCCATTTTCTATAAGGATTCCAGGATGCCCAATATTGTTGTGAAATTCATCTGTTTGGGCCCTGAACGGCGAAAAACGCGATTTAGGCTATTCTGAGGTGAAAAGAATGAAAGTTTGGTCACTGTATCGGAATGGCTTGAAAACCAACACACCAACTCCATTTTCTATAAGGATTCCAGGATGCCCAATATTGTTGAGAAATTCATCTGTTTGGGCCCTGAACGGGGAAAAACGCGATTTAGGCTATTCTGAAGTGAAAAGAATGAAAGTTTGGTCACTGTATCGGAAAGGCTTGAAAACCAACACACCAACTCCATTTTCTATAAGGATTCCAGGATGCCCAATATTGTTGTGAAATTCATCTGTTTGGGCCCTGAACGGCGAAAAACGCGATTTAGGCTATTCTGAGGTGAAAAGAATGAAAGTTTGGTCACTGTCTCGGAATGGCTTGAAAACCAACACACCACCTCCATTTTCTATCAGGATTCCAGGATGCCCAATATTGTTGTGAAATTCATCTGTTTGGGCCCTGAAGGGCTAAAAACGCGATTTAGGCTATTATGAGGTGAAAAGAATGAAAGTTTGGTCACTGTATCGGAATGGCTTGAAAACCAACACACCAACTCCATTTTCTTTGAAGAATCCAGGATGCCCAATATTGTTGGGAAATTCAATTATTTGGGCCATGAATGGCCAAAATCGTGATTTAGGCTATTCTGATGTGAAAAGAATGAAAGATTGGTCACTGTCTCGGAATGCCTTGATAACCAACACACCAACTCCATTTTCTATAAGGATTCCAGGATGCCCAATATTGTTGTGAAATTCATCTGTTTGGGCCCTGAACGGCGAAAAACGCGATTTAGGCTATTCTGAGGTGAAAAGAATGAAAGTTTGGTCACTGTATCGGAATGGCTTGAAAACCAACACACCAACTCCATTTTCTATAAGGATTCCAGGATGCCCAATATTGTTGAGAAATTCATCTGTTTGGGCCCTGAACGGCGAAAAACGCGATGTAGGCTATTCTGAGGTGAAAAGAATGAAAGTTTGGTCACTGTATCGGAATGCCTTAAAAACCAACACACCAACTCCATTTTCTATAAGGATTCCAGGATGCCCATTATTATTGTGAAATTCATCTGTTTGGATCCTGAACGGCCAAAAACGGGATTTAGGCTATTCTGATGTGAAAAGAATGAAAGTTTGGTCACTGTCTCGGAATGGCTTGAAAACCAACACACCAACTCCATTTTCTTTGAAGAATCCAGGATGCCCAATATTGTTGTGAAATTCAACTGTTTGGGCCATGAAGGGCCAAAAACGGGATTTAGGCTATTCTGAGGTGAAAAGAATGAAAGTTTGGTCACTGTATCGGAATGGCTGGAAAACCAACACACCAACTCCATTTTCTATAAGGATTCCAGGATGCCCATTATTGTTGTGAAATTCATCTGTTTGGGACCTGAACGGCCAAAAATGGGATTTAGGCTATTCTGATGTGAAAACAATGAAAGTTTGGTCACTGTCTCGGAATGGCTTGAAAACCAACACACCAACTCCATTTTCTATAAGGATTCCAGGATGCCCAATATTGTTGTGAAATTCATCTGTTTGGGCCCTGAACGGCGAAAAACGCGATTTAGGCTATTCTGAGGTGAAAAGAATGAAAGTTTGGTCACTGTATCGGAAAGGCTTGAAAACCAACACACCAACTCCATTTTCTATAAGGATTCCAGGATGCCCATTATTGTTGTGAAATTCATCTGTTTGGGACCAGAACGGCCAAAAACGGGATTTAGGCTATTCTGATGTGAAAAGAATGAAAGTTTGGTCACTGTCTCGGAATGGCATGAAAACCAACACACCAACTCCATTTTCTATAAGGATTCCAGGATGCCCAATATTGTTGTGAAATTCAACTGTTTGGGCCCTGAACGGCGAAAAACGCGATGTAGGCTATTCTGAGGTGAAAAGAATGAAAGTTTGGTCACTGTATCGGAATGACTTAAAAACCAACACACCAACTCCATTTTCTATAAGGATTCCAGGATGCCCATTATTATTGTGAAATTCATCTGTTTGGATCCTGAACGGCCAAAAACGGGATTTAGGCTATTCTGATGTGAAAAGAATGAAAGTTTGGTCACTGTCTCGGAATGGCTTGAAAACCAACACACCAACTCCATTTTCTTTGAAGAATCCAGGATGCCCAATATTGTTGTGAAATTCAACTGTTTGGGCCATGAAGGGCCAAAAACGGGATTTAGGCTATTCTGATGTGAAAAGAATGAAAGTTTGGTCACTGTCTCGGAATGGCTTGAAAACCAACACACCACCTCCATTTTCTATCAGGATTCCAGGATGCCCAATATTGTTGTGAAATTCATCTGTTTGGGCCCTGAAGGGCTAAAAACGCGATTTAGGCTATTATGAGGTGAAAAGAATGAAAGTTTGGTCACTGTATCGGAATGGCTTGAAAACCAACACACCAACTCCATTTCCTATAAGGATTCCAGGATGCCCATTATTGTTGAGAAATTCATCTGTTTGGGCCCTGAACGGACAAAAACGGGATTTAGGCTATTCTGAGGTGAAAAGAATGAAAGTTTGGTCACTGTCTCGGAATGGCTTGAAAACCAACACACCACCTCCATTTTCTATAAGGATTCCAGGATGCCCAATATTGTTGTGAAATTCATCTGTTTGGGCTCTGAACGGCGAAAAACGCGATTTAGGCTATTCTGAGGTGAAAAGAATGAAAGTTTGGTCACTGTATCGGAATGGCTGGAAAACCAACACACCAACTCCATTTTCTATAAGGATTCCAGGATGCCCATTATTGTTGTGAAATTCATCTGTTTGGGACCTGAACGGCCAAAAATGGGATTTAGGCTATTCTGATGTGAAAACAATGAAAGTTTGGTCACTGTCTCGGAATGGCTTGAAAACCAACACACCAACTCCATTTTCTATAAGGATTCCAGGATGCCCAATATTGTTGTGAAATTCATCTGTTTGGGCCCTGAACGGCGAAAAACGCGATTTAGGCTATTCTGAGGTGAAAAGAATGAAAGTTTGGTCACTGTATCGGAAAGGCTTGAAAACCAACACACCAACTCCATTTTCTATAAGGATTCCAGGATGCCCATTATTGTTGTGAAATTCATCTGTTTGGGACCAGAACGGCCAAAAACGGGATTTAGGCTATTCTGATGTGAAAAGAATGAAAGTTTGGTCACTGTCTCGGAATGGCATGAAAACCAACACACCAACTCCATTTTCTATAAGGATTCCAGGATGCCCAATATTGTTGTGAAATTCAACTGTTTGGGCCCTGAACGGCGAAAAACGCGATGTAGGCTATTCTGAGGTGAAAAGAATGAAAGTTTGGTCACTGTATCGGAATGACTTAAAAACCAACACACCAACTCCATTTTCTATAAGGATTCCAGGATGCCCATTATTATTGTGAAATTCATCTGTTTGGATCCTGAACGGCCAAAAACGGGATTTAGGCTATTCTGATGTGAAAAGAATGAAAGTTTGGTCACTGTCTCGGAATGGCTTGAAAACCAACACACCAACTCCATTTTCTTTGAAGAATCCAGGATGCCCAATATTGTTGTGAAATTCAACTGTTTGGGCCATGAAGGGCCAAAAACGGGATTTAGGCTATTCTGATGTGAAAAGAATGAAAGTTTGGTCACTGTCTCGGAATGGCTTGAAAACCAACACACCACCTCCATTTTCTATCAGGATTCCAGGATGCCCAATATTGTTGTGAAATTCATCTGTTTGGGCCCTGAAGGGCTAAAAACGCGATTTAGGCTATTATGAGGTGAAAAGAATGAAAGTTTGGTCACTGTATCGGAATGGCTTGAAAACCAACACACCAACTCCATTTCCTATAAGGATTCCAGGATGCCCATTATTGTTGAGAAATTCATCTGTTTGGGCCCTGAACGGACAAAAACGGGATTTAGGCTATTCTGAGGTGAAAAGAATGAAAGTTTGGTCACTGTCTCGGAATGGCTTGAAAACCAACACACCACCTCCATTTTCTATAAGGATTCCAGGATGCCCAATATTGTTGTGAAATTCATCTGTTTGGGCTCTGAACGGCGAAAAACGCGATTTAGGCTATTCTGAGGTGAAAAGAATGAAAGTTTGGTCACTGTATCGGAAAGGCTTGAAAACCAACACACCAACTCCATTTTCTTTAAGGATTCCAGGATGCCCATTATTGTTGTGAAATTCATCTGTTTGGGCCCTGAACGGGGAAAAACGCGATTTAGGCTATTCTGAGGTGAAAAGAATGAAAGTTTGGTCACTGTATCGGAAAGGCTTGAAAACCAACACACCAACTCCATTTTCTATAAGGATTCCAGGATGCCCAATATTGTTGTGAAATTCATCTGTTTGGGCCCTGAACGGCGAAAAACGCGATTTAGGCTATTCTGAGGTGAAAAGAATGAAAGTTTGGTCACTGTCTCGGAATGGCTTGAAAACCAACACACCAACTCCATTTTCTTTGAAGAATCCAGGATGCCCAATATTGTTGTGAAATTCAATTATTTGGGCCATGAATGGCCAAAATCGTGATTTAGGCTATTCTGATGTGAAAAGAATGAAAGATTGGTCACTGTCTCGGAATGGCTTGAAAACCAACACACCACCTCCATTTTCTATCAGGATTCCAGGATGCCCAATATTGTTGTGAAATTCATCTGTTTGGGCCCTGAAGGGCTAAAAACGCGATTTAGGCTATTATGAGGTGAAAAGAATGAAAGTTTGGTCACTGTATCGGAATGGCTTGAAAACCAACACACCAACTCCATTTTCTTTGAAGAATCCAGGATGCCCAATATTGTTGGGAAATTCAATTATTTGGGCCATGAATGGCCAAAATCGTGATTTAGGCTATTCTGATGTGAAAAGAATGAAAGATTGGTCACTGTCTCGGAATGCCTTGATAACCAACACACCAACTCCATTTTCTATAAGGATTCCAGGATGCCCAATATTGTTGTGAAATTCATCTGTTTGGGCCCTGAACGGCGAAAAACGCGATTTAGGCTATTCTGAGGTGAAAAGAATGAAAGTTTGGTCACTGTATCGGAATGGCTTGAAAACCAACACACCAACTCCATTTTCTATAAGGATTCCAGGATGCCCAATATTGTTGAGAAATTCATCTGTTTGGGCCCTGAACGGGGAAAAACGCGATTTAGGCTATTCTGAAGTGAAAAGAATGAAAGTTTGGTCACTGTATCGGAAAGGCTTGAAAACCAACACACCAACTCCATTTTCTATAAGGATTCCAGGATGCCCAATATTGTTGTGAAATTCATCTGTTTGGGCCCTGAACGGCGAAAAACGCGATTTAGGCTATTCTGAGGTGAAAAGAATGAAAGTTTGGTCACTGTCTCGGAATGGCTTGAAAACCAACACACCACCTCCATTTTCTATCAGGATTCCAGGATGCCCAATATTGTTGTGAAATTCATCTGTTTGGGCCCTGAAGGGCTAAAAACGCGATTTAGGCTATTATGAGGTGAAAAGAATGAAAGTTTGGTCACTGTATCGGAATGGCTTGAAAACCAACACACCAACTCCATTTTCTTTGAAGAATCCAGGATGCCCAATATTGTTGGGAAATTCAATTATTTGGGCCATGAATGGCCAAAATCGTGATTTAGGCTATTCTGATGTGAAAAGAATGAAAGATTGGTCACTGTCTCGGAATGCCTTGATAACCAACACACCAACTCCATTTTCTATAAGGATTCCAGGATGCCCAATATTGTTGTGAAATTCATCTGTTTGGGCCCTGAACGGCGAAAAACGCGATTTAGGCTATTCTGAGGTGAAAAGAATGAAAGTTTGGTCACTGTATCGGAATGGCTTGAAAACCAACACACCAACTCCATTTTCTATAAGGATTCCAGGATGCCCAATATTGTTGAGAAATTCATCTGTTTGGGCCCTGAACGGCGAAAAACGCGATGTAGGCTATTCTGAGGTGAAAAGAATGAAAGTTTGGTCACTGTATCGGAATGCCTTAAAAACCAACACACCAACTCCATTTTCTATAAGGATTCCAGGATGCCCATTATTATTGTGAAATTCATCTGTTTGGATCCTGAACGGCCAAAAACGGGATTTAGGCTATTCTGATGTGAAAAGAATGAAAGTTTGGTCACTGTCTCGGAATGGCTTGAAAACCAACACACCAACTCCATTTTCTTTGAAGAATCCAGGATGCCCAATATTGTTGTGAAATTCAACTGTTTGGGCCATGAAGGGCCAAAAACGGGATTTAGGCTATTCTGATGTGAAAAGAATGAAAGTTTGGTCACTGTCTCGGAATGGCTTGAAAACCAACACACCACTTCCATTTTCTATCAGGATTCCAGGATGCCCAATATTGTTGTGAAATTCATCTGTTTGGGCCCTGAAGGGCTAAAAACGCGATTTAGGCTATTATGAGGTGAAAAGAATGAAAGTTTGGTCACTGTATCGGAATGGCTTGAAAACCAACACACCAACTCCATTTTCTTTGAAGAATCCAGGATGCCCAATATTGTTGGGAAATTCAATTATTTGGGCCATGAATGGCCAAAATCGTGATTTAGGCTATTCTGATGTGAAAAGAATGAAAGATTGGTCACTGTCTCGGAATGCCTTGATAACCAACACACCAACTCCATTTTCTATAAGGATTCCAGGATGCCCAATATTGTTGTGAAATTCATCTGTTTGGGCCCTGAACGGCGAAAAACGCGATTTAGGCTATTCTGAGGTGAAAAGAATGAAAGTTTGGTCACTGTATCGGAATGGCTTGAAAACCAACACACCAACTCCATTTTCTATAAGGATTCCAGGATGCCCAATATTGTTGAGAAATTCATCTGTTTGGGCCCTGAACGGGGAAAAACGCGATTTAGGCTATTCTGAAGTGAAAAGAATGAAAGTTTGGTCACTGTATCGGAAAGGCTTGAAAACCAACACACCAACTCCATTTTCTATAAGGATTCCAGGATGCCCAATATTGTTGTGAAATTCATCTGTTTGGGCCCTGAACGGCGAAAAACGCGATTTAGGCTATTCTGAGGTGAAAAGAATGAAAGTTTGGTCACTGTCTCGGAATGGCTTGAAAACCAACACACCAACTCCATTTTCTTTGAAGAATCCAGGATGCCCAATATTGTTGTGAAATTCAACTGTTTGGGCCATGAATGGCCAAAATCGTGATTTAGGCTATTCTGATGTGAAAAGAATGAAAGATTGGTCACTGTCTCGGAATGGCTTGAAAACCAACACACCACCTCCATTTTCTATAAGGATTCCAGGATGCCCAATATTGTTGTGAAATTCATCTGTTTGGGCCCTGAAGGGCTAAAAACGCGATTTAGGCTATTATGAGGTGAAAAGAATGAAAGTTTGGTCACTGTATCGGAATGGCTTCAAAACCAACACACCAACTCCATTTTCTATAAGGATTCCAGGATGCCCATTATTGTTGTGAAATTCATCTGTTTGGGCCCTGAACGGACAAAAACGCGATTTAGGCTATTCTGAGGTGAAAAGAATGAAAGTTTGGTCACTGTATCGGAATGGCTGGAAAACCAACACACCAACTCCATTTTCTATAAGGATTCCAGGATGCCCATTATTGTTGTGAAATTCATCTGTTTGGGACCTGAACGGCCAAAAATGGGATTTAGGCTATTCTGATGTGAAAACAATGAAAGTTTGGTCACTGTCTCGGAATGGCTTGAAAACCAACACACCAACTCCATTTTCTATAAGGATTCCAGGATGCCCAATATTGTTGTGAAATTCATCTGTTTGGGCCCTGAACGGGGAAAAACGCGATTTAGGCTATTCTGAAGTGAAAAGAATGAAAGTTTGGTCACTGTATCGGAAAGGCTTGAAAACCAACACACCAACTCCTTTTTCTATAAGGATTCCAGGATGCCCAATATTGTTGTGAAATTCATCTGTTTGGGCCCTGAACGGCGAAAAACGCGATTTAGGCTATTCTGAGGTGAAAAGAATGAAAGTTTGGTCACTGTCTCGGAATGGCTTGAAAACCAACACACCAACTCCATTTTCTTTGAAGAATCCAGGATGCCCAATATTGTTGTGAAATTCAACTGTTTGGGCCATGAATGGCCAAAATCGTGATTTAGGCTATTCTGATGTGAAAAGAATGAAAGATTGGTCACTGTCTCGAAATGGCTTGAAAACCAACACACCACCTCCATTTTCTATAAGGATTCCAGGATGCCCAATATTGTTGTGAAATTCATCTGTTTGGGCCCTGAAGGGCTAAAAACGCGATTTAGGCTATTATGAGGTGAAAAGAATGAAAGTTTGGTCACCGTATCGGAATGGCTTGAAAACCAACACACCAACTCCATTTTCTATAAGGATTCCAGGATGCCCAATATTGTTGTGAAATTTATCTGTTTGGGCCCTGAACGGCCAAAAACGCGATTTAGGCTATTCTCATGTGAAAACAATGAAAGTTTGGTCACTGTCTCGGAATGGCTTGAAAACCAACACACCAACTCCATTTTCTATAAGGATTCCAGGATGCCCAATATTGTTGTGAAATTCATCTGTTTGGGCCCTGAACGGCGAAAAACGCGATTTAGGCTATTCTAATGTGAAAACAATGAAAGTTTGGTCACTGTCTCGGAATGGCTTGAAAACCAACACACCAACTCCATTTTCTTTGAAGAATCCAGGATGCCCAATATTGTTGTGAAATTCAACTGTTTGGGCCATGAAGGGCCAAAAACGGGATTTAGGCTATTCTGATGTGAAAAGAATGAAAGTTTGGTCACTGTCTCGGAATGGCTTGAAAACCAACACACCACCTCCATTTTCTATCAGGATTCCAGGATGCCCAATATTGTTGTGAAATTCATCTGTTTGGGCCCTGAAGGGCTAAAAACGCGATTTAGGCTATTATGAGGTGAAAAGAATGAAAGTTTGGTCACTGTATCGGAATGGCTTGAAAACCAACACACCAACTCCATTTCCTATAAGGATTCCAGGATGCCCATTATTGTTGAGAAATTCATCTGTTTGGGCCCTGAACGGACAAAAACGGGATTTAGGCTATTCTGAGGTGAAAAGAATGAAAGTTTGGTCACTGTCTCGGAATGGCTTGAAAACCAACACACCACCTCCATTTTCTATAAGGATTCCAGGATGCCCAATATTGTTGTGAAATTCATCTGTTTGGGCTCTGAACGGCGAAAAACGCGATTTTGGCTATTCTGAGGTGAAAAGAATGAAAGTTTGGTCACTGTATCGGAAAGGCTTGAAAACCAACACACCAACTCCATTTTCTTTAAGGATTCCAGGATGCCCATTATTGTTCTGAAATTCATCTGTTTGGGCCCTGAACGGACAAAAACGGGATTTAGGCTATTCTAATGTGAAAACAATGAAAGTTTGGTCACTGTCTCGGAATGGCTTGAAAACCAACACACCAACTCCATTTTCTATAAGGATTCCAGGATGCCCAATATTGTTGTGAAATTTATCTGTTTGGGCCCTGAACGGACAAAAACGGGATTTAGGCTATTCTGATGTGAAAAGAATGAAAGTTTGGTCACAGTCTCGGAATGCCTTGAAAACCAACACACCAACTCCATTTTCTATAGGGTTTCCAGGATGCCCAATATTGTTGTGAAATTCATCTGTTTGGGCCCTGAAAGGCTAAAAACGGGATTTAGGCTATTCTGATGTGAAAAGAATGAAAGTTTGGTCACTGTCTCGGAATGGCTTGAAAACCAACACACCAACTCCATTTTCTATAAGGATTCCAGGATGCCCAATATTGTTGTGAAATTCATCTGTTTGGGCCCTGAAGGGCTAAAAACGCGATTTAGGCTATTATGAGGTGAAAAGAATGAAAGTTTGGTCACCGTATCGGAATGGCTTGAAAACCAACACACCAACTCCATTTTCTATAAGGATTCAAGGATGCCCAATATTGTTGTGAAATTTATCTGTTTGGGCCCTGAACGGACAAAAACGGGATTTAGGCTATTCTGAGGTGAAAAGATTGAAAGTTTGGTCACTGTCTCGGAATGGCTTGAAAACCAACACACCAACTCCATTTTCTATAAGGATTCCAGGATGCCCAATATTGTTGTGAAATTCATCTGTTTGGGCTCTGAACGGCGAAAAACGCGATTTAGGCTATTCTGAGGTGAAAAGAATGAAAGTTTGGTCACCGTATCGGAATGGCTTGAAAACCAACACACCAACTCCATTTTCTATAAGGATTCCAGGATGCCCAATATTGTTGTGAAATTGATCTGTTTGGGCCCTGAACGGACAAAAACGGGATTTAGGCTATTCTGAGGTGAAAAGAATGAAAGTTTGGTCACTGTTTCGGAATGGCTTGAAAACCAACACACCAACTCCATTTTCTTTGAAGAATCCAGGATGCCCAATATTGTTGTGAAATTCAACTGTTTGGGCCATGAATGGCCAAAATCGTGATTTAGGCTATTCTGATGTGAAAAGAATGAAAGATTGGTCACTGTCTCGGAATGGCTTGAAAACCAACACACCAACTCCATTTTCTATAAGGATTCCAGGATGCCCAATATTGTTGTGAAATTCATCTGTTTGGGCCCTGAACGGCGAAAAACGCGATTTAGGCTATTCTGAGGTGAAAAGAATGAAAGTTTGGTCACTGTCTCGGAATGGCTTGAAAACCAACACACCAACTCCATTTTCTTTAAAGAATCCAGGATGCCCAATATTGTTGTGAAATTCATCTGTTTGGGCCCTGAACGGCCAAAAACGCGATTTAGGCTATTCTAATGTGAAAACAATGAAAGTTTGGTCACTGTCTCGGAATGGCTTGAAAACCAACACACCAACTCCATTTTCTATAAGGATTCCAGGATACCCAATATTGTTGTGAAATTCAACTGTTTGGGCCATGAAGGGACAAAAACGGGATTTAGGCTATTCTGATGTGAAAAGAATGAAAGATTGGTCACTGTCTCGGAATGGCTTGAAAACCAACACACCAACTCCATTTTCTATAAGGATTGCAGGATGCCCAATATTGTTGTGAAATTCATCTGTTTGGGCCCTGAACGGCGAAAAACGCGATTTAGGCTATTCTGAGGTGAAAAGAATGAAAGTTTGGTCACTGTCTCGGAATGGCTTGAAAACCAACACACCAACTCCATTTTCTTTAAAGAATCCAGGATGCCCAATATTGTTGTGAAATTCATCTGTTTGGGCCCTGAACGGCCAAAAACGCGATTTAGGCTATTCTAATGTGAAAACAATGAAAGTTTGGTCACTGTCTCGGAATGGCTTGAAAACCAACACACCAACTCCATTTTCTATAAGGATTCCAGGATACCCAATATTGTTGTGAAATTCAACTGTTTGGGCCATGAAGGGCCAAAAACGGGATTTAGGCTATTCTGATGTGAAAAGAATGAAAGTTTGGTCACTGTCTCGGAATGGCTTGAAAACCAACACACCACCTCCATTTTCTATCAGGATTCCAGGATGCCCAATATTGTTGTGAAATTCATCTGTTTGGGCCCTGAAGGGCTAAAAACGCGATTTAGGCTATTATGAGGTGAAAAGAATGAAAGTTTGGTCACTGTATCGGAATGGCTTGAAAACCAACACACCAACTCCATTTTCTATAAGGATTCCAGGATGCCCATTATTGTTGAGAAATTCATCTGTTTGGGCCCTGAACGGACAAAAACGGGATTTAGGCTATTCTGAGGTGAAAAGAATGAAAGTTTGGTCACTGTCTCGGAATGGCTTGAAAACCAACACACCACCTCCATTTTCTATAAGGATTCCAGGAAGCCCAATATTGTTGTGAAATTCATCTGTTTGGGCTCTGAACGGCGAAAAACGCGATTTAGGCTATTCTGAGGTGAAAAGAATGAAAGTTTGGTCACCGTATCGGAAAGGCTTGAAAACCAACACACCAACTCCATTTTCTATAAGGATTCCAGGATGCCCAATATTGTTGTGAAATTTATCTGTTTGGGCCCTCAACGGACAAAAACGGGATTTAGGCTATTCTGAGGTGAAAAGATTGAAAGTTTGGTCACTGTCTCGGAATGGCTTGAAAACCAACACACCAACTCCATTTTCTATAAGGATTCCAGGATGCCCAATATTGTTGTGAAATTCATCTGTTTGGGCCCTGAACGGCGAAAAACGCTATTTAGGCTATTCTGAGGTGAAAAGAATGAAAGTTTGGTCACTGTATCGGAATGGCTTGAAAACCAACACACCAACTCCATTTTCTATAAGGATTCCAGGATGCCCAATATTGTTGTGAAATTCATCTGTTTGGGCTCTGAAAGGCGAAAAACGCGATTTAGGCTATTCTGAGGTGAAAAGAATGAAAGTTTGGTCACCGTATCGGAATGGCTTGAAAACCAACACAC
This sequence comes from Inga oerstediana, assembly GCA_963210345.1. Taxonomy (NCBI): domain Eukaryota; kingdom Viridiplantae; phylum Streptophyta; class Magnoliopsida; order Fabales; family Fabaceae; genus Inga; species Inga oerstediana. The sequence continues at coordinate 40,094,827 of OY723410.1, read as the reverse complement.
CAACTCCATTTTCTATAAGGATTCCAGGATGCCCAATATTGTTGTGAAATTTATCTGTTTGGGCCCTGAACGGACAAAAACTGGATTTAGGCTATTCTGAGGTGAAAAGATTGAAAGTTTGGTCACTGTCTCGGAATGGCTTGAAAACCAACACACCAACTCCATTTTCTATAAGGATTCCAGGATGCCCAATATTGTTGTGAAATTCATCTGTTTGGGCCCTGAACGGCGAAAAACGCTATTTAGGCTATTCTGAGGTGAAAAGAATGAAAGTTTGGTCACTGTATCGGAATGGCTTGAAAACCAACACACCAACTCCATTTTCTTTAAGGATTCCAGGATGCCCATTATTGTTGTGAAATTCATCTGTTTGGGCCCTGAACGGACAAAAACGTGATTTAGGCTATTCTAATGTGAAAACAATGAAAGTTTGGTCACTGTCTCGGAATGGCTTGAAAACCAACACACCAACTCCATTTTCTTTGAAGAATCCAGGATGCCCAATATTGTTGTGAAATTCATCTGTTTGGGCCCTGAACGGCCAAAAACGCGATTTAGGCTATTCTGAGGTGAAAAGAATGAAAGTTTGGTCACCGTATCGGAATGGCTTGAAAACCAACACATCAACTCCATTTTCTTTGAAGAATCCAGGATGCCCAATATTGTTGTGAAATTCATCTGTTTGGGCCGTGAACGGCCAAAAACGCGATTTAGGCTATTCTGATGTGAAAAGAATGAAAGTTTGGTCACTGTCTCGGAATGGCTTGAAAACCAACACACCAACTCCATTTTCTTTAAGGATTCCAGGATGCCCATTATTGTTATGAAATTCATCTGTTTGGGACCTGCTCGGCCAAAAACGGGATTTATGCTATTCTGATGTGAAAAGAATGAAAGTTTGGTCACAGTCTCGGAATGCCTTGAAAACCAACACACCAACTCCATTTTCTATAGGGTTTCCAGGATGCCCAATATTGTTGTGAAATTCATCTGTTTGGGCACTGAAAGGCTAAAAACGGGATTTAGGCTATTCTGATGTGAAAAGAATGAAAGTTTGGTCACTGTCTCGGAATGGCTTGAAAACCAACATACCAACTCCATTTTCTATAAGGATTCCAGGATGCCCAATATTGTTGTGAAATTCATCTGTTTGGGCCCTGAAGGGCTAAAAACGCGATTTAGGCTATTATGAGGTGAAAAGAATGAAAGTTTGGTCACTGTATCGGAATGGCTTGAAAACCAACACACCAACTCCATTTTCTATAAGGATTCCAGGATGCCCAATATTGTTGTGAAATTTATCAGTTTGGGCCCTGAACGGACAAAAACGGGATTTAGGCTATTCTGAGTTGAAAAGATTGAAAGTTTGGTCACTGTTTCGGAATAGCTTGAAAACCAACACACCAACTCCATTTTCTATAAGGATTCCAGGATGCCCAATATTGTTGTGAAATTCATCTGTTTGGGCCCTGAACGGACAAAAACGGGATTTAGGCTATTCTGAGGTGAAAAGATTGAAAGTTTGGTCACTGTCTCGGAATGGCTTGAAAACCAACACACCAACTCCATTTTCTATAAGGATTCCAGGATGCCCAATATTGTTGTGAAATTCATCTGTTTGGGCCCTGAACGGCGAAAAACGCTATTTAGGCTATTCTGAGGTGAAAAGAATGAAAGTTTGGTCACTGTATCGGAATGGCTTGAAAACCAACACACCAACTCCATTTTCTATAAGGATTCCAGGATGCCCAACATTGTTGTGAAATTCATCTGTTTGGGCTCTGAACGGCGAAAAACGCGATTTAGGCTATTCTGAGGTGAAAAGAATGAAAGTTTGGTCACCGTATCGGAATGGCTTGAAAACCAACACACCAACTCCATTTTCTATAAGGATTCCAGGATGCCCAATATTGTTGTGAAATTTATCTGTTTGGGCCCTGAACGGACAAAAACGGGATTTAGGCTATTCTGAGGTGAAAAGAATGAAAGTTTGGTCACTGTTTCGGAATGGCTTGAAAACCAACACACCAACTCCATTTTCTTTGAAGAATCCAGGATGCCCAATATTGTTGTGAAATTCAACTGTTTGGGCCATGAATGGCCAAAATCGTGATTTAGGCTATTCTGATGTGAAAAGAATGAAAGATTGGTCACTGTCTCGGAATGGCTTGAAAACCAACACACCAACTCCATTTTCTATAAGGATTCCAGGATGCCCAATATTGTTGTGAAATTCATATGTTTGGGCCCTGAACGGCGAAAAACGCGATTTAGGCTATTCTGAGGTGAAAAGAATGAAAGTTTGGTCACTGTCTCGGAATGGCTTGAAAACCAACACACCACCTCCATTTTCTATCAGGATTCCAGGATGCCCAATATTGTTGTGAAATTCATCTGTTTGGGCCCTGAAGGGCTAAAAACGCGATTTAGGCTATTATGAGGTGAAAAGAATGAAAGTTTGGTCACTGTATCGGAATGGCTTGAAAACCAACACACCAACTCCATTTTCTATAAGGATTCCAGGATGCCCATTATTGTTGAGAAATTCATCTGTTTGGGCTCTGAACGGCGAAAAACGCGATTTAGGCTATTCTGAGGTGAAAAGAATGAAAGTTTGGTCACCGTATCGGAATGGCTTGAAAACCAACACACCAACTCCATTTTCTTTGAAGAATCCAGGATGCCCAATATTGTTGTGAAATTCATCTGTTTGGGCCCTGACGGCGAAAAACGCGATTTAGGCTATTCTAATGTGAAAACAATGAAAGTTTGGTCACTGTCTCGGAATGGCTTGAAAACCAACACACCAACTCCATTTTCTATAAGGATTCCAGGATACCCAATATTGTTGTGAAATTCATCTGTTTGGGCCCTGAACGGCCAAAAACGCGATTTAGGCTATTCTAATGTGAAAACAATGAAAGTTTGGTCACTGTCTCGGAATGGCTTGAAAACCAACACACCAACTCCATTTTCTATAAGGATTCCAGGATACCCAATATTGTTGTGAAATTCAACTGTTTGGGCCATGAAGGGCCAAAAACGGGATTTAGGCTATTCTGATGTGAAAAGAATGAAAGTTTGGTCACTGTCTCGGAATGGCTTGAAAACCAACACACCACCTCCATTTTCTATCAGGATTCCAGGATGCCCAATATTGTTGTGAAATTCATCTGTTTGGGCCCTGAAGGGCTAAAAACGCGATTTAGGCTATTATGAGGTGAAAAGAATGAAAGTTTGGTCACTGTATCGGAATGGCTTGAAAACCAACACACCAACTCCATTTTCTATAAGGATTCCAGGATGCCCATTATTGTTGAGAAATTCATCTGTTTGGGCCCTGAACGGACAAAAACGGGATTTAGGCTATTCTGAGGTGAAAAGAATGAAAGTTTGGTCACTGTCTCGGAATGGCTTGAAAACCAACACACCACCTCCATTTTCTATAAGGATTCCAGGAAGCCCAATATTGTTGTGAAATTCATCTGTTTGGGCTCTGAACGGCGAAAAACGCGATTTAGGCTATTCTGAGGTGAAAAGAATGAAAGTTTGGTCACCGTATCGGAAAGGCTTGAAAACCAACACACCAACTCCATTTTCTATAAGGATTCCAGGATGCCCAATATTGTTGTGAAATTTATCTGTTTGGGCCCTCAACGGACAAAAACGGGATTTAGGCTATTCTGAGGTGAAAAGATTGAAAGTTTGGTCACTGTCTCGGAATGGCTTGAAAACCAACACACCAACTCCATTTTCTATAAGGATTCCAGGATGCCCAATATTGTTGTGAAATTCATCTGTTTGGGCCCTGAACGGCGAAAAACGCTATTTAGGCTATTCTGAGGTGAAAAGAATGAAAGTTTGGTCACTGTATCGGAATGGCTTGAAAATCAACACACCAACTCCATTTTCTATAAGGATTCCAGGATGCCCAATATTGTTGTGAAATTCATCTGTTTGGGCTCTGAAAGGCGAAAAACGCGATTTAGGCTATTCTGAGGTGAAAAGAATGAAAGTTTGGTCACCGTATCGGAATGGCTTGAAAACCAACACACCAACTCCATTTTCTATAAGGATTCCAGGATGCCCAATATTGTTGTGAAATTTATCTGTTTGGGCCCTGAACGGACAAAAACTGGATTTAGGCTATTCTGAGGTGAAAAGATTGAAAGTTTGGTCACTGTCTCGGAATGGCTTGAAAACCAACACACCAACTCCATTTTCTATAAGGATTCCAGGATGCCCAATATTGTTGTGAAATTCATCTGTTTGGGCCCTGAACGGCGAAAAACGCTATTTAGGCTATTCTGAGGTGAAAAGAATGAAAGTTTGGTCACTGTATCGGAATGGCTTGAAAACCAACACACCAACTCCATTTTCTTTAAGGATTCCAGGATGCCCATTATTGTTGTGAAATTCATCTGTTTGGGCCCTGAACGGACAAAAACGTGATTTAGGCTATTCTAATGTGAAAACAATGAAAGTTTGGTCACTGTCTCGGAATGGCTTGAAAACCAACACACCAACTCCATTTTCTTTGAAGAATCCAGGATGCCCAATATTGTTGTGAAATTCATCTGTTTGGGCCCTGAACGGCCAAAAACGCGATTTAGGCTATTCTGAGGTGAAAAGAATGAAAGTTTGGTCACCATATCGGAATGGCTTGAAAACCAACACATCAACTCCATTTTGTTTGAAGAATCCAGGATGCCCAATATTGTTGTGAAATTCATCTGTTTGGGCCGTGAACGGCCAAAAACGCGATTTAGGCTATTCTGATGTGAAAAGAATGAAAGTTTGGTCACTGTCTCGGAATGGCTTGAAAACCAACACACCAACTCCATTTTCTTTAAGGATTCCAGGATGCCCATTATTGTTATGAAATTCATCTGTTTGGGACCTGCTCGGCCAAAAACGGGATTTATGCTATTCTGATGTGAAAAGAATGAAAGTTTGGTCACAGTCTCGGAATGCCTTGAAAACCAACACACCAACTCCATTTTCTATAGGGTTTCCAGGATGCCCAATATTGTTGTGAAATTCATCTGTTTGGGCCCTGAAAGGCTAAAAACGGGATTTAGGCTATTCTGATGTGAAAAGAATGAAAGTTTGGTCACTGTCTCGGAATGGCTTGAAAACCAACATACCAACTCCATTTTCTATAAGGATTCCAGGATGCCCAATATTGTTGTGAAATTCATCTGTTTGGGCCCTGAAGGGCTAAAAACGCGATTTAGGCTATTATGAGGTGAAAAGAATGAAAGTTTGGTCACTGTATCGGAATGGCTTGAAAACCAACACACCAACTCCATTTTCTATAAGGATTCCAGGATGCCCAATATTGTTGTGAAATTCATCTGTTTGGGCCCTGAACGGCGAAAAACGCTATTTAGGCTATTCTGAGGTGAAAAGAATGAAAGTTTGGTCACTGTATCGGAATGGCTTGAAAACCAACACACCAACTCCATTTTCTATAAGGATTCCAGGATGCCCAATATTGTTGTGAAATTCATCTGTTTGGGCCCTGAACGGACAAAAACGGGATTTAGGCTATTCTGAGGTGAAAAGATTGAAAGTTTGGTCACTGTCTCGGAATGGCTTGAAAACCAACACACCAACTCCATTTTCTATAAGGATTCCAGGATGCCCAATATTGTTGTGAAATTCATCTGTTTGGGCCCTGAACGGCGAAAAACGCTATTTAGTCTATTCTGAGGTGAAAAGAATGAAAGTTTGGTCACTGTATCGGAATGGCTTGAAAACCAACACACCAACTCCATTTTCTATAAGGATTCCAGGATGCCCAACATTGTTGTGAAATTCATCTGTTTGGGCTCTGAACGGCGAAAAACGCGATTTAGGCTATTCTGAGGTGAAAAGAATGAAAGTTTGGTCACCGTATCGGAATGGCTTGAAAACCAACACACCAACTCCATTTTCTATAAGGATTCCAGGATGCCCAATATTGTTGTGAAATTTATCTGTTTGGGCCCTGAACGGACAAAAACGGGATTTAGGCTATTCTGAGGTGAAAAGAATGAAAGTTTGGTCACTGTTTCGGAATGGCTTGAAAACCAACACACCAACTCCATTTTCTTTGAAGAATCCAGGATGCCCAATATTGTTGTGAAATTCAACTGTTTGGGCCATGAATGGCCAAAATCGTGATTTAGGCTATTCTGATGTGAAAAGAATGAAAGATTGGTCACTGTCTCGGAATGGCTTGAAAACCAACACACCAACTCCATTTTCTATAAGGATTCCAGGATGCCCAATATTGTTGTGAAATTCATATGTTTGGGCCCTGAACGGCGAAAAACGCGATTTAGGCTATTCTGAGGTGAAAAGAATGAAAGTTTGGTCACTGTCTCGGAATGGCTTGAAAACCAACACACCACCTCCATTTTCTATCAGGATTCCAGGATGCCCAATATTGTTGTGAAATTCATCTGTTTGGGCCCTGAAGGGCTAAAAACGCGATTTAGGCTATTATGAGGTGAAAAGAATGAAAGTTTGGTCACTGTATCGGAATGGCTTGAAAACCAACACACCAACTCCATTTTCTATAAGGATTCCAGGATGCCCATTATTGTTGAGAAATTCATCTGTTTGGGCTCTGAACGGCGAAAAACGCGATTTAGGCTATTCTGAGGTGAAAAGAATGAAAGTTTGGTCACCGTATCGGAATGGCTTGAAAACCAACACACCAACTCCATTTTCTATAAGGATTCCAGGATGCCCAATATTGTTGTGAAATTTATCTGTTTGGGCCCTGAACGGACAAAAACGGGATTTAGGCTATTCTGAGGTGAAAAGAATGAAAGTTTGGTCACTGTTTCGGAATGGCTTGAAAACCAACACACCAACTCCATTTTCTTTAAAGAATCCAGGATGCCCAATATTGTTGTGAAATTCATCTGTTTGGGCCCTGAACGGCCAAAAACGCGATTTAGGCTATTCTAATGTGAAAACAATGAAAGTTTGGTCACTGTCTCGGAATGGCTTGAAAACCAACACACCAACTCCATTTTCTATAAGGATTCCAGGATGCCCAATATTGTTGTGAAATTCAACTGTTTGGGCCATGAAGGGCCAAAAACGGGATTTAGGCTATTCTGATGTGAAAAGAATGAAAGTTTGGTCACTGTCTCGGAATGGCTTGAAAACCAACACACCACCTCCATTTTCTATCAGGATTCCAGGATGCCCAATATTGTTGTGAAATTCATCTGTTTGGGCCCTGAAGGGCTAAAAACGCGATTTAGGCTATTATGAGGTGAAAAGAATGAAAGTTTGGTCACTGTATCGGAATGGCTTGAAAACCAACACACCAACTCCATTTTCTATAAGGATTCCAGGATGCCCATTATTGTTGAGAAATTCATCTGTTTGGGCCCTGAACGGACAAAAACGGGATTTAGGCTATTCTGAGGTGAAAAGAATGAAAGTTTGGTCACTGTCTCGGAATGGCTTGAAAACCAACACACCACCTCCATTTTCTATAAGGATTCCAGGATGCCCAATATTGTTGTGAAATTCATCTGTTTGGGCTCTGAACGGTGAAAAACGCGATTTAGGCTATTCTGAGGTGAAAAGAATGAAAGTTTGGTCACCGTATCGGAATGGCTTGAAAACCAACACACCAACTCCATTTTCAATAAGGATTCCAGGATGCCCAATATTGTTGTGAAATTTATCTGTTTGGGCCCTCAACGGACAAAAACGGGATTTAGGCTATTCTGAGGTGAAAAGATTGAAAGTTTGGTCACTGTCTCGGAATGCCTTGAAAACCAACACACCAACTCCATTTTCTATAAGGATTCCAGGATGCCCAATATTGTTGTGAAATTCATCTGTTTGGGCCCTGAACGGCGAAAAACGCTATTTAGGCTATTCTGAGGTGAAAAGAATGAAAGTTTGGTCACTGTATCGGAATGGCTTGAAAACCAACACACCAACTCCATTTTCTATAAGGATTCCAGGATGCCCAATATTGTTGTGAAATTCATCTGTTTGGGCTCTGAACGGCGAAAAACGCGATTTAGGCTATTCTGAGGTGAAAAGAATGAAAGTTTGGTCACCGTATCGGAATGGCTTGAAAACCAACACACCAACTCCATTTTCTATAAGGATTCCAGGATGCCCAATATTGTTGTGAAATTTATCTGTTTGGGCCCTGAACGGACAAAAACTGGATTTAGTCTATTCTGAGGTGAAAAGATTGAAAGTTTGGTCACTGTCTCGGAATGGCTTGAAAACCAACACACCAACTGCATTTTCTATAAGGATTCCAGGATGCCCAATATTGTTGTGAAATTCATCTGTTTGAGCCCTGAACGGCGAAAAACGCTATTTAGGCTATTCTGAGGTGAAAAGAATGAAAGTTTGGTCACTGTATCGGAATGGCTTGAAAACCAACACACCAACTCCATTTTCTTTAAGGATTCCAGGATGCCCTTTATTGTTGTGAAATTCATCTGTTTGGGCCCTGAACGGACAAAAACGGGATTTAGGCTATTCTGAGGTGAAAAGATTGAAAGTTTGGTCACTGTCTCGGAATAGCTTGAAAACCAACACACCATCTCCATTTTCTATAAGGATTCCAGGATGCCCAATATTGTTGTGAAATTTATCTGTTTGGGCCCTGAACGGACAAAAACTGGATTTAGTCTATTCTGAGGTGAAAAGATTGAAAGTTTGGTCACTGTCTCGGAATAGCTTGAAAACCAACACACCATCTCCATTTTCTATAAGGATTCCAGGATGCCCAATATTGTTGTGAAATTCTTCTGTTTGGGCCCTGAACGACGAAAAACGCGATGTAGGCTATTATGAGGTGAAAAGAATGAAAGTTTGGTCACTGTATCGGAATGGCTTGAAAACCAACACACCAACTCCATTTTCTATAAGGATTCCAGGATGCCCAATATTGTTGTGAAATTCATCTGTTTGGGCCCTGAACGGAGAAAAACGCGATGTAGGCTATTCTGAGGTGAAAAGAATGAAAGTTTGGTCACAGTCTCGGAATGCCTTGAAAACCAACACACCAACCCCATTTTCTATAGGGATTCCAGGATGCCCAATATTGTTGTGAAATTCATCTGTTTGGGCCCTGAAAGGCTAAAAACGGGATTTAGGCTATTCTGATGTGAAAAGATTGAAAGTTTGGTCACTGTCTCGGAATGGCTTGAAAACCAACACACCAACTCCATTTTCTATAAGGATTCCAGGATGCCCAATATTGTTGTGAAATTTATCTGTTTGGGCCCTGAACGGACAAAAACGGGATTTAGGCTATTCTGAGGTGAAAAGATTGAAAGTTTGGTCACTGTATCATAATAGCTTGAAAACCAACACACCATCTCCATTTTCTATAAGGATTCCAGGATGCCCAATATTGTTGTGAAATTCATCTGTTTGGGACCTGAAGGGCTAAAAACGCGATTTAGGCTATTCTGAGGTGAAAAGAATGAAAGTTTGGTCACTGTATCGGAAAGGCTTGAAAACCAACACACCAACTCCATTTTCTATAAGGATTCCAGGATGCCCAATATTGTTGTGAAATTTATCTGTTTGGGCCCTGAACGGACAAAAACGGGATTTAGGCTATTCTGAGGTGAAGAGATTGAAAGTTTGGTCACTGTATCATAATAGCTTGAAAACCAACACACCATATCCATTTTCTATAAGGATTCCAGGATGCCCAATATTGTTGTGAAATTCATCTGTTTGGGCCCTGAACGGCGAAAAACGCGATTTAAGCTATTCTGAGGTGAAAAGAATGAAAGTTTGGTCACCGTATCGGAATGGCTTGAAAACCAACACACCAACTCCATTTTCTTTGAAGAATCCAGGATGCCCAATATTGTTGTGAAATTCATCTGTTTGGGCCGTGAACGGCCAAAAACGCGATTTAGGCTATTCTGATGTGAAAAGAATGAAAGTTTGGTCACTGTCTCGGAATGGCTTGAAATCCAACACACCAACTCCATTTTCTTTAAGGATTCCAGGATGCCCATTATTGTTGTGAAATTCATCTGTTTGGGACCTGCACGGCCAAAAACGGGATTTATGCTATTCTGATGTGAAAAGAATGAAAGTTTGGTCACAGTCTCGGAATGCCTTGAAAACCAACACACCAACTCCATTTTCTATAGGGTTTCCAGGATGCCCAATATTGTTGTGAAATTCATCTGTTTGGGCCCTGAAAGGCTAAAAACGGGATTTAGGCTATTCTGATGTGAAAAGAATGAAAGTTTGGTCACTGTCTCGGAATGGCTTGAAAACCAACACACCAACTCCATTTTCTATAAGGATTCCAGGATGCCCAATATTGTTGTGAAATTCATCTGTTTGGGCCCTGAAGGGCTAAAAACGTGATTTAGGCTATTATGAGGTGAAAAGAATGAAAGTTTGGTCACTGTATCGGAATGGCTTGAAAACCAACACACCAACTCCATTTTCTATAAGGATTCCAGGATGCCCAATATTGTTGTGAAATTTATCTGTTTGGGCCCTGAACGGACAAAAACGCGATTTAGGCTATTCTGAGGTGAAAAGATTGAAAGTTTAGTCACTGTTTCGGAATAGCTTGAAAACCAACACACCAACTCCATTTTCTATAAGGATTCCAGGATGCCCATTATTGTTGTGAAATTTATCTGTTTGGGCCCTGAACGGACAAAAACGGGATTTAGGCTATTATGAGGTGAAAAGAATGAAAGTTTGGTCACTGTCTAGGAATGGCTTGAAAACCAACACACCATCTCCATTTTCTATAAGGATTCCAGGATGCCCAATATTGTTATGAAATTCATCTGTTTGGGCCCTGAACGGCGAAAAACACGATCTAAGCTATTCTGAGGTGAAAAGAATGAAAGTTTGGTCACTGTATCGGAAAGGCTTGAAAACCAACACACCAACTCCATTTTCTATAAGGATTCCAGGATGCCCAATATTGTTGTGAAATTCATCTGTTTGGGCCCTGAAGGGCTAAAAACGCGATTTAGGCTATTATGAGGTGAAAAGAATGAAAGTTTGGTCACTGTATCGGAATGGCTTGAAAACCAACACACCAACTCCATTCTCTATAAGGATTCCAGGATGCCCAATATTGTTGTGAAATTTATCTGTTTGGGCCCTGAACGGACAAAAACGCGATTTAGGCTATTCTGAGGTGAAAAGATTGAAAGTTTGGTCACTGTTTCGGAATAGCTTGAAAACCAACACACCTACTCCATTTTCTATAAGGATTCCAGGATGCCCATTATTGTTGTGAAATTGATCTGTTTGGGCCCTGAACGGACAAAAACGGGATTTAGGCTATTATGAGGTGAAAAGAATGAAAGTTTGGTCACTGTCTAGGAATGGCTTGAAAACCAACACACCATATCCATTTTCTATAAGGATTCCAGGATGCCCAATATTGTTGTGAAATTCATCTGTTTGGGCCCTGAAGGGCTAAAAACGCGATTTAGGCTATTATGAGGTGAAAAGAATGAAAGTTTGGTCACTGTATCGGAATGGCTTGAAAACCAACACACCAACTCCATTTTCTATAAGGATTCCAGGATGCCCAATATTGTTGTGAAATTGATCTGTTTGGGCCCTGAACGGACAAAAACGGGATTTAGGCTATTCTGAGGTGAAAAGATTGAAAGTTTGGTCACTGTATCGGAATAGCTTGAAAACCAACACACCATCTCCATTTTCTATAAGGATTCCAGGATGCCCAATATTGTTGTGAAATTCATCTGTTTGGGCCCTGAAGGGCTAAAAACGCGATTTAGGCTATTATGAGGTGAAAAGAATGAAACTGTGGTCACTGTATCGGAATGGCTTGAAAACCAACACACCAACTCCATTTTCTATAAGGATTCCAGGATGCCCAATATTGTTGTGAAATTCTTCTGTTTGGGCCCTGAACGGCGAAAAACGCGATATAGGCTATTATGAGGTGAAAAGAATGAAAGTTTGGTCACTGTATCGGAATGGCTTGAAAACCAACACACCAACTCCATTTTCTATAAGGATTCCAGGATGCCCAATATTGTTGTGAAATTCATCTGTTTGGGCCCTGAACGGCGAAAAACACGATCTAAGCTATTCTGAGGTGAAAAGAATGAAAGTTTGGTCACTGTATCGGAAAGGCTTGAAAACCAACACACCAACTCCATTTTCTATAAGGATTCCAGGATGCCCAATATTGTTGTGAAATTCATCTGTTTGGGCCCTGAAGGGCTAAAAACGCGATTTAGGCTATTATGAGGTGAAAAGAATGAAAGTTTGGTCACTGTATCGGAATGGCTTGAAAACCAACACACCAACTCCATTCTCTATAAGGATTCCAGGATGCCCAATATTGTTGTGAAATTTATCTGTTTGGGCCCTGAACGGACAAAAACGCGATTTAGGCTATTCTGAGGTGAAAAGATTGAAAGTTTGGTCACTGTTTCGGAATAGCTTGAAAACCAACACACCTACTCCATTTTCTATAAGGATTCCAGGATGCCCATTATTGTTGTGAAATTGATCTGTTTGGGCCCTGAACGGACAAAAACGGGATTTAGGCTATTATGAGGTGAAAAGAATGAAAGTTTGGTCACTGTCTAGGAATGGCTTGAAAACCAACACACCATATCCATTTTCTATAAGGATTCCAGGATGCCCAATATTGTTGTGAAATTCATCTGTTTGGGCCCTGAAGGGCTAAAAACGCGATTTAGGCTATTATGAGGTGAAAAGAATGAAAGTTTGGTCACTGTATCGGAATGGCTTGAAAACCAACACACCAACTCCATTTTCTATAAGGATTCCAGGATGCCCAATATTGTTGTGAAATTGATCTGTTTGGGCCCTGAACGGACAAAAACGGGATTTAGGCTATTCTGAGGTGAAAAGATTGAAAGTTTGGTCACTGTATCGGAATAGCTTGAAAACCAACACACCATCTCCATTTTCTATAAGGATTCCAGGATGCCCAATATTGTTGTGAAATTCATCTGTTTGGGCCCTGAAGGGCTAAAAACGCGATTTAGGCTATTATGAGGTGAAAAGAATGAAACTGTGGTCACTGTATCGGAATGGCTTGAAAACCAACACACCAACTCCATTTTCTATAAGGATTCCAGGATGCCCAATATTGTTGTGAAATTCTTCTGTTTGGGCCCTGAACGGCGAAAAACGCGATATAGGCTATTATGAGGTGAAAAGAATGAAAGTTTGGTCACTGTATCGGAATGGCTTGAAAACCAACACACCAACTCCATTTTCTATAAGGATTCCAGGATGCCCAATATTGTTGTGAAATTCATCTGTTTGGGCCCTGAACGGCGAAAAACGCGATGTAGGCTATTCTGAGGTGAAAAGAATGAAAGATTGGTCACAGTCTCGGAATGCCTTGAAAACCAACACACCAACCCCATTTTCTATAGGGATTCCAGGATACCCAATATTGTTGTGAAATTCATCTGTTTGGGCCCTGAAAGGCTAAAAACGGGATTTAGGCTATTCTGATGTGAAAAGAATGAAAGTTTGGTCACTGTCTCGGAATGGCTTGAAAACCAACACACCAACTCCATTTTCTATAAGGATTCCAGGATGCCCAATATTGTTGTGAAATTCATCTGTTTGGGCCCTGAAGGGCTAAAAACGCGATTTAGGCTATTATGAGGTGAAAAGAATGAAAGTTTGGTCACTGTATCGGAATGCCTTGAAAACCAACACACCAACTCCATTTTTGATGGGGATTCCAGAATGCCCAATATTGTTGTGAAATTTATCTGTTTGGGCCCGGAACGGACAAAAACGGGATTTAGGCTATTCTGAGGTGAAAAGAATGAAAGTTTGGTCACTGTATCGGAATGGCTTGAAAACCAACACACCAACTCCATTTTCTATAAGGATTCCAGGATGCCCAATATTGTTGTGAAATTCATCTGTTTGGGCCCTGAAGGGCTAAAAACGCGATTTAGGCTATTATGAGGTGAAAAGAATGAAAGTTTGGTCACTGTATCGGAAAGGCTTGAAAACCAACACACCAACTCCATTTTCTTTAAGGATTCCAGGATGCCCATTATTGTTGTGAAATTCATCTGTTTGGGCCCTGAACGGACAAAAACGGGATTTATGCTATTCTAATGTGAAAACAATGAAAGTTTGGTCACTGTCTCGGAATGGCTTGAAAACCAACACACCAACTCCATTTTCTATAAGGATTCCAGGATGCCCAATATTGTTGTGAAATTTATCTGTTTGGGCCCTGAAGGGCTAAAAACGCGATTTAGGCTATTATGAGGTGAAAAGAATGAAAGTTTGGTCACTGTATCGGAATGGCTTGAAAACCAACACACCAACTCCATTTTCTATAAGGATTCCAGGATGCCCAATATTGTTGTGAAATTTATCTGTTTGGGCCCTGAACGGACAAAAACGGGATTTAGGCTATTCTGAGGTGAAAAGATTGAAAGTTTGGTCACTGTATCGGAATAGCTTGAAAACCAACACACCATCTCCATTTTCTATAAGGATTCCAGGATGCCCAATATTGTTGTGAAATTCATCTGTTTGGGCCCTGAAGGGCTAAAAACGCGATTTAGGCTATTATGAGGTGAAAAGAATGAAAGTTTGGTCACTGTATCGGAATGGCTTGAAAACCAACACACCAACTCCATTTTCTATAAGGATTCCAGGATGCCCAATATTGTTGTGAAATTCTTCTGTTTGGGCCCTGAACGGCGAAAAACGCGATGTAGGCAATTATGAGGTGAAAAGAATGAAAGTTTGGTCACTGTATCGGAATGGCTTGAAAACCAACACACCAACTCCATTTTCTATAAGGATTCCAGGATGCCCAATATTGTTGTGAAATTCATCTGTTTGGGACCTGAACGGCCAAAAACGGGATTTAGGCTATTCTGATGTGAAAAGAATGAAAGTTTGGTCACTGTCTCGGAATGGCTTGAAAACCAACACACCATCTCCATTTTCTATAAGGATTCCAGGATGCCCAATATTGTTGTGAAATTCATCTGTTTGGGCCCTGAAGGGCTAAAAACGCGATTTAGGCTATTATGAGGTGAAAAGAATGAAAGTTTGGTCACTGTATCGGAATGGCTTGAAAACCAACACACCAACTCCATTTTCTATAAGGATTCCAGGATGCCCAATATTGTTGTGAAATTCTTCTGTTTGGGCCCTGAACGGCGAAAAACGCGATGTAGGCAATTATGAGGTGAAAAGAATGAAAGTTTGGTCACTGTATCGGAATGGCTTGAAAACCAACACACCAACTCCATTTTCTATAAGGATTCCAGGATGCCCAATATTGTTGTGAAATTCATCTGTTTGGGACCTGAACGGCCAAAAACGGGATTTAGGCTATTCTGATGTGAAAAGAATGAAAGTTTGGTCACTGTCTCGGAATGGCTTGAAAACCAACACACCATCTCCATTTTCTATAAGGATTCCAGGATGCCCAATATTGTTGTGAAATTCATCTGTTTGGGCCCTGAACGGCGAAAAACGCGATTTAAGCTATTCTGAGGTGAAAAGAATGAAAGTTTGGTCACTGTATTGGAAAGGGTTGAAAACCAACACACCAACTCCATTTTCTATAAGGATTCCAGGATGCCCAATATTGTTGTGAAATTCATCTGTTTGGGCCCTGAAGGGCTAAAAACGCGATTTAGGCTATTATGAGGTGAAAAGAATGAAAGTTTGGTCACTGTATCGGAATGGCTTGAAAACCAACACACCAACTCCATTTTCTATAAGGATTCCAGGATGCCCAATATTGTTGTGAAATTTATCTGTTTGGGCCCTGAACGGAGAAAAACGGGATTTAGGCTATTCTGAGGTGAAAAGATTGAAAGTTTGGACACTGTATCGGAATAGCTTGAAAACCAACACACCATCTCCATTTTCTATAAGGATTCCAGGATGCCCAATATTGTTGTGAAATTCATCTGTTTGGGCCCTGAAGGGCTAAAAACGCGATTTAGGCTATTATGAGGTGAAAAGAATGAAAGTTTGGTCACTGTATCGGAATGGCTTGAAAACCAACACACCAACTCCATTTTCTATAAGGATTCCAGGATGCCCAATATTGTTGTGAAATTCTTCTGTTTGGGCCCTGAACGGCGAAAAACGCGATGTAGGCTATTATGAGGTGAAAAGAATGAAAGTTTGGTCACTGTATCGGAATGGCTTGAAAACCAACACACCAACTCCATTTTCTATAAGGATTCCAGGATGCCCAATTTTGTTGTGAAATTTATCTGTTTGGGCCCTGAATGGACAAAAACGGGATTTAGGCTATTCTAATGTGAAAACAATGAAAGTTTGGTCACTGTCTCGGAATGGCTTGAAAACCAACACACCAACTCCATTTTCTATAAGGATTCCAGGATGCCCAATATTGTTGTGAAATTTATCTGTTTGGGCCCTGAAGGGCTAAAAACTCGATTTAGGCTATTATGAGGTGAAAAGAATGAAAGTTTGGTCACTGTATCGGAAAGGCTTGAAAACCAACACACCAACTCCATTTTCTTTAAGGATTCCAGGATGCCAATTATTGTTGTGAAATTCATCTGTTTGGGCCCTGAACGGACAAAAACGGGATTTAGGCTATTCTAATGTGAAAACAATGAAAGTTTGGTCACTGTCTCGGAATGGCTTGAAAACCAACACACCAACTCCATTTTCTATAAGGATTCCAGGATGCCCAATATTGTTGTGAAATTCTTCTGTTTGGGCCCTGAACGGCGAAAAACGCGATGTAGGCAATTATGAGGTGAAAAGAATGAAAGTTTGGTCACTGTATCGGAATGGCTTGAAAACCAACACACCAACTCCATTTTCTATAAGGATTCCAGGATGCCCAATATTGTTGTGAAATTCATCTGTTTGGGACCTGAACGGCCAAAAACGGGATTTAGGCTATTCTGATGTGAAAAGAATGAAAGTTTGGTCACTGTCTCGGAATGGCTTGAAAACCAACACACCATCTCCATTTTCTATAAGGATTCCAGGATGCCCAATATTGTTGTGAAATTCATCTGTTTGGGCCCTGAACGGCGAAAAACGCGATTTAAGCTATTCTGAGGTGAAAAGAATGAAAGTTTGGTCACTGTATCGGAAAGGGTTGAAAACCAACACACCAACTCCATTTTCTATAAGGATTCCAGGATGCCCAATATTGTTGTGAAATTCATCTGTTTGGGCCCTGAAGGGCTAAAAACGCGATTTAGGCTATTATGAGGTGAAAAGAATGAAAGTTTGGTCACTGTATCGGAATGGCTTGAAAACCAACACACCAACTCCATTTTCTATAAGGATTCCAGGATGCCCAATTTTGTTGTGAAATTTATCTGTTTGGGCCCTGAACGGACAAAAACGGGATTTAGGCTATTCTAATGTGAAAACAATGAAAGTTTGGTCACTGTCTCGGAATGGCTTGAAAACCAACACACCAACTCCATTTTCTATAAGGATTCCAGGATGCCCAATATTGTTGTGAAATTTATCTGTTTGGGCCCTGAAGGGCTAAAAACGCGATTTAGGCTATTATGAGGTGAAAAGAATGAAAGTTTGGTCACTGTATCGGAAAGGCTTGAAAACCAACACACCAACTCCATTTTCTTTAAGGATTCCAGGATGCCAATTATTGTTGTGAAATTCATCTGTTTGGGCCCTGAACGGACAAAAACGGGATTTAGGCTATTCTAATGTGAAAACAATGAAAGTTTGGTCATTGTCTCGGAATGGCTTGAAAACCAACACACCAACTCCATTTTCTATAAGGATTCCAGGATGCCCAATATTGTTGTGAAATTTATCTGTTTGGGCCCTGAAGGGCTAAAAACGCGATTTAGGCTATTATGAGGTGAAAAGAATGAAAGTTTGGTCACTGTATCGGAATGGCTTGAAAACCAACACACCAACTCCATTTTCTATAAGGATTCCAGGATGCCCAATATTGTTGTGAAATTTATCTGTTTGGGCCCTGAACGGACAAAAACGGGATTTAGGCTATTCTGAGGTGAAAAGATTGAAAGTTTGGTCACTGTATCGGAATGGCTTGAAAACCAACACACCATCTCCATTTTCTATAAGGATTCCGGGATGCCCAATATTGTTGTGAAATTCATCTGTTTGGGCCCTGAAGGGCTAAAAACGCGATTTAGGCTATTATGAGGTGAAAAGAATGAAAGTTTGGTCACTGTATCGGAATGGCTTGAAAACCAACACACCAACTCCATTTTCTATAAGGATTCCAGGATGCCCAATATTGTTGTGAAATTCTTCTGTTTGGGCCCTGAACGGCGAAAAACGCGATGTAGGCAATTATGAGGTGAAAAGAATGAAAGTTTGGTCACTGTATCGGAATGGCTTGAAAACCAACACACCAACTCCATTTTCTATAAGGATTCCAGGATGCCCAATATTGTTGTGAAATTCATCTGTTTGGGACCTGAACGGCCAAAAACGGGATTTAGGCTATTCTGATGTGAAAAGAATGAAAGTTTGGTCACTGTCTCGGAATGGCTTGAAAACCAACACACCATCTCCATTTTCTATAAGGATTCCAGGATGCCCAATATTGTTGTGAAATTCATCTGTTTGGGCCATGAACGGCGAAAAACGCGATTTAAGCTATTCTGAGGTGAAAAGAATGAAAGTTTGGTCACTGTATCGGAAAGGGTTGAAAACCAACACACCAACTCCATTTTCTATAAGGATTCCAGGATGCCCAATATTGTTGTGAAATTCATCTGTTTGGGCCCTGAAGGGCTAAAAACGCGATTTAGGCTATTATGAGGTGAAAAGAATGAAAGTTTGGTCACTGTATCGGAATGGCTTGAAAACCAACACACCAACTCCATTTTCTATAAGGATTCCAGGATGCCCAATATTGTTGTGAAATTTATCTGTTTGGGCCCTGAACGGAGAAAAACGGGATTTAGGCTATTCTGAGGTGAAAAGATTGAAAGTTTGGTCACTGTATCGGAATAGCTTGAAAACCAACACACCATCTCCATTTTCTATAAGGATTCCAGGATGCCCAATATTGTTGTGAAATTCATCTGTTTGGGCCCTGAAGGGCTAAAAACGCGATTTAGGCTATTATGAGGTGAAAAGAATGAAAGTTTGGTCACTGTATCGGAATGGCTTGAAAACCAACACACCAACTCCATTTTCTATAAGGATTCCAGGATGCCCAATATTGTTGTGAAATTCTTCTGTTTGGGCCCTGAACGGCGAAAAACGCGATGTAGGCTATTATGAGGTGAAAAGAATGAAAGTTTGGTCACTGTATCGGAATGGCTTGAAAACCAACACACCAACTCCATTTTCTATAAGGATTCCAGGATGCCCAATTTTGTTGTGAAATTTATCTGTTTGGGCCCTGAACGGACAAAAACGGGATTTAGGCTATTATGAGGTGAAAAGAATGAAAGTTTGGTCACTGTATCGGAATGGCTTGAAAACCAACACACCAACTCCATTTTCTATAAGGATTCCAGGATGCCCAATATTGTTGTGAAATTCATCTGTTTGGGCCCTGAACGGCGAAAAACGCGATGTAGGCTATTCTGAGCTGAAAAGAATGAAACTGTGGTCACAGTCTCGGAATGCCTTGAAAACCAACACACCAATCCCATTTTCTATAGGGATTCCAGGATGCCCAATATTGTTGTGAAATTCATCTGTTTGGGCCCTGAACGGCTAAAAACGCGATTTAGGCTATTCTGATGTGAAAAGAATGAAAGTTTGGTCACTGTCTCGGAATGGCTTGAAAACCAACACACCAACTCCATTTTCTATAAGGATTCCAGGATGCCCAATATTGTTGTGAAATTCATCTGTTTGGGCCCTGAAGGGCTAAAAACGCGATTTAGGCTATTATGAGGTGAAAAGAATGAAAGTTTGGTCACTGTATCGGAAAGGCTTGAAAACCAACACACCAACTCCATTTTCTTTAAGGATTCCAGGATGCCCATTATTGTTGTGAAATTCATCTGTTTGGGCCCTGAACGTACAAAAACGGGATTTAGGCTATTCTAATGTGAAAACAATGAAAGTTTGGTCACTGTCTCGGAATGGCTTGAAAACCGACACACCAACTCCATTTTCTATAAGGATTCCAGGATGCCCAATATTGTTGTGAAATTCATCTGTTTGGGCCCTGAACGGCGGAAAACGCTATTTAGGCTATTCTGAGGTGAAAAGAATGAAAGTTTGGTCACTGTATCGGAATGGCTTGAAAACCAACACACCAACTCCATTTTCTATCAGGATTCCAGGATGCCCAATATTGTTGTGAAATTCATCTGTTTGGGCCCTGAAGGGCTAAAAACGCGTTTTAGGCTATTATGAGGTGAAAAGAATGAAAGTTTGGTCACTGTATCGGAAAGGCTTGAAAACCAACACACCAACTCCATTTTCTATAAGGATTCCAGGATGCCCATTATTGTTGTGAAATTCATCTGTTTGGGACCAGAACGGCCAAAAACGGAATTTAGGCTATTCTGATGTGAAAAGAATGAAAGTTTGGTCACTGTCTCGGAATGGCTTGAAAACCAACACACCAACTCCATTTTCTATAAGGATTCCAGGATGCCCAATATTGTTATGAAATTCATCTGTTTGGGCCCTGAACGGCGAAAAACGCGATGTAGGCTATTCTGAGGTGAAAAGAATGAAAGTTTGGTCACTGTATCGGAATGACTTAAAAACCAACACACCAACGCCATTTTCTATAAGGATTCCAGGATGCCCATTATTGTTGTGAAATTCATCTGTTTGGGACCTGAACGGCCAAAAACGGGATTTAGGCTATTCTGATGTGAAAAGAATGAAAGTTTGGTCACAGTCTCGGAATGCCTTGAAAACCAACACACCAACTCCATTTTCTATAGGGTTTCCAGGATGCCCAATATTGTTGTGAAATTCATCTGTTTGGGCCCTGAAAGGCTAAAAACGGGATTTAGGCTATTCTGATGTGAAAAGAATGAAAGTTTAGTCACTGTCTCGGAATGGCTTGAAAACCAACACACCATCTCCATTTTCTATAAGGATTCCAGGATGCCCAATATTGTTGTGAAATTCATCTGTTTGGGCCCTGAACGGCGAAAAACGCGATTTAAGCTATTCTGAGGTGAAAAGAATGAAAGTTTGGTCACTGTATCGGAAAGGGTTGAAAACCAACACACCAACTCCATTTTCTATAAGGATTCCAGGATGCCCAATATTGTTGTGAAATTCATCTGTTTGGGCCCTGAAGGGCTAAAAACGCGATTTAGGCTATTATGAGGTGAAAAGAATGAAAGTTTGGTCACTGTATCGGAATGGCTTGAAAACCAACACACCAACTCCATTTTCTATAAGGATTCCAGGATGCCCAATATTGTTGTGAAATTTATCTGTTTGGGCCCTGAACGGACAAAAACGGGATTTAGGCTATTCTGAGGTGAAAAGATTGAAAGTTTGGTCACTGTATCGGAATAGCTTGAAAACCAACACACCATCTCCATTTTCTATAAGGATTCCAGGATGCCCAATATTGTTGTGAAATTCATCTGTTTGGGCCCTGAAGGGCTAAAAACGCGATTTAGGCTATTATGAGGTGAAAAGAATGAAAGTTTGGTCACTGTATCGGAATGGCTTGAAAACCAACACACCAACTCCATTTTCTATAAGGATTCCAGGATGCCCAATATTGTTGTGAAATTCTTCTGTTTGGGCCCTGAACGGCGAAAAACGCGATGTAGGCAATTATGAGGTGAAAAGAATGAAAGTTTGGTCACTGTATCGGAATGGCTTGAAAACCAACACACCAACTCCATTTTCTATAAGGATTCCAGGATGCCCAATATTGTTGTGAAATTCATCTGTTTGGGACCTGAACGGCCAAAAACGGGATTTAGGCTATTCTGATGTGAAAAGAATGAAAGTTTGGTCACTGTCTCGGAATGGCTTGAAAACCAACACACCATCTCCATTTTCTATAAGGATTCCAGGAAGCCCAATATTGTTGTGAAATTCATCTGTTTGGGCCCTGAACGGCGAAAAACGCGATTTAAGCTATTCTGAGGTGAAAAGAATGAAAGTTTGGTCACTGTATCGGAAAGGGTTGAAAACCAACACACCAACTCCATTTTCTATAAGGATTCCAGGATGCCCAATATTGTTGTGAAATTCATCTGTTTGGGCCCTGAAGGGCTAAAAACGCGATTTAGGCTATTATGAGGTGAAAAGAATGAAAGTTTGGTCACTGTATCGGAATTGCTTGAAAACCAACACACCAACTCCATTTTCTATAAGGATTCCAAGATGCCCAATATTGTTGTGAAATTTATCTGTTTGGGCCCTGAACGGACAAAAACGGGATTTAGGCTATTCTGAGGTGAAAAGATTGAAAGTTTGGTCACTGTATCGGAATAGCTTGAAAACCAACACACCATCTCCATTTTCTATAAGGATTCCAGGATGCCCAATATTGTTGTGAAATTCATCTGTTTGGGCCCTGAAGGGCTAAAAACGCGATTTAGGCTATTATGAGGTGAAAAGAATGAAAGTTTGGTCACTGTCTCGGAATAGCTTGAAAACCAACACACCAACTCCATTTTCTTTGAAGAATCCAGGATGCCCAATATTGTTGTGAAATTCTTCTGTTTGGGCCCTGAACGGCGAAAAACGCGATGTAGGCTATTCTGAGGTGAAAAGAATGAAAGTTTGGTCACAGTCTCGGAATGCCTTGAAAACCAACACACCAATCCCATTTTCTATAGGGATTCCAGGATGCCCAATATTGCTGTGAAATTCATCTGTTTGGGCCCTGAACGGCTAAAAACGCGATTTAGGCTATTCTGATGTGAAAAGAATGAAAGTTTGGTCACTGTCTCGGAATGGCTTGAAAACCAACACACCAACTCCATTTTCTATAAGGATTCCAGGATGCCCAATATTGTTGTGAAATTCATCTGTTTGGGCCCTGAAGGGCTAAAAACGCGATTTAGGCTGTTATGAGGTGAAAAGAATGAAAGTTTGGTCACTGTATCGGAAAGGCTTGAAAACCAACACACCAACTCCATTTTCTTTAAGGATTCCAGGATGCCCATTATTGTTGTGAAATTCATCTGTTTGGGCCCTGAACGGACAAAAACGGGATTTAGGCTATTCAAATGTGAAAACAATGAAAGTTTGGTCACTGTCTCGGAATGGCTTGAAAACCAACACACCAACTCCATTTTCTATAAGGATTCCAGGATGCCCAATATTGTTGTGAAATTCATCTGTTTGGGCCCTGAACGGCGAAAAACGCTATTTAGGCTATTCTGAGGTGAAAAGAATGAAAGTTTGGTCACTGTATCGGAATGGCTTGAAAACCAACACACCAACTCCATTTTCTATAAGGATTCCAGGATGCCCAATATTGTTGTGAAATTCATCTGTTTGGGCCCTGAAGGGCTAAAAACGCGATTTAGGCTATTATGAGGTGAAAAGAATGAAAGTTTGGTCACTGTATCGGAAAGGCTTGAAAACCAACACACCAACTCCATTTTCTTTAAGGATTCCAGGATGCCCATTATTGTTGTGAAATTCATCTGTTTGGGCCCTGAACGGACAAAAACGGGATTTAGGCTATTCAAATGTGAAAACAATGAAAGTTTGGTCACTGTCTCGGAATGGCTTGAAAACCAACACACCAACTCCATTTTCTATAAGGATTCCAGGATGCCCAATATTGTTGTGAAATTCATCTGTTTGGGCCCTGAACGGCGAAAAACGCGATGTAGGCTATTCTGAGGTGAAAAGAATGAAAGTTTGGTCACAGTCTCGGAATGCCTTGAAAACCAACACACCAATCCCATTTTCTATAGGGATTCCAGGATGCCCAATATTGTTGTGAAATTCATCTGTTTGGGCCCTGAACGGCTAAAAACGCGATTTAGGCTATTCTGATGTGAAAAGAATGAAAGTTTGGTCACTGTCTCGGAATGGCTTGAAAACCAACACACCAACTCCATTTTCTATAAGGATTCCAGGATGCCCAATATTGTTGTGAAATTCATCTGTTTGGGCCCTGAAGGGCTAAAAACGCGATTTAGGCTATTATGAGGTGAAAAGAATGAAAGTTTGGTCGCTGTATCGGAAAGGCTTGAAAACCAACACACCAACTCCATTTTCTATAAGGATTCCAGGATGCCCAATATTGTTGTGAAATTTATCTGTTTGGGCCCTGAACGGACAAAAACGGGATTTAGGCTATTCTGAGGTGAAAAGAATGAAAGTTTGGTCACTGTATCGGAATGGCTTGAAAACCAACACACCAACTCCATTTTCTATAAGGATTCCAGGATGCCCAATATTGTTGTGAAATTCATCTGTTTGGGCCCTGAAGGGCTAAAAACGCGATTTAGGCTATTATGAGGTGAAAAGAATGAAAGTTTGGTCACTGTATCGGAATGGCTTGAAAACCAACACACCAACTCCATTTTCTATAAGGATTCCAGGATGCCCAATATTGTTGTGAAATTCTTCTGTTTGGGCCCTGAACGGCGAAAAACGCGATGTAGGCAATTATGAGGTGAAAAGAATGAAAGTTTGGTCACTGTATCGGAATGGCTTGAAAACCAACACACCAACTCCATTTTCTATAAGGATTCCAGGATGCCCAATATTGTTGTGAAATTCATCTGTTTGGGACCTGAACGGCCAAAAACGGGATTTAGGCTATTCTGATGTGAAAAGAATGAAAGTTTGGTCACTGTCTCGGAATGGCTTGAAAACCAACACACCATCTCCATTTTCTATAAGGATTCCAGGATGCCCAATATTGTTGTGAAATTCATCTGTTTGGGCCCTGAACGGCGAAAAACGCGATTTAAGCTATTCTGAGGTGAAAAGAATGAAAGTTTGGTCACTGTATCGGAAAGGGTTGAAAACCAACACACCAACTCCATTTTCTATAAGGATTCCAGGATGCCCAATATTGTTGTGAAATTCATCTGTTTGGGCCCTGAAGGGCTAAAAACGCGATTTAGGCTATTATGAGGTGAAAAGAATGAAAGTTTGGTCACTGTATCGGAATGGCTTGAAAACCAACACACCAACTCCATTTTCTATAAGGATTCCAGGATGCCCAATATTGTTGTGAAATTTATCTGTTTGGGCCCTGAAGGGCTAAAAACGCGATTTAGGCTATTATGAGGTGAAAAGAATGAAAGTTTGGTCACTGTATCGGAAAGGCTTGAAAACCAACACACCAACTCCATTTTCTTTAAGGATTCCAGGATGCCCATTATTGTTGTGAAATTCATCTGTTTGGGCCCTGAACGGACAAAAACGGGATTTAGGCTATTCAAATGTGAAAACAATGAAAGTTTGGTCACTGTCTCGGAATGGCTTGAAAACCAACACACCAACTCCATTTTCTATAAGGATTCCAGGATGCCCAATATTGTTGTGAAATTCATCTGTTTGGGCCCTGAACGGCGAAAAACGCGATGTAGGCTATTCTGAGGTGAAAAGAATGAAAGTTTGGTCACAGTCTCGGAATGCCTTGAAAACCAACACACCAATCCCATTTTCTATAGGGATTCCAGGATGCCCAATATTGTTGTGAAATTCATCTGTTTGGGCCCTGAACGGCTAAAAACGCGATTTAGGCTATTCTGATGTGAAAAGAATGAAAGTTTGGTCACTGTCTCGGAATGGCTTGAAAACCAACACACCAACTCCATTTTCTATAAGGATTCCAGGATGCCCAATATTGTTGTGAAATTCATCTGTTTGGGCCCTGAAGGGCTAAAAACGCGATTTAGGCTATTATGAGGTGAAAAGAATGAAAGTTTGGTCGCTGTATCGGAAAGGCTTGAAAACCAACACACCAACTCCATTTTCTATAAGGATTCCAGGATGCCCAATATTGTTGTGAAATTTATCTGTTTGGGCCCTGAACGGACAAAAACGGGATTTAGGCTATTCTGAGGTGAAAAGAATGAAAGTTTGGTCACTGTATCGGAATGGCTTGAAAACCAACACACCAACTCCATTTTCTATAAGGATTCCAGGATGCCCAATATTGTTGTGAAATTCATCTGTTTGGGCCCTGAAGGGCTAAAAACGCGATTTAGGCTATTATGAGGTGAAAAGAATGAAAGTTTGGTCACTGTATCGGAATGGCTTGAAAACCAACACACCAACTCCATTTTCTATAAGGATTCCAGGATGCCCAATATTGTTGTGAAATTCTTCTGTTTGGGCCCTGAACGGCGAAAAACGCGATGTAGGCAATTATGAGGTGAAAAGAATGAAAGTTTGGTCACTGTATCGGAATGGCTTGAAAACCAACACACCAACTCCATTTTCTATAAGGATTCCAGGATGCCCAATATTGTTGTGAAATTCATCTGTTTGGGACCTGAACGGCCAAAAACGGGATTTAGGCTATTCTGATGTGAAAAGAATGAAAGTTTGGTCACTGTCTCGGAATGGCTTGAAAACCAACACACCATCTCCATTTTCTATAAGGATTCCAGGATGCCCAATATTGTTGTGAAATTCATCTGTTTGGGCCCTGAACGGCGAAAAACGCGATTTAAGCTATTCTGAGGTGAAAAGAATGAAAGTTTGGTCACTGTATCGGAAAGGGTTGAAAACCAACACACCAACTCCATTTTCTATAAGGATTCCAGGATGCCCAATATTGTTGTGAAATTCATCTGTTTGGGCCCTGAAGGGCTAAAAACGCGATTTAGGCTATTATGAGGTGAAAA
Organism: Inga oerstediana; assembly: GCA_963210345.1. Classification (NCBI taxonomy): domain Eukaryota; kingdom Viridiplantae; phylum Streptophyta; class Magnoliopsida; order Fabales; family Fabaceae; genus Inga; species Inga oerstediana. Next base: position 40,068,044 of record OY723410.1, on the reverse strand, counting down.
GAATGAAAGTTTGGTCACTGTATCGGAATGGCTTGAAAACCAACACACCAACTCCATTTTCTATAAGGATTCCAGGATGCCCAATATTGTTGTGAAATTTATCTGTTTGGGCCCTGAACGGACAAAAACGGGATTTAGGCTATTCAAATGTGAAAACAATGAAAGTTTGGTCACTGTATCGGAATAGCTTGAAAACCAACACACCATCTCCATTTTCTATAAGGATTCCAGGATGCCCAATATTGTTGTGAAATTTATCTGTTTGGGCCCTGAACGGACAAAAACGGGATTTAGGCTATTCTGAGGTGAAAAGAATGAAAGTTTGGTCACTGTATCGGAATGGCTTGAAAACCAACACACCAACTCCATTTTCTATAAGGATTCCAGGATGCCCAATATTGTTGTGAAATTCATCTATTTGGGCCCTGAACGGCGAAAAACGCGATGTAGGCTATTCTGAGGTGAAAAGAATGAAAGTTTGGTCACAGTCTCGGAATGCCTTGAAAACCAACACACCAATCCCATTTTCTATAGGGATTCCAGGATGCCCAATATTGTTGTGAAATTCATCTGTTTGGGCCCTGAACGGCTAAAAACGCGATTTAGGCTATTCTGATGTGAAAAGAATGAAAGTTTGGTCACTGTCTCGGAATGGCTTGAAAACCAACACACCAACTCCATTTTCTATAAGGATTCCAGGATGCCCAATATTGTTGTGAAATTCATCTGTTTGGGCCCTGAAGGGCTAAAAACGCGATTTAGGCTATTATGAGGTGAAAAGAATGAAAGTTTGGTCACTGTATCGGAAAGGCTTGAAAACCAACACACCAACTCCATTTTCTTTAAGGATTCCAGGATGCCCATTATTGTTGTGAAATTCATCTGTTTGGGCCCTGAACGGACAAAAACGGGATTTAGGCTATTCAAATGTGAAAACAATGAAAGTTTGGTCACTGTCTCGGAATGGCTTGAAAACCAACACACCAACTCCATTTTCTATAAGGATTCCAGGATGCCCAATATTGTTGTGAAATTCATCTGTTTGGGCCCTGAACGGCGAAAAACGCTATTTAGGCTATTCTGAGGTGAAAAGAATGAAAGTTTGGTCACTGTATCGGAATGGCTTGAAAACCAACACACCAACTCCATTTTCTATAAGGATTCCAGGATGCCCAATATTGTTGTGAAATTCATCTATTTGGGCCCTGAACGGCGAAAAACGCGATGTAGGCTATTCTGAGGTGAAAAGAATGAAAGTTTGGTCACAGTCTCGGAATGCCTTGAAAACCAACACACCAATCCCATTTTCTATAGGGATTCCAGGATGCCCAATATTGTTGTGAAATTCATCTGTTTGGGCCCTGAACGGCTAAAAACGCGATTTAGGCTATTCTGATGTGAAAAGAATGAAAGTTTGGTCACTGTCTCGGAATGGCTTGAAAACCAACACACCAACTCCATTTTCTATAAGGATTCCAGGATGCCCAATATTGTTGTGAAATTCATCTGTTTGGGCCCTGAAGGGCTAAAAACGCGATTTAGGCTATTATGAGGTGAAAAGAATGAAAGTTTGGTCGCTGTATCGGAAAGGCTTGAAAACCAACACACCAACTCCATTTTCTTTAAGGATTCCAGGATGCCCATTATTGTTGTGAAATTCATCTGTTTGGGCCCTGAACGGACAAAAACGGGATTTAGGCTATTCAAATGTGAAAACAATGAAAGTTTGGTCACTGTCTCGGAATGGCTTGAAAACCAACACACCAACTCCATTTTCTATAAGGATTCCAGGATGCCCAATATTGTTGTGAAATTCATCTGTTTGGGCCCTGAACGGCGAAAAACGCTATTTAGGCTATTCTGAGGTGAAAAGAATGAAAGTTTGGTCACTGTATCGGAATGGCTTGAAAACCAACACACCAACTCCATTTTCTATAAGGATTCCAGGATGCCCATTATTGTTGTGAAATTCATCTGTTTGGGACCAGAACGGCCAAAAACGGGATTTAGGCTATTCTGATGTGAAAAGAATGAAAGTTTGGTCACTGTCTCGGAATGGCTTGAAAACCAACACACCAACTCCATTTTCTATAAGGATTCCAGGATGCCCAATATTGTTGTGAAATTCATCTGTTTGGGCCCTGAACGGCGAAAAACGCGATGTAGGCTATTCTGAGGTGAAAAGAATGAAAGTTTGGTCACTGTATCGGAATGACTTAAAAACCAACACACCAACTCCATTTTCTATAAGGATTCCAGGATGCCCATTATTGTTGTGAAATTCATCTGTTTGGGACCTGAACGGCCAAAAACGGGATTTAGGCTATTCTGATGTGAAAAGAATGAAAGTTTGGTCACAGTCTCGGAATGCCTTGAAAACCAACACACCAACTCCATTTTCTATAGGGTTTCCAGGATGCCCAATATTGTTGTGAAATTCATCTGTTTGGGCCCTGAAAGGCTAAAAACGGGATTTAGGCTATTCTGATGTGAAAAGAATGAAAGTTTGGTCACTGTCTCGGAATGGCTTGAAAACCAACACACCAACTCCATTTTCTATAAGGATTCCAGGATGCCCAATATTGTTGTGAAATTCATATGTTTGGGCCCTGAAGGGCTAAAAACGCGATTTAGGCTATTATGAGGTGAAAAGAATGAAAGTTTGGTCACTGTATCGGAATGGCTTGAAAACCAACACACCAACTCCATTTTCTATAAGGATTCCAGGATGCCCAATATTGTTGTGAAATTTATCTGTTTGGGCCCTGAACGGACAAAAACGGGATTTAGGCTATTCTGAGGTGAAAAGATTGAAAGTTTGGTCACTGTCTCGGAATAGCTTGAAAACCAACACACCATCTCCATTTTCTATAAGGATTCCAGGATGCCCAATATTGTTGTGAAATTCATCTGTTTGGGCCCTGAAGGGCTAAAAACGCGATTTAGGCTATTATGAGGTGAAAAGAATGAAAGTTTGGTCACTGTATCGGAATGGCTTGAAAACCAACACACCAACTCCATTTTCTATAAGGATTCCAGGATGCCCAATATTGTTGTGAAATTCATCTGTTTGGGCCCTGAACGGCGAAAAACGCGATGTAGGCTATTCTGAGGTGAAAAGAATGAAAGTTTTGTCACTGTATCGGAATGGCTTGAAAACCAACACACCAACTCCATTTTCTATAAGGATTCCAGGATGCCCAATATTGTTGTGAAATTCATCTCTTTGGGCCCTGAACGGCGAAAAACGCGATGTAGGCTATTCTGAGGTGAAAAGAATGAAAGTTTGGTCACAGTCTCGGAATGCCTTGAAAACCAACACACCAACCCCATTTTCTATAGGGATTCCAGGATGCCCAATATTGCTGTGAAATTCATCTGTTTGGGCCCTGAACGGCTAAAAACGCGATTTAGGCTATTCTGATGTGAAAAGAATGAAAGTTTGGTCACTGTCTCGGAATGGCTTGAAAACCAACACACCAACTCCATTTTCTATAAGGATTCCAGGATGCCCAATATTGTTGTGAAATTCATCTGTTTGGGCCCTGAACGGCGAAAAACGCGATGTAGGCTATTCTGAGGTGAAAAGAATGAAAGTTTGGTCACTGTATCGGAATGACTTAAAAACCAACACACCAACTCCATTTTCTATAAGGATTCCAGGATGCCCATTATTGTTGTGAAATTCATCTGTTTGGGACATGAACGGCCAAAAACGGGATTTAGGCTATGCTGATGTGAAAAGAATGAAAGTTTGGTCACAGTCTCGGAATGCCTTGAAAACCAACACACCAACTCCATTTTCTATAGGGTTTCCAGGATGCCCAATATTGTTGTGAAATTCATCTGTTTGGGCCCTGAAAGGCTAAAAACGGGATTTAGGCTATTCTGATGTGAAAAGAATGAAAGTTTGGTCACTGTCTCGGAATGGCTTGAAAACCAACACACCAACTCCATTTTCAATAAGGATTCCAGGATGCCCAATATTGTTGTGAAATTCATCTGTTTGGGCCCTGAAGGGCTAAAAACGAGATTTAGGCTATTATGAGGTGAAAAGAATGAAAGTTTGGTCACTGTATCGGAATGGCTTGAAAACCAACACACCAACTCCATTTTCTATAAGGATTCCAGGATGCCCAATATTGTTGTGAAATTTATCTGTTTGGGCCCTGAACGGACAAAAACGGGATTTAGGCTATTCTGAGGTGAAAAGATTGAAAGTTTGGTCACTGTCTCGGAATAGCTTGAAAACCAACACACCATCTCCATTTTCTATAAGGATTCCAGGATGCCCAATATTGTTGTGAAATTCATCTGTTTGGGCCCTGAAGGGCTAAAAACGCGATTTAGGCTATTATGAGGTGAAAAGAATGAAAGTTTGGTCACTGTATCGGAATGGCTTGAAAACCAACACACCAACTCCATTTTCTATAAGGATTCCAGGATGCCCAATATTGTTGTGAAATTCATCTGTTTGGGCCCTGAACGGCGAAAAACGCGATGTAGGCTATTCTGAGGTGAAAAGAATGAAAGTTTGGTCACTGTATCGGAATGGCTTGAAAACCAACACACCAACTCCATTTTCTATAAGGATTCCAGGATGCCCAATATTGTTGTGAAATTCATCTATTTGGGCCCTGAACGGCGAAAAACGCGATGTAGGCTATTCTGAGGTGAAAAGAATGAAGGTTTGGTCACAGTCTCGGAATGCCTTGAAAACCAACACACCAACCCCATTTTCTATAGGGATTCCAGGATGCCCAATATTGTTGTGAAATTCATCTGTTTGGGCCCTGAACGGCTAAAAACGCGATTTAGGCTATTCTGATGTGAAAAGAATGAAAGTTTGGTCACTGTCTCGGAATGGCTTGAAAACCAACACACCAACTCCATTTTCTATAAGGATTCCAGGATGCCCAATATTGTTGTGAAATTCATCTGTTTGGTCCCTGAACGGCGAAAAACGCGATGTAGGCTATTCTGAGGTGAAAAGAATGAAAGTTTGGTCACTGTATCGGAATGACTTAAAAACCAACACACCAACTCCATTTTCTATAAGGATTCCAGGATGCCCATTATTGTTGTGAAATTCATCTGTTTGGGACATGAACGGCCAAAAACGGGATTTAGGCTATTCTGATGTGAAAAGAATGAAAGTTTGGTCACAGTCTCGGAATGCCTTGAAAACCAACACACCAACTCCATTTTCTATAGGGTTTCCAGGATGCCCAATATTGTTGTGAAATTCATCTGTTTGGGCCCTGAAAGGCTAAAAACGGGATTTAGGCTATTCTGATGTGAAAAGAATGAAAGTTTGGTCACTGTCTCGGAATGGCTTGAAAACCAACACACCAACTCCATTTTCAATAAGGATTCCAGGATGCCCAATATTGTTGTGAAATTCATCTGTTTGGGCCCTGAAGGGCTAAAAACGCGATTTAGGCTATTATGAGGTGAAAAGAATGAAAGTTTGGTCACTGTATCGGAATGGCTTGAAAACAACACACCAACTCCATTTTCTATAAGGATTCCAGGATGCCCAATATTGTTGTGAAATTTATCTGTTTGGGCCCTGAACGGACAAAAACGGGATTTAGGCTATTCTGAGGTGAAAAGATTGAAAGTTTGGTCACTGTCTCGGAATAGCTTGAAAACCAACACACCATCTCCATTTTCTATAAGGATTCCAGGATGCCCAATATTGTTGTGAAATTCATCTGTTTGGGCCCTGAAGGGCTAAAAACGCGATTTAGGCTATTATGAGGTGAAAAGAATGAAAGTTTGGTCACTGTATCGGAATGGCTTGAAAACCAACACACCAACTCCATTTTCTATAAGGATTCCAGGATGCCCAATATTGTTGTGAAATTCATCTGTTTGGGCCCTGAACGGCGAAAAACGCGATGTAGGCTATTCTGAGGTGAAAAGAATGAAAGTTTGGTCACTGTATCGGAATGGCTTGAAAACCAACACACCAACTCCATTTTCTATAAGGATTCCAGGATGCCCAATATTGTTGTGAAATTCATCTATTTGGGCCCTGAACGGCTAAAAACGCGATGTAGGCTATTCTGAGGTGAAAAGAATGAAAGTTTGGTCACTGTATCGGAATGACTTAAAAACCAACACACCAACTCCATTTTCTATAAGGATTCCAGGATGCCCATTATTGTTGTGAAATTCATCTGTTTGGGACCTGAACGGCCAAAAACGGGATTTAGGCTATTCTGATGTGAAAAGAATGAAAGTTTGGTCACAGTCTCGGAATGCCTTGAAAACCAACACACCAACCCCATTTTCTATAGGGATTCCAGGATGCCCAATATTGTTGTGAAATTCATCTGTTTGGGCCCTGAACGGCTAAAAACGCGATTTAGGCTATTCTGAGGTGAAAAGAATGAAAGTTTGGTCACTGTATCGGAATGACTTAAAAACCAACACACCAACTCCATTTTCTATAAGGATTCCAGGATGCCCATTATTGTTGTGAAATTCATCTGTTTGGGCCCTGAACGGACAAAAACGGGATTTAGGCTATTCTGAGGTGAAAAGATTGAAAGTTTGGTCACTGTCTCGGAATAGCTTGAAAACCAACACACCATCTCCATTTTCTATAAGGATTCCAGGATGCCCAATATTGTTGTGAAATTCTTCTGTTTGGGCCCTGAACGGCGAAAAACGCGATGTAGGCTATTCTGAGGTGAAAAGAATGAAAGTTTGGTCACAGTCTCGGAATGCCTTGAAAACCAACACACCAACCCCATTTTCTATAGGGATTCCAGGATGCCCAATATTGTTGTGAAATTCATCTGTTTGGGCCCTGAAAGGCTAAAAACGGGATTTAGGCTATTCTGATGTGAAAAGATTGAAAGTTTGGTCACTGTCTCGGAATAGCTTGAAAACCAACACACCATCTCCATTTTCTATAAGGATTCGAGGATGCCCAATATTGTTGTGAAATTCATCTGTTTGGGCCCTGAACGGCGAAAAACGCGATGTAGGCTATTCTGAGGTGAAAAGAATGAAAGTTTGGTCACAGTCTCGGAATGCCTTGAAAACCAACACACCAACCCCATTTTCTATAGGGATTCCAGGATGCCCAATATTGTTGTGAAATTCATCTGTTTGGGCCCTGAACGGCTAAAAACGCGATTTAGGCTATTCTGATGTGAAAAGAATGAAAGTTTGGTCACTGTCTCGGAATGGCTTGAAAACCAACACACCAACTCCATTTTCTATAAGGATTCCAGGATGCCCAATATTGTTGTGAAATTCATCTGTTTGGGCCCTGAAGGGCTAAAAACGCGATTTAGGCTATTATGAGGTGAAAAGAATGAAAGTTTGGTCACTGTATCGGAATGCCTTGAAAACCAACACACCAACTCCATTTTTGATGGGGATTCCAGAATGCCCAATATTGTTGTGAAATTTATCTGTTTGTTCCCGGAACGGACAAAAATGGGATTTAGGCTATTCTGAGGTGAAAAGAATGAAAGTTTGGTCACTGTATCGGAATGGCTTGAAAACCAACACACCAACTCCATTTTCTATAAGGATTCCAGGATGCCCAATATTGTTGTGAAATTTATCTGTTTGGGCCCTGAACGGACAAAAACGGGATTTAGGCTATTCTGAGGTGAAAAGATTGAAAGTTTGGTCACTGTTTCGGAATATCTTGAAAACCAACACACCAACTCCATTTTCTATAAGGATTCCAGGATGCCAATTATTGTTGTGAAATTTATCTGTTTGGGCCCTGAACGGACAAAAACGGGATTTAGGCTATTCTGAGGTGAAAAGAATGAAAGTTTGGTCACTGTCTAGGAATGGCTTGAAAACCAACACACCATCTCCATTTTCTATAAGGATTCCAGGATGCCCAATATTGTTGTGAAATTCATCTGTTTGGGCCCTGAACGGCGAAAAACGCGATGTAGGCTATTCTGAGGTGAAAAGAATGAAAGTTTGGTCACAGTCTCGGAATGCCTTGAAAACCAACACACCAACCCCATTTTCTATAGGGATTCCAGGATGCCCAATATTGTTGTGAAATTCATCTGTTAGGGCCCTGAAAGGCTAAAAACGGGATTTAGGCTATTCTGAGGTGAAAAGATTGAAAGTTTGGTCACTGTCTCGGAATAGCTTGAAAACCAACACACCATCTCCATTTTCTATAAGGATTCCAGGATGCCCAATATTGTTGTGAAATTCTTCTGTTTGGGCCCTGAACGGCGAAAAACGCGATGTAGGCTATTATGAGGTGAAAAGAATGAAAGTTTGGTCACTGTATCGGAATGGCTTGAAAACCAACACACCAACTCCATTTTCTATAAGGATTCCAGGATGCCCAATATTGTTGTGAAATTCATCTGTTTGGGCCCTGAACGGCGAAAAACGCGATGTAGGCTATTCTGAGGTGAAAAGAATGAAAGTTTGGTCACAGTCTCGGAATGCCTTGAAAACCAACACACCAACCCCATTTTCTATAGGGATTCCAGGATGCCCAATATTGTTGTGAAATTCATCTGTTTGGGCCCTGAAAGGCTAAAAACGGGATTTAGGCTATTCTGATGTGAAAAGATTGAAAGTTTGGTCACTGTCTCGGAATAGCTTGAAAACCAACACACCATCTCCATTTTCTATAAGGATTCCAGGATGCCCAATATTGTTGTGAAATTCATCTGTTTGGGCCCTGAACGGCGAAAAACGCGATGTAGGCTATTCTGAGGTGAAAAGAATGAAAGTTTGGTCACAGTCTCGGAATGCCTTGAAAACCAACACACCAACCCCATTTTCTATAGGGATTCCAGGATGCCCAATATTGTTGTGAAATTCATCTGTTTGGGCCCTGAACGGCTAAAAACGCGATTTAGGCTATTCTGATGTGAAAAGAATGAAAGTTTGGTCACTGTCTCGGAATGGCTTGAAAACCAACACACCAACTCCATTTTCTATAAGGATTCCAGGATGCCCAATATTGTTGTGAAATTCATCTGTTTGGGCCCTGATGGGCTAAAAACGCGATTTAGGCTATTATAAGGTGAAAAGAATGAAAGTTTGGTCACTGTATCGGAATGCCTTGAAAACCAACACACCAACTCCATTTTTGATGGGGATTCCAGAATGCCCAATATTGTTGTGAAATTTATCTGTTTGTTCCCGGAACGGACAAAAATGGGATTTAGGCTATTCTGAGGTGAAAAGAATGAAAGTTTGGTCACTGTATCGGAATGGCTTGAAAACCAACACACCAACTCCATTTTCTATAAGGATTCCAGGATGCCCAATATTGTTGTGAAATTTATCTGTTTGGGCCCTGAACGGACAAAAACGGGATTTAGGCTATTCTGAGGTGAAAAGATTGAAAGTTTGGTCACTGTTTCGGAATATCTTGAAAACCAACACACCAACTCCATTTTCTATAAGGATTCCAGGATGCCAATTATTGTTGTGAAATTTATCTGTTTGGGCCCTGAACGGACAAAAACGGGATTTAGGCTATTCTGAGGTGAAAAGAATGAAAGTTTGGTCACTGTCTAGGAATGGCTTGAAAACCAACACACCATCTCCATTTTCTATAAGGATTCCAGGATGCCCAATATTGTTGTGAAATTTATCTGTTTGGGCCCTGAACGGACAAAAACGGGATTTAGGCTATTCTGAGGTGAAAAGAATGAAAGTTTGGTCACTGTATCGGAAAGGCTTGAAAACCAACACACCAACTCCATTTTCTATAAGGATTCCAGGATGCCCAATATTGTTGTGAAATTCTTCTGTTTGGGCCCTGAACGGCGAAAAACGCGATGTAGGCTATTATGAGGTGAAAAGAATGAAAGTGTGGTCACTGTATCGGAATGGCTTGAAAACCAACACACCAACTCCATTTTCTATAAGGATTCCAGGATGCCCAATATTGTTGTGAAATTCATCTGTTTGGGCCCTGAACGGAGAAAAACGCGATGTAGGCTATTCTGAGGTGAAAAGAATGAAAGTTTGGTCACAGTCTCGGAATGCCTTGAAAACCAACGCACCAACCCCATTTTCTATAGGGATTCCAGGATGCCCAATATTGTTGTGAAATTCATCTGTTTGGGCCCTGAAAGGCTAAAAACGGGATTTAGGCTATTCTGATGTGAAAAGATTGAAAGTTTGGTCACTGTCTCGGAATAGCTTGAAAACCAACACACCATCTCCATTTTCTATAAGGATTCCAGGATGCCCAATATTGTTGTGAAATTCATCTGTTTGGGCCCTGAACGGCGAAAAACGCGATGTAGGCTATTCTGAGGTGAAAAGAATGAAAGTTTGGTCACAGTCTCGGAATGCCTTGAAAACCAACACACCAACCCCATTTTCTATAGGGATTCCAGGATGCCCAATATTGTTGTGAAATTTATCTGTTTGGGCCCTGAATGGACAAAAACGGGATTTAGGCTATTCTGAGGTGAAAAGATTGAAAGTTTGGTCACTGTTTCGGAATATCTTGAAAACCAACACACCAACTCCATTTTCAATAAGGATTCCAGGATGCCAATTATTGTTGTGAAATTTATCTGTTTGGGCCCTGAACGGACAAAAACGGGATTTAGGCTATTCTGATGTGAAAAGAATGAAAGTTTGGTCACTGTCTAGGAATGGCTTGAAAACCAACACACCATCTCCATTTTCTATAAGGATTCCAGGATGCCCAATATTGTTGTGAAATTTATCTGTTTGGGCCCTGAACGGACAAAAACGGGATTTAGGCTATTCTGAGGTGAAAAGAATGAAAGTTTGGTCACTGTATCGGAAAGGCTTGAAAACCAACACACCAACTCCATTTTCTATAAGGATTCCAGGATGCCCATTATTGTTGTGAAATTCATCTGTTTGGGACCAGAACGGCCAAAAACGGGATTTAGGCTATTCTGATGTGAAAAGAATGAAAGTTTGGTCACTGTCTCGGAATGGCTTGAAAACCAACACACCAACTCCATTTTCTATAAGGATTCCAGGATGCCCAATATTGTTGTGAAATTCATCTGTTTGGGCCCTGAACGGCGAAAAACGCGATGTAGGCTATTCTGAGGTGAAAAGAATGAAAGTTTGGTCACTGTATCGGAATGACTTAAAAACCAACACACCAACTCCATTTTCTATAAGGATTCCAGGATGCCCATTATTGTTGTGAAATTCATCTGTTTGGGCCCTGAAAGGCTAAAAACGGGATTTAGGCTATTCTGATGTGAAAAGAATGAAAGTTTGGTCACTGTCTCGGAATGGCTTGAAAACCAACACACCAACTCCATTTTCTATAAGGATTCCAGGATGCCCAATATTGTTGTGAAATTCATCTGTTTGGGCCCTGAACGGCTAAAAACGCGATGTAGGCTATTCTGAGGTGAAAAGAATGAAAGTTTGGTCACAGTCTCGGAATGCCTTGAAAACCAACACACCAACCCCATTTTCTATAGGGATTCCAGGATGCCCAATATTGTTGTGAAATTTATCTGTTTGGGCCCTGAACGGACAAAAACGGGATTTAGGCTATTCTGAGGTGAAAAGATTGAAAGTTTGGTCACTGTTTCGGAATATCTTGAAAACCAACACACCAACTCCATTTTCTATAAGGATTCCAGGATGCCAATTATTGTTGTGAAATTTATCTGTTTGGGCCCTGAATGGACAAAAACGGGATTTAGGCTATTCTGAGGTGAAAAGAATGAAAGTTTGGTCACTGTCTAGGAATGGCTTGAAAACCAACACACCATCTCCATTTTCTATAAGGATTCCAGGATGCCCAATATTGTTGTGAAATTTATCTGTTTGGGCCCTGAACGGACAAAAACGGGATTTAGGCTATTCTGAGGTGAAAAGAATGAAAGTTTGGTCACTGTATCGGAAAGGCTTGAAAACCAACACACCAACTCCATTTTCTATAAGGATTCCAGGATGCCCATTATTGTTGTGAAATTCATCTGTTTGGGACCAGAACGGCCAAAAACGGGATTTAGGCTATTCTGATGTGAAAAGAATGAAAGTTTGGTCACTGTCTCGGAATGGCTTGAAAACCAACACACCAACTCCATTTTCTATAAGGATTCCAGGATGCCCAATATTGTTGTGAAATTCATCTGTTTGGGCCCTGAATGGCGAAAAACGCGATGTAGGCTATTCTGAGGTGAAAAGAATGAAAGTTTGGTCACTGTATCGGAATGACTTAAAAACCAACACACCAACTCCATTTTCTATAAGGATTCCAGGATGCCCATTATTGTTGTGAAATTCATCTGTTTGGGCCCTGAAAGGCTAAAAACGGGATTTAGGCTATTCTGATGTGAAAAGAATGAAAGTTTGGTCACTGTCTCGGAATGGCTTGAAAACCAACACACCAACTCCATTTTCTATAAGGATTCCAGGATGCCCAATATTGTTGTGAAATTCATCTGTTTGGGCCCTGAAGGGCTAAAAACGCGATTTAGGCTATTATGAGGTGAAAAGAATGAAAGTTTGGTCACTGTATCGGAATGGCTTGAAAACCAACACACCAACTCCATTTTCTATAAGGATTCCAGGATGCCCAATATTGTTGTGAAATTCATCTGTTTGGGCCCTGAACGGACAAAAACGGGATTTAGGCTATTCTGAGGTGAAAAGATTGAAAGTTTGGTCACTGTCTCGGAATAGCTTGAAAACCAACACACCATCTCCATTTTCTATAAGGATTCCAGGATGCCCAATATTGTTGTGAAATTCTTCTGTTTGGGCCCTGAACGGCGAAAAACGCGATGTAGGCTATTATGAGGTGAAAAGAATGAAAGTTTGGTCACTGTATCGGAATGGCTTGAAAACCAACACACCAACTCCATTTTCTATAAGGATTCCAGGATGCCCAATATTGTTGTGAAATTCATCTGTTTGGGCCCTGAACGGAGAAAAACGCGATGTAGGCTATTCTGAGGTGAAAAGAATGAAAGTTTGGTCACAGTCTCGGAATGCCTTGAAATCCAACACACCAACCCCATTTTCTATAGGGATTCCAGGATGCCCAATATTGTTGTGAAATTCATCTGTTTGGGCCCTGAAAGGCTAAAAACGGGATTTAGGCTATTCTGATGTGAAAAGATTGAAAGTTTGGTCACTGTCTCGGAATAGCTTGAAAACCAACACACCATCTCCATTTTCTATAAGGATTCCAGGATGCCCAATATTGTTGTGAAATTCATCTGTTTGGGCCCTGAACGGCGAAAAACGCGATGTAGGCTATTCTGAGGTGAAAAGAATGAAAGTTTGGTCACAGTCTCGGAATGCCTTGAAAACCAACACACCAACCCCATTTTCTATAGGGATTCCAGGATGCCCAATATTGTTGTGAAATTTATCTGTTTGGGCCCTGAACGGACAAAAACGGGATTTAGGCTATTCTGAGGTGAAAAGATTGAAAGTTTGGTCACTGTTTCGGAATATCTTGAAAACCAACACACCAACTCCATTTTCTATAAGGATTCCAGGATGCCAATTATTGTTGTGAAATTTATCTGTTTGGGCCCTGAACGGACAAAAACGGGATTTAGGCTATTCTGAGGTGAAAAGAATGAAAGTTTGGTCACTGTCTAGGAATGGCTTGAAAACCAACACACCATCTCCATTTTCTATAAGGATTCCAGGATGCCCAATATTGTTGTGAAATTTATCTGTTTGGGCCCTGAACGGACAAAAACGGGATTTAGGCTATTCTGAGGTGAAAAGAATGAAAGTTTGGTCACTGTATCGGAAAGGCTTGAAAACCAACACACCAACTCCATTTTCTATAAGGATTCCAGGATGCCCATTATTGTTGTGAAATTCATCTGTTTGGGACCAGAACGGCCAAAAACGGGATTTACGCTATTCTGATGTGAAAAGAATGAAAGTTTGGTCACTGTCTCGGAATGGCTTGAAAACCAACACACCAACTCCATTTTCTATAAGGATTCCAGGATGCCCAATATTGTTGTGAAATTCATCTGTTTGGGCCCTGAACGGCGAAAAACGCGATGTAGGCTATTCTGAGGTGAAAAGAATGAAAGTTTGGTCACTGTATCGGAATGACTTAAAAACCAACACACCAACTCCATTTTCTATAAGGATTCCAGGATGCCCATTATTGTTGTGAAATTCATCTGTTTGGGCCCTGAAAGGCTAAAAACGGGATTTAGGCTATTCTGATGTGAAAAGAATGAAAGTTTGGTCACTGTCTCGGAATGGCTTGAAAACCAACACACCAACTCCATTTTCTATAAGGATTCCAGGATGCCCAATATTGTTGTGAAATTCATCTGTTTGGGCCCTGAAGGGCTAAAAACGCGATTTAGGCTATTATGAGGTGAAAAGAATGAAAGTTTGGTCACTGTATCGGAATGGCTTGAAAACCAACACACCAACTCCATTTTCTATAAGGATTCCAGGATGCCCAATATTGTTGTGAAATTCATCTGTTTGGGCCCTGAACGGACAAAAACGGGATTTAGGCTATTCTGAGGTGAAAAGATTGAAAGTTTGGTCACTGTCTCGGAATGGCTTGAAAACCAACACACCATCTCCATTTTCTATAAGGATTCCAGGATGCCCAATATTGTTGTGAAATTCTTCTGTTTGGGCCCTGAACGGCGAAAAACGCGATGTAGGCTATTATGAGGTGAAAAGAATGAAAGTTTGGTCACTGTATCGGAATGGCTTGAAAACCAACACACCAACTCCATTTTCTATAAGGATTCCAGGATGCCCAATATTGTTGTGAAATTCATCTGTTTGGGCCCTGAACGGAGAAAAACGCGATGTAGGCTATTCTGAGGTGAAAAGAATGAAAGTTTGGTCACAGTCTCGGAATGCCTTGAAAACCAACACACCAACCCCATTTTCTATAGGGATTCCAGGATGCCCAATATTGTTGTGAAATTCATCTGTTTGGGCCCTGAAAGGCTAAAAACGGGATTTAGGCTATTCTGATGTGAAAAGATTGAAAGTTTGGTCACTGTCTCGGAATAGCTTGAAAACCAACACACCATCTCCATTTTCTATAAGGATTCCAGGATG
This sequence comes from Inga oerstediana, assembly GCA_963210345.1. Classification (NCBI taxonomy): domain Eukaryota; kingdom Viridiplantae; phylum Streptophyta; class Magnoliopsida; order Fabales; family Fabaceae; genus Inga; species Inga oerstediana. The sequence continues at coordinate 40,052,990 of OY723410.1, read as the reverse complement.
CCCAATATTGTTGTGAAATTCATCTGTTTGGGCCCTGAACGGCGAAAAACGCGATGTAGGCTATTCTGAGGTGAAAAGAATGAAAGTTTGGTCACAGTCTCGGAATGCCTTGAAAACCAACACACCAACCCCATTTTCTATAGGGATTCCAGGATGCCCAATATTGTTGTGAAATTCATCTATTTGGGCCCTGAACGGCGAAAAACGCGATGTAGGCTATTCTGAGGTGAAAAGAATGAAAGTTTGGTCACAGTCTCGGAATGCCTTGAAAACCAACACACCAACCCCATTTTCTATAGGGATTCCAGGATGCCCAATATTGTTGTGAAATTCATCTGTTTGGGCCCTGAACGGCTAAAAACGCGATTTAGGCTATTCTGATGTGAAAAGAATGAAAAATTGGTCACTGTCTCGGAATGGCTTGAAAACCAACACACCAACTCCATTTTCTATAAGGATTCCAGGATGCCCAATATTGTTGTGAAATTCATCTGTTTGGGCCCTGAAGGGCTAAAAACGCGATTTAGGCTATTATGAGGTGAAAAGAATGAAAGTTTGGTCACTGTATCGGAATGCCTTGAAAACCAACACACCAACTCCATTTTTGATGGGGATTCCAGAATGCCCAATATTGTTGTGAAATTTATCTGTTTGTTCCCGGAACGGACAAAAATGGGATTTAGGCTATTCTGAGGTGAAAAGAATGAACGTTTGGTCACTGTATCGGAATGGCTTGAAAACCAACACACCAACTCCATTTTCTATAAGGATTCCAGGATGCCCAATATTGTTGTGAAATTTATCTGTTTGGGCCCTGAACGGACAAAAACGGGATTTAGGCTATTCTGAGGTGAAAAGATTGAAAGTTTGGTCACTGTTTCGGAATATCTTGAAAACCAACACACCAACTCCATTTTCTATAAGGATTCCAGGATGCCAATTATTGTTGTGAAATTTATCTGTTTGGGCCCTGAACGGACAAAAACGGGATTTAGGCTATTCTGAGGTGAAAAGAATGAAAGTTTGGTCACTGTCTAGGATTGGCTTGAAAACCAACACACCATCTCCATTTTCTATAAGGATTCCAGGATGCCCAATATTGTTGTGAAATTCTTCTGTTTGGGCCCTGAACGGCGAAAAACGCGATTTAGGCTATTCTGAGGTGAAAAGAATGAAAGTTTGGTCACTGTATCGGAAAGGCTTGAAAACAAACACACCAACTCCATTTTCTATAAGGATTCCAGGATGCCCAATATTGTTGTGAAATTCATCTGTTTGGGCCCTGAACGGCGAAAAACGCGATGTAGGCTATTCTGAGGTGAAAAGAATGAAAGTTTGGTCACTGTATCGGAATGACTTAAAAACCAACACACCAACTCCATTTTCTATAAGGATTCCAGGATGCCCATTATTGTTGTGAAATTCATCTGTTTGGGCCCTGAAAGGCTAAAAACGGGATTTAGGCTATTCTGATGTGAAAAGAATGAAAGTTTGGTCACTGTCTCGGAATGGCTTGAAAACCAACACACCAACTCCATTTTCTATAAGGATTCCAGGATGCCCAATATTGTTGTGAAATTCATCTGTTTGGGCCCTGAAGGGCTAAAAACGCGATTTAGGCTATTATGAGGTGAAAAGAATGAAAGTTTGGTCACTGTATCGGAATGGCTTGAAAACCAACACACCAACTCCATTTTCTATAAGGATTCCAGGATGCCCAATATTGTTGTGAAATTCATCTGTTTGGGCCCTGAACGGACAAAAACGGGATTTAGGCTATTCTGAGGTGAAAAGATTGAAAGTTTAGTCACTGTCTCGGAATAGCTTGAAAACCAACACACCATCTCCATTTTCTATAAGGATTCCAGGATGCCCAATATTGTTGTGAAATTCTTCTGTTTGGGCCCTGAACGGCGAAAAACGCGATGTAGGCTATTATGAGGTGAAAAGAATGAAAGTTTGGTCACTGTATCGGAATGGCTTGAAAACCAACACACCAACTCCATTTTCTATAAGGATTCCAGGATGCCCAATATTGTTGTGAAATTCATCTGTTTGGGCCCTGAACGGCGAAAAACGCGATGTAGGCTATTCTGAGGTGAAAAGAATGAAAGTTTGGTCACAGTCTCGGAATGCCTTGAAAACGAACACACCAACCCCATTTTCTATAGGGATTCCAGGATGCCCAATATTGTTGTGAAATTCATCTGTTTGGGCCCTGAAAGGCTAAAAACGGGATTTAGGCTATTCTGATGTGAAAAGAATGAAAGTTTGGTCACTGTCTCGGAATGGCTTGAAAACCAACACACCAACTCCATTTTCTATAAGGATTCCAGGATGCCCAATATTGTTGTGAAATTCATCTGTTTGGGCCCTGAAGGCCTAAAAACGCGATTTAGGCTATTATGAGGTGAAAAGAATGAAAGTTTGGTCACTGTATCGGAATGCCTTGAAAACCAACACACCAACTCCATTTTTGATGGGGATTCCAGAATGCCCAATATTGTTGTGAAATTTATCTGTTTGGGCCCGGAACGGACAAAAACGGGATTTAGGCTATTCTGAGGTGAAAAGAATGAAAGTTTGGTCACTGTATCGGAATGGCTTGAAAACCAACACACCAACTCCATTTTCTATAAGGATTCCAGGATGCCCAATATTGTTGTGAAATTTATCTGTTTGGGCCCTGAACGGACAAAAACGGGATTTAGGCTATTCTGAGGTGAAAAGATTGAAAGTTTGGTCACTGTCTCGGAATAGCTTGAAAACCAACACACCAACTCCATTTTCTATAAGGATTCCAGGATGCCCATTATTGTTGTGAAATTTATCTGTTTAGGCCCTGAACGGACAAAAACGGGATTTAGGCTATTCTGAGGTGAAAAGAATGAAAGTTTGGTCACTGTCTAGGAATGGCTTGGAAACCAACACACCATCTCCATTTTCTATAAGGATTCCAGGATGCCCAATATTGTTGCGAAATTCATCTGTTTGGGCCCTGAAGGGCTAAAAACGCGATTTAGGCTATTATGAGGTGAAAAGAATGAAAGTTTGGTCACTGTATCGGAATGGCTTGAAAACCAACACACCAACTCCATTTTCTATAAGGATTCAAGGATGCCCAATATTGTTGTGAAATTCATCTGTTTGGGCCCTGAACGGCGAAAAACGCGATGTAGGCTATTCTGAGGTGAAAAGAATGAAAGTTTGGTCACTGTCTCGGAATGCCTTGAAAACCAACACACCAACTCCATTTTCTATAAGGATTCCAGGATGCCCAATATTGTTGTGAAATTCATCTGTTTGGGCCCTGAAGGGCTAAAAACGCGATTTAGGCTATTATGAGGTGAAAAGAATGAAAGTTTGGTCACTGTATCGGAATGCCTTAAAAACCAACACCCCAACTCCCTTTTTGATGGGGATTCCAGAATGCCCAATATTGTTGTGAAATTCATCTGTTTGGGCCCTGAACGGCGAAAAACGCGATGTAGGCTATTCTGAGGTGAAAAGAATGAAAGTTTGGTCACTGTATCGGAATGGCTTGAAAACCAACACACCAACCCCATTTTCTATAAGGATTCCAGGATGCCCAATATTGTTGTGAAATTCATCTGTTTGGGCCCTAAACGGCGAAAAACGCGATGTAGGCTATTCTGAGGTGAAAAGAATGAAAGTTTGGTCACAGTCTCGGAATGCCTTGAAAACCAACACACCAACCCCATTTTCTATAGGGATTCCAGGATGCCCAATATTGTTGTGAAATTCATCTGTTTGGGCCCTGAAAGGCTAAAAACGGGATTTAGGCTATTCTGATGTGAAAAGAATGAAAGTTTGGTCACTGTCTCGGAATGGCTTGAAAACCAACACACCAACTCCATTTTCTATAAGGATTCCAGGATGCCCAATATTGTTGTGAAATTCATCTGTTTGGGCCCTGAAGGGCTAAAAACGCGATTTAGGCTATTATGAGGTGAAAAGAATGAAAGTTTGGTCACTGTATCGGAATGCCTTGAAAACCAACACACCAACAACATTTTTGATGGGGATTCCAGAATGCCCAATATTGTTGTGAAATTTATCTGTTTGGGCCCGGAATGGACAAAAACGGGATTTAGGCTATTCTGAGGTGAAAAGAATGAAAGTTTGGTCACTGTATCGGAATGGCTTGAAAACCAACACACCAACTCCATTTTCTATAAGGATTCCAGGATGCCCAATATTGTTGTGAAATTTATCTGTTTGGGCCCTGAACGGACAAAAACGGGATTTAGGCTATTCTGAGGTGAAAAGATTGAAAGTTTGGTCACTGTCTCGGAATAGCTTGAAAACCAACACACCAACTCCATTTTCTATAAGGATTCCAGGATGCCCATTATTGTTGTGAAATTTATCTGTTTGGGCCCTGAACGGACAAAAACGGGATTTAGGCTATTCTGAGGTGAAAAGAATGAAAGTTTGGTCACTGTCTAGGAATGGCTTGAAAACCAACACACCATCTCCATTTTCTATAAGGATTCCAGGATGCCCAATATTGTTGCGAAATTCATCTGTTTGGGCCCTGAAGGGCTAAAAACGCGATTTAGGCTATTATGAGGTGAAAAGAATGAAAGTTTGGTCACTGTATCGGAATGGCTTGAAAACCAACACACCAACTCCATTTTCTATAAGGATTCCAGGATGCCCAATATTGTTGTGAAATTCATCTGTTTGGGCCCTGAACGGCGAAAAACGCGATGTAGGCTATTCTGAGGTGAAAAGAATGAAAGTTTGGTCACTGTCTCGGAATGCCTTGAAAACCAACACACCAACTCCATTTTCTATAAGGATTCAAGGATGCCCAATATTGTTGTGAAATTCATCTGTTTGGGCCCTGAAGGGCTAAAAACGCGATTTAGGCTATTATGACGTGAAAAGAATGAAAGTTTGGTCACTGTATCGGAATGCCTTGAAAACCAACACACCAACTCCATTTTTGATGGGGATTCCAGAATGCCCAATATTGTTGTGAAATTCATCTGTTTGGGCCCTGAACGGCGAAAAACGCGATGTAGGCTATTCTGAGGTGAAAAGAATGAAAGTTTGGTCACTGTATCGGAATGGCTTGAAAACCAACACACCAACTCCATTTTCTATAAGGATTCCAGGATGCCCAATATTGTTGTGAAATTCATCTGTTTGGGCCCTGAACGGCGAAAAACGCGATGTAGGCTATTCTGAGGTGAAAAGAATGAAAGTTTGGTCACAGTCTCGGAATGCCTTGAAAACCAACACACCAACCCCATTTTCTATAGGGATTCCAGGATGCCCAATATTGTTGTGAAATTCATCTGTTTGGGCCCTGAAAGGCTAAAAACGGGATTTTGGCTATTCTGATGTGAAAAGAATGAAAGTTTGGTCACTGTCTCGGAATGGCTTGAAAACCAACACACCAACTCCATTTTCTATAAGGATTCCAGGATGCCCAATATTGTTGTGAAATTCATCTGTTTGGGCCCTGAAGGGCTAAAAAAGCGATTTAGGCTATTATGAGGTGAAAAGAATGAAAGTTTGGTCACTGTATCGGAATGCCTTGAAAACCAACACACCAACAACATTTTTGATGGGGATTCCAGAATGCCCAATATTGTTGTGAAATTTATCTGTTTGGGCCCGGAATGGACAAAAACGGGATTTAGGCTATTCTGAGGTGAAAAGAATGAAAGTTTGGTCACTGTATCGGAATGGCTTGAAAACCAACACACCAACTCCATTTTCTATAAGGATTCCAGGATGCCCAATATTGTTGTGAAATTTATCTGTTTGGGCCCTGAACGGACAAAAACGGGATTTAGGCTATTCTGAGGTGAAAAGAATGAAAGTTTGGTCACTGTCTAGGAATGGCTTGAAAACCAACACACCATCTCCATTTTCTATAAGGATTCCAGGATGCCCAATATTGTTGCGAAATTCATCTGTTTGGGCCCTGAAGGGCTAAAAACGCGATTTAGGCTATTATGAGGTGAAAAGAATGAAAGTTTGGTCACTGTATCGGAATGGCTTGAAAACCAACACACCAACTCCATTTTCTATAAGGATTCCAGGATGCCCAATATTGTTGTGAAATTCATCTGTTTGGGCCCTGAACGGCGAAAAACGCGATGTAGGCTATTCTGAGGTGAAAAGAATGAAAGTTTGGTCACTGTATCGGAATGGCTTGAAAACCAACACACCAACTCCATTTTCTATAAGGATTCCAGGATGCCCAATATTGTTGTGAAATTCATCTGTTTGGGCCCTGAACGGCGAAAAACGCGATGTAGGCTATTCTGAGGTGAAAAGAATGAAAGTTTGGTCACAGTCTCGGAATGCCTTGAAAACCGACACACCAACCCCATTTTCTATAGGGATTCCAGGATGCCCAATATTGTTGTGGAATTCATCTGTTTGGGCCCTGAAAGGCTAAAAACGGGATTTTGGCTATTCTGATGTGAAAAGAATGAAAGTTTGGTCACTGTCTCGGAATGGCTTGAAAACCAACACACCAACTCCATTTTCTATAAGGATTCCAGGATGCCCAATATTGTTGTGAAATTCATCTGTTTGGGCCCTGAACGGCGAAAAACGCGATGTAGGCTATTCTGAGGTGAAAAGAATGAAAGTTTGGTCACTGTATCGGAATGGCTTGAAAACCAACACACCAACCCCATTTTCTATAAGGATTCCAGGATGCCCAATATTGTTGTGAAATTCATCTGTTTGGGCCCTCAACGGCGAAAAACGCGATGTAGGCTATTCTGAGGTGAAAAGAATGAAAGTTTGGTCACAGTCTCGGAATGCCTTGAAAACCAACACACCAACCCCATTTTCTATAGGGATTCCAGGATGCCCAATATTGTTGTGAAATTCATCTGTTTGGGCCCTGAAAGGCTAAAAACGGGATTTAGGCTATTCTGATGTGAAAAGAATGAAAGTTTGGTCACTGTCTCGGAATGGCTTGAAAACCAACACACCAACTCCATTTTCTATAAGGATTCCAGGATGCCCAATATTGTTGTGAAATTCATCTGTTTGGGCCCTGAAGGGCTAAAAACGCGATTTAGGCTATTATGAGGTGAAAAGAATGAAAGTTTGGTCACTGTATCGGAATGCCTTGAAAACCAACACACCAACAACATTTTTGATGGGGATTCCAGAATGCCCAATATTGTTGTGAAATTTATCTGTTTGGGCCCGGAATGGACAAAAACGGGATTTAGGCTATTCTGAGGTGAAAAGAATGAAAGTTTGGTCACTGTATCGGAATGGCTTGAAAACCAACACACCAACTCCATTTTCTATAAGGATTCCAGGATGCCCAATATTGTTGTGAAATTTATCTGTTTGGGCCCTGAACGGACAAAAACGGGATTTAGGCTATTCTGAGGTGAAAAGATTGAAAGTTTGGTCACTGTCTCGGAATAGCTTGAAAACCAACACACCAACTCCATTTTCTATAAGGATTCCAGGATGCCCATTATTGTTGTGAAATTTATCTGTTTGGGCCCTGAACGGACAAAAACGGGATTTAGGCTATTCTGAGGTGAAAAGAATGAAAGTTTGGTCACTGTCTAGGAATGGCTTGAAAACCAACACACCATCTCCATTTTCTATAAGGATTCCAGGATGCCCAATATTGTTGTGAAATTCATCTGTTTGGGCCCTGAAGGGCTAAAAACGCGATTTAGGCTATTATGAGGTGAAAAGAATGAAAGTTTGGTCACTGTATCGGAATGGCTTGAAAACCAACACACCAACTCCATTTTCTATAAGGATTCCAGGATGCCCAATATTGTTGTGAAATTCATCTGTTTGGGCCCTGAACGGCGAAAAACGCGATGTAGGCTATTCTGAGGTGAAAAGAATGAAAGTTTGGTCACTGTCTCGGAATGCCTTGAAAACCAACACACCAACTCCATTTTCTATAAGGATTCAAGGATGCCCAATATTGTTGTGAAATTCATCTGTTTGGGCCCTGAAGGGCTAAAAACGCGATTTAGGCTATTATGACGTGAAAAGAATGAAAGTTTGGTCACTGTATCGGAATGCCTTGAAAACCAACACACCAACTCCATTTTTGATGGGGATTCCAGAATGCCCAATATTGTTGTGAAATTCATCTGTTTGGGCCCTGAACGGCGAAAAACGCGATGTAGGCTATTCTGAGGTGAAAAGAATGAAAGTTTGGTCACTGTATCGGAATGGCTTGAAAACCAACACACCAACTCCATTTTCTATAAGGATTCCAGGATGCCCAATATTGTTGTGAAATTCATCTGTTTGGGCCCTGAACGGCGAAAAACGCGATGTAGGCTATTCTGAGGTGAAAAGAATGAAAGTTTGGTCACAGTCTCGGAATGCCTTGAAAACCAACACACCAACCCCATTTTCTATAGGGATTCCAGGATGCCCAATATTGTTGTGAAATTCATCTGTTTGGGCCCTGAAAGGCTAAAAACGGGATTTTGGCTATTCTGATGTGAAAAGAATGAAAGTTTGGTCACTGTCTCGGAATGGCTTGAAAACCAACACACCAACTCCATTTTCTATAAGGATTCCAGGATGCCCAATATTGTTGTGAAATTCATCTGTTTGGGCCCTGAAAGGCTAAAAACGGGATTTTGGCTATTCTGATGTGAAAAGAATGAAAGTTTGGTCACTGTCTCGGAATGACTTGAAAACCAACACACCAACTCCATTTTCTATAAGGATTCCAGGATGCCCAATATTGTTGTGAAATTCATCTGTTTGGGCCCTGAAGGGCTAAAAACGCGATTTAGGCTATTATGAGGTGAAAAGAATGAAAGTTTGGTCACTGTATCGGAATGCCTTGAAAACCAACACACCAACAACATTTTTTATGGGGATTCCAGAATGCCCAATATTGTTGTGAAATTTATCTGTTTGGGCCCGGAATGGACAAAAACGGGATTTAGGCTATTCTGAGGTGAAAAGAATGAAAGTTTGGTCACTGTATCGGAATGGCTTGAAAACCAACACACCAACTCCATTTTCTATAAGGATTCCAGGATGCCCAATATTGTTGTGAAATTTATCTGTTTGGGCCCTGAACGGACAAAAACGGGATTTAGGCTATTCTGAGGTGAAAAGAATGAAAGTTTGGTCACTGTCTAGGAATGGCTTGAAAACCAACACACCATCTCCATTTTCTATAAGGATTCCAGGATGCCCAATATTGTTGCGAAATTCATCTGTTTGGGCCCTGAACGGACAAAAACGGGATTTAGGCTATTCTGAGGTGAAAAGAATGAAAGTTTGGTCACTGTCTAGGAATGGCTTGAAAACCAACACACCATCTCCATTTTCTATAAGGATTCCAGGATGCCCAATATTGTTGCGAAATTCATCTGTTTGGGCCCTGAAGGGCTAAAAACGCGATTTAGGCTATTATGAGGTGAAAAGAATGAAAGTTTGGTCACTGTATCGGAATGGCTTGAAAACCAACACACCAACTCCATTTTCTATAAGGATTCCAGGATGCCCAATATTGTTGTGAAATTCATCTGTTTGGGCCCTGAACGGCGAAAAACGCGATGTAGGCTATTCTGAGGTGAAAAGAATGAAAGTTTGGTCACTGTCTCGGAATGCCTTGAAAACCAACACACCAACTCCATTTTCTATAAGGATTCAAGGATGCCCAATATTGTTGTGAAATTCATCTGTTTGGGCCCTGAAGGGCTAAAAACGCTATTTAGGCTATTATGACGTGAAAAGAATGAAAGTTTGGTCACTGTATCGGAATGCCTTGAAAACCAACACACCAACTCCATTTTTGATGGGGATTCCAGAATGCCCAATATTGTTGTGAAATTCATCTGTTTGGGCCCTGAACGGCGAAAAACGCGATGTAGGCTATTCTGAGGTGAAAAGAATGAAAGTTTGGTCACTGTATCGGAATGGCTTGAAAACCAACACACCAACTCCATTTTCTATAAGGATTCCAGGATGCCCAATATTGTTGTGAAATTCATCTGTTTGGGCCCTGAACGGCGAAAAACGCGATGTAGGCTATTCTGAGGTGAAAAGAATGAAAGTTTGGTCACAGTCTCGGAATGCCTTGAAAACCAACAGACCAACCCCATTTTCTATAGGGATTCCAGGATGCCCAATATTGTTGTGAAATTCATCTGTTTGGGCCCTGAAAGGCTAAAAACGGGATTTTGGCTATTCTGATGTGAAAAGAATGAAAGTTTGGTCACTGTCTCGGAATGGCTTGAAAACCAACACACCAACTCCATTTTCTATAAGGATTCCAGGATGCCCAATATTGTTGTGAAATTCATCTGTTTGGGCCCTGAAGGGCTAAAAACGCGATTTAGGCTATTATGAGGTGAAAAGAATGAAAGTTTGGTCACTGTATCGGAATGCCTTGAAAACCAACACACCAACAACATTTTTGATGGGGATTACAGAATGCCCAATATTGTTGTGAAATTTATCTGTTTGGGCCCGGAATGGACAAAAACGGGATTTAGGCTATTCTGAGGTGAAAAGAATGAAAGTTTGGTCACTGTATCGGAATGGCTTGAAAACCAACACACCAACTCCATTTTCTATAAGGATTCCAGGATGCCCAATATTGTTGTGAAATTTATCTGTTTGGGCCCTGAACGGACAAAAACGGGATTTAGGCTATTCTGAGGTGAAAAGAATGAAAGTTTGGTCACTGTCTAGGAATGGCTTGAAAACCAACACATCATCTCCATTTTCTATAAGGATTCCAGGATGCCCAATATTGTTGCGAAATTCATCTGTTTGGGCCCTGAAGGGCTAAAAACGCGATTTAGGCTATTATGAGGTGAAAAGAATGAAAGTTTGGTCACTGTATCGGAATGGCTTGAAAACCAACACACCAACTCCATTTTCTATAAGGATTCCAGGATGCCCAATATTGTTGTGAAATTCATCTGTTTGGGCCCTGAACGGCGAAAAACGCGATGTAGGTTATTCTGAGGTGAAAAGAATGAAAGTTTGGTCACTGTCTCGGAATGCCTTGATAACCAACACACCAACTCCATTTTCTATAAGGATTCCAGGATGCCCAATAATGTTGTCAAATTCATCTGTTTGGGCCCTGAACGGCGAAAAATGCGATTTAGGCTATTCTGAGGTGAAAAGAATAAAAGTTTGGTCACTGTATCGGAATGCCTTGAAAACAAACACACCAACTCCATTTTCTATAAGGATTCCAGGATGCCCATTATTGTTGTGAAATTCATCTGTTTGGGACCTGAACGGCGAAAAACGCGATTTAGGCTATTCTGAGGTGAAAAGAATGAAAGTTTGGTCACTGTCTCGGAATGCCTTGATAACCAACACACCAACTCCATTTTCTATAAGGATTCCAGGATGCCAATAATGTTGTGAAATTCATCTGTTTGGGCCCTGAACGACGAAAAACGCGATTTAGGCTATTCTGAGGTGAAAAGAATGAAAGTTTGGTCACTGTATCGGAATGGCTTGAAAACCAACACACCAACTCCATTTTCTATAAGGATTCCAGGATGCCCATTATTGTTGTGAAATTCATCTGTTTGGGCCCTGAAAGGCTAAAAACGCGATTTAGGCTATTTTGAGGTGAAAAGAATGAAAGTTAGGTCAGTGTCTCACAATGGCTTTAAAACCCACACACCAATTCCATTTTTGATGGGGATTCCAGAATGCCCAATATTGTTGTGAAATTTATCTGTTTGGGCCCTGAACGGACAAAAACGGGATTTAGGCTATTCTGGGTGAAAAGAATGAAAGTTTGGTCACTGTCTCGGAATGGCTTTAAAACCCACACACCAACTCCATTTTTTATGGGGATTCCAGAATACCCAATATTGTTGTGAAATTTATCTGTTTGGGCCCTCAACGGACAAAAACGGGATTTAGGCTATTCTGAGGTGAAAAGAATGAAAGTTTGGTCACTGTCTCGGAATGCCTGGAAAACCAACACACCAACTCTATTTTCTATAGGGATTCCAGGATGCCCAATATTGTTGTGAAATTCATCTGTTTGGGCCTTGAACGGCGAAAAACGCGATTTAGGCTATTCTGAAGTGAAAAGAATGAAAGTTTGGTCACTGTCTCGGAATGCCTCGATAACCAACACACCAACTCCATTTTCTATAAGGATTCCAGGATGCCCAATAATGTTGTGAAATTCATCTGTTTGGGACCTGAACGGCGAAAAACGCGATTTAGGCTATTCTGAGGTGAAAAGAATGAAAGTTTGGTCACTGTATCGGAATGGCTTGAAAACCAACACACCAACTCCATTTTCTATAAGGATTCCAGGATGCCCATTATTGTTGTGAAATTTATCTGTTTGGGCCCTGAACGGACAAAAACGGGATTTAAGCTATTCTGAGGTGAAAAAAAAATGAAAGTTTGGTCACTATATCGGAATGGCTTGAAAACCAACACACCAACTCCATTTTCTATAAGGATTCCAGGATGCCCATTATTGTTGTGAAATTCATCTGTTTGGGCCCTGAACGGCGAAAAACGCGATGTAGGCTATTCTGAGGTGAAAAGAATGAAAGTTTGGTCACTGTATCGGAATGACTTAAAAACCAACACACCAACTCCATTTTCTATAAGGATTCCAGGATGCCCATTATTGTTGTGAAATTCATCTGTTTGGGACCTGAACGGCCAAAAACGGGATTTAGGCTATTCTGATGTGAAAAGAATAAAAGTTTGGTCACAGTCTCGGAATGCCTTGAAAACCAACACACCAACTCCATTTTCTATAGGGTTTCCAGGATGCCCAATATTGTTGTGAAATTCATCTGTTTGGGCCCTGAAAGGCTAAAAACGGGATTTAGGCTATTCTGAGGTGAAAAGAATGAAAGTTTGGTCACTGTCTAGGAATGGCTTGAAAACCAACACACCATCTCCATTTTCTATAAGGATTCCAGGATGCCCAATATTGTTGCGAAATTCATCTGTTTGGGCCCTGAAGGGCTAAAAACGCGATTTAGGCTATTATGAGGTGAAAAGAATGAAAGTTTGGTCACTGTATCGCAATGGCTTTAAAACCCACACACCAATTCCATTTTTGATGGGGATTCCAGAATGCCCAATATTGTTGTGAAATTTATCTGTTTGGGCCCTGAACGGACAAAAACGGGATTTAGGCTATTCTGGGTGAAAAGAATGAAAGTTTGGTCACTGTCTCGGAATGGCTTTAAAACCCACACACCAACTCCATTTTTTATGGGGATTCCAGAATACCCAATATTGTTGTGAAATTTATCTGTTTGGGCCCTCAACGGACAAAAACGGGATTTAGGCTATTCTGAGGTGAAAAGAATGAAAGTTTGGTCACTGTCTCGGAATGCCTGGAAAACCAACACACCAACTCCATTTTCTATAAGGATTCCAGGATGCCCAATATTGTTGTGAAATTCATCTGTTTGGGCCTTGAACGGCGAAAAACGCGATTTAGGCTATTCTGACGTGAAAAGAATGAAAGTTTGGTCACTGTCTCGGAATGCCTTCATAACCAACACACCAACTCCATTTTCTATAAGGATTCCAGGATGCCCAATAATGTTGTGAAATTGATCTGTTTGGGCCCTGAACGGACAAAAACGGGATTTAGGCTATTCTGAGGTGAAAAAACAATGAAAGTTTGGTCACTGTATCGGAATGGCTTGAAAACCAACACACCAACTCCATTTTCTATAAGGATTCCAGGATGCCCATTATTGTTGTGAAATTCATCTGTTTGGGCCCTGAAAGGCTAAAAACGGGATTTAGGCTATTCTGAGGTGAAAAGAATGAAAGTTTGGTCAATGTCTAGGAATGGCTTGAAAACCAACACACCATCTCCATTTTCTATAAGGATTCCAGTATGCCCAATATTGTTGCGAAATTCATCTGTTTGGGCCCTGAAGGGCTAAAAACGCGATTTAGGCTATTATGAGGTGAAAAGAATGAAAGTTTGGTCACTGTATCGCAATGGCTTTAAAACCCACACACCAATTCCATTTTTGATGGGGATTCCAGAATGCCCAATATTGTTGTGAAATTTATCTGTTTGGGCCCTGAACGGACAAAAACGGGATTTAGGCTATTCTGGGTGAAAAGAATGAAAGTTTGGTCACTGTCTCGGAATGGCTTTAAAACCCACACACCAACTCCATTTTTTATGGGGATTCCAGAATACCCAATATTGTTGTGAAATTTATCTGTTTGGGCCCTCAACGGACAAAAACGGGATTTAGGCTATTCTGAGGTGAAAAGAATGAAAGTTTGGTCACTGTCTCGGAATGCCTGGAAAACCAACACACCAACTCTATTTTCTATAGGGATTCCAGGATGCCCAATATTGTTGTGAAATTCATCTGTTTGGGCCTTGAACGGCGAAAAACGCGATTTAGGCTATTCTGAAGTGAAAAGAATGAAAGTTTGGTCACTGTCTCGGAATGCCTCGATAACCAACACACCAACTCCATTTTCTATAAGGATTCCAGGATGCCCAATAATGTTGTGAAATTCATCTGTTTGGGACCTGAACGGCGAAAAACGCGATTTAGGCTATTCTGATATGAAAAGAATGAAAGTTTGGTCACTGTATCGGAATGGCTTGAAAACCAACACACCAACTCCATTTTCTATAAGGATTCCAGGATGCCCATTATTGTTGTGAAATTTATCTGTTTGGGCCCTGAACGGACAAAAACGGGATTTAGGCTATTCTGAGGTGAAAAAAAAATGAAAGTTTGGTCACTATATCGGAATGGCTTGAAAACCAACACACCAACTCCATTTTCTATAAGGATTCCAGGATGCCCATTATTGTTGTGAAATTCATCTGTTTGGGCCCTGAACGGCGAAAAACGCGATGTAGTCTATTCTGAGGTGAAAAGAATGAAAGTTTGGTCACTGTATCGGAATGACTTAAAAACCAACACACCAACTCCATTTTCTATAAGGATTCCAGGATGCCCATTATTGTTGTGAAATTCATCTGTTTGGGACCTGAACGGCCAAAAACGGGATTTAGGCTATTCTGATGTGAAAAGAATAAAAGTTTGGTCACAGTCTCGGAATGCCTTGAAAACCAACACACCAACTCCATTTTCTATAGGGTTTCCAGGATGCCCAATATTGTTGTGAAATTCATCTGTTTGGGCCCTGAAAGGCTAAAAACGGGATTTAGGCTATTCTGATGTGAAAAGAATGAAAGTTTGGTCACTGTCTAGGAATGGCTTGAAAACCAACACACCATCTCCATTTTCTATAAGGATTCCAGGATGCCCAATATTGTTGCGAAATTCATCTGTTTGGGCCCTGAAGGGCTAAAAACGCGATTTAGGCTATTATGAGGTGAAAAGAATGAAAGTTTGGTCACTGTATCGGAATGGCTTGAAAACCAACACACCAACTCCATTTTCTATAAGGATTCCAGGATGCCCAATATTGTTGTGAAATTCATCTGTTTGGGCCCTGAACGGCGAAAAACGCGATGTAGGCTATTCTGAGGTGAAAAGAATGAAAGTTTGGTCACTGTATCGGAATGGCTTGATAACCAACACACCAACTCCATTTTCTATAAGGATTCCAGGATGCCAATAATGTTGTGAAATTCATCTGTTTGGGCCCTGAACGGACAAAAACGGGATTTAGGCTATTCTGGGTGAAAAGAATGAAAGTTTGGTCACTGTCTCGGAATGGCTTTAAAACCCACACACCAACTCCATTTTTTATGGGGATTCCAGAATACCCAATATTGTTGTGAAATTTATCTGTTTGGGCCCTCAACGGACAAAAACGGGATTTAGGCTATTCTGAGGTGAAAAGAATGAAAGTTTGGTCACTGTCTCGGAATGCCTGGAAAACCAACACACCAACTCCATTTTCTATAAGGATTCCAGGATGCCCAATATTGTTGTGAAATTCATCTGTTTGGGCCTTGAACGGCGAAAAACGCGATTTAGGCTATTCTGAAGTGAAAAGAATGAAAGTTTGGTCACTGTCTCGGAATGCCTTCATAACCAACACACCAACTCCATTTTCTATAAGGATTCCAGGATGCCCAATAATGTTGTGAAATTCATCTGTTTGGGACCTGAACGGCGAAAAACGCGATTTAGGCTATTCTGAGGTGAAAAGAATGAAAGTTTGGTCACTGTATCGGAATGGCTTGAAAACCAACACACCAACTCCATTTTCTATAAGGATTCCAGGATGCCCATTATTGTTGTGAAATTGATCTGTTTGGGCCCTGAACGGACAAAAACGGGATTTAGGCTATTCTGAGGTGAAAAAAAAATGAAAGTTTGGTCACTGTATCGGAATGGCTTGAAAACCAACACACCAACTCCATTTTCTATAAGGATTCCAGGATGCCCATTATTGTTGTGAAATTCATCTGTTTGGGCCCTGAAAGGCTAAAAACGGGATTTAGGCTATTCTGAGGTGAAAAGAATGAAAGTTTGGTCACTGTCTAGGAATGGCTTGAAAACCAACACACCATCTCCATTTTCTATAAGGATTCCAGGATGCCCAATATTGTTGCGAAATTCATCTGTTTGGGCCCTGAAGGGCTAAAAACGCGATTTAGGCTATTATGAGGTGAAAAGAATGAAAGTTTGGTCACTGTATCGCAATGGCTTTAAAACCCACACACCAATTCCATTTTTGATGGGGATTCCAGAATGCCCAATATTGTTGTGAAATTTATCTGTTTGGGCCCTGAACGGACAAAAACGGGATTTAGGCTATTCTGGGTGAAAAGAATGAAAGTTTGGTCACTGTCTCGGAATGGCTTTAAAACCCACACACCAACTCCATTTTTTATGGGGATTCCAGAATACCCAATATTGTTGTGAAATTTATCTGTTTGGGCCCTCAACGGACAAAAACGGGATTTAGGCTATTCTGAGGTGAAAAGAATGAAAGTTTGGTCACTGTCTCGGAATGCCTGGAAAACCAACACACCAACTCTATTTTCTATAGGGATTCCAGGATGCCCAATATTGTTGTGAAATTCATCTGTTTGGGCCTTGAACGGCGAAAAACGCGATTTAGGCTATTCTGAAGTGAAAAGAATGAAAGTTTGGTCACTGTCTCGGAATGCCTCGATAACCAACACACCAACTCCATTTTCTATAAGGATTCCAGGATGCCCAATAATGTTGTGAAATTCATCTGTTTGGGACCTGAACGGCGAAAAACGCGATTTAGGCTATTCTGATATGAAAAGAATGAAAGTTTGGTCACTGTATCGGAATGGCTTGAAAACCAACACACCAACTCCATTTTCTATAAGGATTCCAGGATGCCCATTATTGTTGTGAAATTTATCTGTTTGGGCCCTGAACGGACAAAAACGGGATTTAGGCTATTCTGAGGTGAAAAAAAAATGAAACTTTGGTCACTATATCGGAATGGCTTGAAAACCAACACACCAACTCCATTTTCTATAAGGATTCCAGGATGCCCATTATTGTTGTGAAATTCATCTGTTTGGGCCCTGAACGGCGAAAAACGCGATGTAGTCTATTCTGAGGTGAAAAGAATGAAAGTTTGGTCACTGTATCGGAATGACTTAAAAACCAACACACCAACTCCATTTTCTATAAGGATTCCAGGATGCCCATTATTGTTGTGAAATTCATCTGTTTGGGACCTGAACGGCCAAAAACGGGATTTAGGCTATTCTGATGTGAAAAGAATAAAAGTTTGGTCACAGTCTCGGAATGCCTTGAAAACCAACACACCAACTCCATTTTCTATAGGGTTTCCAGGATGCCCAATATTGTTGTGAAATTCATCTGTTTGGGCCCTGAAAGGCTAAAAATGGGATTTAGGCTATTCTGAGGTGAAAAGAATGAAAGTTTGGTCACTGTCTAGGAATGGCTTGAAAACCAACACACCATCTCCATTTTCTATAAGGATTCCAGGATGCCCAATATTGTTGCGAAATTCATCTGTTTGGGCCCTGAAGGGCTAAAAACGCGATTTAGGCTATTATGAGGTGAAAAGAATGAAAGTTTGGTCACTGTATCGGAATGGCTTGAAAACCAACACACCAACTCCATTTTCTATAAGGATTCCAGGATGCCCAATATTGTTGTGAAATTCATCTGTTTGGGCCCTGAACGGCGAAAAACGCGATGTAGGCTATTCTGAGGTGAAAAGAATGAAAGTTTGGTCACTGTATCGGAATGGCTTGATAACCAACACACCAACTCCATTTTCTATAAGGATTCCAGGATGCCAATAATGTTGTGAAATTCATCTGTTTGGGCCCTGAACGGACAAAAACGGGATTTAGGCTATTCTGGGTGAAAAGAATGAAAGTTTGGTCACTGTCTCGGAATGGCTTTAAAACCCACACACCAACTCCATTTTTTATGGGGATTCCAGAATACCCAATATTGTTGTGAAATTTATCTGTTTGGGCCCTCAACGGACAAAAACGGGATTTAGGCTATTCTGAGGTGAAAAGAATGAAAGTTTGGTCACTGTCTCGGAATGCCTGGAAAACCAACACACCAACTCCATTTTCTATAAGGATTCCAGGATGCCCAATATTGTTGTGAAATTCATCTGTTTGGGCCTTGAACGGCGAAAAACGCGATTTAGGCTATTCTGAAGTGAAAAGAATGAAAGTTTGGTCACTGTCTCGGAATGCCTTCATAACCAACACACCAACTCCATTTTCTATAAGGATTCCAGGATGCCCAATAATGTTGTGAAATTCATCTGTTTGGGACCTGAACGGCGAAAAACGCGATTTAGGCTATTCTGAGGTGAAAAGAATGAAAGTTTGGTCACTGTATCGGAATGGCTTGAAAACCAACACACCAACTCCATTTTCTATAAGGATTCCAGGATGCCCATTATTGTTGTGAAATTGATCTGTTTGGGCCCTGAACGGACAAAAACGGGATTTAGGCTATTCTGAGGTGAAAAAAAAATGAAAGTTTGGTCACTGTATCGGAATGGCTTGAAAACCAACACACCAACTCCATTTTCTATAAGGATTCCAGGATGCCCATTATTGTTGTGAAATTCATCTGTTTTGGACCTGAACGGCCAAAAACGGGATTTAGGCTATTCTGATGTGAAAAGAATGAAAGTTTGGTCATGGTCTCGGAATGCCTTGAAAACCAACAAACCAACTCCATTTTCTATAAGGATTCCAGGATGCCCAATATTGTTGTGAAATTCATCTGTTTGGGCCCTGAATGGCTAAAAACGCGATTTAGGCTATTATGAGGTGAAAAGAATGAAGGTTAGGTCACTGTCTCGCAAGGGCTTTAAAACCCACACACCAATTCCATTTTTTATGGGGATTCCAGAATGCCCAATATTGTTGTGAAATTTATCTGTTCGGGCCCTGAACGGACAAAAACGGGATTTAGGCTATTCTGGGTGAAAAGAATGAAAGTTTGGTCACTGTATCGGAATGCCTTGAAAACCAACACACCAACTCCATTTTCTATAAGGATTCCAGGATGCCCATTATTGTTGTGAAATTCATTTGTTTGGGACCTGAACGGCCAAAAACGGGATTTATGCTATTCTGATGTGAAAAGAATGAAAGTTTGGTCACTGTCTCGGAATGCCTTGACAACCAACACACCAATTCCATTTTCTAAGAGGATTCCAGGATGCCCAATATTGTTGTGAAATTCATCTGTTTGGGCCCTGAAAGGCTAAAAACGCGATTTAGGCTATTATGAGGTTGAAAGAATGAAAGTTAGGTCACTGTCTCGCAATGGCTTTAAAACCCACACACCAACTCCATTTTTGATGGGGATTCCAGAATACCCAATATTGTTGTGAAATTTATCTGTTTGGGCCCTCAACGGACAAAAACGGGATTTAGGCTATTCTGATGTGAAAGGAATGAAAGTTTGGTCACTGTCTCGGAATGCATTGAAAACCAACACACCAACTCCATTTTCCATAAGGATTCCAGGATGCCCATTATTGTTGTGAAATTCATCTGTTTGGGACCTGAACGGCTAAAAACGGGATTTAGCCTATTCTGATGTGAAAAGAATGAAAGTTTGGTCACAGTCTCGGAATGGCTTGAAAACCAACACACCAACTCCATTTTCTATAAGGATTCCAGGATGCCCAATATTGTTGTGAAATTCATCTGTTTGGGCCCTGAATGGCGAAAAACGCGATTTAGGCTATTGTGAGGTGAAAAGAATGAAAGTTAGGTCACTGTCTCGCAATGGCTTTAAAACCCATACACCAATTCCATTTTTGATGGGGATTCCAGAATGCCCAATATTGTTGTGAAATTCATCTGTTTGGGCCCTGAACGGACAAAAACGGGGTTTAGGCTATTCTGGGTGAAAAGAATGAAAGTTTGGTCACTGTATCGGAATGCCTTGAAATCCAACACACCAACTCCATTTTCTATAAGGATTCCAGGATGCCCATTATTGTTGTGAAATTCATCTGTTTGGGACCTGAACGGCCAAAAACGGGATTTAGGCTATTCTGATGTGAAAAGACTGAAAGTTTGGTCACTGTCTCGGAATGCCTTGAAAACCAACACACCAACTCCATTTTCTATAAGGATTCCAGGATGCCCAATATTGTTGTGAAATTCATCTGTTTGGGCCCTGAACGGCGAAAAACGCGATTTAGGCTATTCTGAGGTGAAAAGAATGAAAGTTTGGTCACAGTCTCGGAATCCTTCAAAACCAACACACCAACTCCATTTTCTATAAGGATTCCAGGATGCCCAATATTGTTGTGAAATTCATCTGTTTGGGCCTTGAACGGACAAAAACGGGATTTAGGCTATTCTGATGTGAAAAGAATGAAAGTTTGGTCACTGTATCGGAATGCCTTGAAAACCAACACACCAACTCCATTTTCTCTGAGGATTCCAGGATGCCCAATATTGTTGTGAAATTCATCTGTTTGTGCCCTGAATGGCGAAAAACGTGATTTAGGCTATTATGAGGTGAAAAGAATGAAAGTTAGGTCACTGTCTCGCAATGGCTTTAAAACCCACACACCAACTCCATTTTGTATGGGGATTCCAGAATACCCAATATTGTTGTGAAATTTATCTCTTTGGGCCCTAAAAGGACAAAAACGGGATTTAGGCTATTCTGAGGTGAAAACAAATGAAAGTTTGGTCACTTTATCGGAATGGCTTGAAAACCAACACACCAACTCCATGTTCTATAAGGATTCCAGGATGCCCATTATTGTTGTGAAATTCATCTGTTTTGGACCTGAACGGCCAAAAACGGGATTTAGGCTATTCTGATGTGAAAAGAATGAAAGTTTGGTCACTGTCTCGGAATGGCTTGAAAACCAACACACCAACTCCATTTTCTATAAGGATTCCAGGATGCCCAATATTGTTGTGAAATTCATCTGTTTTGGCCCTGAACTGCGAAAAACGCTATTTAGGCTATTCTGAGGTGAAAAGAATGAAAGTTTGGTCATTGTATCGGAATGGCTTGAAAACCAACACACCAACTCCATTTTCTATAAGGATTCCAGGATGCCCATTATTGTTGTGAAATTCATCTGTTTGGGACCTGAACGGCCAAAAACGGGATTTAGGCTATTCTGATGTGAAAAGAATGAAAGTTTGGTCACTGTCTCGGAATGCCTTTAAAACCAACACACCAACTCCATTTTCTATAAGGATTCCAGGATGCCCAATATTGTTGTGAAATTCATCTGTTTGGGCCCTGAACGGCGAAAAACGCGATTTAGGCTATTCTGAGGTGAAAAGAATGAAAGTTTGGTCACAGTCTCGGAATGCCTTGAAAACCAACACACCAACTCCATTTTCTATAAGGATTCCAGGATGCCCAATATTGTTGTGAAATTCATCTGTTTGGGCCCTGAACGGTAAAAACGGGATTTAGGCTATTCTGGGTGAAAAGAATGAAAGTTTGGTCACTGTATCGGAATGCCATGAAATCCAACACACCAACTCCATTTTCTATAAGGATTCCAGGATGCCCTTTATTGTTGTGAAATTCATCTGTTTGGGACCTGAACGGCCAAAAACGGGATTTAGGCTATTCTGATGTGAAAAGAATGAAAGTTTGGTCACTGTCTCGGAATGCCTTGAAAACCAACACACCAACTCCATTTTCTATAAGGATTCCAGGATGCCCAATATTGTTGTGAAATTCATCTGTTTGGGCCCTGAACGGCGAAAAACGCGATTTAGGCAATTATGAGGTGAAAAGAATGAAAGTTAGGTCACTGTCTCGCAATGGCTTTAAAACCCACACACCAACTCCATTTTTTATGGGGATTCCAGAATACCCAATATTGTTGTGAAATTTATCTCTTTGGGCCCTAAAAGGACAAAAACGGGATTTAGGCTATTATGAGGTGAAAACAAATGAAAGTTTGGTCACTATATCGGAATGGCTTGAAAACCAACACACCAACTCCATTTTCTATAAGGATTCCAGGATGCCCATTATTGTTGTGAAATTCATCTGTTTTGGACCTGAACGGCCAAAAACGGGATTTAGGCTATTCTGATGTGAAAAGAATGAAAGTTTGGTCACTGTCTCGGAATGGCTTGAAAACCAACACACCAACTCCATTTTCTATAAGGATTCCAGGATGCCCAATATTGTTGTGAAATTCATCTGTTTTGGCCCTGAACTGCGAAAAACGCGATTTAGGCTATTCTGAGGTGAAAAGAATGAAAGTTTGGTCATTGTATCGGAATGGCTTGAAAACCAACACACCAACTCCATTTTCTATAAGGATTCCAGGATGCCCATTATTGTTGTGAAATTCATCTGTTTGGGACCTGAACGGCCAAAAACGGGATTTAGGCTATTCTGATGTGAAAAGAATGAAAGTTT
Source organism: Inga oerstediana (assembly GCA_963210345.1). Lineage (NCBI taxonomy): Eukaryota > Viridiplantae > Streptophyta > Magnoliopsida > Fabales > Fabaceae > Inga > Inga oerstediana. Next base: position 40,030,125 of record OY723410.1, on the reverse strand, counting down.
GGTCACTGTCTCGGAATGCCTTGAAAACCAACACACCAACTCCATTTTCTATAAGGATTCCAGGATGCCCAATATTGTTGTGAAATTCATCTGTTTGGGCCCTGAACGGCGAAAAACGCGATTTAGGCTATTCTGAGGTGAAAAGAATGAAAGTTTGGTCACAGTCTCGGAATCCTTCAAAACCAACACACCAACTCCATTTTCTATAAGGATTCCAGGATGCCCAATATTGTTGTGAAATTCATCTGTTTGGGCCCTGAACGGACAAAAACGGGATTTAGGCTATTCTGGGTGAAAAGAATGAAAGTTTGGTCACTGTATCGGAATGCCTTGAAAACCAACACACCAACTCCATTTTCTATGAGGATTCCAGGATGCCCAATATTGTTGTGAAATTCATCTGTTTGTGCCCTGAATGGCGAAAAACGTGATTTAGGCTATTATGAGGTGAAAAGAATGAAAGTTAGGTCACTGTCTCGCAATGGCTTTAAAACCCACACACCAACTCCATTTTGTATGGGGATTCCAGAATACCCAATATTGTTGTGAAATTTATCTCTTTGGGCCCTAAAAGGACAAAAACGGGATTTAGGCTATTCTGAGGTGAAAACAAATGAAAGTTTGGTCACTTTATCGGAATGGCTTGAAAACCAACACACCAACTCCATTTTCTATAAGGATTCCAGGATGCCCAATATTGTTGTGAAATTCATCTGTTTTGGACCTGAACGGCCAAAAACGGGATTTAGGCTATTCTGATGTGAAAAGAATGAAAGTTTGGTCACTGTCTCGGAATGGCTTGAAAACCAACACACCAACTCCATTTTCTATAAGGATTCCAGGATGCCCAATATTGTTGTGAAATTCATCTGTTTTGGCCCTGAACTGCGAAAAACGCGATTTAGGCTAATCTGAGGTGAAAAGAATGAAAGTTTGGTCATTGTATCGGAATGGCTTGAAAACCAACACACCAACTCCATTTTCTATAAGGATTCCAGGATGGCCATTATTGTTGTGAAATTCATCTGTTTGGGACCTGAACGGCCAAAAACGGGATTTAGGCTATTCTGATGTGAAAAGAATGAAAGTTTGGTCACTGTCTCGGAATGCCTTGAAAACCAACACACCAACTCCATTTTCTATAAGGATTCCAGGATGCCCAATATTGTTGTGAAATTCATCTGTTTGGGCCCTGAACGGCGAAAAACGCGATTTAGGCTATTCTGAGGTGAAAAGAATGAAAGTTTGGTCACAGTCTCGGAATGCCTTGAAAACCAACACACCAACTCCATTTTCTATAAGGATTCCAGGATGCCCAATATTGTTGTGAAATTCATCTGTTTGGGCCCTGAACGGTAAAAACGGGATTTAGGCTATTCTGGGTGAAAAGAATGAAAGTTTGGTCACTGTATCGGAATGCCTTGAAATCCAACACACCAACTCCATTTTCTATAAGGATTCCAGGATGCCCTTTATTGTTGTGAAATTCATCTGTTTGGGACCTGAACGGCCAAAAACGGGATTTAGGCTATTCTGATGTGAAAAGAATGAAAGTTTGGTCACTGTCTCGGAATGCCTTGAAAACCAACACACCAACTCCATTTTCTATGAGGATTCCAGGATGCCCAATATTGTTGTGAAATTCATCTGTTTGTGCCCTGAATGGCGAAAAACGCGATTTAGGCAATTATGAGGTGAAAAGAATGAAAGTTAGGTCACTGTCTCGCAATGGCTTTAAAACCCACACACCAACTCCATTTTTTATGGGGATTCCAGAATACCCAATATTGTTGTGAAATTTATCTCTTTGGTCCCTAAAAGGACAAAAACGGGATTTAGGCTATTCTGAGGTGAAAACAAATGAAAGTTTGGTCACTATATCGGAATGGCTTGAAAACCAACACACCAACTCCATTTTCTATAAGGATTCCAGGATGCCCATTATTGTTGTGAAATTCATCTGTTTTGGACCTGAACGGCCAAAAACGGGATTTAGGCTATTCTGATGTGAAAAGAATGAAAGTTTGGTCACTGTCTCGGAATGGCTTGAAAACCAACACACCAACTCCATTTTCTATAAGGATTCCAGGATGCCCAATATTGTTGTGAAATTCATCTGTTTTGGCCCTGAACTGCGAAAAACGCGATTTAGGCTATTCTGAGGTGAAAAGAATGAAAGTTTGGTCATTGTATCGGAATGGCTTGAAAACCAACACACCAACTCCATTTTCTATAAGGATTCCAGGATGCCCATTATTGTTGTGAAATTCATCTGTTTGGGACCTGAACGGCCAAAAACGGGATTTAGGCTATTCTGATGTGAAAAGAATGAAAGTTTGGTCACTGTCTCGGAATGCCTTGAAAACCAACACACCAACTCCATTTTCTATAAGGATTCCAGGATGCCCAATATTGTTGTGAAATTCATCTGTTTGGGCCCTGAACGGCGAAAAACGCGATTTAGGCTATTCTGAGGTGAAAAGAATGAAAGTTTGGTCACAGTCTCGGAATCCTTCAAAACCAACACACCAACTCCATTTTCTATAAGGATTCCAGGATGCCCAATATTGTTGTGAAATTCATCTGTTTGGGCCCTGAACGGACAAAAACGGGATTTAGGCTATTCTGGGTGAAAAGAATGAAAGTTTGGTCACTGTATCGGAATGCCTTGAAAACCAACACACCAACTCCATTTTCTATGAGGATTCCAGGATGCCCAATATTGTTGTGAAATTCATCTGTTTGTGCCCTGAATGGCGAAAAACGCGATTTAGGCTATTATGAGGTGAAAAGAATGAAAGTTAGGTCACTGTCTCGCAATGGCTTTAAAACCCACACACCAACTCCATTTTTTATGGGGATTCCAGAATACCCAATATTGTTGTGAAATTTATCTCTTTGGGCCCTAAAAGGACAAAAACGGGATTTAGGCTATTCTGAGGTGAAAACAAATGAAAGTTTGGTCACTTTATCGGAATGGCTTGAAAACCAACACACCAACTCCATTTTCTATAAGGATTCCAGGATGCCCATTATTGTTGTGAAATTCATCTGTTTTGGACCTGAACGGCCAAAAACGGGATTTAGGCTATTCTGATGTGAAAAGAATGAAAGTTTGGTCACTGTCTCGGAATGGCTTGAAAACCAACACACCAACTCCATTTTCTATAAGGATTCCAGGATGCCCAATATTGTTGTGAAATTCATCTGTTTTGGCCCTGAACTGCGAAAAACGCGATTTAGGCTAATCTGAGGTGAAAAGAATGAAAGTTTGGTCATTGTATCGGAATGGCTTGAAAACCAACACACCAACTCCATTTTCTATAAGGATTCCAGGATGGCCATTATTGTTGTGAAATTCATCTGTTTGGGACCTGAACGGCCAAAAACGGGATTTAGGCTATTCTGATGTGAAAAGAATGAAAGTTTGGTCACTGTCTCGGAATGCCTTGAAAACCAACACACCAACTCCATTTTCTATAAGGATTCCAGGATGCCCAATATTGTTGTGAAATTCATCTGTTTGGGCCCTGAACGGCGAAAAACGCGATTTAGGCTATTCTGAGGTGAAAAGAATGAAAGTTTGGTCACAGTCTCGGAATGCCTTGAAAACCAACACACCAACTCCATTTTCTATAAGGATTCCAGGATGCCCAATATTGTTGTGAAATTCATCTGTTTGGGCCCTGAACGGTAAAAACGGGATTTAGGCTATTCTGGGTGAAAAGAATGAAAGTTTGGTCACTGTATCGGAATGCCTTGAAATCCAACACACCAACTCCATTTTCTATAAGGATTCCAGGATGCCCTTTATTGTTGTGAAATTCATCTGTTTGGGACCTGAACGGCCAAAAACGGGATTTAGGCTATTCTGATGTGAAAAGAATGAAAGTTTGGTCACTGTCTCGGAATGCCTTGAAAACCAACACACCAACTCCATTTTCTATGAGGATTCCAGGATGCCCAATATTGTTGTGAAATTCATCTGTTTGTGCCCTGAATGGCGAAAAACGCGATTTAGGCAATTATGAGGTGAAAAGAATGAAAGTTAGGTCACTGTCTCGCAATGGCTTTAAAACCCACACACCAACTCCATTTTTTATGGGGATTCCAGAATACCCAATATTGTTGTGAAATTTATCTCTTTGGTCCCTAAAAGGACAAAAACGGGATTTAGGCTATTCTGAGGTGAAAACAAATGAAAGTTTGGTCACTATATCGGAATGGCTTGAAAACCAACACACCAACTCCATTTTCTATAAGGATTCCAGGATGCCCATTATTGTTGTGAAATTCATCTGTTTGGGACCTGAACGGCCAAAAACGGGATTTAGGCTATTCTGATGTGAAAAGAATGAAAGTTTGGTCACTGTCTCGGAATGGCTTGAAAACCAACACACCAACTCCATTTTCTATAAGGATTCCAGGATGCCCAATATTGTTGTGAAATTCATCTGTTTTGGCCCTGAACTGCGAAAAACGCGATTTAGGCTATTCTGAGGTGAAAAGAATGAAAGTTTGGTCATTGTATCGGAATGGCTTGAAAACCAACACACCAACTCCATTTTCTATAAGGATTCCAGGATGCCCATTATTGTTGTGAAATTCATCTGTTTGGGACCTGAACGGCCAAAAACGGGATTTAGGCTATTCTGATGTGAAAAGAATGAAAGTTTGGTCACTGTCTCGGAATGCCTTGAAAACCAACACACCAACTCCATTTTCTATAAGGATTCCAGGATGCCCAATATTGTTGTGAAATTCATCTGTTTGGGCCCTGAACGGCGAAAAACGCGATTTAGGCTATTCTGAGGTGAAAAGAATGAAAGTTTGGTCACAGTCTCGGAATCCTTCAAAACCAACACACCAACTCCATTTTCTATAAGGATTCCAGGATGCCCAATATTGTTGTGAAATTCATCTGTTTGGGCCCTGAACGGACAAAAACGGGATTTAGGCTATTCTGGGTGAAAAGAATGAAAGTTTGGTCACTGTATCGGAATGCCTTGAAAACCAACACACCAACTCCATTTTCTATGAGGATTCCAGGATGCCCAATATTGTTGTGAAATTCATCTGTTTGTGCCCTGAATGGCGAAAAACGCGATTTAGGCTATTATGAGGTGAAAAGAATGAAAGTTAGGTCACTGTCTCGCAATGGCTTTAAAACCCACACACCAACTCCATTTTTTATGGGGATTCCAGAATACCCAATATTGTTGTGAAATTTATCTCTTTGGGCCCTAAAAGGACAAAAACGGGATTTAGGCTATTCTGAGGTGAAAACAAATGAAAGTTTGGTCACTTTATCGGAATGGCTTGAAAACCAACACACCAACTCCATTTTCTATAAGGATTCCAGGATGCCCATTATTGTTGTGAAATTCATCTGTTTTGGACCTGAACGGCCAAAAACGGGATTTAGGCTATTCTGATGTGAAAAGAATGAAAGTTTGGTCACTGTCTCGGAATGGCTTGAAAACCAACACACCAACTCCATTTTCTATAAGGATTCCAGGATGCCCAATATTGTTGTGAAATTCATCTGTTTTGGCCCTGAACTGCGAAAAACGCGATTTAGGCTATTCTGAGGTGAAAAGAATGAAAGTTTGGTCATTGTATCGGAATGGCTTGAAAACCAACACACCAACTCCATTTTCTATAAGGATTCCAGGATGGCCATTATTGTTGTGAAATTCATCTGTTTGGGACCTGAACGGCCAAAAACGGGATTTAGGCTATTCTGATGTGAAAAGAATGAAAGTTTGGTCACTGTCTCGGAATGCCTTGAAAACCAACACACCAACTCCATTTTCTATAAGGATTCCAGGATGCCCAATATTGTTGTGAAATTCATCTGTTTGGGCCCTGAACGGCGAAAAACGCGATTTAGGCTATTCTGAGGTGAAAAGAATGAAAGTTTGGTCACAGTCTCGGAATGCCTTGAAAACCAACACACCAACTCCATTTTCTATAAGGATTCCAGGATGCCCAATATTGTTGTGAAATTCATCTGTTTGGGCCCTGAACGGTAAAAACGGGATTTAGGCTATTCTGGGTGAAAAGAATGAAAGTTTGGTCACTGTATCGGAATGCCTTGAAATCCAACACACCAACTCCATTTTCTATAAGGATTCCAGGATGCCCTTTATTGTTGTGAAATTCATCTGTTTGGGACCTGAACGGCCAAAAACGGGATTTAGGCTATTCTGATGTGAAAAGAATGAAAGTTTGGTCACTGTCTCGGAATGCCTTGAAAACCAACACACCAACTCCATTTTCTATGAGGATTCCAGGATGCCCAATATTGTTGTGAAATTCATCTGTTTGTGCCCTGAATGGCGAAAAACGCGATTTAGGCAATTATGAGGTGAAAAGAATGAAAGTTAGGTCACTGTCTCGCAATGGCTTTAAAACCCACACACCAACTCCATTTTTTATGGGGATTCCAGAATACCCAATATTGTTGTGAAATTTATCTCTTTGGGCCCTAAAAGGACAAAAACGGGATTTAGGCTATTCTGAGGTGAAAACAAATGAAAGTTTGGTCACTATATCGGAATGGCTTGAAAACCAACACACCAACTCCATTTTCTATAAGGATTCCAGGATGCCCATTATTGTTGTGAAATTCATCTGTTTTGGACCTGAACGGCCAAAAACGGGATTTAGGCTATTCTGATGTGAAAAGAATGAAAGTTTGGTCACTGTCTCGGAATGGCTTGAAAACCAACACACCAACTCCATTTTCTATAAGGATTCCAGGATGCCCAATATTGTTGTGAAATTCATCTGTTTTGGCCCTGAACTGCGAAAAACGCGATTTAGGCTATTCTGAGGTGAAAAGAATGAAAGTTTGGTCATTGTATCGGAATGGCTTGAAAACCAACACACCAACTCCATTTTCTATAAGGATTCCAGGATGCCAAATATTGTTGTGAAATTCATCTGTTTGGGCCCTGAACGGACAAAAACGGGATTTAGGCTATTCTGGGTGAAAAGAATGAAAGTTTGGTCACTGTATCGGAATGCCTTGAAATCCAACACACCAACTCCATTTTCTATAAGGATTCCAGGATGCCCTTTATTGTTGTGAAATTCATCTGTTTGGGACCTGAACGGCCAAAAACGGGATTTAGGCTATTCTGATGTGAAAAGAATGAAAGTTTGGTCACTGTCTCGGAATGCCTTGAAAACCAACACACCAACTCCATTTTCTATGAGGATTCCAGGATGCCCAATATTGTTGTGAAATTCATCTGTTTGTGCCCTGAATGGCGAAAAACGCGATTTAGGCAATTATGAGGTGAAAAGAATGAAAGTTAGGTCACTGTCTCGCAATGGCTTTAAAACCCACACACCAACTCCATTTTTTATTGGGATTCCAGAATACCCAATATTGTTGTGAAATTTATCTCTTTGGGCCCTAAAAGGACAAAAACGGGATTTAGGCTATTCTGAGGTGAAAACAAATGAAAGTTTGGTCACTATATCGGAATGGCTTGAAAACCAACACACCAACTCCATTTTCTATAAGGATTCCAGGATGCCCATTATTGTTGTGAAATTCATCTGTTTTGGACCTGAACGGCCAAAAACGGGATTTAGGCTATTCTGATGTGAAAAGAATGAAAGTTTGGTCACTGTCTCGGAATGGCTTGAAAACCAACACACCAACTCCATTTTCTATAAGGATTCCAGGATGCCCAATATTGTTGTGAAATTCATCTGTTTTGGCCCTGAACTGCGAAAAACGCGATTTAGGCTATTCTGAGGTGAAAAGAATGAAAGTTTGGTCATTGTATCGGAATGGCTTGAAAACCAACACACCAACTCCATTTTCTATAAGGATTCCAGGATGCCCATTATTGTTGTGAAATTCATCTGTTTGGGACCTGAACGGCCAAAAACGGGATTTAGGCTATTCTGATGTGAAAAGAATGAAAGTTTGGTCACTGTCTCGGAATGCCTTGAAAACCAACACACCAACTCCATTTTCTATAAGGATTCCAGGATGCCCAATATTGTTGTGAAATTCATCTGTTTGGGCCCTGAACGACGAAAAACGCGATTTAGGCTATTCTGAGGTGAAAAGAATGAAAGTTTGGTCACAGTCTCGGAATGCCTTGAAAACCAACACACCAACTCCATTTTCTATAAGGATTCCAGGATGCCCAATATTGTTGTGAAATTCATCTGTTTGGGCCCTGAACGGACAAAAACGGGATTTAGGCTATTCTGGGTGAAAAGAATGAAAGTTTGGTCACTGTATCGGAATGCCTTGAAATCCAACACACCAACTCCATTTTCTATAAGGATTCCAGGATGCCCTTTATTGTTGTGAAATTCATCTGTTTGGGACCTGAACGGCCAAAAACGGGATTTAGGCTATTCTGATGTGAAAAGAATGAAAGTTTGGTCACTGTCTCGGAATGCCTTGAAAACCAACACACCAACTCCATTTTCTATGAGGATTCCAGGATGACCAATATTGTTGTGAAATTCATCTGTTTGTGCCCTGAATGGCGAAAAACGCGATTTAGGCAATTATGAGGTGAAAAGAATGAAAGTTAGGTCACTGTCTCGCAATGGCTTTAAAACCCACACACCAACTCCATTTTTTATTGGGATTCCAGAATACCCAATATTGTTGTGAAATTTATCTCTTTGGGCCCTAAAAGGACAAAAACGGGATTTAGGCTATTCTGAGGTGAAAACAAATGAAGGTTTGGTCACTCTATCGGAATGGCTTGAAAACCAACACACCAACTCCATTTTCTATAAGGATTCCAGGATGCCCATTATTGTTGTGAAATTCATCTGTTTTGGACCTGAACGGCCAAAAACGGGATTTAGGCTATTCTGATGTGAAAAGAATGAAAGTTTGGTCACTGTCTCGGAATGGCTTGAAAACCAACACACCAACTCTATTTTCTATAAGGATTCCAGGATGCCCAATATTGTTGTGAAATTCATCTGTTTTGGCCCTGAACTGCGAAAAACGCGATTTAGGCTATTCTGAGGTGAAAAGAATGAAAGTTTGGTCATTGTATCGGAATGGCTTGAAAACCAACACACCAACTCCATTTTCTATAAGGATTCCAGGATGCCCATTATTGTTGTGAAATTCATCTGTTTGGGACCTGAACGGCCAAAAACGGGATTTAGGCTATTCTGATGTGAAAAGAATGAAAGTTTGGTCACTGTCTCGGAATGCCTTGAAAACCAACACACCAACTCCATTTTCTATAAGGATTCCAGGATGCCCAATATTGTTGTGAAATTCATCTGTTTGGGCCCTGAACGGCGAAAAACGCGATTTAGGCAATTATGAGGTGAAAAGAATGAAAGTTAGGTCACTGTCTCGCAATGGCTTTAAAACCCACACACCAACTCCATTTTTTATGGGGATTCCAGAATACCCAATATTGTTGTGAAATTTATCTCTTTGGGCCCTAAAAGGACAAAAACGGGATTTAGGCTATTCTGAGGTGAAAACAAATGAAAGTTTGGTCACTATATCGGAATGGCTTGAAAACCAACACACCAACTCCATTTTCTATAAGGATTCCAGGATGCCCATTATTGTTGTGAAATTCATCTGTTTTGGACCTGAACGGCCAAAAACGGGATTTAGGCTATTCTGATGTGAAAAGAATGAAAGTTTGGTCACTGTCTCGGAATGGCTTGAAAACCAACACACCAACTCCATTTTCTATAAGGATTCCAGGATGCCCAATATTGTTGTGAAATTCATCTGTTTTGGCCCTGAACTGCGAAAAACGCGATTTAGGCTATTCTGAGGTGAAAAGAATGAAAGTTTGGTCATTGTATCGGAATGGCTTGAAAACCAACACACCAACTCCATTTTCTATAAGGATTCCAGGATGCCCATTATTGTTGTGAAATTCATCTGTTTGGGACCTGAACGGCCAAAAACGGGATTTAGGCTATTCTGATGTGAAAAGAATGAAAGTTTGGTCACTGTCTCGGAATGCCTTGAAAACCAACACACCAACTCCATTTTCTATAAGGATTCCAGGATGCCCAATATTGTTGTGAAATTCATCTGTTTGGGCCCTGAACAGCGAAAAACGCGATTTAGGCTATTCTGAGGTGAAAAGAATGAAAGTTTGGTCACAGTCTCGGAATCCTTCAAAACCAACACACCAACTCCATTTTCTATAAGGATTCCAGGATGCCCAATATTGTTGTGAAATTCATCTGTTTGGGCCCTGAACGGACAAAAACGGGATTTAGGCTATTCTAGGTGAAAAGAATGAAAGTTTGGTCACTGTATCGGAATGCCTTGAAAACCAACACACCAACTCCATCTTCTATGAGGATTCCAGGATGCCCAATATTGTTGTGAAATTCATCTGTTTGTGCCCTGAATGGCGAAAAACGCGATTTAGGCTATTATGAGGTGAAAAGAATGAAAGTTAGGTCACTGTCTCGCAATGGCTTTAAAACCCACACACCAACTCCATTTTGTATGGGGATTCCAGAATACCCAATATTGTTGTGAAATTTATCTCTTTGGACCCTAAAAGGACAAAAACGGGATTTAGGCTATTCTGAGGTGAAAACAAATGAAAGTTTGGTCACTTTATCGGAATGGCTTGAAAACCAACACACCAACTCCATGTTCTATAAGGATTCCAGGATGCCCATTATTGTTGTGAAATTCATCTGTTTTGGACCTGAACGGCCAAAAACGGGATTTAGGCTATTCTGATGTGAAAAGAATGAAAGTTTGGTCACTGTCTCGGAATGGCTTGAAAACCAACACACCAACTCCATTTTCTATAAGGATTCCAGGATGCCCAATATTGTTGTGAAATTCATCTGTTTTGGCCCTGAACTGCGAAAAACGCGATTTAGGCTATTCTGAGGTGAAAAGAATGAAAGTTTGGTCATTGTATCGGAATGGCTTGAAAACCAACACACCAACTCCATTTTCTATAAGGATTCCAGGATGCCCATTATTGTTGTGAAATTCATCTGTTTGGGACCTGAACGGCCAAAAACGGGATTTAGGCTATTCTGATGTGAAAAGAATGAAAGTTTGGTCACTGTCTCGGAATGCCTTGAAAACCAACACACCAACTCCATTTTCTATGAGGATTCCAGGATGCCCAATATTGTTGTGAAATTCATCTGTTTGTGCCCTGAATGGCGAAAAACGCGATTTAGGCAATTATGAGGTGAAAAGAATGAAAGTTAGGTCACTGTCTCGCAATGGCTTTAAAACCCACACACCAACTCCATTTTTTATTGGGATTCCAGAATACCCAATATTGTTGTGAAATTTATCTCTTTGGGCCCTAAAAGGACAAAAACGGGATTTAGGCTATTCTGAGGTGAAAACAAATGAAAGTTTGGTCACTATATCGGAATGGCTTGAAAACCAACACACCAACTCCATTTTCTATAAGGATTCCAGGATGCCCATTATTGTTGTGAAATTCATCTGTTTTGGACCTGAACGGCCAAAAACGGGATTTAGGCTATTCTGATGTGAAAAGAATGAAAGTTTGGTCACTGTCTCGGAATGGCTTGAAAACCAACACACCAACTCCATTTTCTATAAGGATTCCAGGATGCCCAATATTGTTGTGAAATTCATCTGTTTTGGCCCTGAACTGCGAAAAACGCGATTTAGGCTATTCTGAGGTGAAAAGAATGAAAGTTTGGTCATTGTATCGGAATGGCTTGAAAACCAACACACCAACTCCATTTTCTATAAGGATTCCAGGATGCCCATTATTGTTGTGAAATTCATCTGTTTGGGACCTGAACGGCCAAAAACGGGATTTAGGCTATTCTGATGTGAAAAGAATGAAAGTTTGGTCACTGTCTCGGAATGCCTTGAAAACCAACACACCAACTCCATTTTCTATAAGGATTCCAGGATGCCCAATATTGTTGTGAAATTCATCTGTTTGGGCCCTGAACGGCGAAAAACACGATTTAGGCTATTCTGAGGTGAAAAGAATGAAAGTTTGGTCACAGTCTCGGAATGCCTTGAAAACCAACACACCAACTCCATTTTCTATAAGGATTTCAGGATGCCCAATATTGTGAAATTCATCTGTTTGGGCCCTGAACGGACAAAAACGGGATTTAGGCTATTCTGGGTGAAAAGAATGAAAGTTTGGTCACTGTATCGGAATGCCTTGAAATCCAACACACCAACTCCATTTTCTATAAGGATTCCAGGATGCCCTTTATTGTTGTGAAATTCATCTGTTTGGGACCTGAACGGCCAAAAACGGGATTTAGGCTATTCTGATGTGAAAAGAATGAAAGTTTGGTCACTGTCTCGGAATGCCTTGAAAACCAACACACCAACTCCATTTTCTATGAGGATTCCAGGATGCCCAATATTGTTGTGAAATTCATCTGTTTGTGCCCTGAATGGCGAAAAACGCGATTTAGGCAATTATGAGGTGAAAAGAATGAAAGTTAGGTCACTGTCTCGCAATGGCTTTAAAACCCACACACCAACTCCATTTTTTATGGGGATTCCAGAATACCCAATATTGTTGTGAAATTTATCTCTTTGGGCCCTAAAAGGACAAAAACGGGATTTAGGCTATTCTGAGGTGAAAACAAATGAAAGTTTGGTCACTATATCGGAATGGCTTGAAAACCAACACACCAACTCCATTTTCTATAAGGATTCCAGGATGCCCATTATTGTTGTGAAATTCATCTGTTTTGGACCTGAACGGCCAAAAACGGGATTTAGGCTATTCTGATGTGAAAAGAATGAAAGTTTGGTCACTGTCTCGGAATGGCTTGAAAACCAACACACCAACTCCATTTTCTATAAGGATTCCAGGATGCCCAATATTGTTGTGAAATTCATCTGTTTTGGCCCTGAACTGCGAAAAACGCGATTTAGGCTATTCTGAGGTGAAAAGAATGAAAGTTTGGTCATTGTATCGGAATGGCTTGAAAACCAACACACCAACTCCATTTTCTATAAGGATTCCAGGATGCCCATTATTGTTGTGAAATTCATCTGTTTGGGACCTGAACGGCCAAAAACGGGATTTAGGCTATTCTGATGTGAAAAGAATGAAAGTTTGGTCACTGTCTCGGAATGCCTTGAAAACCAACACACCAACTCCATTTTCTATAAGGATTCCAGGATGCCCAATATTGTTGTGAAATTCATCTGTTTGGGCCCTGAACGGCGAAAAACGCGATTTAGGCTATTCTGAGGTGAAAAGAATGAAAGTTTGGTCACAGTCTCGGAATGCCTTGAAAACCAACACACCAACTCCATTTTCTATAAGGATTCCAGGATGCCCAATATTGTTGTGAAATTCATCTGTTTGGGCCCTGAACGGACAAAAACGGGATTTAGGCTATTCTGGGTGAAAAGAATGAAAGTTTGGTCACTGTATCGGAATGCCTTGAAATCCAACACACCAACTCCATTTTCTATAAGGATTCCAGGATGCCCTTTATTGTTGTGAAATTCATCTGTTTGGGACCTGAACGGCCAAAAACGGGATTTAGGCTATTCTGATGTGAAAAGAATGAAAGTTTGGTCACTGTCTCGGAATGCCTTGAAAACCAACACACCAACTCCATTTTCTATGAGGATTCCAGGATGCCCAATATTGTTGTGAAATTCATCTGTTTGTGCCCTGAATGGAGAAAAACGCGATTTAGGCAATTATAAGGTGAAAAGAATGAAAGTTAGGTCACTGTCTCGCAATGGCTTTAAAACCCACACACCAACTCCATTTTTTATGGGGATTCCAGAATACCCAATATTGTTGTGAAATTTATCTCTTTGGGCCCTAAAAGGACAAAAACGGGATTTAGGCTATTCTGAGGTGAAAACAAATGAAAGTTTGGTCACTTTATCGGAATGGCTTGAAAACCAACACACCAACTCCATTTTCTATAAGGATTCCAGGATGCCCATTATTGTTGTGAAATTCATCTGTTTTGGACCTGAACGGCCAAAAACGGGATTTAGGCTATTCTGATGTGAAAAGAATGAAAGTTTGGTCACTGTCTCGGAATGGCTTGAAAACCAACACACCAACTCCATTTTCTATAAGGATTCCAGGATGCCCAATATTGTTGTGAAATTCATCTGTTTTGGCCCTGAACTGCGAAAAACGCGATATAGGCTATTCTGAGGTGAAAAGAATGAAAGTTTGGTCATTGTATCGGAATGGCTTGAAAACCAACACACCAACTCCATTTTCTATAAGGATTCCAGGATGCCCATTATTGTTGTGAAATTCATCTGTTTGGGACCTGAACGGCCAAAAACGGGATTTAGGCTATTCTGATGTGAAAAGAATGAAAGTTTGGTCACTGTCTCGGAATGCCTTGAAAACCAACACACCAACTCCATTTTCTATAAGGATTCCAGGATGCCCAATATTGTTGTGAAATTCATCTGTTTGGGCCCTGAACGGCGAAAAACGCGATTTAGGCTATTCTGAGGTGAAAAGAATGAAAGTTTGGTCACAGTCTCGGAATACCTTGAAAACCAACACACCAACTCCATTTTCTATAAGGATTCCAGGATGCCCAATATTGTTGTGAAATTCATCTGTTTGGGCCCTGAACGGCGAAAAACGCGATTTAGGCTATTCTGAGGTGAAAAGAATGAAAGTTTGGTCACAGTCTCGGAATACCTTGAAAACCAACACACCAACTCCATTTTCTATAAGGATTCCAGGATGCCCAATATTGTTGTGAAATTCATCTGTTTGGGCCCTGAACGGCCAAAAACGGGATTTAGGCTATTCTGATGTGAAAAGAATGAAAGTTTGGTCACTGTCTCGGAATGCCTTGAAAACCAACACACCAACTCCATTTTCTATAAGGATTCCAGGATGCCCAATATTGTTGTGAAATTCATCTGTTTGGGCCCTGAACGGCGAAAAACGCGATTTAGGCTATTCTGAGGTGAAAAGAATGAAAGTTTGGTCACAGTCTCGGAATACCTTGAAAACCAACACACCAACTCCATTTTCTATAAGGATTCCAGGATGCCCAATATTGTTGTGAAATTCATCTGTTTGGGACCTGAACGGCCAAAAACGGGATTTAGGCTATTCTGATGTGAAAAGAATGAAAGTTTGGTCACTGTCTCGGAATGCCTTGAAAACCAACACACCAACTCCATTTTCTATGAGGATTCCAGGATGCCCAATATTGTTGTGAAATTCATCTGTTTTTGCCCTGAATGGAGAAAAACGCGATTTAGGCAATTATGAGGTGAAAAGAATGAAAGTTAGGTCACTGTCTCGCAATGGCTTTAAAACCCACACACCAACTCCATTTTTTATGGGGATTCCAGAATACCCAATATTGTTGTGAAATTTATCTCTTTGGGCCCTAAAAGGACAAAAACGGGATTTAGGCTATTCTGAGGTGAAAACAAATGAAAGTTTGGTCACTTTATCGGAATGGCTTGAAAACCAACACACCAACTCCATTTTCTATAAGGATTCCAGGATGCCCATTATTGTTGTGAAATTCATCTGTTTTGGACCTGAACGGCCAAAAACGGGATTTAGGCTATTCTGATGTGAAAAGAATGAAAGTTTGGTCACTGTCTCGGAATGGCTTGAAAACCAACACACCAACTCCATTTTCTATAAGGATTCCAGGATGCCCAATATTGTTGTGAAATTCATCTGTTTTGGCCCTGAACTGCGAAAAACGCGATTTAGGCTATTCTGAGGTGAAAAGAATGAAAGTTTGGTCATTGTATCGAAATGGCTTGAAAACCAACACACCAACTCCATTTTCTATAAGGATTCCAGGATGCCCATTATTGTTGTGAAATTCATCTGTTTGGGACCTGAACGGCCAAAAACGGGATTTAGGCTATTCTGATGTGAAAAGAATGAAAGTTTGGTCACTGTCTCGGAATGCCTTGAAAACCAACACACCAACTCCATTTTCTATAAGGATTCCAGGATGCCCAATATTGTTGTGAAATTCATCTGTTTGGGCCCTGAACGGACAAAAACGGGATTTAGGCTATTCTGGGTGAAAAGAATGAAAGTTTGGTCACTGTATCGGAATGCCTTGAAATCCAACACACCAACTCCATTTTCTATAAGGATTCCAGGATGCCCTTTATTATTGTGAAATTCATCTGTTTGGGACCTGAACGGCCAAAAACGGGATTTAGGCTATTCTGATGTGAAAAGAATGAAAGTTTGGTCACTGTCTCGGAATGCCTTGAAAACCAACACACCAACTCCATTTTCTATGAGGATTCCAGGATGCCCAATATTGTTGTGAAATTCATCTGTTTGGGCCCTGAACGGACAAAAACGGGATTTAGGCTATTCTGGGTGAAAAGAATGAAAGTTTGGTCACTGTATCGGAATGCCTTGAAATCCAACACACCAACTCCATTTTCTATAAGGATTCCAGGATGCCCTTTATTGTTGTGAAATTCATCTGTTTGGGACCTGAACGGCCAAAAACGGGATTTAGGCTATTCTGATGTGAAAAGAATGAAAGTTTGGTCACTGTCTCGGAATGCCTTGAAAACCAACACACCAACTCCATTTTCTATGAGGATTCCAGGATGCCCAATATTGTTGTGAAATACATCTGTTTGGGCCCTGAAGGGCTAAAAAGGCGATTTAGGCTATTCTGAGGTGAAAAGAATGAAAGTTTGGTCAGTGTATCGGAATGGCTTGAAAACCAACACACCAACTCCATTTTCTATAAGGATTCCAGGATGCCCATTATTGTTGTGAAATTCATCTGTTTGGGACCTGAACGGCCAAAAACGGGATTTAGGCTATTCTGATGTGAAAAGAATGAAAGTTTGGTCACTGTCTCGGAATGCCTTGAAAACCAACACACCAACTCCATTTTCTATAAGGATTCCAGGATGCCCAATATTGTTGTGAAATTCATCTGTTTGGGCCCTGAACGGCGAAAAACGCGATTTAGGCTATTCTGAGGTGAAAAGAATGAAAGTTTGGTCACAGTCTCGGAATGCCTTGAAAACCAACACACCAACTCCATTTTCTATAAGGATTCCAGGATGCCCAATATTGTTGTGAAATTCATCTGTTTGGGCCCTGAACGGACAAAAACGGGATTTAGGCTATTCTGGGTGAAAAGAATGAAAGTTTGGTCACTGTATCGGAATGCCTTGAAATCCAACACACCAACTCCATTTTCTATAAGGATTCCAGGATGCCCTTTATTGTTGTGAAATTCATCTGTTTGGGACCTGAACGGCCAAAAACGGGATTTAGGCTATTCTGATGTGAAAAGAATGAAAGTTTGGTCACTGTCTCGGAATGCCTTGAAAACCAACACACCAACTCCATTTTCTATGAGGATTCCAGGATGCCCAATATTGTTGTGAAATTCATCTGTTTGTGCCCTGAACGGAGAAAAACGCGATTTAGGCAATTATGAGGTGAAAAGAATGAAAGTTAGGTCACTGTCTCGCAATGGCTTTAAAACCCACACACCAACTCCATTTTTTATGGGGATTCCAGAATACCCAATATTGTTGTGAAATTTATCTCTTTGGGCCCTAAAAGGACAAAAACGGGATTTAGGCTATTCTGAGGTGAAAACAAATGAAAGTTTGGTCACTATATCGGAATGGCTTGAAAACCAACACACCAACTCCATTTTCTATAAGGATTCCAGGATGCCCATTATTGTTGTGAAATTCATCTGTTTTGGACCTGAACGGCCAAAAACGGGATTTAGGCTATTCTGATGTGAAAAGAATGAAAGTTTGGTCACTGTCTCGGAATGGCTTGAAAACCAACACACCAACTCCATTTTCTATAAGGATTCCAGGATGCCCAATATTGTTGTGAAATTCATCTGTTTTGGCCCTGAACTGCGAAAAACGCGATTTAGGCTATTCTGAGGTGAAAAGAATGAAAGTTTGGTCAGTGTATCGGAATGGCTTGAAAACCAACACACCAACTCCATTTTCTATAAGGATTCCAGGATGCCCATTATTGTTGTGAAATTCATCTGTTTGGGACCTGAACGGCCAAAAACGGGATTTAGGCTATTCTGATGTGAAAAGAATGAAAGTTTGGTCACTGTCTCGGAATGCCTTGAAAACCAACACACCAACTCCATTTTCTATAAGGATTCCAGGATGCCCAATATTGTTGTGAAATTCATCTGTTTGGGCCCTGAACGGCGAAAAACGCGATTTAGGCTATTCTGAGGTGAAAAGAATGAAAGTTTGGTCACAGTCTCGGAATGCCTTGAAAACCAACACACCAACTCCATTTTCTATAAGGATTCCAGGATGCCCAATATTGTTGTGAAATTCATCTGTTTGGGCCCTGAACGGACAAAAACGGGATTTAGGCTATTCTGGGTGAAAGAAATGAAAGTTTGGTCACTGTATCGGAATGCCTTGAAATCCAACACACCAACTCCATTTTCTATAAGGATTCCAGGATGCCCTTTATTGTTGTGAAATTCATCTGTTTGGGACCTGAACGGCCAAAAACGGGATTTAGGCTATTCTGATGTGAAAAGAATGAAAGTTTGGTCACTGTCTCGGAATGCCTTGAAAACCAACACACCAACTCCATTTTCTATGAGGATTCCAGGATGCCCAATATTGTTGTGAAATTCATCTGTTTGTGCCCTGAATGGAGAAAAACGCGATTTAGGCAATTATGAGGTGAAAAGAATGAAAGTTAGGTCACTGTCTCGCAATGGCTTTAAAACCCACACACCAACTCCATTTTTTATGGGGATTCCAGAATACCCAATATTGTTGTGAAATTTATCTCTTTGGGCCCTAAAAGGACAAAAACGGGATTTAGGCTATTCTGATGTGAAAAGAATGAAAGTTTGGTCACTGTCTCGGAATGCCTTGAAAACCAACACACCAACTCCATTTTCTATGAGGATTCTAGGATGCCCAATATTGTTGTGAAATTCATCTGTTTGGGCCCTGAACGGACAAAAACGGGATTTAGGCTATTCTGGGTGAAAAGAATGAAAGTTTGGTCACTGTATCGGAATGCCTTGAAATCCAACACACCAACTCCATTTTCTATAAGGATTCCAGGATGCCCTTTATTGTTGTGAAATTCATCTGTTTGGGACCTGAACGGCCAAAAACGGGATTTAGGCTATTCTGATGTGAAAAGAATGAAAGTTTGGTCACTGTCTCGGAATGCCTTGAAAACCAACACACCAACTCCATTTTCTATGAGGATTCCAGGATGCCCAATATTGTTGTGAAATTCATCTGTTTGTGCCCTGAATGGCGAAAAACGCGATTTAGGCAATTATGAGGTGAAAAGAATGAAAGTTAGGTCACTGTCTCGCAATGGCTTTAAAACCCACACACCAACTCCATTTTTTATGGGGATTCCAGAATACCCAATATTGTTGTGAAATTTATCTCTTTGGGCCCTAAAAGGACAAAAACGGGATTTAGGCTATTCTGAGGTGAAAACAAATGAAAGTTTGGTCACTATATCGGAATGGCTAGAAAACCAACACACCAACTCCATTTTCTATAAGGATTCCAGGATGCCCATTATTGTTGTGAAATTCATCTGTTTTGGACCTGAACGGCCAAAAACGGGATTTAGGCTATTCTGATGTGAAAAGAATGAAAGTTTGGTCACTGTCTCGGAATGGCTTGAAAACCAACACACCAACTCCATTTTCTATAAGGATTCCAGGATGCCCAATATTGTTGTGAAATTCATCTGTTTTGGCCCTGAACTGCGAAAAACGCGATTTAGGCTATTCTGAGGTGAAAAGAATGAAAGTTTGGTCAGTGTATCGGAATGGCTTGAAAACCAACACACCAACTCCATTTTCTATAAGGATTCCAGGATGCCCATTATTGTTGTGAAATTCATCTGTTTGGGACCTGAACGGCCAAAAACGGGATTTAGGCTATTCTGATGTGAAAAGAATGAAAGTTTGGTCACTGTCTCGGAATGCCTTGAAAACCAACACACCAACTCCATTTTCTATAAGGATTCCAGGATGCCCAATATTGTTGTGAAATTCATCTGTTTGGGCCCTGAACGGCGAAAAACGCGATTTAGGCTATTCTGAGGTGAAAAGAATGAAAGTTTGGTCACAGTCTCGGAATGCCTTGAAAACCAACACACCAACTCCATTTTCTATAAGGATTCCAGGATGCCCAATATTGTTGTGAAATTCATCTGTTTGGGCCCTGAACGGACAAAAACGGGATTTAGGCTATTCTGGGTGAAAAGAATGAAAGTTTGGTCACTGTATCGGAATGCCTTGAAATCCAACACACCAACTCCATTTTCTATAAGGATTCCAGGATGCCCTTTATTGTTGTGAAATTCATCTGTTTGGGACCTGAACGGCCAAAAACGGGATTTAGGCTATTCTGATGTGAAAAGAATGAAAGTTTGGTCACTGTCTCGGAATGCCTTGAAAACCAACACACCAACTCCATTTTCTATGAGGATTCCAGGATGCCCAATATTGTTGTGAAATTCATCTGTTTGTGCCCTGAATGGAGAAAAACGCGATTTAGGCAATTATGAGGTGAAAAGAATGAAAGTTAGGTCACTGTCTCGCAATGGCTTTAAAACCCACACACCAACTCCATTTTTTATGGGGATTCCAGAATACCCAATATTGTTGTGAAATTTATCTCTTTGGGCCCTAAAAGGACAAAAACGGGATTTAGGCTATTCTGAGGTGAAAACAAATGAAAGTTTGGTCACTTTATCGGAATGGCTTGAAAACCAACACACCAACTCCATTTTCTATAAGGATTCCAGGATGCCCATTATTGTTGTGAAATTCATCTGTTTTGGACCTGAACGGCCAAAAACGGGATTTAGGCTATTCTGATGTGAAAAGAATGAAAGTTTGGTCACTGTCTCGGAATGGCTTGAAAACCAACACACCAACTCCATTTTCTATAAGGATTCCAGGATGCCCAATATTGTTGTGAAATTCATCTGTTTTGGCCCTGAACTGCGAAAAACGCGATTTAGGCTATTCTGAGGTGAAAAGAATGAAAGTTTGGTCATTGTATCGGAATGGCTTGAAAACCAACACACCAACTCCATTTTCTATAAGGATTCCAGGATGCCCATTATTGTTGTGAAATTCATCTGTTTGGGACCTGAACGGCCAAAAACGGGATTTA
Organism: Inga oerstediana; assembly: GCA_963210345.1. NCBI lineage: Eukaryota > Viridiplantae > Streptophyta > Magnoliopsida > Fabales > Fabaceae > Inga > Inga oerstediana. The sequence continues at coordinate 40,008,950 of OY723410.1, read as the reverse complement.
GGCTATTCTGATGTGAAAAGAATGAAAGTTTGGTCACTGTCTCGGAATGCCTTGAAAACCAACACACCAACTCCATTTTCTATAAGGATTCCAGGATGCCCAATATTGTTGTGAAATTCATCTGTTTGGGCCCTGAACGGCGAAAAACGCGATTTAGGCTATTCTGAGGTGAAAAGAATGAAAGTTTGGTCACAGTCTCGGAATGCCTTGAAAACCAACACACCAACTCCATTTTCTATAAGGATTCCAGGATGCCCAATATTGTTGTGAAATTCATCTGTTTGGGCCCTGAACGGACAAAAACGGGATTTAGGCTATTCTGGGTGAAAAGAATGAAAGTTTGGTCACTGTATCGGAATGCCTTGAAATCCAACACACCAACTCCATTTTCTATAAGGATTCCAGGATGCCCTTTATTGTTGTGAAATTCATCTGTTTGGGACCTGAACGGCCAAAAACGGGATTTAGGCTATTCTGATGTGAAAAGAATGAAAGTTTGGTCACTGTCTCGGAATGCCTTGAAAACCAACACACCAACTCCATTTTCTATGAGGATTCCAGGATGCCCAATATTGTTGTGAAATTCATCTGTTTGTGCCCTGAATGGAGAAAAACGCGATTTAGGCAATTATGAGGTGAAAAGAATGAAAGTTAGGTCACTGTCTCGCAATGGCTTTAAAACCCACACACCAACTCCATTTTTTATGGGGATTCCAGAATACCCAATATTGTTGTGAAATTTATCTCTTTGGGCCCTAAAAGGACAAAAACGGGATTTAGGCTATTCTGAGGTGAAAACAAATGAAAGTTTGGTCACTTTATCGGAATGGCTTGAAAACCAACACACCAACTCCATTTTCTATAAGGATTCCAGGATGCCCATTATTGTTGTGAAATTCATCTGTTTTGGACCTGAACGGCCAAAAACGGGATTTAGGCTATTCTGATGTGAAAAGAATGAAAGTTTGGTCACTGTCTCGGAATGGCTTGAAAACCAACACACCAACTCCATTTTCTATAAGGATTCCAGGATGCCCAATATTGTTGTGAAATTCATCTGTTTTGGCCCTGAACTTTGAAAAACGCGATTTAGGCTATTCTGAGGTGAAAAGAATGAAAGTTTGGTCATTGTATCGGAATGGCTTGAAAACCAACACACCAACTCCATTTTCTATAAGGATTCCAGGATGCCCATTATTGTTGTGAAATTCATCTGTTTGGGACCTGAACGGCCAAAAACGGGATTTAGGCTATTCTGATGTGAAAAGAATGAAAGTTTGGTCACTGTCTCGGAATGCCTTGAAAACCAACACACCAACTCCATTTTCTATAAGGATTCCAGGATGCCCAATATTGTTGTGAAATTCATCTGTTTGGGCCCTGAACGGCGAAAAACGCGATTTAGGCTATTCTGAGGTGAAAAGAATGAAAGTTTGGTCACAGTCTCGGAATGCCTTGAAAACCAACACACCAACTCCATTTTCTATAAGGATTCCAGGATGCCCAATATTGTTGTGAAATTCATCTGTTTGGGCCCTGAACGGACAAAAACGGGATTTAGGCTATTCTGGGTGAAAAGAATGAAAGTTTGGTCACTGTATCGGAATGCCTTGAAATCCAACACACCAACTCCATTTTCTATAAGGATTCCAGGATGCCCTTTATTGTTGTGAAATTCATCTGTTTGGGACCTGAACGGCCAAAAACGGGATTTAGGCTATTCTGATGTGAAAAGAATGAAAGTTTGGTCACTGTCTCGGAATGCCTTGAAAACCAACACACCAACTCCATTTTCTATGAGGATTCCAGGATGCCCAATATTGTTGTGAAATTCATCTGTTTGTGCCCTGAACGGAGAAAAACGCGATTTAGGCAATTATGAGGTGAAAAGAATGAAAGTTAGGTCACTGTCTCGCAATGGCTTTAAAACCCACACACCAACTCCATTTTTTATGGGGATTCCAGAATACCCAATATTGTTGTGAAATTTATCTCTTTGGGCCCTAAAAGGACAAAAACGGGATTTAGGCTATTCTGAGGTGAAAACAAATGAAAGTTTGGTCACTATATCGGAATGGCTTGAAAACCAACACACCAACTCCATTTTCTATAAGGATTCCAGGATGCCCATTATTGTTGTGAAATTCAATTGTTTTGGACCTGAACGGCCAAAAACGGGATTTAGGCTATTCTGATGTGAAAAGAATGAAAGTTTGGTCACTGTCTCGGAATGGCTTGAAAACCAACACACCAACTCCATTTTCTATAAGGATTCCAGGATGCCCAATATTGTTGTGAAATTCATCTGTTTTGGCCCTGAACTGCGAAAAACGCGATTTAGGCTATTCTGAGGTGAAAAGAATGAAAGTTTGGTCAGTGTATCGGAATGGCTTGAAAACCAACACACCAACTCCATTTTCTATAAGGATTCCAGGATGCCCATTATTGTTGTGAAATTCATCTGTTTGGGACCTGAACGGCCAAAAACGGGATTTAGGCTATTCTGATGTGAAAAGAATGAAAGTTTGGTCACTGTCTCGGAATGCCTTGAAAACCAACACACCAACTCCATTTTCTATAAGGATTCCAGGATGCCCAATATTGTTGTGAAATTCATCTGTTTGGGCCCTGAACGGACAAAAACGGGATTTAGGCTATTCTGATGTGAAAAGAATGAAAGTTTGGTCACTGTCTCGGAATGCCTTGAAAACCAACACACCAACTCCATTTTCTATAAGGATTCCAGGATGCCCAATATTGTTGTGAAATTCATCTGTTTTGGCCCTGAACTGCGAAAAACGCGATTTAGGCTATTCTGAGGTGAAAAGAATGAAAGTTTGGTCATTGTATCGGAATGGCTTGAAAACCAACACACCAACTCCATTTTCTATAAGGATTCCAGGATGCCCATTATTGTTGTGAAATTCATCTGTTTGGGACCTGAACGGCCAAAAACGGGATTTAGGCTATTCTGATGTGAAAAGAATGAAAGTTTGGTCACTGTCTCGGAATGCCTTGAAAACCAACACACCAACTCCATTTTCTATAAGGATTCCAGGATGCCCAATATTGTTGTGAAATTCATCTGTTTGGGCCCTGAACGGACAAAAACGGGATTTAGGCTATTCTGATGTGAAAAGAATGAAAGTTTGGTCACTGTCTCGGAATGCCTTGAAAACCAACACACCAACTCCATTTTCTATAAGGATTCCAGGATGCCCAATATTGTTGTGAAATTCATCTGTTTTGGCCCTGAACTGCGAAAAACGCGATTTAGGCTATTCTGAGGTGAAAAGAATGAAAGTTTGGTCATTGTATCGGAATGGCTTGAAAACCAACACACCAACTCCATTTTCTATAAGGATTCCAGGATGCCCATTATTGTTGTGAAATTCATCTGTTTGGGACCTGAACGGCCAAAAACGGGATTTAGGCTATTCTGATGTGAAAAGAATGAAAGTTTGGTCACTGTCTCGGAATGCCTTGAAAACCAACACACCAACTCCATTTTCTATAAGGATTCCAGGATGCCCAATATTGTTGTGAAATTCATCTGTTTGGGCCCTGAACGGCGAAAAACGCGATTTAGGCTATTCTGAGGTGAAAAGAATGAAAGTTTGGTCACAGTCTCGGAATGCCTTGAAAACCAACACACCAACTCCATTTTCTATAAGGATTCCAGGATGCCCAATATTGTTGTGAAATTCATCTGTTTGGGCCCTGAACGGACAAAAACGGGATTTAGGCTATTCTGGGTGAAAAGAATGAAAGTTTGGTCACTGTATCGGAATGCCTTGAAATCCAACACACCAACTCCATTTTCTATAAGGATTCCAGGATGCCCTTTATTGTTGTGAAATTCATCTGTTTGGGACCTGAATGGCCAAAAACGGGATTTAGGCTATTCTGATGTGAAAAGAATGAAAGTTTGGTCACTGTCTCGGAATGCCTTGAAAACCAACACACCAACTCCATTTTCTATGAGGATTCCAGGATGCCCAATATTGTTGTGAAATTCATCTGTTTGTGCCCTGAATGGAGAAAAACGCGATTTAGGCAATTATGAGGTGAAAAGAATGAAAGTTAGGTCACTGTCTCGCAATGGCTTTAAAACCCACACACCAACTCCATTTTTTATGGGGATTCCAGAATACCCAATATTGTTGTGAAATTTATCTCTTTGGGCCCTAAAAGGACAAAAACGGGATTTAGGCTATTCTGAGGTGAAAACAAATGAAAGTTTGGTCACTATATCGGAATGGCTTGAAAACCAACACACCAACTCCATTTTCTATAAGGATTCCAGGATGCCCATTATTGTTGTGAAATTCAATTGTTTTGGACCTGAACGGCCAAAAACGGGATTTAGGCTATTCTGATGTGAAAAGAATGAAAGTTTGGTCACTGTCTCGGAATGGCTTGAAAACCAACACACCAACTCCATTTTCTATAAGGATTCCAGGATGCCCAATATTGTTGTGAAATTCATCTGTTTTGGCCCTGAACTGCGAAAAACGCGATTTAGGCTATTCTGGGGTGAAAAGAATGAAAGTTTGGTCAGTGTATCGGAATGGCTTGAAAACCAACACACCAACTCCATTTTCTATAAGGATTCCAGGATGCCCATTATTGTTGTGAAATTCATCTGTTTGGGACCTGAACGGCCAAAAACGGGATTTAGGCTATTCTGATGTGAAAAGAATGAAAGTTTGGTCACTGTCTCGGAATGCCTTGAAAACCAACACACCAACTCCATTTTCTATAAGGATTCCAGGATGCCCAATATTGTTGTGAAATTCATCTGTTTGGGCCCTGAACGGCGAAAAACGCGATTTAGGCTATTCTGAGGTGAAAAGAATGAAAGTTTGGTCACAGTCTCGGAATGCCTTGAAAACCAACACACCAACTCCATTTTCTATAAGGATTCCAGGATGCCCAATATTGTTGTGAAATTCATCTGTTTGGGCCCTGAACGGACAAAAACGGGATTTAGGCTATTCTGGGTGAAAAGAATGAAAGTTTGGTCACTGTATCGGAATGCCTTGAAATCCAACACACCAACTCCATTTTCTATAAGGATTCCAGGATGCCCTTTATTGTTGTGAAATTCATCTGTTTGGGACCTGAACGGCCAAAAACGGGATTTAGGCTATTCTGATGTGAAAAGAATGAAAGTTTGGTCACTGTCTCGGAATGCCTTGAAAACCAACACACCAACTCCATTTTCTATGAGGATTCCAGGATGCCCAATATTGTTGTAAAATTCATCTGTTTGTGCCCTGAATGGAGAAAAACGCGATTTAGGCAATTATGAGGTGAAAAGAATGAAAGTTAGGTCACTGTCTCGCAATGGCTTTAAAACCCACACACCAACTCCATTTTTTATGGGGATTCCAGAATACCCAATATTGTTGTGAAATTTATCTCTTTGGGCCCTAAAAGGACAAAAACGGGATTTAGGCTATTCTGAGGTGAAAACAAATGAAAGTTTGGTCACTTTATCGGAATGGCTTGAAAACCAACACACCAACTCCATTTTCTATAAGGATTCCAGGATGCCCATTATTGTTGTGAAATTCATCTGTTTTGGACCTGAACGGCCAAAAACGGGATTTAGGCTATTCTGATGAGAAAAGAATGAAAGTTTGGTCACTGTCTCGGAATGGCTTGAAAACCAACACACCAACTCCATTTTCTATAAGGATTCCAGGATGCCCAATATTGTTGTGAAATTCATCTGTTTTGGCCCTGAACTGCGAAAAACGCGATTTAGGCTATTCTGAGGTGAAAAGAATGAAAGTTTGGTCATTGTATCGGAATGGCTTGAAAACCAACACACCAACTCCATTTTCTATAAGGATTCCAGGATGCCCATTATTGTTGTGAAATTCATCTGTTTGGGACCTGAACGGCCAAAAACGGGATTTAGGCTATTCTGATGTGAAAAGAATGAAAGTTTGGTCACTGTCTCGGAATGCCTTGAAAACCAACACACCAACTCCATTTTCTATAAGGATTCCAGGATGCCCAATATTGTTGTGAAATTCATCTGTTTGGGCCCTGAACGGCGAAAAACGCGATTTAGGCTATTCTGAGGTGAAAAGAATGAAAGTTTGGTCACAGTCTCGGAATGCCTTGAAAACCAACACACCAACTCCATTTTCTATAAGGATTCCAGGATGCCCAATATTATTGTGAAATTCATCTGTTTGGGCCCTGAACGGACAAAAACGGGATTTAGGCTATTCTGGGTGAAAAGAATGAAAGTTTGGTCACTGTATCGGAATGCCTTCAAATCCAACACACCAACTCCATTTTCTATAAGGATTCCAGGATGCCCTTTATTGTTGTGAAATTCATCTGTTTGGGACCTGAACGGCCAAAAACGGGATTTAGGCTATTCTGATGTGAAAAGAATGAAAGTTTGGTCACTGTCTCGGAATGCCTTGAAAACCAACACACCAACTCCATTTTCTATGAGGATTCCAGGATGCCCAATATTGTTGTGAAATTCATCTGTTTGTGCCCTGAATGGAGAAAAACGCGATTTAGGCAATTATGAGGTGAAAAGAATGAAAGTTAGGTCACTGTCTCGCAATGGCTTTAAAACCCACACACCAACTCCATTTTTTATGGGGATTCCAGAATACCCAATATTGTTGTGAAATTTATCTCTTTGGGCCCTAAAAGGACAAAAACGGGATTTAGGCTATTCTGAGGTGAAAACAAATGAAAGTTTGGTCACTTTATCGGAATGGCTTGAAAACCAACACACCAACTCCATTTTCTATAAGGATTCCAGGATGCCCATTATTGTTGTGAAATTCATCTGTTTTGGACCTGAACGGCCAAAAACGGGATTTAGGCTATTCTGATGAGAAAAGAATGAAAGTTTGGTCACTGTCTCGGAATGGCTTGAAAACCAACACACCAACTCCATTTTCTATAAGGATTCCAGGATGCCCAATATTGTTGTGAAATTCATCTGTTTTGGCCCTGAACTGCGAAAAACGCGATTTAGGCTATTCTGAGGTGAAAAGAATGAAAGTTTGGTCATTGTATCGGAATGGCTTGAAAACCAACACACCAACTCCATTTTCTATAAGGATTCCAGGATGCCCATTATTGTTGTGAAATTCATCTGTTTGGGACCTGAACGGCCAAAAACGGGATTTAGGCTATTCTGATGTGAAAAGAATGAAAGTTTGGTCACTGTCTCGGAATGCCTTGAAAACCAACACACCAACTCCATTTTCTATAAGGATTCCAGGATGCCCAATATTGTTGTGAAATTCATCTGTTTGGGCCCTGAACGGCGAAAAACGCGATTTAGGCTATTCTGAGGTGAAAAGAATGAAAGTTTGGTCACAGTCTCGGAATGCCTTGAAAACCAACACACCAACTCCATTTTCTATAAGGATTCCAGGATGCCCAATATTATTGTGAAATTCATCTGTTTGGGCCCTGAACGGACAAAAACGGGATTTAGGCTATTCTGGGTGAAAAGAATGAAAGTTTGGTCACTGTATCGGAATGCCTTGAAATCCAACACACCAACTCCATTTTCTATAAGGATTCCAGGATGCCCTTTATTGTTGTGAAATTCATCTGTTTGGGACCTGAACGGCCAAAAACGGGATTTAGGCTATTCTGATGTGAAAAGAATGAAAGTTTGGTCACTGTCTCGGAATGCCTTGAAAACCAACACACCAACTCCATTTTCTATGAGGATTCCAGGATGCCCAATATTGTTGTGAAATTCATCTGTTTGTGCCCTGAATGGAGAAAAACGCGATTTAGGCAATTATGAGGTGAAAAGAATGAAAGTTAGGTCACTGTCTCGCAATGGCTTTAAAACCCACACACCAACTCCATTTTTTATGGGGATTCCAGAATACCCAATATTGTTGTGAAATTTATCTCTTTGGGCCCTAAAAGGACAAAAACGGGATTTAGGCTATTCTGAGGTGAAAACAAATGAAAGTTTGGTCACTATATCGGAATGGCTTGAAAACCAACACACCAACTCCATTTTCTATAAGGATTCCAGGATGCCCATTATTGTTGTGAAATTCATCTGTTTTGGACCTGAACGGCCAAAAACGGGATTTAGGCTATTCTGATGTGAAAAGAATGAAAGTTTGGTCACTGTCTCGGAATGGCTTGAAAACCAACACACCAACTCCATTTTCTATAAGGATTCCAGGATGCCCAATATTGTTGTGAAATTCATCTGTTTTGGCCCTGAACTGCGAAAAACGCGATTTAGGCTATTCTGAGGTGAAAAGAATGAAAGTTTGGTCATTGTATCGGAATCGCTTGAAAACCAACACACCAACTCCATTTTCTATAAGGATTCCAGGATGCCCATTATTGTTGTGAAATTCATCTGTTTGGGACCTGAACGGCCAAAAACGGGATTTAGGCTATTCTGATGTGAAAAGAATGAAAGTTTGGTCACTGTCTCGGAATGCCTTGAAAACCAACACACCAACTCCATTTTCTATAAGGATTCCAGGATGCCCAATATTGTTGTGAAATTCATCTGTTTGGGCCCTGAACGGCGAAAAACGCGATTTAGGCTATTCTGAGGTGAAAAGAATGAAAGTTTGGTCACAGTCTCGGAATGCCTTGAAAACCAACACACCAACTCCATTTTCTATAAGGATTCCAGGATGCCCAATATTGTTGTGAAATTCATCTGTTTTGGCCCTGAACTGCGAAAAACGCGATTTAGGCTATTCTGAGGTGAAAGGAATGAAAGTTTGGTCATTGTATCGGAATGGCTTGAAAACCAACACACCAACTCCATTTTCTATAAGGATTCCAGGATGCCCATTATTGTTGTGAAATTCATCTGTTTGGGACCTGAACGGCCAAAAACGGGATTTAGGCTATTCTGAAGTGAAAAGAATGAAAGTTTGGTCACAGTCTCGGAATGGCTTGAAAACCAACACACCAACTCCATTTTCAATAAGGATTCCAGGATGCCCAATATTGTTGTGAAATTCATCTGTTTGGGCCCTGAATGGCGAAAAACGCGATTTAGGCTATTATGAGGTGAAAAGAATGAAAGTTAGGTCACTGTCTCGCAATTGGTTTAAAACCCACACACCAACTCCATTTTTGATGGGGATTCCAAAATACCCAATATTGTTGTGAAATTTATCTGTTTGGGCCCTAAACGGACAAAAACGGGATTTAGGCTATTCTGAAGTGAAAAGAATGAAAATTTGGTCACTGTCTCGGAATGCATTGAAAACCAACACACCAACTCCATTTTCTATAGGGATTCCAGGATGCCCAATATTATTGTGAAATTCATCTGTTTGGGCCCTGAACGGCGAAAAACGCGATTTAGGCTATTCTGAGGTGAAAAGAATGAAAGTTTGGTCACAGTCTCGGAATGCCTTGAAAACCAACACACCAACTCTATTTTCCATAAGGATTCCAGGATGCCCAATAATGTTGTGAAATTCATCTGTTTGGGCCCTGAACGGCGAAAAACGCCATTTAGACTATTCTGAGGTGAAAAGAATGAAAGTTTGGTCACTGTATCGGAATGGCTTGAAAACCAACACACCAACTCCATTTTCTATAAGGATTCCAGGATGCCCATTATTGTTGTGAAATTTATCTGTTTGGGCCCTGAAAGGACAAAAACGGGATTTAGGCTATTCTGAGGTGAAAAAAAATGAAAGTTTGGTCACTATATCGGAATGGCTTGAAAACCAACATACCAACTCCATTTTCTACAAGGATTCCAGGATGCCCATTATTGTTGTGAAATTCATCTGTTTTGGACCTGAACGGCCAAAAACGGGATTTAGGCTATTCTGATGTGAAAAGAATGAAAGTTTGGTCACAGTCTCGGAATGGCTTGAAAACCAACACACCAACTCGATTTTCTATAAGGATTCCAGGATGCCCAATATTGTTGTGAAATTCATCTGTTTGGGTACTGAAAGGCTAAAAACGCGATTTAGGCTATTATGAGGTGAAAAGAATGAAAGTTAGGTCACTGTCTCGCAATGGCTTTAAAACCCAGACACCAATTCCATTTTTGATGGGGATTCCAGAATGCCCAATATTGTTGTGAAATTCATCTGTTTGGGCCCTGAACGGACAAAAACGGGATTTAGGCTATTCTGGGTGAAAAGAATGAAAGTTTGGTCACTGTATCGGAATGCCTTGAAATCCAACACACCAATTCCATTTTCTATAAGGATTCCAGGATGCCCAATATTGTTGTGAAATTCATCTGTTTGGGCCCTGAACGGCGAAAAACGCGATTTAGGCTATTCTGAGGTGAAAAGAATGAAAGTTTGGTCACAGTCTCGGAATGCCTTGAAAACCAACACACCAACTCCATTTTCTATAAGGATTCCAGGATGCCCAATATTGTTGTGAAATTCATCTGTTTGGGCCCTGAACGGACAAAAACGGGATTTAGGCTATTCTGGGTGAAAAGAATGAAAGTTTGGTCACTGTATCGGAATGCCTTGAAATCCAACACACCAACTCCATTTTCTATAAGGATTCCAGGATGCCCATTATTGTTGTGAAATTCATCTGTTTGGGACCTGAACGGCCAAAAACGGGATTTAGGCTATTCTGATGTGAAAAGAATGAAAGTTTGGTCACTGTATCGGAATGCCTTGAAATCCAACACACCAACTCCATTTTCTAAAAGGATTCCAGGATGCCCATTATTGTTGTGAAATTCATCTGTTTGGGACCTGAACGGCCAAAAACGGGATTTAGGCTATTCTGATGTGAAAAGAATGAAAGTTTGGTCACTGTCTCGGAATGCCTTGAAAACCAACACACCAACTCCATTTTCTATGAGGATTCCAGGATGCCCAATATTGTTGTGAAATTCATCTGTTTGGGCCCTGAATGGCGAAAAACGCGATTTAGGCTATTATGAGGTGAAAAGAATGAAAGTTAGGTCACTGTCTCGCAATGGCTTTAAAACCCACACACCAACTCCATTTTTTATGGGGATTCCAGAATACCCAATATTGTTGTGAAATTTATCTCTTTGGGCCCTAAAAGGACAAAAACGGGATTTAGGCTATTCTGAGGTGAAAAGAATGAAAGTTTGGTCACTGTCTCGGAATGCCTTGAAAACCAACACACCAACTCCATTTTCTATAAGGATTCCAGGATGCCCATTATTGTTGTGAAATTTATCTGTTTGGGCCCTGAATGGACAAAAACGGGATTTAGGCTATTCTGAGGTGAAAAAAAATGAAAGTTTGGTCACTATATCGGAATGGCTTGAAAACCAACACACCAACTCCATTTCCTATAAGGATTCCAGGATGCCCATTATTGTTGTGAAATTCATCTGTTTGGGACCTGAACGGCCAAAAACGGGATTTAGGCTATTCTGATGTGAAAAGAATGAAAGTTTGGTCACTGTCTCGGAATGGCTTGAAAACCAACACACCAACTCCATTTTCTATAAGGATTCCAGGATGCCCAATATTGTTGTGAAATTCATCTGTTTGGGCCCTGAACTGCGAAAAACGCGATTTAGGCTATTCTGAGGTGAAACGAATGAAAGTTTGGTCACTGTATCGGAATGGCTTGAAAACCAACACACCAACTCCATTTTCTATAAGGATTCCAGGATGCCCATTATTGTTGTGAAATTCATCTGATTGGGACCTGAACGGCCAAAAACGGGATTTAGGCTATTCTGATGTGAAAAGAATGATGTTTGGTCACAGTCCCGGAATGCCGTGAAAACCAACACACCAACTCCATTTTCTATAAGGATTCCAGGATGCCCAATATTGTTGTGAAATTCATCTGTTTGGGCCCTGAACGGCCAAAAACGGGATTTAGGCTATTCTGATGTGAAAAGAATGAAGTTTGGTCACAGTCTCGGAATGCCGTGAAAACCAACACACCAACTTCATTTTCTATAAGGATTCCAGGATGCCCATTATTGTTGTGAAATTCATCTGTTTTGGACCTGAACGGCCAAAAACGGGATTTAGGCTATTCTGATGTGAAAAGAATGAAAGTTTGGTCACAGTCTCGGAATGGCTTGAAAACCAACACACCAACTCCATTTTCTATAAGGATTCCAGGATGCCCAATATTGTTGTGAAATTCATCTGTTTGGGCCCTGAACGGCTAAAAACGCGATTTAGGCTATTATGAGGTGAAAAGAATGAAAGTTAGGTCACTGTCTCGCAATGGCTTTAAAACCCATACACCAATTCCATTTTTGATGGGGATTCCAGAATGCCCAATATTGTTGTGAAATTCATCTGTTTGGGCCCTGAACGGACAAAAACGGGGTTTAGGCTATTCTGGGTGAAAAGAATGAAAGTTTGGTCACTGTATCGGAATGCCTTGAAATCCAACACACCAATTCCATTTTCTATAAGGATTCCAGGATGGCCAATATTGTTGTGAAATTCATCTGTTTGGGCCCTGAACGGCGAAAAACGCGATTTAGGCTATTCTGAGGTGAAAAGAATGAAAGTTTGGTCACAGTCTCGGAATGCCTTGAAATCCAACACACCAACTCCATTTTCTGTAAGGATTCCAGGATGCCCATTATTGTTGTGAAATTCATCTGTTTGGGACCTGAACGGCCAAAAACGGGATTTAGGCTATTCTGATGTGAAAAGAATGAAGTTTGGTCACAGTCTCGGAATGCCGTGAAAACCAACACACCAACTCCATTTTCTATAAGGATTTCAGGATGCCCAATATTGTTGTGAAATTCATCTGTTTGGGCCCTGAACGGCCAAAAATGGGATTTAGGCTATTCTGATGTGAAAAGAATGAAGTTTGGTCACAGTCTCGGAATGCCGTGAAAACCAACACACCAACTCCATTTTCTATAAGGATTCCAGGATGCCCATTATTGTTGTGAAATTCATCTGTTTTGGACCTGAACGGCCAAAAACGGGATTTAGGCTATTCTGATGTGAAAAGAATGAAAGTTTGGTCACAGTCTCGGAATGGCTTGAAAACCAACACACCAACTCCATTTTCTATAAGGATTCCAGGATGCCCAATATTGTTGTGAAATTCATCTGTTTGGGCCCTGAACGGCTAAAAACGCGATTTAGGCTATTATGAGGTGAAAAGAATGAAAGTTAGGTCACTGTCTCGCAATGGCTTTAAAACCCATACACCAATTCCATTTTTGATGGGGATTCCAGAATGCCCAATATTGTTGTGAAATTCATCTGTTTGGGCCCTGAACGGACAAAAACGGGGTTTAGGCTATTCTGGGTGAAAAGAATGAAAGTTTGGTCACTGTATCGGAATGCCTTGAAATCCAACACACCAATTCCATTTTCTATAAGGATTCCAGGATGGCCAATATTGTTGTGAAATTCATCTGTTTGGGCCCTGAACGGCGAAAAACGCGATTTAGGCTATTCTGAGGTGAAAAGAATGAAAGTTTGGTCACAGTCTCGGAATGCCTTGAAATCCAACACACCAACTCCATTTTCTATAAGGATTCCAGGATGCCCATTATTGTTGTGAAATTCATCTGTTTGGGACCTGAACGGCCAAAAACGGGATTTAGGCTATTCTGATGTGAAAAGAATGAAGTTTGGTCACAGTCACGGAATGCCGTGAAAACCAACACACCAACTCCATTTTCTATAAGGATTTCAGGATGCAAAATATTGTTGTGAAATTCATCTGTTTGGGCCCTGAACGGCCAAAAATGGGATTTAGGCTATTCTGATGTGAAAAGAATGAAGTTTGGTCACAGTCTCGGAATGCCGTGAAAACCAACACACCAACTCCATTTTCTATATGGATTCCAGGATGCCCATTATTGTTGTGAAATTCATCTGTTTTGGACCTGAACGGCCAAAAACGGGATTTAGGCTATTCTGATGTGAAAAGAATGAAAGTTTGGTCACAGTCTCGGAATGGCTTGAAAACCAACACACCAACTCCATTTTCTATAAGGATTCCAGGATGCCCAATATTGTTGTGAAATTCATCTGTTTGGGCCCTGAACCGCGAAAAACGTGATTTAGGCTATTCTGAGGTGAAAAGAATGAAAGTTTGGTCACTGTATCGGAATGGCTTGAAAACCAACACACCAACTCCATTTTCTATAAGGATTCCAGGATGCCCATTATTGTTGTGAAATTCATCTATTTGGGACCTGAACGGCCAAAAACGGGATTTAGGCTATTCTGATGTGAAAAGAATGAAAGTTTGGTCACAGTCTCGGAATGCCTTGAAAACCAACACACCAACTCCATTTTCTATAAGGATTCCAGGATGCCCATTATTGTTGTGAAATTTATCTGTTTGGGCCCTGAACGGCGAAAAACGCGATGTAGGCTATTCTGAGGTGAAAAGAATGAAAGTTTGGTCACTGTCTCGGAATGCCCTGAAAACCAACACACCAACTCCATTTTCTATAAGGATTCCAGGATGCCCAATATTGTTGTGAAATTCATCTGTTTGGGCCCTGAACGGCGAAAAACGCGATTTAGGCTATTCTGAGGTGAAAAGAATGAAAGTTTGGTCACTGTATCGGAATGGCTTGAAAACCAACACACCAACTCCATTTTCTATAAGGATTCCAGGATGCCCAATATTGTTGTGAAATTCATCTGTTTGGGCCCTGAAAGGCTAAAAACGCGATTTAGGCTATTATGAGGTGAAAAGAATGAAAGTTAGGTCACTGTCTCGCAATGGCTTTAAAACCCATACACCAATTCCATTTTTGATGGGGATTCCAGAATGCCCAATATTGTTGTGAAATTCATCTGTTTGGGCCCTGAACGGACAAAAACGGGATTTAGGCTTTTCTGGGTGAAAAGAATGAAAGTTTGGTCACTGTATCGGAATGGCTTGAAAACCAACACACCAACTCCATTTTCTATAAGGATTCCAAGATGCCCATTATTGTTGTGAAATTCATCTGTTTGGGACCTGAACGGCCAAAAACGGGATTTAGGCTATTCTGAGGTGAAAAGAATGAAAGTTTGGTCACTGTATCGGAATGGCTTGAAAACCAACACACCAACTCCATTTTCTATAAGGATTCCAGGATGCCCAATATTGTTGTGAAATTCATCTGTTTGGGCCCTGAAAGGCTAAAAACGCGATTTAGGCTATTATGAGGTGAAAAGAATGAAAGTTAGGTCACTGTCTCGCAATGGCTTTAAAACCCATACACCAATTCCATTTTTGATGGGGATTCCAGAATGCCCAATATTGTTGTGAAATTCATCTGTTTGGGCCCTGAACGGACAAAAACGGGATTTAGGCTATTCTGGGTGAAAAGAATGAAAGTTTGGTCACTGTATCGGAATGCCTTGAAAACCAACACACCAACTCCATTTTCTATAAGGATTCCAGGATGCCCATTATTGTTGTGAAATTCATCTGTTTGGGACCTGAACGGCCAAAAACGGGATTTAGGCTATTCTGATGTGAAAAGAATGAAAGTTTGGTCACTGTCTCGAAATGCCTTGAAAACCAACACACGAACTCCATTTTCTATGAGGATTCCAGGATGCCCAATATTGTTGTGAAATTCATCTGTTTGGGCCCTGAATGGCGAAAAATGCGATTTAGGCTATTATGAGGTGAAAAGAATGAAAGTTAGGTCACTGTCTCGCAATGGCTTTAAAACCCTTACACCAACTCCATTTTTGATGGGGATTCCAGAATACCCAATATTGTTGTGAAATTTATCTCTTTGGGCCCTAAAAGGACAAAAACGGGATTTAGGCTATTCTGAGGTGAAAAGAATGAAAGTTTGGTCACTGTCTCGGAATGCCTTGAAAACCAACACACCAACTCCATTTTCTATAAGGATTCCAGGATGCCCATTATTGTTGTGAAATTTATTTGTTTGGGCCCTGAATGGACAAAAACGGGATTTAGGCTATTCTGAGGTGAAAAAAAATGAAAGTTTGGTCACTATATCGGAATGGCTTGAAAACCAACACACCAACTCCATTTTCTATAAGGATTCCAAGATGCCCATTATTGTTGTGAAATTCATCTCTTTGGGACCTGAACGGCCAAAAACGGGATTTAGGCTATTCTGATGAGAAAAGAATGAAAGTTTGGTCACTGTCTCGGAATGGCTTGAAAACCTACACACCAACTCCATTTTCTATAAGGATTCCAGGATGCCCAATATTGTTGTGAAATTCATCTGTTTGGGCCCTGAACTGCGAAAAACGCGATTTAGGCTATTCTGAGGTGAAAAGAATGAAAGTTTGGTCACTGTATCGGAATGGCTTGAAAACCAACACACCAACTCCATTTTCTATAAGGATTCCAGGATGCCCATTATTGTTGTGAAATTCATCTGTTTGGGACCTGAACGGCCAAAAACGGGATTTAGGCTATTCTGATGTGAAAAGAATGAAAGTTTGGTCACAGTCTCGGAATGCCTTGAAAACCAACACACCAACTCCATTTTCTATAAGGATTCCAGGATGCCCAATATTGTTGTGAAATTCATCTGTTTGGGCCCTGAAATGCTAAAAACGCGATTTAGGCTATTATGAGGTGAAAAGAATGAAAGTTAGGTCACTGTCTCGCAATGGCTTTAAAACCCATACACCAATTCCATTTTTTATGGGGATTCCAGAATGCCCAATATTGTTGTGAAATTGATCTGTTTGGGGCCTGAACGGACAAAAACGGGATTTAGGCTATTCTGGGTGAAAAGAATGAAAGTTTGGTCACTGTATCGGAATGCCTTGAAAACCAACACACCAACTCCATTTTCTATAAGGATTCCAGGATGCCCATTATTGTTGTGAAATTCATCTGTTTGGGACCTGAACGGCCAAAAACGGGATTTACGCTATTCTGATGTGAAAAGAATGAAAGTTTGGTCACTGTCTCGGAATGCCTTGAAAACCTACACACCAACTCCATTTTCTATGAGGATTCCAGGATGCCCAATATTGTTGTGAAATTCATCTGTTTGGGCCCTGAATGGCGAAAAACGCGATTTAGGCTATAATGAGGTGAAAAGAATGAAAGTTAGGTCACTGTCTCGCAATTGGTTTAAAACCCACACACCAACTCCATTTTTTATGGGGATTCCAGAATACCCAATATTGTTGTGAAATTTATCTGTTTGGGACCTCAACGGACAAAAACGGGATTTAGGCTATTCTGAAGTGAAAAGAATGAAAGTTTGGTCACTGTCTCGGAATGACTTGAAAACGAACACACCAACTCCATTTTCTATAAGGATTCCAGGATGCCCAT
Organism: Inga oerstediana; assembly: GCA_963210345.1. Classification (NCBI taxonomy): domain Eukaryota; kingdom Viridiplantae; phylum Streptophyta; class Magnoliopsida; order Fabales; family Fabaceae; genus Inga; species Inga oerstediana. The sequence continues at coordinate 39,991,697 of OY723410.1, read as the reverse complement.
TATTGTTGTGAAATTTATTTGTTTGGGCCCTGAATGGACAAAAACGGGATTTAGGCTATTCTGAGGGGAAAAGAATGAAAGTTTGGGCACTGTATCGGAATGGCTTGAAAACCAACACACCAACTCCATTTTCTATAAGGATTCCAGGATGCCCATTATTGTTGTGAAATTCATCTGTTTGGGCCCTGAAAGGCTAAAAACGCGATTTAGGCTATTATGAGGTGAAAAGAATGAAAGTTAGGTCACTGTCTCGCAATGGCTTTAAAACCCATACACCAATTCCATTTTTGATGGGGATTCCAGAATGCCCAATATTGTTGTGAACTTCATCTGTTTGGGCCCTGAACGGACAAAAACGGGATTTAGGCTATTCTGGGTGAAAAGAATGAAAGTTTGGTCACAGTATCGGAATGCCTTGAAAACCAACACACCAACTCCATTTTCTATAAGGATTCCAGGATGCCCATTATTGTTGTGAAATTGATCTGTTTGGGCCCTGAATGGACAAAAACGGGATTTAGGCTATTCTGAGGTGAAAAAAAATGAAAGTTTGGTCACTATATCGGAATGGCTTGAAAACCAACACACCAACTCCATTTTCTATAAGGATTCCAAGATGCCCATTATTGTTGTGAAATTCATCTGTTTGGGACTTGAACGGCCAAAAACGGGATTTAGGCTATTCTGATGTGAAAAGAATGAAAGTTTGGTCTCTGTCTCGGAATGGCTTGAAAACCTACACACCAACTCCATTTTCTATAAGGATTCCAGGATGCCCAATATTGTTGTGAAATTCATCTGTTTGGGCCCTGAACTGCGAAAAACGCGATTTAGGCTATTCTGAGGTGAAAAGAATGAAAGTTTGGTCACTGTATCGGAATGGCTTGAAAACCAACACACCAACTCCATTTTCTATAAGGATTCCAGGATGCCCATTATTGTTGTGAAATTCATCTGTTTGGGACCTGAACGGCCAAAAACAGGATTTAGGCTATTCTGATGTGAAAAGAATGAAAGTTTGGTCACAGTCTCGGAATGCCTTGAAAACCAACACACCAACTCCATTTTCTATAAGGATTCCAGGATGCCCAATATTGTTGTGAAATTCATCTGTTTGGGCCCTGAAAGGCTAAAAACGCGATTTAGGCTATTATGAGGTGAAAAGAATGAAAGTTAGGTCACTGTCTCGTAATGGCTTTAAAACCCATACACCAATTCCATTTTTGATGGGGATTCCAGAATGCCCAATATTGTTGTGAAATTGATCTGTTTGGGCCCTGAACGGACAAAAACGGGATTTAGGCTATTCTGGGTGAAAAGAATCAAAGTTTGGTCACTGTATCGGAATGCCTTGAAAACCAACATACCAACTCCATTTTCTATAAGGATTCCAGGATGCCCATTATTGTTGTGAAATTCATCTGTTTGGGCCCTGAACTGCGAAAAACGCGATTTAGGCTATTCTGAGGTGAAAAGAATGAAAGTTTGGTTACTGTATCGGAAAGGCTTGAAAACCAACACACCAACTCCATTTTCTATAAGGATTCCAGGATGCCCATTATTGTTGTGAAATTCATCTGTTTGGGCCCTGAAAGGCTAAAAACGCGATTTAGGCTATTATGAGGTGAAAAGAATGAAAGTTAGGTCACAGTCTCGCAATGGCTTTAAAACCCACACACCAATTCCCTTTTTTATGGGGATTCAAGAATGCCCAATATTGTTGTGAAATTCATCTGTTTGGGCCCTGAACTGCGAAAAACGCGATTTAGGCTATTCTGAGGTGAAAAGAATGAAAGTTTGGTCACTGTATCGGAATGGCTTGAAAACCAACACACCAACTCCATTTTCTATAAGGATTCCAGGATGCCCATTATTATTGTGAAATTCATCTGTTTGGGCCCTGAAAGGCTAAAAACGCGATTTAGGCTATTATGAGGTGAAAAGAATGAAAGTTAGGTCACTGTCTCGCAATGGCTTTAAAACCCATACACTAATTCCATTTTTGATGGGGATTCCAGAATGCCCAATATTGTTGTGAAATTCATCTGTTTGGGCCCTGAACGGACAAAAACGGGATTTAGGCTATTCTGGGTGAAAAGAATGAAAGTTTGGTCACTGTATCGGAATGCCTTGAAAACCAACACACCAACTCCATTTTCTATAAGGATTCCAGGATGCCCATTATTGTTGTGAAATTCATCTCTTTGGGACCTGAACGGCCAAAAACGGGATTTAGGCTATTCTGATGTGAAAAGAATGAAAGTTTGGTCAATGTCTCGGAATGCCTTGAAAACCAACACACCAACTCCATTTTCTATGAGGATTCCAGGATGCCCAATATTTTTGTGAAATTCATCTGTTTGGGCCTTGAATGGCGAAAAACGCGATTTAGGCTATTATGAGGTGAAAAGAATGAAAGTTAGGTCACTGTCTCGCAATGGCTTTAAAACCCATACACCAACTCCATTTTTGATGGGGATTCCGGAATACCCAATATTGTTGTGAAATTTATCTCTTTGGGCCCTAAAAGGACAAAAACGGGGTTTAGGCTATTCTGAGGTGAAAAGAATGAAAGTTTGGTCACTGTCTCGGAATGCCTTGAAAACCAACACACCAACTCCATTTTCTATAAGGATTCCAGGATGCCCATTATTGTTGTGAAATTTATCTGTTTGGGCCCTGAATGGACAAAAACGGGATTTAGGCTATTCTGAGGTGAAAACAAATGAAAGTTTGGTCACTATATCGGAATGGCTTGAAAACCAACACACCAACTCCATTTTCTATAAGGATTCCACGATGCCCATTATTGTTGTGAAATTCATCTGTTTGGGACCTGAACGGCCAAAAACGGGATTTAGGCTATTCTGATGTGAAAAGAATGAAAGTTTGGTCACAGTCTCGGAATGCCTTGAAAACCAACACACCAACTCCATTTTCTATAAGGATTCCAGGATGCCCAATATTGTTGTGAAATTGATCTGTTTGGGCCCTGAACGGACAAAAACGGGATTTAGGCTATTCTGGGTGAAAAGAATGAAAGTTTGGTCACTGTATCGGAATGCCTTGAAAACCAACACACCAACTCCATTTTCTATAAGGATACCAGGATGCCCATTATTGTTGTGAAATTCATCTCTTTGGGACCTGAACGGCCAAAAACGGGATTTACGCTATTCTGATGTGAAAAGAATGAAAGTTTGGTCACAGTCTCGGAATGCCTTGAAAACCAACACACCAACTCCATTTTCTATGAGGATTCCAGGATGCCCAATATTGTTGTGAAATTCATCTGTTTGGGCCCTGAAATGCTAAAAACGCGATTTAGGCTATTATGAGGTGAAAAGAATGAAAGTTAGGTCACTGTCTCGCAATGGCTTTAAAACCCATACACCAATTCCATTTTTGATGGGGATTCCAGAATGCCCAATATTGTTGTGAAATTCATCTGTTTGGGCCCTGAACGGACAAAAAGGGGATTTAGGCTATTCTGGGTGAAAAGAATGAAAGTTTGGTCACTGTATCGGAATGCCGTGAAAACCAACACACCAACTCCATTTTCTATAAGGATTCCAGAATACCCAATATTGTTGTGAAATTTATCTGTTTGGGCCCTAAACGGACAAAAACGGGATTTAGGCTATTCTGAAGTGAAAAGAATGAAAGTTTGGTCACTGTATCGGAATGCCTTGAAAACCAACACACCAACTCCATTTTCTATAAGGATTCCAGGATGCCCATTATTGTTGTGAAATTCATCTGTTTGGGACCTGAACGGCCAAAAACGGGATTTACGCTATTCTGATGTGAAAAGAATGAAAGTTTGGTCACTGTCTCGGAATGCCTTGAAAACCAACACACCAACTCCATTTTCTATGAGGATTCCAGGACGCCCAATATTGTTGTGAAATTCATCTGTTTGGGCCCTGAATGGCGAAAAACGCGATTTAGGCTATTATGAGGTGAAAAGAATGAAAGTTAGGTCACTGTCTCGCAATTGGTTTAAAACCCACACACCAACTCCATTTTCTATAAGGATTCCAGGATGCCCAATATTGTTGTGAAATTCATCTGTTTGGGACCTGAATGGCCAAAAACGGGATTTAGGCTACTCTGATGTGAAATGAATGAAAATTTGGTCACTGTCTCGGAATGCCCTGAAAACCAACACACCAACTCCATTTTCTATAAGGATTCCAGGATGCCCAATATTGTTGTGAAATTCATCTGTTTGGGCCCTGAACGGCGAAAAACGCGATTTAGGCTATTCTGAGGTGAAAAGAATGAAAGTTTGGTCACTGTATCGGAATGGCTTGAAAACCAACACACCAACTCCATTTTCTATAAGGATTCCAGGATGCCCATTATTGTTGTGAAATTCATCTCTTTGGGACCTGAACGGCCAAAAACGGGATTTAGGCTATTCTGATGTGAAAAGAATGAAAGTTTGGTCAATGTCTCGGAATGCCTTGAAAACCAACACACCAACTCCATTTTCTATGAGGATTCCAGGATGCCCAATATTGTTGTGAAATTCATCTGTTTGGGCCTTGAATGGCGAAAAACGCGATTTAGGCTATTATGAGGTGAAAAGAATGAAAGTTAGGTCACAGTCTCGCAATGGCTTTAAAACCCATACACCAACTCCATTTTTGATGGGGATTCCGGAATACCCAATATTGTTGTGAAATTTATCTCTTTGGGCCCTAAAAGGACAAAAACGGGGTTTAGGCTATTCTGAGGTGAAAAGAATGAAAGTTTGGTCACTGTCTCGGAATGCCTTGAAAACCAACACACCAACTCCATTTTCTATAAGGATTCCAGGATGCCCATTATTGTTGTGAAATTTATCTGTTTGGGCCCTGAATGGACAAAAACGGGATTTAGGCTATTCTGAGGTGAAGACAAATGAAAGTTTGGTCACTATATCGGAATGGCTTGAAAACCAACACACCAACTCCATTTTCTATAAGGATTCCAAGATGCCCATTATTGTTGTGAAATTCATCTGTTTGGGACCTGAACGGCCAAAAACGGGATTTAGGCTATTCTGATGTGAAAAGAATGAAAGTTTGGTCACAGTCTCGGAATGCCTTGAAAACCAACACACCAACTCCATTTTCTATGAGGATTCCAGGATGCCCAATATTGTTGTGAAATTCATCTGTTTGTGCCCTGAATGGCGAAAAACGCGATTTAGGCTATTATGAGGTGAAAAGAATGAAAGTTAGGTCACTGTCTCGCAATTGGTTTAAAACCCACACACCAACTCCATTTTTTATGGGGATTCCAGAATACCCAATATTGTTGTGAAATTTATTTGTTTGGGCCCTAAACGGACAAAAACGGGATTTAGGCTATTCTGAAGTGAAAAGAATGAAAGTTTGGTCACTGTCTCGGAATGCCTTGAAAACCAACACACGAACTCCATTTTCTATAAGGATTCCAGGATGCCCAATATTGTTGTGAAATTCATCTGTTTGGGCCCTGAACTGCGAAAAACGCGATTTAGGCTATTCTGAGGTGAAAAGAATGAAAGTTTGGTCACTGTATCGGAATGGCTTGAAAACCAACACACCAACTCCATTTTCTATAAGGATTCCAGGATGCCCATTATTGTTGTGAAATTCATCTGTTTGGGACCTGAACGGCCAAAAACTGGATTTAGGCTATTCTGATGTGAAAAGAATGAAAGTTTGGTCACAGTCTCGGAATGCCTTGAAAACCAACACACCAACTCCATTTTCTATAAGGATTCCAGGATGCCCAATATTGTTGTGAAATTCATCTGTTTGGGCCCTGAAAGGCTAAAAACGCGATTTAGGCTATTATGAGGTGAAAAGAATGAAAGTTAGGTCACAGTCTCGCAATGGCTTTAAAACCCACACACCAATTCCATTTTTGATGGGGATTCCAGAATGCCCAATATTGTTGTGAAATTTATCTGTTTGGGCCCTGAACGGACAAAAACGGGATTTAGGCTATTCTGGGTGAAAAGAATGAAAGTTTGGTCACTGTATCGGAATGCCTTGAAAACCAACACACCAACTCCATTTTCTATAAGGATTCCAGGATGCCCATTATTGTTGTGAAATTCATCTGTTTGGGCCCTGAACGGCGAAAAACGCGATTTAGGCTATTCTGAGGTGAAAAGAATGAAAGTTTGGTCACTGTATCGGAATGGCTTGAAAACCAACACACCAACTCCATTTTCTATAAGGATTCCAGGATGCCCAATATTGTTGTGAAATTCATCTGTTTGGGCCCTGAACGGCGAAAAACGCGATTTAGGCTATTCTTAGGTGAAAAGAATGAAAGTTTGGTCACTGTATCGGAATGGCGTGAAAACCAACACACCAACTCCATTTTCTATAAGGATTCCAGGATGCCCAATATTGTTGTGAAATTCATCTGTTTGGGCCTTGAAAGGCTAAAAACGCGATTTAGGCTATTCTTAGGTGAAAAGAATGAAAGTTTGGTCACTGTATCGGAATGCCCTGAAAACCAACACACCAACTCCATTTTCTATAAGGATTCCAGGATGCCCAATATTGTTGTGAAATTCATCTGTTTGGGCCCTGAACGGCGAAAAACGCGATTTAGGCTATTCTGAGGTGAAAAGAATGAAAGTTTGGTCACTGTATCGGAATGGCTTGAAAACCAACACACCAACTCCATTTTCTATAAGGATTCCAGGATGCCCAATATTGTTATGAAATTCATCTGTTTGGGCCCTGAACGGCGAAAAACGCGATTTAGGCTATTCTTAGGTGAAAAGAATGAAAGTTTGGTCACTGTATCGGAATGCCCTGAAAACCAACACACCAACTCCATTTTCTATAAGGATTCCAGGATGCCCAATATTGTTGTGAAATTCATCTGTTTGGGCCCTGAACGGCGAAAAACGCGATTTAGGCTATTCTGAGGTGAAAAGAATGAAAGTTTGGTCACTGTATCGGAATGGCTTGAAAACCAACACACCAACTCCATTTTCTATAAGGATTCCAGGATGCCCAATATTGTTGTGAAATTCATCTGTTTGGGCCCTGAACGGCGAAAAACGCGATTTAGGCTATTCTTAGGTGAAAAGAATGAAAGTTTGGTCACTGTATCGGAATGGCTTGAAAACCAACACACCAACTCCATTTTCTATAAGGATTCCAGAATACCCAATATTGTTGTGAAATTTATCTGTTTGGGCCCTAAACGGACAAAAACGGGATTTAGGCTATTCTGAGGTGAAAAGAATGAAAGTTTGGTCACTGTATCGGAATGCCTTGAAAACCAACACACCAACTCCATTTTCTATAAGGATTCCAGAATACCCAATATTGTTGTGAAATTCATCTGTTTGGGCCCTGAACGGCGAAAAACGCGATTTAGGCTATTCTGAGGTGAAAAGAATGAAAGTTTGGTCACTGTATCGGAATGGCTTGAAAACCAACACACCAACTCCATTTTCTATAAGGATTCCAGGATGCCCAATATTGTTGTGAAATTCATCTGTTTGGGCCCTGAACGGCGAAAAACGCGATTTAGGCTATTCTTAGGTGAAAAGAATGAAAGTTTGGTCACTGTATCGGAATGGCTTGAAAACCAACACACCAACTCCATTTTCTATAAGGATTCCAGGATGCCCAATATTGTTGTGAAATTCATCTGTTTGGGCCCTGAAAGGCTAAAAACGCGATTTAGGCTATTATGAGGTGAAAAGAATGAAAGTTAGGTCACAGTCTCGCAATGGCTTGAAAACCAACACACCAACTCCATTTTCTATAAGGATTCCAGGATGCCCAATATTGTTGTGAAATTCATCTGTTTGGGCCCTGAACGGCGAAAAACGCGATTTAGGCTATTCTTAGGTGAAAAGAATGAAAGTTTGGTCACTGTATCGGAATGGCTTGAAAACCAACACACCAACTCCATTTTCTATAAGGATTCCAGCATACCCAATATTGTTGTGAAATTTATCTGTTTGGGCCCTAAACGGACAAAAACGGGATTTAGGCTATTCTGAGGTGAAAAGAATGAAAGTTTGGTCACTGTATCGGAATGCCTTGAAAACCAACACACCAACTCCATTTTCTATAAGGATTCCAGAATACCCAATATTGTTGTGAAATTTATCTGTTTGGGCCCTAAACGGACAAAAACGGGATTTAGGCTATTCTGAAGTGAAAAGAATGAAAGTTTGGTCACTGTATCGGAATGCCTTGAAAACCAACACACCAACTCCATTTTCTATAGGGATTCCAGGATGCCCATTATTGTTGTGAAATTCATCTGTTTGGGACCTGAACGGCCAAAAACGGGATTTACGCTATTCTGATGTGAAAAGAATGAAAGTTTGGTCACTGTCTCGGAATGCCTTGAAAACCAACACACCAACTCCATTTTCTATGAGGATTCCAGGATGCCCAATATTGTTGTGAAATTCATCTGTTTGGGCCCTGAATGACGAAAAACGCGATTTAGGCTATTATGAGGTGAAAAGAATGAAAGTTAGGTCACTGTCTCGCAATTGGTTTAAAACCCACACACCAACTCCATTTTTTATGGGGATTGCAGAATACCCAATATTGTTGTGAAATTTATTTGTTTGGGCCCTAAACGGACAAAAACGGGATTTAGGCTATTCTGAAGTGAAAAGAATGAAAGTTTGGTCACTGTCTCGGAATGCCTTGAAAACCAACACACGAACTCCATTTTCTATAAGGATTCCAGGATGCCCAATATTGTTGTGAAATTCATCTGTTTGGGCCCTGAACTGCGAAAAACGCGATTTAGGCTATTCTGAGGTGAAAAGAATGAAAGTTTGGTCACTGTATCGGAATGGCTTGAAAACCAACACACCAACTCCATTTTCTATAAGGATTCCAGGATGCCCATTATTGTTGTGAAATTCATCTGTTTGAGACCTGAACGGCCAAAAACTGGATTTACGCTATTCTGATGTGAAAAGAATGAAAGTTTGGTCACTGTATCGGAATGGCTTGAAAACCAACACACCAACTCCATTTTCTATAAGGATTCCAGGATGCCCAATATTGTTGTGAAATTCATCTGTTTGGGCCCTGAACGGCGAAAAACGCGATTTAGGCTATTCTTAGGTGAAAAGAATGAAAGTTTGGTCACTGTATCGGAATGGCTTGAAAACCAACACACCAACTCCATTTTCTATAAGGATTCCAGAATACCCAATATTGTTGTGAAATTTATCTGTTTGGGCCCTAAACGGACAAAAACGGGATTTAGGCTATTCTGAGGTGAAAAGAATGAAAGTTTGGTCACTGTATCGGAATGCCTTGAAAACCAACACACCAACTCCATTTTCTATAAGGATTCCAGAATACCCAATATTGTTGTGAAATTCATCTGTTTGGGCCCTGAACGGCGAAAAACGCGATTTAGGCTATTCTGAGGTGAAAAGAATGAAAGTTTGGTCACTGTATCGGAATGGCTTGAAAACCAACACACCAACTCCATTTTCTATAAGGATTCCAGGATGCCCAATATTGTTGTGAAATTCATCTGTTTGGGCCCTGAACGGCGAAAAACGCGATTTAGGCTATTCTTAGGTGAAAAGAATGAAAGTTTGGTCACTGTATCGGAATGGCTTGAAAACCAACACACCAACTCCATTTTCTATAAGGATTCCAGGATGCCCAATATTGTTGTGAAATTCATCTGTTTGGGCCCTGAAAGGCTAAACACGCGATTTAGGCTATTATGAGGTGAAAAGAATGAAAGTTAGGTCACAGTCTCGCAATGGCTTGAAAACCAACACACCAACTCCATTTTCTATAAGGATTCCAGGATGCCCAATATTGTTGTGAAATTCATCTGTTTGGGCCCTGAACGGCGAAAAACGCGATTTAGGCTATTCTTAGGTGAAAAGAATGAAAGTTTGGTCACTGTATCGGAATGGCTTGAAAACCAACACACCAACTCCATTTTCTATAAGGATTCCAGCATACCCAATATTGTTGTGAAATTTATCTGTTTGGGCCCTAAACGGACAAAAACGGGATTTAGGCAATTCTGAGGTGAAAAGAATGAAAGTTTGGTCACTGTATCGGAATGCCTTGAAAACCAACACACCAACTCCATTTTCTATAAGGATTCCAGAATACCCAATATTGTTGTGAAATTTATCTGTTTGGGCCCTAAACGGACAAAAACGGGATTTAGGCTATTCTGAAGTGAAAAGAATGAAAGTTTGGTCACTGTATCGGAATGCCTTGAAAACCAACACACCAACTCCATTTTCTATAGGGATTCCAGGATGCCCATTATTGTTGTGAAATTCATCTGTTTGGGACCTGAACGGCCAAAAACGGGATTTACGCTATTCTGATGTGAAAAGAATGAAAGTTTGGTCACTGTCTCGGAATGCCTTGAAAACCAACACACCAACTCCATTTTCTATGAGGATTCCAGGATGCCCAATATTGTTGTGAAATTCATCTGTTTGGGCCCTGAATGACGAAAAACGCGATTTAGGCTATTATGAGGTGAAAAGAATGAAAGTTAGGTCACTGTCTCGCAATTGGTTTAAAACCCACACACCAACTCCATTTTTTATGGGGAATGCAGAATACCCAATATTGTTGTGAAATTTATTTGTTTGGGCCCTAAACGGACAAAAACGGGATTTAGGCTATTCTGAAGTGAAAAGAATGAAAGTTTGGTCACTGTCTCGGAATGCCTTGAAAACCAACACACCAACTCCATTTTCTATAAGGATTCCAGGATGCCCAATATTGTTGTGAAATTCATCTGTTTGGGCCCTGAACGGCGAAAAACGCGATGTAGGCTATTCTGAGGTGAAAAGAATGAAAGCTTGGTCACTGTATCGGAATGGCTTGAAAACCAACACACCAACTCCATTTTCTATAAGGATTCCAGGATGCCCATTATTGTTGTGAAATTCATCTGTTTGGGACCTGAACGGCCAAAAACTGGATTTACGCTATTCTGATGTGAAAAGAATGAAAGTTTGGTCACTGTATCGGAATGGCTTGAAAACCAACACACCAACTCCATTTTCTATAAGGATTCCAGGATGCCCAATATTGTTGTGAAATTCATCTGTTTGGGCCCTGAACGGCGAAAAACGCGATTTAGGCTATTCTTAGGTGAAAAGAATGAAAGTTTGGTCACTGTATCGGAATGGCTTGAAAACCAACACACCAACTCCATTTTCTATAAGGATTCCAGAATGCCCAATATTGTTGTGAAATTTATCTGTTTGGGCCCTGAACGGACAAAAACGGGATTTAGGCTATTCTGGGTGAAAAGAATGAAAGTTTGGTCACTGTATCGGAATGCCTTGAAAACCAACACACCAACTCCATTTTCTATAAGGATTCCAGGATGCCCATTATTGTTGTGAAATTCATCTGTTTGGGACCTGAATGGCCAAAAACGGGATTTAGGCTATTCTGATGTGAAATGAATGAAAGTTTGGTCACTGTCTCGGAATGCATTGAAAACCAACACACCAACTCCATTTTCTATAAGGATTCAAGGATGCCCAATAATGTTGTGAAATTCATCTGTTTGGGCCCTGAACGGCGAAAAACGCGATTTACGCTATTCTGAGGTGAAAAGAATGAAAGTTTGGTCACTGTATCGGAAAGGCTTGAAAACCAACACACCAACTCCATTTTCTATAAGGATACCAGAATACCCAATATTGTTGTGAAATTTATCTGTTTGGGCCCTAAACAGACAAAAACGGGATTTAGGCTATTCTGAGGTGAAAAGAATGAAAGTTTGGTCACTGTCTCGGAAAGCCTTGAAAACCAACACACCAACTCCATTTTCTATAAGGATTCCAGGATGCCCATTATTGTTGTGAAATTTATCTGTTTGGGCCCTGAACGGCGAAAAACGCGATGTAGGCTATTCTGAGGTGAAAAGAATGAAAGTTTGGTCACTGTCTCGGAATGCCCTGAAAACCAACACACCAACTCCATTTTCTATAAGGATTCCAGGATGCCCAATATTGTTGTGAAATTCATCTGTTTGGGCCCTGAACGGCGAAAAACGCGATTTAGGCTATTCTGAGGTGAAAAGAATGAAAGTTTGGTCACTGTATCGGAATGGCTTGAAAACCAACCCACCAACTCCATTTTCTATAAGGATTCCAGGATGCCCAATATTGTTGTGAAATTCATCTGTTTGGGCCCTGAAAGGCTAAAAACGCGATTTAGGCAATTTTGAGGTGAAAAGAATGAAAGTTAGGTCACTGTCTCGCAATGGCTTTAAAACCCACACACCAATTCCATTTTTTATGGGGATTCAAGAATGCCCAATATTGTTGTGAAATTTATCTGTTTGGGCCCTGAACGGACAAAAAGGGGATTTAGGCTATTCTGGGTGAAAAGAATGAAAGTTTGGTCACTGTATCGGAATGCCTTGAAAACCAACACACCAACTCCATTTTCTATAAGGATTCCAGAATACCCAATATTGTTGTGAAATTTATCTGTTTGGGCCCTAAACGGACAAAAACGGGATTTAGGCTATTCTGAAGTGAAAAGAATGAAAGTTTGGTCACTGTATCGGAATGCCTTGAAAACCAACACACCAACTCCATTTTCTATAAGGATTCCAGGATGCCCATTATTGTTGTGAAATTCATCTGTTTGGGACCTGAACGGCCAAAAACGGGATTTACGCTATTCTGATGTGAAAAGAATGAAAGTTTGGTCACTGTCTCGGAATGCCTTGAAAACCAACACACCAACTCCATTTTCTATGAGGATTCCAGGATGCCCAATATTGTTGTGAAATTCATCTGTTTGCGCCCTGAATGGCGAAAAACGCGATTTAGGCTATTATGAGGTGAAAAGAATGAAAGTTAGGTCACTGTCTCGCAATTGGTTTAAAACCCACACACCAACTCCATTTTTTATGGGGATTCCAGAATACCCAATATTGTTGTGAAATTTATTTGTTTGGGCCCTGAACGGACAAAAACGGGATTTAGGCTATTCTGAAGTGAAAAGAATGAAAGTTTGGTCACTGTCTCGGAATGCCTTGAAAACCAACACACCAACTCCATTTTCTATAAGGATTCCAGGATGCCCAATATTGTTGTGAAATTCATCTGTTTGGGCCCTGAACTGCGAAAAACGCGATTTAGGCTATTCTGAGGTGAAAAGAATGAAAGTTTGGTCACTGTATCGGAATGGCTTGAAAACCAACACACCAACTCCATTTTCTATAAGGATTCCAGGATGCCCATTATTGTTGTGAAATTCATTTGTTTGGGACCTGAACGGCCAAAAACGGGATTTAGGCTATTCTGATGTGAAAAGAATGAAAGTTTGGTCACAGTCTCGGAATGCCTTGAAAACCAACACACCAACTCCATTTTCTATGAGGATTCCAGGATGCCCAATATTGTTGTGAAATTCATCTGTTTGGGCCCTGAAAGGCTAAAAACGCGATTTAGGCTATTATGAGGTGAAAAGAATGAAAGTTAGGACACAGTCTCGCAATGGCTTTAAAACCCACACACCAATTCCATTTTTGATGGGGATTCCAGAATGCCCAATATTGTTGTGAAATTTATCTGTTTGGGCCCTGAACGGACAAAAATGGGATTTAGCCTATTCTGATGTGAAAAGAATGAAAGTTTGGTCACTGTCTCGGAATGGCTTGAAAACCAACACACCAACTCCATTTTCTATAAGGATTCCAGGATGCCCATTATTGTTGTGAAATTCATCTGTTTGGGCCCTGAACGGCGAAAAACGCGATGTAGGCTATTCTGAGGTGAAAAGAATGAAAGTTTGGTCATTGTATCGGAATGACTTGAAAACCAACACACCAACTCCATTTTCTATAAGGATTCCAGGATGCCCATTTTTGTTGTGAAATTCATCTGTTTGGGACCTGAACGGCCAAAAACGGGATTTAGGCTATTCTGATGTGAAAAGAATGAAAGTTTGGTCACTGTCTCGGAATGCCTTGAAAACCAACACACCAACTCCATTCTCTATAAGGATTCCAGGATGCCCATTATTGTTGTGAAATTCATCTGTTTGGGACCTGAACGGCCAAAAACGGGATTTAGGCTATTCTGATGTGAAAAGAATGAAAGTTTGGTCACTGTCTCGGAATGCCGTGAAAACCAACACACCAACTCCATTTTCTATAAGGATTCCAGGATGCCCATTATTGTTGTGAAATTTATCTGTTTGGGCCCTGAACGGCGAAAAACGCGATGTAGGCTATTCTGAGATGAAAAGAATAAAAGTTTGGTCACTGTCTCGGAATGCCCTGAAAACCAACACACCAACTCCATTTTCTATAAGGATTCCAGGATGCCCAATATTGTTGTGAAATTCATCTGTTTGGGCCCTGAACGGCGAAAAACGCAATTTAGGCTATTCTGAGGTGAAAAGAATGAAAGTTTGGTCACTGTATCGGAATGGCTTGAAAACCAACACACCAACTCCATTTTCTATAAGGATTCCAGGATGCCCAATATTGTTGTGAAATTCATCTGTTTGGGCCCTGAACGGTGAAAAACGCGATTTTGGCTATTCTTAGGTGAAAAGAATGAAAGTTTGGTCACTGTATCGGAATGGCTTGAAAACCAACACACCAACTCCATTCTCTATAAGGATTTCAGGATGCCCAATATTGTTGTGAAATTCATCTGTTTGGGCCCTGAAAGGCTAAAAACGCGATTTAGGCTATTATGATGTGAAAAGAATGAAAGTTAGGTCACAGTCTCGCAATGGCTTTAAAACCCACACACCAATTCCATTTTTTATTGGGATTCAAGAATGCCCAATATTGTTGTGAAATTCATCTGTTTGGGCCCTGAACGGCCAAAAACGGGATTTAGGCTATTCTGATGTGAAAAGAATGAAAGTTTGGTCACAGTCTCGGAATGGCTTGAAAACCAACACACCAACTCCATTTTCTATAAGGATTCCAGGATGCCCAATATTGTTGTGAAATTCATCTGTTTGGGCCCTGAAGGGCTAAAAACGCGATTTAGGCTATTATGAGGTGAAAAGAATGAAAGTTTGGTCACTGTATCGGAATGGCTTGAAAACCAACACACCAACTCCATTTTCTATAAGGATTCCAGGATGCCCATTATTGTTGTGAAATTCATCTGTTTGGGACCTGAACGGCCAAAAACGGGATTTAGGCTATTCTGATGTGAAAAGAATGAAAGCTTGGTCACTGTCTCGGAATGCCTTGAAAACCAACACACCAACTCCATTTTCTATCAGGATTCCAGGATGCCCAATATTGTTGTGAAATTCATCTGTTTGGGCCCTGAAAGGCTAAAAACGCGATTTAGGCTATTATGAGGTGAAAAGAATGAAAGTTAGGTTACTGTCTCGCAATTGGTTTAAAACCCACACACCAACTCCATTTTTTATGGGGATTCCAGAATACCCAATATTGTTGTGAAATTTATCTGTTTGGGCCCTCAACGGACAAAAACGGGATTTAGGCTATTCTGAAGTGAAAAGAATGAAAGTTTGGTCACTGTCTCGGAATGCCTTGAAAACCAACACACCAACTCCATTTTCTATATGGATTCCAGGATGCCCAATATTGTTGTGAAATTCATCTGTTTGGGCCCTGAACTGCGAAAAACGCGATTTAGGCTATTCTGAGGTGAAAAGAATGAAAATTTGGTCACTGTATCGGAATGGCTTGAAAACCAACACACCAACTCCATTTTCTATAAGGATTCCAGGATGCCCAATATTGTTGTGAAATTCATCTGTTTGGGCCCTGAAAGGCTAAAAACGCGAATTTAGGCTATTATGAGGTGAAAAGAATGAAAGTTAGGTCACTGTCTCGCAATGGCTTTAAAACCCATACACCAATTCCATTTTTGATGGGGATTCCAGAATGCCCAATATTGTTGTGAAATTCATCTGTTTGGGCCCTGAACGGACAAAAACGGGATTTAGGCTATTCTGGGTGAAAAGAATGAAAGTTTGGTCACTGTATCGGAATGCCTTGAAAACCAACACACCAACTCCATTTTCTATAAGGATTCCAGGATGCCCAATATTGTTGTGAAATTCATCTGTTTGGGCCCTGAAAGGCTAAAAACGCGAATTTAGGCTAATATGAGGTGAAAAGAATGAAAGTTAGGTCTCTGTCTCGCAATGGCTTTAAAACCCATACACCAATTCCATTTTTGATGGGGATTCCAGAATGCCCAATATTGTTGTGAAATTCATCTGTTTGGGCCCTGAACGGACAAAAACGGGATTTAGGCTATTCTGGGTGAAAAGAATGAAAGTTTGGTCACTGTATCGGAATGCCTTGAAAACCAACACACTAACTCCATTTTCTATAAGGATTCCAGAATACCCAATATTGTTGTGAAATTTATCTGTTTGGGCCCTCAACGGACAAAAACGGGATTTAGGCTATTCTGATGTGAAAAGAATGAAAGTTTGGTCACTGTATCGGAATGCCTTGAAAACCAACACACCAACTCCATTTTCTATAAGGATTCCAGGATGCCCATTATTGTTGTGAAATTCATCTGTTTGGGACCTGAACGGCCAAAAACGGGATTTACGCTATTCTGATGTGAAATGAATGAAAGTTTGGTCACTGTCTCGGAATGCCTTGAAAACCAACACACCAACTCCATTTTCTATGAGGATTCCAGGATGCCCAATATTGTTGTGAAATTCATCTGCTTGGGCCCTGAATGGCGAAAAACGCGATTTAGGCTATTATGAGGTGAAAAGAATGAAAGTTAGGTCACTGTCTCGCAATTGGTTTAAAACCCACACACCAACTCCATTTTTTATGGGGATTCCAGAATACCCAATATTGTTGTGAAATTTATTTGTTTGGGCCCTAAACGGACAAAAACGGGATTTAGGCTATTCTGAAGTGAAAAGAATGAAAGTTTGGTCACTGTCTCGGAATGCCTTGAAAACCAACACACCAACTCCATTTTCTATAAGGATTCCACGATGCCCATTATTGTTGTGAAATTCATCTGTTTGGGACCTGAACGGCCAAAAACGGGATTTAGGCTATTCTGATGTGAAAAGAATAAAAGTTTGGTCACTGTATCGGAATGCCTTGAAAACCAACACACCAACTCCATTTTCTATAAGGATTCCAGGATGCCCAATATTGTTGTGAAATTCATCTGTTTGGGCCCTGAACTGCGAAAAACGCGATTTAGGCTATTCTGAGGTGAAAAGAATGAAAGTTTGGTCACTGTATCGGAATGGCTTGAATACCAACACACCAACTCCATTTTCTATAAGGATTCCAGGATGCCCATTATTGTTGTGAAATTCATCTGTTTGGGACCTGAACGGCCAAAAACGGGATTTAGGCTATTCTGATGTGAAAAGAATGAAAGTTTGGTCACAGTCTCGGAATGCCTTGAAAACCAACACACCAACTCCATTTTCTATGAGGATTCCAGGATGCCCAATATTGTTGTGAAATTCATCTGTTTGGGCCCTGAAAGGCTAAAAACGCGATTTAGGCTATTATGAGGTGAAAAGAATGAAAGTTAGGACACAGTCTCGCAATGGCTTTAAAACCCACACACCAATTCCATTTTTGATGGGGATTCCAGAATGCCCAATATTGTTGTGAAATTTATCTGTTTGGGCCCTGAACGGACAAAAATGGGATTTAGCCTATTCTGATGTGAAAAGAATGAAAGTTTGGTCACTGTCTCGGAATGGCTTGAAAACCAACACACCAACTCCATTTTCTATAAGGATTCCAGGATGCCCAATATTGTTGTGAAATTCATCTGTTTGGGCCCTGAACGGCGAAAAACGCGATGTAGGCTATTCTGAGGTGAAAAGAATGAAAGTTTGGTCATTGTATCGGAATGACTTGAAAACCAACACACCAACTCCATTTTCTATAAGGATTCCAGGATGCCCATTTTTGTTGTGAAATTCATCTGTTTGGGACCTGAACGGCCAAAAACGGGATTTAGGCTATTCTGAGGTGAAAAGAATGAAAGTTTGGTCACTGTCTCGGAATGCCTTGAAAACCAACACACCAACTCCATTCTCTATAAGGATTCCAGGATGCCCATTATTGTTGTGAAATTCATCTGTTTGGGACCTGAACGGCCAAAAACGGGATTTAGTCTATTCTGATGTGAAAAGAATGAAAGTTTGGTCACTGTCTCGGAATGCCTTGAAAACCAACACACCAACTCCATTTTCTATAAGGATTCCAGGATGCCCATTATTGTTGTGAAATTTATCTGTTTGGGCCCTGAACGGCGAAAAACGCGATGTAGGCTATTCTGAGATGAAAAGAATAAAAGTTTGGTCACTGTCTCGGAATGCCCTGAAAACCAACACACCAACTCCATTTTCTATTAGGATTCCAGGATGCCCAATATTGTTGTGAAATTCATCTGTTTGGGCCCTGAACGGCGAAAAACGCAATTTAGGCTATTCTGAGGTGAAAAGAATGAAAGTTTGGTCACTGTATCGGAATGGCTTGAAAACCAACACACCAACTCCATTTTCTATAAGGATTCCAGGATGCCCAATATTGTTGTGAAATTCATCTGTTTGGGCCCTGAACGGTGAAAAACGCGATTTTGGCTATTCTTAGGTGAAAAGAATGAAAGTTTGGTCACTGTATCGGAATGGCTTGAAAACCAACACACCAACTCCATTCTCTATAAGGATTCCAGGATGCCCAATATTGTTGTGAAATTCATCTGTTTGGGCCCTGAAAGGCTAAAAACGCGATTTAGGCTATTATGATGTGAAAAGAATGAAAGTTAGGTCACAGTCTCGCAATGGCTTTAAAACCCACACACCAATTCCATTTTTTATTGGGATTCAAGAATGCCCAATATTGTTGTGAAATTCATCTGTTTGGGCCCTGAACGGCCAAAAACGGGATTTAGGCTATTCTGATGTGAAAAGAATGAAAGCTTGGTCACTGTCTCGGAATGCCTTGAAAACCAACACACCAACTCCATTTTCTATCAGGATTCCAGGATGCCCAATATTGTTGTGAAATTCATCTGTTTGGGCCCTGAAGGGCTAAAAACGCGATTTAGGCTATTATGAGGTGAAAAGAATGAAAGTTTGGTCATTGTATCGGAATGGCTTGAAAACCAACACACCAACTCCATTTTCTATAAGGATTCCAGGATGCCCATTATTGTTGTGAAATTCATCTGTTTGGGACCTGAACGGCCAAAAACGGGATTTAGGCTATTCCGATGTGAAAAGAATGAAAGCTTGGTCACTGTCTCGGAATGCCTTGAAAACCAACACACCAACTCCATTTTCTATCAGGATTCCAGGATGCCCAATATTGTTGTGAAATTCATCTGTTTGGGCCCTGAATGGCGAAAAACGCGATTTAGGCTATTATGAGGTGAAAAGAATGAAAGTTAGGTTACTGTCTCGCAATTGGTTTAAAACCCACACACCAACTCCATTTTTTATGGGGATTCCAGAATACCCAATATTGTTGTGAAATTTATCTGTTTGGGCCCTCAACGGACAAAAACGGGATTTAGGCTATTCTGAAGTGAAAAGAAGGAAAGTTTGGTCACTGTCTCGGAATGCCTTGAAAACCAACACACCAACTCCATTTTCTATATGGATTCCAGGATGCCCAATATTGTTGTGAAATTCATCTGTTTGGGCCCTGAACTGCGAAAAACGCGATTTAGGCTATTCTGAGGTGAAAAGAATGAAAATTTGGTCACTGTATCGGAATGGCTTGAAAACCAACACACCAACTCCATTTTCTATAAGGATTCCAGGATACCCAATATTGTTGTGAAATTCATCTGTTTGGGCCCTGAAAGGCTAAAAACGCGAATTTAGGCTATTATGAGGTGAAAAGAATGAAAGTTAGGTCACTGTCTCGCAATTGGTTTAAAACCCACACACCAACTCCATTTGTTATGGGGATTCCAGAATACCCAATATTGTTGTGAAATTTATTTGTTTGGGCCCTAAACGGACAAAAACGGGATTTAGGCTATTCTGAAGTGAAAAGAATGAAAGTTTGGTCACTGTCTCGGAATGCCTTGAAAACCAACACACCAACTCCATTTTCTATAAGGATTCCACGATGCCCATTATTGTTGTGAAATTCATCTGTTTGGGACCTGAACGGCCAAAAACGGGATTTAGGCTATTCTGATGTGAAAAGAATGAAAGTTTGGTCACTGTATCGGAATGCCTTGAAAACCAACACACCAACTCCATTTTCTATAAGGATTCCAAGATGCCCAATATTGTTGTGAAATTCATCTGTTTGGGCCCTGAACTGCGAAAAACGCGATTTAGGCTATTCTGAGGTGAAAAGAATGAAAGTTTGGTCACTGTATCGGAATGCCTTGAAAACCAACACACTAACTCCATTTTCTATAAGGATTCCAGAATGCCCAATATTGTTGTGAAATTTATCTGTTTGGGCCCTGAACGGACAAAAACGGGATTTAGGCTATTCTGGGTGAAAAGAATGAAAGTTTGGTCACTGTATCGGAATGCCTTGAAAACCAACACACCAACTCCATTTTCTATAAGGATTCCAGGATGCCCATTATTGTTGTGAAATTCATCTGTTTGGGCCCTGAACGGCGAAAAACGCGATTTAGGCTATTCTGAGGTGAAAAGAATGAAAGTTTGGTCACTGTATCGGAATGGCTTGAAAACCAACACACCAACTCCATTTTCTATAAGGATTCCAGGATGCCCAATATTGTTGTGAAATTCATCTGTTTGGGCCCTGAACGGCGAAAAACGCGATTTAGGCTATTCTTAGGTGAAAAGAATGAAAGTTTGGTCACTGTATCGGAATGGCGTGAAAACCAACACACCAACTCCATTTTCTATAAGGATTCCACGATGCCCATTATTGTTGTGAAATTCATCTGTTTGGGACCTGAACGGCCAAAAACGGGATTTAGGCTATTCTGATGAGAAAAGAATGAAAGTTTGGTCACTGTATCGGAATGGCTTGAAAACCAACACACCAACTCCATTTTCTATAAGGATTCCAGGATGCCCAATATTGTTGTGAAATTCATCTGTTTGGGCCCTGAACGGCGAAAAACGCGATTTAGGCTATTCTGAGGTGAAAAGAATGAAAGTTTGGTCACTGTATCGGAATGGCTTGAAAACCAACACACCAACTCCATTTTCTATAAGGATTCCAGGATGCCCAATATTGTTGTGAAATTCATCTGTTTGGGCCCTGAACGGTGAAAAACGCGATTTTGGCTATTCTTAGGTGAAAAGAATGAAAGTTTGGTCACTGTATCGGAATGGCTTGAAAACCAACACACCAACTCCATTCTCTATAAGGATTTCAGGATGCCCAATATTGTTGTGAAATTCATCTGTTTGGGCCCTGAAAGGCTAAAAACGCGATTTAGGCTATTATGATGTGAAAAGAATGAAAGTTAGGTCACAGTCTCGCAATGGCTTTAAAACCCACACACCAATTCCATTTTTTATTGGGATTCAAGAATGCCCAATATTGTTGTGAAATTCATCTGTTTGGGCCCTGAACGGCCAAAAACGGGATTTAGGCTATTCTGATGTGAAAAGAATGAAAGTTTGGTCACAGTCTCGGAATGGCTTGAAAACCAACACACCAACTCCATTTTCTATAAGGATTCCAGGATGCCCAATATTGTTGTGAAATTCATCTGTTTGGGCCCTGAAGGGCTAAAAACGCGATTTAGGCTATTATGAGGTGAAAAGAATGAAAGTTTGGTCACTGTATCGGAATGGCTTGAAAACCAACACACCAACTCCATTTTCTATAAGGATTCCAGGATGCCCATTATTGTTGTGAAATTCATCTGTTTGGGACCTGAACGGCCAAAAACGGGATTTAGGCTATTCTGATGTGAAAAGAATGAAAGCTTGGTCACTGTCTCGGAATGCCTTGAAAACCAACACACCAACTCCATTTTCTATCAGGATTCCAGGATGCCCAATATTGTTGTGAAATTCATCTGTTTGGGCCCTGAATGGCGAAAAACGCGATTTAGGCTATTATGAGGTGAAAAGAATGAAGGTTAGGTTACTGTCTCGCAATTGGTTTAAAACCCACACACCAACTCCATTTTTTATGGGGATTCCAGAATACCCAATATTGTTGTGAAATTTATCTGTTTGGGCCCTCAACGGACAAAAACGGGATTTAGGCTATTCTGAAGTGAAAAGAATGAAAGTTTGGTCACTGTCTCGGAATGCCTTGAAAACCAACACACCAACTCCATTCTATATGGATTCCAGGATGCCCAATATTGTTGTGAAATTCATCTGTTTGGGCCCTGAACTGCGAAAAACGCGATTTAGGCTATTCTGAGGTGAAAAGAATGAAAATTTGGTCACTGTATCGGAATGGCTTGAAAACCAACACACCAACTCCATTTTCTATAAGGATTCCAGGATGCCCAATATTGTTGTGAAATTCATCTGTTTGGGCCCTGAAAGGCTAAAAACGCGAATTTAGGCTATTATGAGGTGAAAAGAATGAAAGTTAGGTCACTGTCTCGCAATGGCTTTAAAACCCATACACCAATTCCATTTTTGATGGGGATTCCAGAATGCCCAATATTGTTGTGAAATTCATCTGTTTGGGCCCTGAACGGACAAAAACGGGATTTAGGCTATTCTGGGTGAAAAGAATGAAAGTTTGGTCACTGTATCGGAATGCCTTGAAAACCAACACACCAACTCCATTTTCTATAAGGATTCCAGGATGCCCAATATTGTTGTGAAATTCATCTGTTTGGGCCCTGAAAGGCTAAAAACGCGAATTTAGGCTATTATGAGGTGAAAAGAATGAAAGTTAGGTCTCTGTCTCGCAATGGCTTTAAAACCCATACACCAATTCCATTTTTGATGGGGATTCCAGAATGCCCAATATTGTTGTGAAATTCATCTGTTTGGGCCCTGAACGGACAAAAACGGGATTTAGGCTATTCTGGGTGAAAAGAATGAAAGTTTGGTCACTGTATCGGAATGCCTTGAAAACCAACACACTAACTCCATTTTCTATAAGGATTCCAGAATACCCAATATTGTTGTGAAATTTATCTGTTTGGGCCCTCAACGGACAAAAACGGGATTTAGGCTATTCTGATGTGAAAAGAATGAAAGTTTGGTCACTGTATCGGAATGCCTTGAAAACCAACACACCAACTCCATTTTCTATAAGGATTCCAGGATGCCCATTATTGTTGTGAAATTCATCTGTTTGGGACCTGAACGGCCAAAAACGGGATTTACGCTATTCTGATGTGAAAAGAATGAAAGTTTGGTCACTGTCTCGGAATGCCTTGAAAACCAACACACCAACTCCATTTTCTATGAGGATTCCAGGATGCCCAATATTGTTGTGAAATTCATCTGCTTGGGCCCTGAATGGCGAAAAACGCGATTTAGGCTATTATGAGGTGAAAAGAATGAAAGTTAGGTCACTGTCTCGCAATTGGTTTAAAACCCACACACCAACTCCATTTTTTATGGGGATTCCAGAATACCCAATATTGTTGTGAAATTTATTTGTTTGGGCCCTAAACGGACAAAAACGGGATTTAGGCTATTCTGAAGTGAAAAGAATGAAAGTTTGGTCACTGTCTCGGAATGCCTTGAAAACCAACACACCAACTCCATTTTCTATAAGGATTCCACGATGCCCATTATTGTTGTGAAATTCATCTGTTTGGGACCTGAACGGCCAAAAACGGGATTTAGGCTATTCTGATGTGAAAAGAATGAAAGTTTGGTCACTGTATCGGAATGCCTTGAAAACCAACACACCAACTCCATTTTCTATAAGGATTCCAGGATGCCCAATATTGTTGTGAAATTCATCTGTTTGGGCCCTGAACTGCGAAAAACGCGATTTAGGCTATTCTGAGGTGAAAAGAATGAAAGTTTGGTCACTGTATCGGAATGGCTTGAATACCAACACACCAACTCCATTTTCTATAAGGATTCCAGGATGCCCATTATTGTTGTGAAATTCATCTGTTTGGGACCTGAACGGCCAAAAACGGGATTTAGGCTATTCTGATGTGAAAAGAATGAAAGTTTGGTCACAGTCTCGGAATGCCTTGAAAACCAACACACCAACTCCATTTTCTATGAGGATTCCAGGATGCCCAATATTGTTGTGAAATTCATCTGTTTGGGCCCTGAAAGGCTAAAAACGCGATTTAGGCTATTATGAGGTGAAAAGAATGAAAGTTAGGACACAGTCTCGCAATGGCTTTAAAACCCACACACCAATTCCATTTTTGATGGGGATTCCAGAATGCCCAATATTGTTGTGAAATTTATCTGTTTGGGCCCTGAACGGACAAAAATGGGATTTAGCCTATTCTGATGTGAAAAGAATGAAAGTTTGGTCACTGTCTCGGAATGGCTTGAAAACCAACACACCAACTCCATTTTCTATAAGGATTCCAGGATGCCCAATATTGTTGTGAAATTCATCTGTTTGGGCCCTGAACGGCGAAAAACGCGATGTAGGCTATTCTGAGGTGAAAAGAATGAAAGTTTGGTCATTGTATCGGAATGACTTGAAAACCAACACACCAACTCCATTTTCTATAAGGATTCCAGGATGCCCATTTTTGTTGTGAAATTCATCTGTTTGGGACCTGAACGGCCAAAAACGGGATTTAGGCTATTCTGAGGTGAAAAGAATGAAAGTTTGGTCACTGTCTCGGAATGCCTTGAAAACCAACACACCAACTCCATTCTCTATAAGGATTCCAGGATGCCCATTATTGTTGTGAAATTCATCTGTTTGGGACCTGAACGGCCAAAAACGGGATTTAGTCTATTCTGATGTGAAAAGAATGAAAGTTTGGTCACTGTCTCGGAATGCCTTGAAAACCAACACACCAACTCCATTTTCTATAAGGATTCCAGGATGCCCATTATTGTTGTGAAATTTATCTGTTTGGGCCCTGAACGGCGAAAAACGCGATGTAGGCTATTCTGAGATGAAAAGAATAAAAGTTTGGTCACTGTCTCGGAATGCCCTGAAAACCAACACACCAACTCCATTTTCTATTAGGATTCCAGGATGCCCAATATTGTTGTGAAATTCATCTGTTTGGGCCCTGAACGGCGAAAAACGCAATTTAGGCTATTCTGAGGTGAAAAGAATGAAAGTTTGGTCACTGTATCGGAATGGCTTGAAAACCAACACACCAACTCCATTTTCTATAAGGATTCCAGGATGCCCAATATTGTTGTGAAATTCATCTGTTTGGGCCCTGAACGGTGAAAAACGCGATTTTGGCTATTCTTAGGTGAAAAGAATGAAAGTTTGGTCACTGTATCGGAATGGCTTGAAAACCAACACACCAACTCCATTCTCTATAAGGATTCCAGGATGCCCAATATTGTTGTGAAATTCATCTGTTTGGGCCCTGAAAGGCTAAAAACGCGATTTAGGCTATTATGATGTGAAAAGAATGAAAGTTAGGTCACAGTCTCGCAATGGCTTTAAAACCCACACACCAATTCCATTTTTTATTGGGATTCAAGAATGCCCAATATTGTTGTGAAATTCATCTGTTTGGGCCCTGAACGGCCAAAAACGGGATTTAGGCTATTCTGATGTGAAAAGAATGAAAGCTTGGTCACTGTCTCGGAATGCCTTGAAAACCAACACACCAACTCCATTTTCTATCAGGATTCCAGGATGCCCAATATTGTTGTGAAATTCATCTGTTTGGGCCCTGAAGGGCTAAAAACGTGATTTAGGCTATTATGAGGTGAAAAGAATGAAAGTTTGGTCATTGTATCGGAATGGCTTGAAAACCAACACACCAACTCCATTTTCTATAAGGATTCCAGGATGCCCATTATTGTTGTGAAATTCATCTGTTTGGGACCTGAACGGCCAAAAACGGGATTTAGGCTATTCCGATGTGAAAAGAATGAAAGCTTGGTCACTGTCTCGGAATGCCTTGAAAACCAACACACCAACTCCATTTTCTATCAGGATTCCAGGATGCCCAATATTGTTGTGAAATTCATCTGTTTGGGCCCTGAATGGCGAAAAACGCGATTTAGGCTATTATGAGGTGAAAAGAATGAAAGTTAGGTTACTGTCTCGCAATTGGTTTAAAACCCACACACCAACTCCATTTTTTATGGGGATTCCAGAATACCCAATATTGTTGTGAAATTTATCTGTTTGGGCCCTCAACGGACAAAAACGGGATTTAGGCTATTCTGAAGTGAAAAGAAGGAAAGTTTGGTCACTGTCTCGGAATGCCTTGAAAACCAACACACCAACTCCATTTTCTATATGGATTCCAGGATGCCCAATATTGTTGTGAAATTCATCTGTTTGGGCCCTGAACTGCGAAAAACGCGATTTAGGCTATTCTGAGGTGAAAAGAATGAAAATTTGGTCACTGTATCGGAATGGCTTGAAAACCAACACACCAACTCCATTTTCTATAAGGATTCCAGGATACCCAATATTGTTGTGAAATTCATTTGTTTGGGCCCTGAAAGGCTAAAAACGCGAATTTAGGCTATTATGTGGTGAAAAGAATGAAAGTTAGGTCACTGTCTCGCAATTGGTTTAAAACCCACACACCAACTCCATTTGTTATGGGGATTCCAGAATACCCAATATTGTTGTGAAATTTATTTGTTTGGGCCCTAAACGGACAAAAACGGGATTTAGGCTATTCTGAAGTGAAAAGAATGAAAGTTTGGTCACTGTCTCGGAATGCCTTGAAAACCAACACACCAACTCCATTTTCTATAAGGATTCCACGATGCCCATTATTGTTGTGAAATTCATCTGTTTGGGACCTGAACGGCCAAAAACGGGATTTAGGCTATTCTGATGTGAAAAGAATGAAAGTTTGGTCACTGTATCGGAATGCCTTGAAAACCAACACACCAACTCCATTTTCTATAAGGATTCCAAGATGCCCAATATTGTTGTGAAATTCATCTGTTTGGGCCCTGAACTGCGAAAAACGCGATTTAGGCTATTCTGAGGTGAAAAGAATGAAAGTTTGGTCACTGTATCGGAATGCCTTGAAAACCAACACACTAACTCCATTTTCTATAAGGATTCCAGAATGCCCAATATTGTTGTGAAATTTATCTGTTTGGGCCCTGAACGGACAAAAACGGGATTTAGGCTATTCTGGGTGAAAAGAATGAAAGTTTGGTCACTGTATCGGAATGCCTTGAAAACCAACACACCAACTCCATTTTCTATAAGGATTCCAGGATGCCCATTATTGTTGTGAAATTCATCTGTTTGGGCCCTGAACGGCGAAAAACGCGATTTAGGCTATTCTGAGGTGAAAAGAATGAAAGTTTGGTCACTGTATCGGAATGGCTTGAAAACCAACACACCAACTCCATTTTCTATAAGGATTCCAGGATGCCCAATATTGTTGTGAAATTCATCTGTTTGGGCCCTGAACGGCGAAAAACGCGATTTAGGCTATTCTTAGGTGAAAAGAATGAAAGTTTGGTCACTGTATCGGAATGGCGTGAAAACCAACACACCAACTCCATTTTCTATAAGGATTCCACGATGCCCATTATTGTTGTGAAATTCATCTGTTTGGGACCTGAACGGCCAAAAACGGGATTTAGGCTATTCTGATGTGAAAAGAATGAAAGTTTGGTCACTGTATCGGAATGCCTTGAAAACCAACACACCAACTCCATTTTCTATAAGGATTCCAAGATGCCCAATATTGTTGTGAAATTCATCTGTTTGGGCCCTGAACTGCGAAAAACGCGATTTAGGCTATTCTGAGGTGAAAAGAATGAAAGTTTGGTCACTGTATCGGAATGCCTTGAAAACCAACACACCAACTCCATTTTCTATAAGGATTCCAGGATGCCCATTATTGTTGTGAAATTCATCTCTTTGGGACCTGAACGGCCAAAAACGGGATTTACGCTATTCTGATGTGAAAAGAATGAAAGTTTGGTCACTGTCTCGGAATGGCTTGAAAACCAACACACCAACTCCATTTTCTATGAGGATTCCAGGATGCCCAATATTGTTGTGAAATTCATCTGTTTGGGCCCTGAAATGCTAAAAACGCGATTTAGGCTATTATGAGGTGAAAAGAATGAAAGTTAGGTCACTGTCTCGCAATGGCTTTAAAACCCATACACCAATTCCATTTTTGATGGGGATTCCAGAATGCCCAATATTGTTGTGAAATTCATCTGTTTGGGCCCTGAACGGACAAAAAGGGGATTTAGGCTATTCTGGGTGAAAAGAATGAAAGTTTGATCACTGTATCGGAATGCCTTGAAAACCAACACACCAACTCCATTTTCTATAAGGATTCCAGAATACCCAATATTGTTGTGAAATTTATCTGTTTGGGCCCTAAACGGACAAAAACGGGATTTAGGCTATTCTGAAGTGAAAAGAATGAAAGTTTGGTCACTGTATCGGAATGCCTTGAAAACCAACACACCAACTCCATTTTCTATAAGGATTCCAGGATGCCCATTATTGTTGTGAAATTCATCTGTTTGGGACCTGAACGGCCAAAAACGGGATTTACGCTATTCTGATGTGAAAAGAATGAAAGTTTGGTCACTGTCTCGGAATGCCTTGAAAACCAACACACCAACTCCATTTTCTATGAGGATTCCAGGATGCCCAATATTGTTGTGAAATTCATCTGTTTGGGCCCTGAATGGCGAAAAACGCGATTTAGGCTATTATGAGGTGAAAAGAATGAAAGTTAGGTCACTGTCTCGCAATTGGTTTAAAACCCACACACCAACTCCATTTTTTATGGGGATTCCAGAATACCCAATATTGTTGTGAAATTTATTTGTTTGGGCCCTAAACGGACAAAAACGGGATTTAGGCTATTCTGAAGTGAAAAGAATGAAAGTTTGGTCACTGTCTCGGAATGCCTTGAAAACCAACACACCAACTCCATTTTCTATAAGGATTCAAGAATGCCCAATATTGTTGTGAAATTCATCTGTTTGGGACCTGAACGGCCAAAAACGGGATTTAGGCTATTCTGATGTGAAAAGAATGAAAGTTTGGTCACTGTATCGGAATGCCTTGAAAACCAACACACCAACTCCATTTTCTATAAGGATTCCAAGATGCCCAATATTGTTGTGAAATTCATCTGTTTGGGCCCTGAACTGCGAAAAACGCGATTTAGGCTATTCTGAGGTGAAAAGAATGAAAGTTTGGTCACTGTATCGGAATGCCTTGAAAACCAACACACCAACTCCATTTTCTATAAGGATTCCAGGATGCCCATTATTGTTGTGAAATTCATCTCTTTGGGACCTGAACGGCCAAAAACGGGATTTACGCTATTCTGATGTGAAAAGAATGAAAGTTTGGTCACTGTCTCGGAATGGCTTGAAAACCAACACACCAACTCCATTTTCTATGAGGATTCCAGGATGCCCAATATTGTTGTGAAATTCATCTGTTTGGGCCCTGAAATGCTAAAAACGCGATTTAGGCTATTATGAGGTGAAAAGAATGAAAGTTAGGTCACTGTCTCACAATGGCTTTAAAACCCATACACCAATTCCATTTTTGATGGGGATTCCAGAATGCCCAATATTGTTGTGAAATTCATCTGTTTGGGCCCTGAACGGACAAAAAGGGGATTTAGGCTATTCTGGGTGAAAAGAATGAAAGTTTGGTCACTGTATCGGAATGCCTTGAAAACCAACACACCAACTCCATTTTCTATAAGGATTCCAGAATACCCAATATTGTTGTGAAATTTATCTGTTTGGGCCCTCAACGGACAAAAACGGGATTTAGGCTATTCTGAAGTGAAAAGAATGAAAGTTTGGTCACTGTATCGGAATGCCTTGAAAACCAACACACCAACTCCATTTTCTATAAGGATTCCAGGATGCCCATTATTGTTGTGAAATTCATCTGTTTGGGCCCTGAACGGCCAAAAACGGGATTTACGCTATTCTGATGTGA
Source organism: Inga oerstediana (assembly GCA_963210345.1). NCBI lineage: Eukaryota > Viridiplantae > Streptophyta > Magnoliopsida > Fabales > Fabaceae > Inga > Inga oerstediana. Next base: position 39,961,685 of record OY723410.1, on the reverse strand, counting down.
AAAGAATGAAAGTTTGGTCACTGTCTCGGAATGCCTTGAAAACCAACACACCAACTCCATTTTCTATGAGGATTCCAGGATGCCCAATATTGTTGTGAAATTCATCTGTTTGGGCCCTGAATGGCGAAAAACGCGATTTAGGCTATTATGAGGTGAAAAGAATGAAAGTTAGGTCACTGTCTCGCAATTGGTTTAAAACCCACACACCAACTCCATTTTTTATGGGGATTCCAGAATACCCAATATTGTTGTGAAATTTATATGTTTGGGCCCTAAACGGACAAAAACGGGATTTAGGCTATTCTGAAGTGAAAAGAATGAAAGTTTGGTCACTGTCTCGGAATGCCTTGAAAACCAACACACCAACTCCATTTTCTATAAGGATTCCAGGATGCCCAATATTGTTGTGAAATTCATCTGTTTGGGCCCTGAACTGCGAAAAACGCGATTTAGGCTATTCTGAGGTGAAAAGAATGAAAATTTGGTCACTGTATCAGAATGACTTGAAAACCAACACACCAACTCCATTTTCTATAAGGATTCCAGGATGCCCATTATTGTTGTGAAATTAATCTGTTTGGGACCTGAACGGCCAAAAACGGGATTTAGGCTATTCTGATGTGAAAAGAATGAAAGTTTGGTCACAGTCTCGGAATGCCTTGAAAACCAACACACCAACTCCATTCTCTATAAGGATTCCAGGATGCCCATTATTGTTGTGAAATTCATCTGTTTGGGACCTGAACGGCCAAAAACGGGATTTAGGGTATTCTGATGTGAAAAGAATGAAAGTTTGGTCACTGTCTCGGAATGCCTTGAAAACCAACACACCAACTCCATTTTCTATAAGGATTCCAGGATGCCCAATATTGTTGTGAAATTCATCTGTTTGGGCCCTGAACGGCGAAAAACACGATGTAGGCTATTCTGAGGTGAAAAGAATGAAAGTTTGGTCACTGTATCAGAATGACTTGAAAACCAACACACCAACTCCATTTTCTATAAGGATTCCAGGATGCCCATTATTGTTGTGAAATTTATCTGTTTGGGACCTGAACGGCCAAAAACGGGATTTAGGCTATTCTGATGTGAAAAGAATGAAAGTTTGGTCACAGTCTCGGAATGCCTTGAAAACCAACACACCAACTCCATTTTCTATAAGGATTCCAGGATGCCCAATATTGTTGTGAAATTCATCTGTTTGGGCCCTGAACGGCGAAAAACACGATGTAGGCTATTCTGAGGTGAAAAGAATGAAAGTTTGGTCATTGTATCAGAATGACTTGAAAACCAACACACCAACTCCATTTTCTATAAGGATTCCAGGATGCCCATTATTGTTGTGAAATTTATCTGTTTGGGACCTGAACGGCCAAAAACAGGATTTAGGCTATTCTGATGTGAAAAGAATGAAAGTTTGGTCACAGTCTCGGAATGCCTTGAAAACCAACACACCAACTCCATTTTCTATAAGGATTCCAGGATGCCCAATATTGTTGTGAAATTCATCTGTTTGGGCCCTGAACGGCGAAAAACACGATGTAGGCTATTCTGAGGTGAAAAGAATGAAAGTTTGGTCATTGTATCAGAATGACTTGAAAACCAACACACCAACTCCATTTTCTATAAGGATTCCAGGATGCCCATTATTGTTGTGAAATTTATCTGTTTGGGACCTGAACGGCCAAAAACAGGATTTAGGCTATTCTGATGTGAAAAGAATGAAAGTTTGGTCACAGTCTCGGAATGCCTTGAAAACCAACACACCAACTCCATTTTCTATAAGGATTCCAGGATGCCCAATATTGTTGTGAAATTCATCTGTTTGGGCCCTGAAAGGCTAAAAACGCGATTTAGGCTATTATGATGTGAAAAGAATGAAAGTTAGGTCACAGTCTCGCAATGGCTTTAAAACCCACAAACCAATTCCATTTTTTATTGGGATTCAAGAATGCCCAATATTGTTGTGAAATTCATCTGTTTGGGCCCTGAACGGCCAAAAACGGGATTTAGGCTATTCTGATGTGAAAAGAATGAAAGCTTGGTCACTGTCTCAGAATGCCTTGAAAACCAACACACCAACTCCATTTTCTATCAGGATTCCAGGATGCCCAATATTGTTGTGAAATTCATCTGTTTGGGCCCTGAAGGGCTAAAAACGCGATTTAGGCTATTATGAGGTGAAAAGAATGAAAGTTTGGTCACTGTATCGGAATGGCTTGAAAACCAACACACCAACTCCATTTTCTATAAGGATTCCAGGATGCCCAATATTGTTGTGAAATTCATCTGTTTGGGCCCTGAAAGGCTAAAAACGCGATTTAGGCTATTATGATGTGAAAAGAATGAAAGTTAGGTCACAGTCTCGCAATGGCTTTAAAACCCACACACCAATTCCATTTTTTATTGGGATTCAAGAATGCCCAATATTGTTGTGAAATTCATCTGTTTGGGCCCTGAACGGCCAAAAACGGGATTTAGGCTATTCTGATGTGAAAAGAATGAAAGCTTGGTCACTGTCTCAGAATGCCTTGAAAACCAACACACCAACTCCATTTTCTATCAGGATTCCAGGATGCCCAATATTGTTGTGAAATTCATCTGTTTGGGCCCTGAAGGGCTAAAAACGCGATTTAGGCTATTATGAGGTGAAAAGAATGAAAGTTTGGTCACTGTATCGGAATGGCTTGAAAACCAACACACCAACTCCATTTTCTATAAGGATTCCAGGATGCCCATTATTGTTGTGAAATTCATCTGTTTGGGACCTGAACGGCCAAAAACGGGATTTAGGCTATTCTGATGTGAAAAGAATGAAAGCTTGGTCACTGTCTCGGAATGCCTTGAAAACCAACACACCAACTCCATTTTCTATCAGGATTCCAGGATGCCCAATATTGTTGTGAAATTCATCTGTTTGGGCCCTGAATGGCGAAAAACGCGATTTAGGCTATTATGAGGTGAAAAGAATGAAAGTTAGGTTACTGTCTCGCAATTGGTTTAAAACCCACACACCAACTCCATTTTTTATGGGGATTCCAGAATACCCAATATTGTTGTGAAATTTATCTATTTGGGCCCTCAACGGACAAAAACGGGATTTAGGCTATTCTGAAGTGAAAAGAATGAAAGTTTGGTCACTGTCTCGGAATGCCTTGAAAACCAACACACCAACTCCATTTTCTATAAGGATTCCAGGATGCCCAATATTGTTGTGAAATTCATCTGTTTGGGCCCTGAACGGCGAAAAACACGATGTAGGCTATTCTGAGGTGAAAAGAATGAAAGTTTGGTCACTGTATCAGAATGACTTGAAAACCAACACACCAACTCCATTTTCTATAAGGATTCCAGGATGCCCATTATTGTTGTGAAATTTATCTGTTTGGGACCTGAACGGCCAAAAACGGGATTTAGGCTATTCTGATGTGAAAAGAATGAAAGGTTGGTCACAGTCTCGGAATGCCTTGAAAACCAACACACCAACTCCATTTTCTATAAGGATTCCAGGATGCCCAATATTGTTGTGAAATTCATCTGTTTGGGCCCTGAACGGCGAAAAACACGATGTAGGCTATTCTGAGGTGAAAAGAATGAAAGTTTGGTCATTGTATCCGAATGACTTGAAAACCAACACACCAACTCCATTTTCTATAAGGATTCCAGGATGCCCATTATTGTTGTGAAATTTATCTGTTTGGGACCTGAACGGCCAAAAACAGGATTTAGGCTATTCTGATGTGAAAAGAATGAAAGTTTGGTCACAATCTCGGAATGCCTTGAAAACCAACACACCAACTCCATTTTCTATAAGGATTCCAGGATGCCCAATATTGTTGTGAAATTCATCTGTTTGGGCCCTGAAAGGCTAAAAACGCGATTTAGGCTATTATGATGTGAAAAGAATGAAAGTTAGGTCACAGTCTCGCAAAGGCTTTAAAACCCACACACCAATTCCATTTTTGATGGGGATTCCAGAATGCCCAATATTGTTGTGAAATTTATCTGTTTGGGCCCTGAACGGACAAAAACGGGATTTAGGCTATTCTGGGTGAAAAGAATGAAAGTTTGGTCACTGTATCGGAATGCCTTGAAAACCCGCACACCAACTCCATTTTCTATAAGGATTCCAGGATGCCCATTATTGTTGTGAAATTCATCTGTTTGGGACCAGAATGGCCAAAAACGGGATTTAGGCTACTCTGATGTGAAATGAATGAAAGTTTGGTCACTGTCTCGGAATGCCTTGAAAACCAACACACCAACTCCATTTTCTATAAAGATTCCAGGATGCCCAATATTGTTGTGAAATTCATCTGTTTGGGCCCTGAACGGCGAAAAACGCGATTTAGGCTATTATGAGGTGAAAAGAATGAAAGTTTGGTCACTGTATCGGAAAGGCTTGAAAACCAACACACCAACTCCATTTTCTATAAGGATTCCAGGATGCCCAATATTGTTGTGAAATTCATCTGTTTGGGCCCTGAAAGGCTAAAAACGCGATTTAGGCTATTATGAGGTGAAAAGAATGAAAGTTAGGTCACAGTCTCGCAATGGCTTTAAAACCCACACACCAATTCCATTTTTTATTGGGATTCCAGAATGCCCAATATTGTTGTGAAATTTATCTGTTTGAGAACTGAACGGACAAAAACGGGATTTAGGCTATTCTGGGTGAAAAGAATGAAAGTTTGGTCACTGTATCGGAATGCCTTGAAAACCAACACACCAACTCCATTTTCTATAAGGATTCCAGGATGCCCATTATTGTTGTGAAATTTATCTGTTTGGGACCTGAACGGCCAAAAACAGGATTTAGGCTATTCTGATGTGAAAAGAATGAAAGTTTGGTCACAGTCTCGGAATGCCTTGAAAACCAACACACCAACTCCATTTTCTATAAGGATTCCAGGATGCCCAATATTGTTGTGAAATTCATCTGTTTGGGCCCTGAACGGCGAAAAACACGATGTAGGCTATTCTGAGGTGAAAAGAATGAAAGTTTGGTCATTGTATCAGAATGACTTGAAAACCAACACACCAACTCCATTTTCTATAAGGATTCCAGGATGCCCATTATTGTTGTGAAATTTATCTGTTTGGGACCTGAACGGCCAAAAACAGGATTTAGGCTATTCTGATGTGAAAAGAATGAAAGTTTGGTCACAGTCTCGGAATGCCTTGAAAACCAACACACCAACTCCATTTTCTATAAGGATTCCAGGATGCCCAATATTGTTGTGAAATTCATCTGTTTGGGCCCTGAAAGGCTAAAAACGCGATTTAGGCTATTATGATGTGAAAAGAATGAAAGTTAGGTCACAGTCTCGCAATGGCTTTAAAACCCACAAACCAATTCCATTTTTGATGGGGATTCCAGAATGCCCAATATTGTTGTGAAATTTATCTGTTTGGGCCCTGAACGGACAAAAACGGGATTTAGGCTATTCTGGGTGAAAAGAATGAAAGTTTGGTCACTGTATCGGAATGCCTTGAAAACCAACACACCAACTCCATTTTCTATAAGGATTCCAGGATGCCCATTATTGTTGTTAAATTCATCTGTTTGGGACCTGAATGGCCAAAAACGGGATTTAGGCTATTCTGATGTGAAAAGAATGAAAGTTTGGTCACTGTCTCGGAATGCCTTGAAAACCAACACACCAACTCCATTTTCTATAAGGATTCCAGGATGCCCAATATTGTTGTGAAATTCATCTGTTTGGGCCCTGAACGGCGAAAAACGCGATTTAGGCTATTCTGAGGTAAAAAGAATGAAAGTTTGGTCACTGTATCGGAAAGGCTTGAAAACCAACACACCAACTCCATTTTCTATAAGGATTCCAGGATGCCCAATATTGTTGTGAAATTCATCTGTTTGGGCCCTGAAAGGCTAAAAACGCGATTTAGGCTATTATGATGTGAAAAGAATGAAAGTTAGGTCACAGTCTCGCAATGGCTTTAAAACCCACACACCAATTCCATTTTTTATTGGGATTCAAGAATGCCCAATATTGTTGTGAAATTCATCTGTTTGGGCCCTGAACGGCCAAAAACGGGATTTAGGCTATTCTGATGTGAAAAGAATGAAAGCTTGGTCACTGTCTCAGAATGCCTTGAAAACCAACACACCAACTCCATTTTCTATCAGGATTCCAGGATGCCCAATATTGTTGTGAAATTCATCTGTTTGGGCCCTGAATGGCGAAAAACGCGATTTAGGCTATTATGAGGTGAAAAGAATGAAAGTTAGGTTACTGTCTCGCAATTGGTTTAAAACCCACACACCAACTCCATTTTTTATGGGGATTCCAGAATACCCAATATTGTTGTGAAATTTATCTATTTGGGCCCTCAACGGACAAAAACGGGATTTAGGCTATTCTGAAGTGAAAAGAATGAAAGTTTGGTCACTGTCTCGGAATGCCTTGAAAACCAACACACCAACTCCATTTTCTATAAGGATTCCAGGATGCCCAATATTGTTGTGAAATTCATCTGTTTGGGCCCTGAACGGCGAAAAACACGATGTAGGCTATTCTGAGGTGAAAAGAATGAAAGTTTGGTCACTGTATCAGAATGACTTGAAAACCAACACACCAACTCCATTTTCTATAAGGATTCCAGGATGCCCATTATTGTTGTGAAATTTATCTGTTTGGGACCTGAACGGCCAAAAACGGGATTTAGGCTATTCTGATGTGAAAAGAATGAAAGTTTGGTCACAGTCTCGGAATGCCTTGAAAACCAACACACCAACTCCATTTTCTATAAGGATTCCAGGATGCCCAATATTGTTGTGAAATTCATCTGTTTGGGCCCTGAACGGCGAAAAACACGATGTAGGCTATTCTGAGGTGAAAAGAATGAAAGTTTGGTCATTGTATCCGAATGACTTGAAAACCAACACACCAACTCCATTTTCTATAAGGATTCCAGGATGCCCATTATTGTTGTGAAATTTATCTGTTTGGGACCTGAACGGCCAAAAACAGGATTTAGGCTATTCTGATGTGAAAAGAATGAAAGTTTGGTCACAATCTCGGAATGCCTTGAAAACCAACACACCAACTCCATTTTCTATAAGGATTCCAGGATGCCCAATATTGTTGTGAAATTCATCTGTTTGGGCCCTGAAAGGCTAAAAACGCGATTTAGGCTATTATGATGTGAAAAGAATGAAAGTTAGGTCACAGTCTCGCAAAGGCTTTAAAACCCACACACCAATTCCATTTTTGATGGGGATTCCAGAATGCCCAATATTGTTGTGAAATTTATCTGTTTGGGCCCTGAACGGACAAAAACGGGATTTAGGCTATTCTGGGTGAAAAGAATGAAAGTTTGGTCACTGTATCGGAATGCCTTGAAAACCCGCACACCAACTCCATTTTCTATAAGGATTCCAGGATGCCCATTATTGTTGTGAAATTCATCTGTTTGGGACCAGAATGGCCAAAAACGGGATTTAGGCTACTCTGATGTGAAATGAATGAAAGTTTGGTCACTGTCTCGGAATGCCTTGAAAACCAACACACCAACTCCATTTTCTATAAAGATTCCAGGATGCCCAATATTGTTGTGAAATTCATCTGTTTGGGCCCTGAACGGCGAAAAACGCGATTTAGGCTATTATGAGGTGAAAAGAATGAAAGTTTGGTCACTGTATCGGAAAGGCTTGAAAACCAACACACCAACTCCATTTTCTATAAGGATTCCAGGATGCCCAATATTGTTGTGAAATTCATCTGTTTGGGCCCTGAACGGCGAAAAACGCGATGTAGGCTATTCTGAGGTGAAAAGAATGAAAGTTTGGTCACTGTATGAATGACTTGAAAACCAACACACCAACTCCATTTTCTATAAGGATTCCAGGATGCCCAATATTGTTGTGAAATTCATCTGTTTGGGCCCTGAAAGGCTAAAAACGCGATTTAGGCTATTATGTGGTGAAAAGAATGAAAGTTAGGTCACAGTCTCGCAATGGCTTTAAAACCCACACACCAATTCCATTTTTGATGGGGATTCCAGAATGCCCAATATTGTTGTGAAATTTATCTGTTTGAGAACTGAACGGACAAAAACGGGATTTAGGTTATTCTGGGTGAAAAGAATGAAAGTTTGGTCACTGTATCGGAATGCCTTGAAAACCAACACACCAACTCCATTTTCTATAAGGATTCCAGGATGCCCAATATGGTTGTGAAATTCATCTGTTTGGGCCCTGAACGGCGAAAAACGCGATTTAGGCTATTATGAGGTGAAAAGAATGAAAGTTTGGTCACTGTATCGGAAAGGCTTGAAAACCAACACACCAACTCCATTTTCAATAAGGATTCCAGGATGCCCAATATTGTTGTGAAATTCATCTGTTTGGGCCCTGAACGGCGAAAAACGCGATCTAGGCTATTCTGAGGTGAAAAGAATGAAAGTTTGGTCACTGTATCGGAAAGGCGTGAAAACCAACACACCAACTCCATTTTCTATAAGGATTCCAGGATACCCATTATTGTTGTGAAATTCATCTGTTTGGCACCTGAACGGCCAAAAACGGGATTTAGGCTATTCTGATGTGAAAAGATTGAAGTTTGGTCACTGTCTCGGAATGGCTTGAAAACCAACACACCAACTCCATTTTCTATAAGGATTCCAGGATGCCCAATATTGTTGTGAAATTCATCTGTTTGGGCCCTGAACGGCGAAAAACACGATGTAGGCTATTCTGAGGTGAAAAGAATGAAAGTTTGGTCACTGTATCGGAAAGGCTTGAAAACCAACACACCAACTCCATTTTCTATAAGGATTCCAGGATACCCATTATTGTTGTGAAATTCATCTGTTTGGCACCTGAACGGCCAAAAACGGGATTTAGGCTATTCTGATGTGAAAAGATTGAAGTTTGGTCACTGTCTCGGAATGGCTTGAAAACCAACACACCAACTCCATTTTCTATAAGGATTCCAGGATGCCCAATATTGTTGTGAAATTCATCTGTTTGGGCCCTGAACGGCGAAAAACACGATGTAGGCTATTCTGAGGTGAAAAGAATGAAAGTTTGGTCACTGTATCGGAAAGGCTTGAAAACCAACACACCAACTCCATTTTCTATAAGGATTCCAGGATACCCATTATTGTTGTGAAATTCATCTGTTTGGCACCTGAACGGCCAAAAACGGGATTTAGGCTATTCTGATGTGAAAAGATTGAAGTTTGGTCACTGTCTCGGAATGGCTTGAAAACCAACACACCAACTCCATTTTCTATAAGGATTCCAGGATGCCCAATATTGTTGTGAAATTCATCTGTTTGGGCCCTCAACGGACAAAAACGGGATTTAGGCTATTCTGAGGTGAAAAGAATGAAAGTTTGGTCACTGTCTCGGAATGCCTTGAAAACCAACACACCAACTCCATTTTCTATAAGGATTCCAGGATGCCCATTATTGTTGTGAAATTCATCTGTTTGGGACCTGAACGGCCAAAAACGTGGTTTAGGCTATTCTGATGTGAAAAGAATGAAAGTTTGGTCACTGTCTCGGAATGGCTTGAAAACCAACACACCAACTCCATTTTCTATAAGGATTCCAGGATGCCCAATATTGTTGTGAAATTCATCTGTTTGGGCCCTGAACGGCGAAAAACGCGATGTAGGCTATTCTGAGGTGAAAAGAATGAAAGTTTGGTCACTGTAGGAATGACTTGAAAACCAACACACCAACTCCATTTTCTATAAGGATTCCAGGATGCCCATTATTGTTGTGAAATTCATCTGTTTGGGACCTGAACGGCCAAAAACGGGATTTAGGCTATTCTGATGTGAAATGAATGAAAGTTTGGTCACTATCTCGGAATGCCTTGAAAACCAACACACCAACTCCATTTTCTATAAGGATTCCAGGATGCCCAATATTGTTGTGAAATTCATCTGTTTGGGCCCTGAACGGCGAAAAACGCGATTTAGGCTATTCTGAGGTGAAAAGAATGAAAGTTTGGTCACTGTATCGGAAAGGCTTGAAAACCAACACACCAACTCCATTTTCTATAAGGATTCCAGGATGCCCATTATTGTTGTGAAATTCATCTGTTTGGGACCTGAACGGCAAAAAACGGGATTTTGGCTATTCTGATGTGAAAAGAATGAAAGTTTGGTCACTGTCTCGGAATGGCTTGAAAACCAACACACCAACTCCATTTTCTATAAGGATTCCAGGATGCCCAATATTGTTGTGAAATTCATCTGTTTGGGCCCTGAACGGCGAAAAACGCGATGTAGGCTATTCTGAGGTGAAAAGAATGAAAGCTTGGTCACTGTATCGGAATGACTTGAAAACCAACACACCAACTCCATTTTCTATAAGGATTCCAGGATGCCCATTATTGTTGTGAAATTCATCTGTTTGGGACCTGAACGGCCAAAAACGGGATTTAGGCTATTCTGATGTGAAAAGAATGAAAGTTTGGTCACAGTCTCGGAATGCCTTGAAAACCGACACACCAACTCCATTTTCTATAAGGATTCCAGGATGCCCAATATTGTTGTGAAATTCATCTGTTTGGGCCCTGAAAGGCTAAAAACGCGATTTAGGCTATTATGAGGTGAAAAGAATGAAAGTTAGGTCACAGTCTCGCAATGGCTTTAAAAAACCCACACACCAATTCCATTTTTGATGGGGATTCCAGAATGCCCAATATTGTTGTGAAATTTATCTGTTTGGGCCCTGTACGGACAAAAACGGGATTTAGGGTATTCTGAGGTGAAAAGAATGAAAGTTTGGTCACTGTATCGGAAAGGCTTGAAAACCAACACACCAACTCCATTTTCTATAAGGATTCCAGGATGCCCATTATTGTTGTGAAATTCATCTGTTTGGGACCTGAACGGCCAAAAACGGGATTTAGGCTATTCTGATGTGAAAAGAATGAAAGTTTGGTCACTGTCTCGGAATGGCTTGAAAACCAACACACCAACTCCATTTTCTATAAGGATTCCAGGATGCCCAATATTGTTGTGAAATTCATCTGTTTGGGCCCTGAACGGCGAAAAACGCGATGTAGGCTATTCTGAGGTGAAAAGAATGAAAGCTTGGTCACTGTATCGGAATGACTTGAAAACCAACACACCAACTCCATTTTCTATAAGGATTCTAGGATGCCCAATATTGTTGTGAAATTCATCTGTTTGTGCCTTGAAAGGCTAAAAGCGCGTTTTAGGCTATTATGAGGTGAAAAGAATGAAAGTTAGGTCACAGTCTCGCAATGGCTTTAAAACCCACACACCAATTACATTTTTGATGGGGATTCCAGAATGCCCAATATTGTTGTGAAATTTATCTGTTTGGGCCCTGAACGGACAAAAACGGGATTTAGCCTATTCTGAAGTGAAAAGAATGAAAGTTTGGTCACTGTCTCGGAATGCCTTGAAAACCAACACACCAACTCCATTTTCTATAAGGATTCCAGGATGCCCATTATTGTTGTGAAATTCATCTGTTTGGGACCTGAACGGCCAAAAACGGGGTTTAGGCTATTCTGATGTGAAAAGAATGAAAGTTTGGTCACTGTCTCGGAATGGCTTCAAAACCAACACACCAACTCCATTTTCTATAAGGATTCCAGGATGCCCAATATTGTTGTGAAATTCATCTCTTTGGGCCCTGAACGGCGAAAAACGCGATGTAGGCTATTCTGAGGTGAAAAGAATGAAAGTTTGGTCACTGTAGGAATGACTTGAAAACCAACACACCAATTCCATTTTTTATAAGGATTCCAGGATGCCCATTATTGTTGTGAAATTCATCTGTTTGGGACCTGAACGGCCAAAAACGGGATTTAGGCTATTCTGATGTGAAAAGAATGAAAGTTTGGTCACAGTCTCGGAATGCCTTGAAAACCAACACACCAACTCCATTTTCTATAAGGATTCCAGGATGCCCAATATTGTTGTGAAATTCATCTGTTTGGGCCCTGAACGGCGAAAAACGCGATTTAGGCTATTCTGAGGTGAAAAGAATGAAAGTTTGGTCACTGTATCGGAAAGGCTTGAAAACCAACACACCAACTCCATTTTCTATAAGGATTCCAGGATGCCCATTATTGTTGTGAAATTCATCTGTTTGGGACCTGAACGGCAAAAAACGGGATTTTGGCTATTCTGATGTGAAAAGAATGAAAGTTTGGTCACTGTCTCGGAATGGCTTGAAAACCAACACACCAACTCCATTTTCTATAAGGATTCCAGGATGCCCAATATTGTTGTGAAATTCATCTGTTTGGGCCCTGAACGGCGAAAAACGCGATGTAGGCTATTCTGAGGTGAAAAGAATGAAAGCTTGGTCACTGTATCGGAATGACTTGAAAACCAACACACCAACTCCATTTTCTATAAGGATTCCAGGATGCCCATTATTGTTGTGAAATTCATCTGTTTGGGACCTGAACGGCCAAAAACGGGATTTAGGCTATTCTGATGTGAAAAGAATGAAAGTTTGGTCACAGTCTCGGAATGCCTTGAAAACCGACACACCAACTCCATTTTCTATAAGGATTCCAGGATGCCAATATTGTTGTGAAATTCATCTGTTTGGGCCCTGAACGGCGAAAAACGCGATGTAGGCTATTCTGAGGTGAAAAGAATGAAAGCTTGGTCACTGTATCGGAATGACTTGAAAACCAACACACCAACTCCATTTTCTATAAGGATTCCAGGATGCCCAATATTGTTGTGAAATTCATCTGTTTGTGCCCTGAAAGGCTAAAAGCGCGATTTAGGCTATTATGAGGTGAAAAGAATGAAAGTTAGGTCACAGTCTCGCAATGGCTTTAAAACCCACACACCAATTACATTTTTTATGGGGATTCCAGAATGCCCAATATTGTTGTGAAATTTATCTGTTTGGGCCCTGAACGGACAAAAACGGGATTTAGGCTATTCTGAAGTGAAAAGAATGAAAGTTTGGTCACTGTCTCGGAATGCCTTGAAAACCAACACACCAACTCCATTTTCTATAAGGATTCCAGGATGCCCAATATTGATGTGAAATTCATCTGTTTGGGCCCTGAACGGCGAAAAACGCGATGTAGGCTATTCTGAGGTGAAAAGAATGAAAGTTTGGTCACTGTCTCGGAATGGCTTGAAAACCAACACACCAACTCCATTTTCTATAAGGATTCCAGGATGCCCAATATTGTTGTGAAATTCATCTGTTTGGGCCCTGAACGGCGAAAAACGCGATGTAGGCTATTCTGAGGTGAAAAGAATGAAAGCTTGGTCACTGTATCGGAATGACTTGAAAACCAACACACGAACTCCATTTTCTATAAGGATTCCAGAATACCCAATATTGTTGTGAAATTCATCTGTTTGGGACCTGAACGGCCAAAAACGGGGTTTAGGCTATTCTGATGTGAAAAGAATGAAAGTTTGGTCACTGTCTCGGAATGGCTTGAAAACCAACACACCAACTCCATTTTCTATAAGGATTCCAGGATGCCCAATATTGTTGTGAAATTCATCTGTTTGGGCCCTGAACGGCCAAAAACGGGGTTTAGGCTATTCTGATGTGAAAAGAATGAAAGTTTGGTCACTGTCTCGGAATGACTTGAAAACCAACACACCAACTCCATTTTCTATAAGGATTCCAGGATGCCCAATATTGTTGTGAAATTCATCTGTTTGGGCCCTGAACGGCGAAAAACGCGATGTAGGCTATTCTGAGGTGAAAAGAATGAAAGCTTGGTCACTGTATCGGATTGACTTGAAAACCAACACACCAACTCCATTTTCTATAAGGATTCCAGGATGCCCAATATTGTTGTGAAATTCATCTGTTTGTGCCCTGAAAGGCTAAAAGCGCGATTTAGGCTATTATGAGGTGAAAAGAATGAAAGTTAGGTCACAGTCTCGCAATGGCTTTAAAACCCACACACCAATTACATTTTTGATGGGGATTCCAGAATGCCCAATATTGTTGTGAAATTTATCTGTTTGGGCCCTGAACGGACAAAAACGGGATTTAGGCTATTCTGAGGTGAAAAGAATGAAAGTTTGGTCACTGTATCGGAAAGGCTTGAAATCCAACACACCAACTCCATTTTCTATAAGGATTCCAGGATGCCCATTATTGTTGTGAAATTCATCTGTTTGGGACCTGAACGGCCAAAAACGGGGTTTAGGCTATTCTGATGTGAAAAGAATGAAAGTTTGGTCACTGTCTCGGAATGGCTTGAAAACCAACACACCAACTCCATTTTCTATAAGGATTCCAGGATGCCCAATATTGTTGTGAAATTCATCTGTTTGGGCCCTGAACGGCGAAAAACGCGATGTAGGCTATTCTGAGGTGAAAAGAATGAAAGTTTGGTCACTGTAGGAATGACTTGAAAACCAACACACCAACTCCATTTTCTATAAGGATTCCAGGATGCCCATTATTGTTGTGAAATTCATCTGTTTGGGACCTGGACGGCCAAAAACGGGATTTAGGCTATTCTGATGTGAAAAGAATGAAAGTTTGGTCACAGTCTCGGAATGCCTTGAAAACCAACACACCAACTCCATTTTCTATAAGGATTCCAGGATGCCCAATATTGTTGTGAAATTCATCTGTTTGGGCCCTGAAAGGCTAAAAATGCGATTTAGGCTATTATGAGGTGAAAAGAATGAAAGTTAGGTCACAGTCTCGCAATGGCTTTAAAACCCACACACCAATTCCATTTTTTATGGGGATTCCAGAATGCCCAATATTGTTGTGAAATTTATCTGTTTGAGAACTGAACGGACAAAAACGGGATTTAGGCTATTCTGGGTGAAAAGAATGAAAGTTTGGTCACTGTATCGGAATGCCTTGAAAACCAACACACCAACTCCATTTTCTATAAGGATTCCAGGATGCCCAATATGGTTGTGAAATTCATCTGTTTGGGCCCTGAACGGCGAAAAACGCGATTTAGGCTATTATGAGATGAAAAGAATGAAAGTTTGGACACTGTATCGGAAAGGCTTGAAAACCAACACACCAACTCCATTTTCTATAAGGATTCCAGGATGCCCATTATTGTTGTGAAATTCATCTGTTTGGGACCTGAACGGCCAAAAACGAGATTTAGGCTATTCTGATGTGAAAAGAATGAAAGTTTGGTCACAGTCTCGGAATGCCTTGAAAACCGACACACCAACTCCATTTTCTATAAGGATTCCAGGATGCCCAATATTGTTGTGAAATTCATCTGTTTGGGCCCTGAAAGGCTAAAAACGCGATTTAGGCTATTATGAGGTGAAAAGAATGAAAGTTAGGTCACAGTCTCGCAATGGCTTTAAAAAACCCACACACCAATTCCATTTTTGATGGGGATTCCAGAATGCCCAATATTGTTGTGAAATTTATCTGTTTGGGCCCTGAACGGACAAAAACGGGATTTAGGGTATTCTGAGGTGAAAAGAATGAAAGTTTGGTCACTGTATCGGAAAGGCTTGAAAACCAACACACCAACTCCATTTTCTATAAGGATTCCAGGATGCCCATTATTGTTGTGAAATTCATCTGTTTGGGACCTGAACGGCCAAAAACGGGATTTAGGCTATTCTGATGTGAAAAGAATGAAAGTTTGGTCACTGTCTCGGAATGGCTTGAAAACCAACACACCAACTCCATTTTCTATAAGGATTCCAGGATGCCCAATATTGTTGTGAAATTCATCTGTTTGGGCCCTGAACGGCGAAAAACGCGATGTAGGCTATTCTGAGGTGAAAAGAATGAAAGCTTGGTCACTGTATCGGAATGACTTGAAAACCAACACACCAACTCCATTTTCTATAAGGATTCCAGAATACCCAATATTGTTGTGAAATTTATCTGTTTGGGCCCTGAACGGACAAAAACTGGATTTAGGGTATTCTGAGGTGAAAAGAATGAAAGTTTGGTCACTGTCTCGGAATGGCTTGAAAACCAACACACCAACTCCATTTTCTATATGGATTCCAGGATGCCCAATATTGTTGTGAAATTCATCTGTTTGGGCCCTGAACGGCGAAAAACGCGATGTAGGCTATTCTGAGGTGAAAAGAATGAAAGTTTGGTCACTGTCTTGGAATTCCCTGAAACCAACACACCAACTCCATTTTCTATAAGGATTCCAGGATGCCCATTATTGTTGTCAAATTCATCTGTTTGGGACCTGAACGGCCAAAAACGCTATGTAGGCTATTCTGAGGTGAAAAGAATGAAAGTTTGGTCACTGTATCGGAATGACTTGAAAACCAACACACCAACTCCTTTTTCTATAAGGATTCCAGGATGCCCAATATTGTTGTGAAATTCATCTGTGTGGGCCCTGAAAGGCTAAAAACGCGATTTAGGCTATTATGAGGTGAAAAGAATGAAAGTTTGGTCACTGTATCGGAATGGCTTGAAAACCAACACACCAACTCCATTTTCTATAAGGATTTCAGGATGCCCAATATTGTTGTGAAATTCATCTGTTTGGGCCCTGAACGGCGAAAAACGCGATTTAGGCTATTCTGAGGTGAAAAGAATGAAAGTTTGGTCACTGTATCGGAATGGCTTGAAAACCCACACACCAACTCCATTTCCTATAAGGATTCCAGGATGCCCAATATTGATGTGAAATTCATCTGTTTGGGCCCTGAACGGCGAAAAACGCGATTTAGGCTATTTTGAGGTGAAAAGAATGCAAGTTTAATCACTTTATCGGAATGGCTTGAAAACCAACACACCAACTCCATTTTCTATAAGGATTCCAGAATACCCAATATTGTTGTGAAATTTATCTGTTTGGGCCCTCAACGGACAAAAACGGGGTTTAGGCTATTCTGAAGTGAAAAGAATGAAAGTTTGGTCACTGTCTCGGAATGCCTTGAAAACCAACACACCAACTCCATTTTCTATAAGGATTCCAGGATGCCCATTATTGTTGTGAAATTTATCTGTTTGGGCCCTGAACGGCGAAAAACGCGATGTAGGCCATTCTGAGGTGAAAAGCATGAAAGTTTGGTCACTGTCTCGGAATGCCCTGAAACCAACACACCAACTCCATTTTCTATAAGGATTCCAGGATGCCCATTATTGTTGTGAAATTCATCTGTTTGGGACCTGAACGGCCAAAAACGCTATGTAGGCTATTCTGAGGTGAAAAGAATGAAAGTTTGGTCACTGTATCGGAATGACTTGAAAACCAACACACCAACTCCATTTTCTATAAGGATTCCAGGATGCCCATTATTGTTGTGAAATTCATCTGTTTCGGACCTGAAAGGCCAAAAACGGGATTTAGGCTATTCTGATGTGAAATGAATGAAAGTTTGGTCACTGTCTCGGAATGCCTTGAAAACCAACACACCAACTCCATTTTCTATAAGGATTCCAGGATGCCCAATATTGTTGTGAAATTCATCTGTTTGGGCCCTGAACGGCGAAAAACGCGATTTAGGCTATTCTGAGGTGAAAAGAATGAAAGTTTGGTCACTGTATCGGAAAGGCTTGAAAACCAACAAACCAACTCCATTTTCTATAAGGATTCCAGAATACCCAATATTGTTGTGAAATTTATCTGTTTGGGCCCTAAACGTACAAAAACGGGATTTAGGCTATTCTGAAGTGAAAAGAATGAAAGTTTGGTCACTGTCTTGGAATGCCTTGAAAACCAACACACCAACTCCATTTTCTATAAGGATTCCAGGATGCCCATTATTGTTGTGAAATTTATCTGTTTGGGCCCTGAACGGCGAAAAACGCGATGTAGGCTATTCTGAGGTGAAAAGAATGAAAGTTTGGTCACTGTCTCAGAATGCCCTGAAAACCAACACACCAACTCCATTTTCTATAAGGATTCCAGGATGCCCAATATTGTTGTGAAATTCATCTGTTTGGGCCCTGAACGGCGAAAAACGCGATTTAGGCTATTTTGAGGTGAAAAGAAAGAAAGTTTGGTCACTGTATCGGAATGGCTTGAAAACCAACACACCAACTCCATTTTCTATAAGGATTCCAGGATGCCCAATATTGTTGTGAAATTCATCTGTTTGGGCCCTGAACGGCGAAAAACGCGATTTAGGCTATTCTGAGGTGAAAAGAATGAAAGTTTGGTCACTGTATCGGAAAGGCTTGAAAACCAACACACCAACTCCATTTTCTATAAGGATTCCAGAATACCCAATATTGTTGTGAAATTTATCTGTTTGGGCCCTAAACGGACAAAAACGGGATTTAGGCTATTCTGAAGTGAAAAGAATGAAAGTTTGGTCACTGTCTTGGAATGCCTTGAAAACCAACACACCAACTCCATTTTCTATAAGGATTTCAGGATGCCCATTATTGTTGTGAAATTGATCTGTTTGGGCCCTGAACGGCGAAAAACGCGATGTAGGCTATTCTGAGGTGAAAAGAATGAAAGTTTGGTCACTGTCTCGGAATGCCCTGAAAACCAAGACACCAACTCCATTTTCTATAAGGATTCCAGGATGCCCAATATTGTTGTGAAATTCATCTGTTTGGGCCCTGAACGGCGAAAAACGCGATTTAGGCTATTATGAGGTGAAAAGAATGAAAGTTCGGTCACTGTATCGGAATGGCTTGAAAACCAACACACCAACTCCATTTCCTATAAGGATTCCAGGATGCCCAATATTGTTGTGAAATTCATCTGTTTGGGCCCTGAACGGCGAAAAACGCGATTTAGGCTATTCTTAGGTGAAAAGAATGAAAGTTTGGTCACTGTATCGGAATGGCTTGAAAACCAACACACCAACTCCATTTTCTATAAGGATTCCAGGATGCCCAATATTGTTGTGAAATTCATCTGTTTGGGCCCTGAACGGCGAAAAACGCGATTGAGGCTATTCTTAGGTGAAAAGAATGAAAGTTTGGTCACTGTATCGGAATGGCTTGAAAACCAACACACCAACTCCATTTCCTATAAGGATTCCAGGATGCCCAATATTGTTGTGAAATTCATCTGTTTGGGACCTGAACGGCCAAAAACGAGATTTAGGCTATTCTGATGTGAAAAGAATGAAAGTTTGGTCACGGTCTCGGAATGCCTTGAAAACCAACACACCAACTCCATTTTCTATAAGGATTCCAGGATGCCCAATATTGATGTGAAATTCATCTGTTTGGGCCCTGAAAGGCTAAAAACGCGATTTAGGCTATTATGAGGTGAAAAGAATGAAAGTTAGGTCACAGTCTCGCAATGGCTTTAAAACCCACACACCAATTCCATTTTTGATGGGGATTCCAGAATGCCCAATATTGTTGTGAAATTTATCTGTTTGAGAACTGAACGGACAAAAACGGGATTTAGGCTATTCTGGGTGAAAAGAATGAAAGTTTGGTCACTGTATCGGAATGCCTTGAAAACCAACACACCAACTCCATTTTCTATAAGGATTCCAGGATGCCCAATATGGTTGTGAAATTCATCTGTTTGGGCCCTGAACGGCGAAAAACGCGATTTAGGCTATTATGAGGTGAAAAGAATGAAAGTTTGGTCACTGTATCGGAAAGGCTTGAAAACCAACACACCAACTCCATTTTCTATAAGGATTCCAGGATGCCCATTATTGTTGTGAAATTCATCTGTTTGGGACCTGAACGGCCAAAAACGGGATTTAGGCTATTCTGATGTGAAAAGAATGAAAGTTTGGTCACAGTCTCGGAATGCCTTGAAAACCGACACACCAACTCCATTTTCTATAAGGATTCCAGGATGCCCAATATTGTTGTGAAATTCATCTGTTTGGGCCCTGAAAGGCTAAAAACGCGATTTAGGCTATTATGAGGTGAAAAGAATGAAAGTTAGGTCACTGTATCGGAAAGGCTTGAAAACCAACACACCAACTCCATTTTCTATAAGGATTCCAGGATGCCCATTATTGTTGTGAAATTCATCTGTTTGGGACCTGAACGGCCAAAAACGGGATTTAGGCTATTCTGATGTGAAAAGAATGAAAGTTTGGTCACAGTCTCGGAATGCCTTGAAAACCGACACACCAACTCCATTTTCTATAAGGATTCCAGGATGCCCAATATTGTTGTGAAATTCATCTGTTTGGGCCCTGAACGGCGAAAAACGCGATTTAGGCTATTCTGAGGTGAAAAGAATGAAAGTTTGGTCACTGTATCGGAAAGGCTTGAAAACCAACACACCAACTCCATTTTCTATAAGGATTCCAGAATACCCAATATTGTTGTGAAATTTATCTGTTTGGGCCCTAAACGGACAAAAACGGGATTTAGGCTATTCTGAAGTGAAAAGAATGAAAGTTTGGTCACTGTCTTGGAATGCCTTGAAAACCAACACACCAACTCCATTTTCTATAAGGATTTCAGGATGCCCATTATTGTTGTGAAATTTATCTGTTTGGGCCCTGAACGGCGAAAAACGCGATGTAGGCTATTCTGAGGTGAAAAGAATGAAAGTTTGGTCACTGTCTCGGAATGCCCTGAAAACCAAGACACCAACTCCATTTTCTATAAGGATTCCAGGATGCCCAATATTGTTGTGAAATTCATCTGTTTGGGCCCTGAACGGCGAAAAACGCGATGTAGGCTATTCTGAGGTGAAAAGAATGAAAGCTTGGTCACTGTATCGGAATGACTTGAAAACCAACACACCAACTCCATTTTCTATAAGGATTCCAGAATACCCAATATTGTTGTGAAATTCATTTGTTTGGGACCTGAACGGCCAAAAACGGGGTTTAGGCTATTCTGATGTGAAAAGAATGAAAGTTTGGTCACTGTCTCGGAATGGCTTGAAAACCAACACACCAACTCCATTTTCTATAAGGATTCCAGGATGCCCAATATTGTTGTGAAATTCATCTGTTTGGGCCCTGAACGGCCAAAAACGGGGTTTAGGCTATTCTGATGTGAAAAGAATGAAAGTTTGGTCACTGTCTCGGAATGGCTTGAAAACCAACACACCAACTCCATTTTCTATATGGATTCCAGGATGCCCAATATTGTTGTGAAATTCATCTGTTTGGGCCCTGAACGGCGAAAAACGTGATGTAGGCTATTCTGAGGTGAAAAGAATGAAAGTTTGGTCACTGTAGGAATGACTTGAAAACCAACACACCAACTCCATTTTCTATAAGGATTCCAGGATGCCCATTATTGTTGTGAAATTCATCTGTTTGGGACCTGAACGGCCAAAAACGGGATTTAGGCTATTCTGATGTGAAAAGAATGAAAGTTTGGTCACTGTATCGGAAAGGCTTGAAAACCAACACACCAACTCCATTTTCTATAAGGATTCCAGAATACCCAATATTGTTGTCAAATTTATCTGTTTGGGCCCTAAACGGACAAAAACGGGATTTAGGCTATTCTGAAGTGAAAAGAATGAAAGTTTGGTCACTGTCTCGGAAAGCCTTGAAAACCAACACACCAACTCCATTTTCTATAAGGATTCCAGGATGCCCAATATTGTTGTGAAATTCATCTGTGTGGGCCCTGAAAGGCTAAAAACGCGATTTAGGCTATTATGAGGTGAAAAGAATGAAAGTTTGGTCACTGTATCGGAATGGCTTGAAAACCAACACACCAACTCCATTTTCTATAAGGATTCCAGAATACCCAATATTGTTGTGAAATTTATCTGTTTGGGCCCTAAACGGACAAAAACGGGATTTAGGCTATTCTGAAGTGAAATGAATGAAAGTTTGGTCACTGTCTCGGAAAGCCTTGAAAACCAACACACCAACTCCATTTTCTATAAGGATTCCAGGATGCCCATTATTGTTGTGAAATTTATCTGTTTGGGCCCTGAACGGCGAAAAACGCGATGTAGGCTATTCTGAGGTGAAAAGAATGAAAGTTTGGTCACTGTCTCGGAATGCCCTGAAACCAACACACCAACTCCATTTTCTATAAGGATTCCAGGATGCCCATTATTGTTGTGAAATTCATCTGTTTGGGACCTGAACGGCCAAAAACGCTATGTAGGCTATTCTGAGGTGAAAAGAATGAAAGTTTGGTCACTGTATCGGAATGACTTGAAAACCAACACACCAACTCCATTTTCTATAAGGATTCCAGGATGCCCAATATTGTTGTGAAATTCATCTGTGTGGGCCCTGAAAGGCTAAAAACGCGATTTAGGCTATTATGAGGTGAAAAGAATGAAAGTTCGGTCACTGTATCGGAATGCCTTGAAAACCAACACACCAACTCCATTTCCTATAAGGATTCCGGGATGCCCAATATTGTTGTGAAATTCATCTGTTTGGGCCCTGAACGGCGAAAAACGCGATGTAGGCTATTCTGAGGTGAAAAGAATGAAAGTTTGGTCACTGTATCGGAATGGCTTGAAAACCAACACACCAACTCCATTTTCTATAAGGATTCCAGGATGCCCAATATTGTTGTGAAATTCATCTGTTTGGGCCCTGAACGGCGAAAAACGCGATTTAGGCTATTCTGAGGTTAAAAGAATGAAAGTTTGGTCACTGTATCGGAATGGCTTGAAAACCAACACACCAACTCCATTTCCTATAAGGATTCCAGGATGCCCAATATTGATGTGAAATTCATCTGTTTGGGCCCTGAACGGCGAAAAACGCGATTTAGGCTATTTTGAGGTGAAAAGAATGAAAGTTTAATCACTTTATCGGAATGGCTTGTAAACCAACACACCAACTCCATTTTCTATAAGGATTCCAGAATACCCAATATTGTTGTGAAATTCATCTGTTTGGGCCCTAAACGGACAAAAACGGGGTTTAGGCTATTCTGAAGTGAAAAGAATGAAAGTTTGGTCACTGTCTCGGAATGGCTTGAAAACCAACACACCAACTCCATTTTCTATAAGGATTCCAGGATGCCCATTATTGTTGTGAAATTTATCTGTTTGGGCCCTGAACGGCGAAAAACGCGATGTAGGCTATTCTGAGGTGAAAAGAATGAAAGTTTGGTCACTGTCTCGGAATGCCCTGATACCAACACACCAACTCCATTTTCTATAAGGATTCCAGGATGCCCATTATTGTTGTGAAATTCATCTGTTTGGGACCTGAACGGCCAAAAACGCTATGTAGGCTATTCTGAGGTGAAAAGAATGAAAGTTTGGTCACTGTATCGGAATGACTTGAAAACCAACACACCAACTCCATTTTCTATAAGGATTCCAGGATGCCCATTATTGTTGTGAAATTCATCTGTTTCGGACCTGAACGGCCAAAAACGCTATGTAGGCTATTCTGAGGTGAAAAGAATGAAAGTTTGGTCACTGTATCGGAATGACTTGAAAACCAACACACCAACTCCATTTTCTATAAGGATTCCAGGATGCCCAATATTGTTGTGAAATTCATCTGTGTGGGCCCTGAAAGGCTAAAAACGCGATTTAGGCTATTATGAGGTGAAAAGAATGAAAGTTCGGTCACTGTATCGGAATGGCTTGAAAACCAACACACCAACTCCATTTCCTATAAGGATTCC
Source organism: Inga oerstediana (assembly GCA_963210345.1). NCBI lineage: Eukaryota > Viridiplantae > Streptophyta > Magnoliopsida > Fabales > Fabaceae > Inga > Inga oerstediana. The sequence goes on along the minus strand of OY723410.1, from coordinate 39,938,230 downwards.
GGGATGCCCAATATTGTTGTGAAATTCATCTGTTTGGGCCCTGAACGGCGAAAAACGCGATGTAGGCTATTCTGAGGTGAAAAGAATGAAAGTTTGGTCACTGTATCGGAATGGCTTGAAAACCAACACACCAACTCCATTTTCTATAAGGATTCCAGGATGCCCAATATTGTTGTGAAATTCATCTGTTTGGGCCCTGAACGGCGAAAAACGCGATTTAGGCTATTCTGAGGTGAAAAGAATGAAAGTTTGGTCACTGTATCGGAATGGCTTGAAAACCAACACACCAACTCCATTTTCTATATGGATTCCAGGATGCCCAATATTGTTGTGAAATTCATCTGTTTGGGCCCTGAACGGCGAAAAACGTGATGTAGGCTATTCTGAGGTGAAAAGAATGAAAGTTTGGTCACTGTAGGAATGACTTGAAAACCAACACACCAACTCCATTTTCTATAAGGATTCCAGGATGCCCATTATTGTTGTGAAATTCATCTGTTTGGGACCTGAACGGCCAAAAACGGGATTTAGGCTATTCTGATGTGAAAAGAATGAAAGTTTGGTCACTGTATCGGAAAGGCTTGAAAACCAACACACCAACTCCATTTTCTATAAGGATTCCAGAATACCCAATATTGTTGTCAAATTTATCTGTTTGGGCCCTAAACGGACAAAAACGGGATTTAGGCTATTCTGAAGTGAAAAGAATGAAAGTTTGGTCACTGTCTCGGAAAGCCTTGAAAACCAACACACCAACTCCATTTTCTATAAGGATTCCAGGATGCCCAATATTGTTGTGAAATTCATCTGTGTGGGCCCTGAAAGGCTAAAAACGCGATTTAGGCTATTATGAGGTGAAAAGAATGAAAGTTTGGTCACTGTATCGGAATGGCTTGAAAACCAACACACCAACTCCATTTTCTATAAGGATTCCAGAATACCCAATATTGTTGTGAAATTTATCTGTTTGGGCCCTAAACGGACAAAAACGGGATTTAGGCTATTCTGAAGTGAAATGAATGAAAGTTTGGTCACTGTCTCGGAAAGCCTTGAAAACCAACACACCAACTCCATTTTCTATAAGGATTCCAGGATGCCCATTATTGTTGTGAAATTTATCTGTTTGGGCCCTGAACGGCGAAAAACGCGATGTAGGCTATTCTGAGGTGAAAAGAATGAAAGTTTGGTCACTGTCTCGGAATGCCCTGAAACCAACACACCAACTCCATTTTCTATAAGGATTCCAGGATGCCCATTATTGTTGTGAAATTCATCTGTTTGGGACCTGAACGGCCAAAAACGCTATGTAGGCTATTCTGAGGTGAAAAGAATGAAAGTTTGGTCACTGTATCGGAATGACTTGAAAACCAACACACCAACTCCATTTTCTATAAGGATTCCAGGATGCCCAATATTGTTGTGAAATTCATCTGTGTGGGCCCTGAAAGGCTAAAAACGCGATTTAGGCTATTATGAGGTGAAAAGAATGAAAGTTCGGTCACTGTATCGGAATGCCTTGAAAACCAACACACCAACTCCATTTCCTATAAGGATTCCGGGATGCCCAATATTGTTGTGAAATTCATCTGTTTGGGCCCTGAACGGCGAAAAACGCGATGTAGGCTATTCTGAGGTGAAAAGAATGAAAGTTTGGTCACTGTATCGGAATGGCTTGAAAACCAACACACCAACTCCATTTTCTATAAGGATTCCAGGATGCCCAATATTGTTGTGAAATTCATCTGTTTGGGCCCTGAACGGCGAAAAACGCGATTTAGGCTATTCTGAGGTGAAAAGAATGAAAGTTTGGTCACTGTATCGGAATGGCTTGAAAACCAACACACCAACTCCATTTCCTATAAGGATTCCAGGATGCCCAATATTGATGTGAAATTCATCTGTTTGGGCCCTGAACGGCGAAAAACGCGATTTAGGCTATTTTGAGGTGAAAAGAATGAAAGTTTAATCACTTTATCGGAATGGCTTGTAAACCAACACACCAACTCCATTTTCTATAAGGATTCCAGAATACCCAATATTGTTGTGAAATTCATCTGTTTGGGCCCTAAACGGACAAAAACGGGGTTTAGGCTATTCTGAAGTGAAAAGAATGAAAGTTTGGTCACTGTCTCGGAATGGCTTGAAAACCAACACACCAACTCCATTTTCTATAAGGATTCCAGGATGCCCATTATTGTTGTGAAATTTATCTGTTTGGGCCCTGAACGGCGAAAAACGCGATGTAGGCTATTCTGAGGTGAAAAGAATGAAAGTTTGGTCACTGTCTCGGAATGCCCTGATACCAACACACCAACTCCATTTTCTATAAGGATTCCAGGATGCCCATTATTGTTGTGAAATTCATCTGTTTGGGACCTGAACGGCCAAAAACGCTATGTAGGCTATTCTGAGGTGAAAAGAATGAAAGTTTGGTCACTGTATCGGAATGACTTGAAAACCAACACACCAACTCCATTTTCTATAAGGATTCCAGGATGCCCATTATTGTTGTGAAATTCATCTGTTTCGGACCTGAACGGCCAAAAACGCTATGTAGGCTATTCTGAGGTGAAAAGAATGAAAGTTTGGTCACTGTATCGGAATGACTTGAAAACCAACACACCAACTCCATTTTCTATAAGGATTCCAGGATGCCCAATATTGTTGTGAAATTCATCTGTGTGGGCCCTGAAAGGCTAAAAACGCGATTTAGGCTATTATGAGGTGAAAAGAATGAAAGTTCGGTCACTGTATCGGAATGGCTTGAAAACCAACACACCAACTCCATTTCCTATAAGGATTCCGGGATGCCCAATATTGTTGTGAAATTCATCTGTTTGGGCCCTGAACGGCGAAAAACGCGATGTAGGCTATTCTGAGGTGAAAAGAATGAAAGTTTGGTCACTGTATCGGAATGGCTTGAAAACCAACACACCAACTCCATTTTCTATAAGGATTCCAGGATGCCCATTATTGTTGTGAAATTCATCTGTTTGGGACCTGAACGGCCAAAAACGGGATTTAGGCTATTCTGATGTGAAAAGAATGAAAGTTTGGTCACTGTATCGGAAAGGCTTGAAAACCAACACACCAACTCCATTTTCTATAAGGATTCCAGAATACCCAATATTGTTGTCAAATTTATCTGTTTGGGCCCTAAACGGACAAAAACGGGATTTAGGCTATTCTGAAGTGAAAAGAATGAAAGTTTGGTCACTGTCTCGGAAAGCCTTGAAAACCAACACACCAACTCCATTTTCTATAAGGATTCCAGGATGCCCAATATTGTTGTGAAATTCATCTGTGTGGGCCCTGAAAGGCTAAAAACGCGATTTAGGCTATTATGAGGTGAAAAGAATGAAAGTTTGGTCACTGTATCGGAATGGCTTGAAAACCAACACACCAACTCCATTTTCTATAAGGATTCCAGAATACCCAATATTGTTGTGAAATTTATCTGTTTGGGCCCTAAACGGACAAAAACGGGATTTAGGCTATTCTGAAGTGAAATGAATGAAAGTTTGGTCACTGTCTCGGAAAGCCTTGAAAACCAACACACCAACTCCATTTTCTATAAGGATTCCAGGATGCCCATTATTGTTGTGAAATTTATCTGTTTGGGCCCTGAACGGCGAAAAACGCGATGTAGGCTATTCTGAGGTGAAAAGAATGAAAGTTTGGTCACTGTCTCGGAATGCCCTGAAACCAACACACCAACTCCATTTTCTATAAGGATTCCAGGATGCCCATTATTGTTGTGAAATTCATCTGTTTGGGACCTGAACGGCCAAAAACGCTATGTAGGCTATTCTGAGGTGAAAAGAATGAAAGTTTGGTCACTGTATCGGAATGACTTGAAAACCAACACACCAACTCCATTTTCTATAAGGATTCCAGGATGCCCAATATTGTTGTGAAATTCATCTGTGTGGGCCCTGAAAGGCTAAAAACGCGATTTAGGCTATTATGAGGTGAAAAGAATGAAAGTTCGGTCACTGTATCGGAATGCCTTGAAAACCAACACACCAACTCCATTTCCTATAAGGATTCCGGGATGCCCAATATTGTTGTGAAATTCATCTGTTTGGGCCCTGAACGGCGAAAAACGCGATGTAGGCTATTCTGAGGTGAAAAGAATGAAAGTTTGGTCACTGTATCGGAATGGCTTGAAAACCAACACACCAACTCCATTTTCTATAAGGATTCCAGGATGCCCAATATTGTTGTGAAATTCATCTGTTTGGGCCCTGAACGGCGAAAAACGCGATTTAGGCTATTCTGAGGTGAAAAGAATGAAAGTTTGGTCACTGTATCGGAATGGCTTGAAAACCAACACACCAACTCCATTTCCTATAAGGATTCCAGGATGCCCAATATTGATGTGAAATTCATCTGTTTGGGCCCTGAACGGCGAAAAACGCGATTTAGGCTATTTTGAGGTGAAAAGAATGAAAGTTTAATCACTTTATCGGAATGGCTTGAAAACCAACACACCAACTCCATTTTCTATAAGGATTCCAGAATACCCAATATTGTTGTGAAATTCATCTGTTTGGGCCCTAAACGGACAAAAACGGGGTTTAGGCTATTCTGAAGTGAAAAGAATGAAAGTTTGGTCACTGTCTCGGAATGGCTTGAAAACCAACACACCAACTCCATTTTCTATAAGGATTCCAGGATGCCCATTATTGTTGTGAAATTTATCTGTTTGGGCCCTGAACGGCGAAAAACGCGATGTAGGCTATTCTGAGGTGAAAAGAATGAAAGTTTGGTCACTGTCTCGGAATGCCCTGAAACCAACACACCAACTCCATTTTCTATAAGGATTCCAGGATGCCCATTATTGTTGTGAAATTCATCTGTTTGGGACCTGAACGGCCAAAAACGCTATGTAGGCTATTCTGAGGTGAAAAGAATGAAAGTTTGGTCACTGTATCGGAATGACTTGAAAACCAACACACCAACTCCATTTTCTATAAGGATTCCAGGATGCCCATTATTGTTGTGAAATTCATCTGTTTCGGACCTGAACGGCCAAAAACGCTATGTAGGCTATTCTGAGGTGAAAAGAATGAAAGTTTGGTCACTGTATCGGAATGACTTGAAAACCAACACACCAACTCCATTTTCTATAAGGATTCCAGGATGCCCAATATTGTTGTGAAATTCATCTGTGTGGGCCCTGAAAGGCTAAAAACGCGATTTAGGCTATTATGAGGTGAAAAGAATGAAAGTTCGGTCACTGTATCGGAATGGCTTGAAAACCAACACACCAACTCCATTTCCTATAAGGATTCCGGGATGCCCAATATTGTTGTGAAATTCATCTGTTTGGGCCCTGAACGGCGAAAAACGCGATGTAGGCTATTCTGAGGTGAAAAGAATGAAAGTTTGGTCACTGTATCGGAATGGCTTGAAAACCAACACACCAACTCCATTTTCTATAAGGATTCCAGGATGCCCAATATTGTTGTGAAATTCATCTGTTTGGGCCCTGAACGGCGAAAAACGCGATTTAGGCTATTCTGAGGTGAAAAGAATGAAAGTTTGGTCACTGTATCGGAATGGCTTGAAAACCAACACACCAACTCCATTTCCTATAAGGATTCCAGGATGCCCAATATTGATGTGAAATTCATCTGTTTGGGCCCTGAACGGCGAAAAACGCGATTTAGGCTATTTTGAGGTGAAAAGAATGAAAGTTTAATCACTTTATCGGAATGGCTTGAAAACCAACACACCAACTCCATTTTCTATAAGGATTCCAGAATACCCAATATTGTTGTGAAATTCATCTGTTTGGGCCCTAAACGGACAAAAACGGGGTTTAGGCTATTCTGAAGTGAAAAGAATGAAAGTTTGGTCACTGTCTCGGAATGGCTTGAAAACCAACACACCAACTCCATTTTCTATAAGGATTCCAGGATGCCCATTATTGTTGTGAAATTTATCTGTTTGGGCCCTGAACGGCGAAAAACGCGATGTAGGCTATTCTGAGGTGAAAAGAATGAAAGTTTGGTCACTGTCTCGGAATGCCCTGAAACCAACACACCAACTCCATTTTCTATAAGGATTCCAGGATGCCCATTATTGTTGTGAAATTCATCTGTTTGGGACCTGAACGGCCAAAAACGCTATGTAGGCTATTCTGAGGTGAAAAGAATGAAAGTTTGGTCACTGTATCGGAATGACTTGAAAACCAACACACCAACTCCATTTTCTATAAGGATTCCAGGATGCCCATTATTGTTGTGAAATTCATCTGTTTCGGACCTGAACGGCCAAAAACGCTATGTAGGCTATTCTGAGGTGAAAAGAATGAAAGTTTGGTCACTGTATCGGAATGACTTGAAAACCAACACACCAACTCCATTTTCTATAAGGATTCCAGGATGCCCAATATTGTTGTGAAATTCATCTGTGTGGGCCCTGAAAGGCTAAAAACGCGATTTAGGCTATTATGAGGTGAAAAGAATGAAAGTTCGGTCACTGTATCGGAATGGCTTGAAAACCAACACACCAACTCCATTTCCTATAAGGATTCCGGGATGCCCAATATTGTTGTGAAATTCATCTGTTTGGGCCCTGAACGGCGAAAAACGCGATGTAGGCTATTCTGAGGTGAAAAGAATGAAAGTTTGGTCACTGTATCGGAATGGCTTGAAAACCAACACACCAACTCCATTTTCTATAAGGATTCCAGGATGCCCAATATTGTTGTGAAATTCATCTGTTTGGGCCCTGAACGGCGAAAAACGCGATTTAGGCTATTCTGAGGTGAAAAGAATGAAAGTTTGGTCACTGTATCGGAATGGCTTGAAAACCAACACACCAACTCCATTTCCTATAAGGATTCCAGGATGCCCAATATTGATGTGAAATTCATCTGTTTGGGCCCTGAACGGCGAAAAACGCGATTTAGGCTATTTTGAGGTGAAAAGAATGAAAGTTTAATCACTTTATCGGAATGGCTTGAAAACCAACACACCAACTCCATTTTCTATAAGGATTCCAGAATACCCAATATTGTTGTGAAATTTATCTGTTTGGGCCCTAAACGGACAAAAACGGGGTTTAGGCTATTCTGAAGTGAAAAGAATGAAAGTTTGGTCACTGTCTCGGAATGGCTTGAAAACCAACACACCAACTCCATTTTCTATAAGGATTCCAGGATGCCCATTATTGTTGTGAAATTTATCTGTTTGGGCCCTGAACGGCGAAAAACGCGATGTAGGCTATTCTGAGGTGAAAAGAATGAAAGTTTGGTCACTGTCTCGGAATGCCCTGAAACCAACACACCAACTCCATTTTCTATAAGGATTCCAGGATGCCCATTATTGTTGTGAAATTCATCTGTTTGGGACCTGAACGGCCAAAAACGCTATGTAGGCTATTCTGAGGTGAAAAGAATGAAAGTTTGGTCACTGTATCGGAATGACTTGAAAACCAACACACCAACTCCATTTTCTATAAGGATTCCAGGATGCCCATTATTGTTGTGAAATTCATCTGTTTCGGACCTGAACGGCCAAAAACGCTATGTAGGCTATTCTGAGGTGAAAAGAATGAAAGTTTGGTCACTGTATCGGAATGACTTGAAAACCAGCACACCAACTCCATTTTCTATAAGGATTCCAGGATGCCCAATATTGTTGTGAAATTCATCTGTGTGGGCCCTGAAAGGCTAAAAACGCGATTTAGGCTATTATGAGGTGAAAAGAATGAAAGTTCGGTCACTGTATCGGAATGGCTTGAAAACCAACACACCAACTCCATTTCCTATAAGGATTCCGGGATGCCCAATATTGTTGTGAAATTCATCTGTTTGGGCCCTGAACGGCGAAAAACGCGATGTAGGCTATTCTGAGGTGAAAAGAATGAAAGTTTGGTCACTGTATCGGAATGGCTTGAAAACCAACACACCAACTCCATTTTCTATAAGGATTCCAGGATGCCCAATATTGTTGTGAAATTCATCTGTTTGGGCCCTGAACGGCGAAAAACGCGATTTAGGCTATTCTGAGGTGAAAAGAATGAAAGTTTGGTCACTGTATCGGAATGGCTTGAAAACCAACACACCAACTCCATTTCCTATAAGGATTCCAGGATGCCCAATATTGATGTGAAATTCATCTGTTTGGGCCCTGAACGGCGAAAAACGCGATTTAGGCTATTTTGAGGTGAAAAGAATGAAAGTTTAATCACTTTATCGGAATGGCTTGAAAACCAACACACCAACTCCATTTTCTATAAGGATTCCAGAATACCCAATATTGTTGTGAAATTTATCTGTTTGGGCCCTAAACGGACAAAAACGGGGTTTAGGCTATTCTGAAGTGAAAAGAATGAAAGTTTGGTCACTGTCTCGGAATGGCTTGAAAACCAACACACCAACTCCATTTTCTATAAGGATTCCAGGATGCCCATTATTGTTGTGAAATTTATCTGTTTGGGCCCTGAACGGCGAAAAACGCGATGTAGGCTATTCTGAGGTGAAAAGAATGAAAGTTTGGTCACTGTCTCGGAATGCCCTGAAACCAACACACCAACTCCATTTTCTATAAGGATTCCAGGATGCCCATTATTGTTGTGAAATTCATCTGTTTGGGACCTGAACGGCCAAAAACGCTATGTAGGCTATTCTGAGGTAAAAAGAATGAAAGTTTGGTCACTGTATCGGAATGACTTGAAAACCAACACACCAACTCCATTTTCTATAAGGATTCCAGGATGCCCATTATTGTTGTGAAATTCATCTGTTTCGGACCTGAACGGCCAAAAACGCTATGTAGGCTATTCTGAGGTGAAAAGAATGAAAGTTTGGTCACTGTATCGGAATGACTTGAAAACCAACACACCAACTCCATTTTCTATAAGGATTCCAGGATGCCCAATATTGTTGTGAAATTCATCTGTGTGGGCCCTGAAAGGCTAAAAACGCGATTTAGGCTATTATGAGGTGAAAAGAATGAAAGTTCGGTCACTGTATCGGAATGGCTTGAAAACCAACACACCAACTCCATTTCCTATAAGGATTCCGGGATGCCCAATATTGTTGTGAAATTCATCTGTTTGGGCCCTGAACGGCGAAAAACGCGATGTAGGCTATTCTGAGGTGAAAAGAATGAAAGTTTGGTCACTGTATCGGAATGGCTTGAAAACCAACACACCAACTCCATTTTCTATAAGGATTCCAGGATGCCCAATATTGTTGTGAAATTCATCTGTTTGGGCCCTGAACGGCGAAAAACGCGATTTAGGCTATTCTGAGGTGAAAAGAATGAAAGTTTGGTCACTGTATCGGAATGGCTTGAAAACCAACACACCAACTCCATTTCCTATAAGGATTCCAGGATGCCCAATATTGATGTGAAATTCATCTGTTTGGGCCCTGAACGGCGAAAAACGCGATTTAGGCTATTTTGAGGTGAAAAGAATGAAAGTTTAATCACTTTATCGGAATGGCTTGAAAACCAACACACCAACTCCATTTTCTATAAGGATTCCAGAATACCCAATATTGTTGTGAAATTTATCTGTTTGGGCCCTAAACGGACAAAAACGGGGTTTAGGCTATTCTGAAGTGAAAAGAATGAAAGTTTGGTCACTGTCTCGGAATGCCTTGAAAACCAACACACCAACTCCATTTTCTATAAGGATTCCAGGATGCCCATTATTGTTGTGAAATTTATCTGTTTGGGCCCTGAACGGCGAAAAACGCGATGTAGGCTATTCTGAGGTGAAAAGAATGAAAGTTTGGTCACTGTCTCGGAATGCCCTGAAACCAACACACCAACTCCATTTTCTATAAGGATTCCAGGATGCCCATTATTGTTGTGAAATTCATCTGTTTGGGACCTGAACGGCCAAAAACGCTATGTAGGCTATTCTGAGGTGAAAAGAATGAAAGTTTGGTCACTGTATCGGAATGACTTGAAAACCAACACACCAACTCCATTTTCTATAAGGATTCCAGGATGCCCATTATTGTTGTGAAATTCATCTGTTTCGGACCTGAAAGGCCAAAAACGGGATTTAGGCTATTCTGATGTGAAATGAATGAAAGTTTGGTCACTGTCTCGGAATGGCTTGAAAACCAACACACCAACTCCATTTTCTATAAGGATTCCAGGATGCCCAATATTGTTGTGAAATTCATCTGTTTGGGCCCTGAACGGCGAAAAACGCGATTTAGGCTATTCTGAGGTGAAAAGAATGAAAGTTTGGTCACTGTATCGGAAAGGCTTGAAAACCAACAAACCAACTCCATTTTCTATAAGGATTCCAGAATACCCAATATTGTTGTGAAATTTATCTGTTTGGGCCCTAAACGGACAAAAACGGGATTTAGGCTATTCTGAAGTGAAAAGAATGAAAGTTTGGTCACTATCTTGGAATGCCTTGAAAACCAACACACCAACTCCATTTTCTATAAGGATTCCAGGATGCCCATTATTGTTGTGAAATTTATCTGTTTGGGCCCTGAACGGCGAAAAACGCGATGTAGGCTATTCTGAGGTGAAAAGAATGAAAGTTTGGTCACTGTCTCAGAATGCCCTGAAAACCAACACACCAACTCCATTTTCTATAAGGATTCCAGGATGCCCAATATTGTTGTGAAATTCATCTGTTTGGGCCCTGAACGGCGAAAAACGCGATTTAGGCTATTTTGAGGTGAAAAGAAAGAAAGTTTGGTCACTGTATCGGAATGGCTTGAAAACCAACACACCAACTCCATTTTCTATAAGGATTCCAGGATGCCCAATATTGTTGTGAAATTCATCTGTTTGGGCCCTGAATGGCGAAAAACGCGATTTAGGCTATTCTGAGGTGAAAAGAATGAAAGTTTGGTCACTGTCTCGGAATGCCCTGAAAACCAACACACCAACTCCATTTTCTATAAGGATTCCAGGATGCCCATTATTGTTGTGAAATTCATCTGTTTGGGACCTGAACGGCCAAAAACGCTATGTAGGCTATTCTGAGGTGAAAAGAATGAAAGTTTGGTCACTGTATCGGAATGACTTGAAAACCAACACACCAACTCCATTTTCTATAAGGATTCCAGGATGCCCATTATTGTTGTGAAATTCATCTGTTTCGGACCTGAACGGACAAAAACGCTATGTAGGCTATTCTGAGGTGAAAAGAATGAAAGTTTGGTCACTGTATCGGAATGACTTGAAAACCAACACACCAACTCCATTTTCTATAAGGATTCCAGGATGCCCAATATTGTTGTGAAATTCATCTGTGTGGGCCCTGAAAGGCTAAAAACGCGATTTAGGCTATTATGAGGTGAAAAGAATGAAAGTTCGGTCACTGTATCGGAATGGCTTGAAAACCAACACACCAACTCCATTTCCTATAAGGATTCCGGGATGCCCAATATTGTTGTGAAATTCATCTGTTTGGGCCCTGAACGGCGAAAAACGCGATGTAGGCTATTCTGAGGTGAAAAGAATGAAAGTTTGGTCACTGTATCGGAATGGCTTGAAAACCAACACACCAACTCCATTTTCTATAAGGATTCCAGGATGCCCAATATTGTTGTGAAATTCATCTGTTTGGGCCCTGAACGGCGAAAAACGCGATTTAGGCTATTCTGATGTGAAAAGAATGAAAGTTTGGTCACTGTATCGGAATGGCTTGAAAACCAACACACCAACTCCATTTCCTATAAGGATTCCAGGATGCCCAATATTGATGTGAAATTCATCTGTTTGGGCCCTGAACGGCGAAAAACGCGATTTAGGCTATTTTGAGGTGAAAAGAATGAAAGTTTAATCACTTTATCGGAATGGCTTGAAAACCAACACACCAACTCCATTTTCTATAAGGATTCCAGAATACCCAATATTGATGTGAAATTTATCTGTTTGGGCCCTAAACGGACAAAAACGGGGTTTAGGCTATTCTGAAGTGAAAAGAATGAAAGTTTGGTCACTGTCTCGGAATGCCTTGAAAACCAACACACCAACTCCATTTTCTATAAGGATTCCAGGATGCCCATTATTGTTGTGAAATTTATCTGTTTGGGCCCTGAACGGCGAAAAACGCGATGTAGGCTATTCTGAGGTGAAAAGAATGAAAGTTTGGTCACTGTCTCGGAATGCCCTGAAACCAACACACCAACTCCATTTTCTTTAAGGATTCCAGGATGCCCATTATTGTTGTGAAATTCATCTGTTTGGGACCTGAACGGCCAAAAACGCTATGTAGGCTATTCTGAGGTGAAAAGAATGAAAGTTTGGTCACTGTATCGGAATGACTTGAAAACCAACACACCAACTCCATTTTCTATAAGGATTCCAGGATGCCCATTATTGTTGTGAAATTCATCTGTTTCGGACCTGAAAGGCCAAAAACGGGATTTAGGCTATTCTGATGTGAAATGAATGAAAGTTTGGTCACTGTCTCGGAATGCCTTGAAAACCAACACACCAACTCCATTTTCTATAAGGATTCCAGGATGCCCAATATTGTTGTGAAATTCATCTGTTTGGGCCCTGAACGGCGAAAAACGCGATTTAGGTTATTCTGAGGTGAAAAGAATGAAAGTTTGGTCACTGTATCGGAAAGGCTTGAAAACCAACAAACCAACTCCATTTTCTATAAGGATTCCAGCATACCCAATATTGTTGTGAAATTTATCTGTTTGGGCCCTAAACGGACAAAAACGGGATTTAGGCTATTCTGAAGTGAAAAGAATGAAAGTTTGGTCACTATCTTGGAATGCCTTGAAAACCAACACACCAACTCCATTTTCTATAAGGATTCCAGGATGCCCATTATTGTTGTGAAATTTATCTGTTTGGGCCCTGAACGGCGAAAAACGCGATGTAGGCTATTCTGAGGTGAAAAGAATGAAAGTTTGGTCACTGTCTCAGAATGCCCTGAAAACCAACACACCAACTCCATTTTCTATAAGGATTCCAGGATGCCCAATATTGTTGTGAAATTCATCTGTTTGGGCCCTGAACGGCGAAAAACGCGATGTAGGTTATTCTGAGGTGAAAAGAATTAAAGTTTGGTCACTGTATCGGAATGGCTTGAAAACAAACACACCAACTCCATTTTCTATAAGGATTCCAGGATGCCCATTATTGTTGTGAAATTCATCTGTTTGGGACCTGAATGGCCAAAAACGGGATTTAGGCTACTCTGATGTGAAATGAATGAAAATTTGGTCACTGTCTCGGAATGCCTTGAAAACCAACACACCAACTCCATTTTCTATAAGGATTCCAGGATGCCCAATAATGTTGAGAAATTCATCTGTTTGGGCCCTGAACGGCGAAAAACGCGATTTACGCTATTCTGAGGTGAAAAGAATGAAAGTTTGGTCACTGTATCGGAAAGGCTTGAAAACCAACACACCAACTCCATTTTCTATAAGGATTCCAGAATACCCAATATTGTTGTGAAATTTATCTGTTTGGGCCCTTAACGGACAAAAACGGGATTTAGGCTATTCTGAAGTGAAAAGAATGAAATTTTGGTCACTGGCTCGGAATGGCTTGAAAACCAACACACCAACTCCATTTTCTATAAGGATTCCAGGATGCCCATTATTGTTGTGAAATTGATCTGTTTGGGCCCTGAACGGCGAAAAACGCGATGTAGGCTATTCTGAGGTGAAAAGAATGAAAGTTTGGTCACTGTCTCGGAATGCCCTGAAAACCAACACACCAACTCCATTTTCTATAAGGATTCCAGGATGCCCAATATTGTTGTGAAATTCATCTGTTTGGGCCCTGAACGGCGAAAAACGCGATTTAGGCTATTCTGAGGTGAAAAGAATGAAAGTTTGGTCACTGTATCGGAATGGCTTGAAAACCAACACACCAACTCCATTTCCTATAAGGATTCCAGGATGCCCAATATTGTTGTGAAATTCATCTGTTTGGGCCCTGAACGGCGAAAAACGCGATTTAGGCTATTCTTAGGTGAAAAGAATGAAAGTTTGGTCACTGTATCGGAATGGCTTGAAAACCAACACACCAACTCCATTTTCTATAAGGATTCCAGGATGCCCAATATTGTTGTGAAATTCATCTGTTTGGGCCCTGAAAGGCTAAAAACGCGATTTAGGCTATTCTGATGTGAAATGAATGAAAGTTTGGTCACTGTATCGGAATGGCTTGAAAACCAACACACCAACTCCATTTCCTATAAGGATTCCAGGATGCCCAATATTGTTGTGAAATTCATCTGTTTGGGCCCTGAACGGCGAAAAACGCGATTTAGGCTATTTTGAGGTGAAAAGAATGAAAGTTTGGTCACTGTATCGGAATGGCTTGAAAACCAACACACCAACTCCATTTTCTATAAGGATTCCAGCATACCCAATATTGTTGTGAAATTTATCTGTTTGGGCCCTAAATGGACAAAAACGGGATTTAGGCTATTCTGAAGTGAAAAGAATGAAAGTTTGGTCACTGTCTCGGAATGGCTTGAAAACCAACACACCAACTCCATTTTCTATAAGGATTCCAGGATGCCCATTATTGTTGTGAAATTTATCTGTTTGGGCCCTGAACGGCGAAAAACGCGATGTAGGCTATTCTGAGGTGAAAAGAATGAAAGTTTGGTCACTGTCTCGGAATGCCCTGAAAACCAACACACCAACTCCATTTTCTATAAGGATTCCAGGATGCCCATTATTGTCGTGAAATTCATCTGTTTGGGACCTGAACGGCCAAAAACGCGATGTAGGCTATTCTGAGGTGAAAAGAATGAAAGTTTGGTCACTGTATCGGAATGACTTGAAAACCAACACACCAACTCCATTTTCTATAAGGATTCCAGGATGCCCATTATTGTTGTGAAATTCATCTGTTTCGGACCTGAAAGGCCAAAAACGGGATTTAGGCTATTCTGATGTGAAATGAATGAAAGTTTGGTCACTGTCTCGGAATGCCTTGAAAACCAACACACCAACTCCATTTTCTATAAGGATTCCAGGATGCCCAATATTGTTGTGAAATTCATCTGTTTGGGCCCTGAACGGCGAAAAACGCGATTTAGGCTATTCTGAGGTGAAAAGAATGAAAGTTTGGTCACTGTATCGGAAAGGCTTGAAAACCAACACACCAACACCATTTTCTATAAGGATTCTAGAATACCCAATGTTGTTGTGAAATATATCTGTTTGGGCCCTAAACAGACAAAAACGGGATTTAGGCTATTCTGAAGTGAAAAGAATGAAAGTTTGGTCACTGTCTTGGAATGCCTTGAAAACCAACACACCAACTCCATTTTCTATAAGGATTCCAGGATGCCCATTATTGTTGTGAAATTTATCTGTTTGGGCCCTGAACGGTGAAAAACGCGATGTAGGCTATTCTTAGGTGAAAAGAATGAAAGTTTGGTCACTATCTCGGAATGCCCTGAAAACCAACACACCAACTCCATTTTCTATAAGGATTCCAGGATGCCTAATATTGTTGTGAAATTCATCTGTTTGGGCCCTGAACGGCGAAAAACGCGATTTAGGCTATTTTGAGGTGAAAAGAATGAAAGTTTGGTCACTGTATCGGAATGGCTTGAAAACCAACACACCAACTCCATTTTCTATAAGGATTCCAGGATGCCCAATATTGTTGTGAAATTCATCTGTTTGGGCCCTGAACGGCGAAAAACGCGATGTAGGCTATTCTGATGTGAAAAGAATGAAAGTTTGGTCACAGTCTCGGAATGCCTTGAAAACCCACACACCAACTCCATTTTCTATAAGGATTCCAGGATGCCCAATATTGTTGTGAAATTCATCTGTTTGGGCCCTGAAACGCTAAAAACGCGATTTAGGCTGTTATGAGGTGAAAAGAATGAAAGTTAGGTCACAGTCTCGCAATGGCTTTAAAACCCACACACCAATTCCATTTTTTATGGGGATTCCAGAATGCCCAATATTATTGTGAAATTGATCTGTTTGGGCCCTGAACGGACAAAAACGGGATTTAGGCTATTCTGGGTGAAAAGAATGAAAGTTTGGTCACTGTATCGGAATGCCTTGAAAACCAACACACCAACTCCATTTTCTATAAGGATTCCAGGATGCCCATTATTGTTGTGAAATTCATCTGTTTGGGACCTGAACGGCCAAAAACGGGATTTAGGCTATTCTGATGTGAAAAGAATGAAAGTTTGGTCACAGTCTCGCAATGGCTTTAAAACCCACACACCAATTCCATTTTTTATGGGGATTCCAGAATGCCCAATATTGTTGTGAAATTTATCTGTTTGGGCCCTGAACGGACAAAAACGGGATTTAGGCTATTCTGGGTGAAAAGAATGAAAGTTTGGTCACTGTATCGGAATGCCTTGAAAACCAACACACCAACTCCATTTTCTATAAGGATTCCAGGATGCCCATTATTGTTGTGAAATTCATCTGTTTGGGACCTGAACGGCCAAAAACGGGATTTAGGCTATTCTGATGTGAAAAGAATGAAAGTTTGGTCACTGTATCGGAATGACTTGAAAACCAACACACCAACTCCATTTTCTATAAGGATTCCAGGATGCCCATTATTGTTGTGAAATTCATCTGTTTCGGACCTGAAAGGCCAAAAACGGGATTTAGGCTATTCTGATGTGAAATGAATGAAAGTTTGGTCACTGTCTCGGAATGCCTTGAAAACCAACACACCAACTCCATTTTCTATAAGGATTCCAGGATGCCCATTATTGTTGTGAAATTCATCTGTTTGGGACCTGAACGGCCAAAAACGGGATTTAGGCTATTCTGATGTGAAAAGAATGAAAGTTTGGTCACAGTCTCGCAATGGCTTTAAAACCCACACACCAATTCCATTTTTTATGGGGATTCCAGAATGCCCAATATTGTTGTGAAATTTATCTGTTTGGGCCCTGAACGGACAAAAACGGGATTTAGGCTATTCTGGGTGAAAAGAATGAAAGTTTGGTCACTGTATCGGAATGCCTTGAAAACCAACACACCAACTCCATTTTCTATAAGGATTCCAGGATGCCCATTATTGTTGTGAAATTCATCTGTTTGGGACCTGAACGGCCAAAAACGGGATTTAGGCTATTCTGATGTGAAAAGAATGAAAGTTTGGTCACTGTATCGGAATGACTTGAAAACCAACACACCAACTCCATTTTCTATAAGGATTCCAGGATGCCCATTATTGTTGTGAAATTCATCTGTTTCGGACCTGAAAGGCCAAAAACGGGATTTAGGCTATTCTGATGTGAAATGAATGAAAGTTTGGTCACTGTCTCGGAATGCCTTGAAAACCAACACACCAACTCCATTTTCTATAAGGATTCCAGGATGCCCAATATTGTTGTGAAATTCATCTGTTTGGGCCCTGAACGGCGAAAAACGCTATTTAGGCTATTCTGAGGTGAAAAGAATGAAAGTTTGGTCACTGTATCGGAAAGGCTTGAAAACCAACACACCAACACCATTTTCTATAAGGATTCTAGAATACCCAATGTTGTTGTGAAATTTATCTGTTTGGGCCCTAAACAGACAAAAACGGGATTTAGGCTATTCTGAAGTGAAAAGAATGAAAGTTTGGTCACTGTCTTGGAATGCCTTGAAAACCAACACACCAACTCCATTTTCTATAAGGATTCCAGGATGCCCATTATTGTTGTGAAATTTATCTGTTTGGGCCCTGAACGGCGAAAAACGCGATGTAGGCTATTCTGAGGTGAAAAGAATGAAAGTTTGGTCACTATCTCGGAATGCCCTGAAAACCAACACACCAACTCCATTTTCTATAAGGATTCCAGGATGCCTAATATTGTTGTGAAATTCATCTGTTTGGGCCCTGAACGGCGAAAAACGCGATTTAGGCTATTTTGAGGTGAAAAGAATGAAAGTTTGGTCACTGTATCGGAATGCCCTGAAAACCAACACACCAACTCCATTTTCTATAAGGATTCCAGGATGCCCAATATTGTTGTGAAATTCATCTGTTTGGGACCTGAACGGCCAAAAACTGATTTAGGCTATTCTGATGTGAAAAGAATGAAAGTTTGGTCACAGTCTCGGAATGCCTTGAAAACCCACACACCAACTCCATTTTCTATAAGGATTCCAGGATGCCCAATATTGTTGTGAAATTCATCTGTTTGGGCCCTGAAACGCTAAAAACGCGATTTAGGCTGTTATGAGGTGAAAAGAATGAAAGTTAGGTCACAGTCTCGCAATGGCTTTAAAACCCACACACCAATTCCATTTTTTATGGGGATTCCAGAATGCCCAATATTGTTGTGAAATTTATCTGTTTGGGCCCTGAACGGACAAAAACGGGATTTAGGCTATTCTGGGTGAAAAGAATGAAAGTTTGGTCACTGTATCGGAATGCCTTGAAAACCAACACACCAACTCCATTTTCTATAAGGATTCCAGGATGCCCATTATTGTTGTGAAATTCATCTGTTTGGGACCTGAACGGCCAAAAACGGGATTTAGGCTATTCTGATGTGAAAAGAATGAAAGTTTGGTCACTGTCTCGGAATGGCTTGAAAACCAACACACCAACTCCATTTTCTATAAGGATTCCAGGATGCCCAATATTGTTGTGAAATTCATCTGTTTGGGACCTGAACGGCTAAAAACGCGATGTAGGCTATTCTGAGGTGAAAAGAATGAAAGTTTGGTCACTGTCTCGGAATGCCCTGAAAACCAACACACCAACTCCATTTTCTATAAGGATTCCAGGATGCCCATTATTGTTGTAAAATTCATCTGTTTGGGACCTGAACGGCCAAAAACGGGATTTAGGCTATTCTGATGTGAAAAGAATGAAAGTTTGGTCACAGTCTCGGAATGCCTTGAAAACCAACACACCAACTCCATTTTCTATAAGGATTCCAGGATGCCCAATATTGTTGTGAAATTCATCTGTTTTGGCCCTGAAAGGCTAAAAACGCGATTTAGGCTATTATGAGGTGAAAAGAATGAAAGTTAGGTCACAGTCTCGCAATGGCTTTAAAACCCACACACCAATTCCATTTTTGATGGGGATTCCAGAATGCCCAATATTGCTGTGAAATTTATCTGTTTGGGCTCTGAACGGACAAAAACGGGATTTAGGCTATTCTGGGTGAAAAGAATGAAAGTTTGGTCACTGTATCGGAATGCCTTTAAAACCAACACACCAACTCCATTTTCTATAAGGATTCCAGGATGCCCATTATTGTTGTGAAATTCATCTGTTTGGGACCTGAACGGCCAAAAACGGGATTTAGGCTATTCTGATGTGAAAAGAATGAAAGTTTGGTCACTGTCTCGGAATGGCTTGAAAACCAACACACCAACTCCATTTTCTATAAGGATTCCAGGATGCCCAATATTGTTGTGAAATTCATCTGTTTGGGCCCTGAACGGCGAAAAACGCGATGTAGGCTATTCTGAGGTGAAAAGAATGAAAGTTTGGTCACTGTCTCGGAATGCCCTGAAAGCCAACACACCAACTCCATTTTCTATAAGGATTCCAGGATGCCCATTATTGTTGTAAAATTCATCTGTTTGGGACCTGAACGGCCAAAAACGGGATTTAGGCTATTCTGATGTGAAAAGAATGAAAGTTTGGTCACAGTCTCGGAATGCCTTGAAAACCAACACACCAACTCCATTTTCTATAAGGATTCCAGGATGCCCAATATTGTTGTGAAATTCATCTGTTTTGGCCCTGAAAGGCTAAAAACGCGATTTAGGCTATTATGAGGTGAAAAGAATGAAAGTTAGGTCACAGTCTCGCAATGGCTTTAAAACCCACACACCAATTCCATTTTTGATGGGGATTCCAGAATGCCCAATATTGTTGTGAAATTTATCTGTTTGGGCTCTGAACGGACAAAAACGGGATTTAGGCTATTCTGGGTGAAAAGAATGAAAGTTTGGTCACTGTATCGGAATGCCTGGAAAACCAACACACCAACTCCATTTTCTATAAGGATTCCAGGATGCCCATTATTGTTGTGAAATTCATCTGTTTGGGGCCTGAAAGGCTAAAAACGCGATTTAGGCTATTATGAGGTGAAAAGAATGAAAGTTAGGTCACAGTCTCGCAATGGCTTTACAACCCACACACCAATTCCATTTTTGATGGGGATTCCAGAATGCCCAATATTGTTGTGAAATTTATCTGTTTGGGCCCTGAACGGTCAAAAACGGGATTTAGGGTATTTTGAGGTGAAAAGAATGAAAGTTTGGTCACTGTATCGGAAAGGCTTGAAAACCAACACACCAACTCCATTTTCTATAATGATTCCAGGATGCCCATTATTGTTGTGAAATTCATCTGTTTGGGACCTGAACGGCCAAAAACGGGATTTAGGCTATTCTGGGTGAAAAGAATGAAAGTTTGGTCACTGTATCGGAATGCCTTGAAAACCAACACACCAACTCCATTTTCTATAAGGATTCCAGGATGCCCATTATTGTTGTGAAATTTATCTGTTTGGGACCTGAACGGCCAAAAACGGGATTTAGGCTATTCTGATGTGAAAAGAATGAAAGTTTGGTCACAGTCTCGGAATGCCTTGAAAACCAACACACCAACTCCATTTTCTATAAGGATTCCAGGATGCCCAATATTGTTGTGAAATTCATCTGTTTGGGCCCTGAACGGCGAAAAACGCGATGTAGGCTATTCTGAGGTGAAAAGAATGAAAGCTTGGTCACTGTATCGGAATGACCTGAAAACCAACACACCAACTCCATTTTCTATAAGGATTCCAGGATGCCCATTGTTGTTGTGAAATTCATCTGTTTGGGCCCTGAACGGACAAAAACGGGATTTAGGCTATTCTGGGTGAAAAGAATGAAAGTTTGGTCACTGTATCGGAATGCCTTGAAAACCAACACACCAACTCCATTTTCAATAAGGATTCCAGGATGCCCATTATTGTTGTGAAATTCATCTGTTTGGGACCTGAATGGCCAAAAACGGGATTTAGGCTATTCTGATGTGAAAAGAATGAAAGTTTGGTCACTGTATCGGAATGCCTTGAAAACCAACACACCAACTCCATTTTCAATAAGGATTTCAGGATGCCCATTATTATTGTGAAATTCATCTGTTTGGGCCCTGAACGGCGAAAAACGCGATGTAGGCTATTCTGAGGTGAAAAGAATGAAAGTTTGGTCACTGTATCGGAATGACTTGAAAACCAACACACCAACTCCATTTTCTATAAGGATTCCAGGATGCCCAATATTGTTGTGAAATTCATCTGTTTGTTCCCTAAAAGGCTAAAAACGCGATTTAGGCTATTATGAGGTGAAAAGAATGAAAGTTAGGTCACAGTCTCGCAATGGCTTTAAAACCCACACACCAATTCCATTTTTGATGGGGATTCCAGAATGCCCAATATTGTTGTGAAATTTATCTGCTTGGGCCCTGAACGGATAAAAACGGGATTTAGGCTATTCTGAGGTGAAAAGAATGAAAGTTTGGTCACTGTCTCAGAATGGCTTGAAAACCAACACACCAACTCCATTTTCTTTGAAGAATCCAGGATGCCCAATATTGTTGTGAAATTCATCTGTTTGGGCCCTGAATGGCCAAAAACGGGATTTAGGCTATTCTGATGTGAAAAGAATGAAAGTTTGGTCACTGTCTCGGAATGCCTTGAAAACCAACACACCAACTCCATTTTCTATAAGGATTCCAGGATGCCCAATATTGTTGTGAAATTCATCTGTTTGGGCCCTGAAAGGCTAAAAATGCGATTTAAGCTATTATGAGGTGAAAAGAATGAAAGTTAGGTCACAGTCTCGCAATGGCTTTAAAACCCACACACCAATTCCATTTTTGATGGGGATTCCAGAATGCCCAATATTGTTGTGAAATTTATCTGTTTGGGACCTGAACGGCCAAAAACGGGATTTAGGCTATTCTGATGTGAAAAGAATGAAAGTTTGGTCACAGTCTCGGAATGCCTTGAAAACCAACACACCAACTCCATTTTCTATAAGGATTCCAGGATGCCCAATATTGTTGTGAAATTCATCTGTTTGGGCCCTGAACGGCGAAAAACGCGATGTAGGCTATTCTGAGGTGAAAAGAATGAAAGCTTGGTCACTGTATCGGAATGACCTGAAAACCAACACACCAACTCCATTTTCTATAAGGATTCCAGGATGCCCATTGTTGTTGTGAAATTCATCTGTTTGGGCCCTGAACGGACAAAAACGGGATTTAGGCTATTCTGGGTGAAAAGAATGAAAGTTTGGTCACTGTATCGGAATGCCTTGAAAACCAACACACCAACTCCATTTTCAATAAGGATTCCAGGATGCCCATTATTGTTGTGAAATTCATCTGTTTGGGACCTGAATGGCCAAAAACGGGATTTAGGCTATTCTGATGTGAAAAGAATGAAAGTTTGGTCACTGTATCGGAATGCCTTGAAAACCAACACACCAACTCCATTTTCAATAAGGATTTCAGGATGCCCATTATTATTGTGAAATTCATCTGTTTGGGCCCTGAACGGCGAAAAACGCGATGTAGGCTATTCTGAGGTGAAAAGAATGAAAGTTTGGTCACTGTATCGGAATGACTTGAAAACCAACACACCAACTCCATTTTCTATAAGGATTCCAGGATGCCCAATATTGTTGTGAAATTCATCTGTTTGTGCCCTAAAAGGCTAAAAACGCGATTTAGGCTATTATGAGGTGAAAAGAATGAAAGTTAGGTCACAGTCTCGCAATGGCTTTAAAACCCACACACCAATTCCATTTTTGATGGGGATTCCAGAATGCCCAATATTGTTGTGAAATTTATCTGCTTGGGCCCTGAACGGACAAAAACGGGATTTAGGCTATTCTGAGGTGAAAAGAATGAAAGTTTGGTCACTGTCTCAGAATGGCTTGAAAACCAACACACCAACTCCATTTTCTTTGAAGAATCCAGGATGCCCAATATTGTTGTGAAATTCATCTGTTTGGGCCCTGAATGGCCAAAAACGGGATTTAGGCTATTCTGATGTGAAAAGAATGAAAGTTTGGTCACTGTCTCGGAATGCCTTGAAAACCAACACACCAACTCCATTTTCTATAAGGATTCCAGGATGCCCAATATTGTTGTGAAATTCATCTGTTTGGGCCCTGAAAGGCTAAAAATGCGATTTAAGCTATTATTAGGTGAAAAGAATGAAAGTTAGGTCACAGTCTGACAATGGCTTTAAAACCGACACACCAATTCCATTTTTGATGGGGATTCCAGAATGCCCAATATTGTTGTGAAATTTATCTGTCTGGGCCCTGAACGGACAAAAACGGGATTTAGGCTATTATGGGTGAAAAGAATGAAAGTTTGGTCACTGTATCGGAATGCCTTGAAAACCGACACACCAACTCCATTTTCTATAAGGATTCCAGGATGCCCATTATTGTTGTGAAATTCATCTGTTTGGGACCTGAACGGCCCTAAACGGGATTTAGGCTATTCTGATGTGAAATGAATGAAAGTTTGGTCACTGTCTCGGAATGCCTTGAAAACCAACACACCAACTCCATTTTCTATAAGGATTCCAGGATGCCCAATATTGTTGTGAAATTCATCTGTTTGGGCCCTGAACGGCGAAAAACGCGATTTAGGCTATTCTGAGGTGAAAAGAAGGAAAGTTTGGTCACTGTATCGGAAAGGCTTGAAAACCAACCCACCAACTCCATTTTCTATAAGGATTCCAGGATGCCCATTATTGTTGTGAAATTCATCTGTTTGGGACCTGAACGGCCAAAAACGGGATTTAGGCTATTCTGATGTGAAAAGAATGAAAGTTTGGTCACAGTCTCGCAATGGCTTTAAAACCCACACACCAATTCCATTTTTGATGGGGATTCCAGAATGCCCAATATTGTTTTGAAATTTATCTGTCTGGGCCCTGAACGGACAAAAACGGGATTTAGGCTATTCTGGGTGAAAAGAATGAAAGTTTGGTCACTGTATCGGAATGCCTTGAAAACCAACACACCAACTCCATTTTGTATAAGGATTCCAGGATGCCCATTATTGTTGTGAAATTCATCTGTTTGGGACCTGAACGGCCAAAAACGGGATTTAGGCTATTCTGATGTGAAATGAATGAAAGTTAGGTCACTGTCTCGGAATGCCTTGAAAACCAACACACCAACTCCATTTTCTATATGGATTCCAGGATGCCCAATATTGTTGTGAAATTCATCTGTTTGGGCCCTGAACGGCGAAAAACGCGATTTAGGCTATTCTGAGGTGAAAAGAATGAAAGTTTGGTCACTGTATCGGAAAGGCATGAAAACCAACACACCAACTCCATTTTCTATAAGGATTCCAGGATGCCCATTATTGTTGTGAAATTCATCTGTTTGGGACCTGAACGGCCAAAAACGGGATTTAGGCTATTCTGATGTGAAAAGAATGAAAGTTTGGTCACTGTCTCGGAATGGCGTGAAAACTGACACACCAACTCCATTTTCTATAAGGATTCCAGGATGCCCAATATTGTTGTGAAATTCATCTGATTGGGCCCTGAACGGCGAAAAACGCGATGTAGGCTATTCTGAGGTGAAAAGAATGAATGCTTGGTCACTGTATCGGAATGACGTGAAAACCAACACACCAACTCCATTTTCTATAAGGATTCCAGGATGCCCATTGTTGTTGTGAAATTCATCTGTTTGGGCCCTGAACGGCGAAAAACGCGATGTAGGCTATTCTGAGGTGAAAAGAATGAAAGCTTGGTCACTGTATCGGAATGACCTGAAAACCAACACACCAACTCCATTTTCTATAAGGATTCCAGGATGCCCATTGTTGTTGTGAAATTCATCTGTTTGGGCCCTGAACGGACAAAAACGGGATTTAGGCTATTCTGGGTGAAAAGAATGAAAGTTTGGTCACTGTATCGGAATGCCTTGAAAACCAACACACCAACTCCATTTTCAATAAGGATTCCAGGATGCCCATTATTGTTGTGAAATTCATCTGTTTGGGACCTGAATGGCCAAAAACGGGATTTAGGCTATTCTGATGTGAAAAGAATGAAAGTTTGGTCACTGTATCGGAATGCCTTGAAAACCAACACACCAACTCCATTTTCAATAAGGATTTCAGGATGCCCATTATTATTGTGAAATTCATCTGTTTGGGCCCTGAACGGCGAAAATCGCGATGTAGGCTATTCTGAGGTGAAAAGAATGAAAGTTTGGCCACTGTATCGAAATGACTTGAAAACCAACACACCAACTCCATTTTCTATAAGGATTCCAGGATGCCCAATATTGTTGTGAAATTCATCTGTTTGTGCCCTAAAAGGATAAAAACGCGATTTAGGCTATTATGAGGTGAAAAGAATGAAAGTTAGGTCACAGTCTCGCAATGGCTTTAAAACCCACACACCAACTCCATTTTCTATAAGGATTCCAGGATGCCCATTATTGTTGTGAAATTCATCTGTTTGGGACCTGAACGGCCAAAAACGGGATTTAGGCTATTCTGATGTGAAATGAATGAAAGTTAGGTCACTGTCTCGGAATGCCTTGAAAACCAACACACCAACTCCATTTTCTATATGGATTCCAGGATGCCCAATATTGTTGTGAAATTCATCTGTTTGGGCCCTGAACGGCGAAAAACGCGATTTAGGCTATTCTGAGGTGAAAAGAATGAAAGTTTGGTCACTGTATCGGAAAGGCATGAAAACCAACACACCAACTCCATTTTCTATAAGGATTCCAGGATGCCCATTATTGTTGTGAAATTCATCTGTTTGGGACCTGAACGGCCAAAAACGGGATTTAGGCTATTCTGATGTGAAAAGAATGAAAGTTTGGTCACTGTCTCGGAATGGCTTGAAAACTGACACACCAACTCCATTTTCTATAAGGATTCCAGGATGCCCAATATTGTTGTGAAATTCATCTGATTGGGCCCTGAACGGCGAAAAACGCGATGTAGGCTATTCTGAGGTGAAAAGAATGAATGCTTGGTCACTGTATCGGAATGACTTGAAAACCAACACACCAACTCCATTTTCTATAAGGATTCCAGGATGCCCATTATTGTTGTGAAATTCATCTGTTTGGGACCTGAACGGCCAAAAACGGGATTTAGGCTATTCTGATGTGAAAAGAATGAAAGTTTGGTCACAGTCTCGGAATGCCTTGAAAACCAACACACCAACTCCATTTTCTATAAGGATTCCAGGATGCCCAATATTGTTGTGAAATTCATCTGTTTGGGCCCTGAACGGCGAAAAACGCGATGTAGGCTATTCTGAGGTGAAGAGAATGAAAGTTTGGTCACTGTATCGGAATGACTTGAAAACCAACACACCAACTCCATTTTCTATAAGGATTCCAGGATGCCCATTATTGTTGTGAAATTCATCTGTTTGGGACCTGAACGGCCAAAAACGGGATTTAGGCTATTCTGATGTGAAAAGAATGAAAGTTTGGTCACAGTCTCGGAATGCCTTGAAAACCAACACACCAACTCCATTTTCTATAAGGATTCCAGGATGGACAATATTGTTGTGAAATTCATCTGTTCGGGCCCTGAAAGGCTAAAAACGCGATTATGAGGTGAAAAGAATGAAAGTTAGGTCACAATCTCGCAATGGCTTTAAAACCCACACACCAATTCCATTTTTGATGGGGATTCCAGAATGCCCAATATTGTTGTGAAATTTATCTGTTTGGGCCCTGAACGGACAAAAACGGGATTTAGGCTATTCTGGGTGAAAAGAATGAAAGTTTGGTCACTGTATCGGAATGCCTTGAAAACCAACACACCAACTCCATTTTCTATAAGGATTCCAGGATGCCCATTATTGTTGTGAAATTGATCTGTTTGGGACCTGAACGGCCAAAAACGGGATTTAGGCTATTCTGGGTGAAAAGAATGAAAGTTTGGTCACTGTATCGGAATGCCTTGAAAATCAACACACCAACACCATTTTCTATAAGGATTCCAGGATGCCCATTATTGTTGTGAAATTCATCTGTTTGGGACCTGAACGGCCAAAAACGGGATTTAGGCTATTCTGATGTGAAATGAATGAAAGTTTGGTCACTGTCTCGGAATGCCTTGAAAACCAACACACCAACTCCATTTTCTATAAGGATTCCAGGATGCCCAA
Source organism: Inga oerstediana (assembly GCA_963210345.1). Classification (NCBI taxonomy): domain Eukaryota; kingdom Viridiplantae; phylum Streptophyta; class Magnoliopsida; order Fabales; family Fabaceae; genus Inga; species Inga oerstediana. Next base: position 39,911,110 of record OY723410.1, on the reverse strand, counting down.
TATTGTTGTGAAATTCATCTGTTTGGGCCCTGAACGGCGAAAAACGCGATTTAGGCTATTCTGAGGTGAAAAGAATGAAAGTTTGGTGACTGTATCGGAAAGGCTTGAAAACCAACACACCAACTCCATTTTCTATAAGGATTCCAGGATGCCCATTATTGTTGTGAAATTCATCTGTTTGGGACCTGAACGGCCAAAAACGGGATTTAGGCTATTCTGATATGAAAAGAATGAAAGTTTGGTCACTGTCTCGGAATGGCTTGAAAACCAACACACCAACTCCATTTTCTATAAGGATTCCAGGATGCCCAATATTGTTGTGAAATTCATCTGTTTGGGCCCTGAACGTCGAAAAACGCGATGTAGGCTATTCTGAGGTGAAAAGAATGAAAGCTTGGTCACTGTGTCGGAATGACTTGAAAACCAACACACCAACTCCATTTTCTATAAGGATTCCAGGATGCCCATTATTGTTGTGAAATTCATCTGTTTGGGACCTGAACGGCCAAAAACGAGATTTAGGCTATTCTGATGTGAAAAGAATGAAAGTTTGGTCACAGTCTCGGAATGCCTTGAAAACCAACACACCAACTCCATTTTCTATAAGGATTCGAGGATGCCCAATATTGTTGTGAAATTCATCTGTTTGGGCCCTGAAAGGCTAAAAACGCGATTTAGGCTATTATGAGGTGAAAAGAATGAAAGTTATGTCACAGTCTCGCAATGGCTTTAAAACCCACACACCAATTCCATTTTTGATAGGGATTCCAGAATGCCCAATATTGTGGTGAAATTTATCTGTTTGGGCCCTGAACGGACAAAAACGGGATTTAGGCTATTCTGGGTGAAAAGAATGAAAGTTTGGTCACTGTATCGGAAAGGCTTGAAAACCAACACACCAACTCCATTTTCTATAAGGATTCCTGGATGCCCATTATTGTTGTGAAATTCATCTGTTTGGGACCTGAACGGCCAAAAACGGGATTTAGGCTATTCTGATGTGAAATGAATGAAAGTTTGGTCAATGTCTCGGAATGCCTTGAAAACCAACACACCAACTCCATTTTCTATAAGGATTCCAGGATGCCCAATATTGTTGTGAAATTCATCTGTTTGGGCCCTGAACGGCGAAAAACGCGATTTAGGCTATTCTGATGTGAAAAGAATGAAAGTTTGGTGACTGTATCGGAAAGGCTTGAAAACCAACACACCAACTCCATTTTCTATAAGGATTCCAGGATGCCCATTATTGTTGTGAAATTCATCTGTTTGGGACCTGAACGGCCAAAAACGGGATTTAGGCTATTCTGATGTGAAAAGAATGAAAGTTTGGTCACAGTCTCGGAATGCCTTGAAAACCAACACACCAACTCCATTTTCTATAAGGATTCCAGGATGGACAATATTGTTGTGAAATTCATCTGTTCGGGCCCTGAAAGGCTAAAAACGCGATTATGAGGTGAAAAGAATGAAAGTTAGGTCACAATCTCGCAATGGCTTTAAAACCCACACACCAATTCCATTTTTGATGGGGATTCCAGAATGCCCAATATTGTTGTGAAATTTATCTGTTTGGGCCCTGAACGGACAAAAACGGGATTTAGGCTATTCTGGGTGAAAAGAATGAAAGTTTGGTCACTGTATCGGAATGCCTTGAAAACCAACACACCAACTCCATTTTCTATAAGGATTCCAGGATGCCCATTATTGTTGTGAAATTGATCTGTTTGGGACCTGAACGGCCAAAAACGGGATTTAGGCTATTCTGATGTGAAATGAATAAAAGTTTGGTCACTGTCTCGGAATGCCTTGAAAACCAACACACCAACTCCATTTTCTATAAGGATTCCAGGATGCCCAATATTGTTGTGAAATTCATCTGTTTGGGCCCTGAACGGCGAAAAACGCGATTTAGGCTATTATGAGGTGAAAAGAATGAAAGTTTGGTCACTGTATCGGAAAGGCTTGAAAACCAACACACCAACTCCATTTTCTATAAGGATTCCAGGATGCCCATTATTGTTGTGAAATTCATCTGTTTGGGACCTGAACGGCCAAAAACGGGATTTAGGCTATTCTGATGTGAAATGAATGAAAGTTTGGTCACTGTCTCGGAATGGCTTGAAAACCAACACACCAACTCCATTTTCTATAAGGATTCCAGGATGCCCAATATTGTTGTGAAATTCATCTGTTTGGGCCCTGAACGGCGAAAAACGCGATGTAGGCTATTCTGAGGTGAAAAGAATGAAAGTTTTGTCACTGTATCGGAATGACTTGAAAACCAACACACCAACTCCATTTTCTATAAGGATTCCAGGATGCCCATTATTGTTGTGAAATTCATCTGTTTGGGACCTGAACGGCCAAAAACGGGATTTAGGCTATTCTGATGTGAAAAGAATGAAAGTTTGGTCACAGTCTCGGAATGCCTTGAAAACCAACACACCAACTCCATTTTCTATAAGGATTCCAGGATGCCCAATATTGTTGTGAAATTCATCTGTTTGGGCCCTGAAAGGCTAAAAACGCGATTTAGGCTATTATGAGGTGAAAAGAATGAAAGTTAGGTCACAGTCTCGCAATGGCTTTAAAACCCACACACCAATTCCATTTTTGATGGGGATTCCAGAATGCCCAATATTGTTGTGAAATTTATCTGTCTGGGCCCTGAACGGACAAAAACGGGATTTAGGCTATTCTGGGTGAAAAGAATGAAAGTTTGGTCACTGTATCGGAATGCCTTGAAAACCAACACACCAACTCCATTTTCTATAAGGATTCCAGGATGCCCATTATTGTTGTGAAATTCATCTGTTTGGGACCTGAACGGCCAAAAACGGGATTTAGGCTATTCTGACGTGAAATGAATGAAAGTTTGGTCACTGTCTCGGAATGCCTTGAAAACCAACACACCAACTCCATTTTCTATAAGGATTCCAGGATGCCCATTATTGTTGTGAAATTCATATGTTTGGGCCCTGAACGGCAAAAAACGCGATGTAGGCTATTCTGAGGTGAAAAGAATGAATGCTTGGTCACTGTATCGGAATGACTTGAAAACCAACACACCAACTCCATTTTCTATAAGGATTCCAGGATGCCCATTATTGTTGTGAAATTCATCTGTTTGGGACCTGAACGGCCAAAAACGGGATTTAGGCTATTCTGATGTGAAATGAATGAAAGTTTGGTCACTGTATCGGAATGCCTTGAAAACCAACACACCAATTCCATTTTTGATGGGGATTCCAGAATGCCCAATATTGTTGTGAAATTTATCTGTCTGGGCCCTGAACGGACAAAAACGGGATTTAGGCTATTCTGGGTGAAAAGAATGAAAGTTTGGTCACTGTATCGGAATGCCTTGAAAACCAACACACCAACTCCATTTTTGATGGGGATTCCAGAATGCCCAATATTGTTGTGAAATTTATCTGTCTGGGCCCTGAACGGACAAAAACGGGATTTAGGCTATTCTGGGTGAAAAGAATGAAAGTTTGGTCACTGTATCGGAATGCCTTGAAAACCAACACACCAACTCCATTTTCTATAAGGATTCCAGGATGCCCATTATTGTTGTGAAATTCATCTGTTTGGGACCTGAACGGCCAAAAACGGGATTTAGGCTATTCTGGGTGAAAAGAATGAAAGTTTGGTCACTGTATCGGAATGCCTTGAAAATCAACACACCAACACCATTTTCTATAAGGATTCCAGGATGCCCATTATTGTTGTGAAATTCATCTGTTTGGGACCTGAACGGCCAAAAACGGGATTTAGGCTATTCTGATGTGAAATGAATGAAAGTTTGGTCACTGTCTCGGAATGCCTTGAAAACCAACACACCAACTCCATTTTCTATAAGGATTCCAGGATGCCCATTATTGTTGTGAAATTCATATGTTTGGGCCCTGAACGACAAAAAACGCGATGTAGGCTATTCTGAGGTGAAAAGAATGAATGCTTGGTCACTGTATCGGAATGACTTGAAAACCAACACACCAACTCCATTTTCTATAAGGATTCCAGGATGCCCATTATTGTTGTGAAATTCATCTGTTTGGGACCTGAACGGCCAAAAACGGGATTTAGGCTATTCTGATGTGAAAAGAATGAAAGTTTGGTCACAGTCTCGGAATGCCTTGAAAACCAACACACTAACTCCATTTTCTATAAGGATTCCAGGATGCCCAATATTGTTGTGAAATTCATCTGTTTGGGCCCTGAACGGCGAAAAACGCGATGTAGGCTATTCTGAGGTGAAAAGAATGAAAGTTTTGTCACTGTATCGGAATGACTTGAAAACCAACACACCAACTCCATTTTCTATAAGGATTCCAGGATGCCCATTATTGTTGTGAAATTCATCTGTTTGGGACCTGAACGGCCAAAAACGGGATTTAGGCTATTCTGATGTGAAAAGAATGAAAGTTTGGTCACAGTCTCGGAATGCCTTGAAAACCAACACACCAACTCCATTTTCTATAAGGATTCCAGGATGCCCAATATTGTTGTGAAATTCATCTGTTTGGGCCCTGAAAGGCTAAAAACGCGATTTAGGCTATTATGAGGTGAAAAGAATGAAAGTTAGGTCACAGTCTCGCAATGGCTTTAAAACCCACACACCAATTCCATTTTTGATGGGGATTCCAGAATGCCCAATATTGTTGTGAAATTTATCTGTCTGGGCCCTGAACGGACAAAAACGGGATTTAGGCTATTCTGGGTGAAAAGAATGAAAGTTTGGTCACTGTATCGGAATGCCTTGAAAACCAACACACACACTCCATTTTCTATAAGGATTCCAGGATGCCCATTATTGTTGTGAAATTCATCTGTTTGGGACTTGAACGGCCAAAAACGGGATTTAGGCTATTCTGATGTGAAATGAATGAAAGTTTGGTCACTGTCTCGGAATGCCTTGAAAACCAACACACCAACTCCATTTTCTATAAGGATTCCAGGATGCCCAATATTGTTGTGAAATTCATATGTTTGGGCCCTGAACGGCAAAAAACGCGATTTAGGCTATTCTGAGGTGAAAAGAATGAAAGTTTGGTCACTGTATCGGAAAGGCTTGACAACCAACACACCAACTCCATTTTCTATAAGGATTCCAGGATGCCCATTATTGTTGTGAAATTCATCTGTTTGGGACCTGAACGGCAAAAAACGGGATTTAGGCTATTCTGATGTGAAAAGAATGAAAGTTTGGTCACTGTCTCGGAATGCCTTGAAAACCAACACACCAACTCCATTTTCTATAAGGATTCGAGGATGCCCAATATTGTTGTGAAATTCATCTGTTTGGGCCCTGAAAGGCTAAAAACGCGATTTAGGCTATTATGAGGTGAAAAGAATGAAAGTTAGGTCACAGTCTCGCAATGGCTTTAAAACCCACACACCAATTCCATTTTTTATGGGGATTCCAGAATGCCCAATATTGTTGTGAAATTTATCTGTTTGGGCCCTGAACGAACAAAAACGGGATTTAGGCTATTCTGGGTGAAAAGAATGAAAGTTTGGTCACTGTATCGGAATGCCTTGAAAACCAACACACCAACTCCATTTTCTATAAGGATTCCAGGATGCCCATTATTGTTGTGAAATTCATCTGTTTGGGACCTGACGGCCAAAAACGGGATTTAGGCTATTCTGATGTGAAATGAATAAAAGTTTGGTCACTGTCTCGGAATGCCTTGAAAACCAACACACCAACTCCATTTTCTATAAGGATTCCAGGATGCCCAATATTGTTGTGAAATTCATCTGTTTGGGCCCTGAACGGCGAAAAACGCGATTTAGGCTATTATGAGGTGAAAAGAATGAAAGTTTGGTCACTGTATCGGAAAGGCTTGAAAACCTACACACCAACTCCATTTTCTATAAGGATTCCAGGATGCCCAATATTGTTGTGAAATTCATCTGTTTGGGCCCAGAACGGCGAAAAACGCGATTTAGGCTATTCTGATTTGAAAAGAATGAAGGTTTGGTCACTGTATCGGAATGGCTTGAAAACCAGCACACCAACTCCATTTTCTATAAGGATTCCAGGATGCCCATTATTGTTGTGAAATTCATCTGTTTGGGACCTGAACGGCGAAAAACGCGATTTAGGCTATTCTGAGGTGAAAAGAATGAAAGTTTGGTCACTGTCTCGGAATGGCTTGAAAACCAACACACTAACTCCATTTTCTATAAGGATTCCAGGATACCCATTATTGTTGTGAAATTCATCTGTTTGGGCCCTGAACGGCGAAAAACGCGATGTAGGCTATTCTGAGGTGAAAAGAATGAAAGCTTGGTCACTGTATCGGAATGACTTGAAAACCAACACACCAACTCCATTTTCTATAAGGATTCCTGGATGCCCATTATTGTTGTGAAATTGATCTGTTTGGGACCTGAACGGCCAAAAACGGGATTTAGGCTATTCTGATGTGAAAAGAATGAAAGTTTGGTCACAGTCTCGGAATGCCTTGAAAACCAACGCACCAACTCCATTTTCTATAAGGATTCCAGGATGCCCAATATTGTTGTGAAATTCATCTGTTTGGGCCCTGAAAGGCTAAAAACGCGATTTAGGCTATTATGAGGTGAAAAGAATGAAAGTTAGGTCACAGTCTCGCAATGGCTTTAAAACCCACACACCAATTCCATTTTTGATGGGGATTCCAGAATGCCCATTATTGTTGTGAAATTTATCTGTTTGGGCCCTGTTGGGACAAAAACGGGATTTAGGCTATTCTGGGTGAAAAGAATGAAAGTTTGGTCACTGTATCGAAATGCCTTGAAAACCAACACACCAACTCCATTTTCTATAAGGATTCCAGGATGCCCATTATTGTTGTGAAATTTATCTGTTTGGGACCTGAACGGACAAAAACGGGATTTAGGCTATTCTGATGTGAAAAGAATGAAAGTTTGGTCACAGTCTCGGAATGCCTTGAAAACCAACACACCAACTCCATTTTCTATAAGGATTCCAGGATGCCCATTATTGTTGTGAAATTCATCTGTTTGGGACCTGAACGGCCAAAAACGGGATTTAGGCTATTCTGATGTGAAAAGAATGAAAGTTTGGTCACAGTCTCGGAATACCTTGAAAACCAACGCACCAACTCCATTTTCTATAAGGATTCCAGGATGCCCAATATTGTTGTGAAATTCATCTGTTTGGGCCCTGAAAGGCTAAAAACGCGATTTAGGCTATTATGAGGTGAAAAGAATGAAAGTTAGGTCACAGTCTCGCAATGGCTTTAAAACCCACACACCAATTCCATTTTTGATGGGGATTCCAGAATGCCCATTATTGTTGTGAAATTTATCTGTTTGGGCCCTGAACGGACAAAAACGGGATTTAGGCTATTCTGGGTGAAAAGAATGAAAGTTTGGTCACTGTATCGGAATGCCTTGAAAACCAACACACCAACTCCATTTTCTATAAGGATTCCTGGATGCCCATTATTGTTGTGAAATTCATCTGTTTGGGACCTGAACGGCCAAAAACGGGATTTAGGCTATTCTGGGTGAAAAGAATGAAAGTTTGGTCACTGTATCGGAATGCCTTGAAAACCAACACACCAACTCCATTTTCTATAAGGATTCCAGGATGCCCATTATTGTTGTGAAATTCATCTGTTTGGGACCTGAACGGCCAAAAACGGGATTTAGGCTATTCTGATGTGAAATGAATGAAAGTTTGGTCACTGTCTCGGAATGCCTTGAAAACCAACACACCAACTCCATTTTCTATAAGGATTCCAGGATGCCCAATATTGTTGTGAAATTCATCTGTTTGGGCCCAGAACGGCGAAAAACGCGATTTAGGCTATTCAGATTTGAAAAGAATGAAGGTTTGGTCACTGTATCGGAAAGGCTTGAAAACCAACACACCAACTCCATTTTCTATAAGGATTCCAGGATGCCCATTATTGTTGTGAAATTCATCTGTTTGGGACCTGAACGGCGAAAAACGCGATTTAGGCTATTCTGAGGTGAAAAGAATGAAAGTTTGGTTACTGTCTCGGAATGGCTTGAAAACCAACACACGAACTCCATTTTCTATAAGGATTCCAGGATGCCCATTATTGTTGTGAAATTCATCTGTTTGGGCCCTGAACGGCGAAAAACGCGATGTAGGCTATTCTGAGGTGAAAAGAATGAAAGCTTGGTCACTGTATCGGAATGACTTGAAAACCAACACACCAACTCCATTTTCTATAAGGATTCCTGGATGCCCATTATTGTTGTGAAATTGATCTGTTTGGGACCTGAACGGCCAAAAACGGGATTTAGGCTATTCTGATGTGAAAAGAATGAAAGTTTGGTCACAGTCTCGGAATGCCTTGAAAACCAACGCACCAACTCCATTTTCTATAAGGATTCCAGGATGCCCAATATTGTTGTGAAATTCATCTGTTTGGGCCCTGAAAGGCTAAAAACGCGATTTAGGCTATTATGAGGTGAAAAGAATGAAAGTTAGGTCACAGTCTCGCAATGGCTTTAAAACCCACACACCAATTCCATTTTTGATGGGGATTCCAGAATGCCCATTATTGTTGTGAAATTGATCTGTTTGGGCCCTGTTCGGACAAAAACGGGATTTAGGCTATTCTGGGTGAAAAGAATGAAAGTTTGGTCACTGTATCGAAATGCCTTGAAAACCAACACACCAACTCCATTTTCTATAAGGATTCCAGGATGCCCATTATTGTTGTGAAATTTATCTGTTTGGGACCTGAACGGCCAAAAACGGGATTTAGGCTATTCTGATGTGAAAAGAATGAAAGTTTGGTCACAGTCTCGGAATGCCTTGAAAACCAACACACCAACTCCATTTTCTATAAGGATTCCAGGATGCCCATTATTGTTGTGAAATTCATCTGTTTGGGACCTGAACGGCCAAAAACGGGATTTAGGCTATTCTGATGTGAAAAGAATGAAAGTTTGGTCACAGTCTCGGAATACCTTGAAAACCAACGCACCAACTCCATTTTCTATAAGGATTCCAGGATGCCCAATATTGTTGTGAAATTCATCTGTTTGGGCCCTGAAAGGCTAAAAACGCGATTTAGGCTATTATGAGGTGAAAAGAATGAAAGTTAGGTCACAGTCTCGCAATGGCTTTAAAACCCACACACCAATTCCATTTTTGATGGGGATTCCAGAATGCCCATTATTGTTGTGAAATTTATCTGTTTGGGCCCTGAACGGACAAAAACGGGATTTAGGCTATTCTGGGTGAAAAGAATGAAAGTTTGGTCACTGTATCGGAATGCCTTGAAAACCAACACACCAACTCCATTTTCTATAAGGATTCCAGGATGCCCAATATTGTTGTGAAATTCATCTGTTTGGGCCCTGAACGGCCAAAAACGCGATGTAGGCTATTCTGAGGTGAAAAGAATGAAAGTTAGGTCACAGTCTCGCAATGGCTTTAAAACCCACACACCAATTCCATTTTTTATGGGGATTCCAGAATGCCCATTATTGTTGTGAAATTTATCTGTTTGGGCCCTGAACGGACAAAAACGGGATTTAGGCTATTCTGGGTGAAAAGAAAGAAAGTTTGGTCACTGTATCGGAATGCCTTGAAAACCAACACACCAACTCCATTTTCTATAAGGATTCCTGGATGCCCATTATTGTTGTGAAATGAATCTGTTTGGGCCCTGAACGGCGAAAAACGCGATTTAGGCTATTCTGAGGTGAAAAGAATGAAAGTTTGGTCACTGTATCGGAAAGGCTTGAAAACCAACACACCAACTCCATTTTCTATAAGGATTCCAGGATGCCCTTTATTGTTGTGAAATTCATCTGTTTGGGACCTGAACGGCCAAAAACGGGATTTAGGCTATTCTGATGTGAAAAGAATGAAAGTTTGGTCACAGTCTCGGAATGCCTTGAAAACCAACACACCAACTCCATTTTCTATAAGGATTCCAGGATGCCCATTATTGTTGTGAAATTCATCTGTTTGGGACCTGAACGGCCAAAAACGGGATTTAGGCTATTCTGATGTGAAATGAATGAAAGTTTGGTCACTGTCTCGGAATGCCTTGAAAACCAACACACCAACTCCATTTTCTATAAGGATTCCAGGATGTCCAATATTGTTGTGAAATTCATCTGTTTGGGCCCTGAACGGCGAAAAACGCGATTTAGGCTATTATGAGGTGAAAAGAATGAAAGTTTGGTCACTGTATCGGAAAGGCTTGAAAACCAACACACCAACTCCAATTTCTATAAGGATTCCAGGATGCCCAATATTGTTGTGAAATTCATCTGTTTGGGAACTGAACGGCCAAAAACGGGATTTAGGCTATTCTGATGTGAAAAGAATGAAAGTTTGGTCACTGTCTCGGAATGGCTTGAAAACCAACACACCAACTCCATTTTCTATAAGGATTCCAGGATGCCCAATATTGTTCTGAAATTCATCTGTTTGGGCCCTGAACGGCGAAAAACGCGATGTAGGCTATTCTGAGGTGAAAAGAATGAATGCTTGGTCACTGTATCGGAATGACTTGAAAACCAACACCCCAACTCCATTTTCTATAAGGATTCCAGGATGCCCATTATTGTTGTGAAATTCATCTGTTTGGGACCTGAACGGACAAAAACGGGATTTAGGCTATTCTGATGTGAAAAGAATGAAAGTTTGGTCACAGTCTCGGAATGCCTTGAAAACCAACACACCAACTCCATTTTCTATAAGGATTCCAGGATGCCCAATATTGTTGTGAAATTCATCTGTTTGGGCCCTGAACGGCGAAAAACGCGATGTAGGCTATTCTGAGGTGAAAAGAATGAAAGTTTGGTCACTGTATCGGAATAACTTGAAAACCAACACACCAACTCCATTTTCTATAAGGATTCCAGGATGCCCATTATTGTTGTGAAATTCATCTGTTTGGGACCTGAACGGCCAAAAACGGGATTTAGGCTATTCTGATGTGAAAAGAATGAAAGTTTGGTCACAGTCTCGGAATGCCTTGAAAACCAACACACCAACTCCATTTTCTATAAGGATTCCAGGATGCCCAATATTGTTGTGAAATTCATCTGTTTGGGCCCTGAAAGGCTAAAAACGCGATTTAGGCTATTATGAGGTGAAAAGAATGAAAGTTAGGTCACAGTCTCGCAATGGCTTTAAAACCCACACACCAATTCCATTTTTAATGGGGATTCCAGAATGCCCAATATTGTTGTGAAATTTATCTGTTTGGGCCCTGAACGGACAAAAACGGCATTTAGGCTATTCTGGGTGAAAAGAATGAAAGTTTGGTCACTGTATCGGAATGCCTTGAAAACCAACACACCAACTCCATTTTCTATAATGATTCCAGGATGCCCATTATTGTTGTGAAATTCATCTGTTTGGGACCTGAACGGCCAAAAACGGGATTTAGGCTATTCTGGGTGAAAAGAATGAAAGTTTGGTCACTGTATCGGAATGCCTTGAAAACCAACACACCAACTCCATTTTCTATAAGGATTCCAGGATGCCCATTATTGTTGTGAAATTCATCTGTTTGGGACCTGAACGGCCAAAAACGGGATTTAGGCTATTCTGATGTGAAATGAATGAAAGTTTGGTCACTGTCTCGGAATGCCTTGAAAACCAACACACCAACTCCATTTTCTATAAGGATTCCAGGATGCCCAATATTGTTGTGAAATTCATCTGTTTGGGCCCAGAACGGCGAAAAACGCGATTTAGGCTATTCTGATTTGAAAAGAATGAAAGTTTGGTCACTGTATCGGAAAGGCTTGAAAACCAACACACCAACTCCATTTCCTATAAGGATTCCAAGATGCCCATTATTGTTGTGAAATTCATCTATTTGGGACCTGAACGGCGAAAAACGCGATTTAGGCTATTCTGAGGTGAAAAGAATGAAAGTTTGGTCACTGTCTCGGAATGGCTTGAAAACCAACACACTAACTCCATTTTCTATAAGGATTCCAGGATGCCCATTATTGTTGTGAAATTCATCTGTTTGGGCCCTGAACGGCGAAAAACGCGATGTAGGCTATTCTGAGGTGAAAAGAATGAAAGCTTGGTCACTGTATCGGAATGACTTGAAAACCAACACACCAACTCCATTTTCTATAAGGGTTCCTGGATGCCCATTATTGTTGTGAAATTGATCTGTTTGGGACCTGAACGGCCAAAAACGGGATTTAGGCTATTCTGATGTGAAAAGAATGAAAGTTTGGTCACAGTCTCGGAATGCCTTGAAAACCAACGCACCAACTCCATTTTCTATAAGGATTCCAGGATGCCCAATATTGTTGTGAAATTCATCTGTTTGGGCCCTGAAAGGCTAAAAACGCGATTTAGGCTATTATGAGGTGAAAAGAATGAAAGTTAGGTCACAGTCTCGCAATGGCTTTAAAACCCACACACCAATTCCATTTTTGATGGGGATTCCAGAATGCCCATTATTGTTGTGAAATTTATCTGTTTGGGCCCTGTTCGGACAAAAACGGGATTTAGGCTATTCTGCGTGAAAAGAATGAAAGTTTGGTCACTGTATCGAAATGCCTTGAAAACCAACACACCAACTCCATTTTCTATAAGGATTCCAGGATGCCCTTTATTGTTGTGAAATTTATCTGTTTGGGACCTGAACGGCCAAAAACGGTATTTAGGCTATTCTGATGTGAAAAGAATGAAAGTTTGGTCACAGTCTCGGAATGCCTTGAAAACCAACACACCAACTCCATTTTCTATAAGGATTCCAGGATGCCCAATATTGTTGTGAAATTCATCTGTTTGGGCCCTGAAAGGCTAAAAACGCGATTTAGGCTATTATGAGGTGAAAAGAATGAAAGTTAGGTCACAGTCTCGCAATGGCTTTAAAACCCACACACCAATTCCATTTTTGATGGGGATTCCAGAATGCCCATTATTGTTGTGAAATTTATCTGTTTGGGCCCTGTTCGGACAAAAACGGGATTTAGGCTATTCTGCGTGAAAAGAATGAAAGTTTGGTCACTGTATCGAAATGCCTTGAAAACCAACACACCAACTCCATTTTCTATAAGGATTCCAGGATGCCCTTTATTGTTGTGAAATTTATCTGTTTGGGACCTGAACGGCCAAAAACGGTATTTAGGCTATTCTGATGTGAAAAGAATGAAAGTTTGGTCACAGTCTCGGAATGCCTTGAAAACCAACACACCAACTCCATTTTCTATAAGGATTCCAGGATGCCCATTATTGTTGTGAAATTCATCTGTTTGGGACCTGAACGGCCAAAAACGGGATTTAGGCTATTCTGATGTGAAAAGAATGAAAGTTTGGTCACAGTCTCGGAATACCTTGAAAACCAACGCACCAACTCCATTTTCTATAAGGATTCCAGGATGCCCAATATTGTTGTGAAATTCATCTGTTTGGGCCCTGAAAGGCTAAAAACGCGATTTAGGCTATTATGAGGTGAAAAGAATGAAAGTTAGGTCACAGTCTCGCAATGGCTTTAAAACCCACACACCAATTCCATTTTTGATGGGGATTCCAGAATGCCCATTATTGTTGTGAAATTTATCTGTTTGGGCCCTGAACGGACAAAAACGGGATTTAGGCTATTCTGGGTGAAAAGAATGAAAGTTTGGTCACTGTATCGGAATGCCTTGAAAACCAACACACCAACTCCATTTTCTATAAGGATTCCTGGATGCCCATTATTGTTGTGAAATTCATCTGTTTGGGACCTGAACGGCCAAAAACGGGATTTAGGCTATTCTGATGTGAAATGAATGAAAGTTTGGTCACTGTCTCGGAATGCCTTGAAAACCAACACACCAACTCCATTTTCTATAAGGATTCCAGGATGCCCAATATTGTTGTGAAATTCATCTGTTTGGGCCCTGAACGGCGAAAAACGCGATTTAGGCTATTCTGAGGTGAAAAGAATGAAAGTTTGGTCACTGTATCGGAAAGGCTTGAAAACCAACACACCAACTCCATTTTCTATAAGGATTCCAGGATGCCCTTTATTGTTGTGAAATTCATCTGTTTGGGACCTGAACGGCCAAAAACGGGATTTAGGCTATTCTGATGTGAAAAGAAGGAATGCTTGGTCACTGTATCGGAATGCCTTGAAAACCAACACACCAACTCCATTTTCTATAAGGATTCCAGGATGCCCATTATTGTTGTGAAATTCATCTGTTTGGGACCTGAACGGCCAAAAACGGGATTTAGGCTATTCTGATGTGAAAAGAATGAAAGTTTGGTCACAGTCTCGAAATGCCTTGAAAACCAACACACCAACTCCATTTTCTATAAGGATTCCAGGATGCCCAATATTGTTGTGAAATTCATCTGTTTGGGCCCTGAACGGCCAAAAACGCGATGTAGGCTATTCTGAGGTGAAAAGAATGAAAGTTTGGTCACTGTATCGGAATGACTTGAAAACCAACACACCAACTCCATTTTCTATAAGGATTCCAGGATGCCCATTATTGTTGTGAAATTCATCTGTTTGGGACCTGAACGGCCAAAAACGGGATTTAGGCTATTCTGATGTGAAAAGAATGAAAGTTTGGTCACAGTCTCGGAATGCCTTGAAAACCAACACACCAACTCCATTTTCTATAAGGATTCCAGGATGCCCAATATTGTTGTGAAATTCATCTGTTTGGGCCCTGAACGGCGAAAAACGCGATGTAGGCTATTCTGAGGTGAAAAGAATGAAAGTTTGGTCACTGTATCGGAATGACTTGAAAACCAACACACCAACTCCATTTTCTATAAGGATTCCAGGATGCCCATTATTGTTGTGAAATTCATCTGTTTGGCCCCTGAAAGGCTAAAAACGCGATTTAGGCTATTATGAGGTGAAAAGAATGAAAGTTAGGTCACAGTCTCGCAATGGCTTTAAAACCCACACACCAATTCCATTTTTGATGGGGATTCCAGAATGCCCATTATTGTTGTGAAATTTATCTGTTTGGGCCCTGAACGGCCAAAAACGGGATTTAGGCTATTCTGATGTGAAAAGAATGAATGCTTGGTCACTGTATCGGAATGCCTTGAAAACCAACACACCAACTCCATTTTCTATAAGGATTCCAGGATGCCCTTTATTGTTGTGAAATTCATCTGTTTGGGACCTGAACGGCCAAAAACGGGATTTAGGCTATTCTGATGTGAAAAGAATGAATGCTTGGTCACTGTATCGGAATGGCTTGAAAACCAACACACCAACTCCATTTTCTATAAGGATTCCAGGATGCCCATTATTGTTGTGAAATTCATCTGTTTGGGACCTGAACGGCCAAAAACGGGATTTAGGCTATTCTGATGTGAAAAGAATGAAAGTTTGGTCACAGTCTCGAAATGCCTTGAAAACCAACACACCAACTCCATTTTCTATAAGGATTCCAGGATGCCCAATATTGTTGTGAAATTCATCTGTTTGGGCCCTGAACGGCGAAAAACGCGATGTAGGCTATTCTGAGGTGAAAAGAATGAAAGTTTGGTCACTGTATCGGAATGACTTGAAAACCAACACACCAACTCCATTTTCTATAAGGATTCCAGGATGCCCATTATTGTTGTGAAATTCATCTGTTTGGGACCTGAACGGCCAAAAACGGGATTTAGGCTATTCTGATGTGAAAAGAATGAAAGTTTGGTCACAGTCTCGGAATGCCTTGAAAACCAACACACCAACTCCATTTTCTATAAGGATTCCAGGATGCCCAATATTGTTGTGAAATTCATCTGTTTGGGCCCTGAACGGCGAAAAACGCGATGTAGGCTATTCTGAGGTGAAAAGAATGAAAGTTTGGTCACTGTATCGGAATGACTTGAAAACCAACACACCAACTCCATTTTCTATAAGGATTCCAGGATGCCCATTATTGTTGTGAAATTCATCTGTTTGGCCCCTGAAAGGCTAAAAACGCGATTTAGGCTATTATGAGGTGAAAAGAATGAAAGTTAGGTCACAGTCTCGCAATGGCTTTAAAACCCACACACCAATTCCATTTTTGATGGGGATTCCAGAATGCCCATTATTGTTGTGAAATTTATCTGTTTGGGCCCTGAACGGCCAAAAACGGGATTTAGGCTATTCTGATGTGAAAAGAATGAATGCTTGGTCACTGTATCGGAATGCCTTGAAAACCAACACACCAACTCCATTTTCTATAAGGATTCCAGGATGCCCTTTATTGTTGTGAAATTCATCTGTTTGGGACCTGAACGGCCAAAAACGGGATTTAGGCTATTCTGATGTGAAAAGAATGAATGCTTGGTCACTGTATCGGAATGCCTTGAAAACCAACACACCAACTCCATTTTCTATAAGGATTCCAGGATGCCCATTATTGTTGTGAAATTCATCTGTTTGGGACCTGAACGGCCAAAAACGGGATTTAGGCTATTCTGATGTGAAAAGAATGAAAGTTTGGTCACAGTCTCGAAATGCCTTGAAAACCAACACACCAACTCCATTTTCTATAAGGATTCCAGGATGCCCAATATTGTTGTGAAATTCATCTGTTTGGGCCCTGAACGGCCAAAAACGCGATGTAGGCTATTCTGAGGTGAAAAGAATGAAAGTTTGGTCACTGTATCGGAATGACTTGAAAACCAACACACCAACTCCATTTTCTATAAGGATTCCAGGATGCCCATTATTGTTGTGAAATTCATCTGTTTGGGACCTGAACGGCCAAAAACGGGATTTAGGCTATTCTGATGTGAAAAGAATGAAAGTTTGGTCACAGTCTCGGAATGCCTTGAAAACCAACACACCAACTCCATTTTCTATAAGGATTCCAGGATGCCCAATATTGTTGTGAAATTCATCTGTTTGGGCCCTGAACGGCGAAAAACGCGATGTAGGCTATTCTGAGGTGAAAAGAATGAAAGTTTGGTCACTGTATCGGAATGACTTGAAAACCAACACACCAACTCCATTTTCTATAAGGATTCCAGGATGCCCATTATTGTTGTGAAATTCATCTGTTTGGCCCCTGAAAGGCGAAAAACGCGATTTAGGCTATTATGAGGTGAAAAGAATGAAAGTTAGGTCACAGTCTCGCAATGGCTTTAAAACCCACACACCAATTCCATTTTTGATGGGGATTCCAGAATGCCCATTATTGTTGTGAAATTTATCTGTTTGGGCCCTGAACGGACAAAAACGGGATTTAGGCTATTCTGATGTGAAAAGAATGAAAGTTTGGTCACAGTCTCGAAATGCCTTGAAAACCAACACACCAACTCCATTTTCTATAAGGATTCCAGGATGCCCAATATTGTTGTGAAATTCATCTGTTTGGGCCCTGAACGGCGAAAAACGCGATGTAGGCTATTCTGAGGTGAAAAGAATGAAAGTTTGGTCACTGTATCGGAAAGGCTTGAAAACCAACACACCAACTCCATTTTCTATAAGGATTCCAGGATGCCCATTATTGTTGTGAAATTCATCTGTTTGGGACCTGAACGGCGAAAAACGGGATTTAGGCTATTCTGATGTGAAAAGAATGAAAGTTTGGTCACAGTATCGGAAAGGCTTGAAATCCAACACACCAACTCCATTTTCTATAAGGATTCCAGGATGCCCTTTATTGTTGTGAAATTCATCTGTTTGGGACCTGAACGGCCAAAAACGGGATTTAGGCTATTCTGATGTGAAAAGAATGAATGCTTGGTCACTGTATCGGAATGACTTGAAAACCAACACACCAACTCCATTTTCTATAAGGATTCCAGGATGCCCATTATTGTTGTGAAATTCATCTGTTTGGGACCTGAACGGCCAAAAACGGGATTTAGGCTATTCTGATGTGAAAAGAATGAAAGTTTGGTCACAGTCTCGGAATGCCTTGAAAACCAACACACCAACTCCATTTTCTATAAGGATTCCAGGATGCCCAATATTGTTGTGAAATTCATCTGTTTGGGCCCTGAACGGCGAAAAACGCGATGTAGGCTATTCTGAGGTGAAAAGAATGAAAATTTGGTCACTGTATCGGAATGACTTGAAAACCAACACACCAACTCCATTTTCTATAAGGATTCCAGGATGCCCATTATTGTGGTGAAATTCATCTGTTTGGGACCTGAACGGCCAAAAACGGGATTTAGGCTATTCTGATGTGAAAAGAATGAAAGTTTGGTCACAGTCTCGGAATGCCTTGAAAACCAACACACCAACTCCATTTTCTATAAGGATTCCAGGATGCCCAATATTGTTGTGAAATTCATCTGTTTGGGCCCTGAACGGCGAAAAACGCGATGTAGGCTATTCTGAGGTGAAAAGAATGAAAGTTTGGTCACTGTATCGGAATGACTTGAAAACCAACACACCAACTCCATTTTCTATAAGGATTCCAGGATGCCCATTATTGTTGTGAAATTCATCTGTTTGGGCCCTGAAATGCTAAAAACGCGATTTAGGCTATTATGAGGTGAAAAGAATGAAAGTTAGGTCACAGTCTCGCAATGGCTTTAAAACCCACACACCAATTCCATTTTTGATGGGGATTCCAGAATGCCCAATATTGTTGTGAAATTTATCTGTTTGGGCCCTCAACGGACAAAAACGGGATTTAGGCTATTCTGGGTGAAAAGAATGAAAGTTTGGTCACTGTATCGGAATGCCTTGAAAACCAACACACCAACTCCATTTTCTATAGTGATTCCAGGATGCCCATTATTGTTGTGAAATTCATCTGTTTGGGACCTGAACGGCCAAAAACGGGATTTAGGCTATTCTGATGTGAAATGAATAAAAGTTTGGTCACTGTCTCGGAATGGCTTGAAAACCAACACACCAACTCCATTTTCTATAAGGATTCCAGGATGCCCAATATTGTTGTGAAATTCATCTGTTTGGGCCCTGAACGGCGAAAAACGCGATGTAGGCTATTCTGAGGTGAAAAGAATGAAAGTTTGGTCACTGTATCGGAATGACTTGAAAACCAACACACCAACTCCATTTTCTATAAGGATTCCAGGATGCCCATTATTGTTGTGAAATTCATCTGTTTGGGACCTGAACGGCCAAAAACGGGATTTAGGCTATTCTGATGTGAAAAGAATGAAAGTTTGGTCACAGTCTCGGAATGCCTTGAAAACCAACACACCAACTCCATTTTCTATAAGGATTCCAGGATGCCCAATATTGTTGTGAAATTCATCTGTTTGGGCCCTGAAAGGCTAAAAACGCGATTTAGGCTATTATGAGGTGAAAAGAATGAAAGTTAGGTCACAGTCTCGCAATGGCCTTAAAACCCACACACCAATTCCATTTTTTATGGGGATTCCAGAATGCCCAATATTGTTGTGAAATTTATCTGTTTGGGCCCTGAACGAACAAAAACGGGATTTAGGCTATTCTGGGTGAAAAGAATGAAAGTTTGGTCACTGTATCGGAATGCCTTGAAAACCAACACACCAACTCCATTTTCTATAAGGATTCCAGGATGCCCATTATTGTTGTGAAATTCATCTGTTTGGGACCTGAAAGGCCAAAAACGGGATTTAGGCTATTCTGATGTGAAAAGAATGAAAGTTTGGTCACAGTCTCGGAATGCCTTGAAAACCAACACACCAACTCCATTTTCTATAAGGATTCCAGGATGCCCAATATTGTTGTGAAATTCATCTGTTTGGGCCCTGAAAGGCTAAAAACGCGATTTAGGCTATTATGAGGTGAAAAGAATGAAAGTTAGGTCACTGTCTCGCAATGGCTTTAAAAACCACACACCAATTCCATTTTTGATGGGGATTCCAGAATGCCCAATATTGTTGTGAAATTTATCTGTTTGGGCCCTGAACGGACAAAAACGGGATTTAGGCTATTCTGGGTGAAAAGAATGAAAGTTTGGTCACTGTCTCGGAATGCCTTGAAAACTAACACACCAACTCCATTTTCTATAAGGATTCCAGGATGTCCAATATTGTTGTGAAATTCATCTGTTTGGGCCCTGAACGGCGAAAAACGCGATTTAGGCTATTATGAGGTGAAAAGAATGAAAGTTTGGTCACTGTATCGGAAAGGCTTGAAAACCAACACACCAACTCCATTTTCTATAAGGATTCCAGGATGCCCAATATTGTTGTGAAATTCATCTGTTTGGGACCTGAACGGCCAAAAACGGGATTTAGGCTATTCTGATGTGAAAAGAATGAAAGTTTGGTCACTGTCTCGGAATGGCTTGAAAACCAACACACCAACTCCATTTTCTATAAGGATTCCAGGATGCCCAATATTGTTGTGAAATTCATCTGTTTGGGCCCTGAACGGCGAAAAACGCGATGTAGGCTATTCTGAGGTGAAAAAATGAAAGTTTGGTCACTGTATCGGAATGCCTTGAAAACCAACACACCAACTCCATTTTCCATAAGGATTCCAGGATGCATATTATTGTTGTGAAATTCATCTGTTTGGGACCTGAACGGCCAAAAACGGGATTTAGGCTATTCTGATGTGAAAAGAATGAAAGTTTGGTCACAGTCTCGGAATGCCTTGAAAACCAACACACCAACTCCATTTTCTATAAGGATTCCAGGATGCCCAATATTGTTGTGAAATTCATCTGTTTGGGCCCTGAAAGGCTAAAAACGCGAATTAGGCTATTATGAGGTGAAAAGAATGAAAGTTAGGTCACAGTCTCGCAATGGCTTTAAAACCCACACACCAATTCCATTTTTGATGGGGATTCCAGAATGCCCAATATTGTTGTGAAATTTATCTGTTTGGGCCCTGAACGGACAAAAACGGGATTTAGGCTATTCTGGGTGAAAATAATGAAAGTTTGGTCACTGTATCGGAAAGGCTTGAAAACCAACACACCAACTCCATTTTCTATAAGGATTCCAGGATGCCCATTATTGTTGTGAAATTCATCTGTTTGGGACCTGAACGGCCAAAAACGGGATTTAGGCTATTCTGATGTGAAAAGAATGAAAGTTTGGTCACTGGTTTGAATGGCTTGAAAACCAACACACCAACTCCATTTTCTATAAGGATTCCAGGATGCCCAATATTGTTGTGAAATTCATCTGTTTGGGCCCTGAAAGGCTAAAAACGCGATTTAGGCTATTATGAGGTGAAAAGAATGAAAGTTAGGTCACAGTCTCGCAATGGCTTTAAAACCCACAGACCAATTCCATTTTTGATGGGTATTCCAGAATGCCCAATATTGTTGTGAAATTTATCTGTTTGGGCCCTGAAGGTACTAAAACGGGATTTAGGCTATTCTGGGTGAAAAGAATGAAAGTTTGGTCACTGTATCGGAATGCCTTGAAAACCAACACACCAACTCCATTTTCTATAAGGATTCCAGGATGCCCATTATTGTTGAGAAATTCATCTGTTTGGGACCTGAACGGCCAAAAACGGGATTTAGGCTATTATGAGGTGAAAAGAATGAAAGTTAGGTCACTGTCTCGCAATGGCTTTAAAAACCACACACCAATTCCATTTTTGATGGGGATTCCAGAATGCCCAATATTGTTGTGAAATTTATCTGTTTGGGCCCTGAACGGACAAAAACGGGATTTAGGCTATTCTGGGTGAAAAGAATGAAAGTTTGGTCACTGTCTCGGAATGCCTTGAAAACTAACACACCAACTCCATTTTCTATAAGGATTCCAGGATGTCCAATATTGTTGTGAAATTCATCTGTTTGGGACCTGAACGGCCAAAAACGGGATTTAGGCTATTCTGATGTGAAAAGAATGAAAGTTTGGTCACTGTCTCGGAATGGCTTGAAAACCAACACACGAACTCCATTTTCTATAAGGATTCCAGGATGCCCAATATTGTTGTGAAATTCATCTGTTTGGGCCCTGAATGGCGAAAAACGCGATTTAGGCTATTCAGAAGTGAAAAGAATGAAAGTTTGGTCACTGTATCGGAATGACTTGAAAACCAACACACCAACTCCATTTTCTATAAGGATTCCAGGATGCCCATTATTGTTGTGAAATTCATCTGTTTGGGACCTGAACGGCCAAACACGGGATTTAGGCTATTCTGATGTGAAAAGAATGAAAGTTTGGTCACAGTCTCGGAATGCCTTGAAAACCAACACACCAACTCCATTTTCTATAAGGATTCCAGGATGCCCAATATTGTTGTGAAATTCATCTGTTTGGGCATTGAAAGGCTAAAAACGCGATTTAGGCTATTATGAGGTGAAAAGAATGAAAGTTAGGTCACTGTCTCGCAATGGCTTTAAAAACCACACACCAATTCCATTTTTGATGGGGATTCCAGAATGCCCAATATTGTTGTGAAATTTATCTGTTTGGGCCCTGAACGGACAAAAACGGGATTTAGGCTATTCTGGGCGAAAAGAATGAAAGTTTGGTCACTGTATCGGAATGCCTTGAAAACCAACACACCAACTCCATTTTCTATAAGGATTCCAGGATGCCCATTATTGTTGTGAAATTCATCTGTTTGGGGCCTGAACGGCCAAAAACGGGATTTAGGCTATTCTGATGTGAAAAGAATGATTGTTTGGTCACTATCTCGGAATGCCTTGAAAACCAACACACCAACTCCATTTTCTATAAGGATTCCAGGATGCCCAATATTGTTGTGAAATTCATCTGTTTGGCCCTGAATGGCGAAAAACGTGATTTAGGCTATTATGAGGTGAAAAGAATGAAAGTTAGGTCACTGTCTCGCAATGGCTTTAAAACCCACACACCAACTCCATTTTTGATGGGGATTCCAGAATACCCAATATTGTTGTGAAATTTATCTGTTTGGGCCCTAAACAGACAGAAACGGGATTTAGGCTATTCTGAGGTGAAAAAATGAAAGTTTGGTCACTGTCTCGGAATGCCTTGAAAACCAACACACCAACTCCATTTTCTATAAGGATTCCAGGATGCCCAATATTGCTGTGAAATTCATCTGTTTGGGCCCTGAACGGCGAAAAACGCGATTTAGGCTATTCTGAGGTGAAAAGAATGAAAGTTTGGTCACTGTCTCGGAATGCCTTGAAAACCAACACACCAACTCCATTTTCTATAAGGATTCCAGGATGCCCAATATTGCTGTGAAATTCATCTGTTTGGGCCCTGAACGGCGAAAAACGCGATTTAGGCTATTCTGAGGTGAAAAGAATGAAAGTTTGGTCACTGTATCGGAATGGCTTGAAAACCAACACACCAACTCCATTTTCTATAAGGATTCCAGGATGCCCATTGTTGTTGTGAAATTTATCTGTTTCGGACCTGAACGGCCAAAAACGGGATTTAGGCTATTCTGAGGTGAAAAAAAATGAAAGTTTGGTCACTATATCGGAATGACTTGAAAACCAACACACCAACTCCATTTTCTATAAGGATTCCAGGATGCCCATTATTGTTGTTAAATTCATCTGTTTGGGACCTGAACGGCCAAAAACGGGATTTAGGCTATTCTTATGTGAAAAGAATGAAAGTTTGGTCACTGTCTCGGAATGGCTTGAAAACCAACACACGAACTCCATTTTCTATAAGGATTCCAGGATGCCCAATATTGTTGTGAAATTCATCTGTTTGGGCCCTGAACGGCGAAAAACGCGACTTAGGCTATTCTGAGGTGAAAAGAATGAAAGTTTGGTCACTGTATCGGAATGGCTTGAAAACCAACACACCAACTCCATTTTCTATAAGGATTCCAGGATGCCCATTATTGTTGTGAAATTCATCTGTTTGGGACCTGAACGGCCAAAAACGGGATTTAGGCTATTCTGATGTGAAAAGAATGAAAGTTTGGTCACTGTCTCGGAATGGCTTGAAAACCAACACACCAACTCCATTTTCTCTAAGGATTCCAGGATGCCCAATATTGTTGTGAAATTCATCTGTTTGGGCCTTGAACAGCGAAAAACGCGATTTAGGCTATTCTGAGGTGAAAAGAATGAAAGTTTGGTCACTGTAACGGAATGGCTTGAAAACCAACACACCAACTCCATTTTCTATATGGATTCCAGGATGCCCAGTATTGTTGTGAAATTCATCTGTTTGGGACCTAAACGGCCAAAAACGCGATTTAGGCTATTCTGAGGGGAAAAGAATGAAAGTTTGGTCACTGTATCGGAATGGCTTGAAAACCAACACACCAACTCCATTTTCTATAAGGATTACAGGATGCCCATTATTGTTGCGAAATTCATCTGTTTGGGACCTGAACGGCCAAAACGGGATTTAGGCTATTATGAGGTGAAAAGAATGAAAGTTAGGTCACTGTCTCGCAATGGCTTTAAAACCCACACACCCACTCCATTTTTTATGGGGATTCCAGAATGCCCAATATTGTTGTGAAATTGATCTGTTTGGGCCCTGAACAGACAAAAACGGGATTTAGGCTATTCTGAGGTGAAAAGAATGAATGTTTGGTCACTGTCTTGCAATGGCTTGAAAACCTACACACCAACTCCATTTTCTATAAGGATTCCAGGATGCACAAAATTCTTGTGAAATTCATCTGTTTGGGCCCTGAACCGCTAAAAACGCGATATAGGCTATTCATAGGTGAAGAGAATAAAAGTTAGGTCACTGTCTCGCAATGGCTTTAAAACCCACATACCGACTCCATTTTTTATGGGGATTCCAGAATACCAAATATTGTTGAGAAATTCATCTGTTTGGGCACTGAACAGCGAAAAACACGATTTAGGCTATTCTGAGGTGAAACGAATGAAAGTTTGGTCACTGTCTCGGAATGGCTTGAAAACCAACACACCAACTCTATCTTCTACAAGGATTCCAGGATGCCAAATATTGTTGAGAAATCATCTGTTTGGTCCTTGAACGGCCAAAAACGCGATTTAGGCTAATTTGAGGTGTAAAGAATGAATGTTTGGTCACTGTGTCGGAATGGCTTGAAAACCTACACACCAACTCCATTTTCTTTGAGGATTCCAGTATGCCTAATATTGTTGAAAAATTCATCTGTTTGGGAGCTGAACATCCAAAAACGCGATTTAGGCTAATTTGAGGTGTAAAGAATGAATGTTTGGTCACTTGTCGGAATAGCTTGAAAACCTACACACCAACTCCATTTTCTATGAGGATTCCAGTATGCGCAATATTGTTGTGAAATTCATCTGTTTGTGCCCTGAACGGCCAAAAACGCGATTTAGGCTATTCTGAGGTGAATAGAATGAAAGTTTGGTCACTGTATCGGTATGGCTTGAAAACCAACACACCAACTTCATTTTCTATAGGGATTCCAGGATGCCCAACAATGTTGTGAAATTCATCTGTTTGGGCCCTGAACGGCCAAAAACGCGATTTAGGCTATCCTGAGATGAAAAGAATGAAAGTTAGGTCACTGTCACACAATGGCTTTAAAACCTAGACACCCACTCCATTTTTTATGGGTATTCCAGAATGCCCGCTATTGTTGTGAAATTGATCTGTTTGGGCTATGAACGGACAAAAACGGGATTTAGGCTATTCTGAGGTGAAAACAATGAAAGTTAGTTAACTGTCTCGCAATGGCTTTAAAACCTACACATTCACTCTATTTTCTATAAGGATTCCAGGATGCCCAATATTGTTGTGAAATTCATCTGTTTGGGACCTGAACGGCCAAAAACGCGATTTAGGCTAATTTGAGGTGTAAAGAATGAAAGTTTGGTCACTGTCTCACAATGGCTTTAAATCCTACACACCCACTCCATTTTTTATGGGTATTCCAGAATGCCCAATATTGTTGTGAAATTGATCTGTTTGGGCTCTGAACGGACAAAAACGGGATTTAGGCTATTCTGTGGTGAAAACAATGAAAGTTTGGTCACTGTCTCGGAGTGGCTTGGAAAACTACACACCAACTCTATTTTTTATGAGGACTCAGGATGCCAAATAATGTTGTGAAATTCATCTGTTTGGGACCTCACCGGCCAAAAACGCGATTCAGGCTAATTTGAGGTGTAAAAAATCAAAGTTTGGTCAATGTCTCGGAATGGCTTGAAAACTTACAGACCAACTCCATTTTCTATGAGGATTGCAGGATACCTTATATTGTTGAGAAATTCATCTGTTTAGGACCTGAACGGACAAAAACGGGATTTAGGCTATACTGAGGTGAAAAGAAAGAAAGTTTGGTCACTGTGTCGGAATGGCTTGAAAACATACACACCAACTCCATTTTGTATGAGGACTTAGGGTGCCCAATAATATTTTGAAATTCATCTGTTTGGGACCTGAACGCCCAAAAATGAGATTTAGGCTAATTTGAGGTGTAAAGAAAGAAAGTTTGGTCACTATCTCGGAATGGCTTGAAAACCTACACACCAACTCCATTTGCTATGAGGATTCCAGAATGCCCAATATTGTTGTTAAATTCATCTGTTTGGGACCTGAACGGCCAAAAACGCGATTTAGGCTATTCTGAAGTGAAAAGAATGAAAGTTAGGTCACTGTCTCGCAATGGCTTTAAAACCAACACACCAATTCCATTTTCTATATGGATTCCAGGATCCCCAATATTGTTGTGAAATTCATCTGTTTGGGCCCTGAACGGCTAAAAACGCGATTTAGGCTATTATGAGGTGAAAAGAATGAAAGTTAGGTCACTGTCTCGCAATGGCTTTAAAACCCACACACCCACTCCATTTTTTATGGGGATTCCAGAATGCCCAATATTGTTGTGAAATTCATCTGTTTGGGTCCTGAACGGCGAAAAACGTTATTTAGGCTATTCTGAGGTGAAAAGAATGAAAGTTTGGTCACTGTCTCGCAATGGCTTTAAAACCTACACACCCACTCCATTTTTTATGGGTATTCCAGAATGCCCACTATTGTTGTGAAATAGATCTGTTTGGGCTCTGAACAAACAAAAACGGGATTTAGGCTATTCTGAGGTGAAAAGAATGAAAGTTTGGTCACTGTCTCGGAATGGCTTGAAAACCTACACACCAACTCCATTTTCTATAAGGATTCCAGGATTCCCAATATTGTTGTGAAATTCATCTGTTTGGGACCTGAACGGCCAAAAACGCGATTTAGGCTATTCTGAGGTGAAAAGAATGAAAGGTAGGTCACTGTCTCGCATTGGCTTTAAAACTTACACACCCACTCCATTTTTTATGGGGATTCCAGAATGCCCAATATTGTTGTGAAATTGATCTGTTTGGGCCCTGAACGGACAAAAACGGGATTTAGGCTATTCTGAGGTGAGAAGAATGAAAGTTTGATCACTGTCTCGGAATGGCTTGAAAACCTACACACCAACTCCATTTTCTATAAGGATTCCAGGATGCCCAATATTGTTGTGAAATTCATCTGTTTGGGACCTCAACGGCCAAAAACGCGATTTAGGCTAATGTGAGGTGTAAAGAATGAAAGTTTGGTCACTGTCTCGGAATGGCTTGAAAACGTACACACCAACTCCCTTTTCTATGAGGATTCCAGAATGCCCAATATTATTGTGAAATTCATCTGTTTGGGCCCTGAACGGCCAAAAACCTGATTTAGGCTATTCTGAAACAAGGAATGAAAGTTTGGTCACTGTCTCGGAATAGCTTGAAAACCTACACACCAACTCCATTTTCTATAAGGATTCCAGGATTCCCAATATTGTTGTGAAATTCATCTGTTTGGGACCTGTACGGGCAAAAACGCGATTTAGGCTATTCTGAGGTGAAAAGAATGAAAGTTTGGTCAATGTATCAGAATGGCTTGAAAACCAACACACCAACTCCATTTTCTATAAGGATTCCAGGATGCCCAATATTGTTGTGAAATTCATCTGTTTGGGCCCTGAACGGCCAAAAACGCGATTTAGGCTATTCTGAGGTGAAAAGAATGAAAGTTTGGTCACTGTCTTGGAATGGCTTGAAAACCTACACACCAACTCCATTTTCTATAAGGATTCCAGGATGCCCAATATTGTTGTGAAATTCATCTGTTTGGGCCCTGAACGGCCAAAAACGCGATTTAGGCTATTCTGAGGTGAAAAGAATGAAAGTTAGATCACTGTCTCGCAATGGCTTTAAAACCTACACACCCACTCCATTTTTTATGGGTCTTCCAGAATGCCCACTATTGTTGTGAAATTGATCTGTTTGGGCGCTGAACGGACAACAACGGGATTTAGGCAATTCTGAGGTGAAAAGATTGAAAGTTTGGTCACTGTCTCGGAATGGCTTGAAAACCTACACACCAACTCCCTTTTCTATGAGGATTCTAGAATGCCCAATATTATTGTGAAATTCATCTGTTTGGGCCGTGAACGGCCAAAAACGCGATTTAGGCTATTCTGAGGTGAAAAGAATAAAAGTTAGGTCACTGTCTCGCAATGGCTTTAAAACCTACACACCCACTCCATTTTTTATGGGTATTCCAGAATGCCCACTATTGTTGTGAAATAGATCTGTTTGGGCTCTGAACAAACAAAAACGGGATTTAGGCTATTCTGAGGTGAAAAGAATGAAAGTTTGGTCACTGTCTCGGAATGGCTTGAAAACCTACACACCAACTCCATTTTCTATAAGGATTCCAGGATTCCCAATATTGTTGTGAAATTCATCTGTTTGGGACCTGAACGGCCAAAAACGCGATTTAGGCTATTCTGAGGTGAAAAGAATGAAAGGTAGGTCACTGTCTCGCATTGGCTTTAAAACTTACACACCCACTCCATTTTTTATGGGGATTCCAGAATGCCCAATATTGTTGTGAAATTGATCTGTTTGGGCCCTGAACGGACAAAAACGGGATTTAGGCTATTCTGAGGTGAGAAGAATGAAAGTTTGGTCACTGTCTCGGAATGGCTTGAAAACCTACACACCAACTCCATTTTCTATAAGGATTCCAGGATGCCCAATATTGTTGTGAAATTCATCTGTTTGGGACCTCAACGGCCAAAAACGCGATTTAGGCTAATGTGAGGTGTAAAGAATGAAAGTTTGGTCACTGTCTCGGAATGGCTTGAAAACGTACACACCAACTCCCTTTTCTATGAGGATTCCAGAATGCCCAATATTATTGTGAAATTCATCTGTTTGGGCCCTGAACGGCCAAAAACCTGATTTAGGCTATTCTGAAACAAGGAATGAAAGTTTGGTCACTGTCTCGGAATAGCTTGAAAACCTACACACCAACTCCATTTTCTATAAGGATTCCAGGATTCCCAATATTGTTGTGAAATTCATCTGTTTGGGACCTGTACGGGCAAAAACGCGATTTAGGCTATTCTGAGGTGAAAAGAATGAAAGTTTGGTCAATGTATCAGAATGGCTTGAAAACCAACACACCAACTCCATTTTCTATAAGGATTCCAGGATGCCCAATATTGTTGTGAAATTCATCTGTTTGGGCCCTGAACGGCCAAAAACGCGATTTAGGCTATTCTGAGGTGAAAAGAATGAAAGTTTGGTCACTGTCTTGGAATGGCTTGAAAACCTACACACCAACTCCATTTTCTATAAGGATTCCAGGATGCCCAATATTGTTGTGAAATTCATCTGTTTGGGCCCTGAACGGCCAAAAACGCGATTTAGGCTATTCTGAGGTGAAAAGAATGAAAGTTAGGTCACTGTCTCGCAATGGCTTTAAAACCTACACACCCACTCCATTTTTTATGGGTCTTCCAGAATGCCCACTATTGTTGTGAAATTGATCTGTTTGGGCGCTGAACGGACAACAACGGGATTTAGGCAATTCTGAGGTGAAAAGATTGAAAGTTTGGTCACTGTCTCGGAATGGCTTGAAAACCTACACACCAACTCCCTTTTCTATGAGGATTCTAGAATGCCCAATATTATTGTGAAATTCATCTGTTTGGGCCGTGAACGGCCAAAAACGCGATTTAGGCTATTCTGAGGTGAAAAGAATAAAAGTTAGGTCACTGTCTCGCAATGGCTTTAAAACCTACACACCCACTCCATTTTTTATGGGTATTCCAGAATGCCCACTATTGTTGTTAAATTGATCTGTTTGGGCGCTGAACGGACAACAACGGGATTTAGGCAATTCTGAGTTGAAAAGATTGAAAGTTTGGTCACTGTCTCGGAATGACTTGAAAACCTACACACCAACTCCCATTTCTATGAGGATTCCAGAATGCCCAATATTATTGTGAAATTCATCTGTTTGGGCCCTGAACGGCCAAAAACGCGATTTAGGCTATTCTGAGGTGAAAAGAATGAAAGTTAGGTCACTGTCTCGCAATGGCTCTAAAACCTACACACCCACTCCATTTTTTATGGCTATTCCAGAATGCCTACTATTGTTTTGAAATTGATCTGTTTGGGCTCTGAACGGACAAAAACGGGATTTAGGCTATTCTGAGGTGAAAAGAATGAAAGTTTGGTCACTGTCTTGGAATGGCTTGAAAACCTACACACCAACTCCATTTTCTATAAGGATTCCAGGATGCCCAATATTGTTGTGAAATTCATCTGTTTGGGCCCTGAACGGCCAAAAACGAGATTTAGGCTATTCTGAGGTGAAAAGAATGAAAGTTAGGTCACTGTCTCGCATTGGCTTTAAAACCTACACACGCACTCCATCTTTTATGGGGATTCCAGAATGCCCAATATTGTTGTGAAATTGATCTGTTTGGGCCCTGAACGGACAAAAACGGGATTTAGGCTATTCTGAGGTGAAAAGAATGAAAGTTAGGTCACTGTCACGCAATGGCTTTAAAACCTACACACCCACTCCATTTTTTATGGGTATTCCAGAATGCCCACTATTGTTGTGAAATTGATCTGTTTGGGCTCTGAACGGACAAAAACGGGATTTAGGCTATTCTGAGGTGAAAACAATGAAAGTTTGGTCACTGTCTCAGATTGGCTTGCAAAACCTACACACCAACGGGATTTACGACTCATGATGCCAAATAATGTTGTGAAATTCATCTGTTTGGGACCTGAACGGCCAAAAACGCGATTTAGGCTTTTTGAGGTGTAAAGAATGAAAGTTTGATCACTGTCTCGTAATGGCTTTAAATCCTACACACCCACTCCATTTTTTCTGGGTATTCCAGAATGCCCAAAATTGTTGTGAAATTGATCTGTTTGGGCTCTGAACGGACAAAAACGGGATTTAGGCTATTCTGAGGTGAAAACAATGAAAGTTTGGTCACTGTCTCGGAGTGGCTTAGGAAACTACACACCAACTCTATTTTTTATGAGGACTCAGGATGCCAAATAATGTTGTGAAATTCATCTGTTTGGGACATAAACAGCCAAAAACGCGATTCAGGCTAATTTGAGGTGTAATGAATCAAAGTTTGGTTAATGTCTCGGAATGGCTTGAAAACTTACACACCAACTCCATTTTCTAGGAGGATTCCAGGATACCTTATATTGTTGAGAAATTCATCTGTTTGGGATTTGAACAGACAAAAACGGGATTTAGGCTATTCTGAGGTGAAAAGAAAGAATGTTTGGTCACTGTCTCGGAATGGCTTGAAAACCTACACACCAGCTCCAATTTTTATGAGGACTCAGGGTGCCCAATAATATTGGGAAATTCATCTGTTTGGGACTTGAACGCCCAAAAACGCGATTTAGGCTAATTTGATATGTAAAGAATGAAAGTTTGGTCACTGTCTCGGAATGGCTTGAAAACCAACACACCAACTCCATTTTCTATGAGGATTCCAGGATGCCCAATATTGTTGTGAAATTCATCTGTTTGGGACCTCAACGGCCAAAAACGCGATTTAGGCTAATGTGAGGTGTAAAGAATGAAAGTTTGGTCACTGTCTCGGAATGGCTTTAAAACCTATACACCCACTCCATTTTTTATGGGTATTCCAGAATGACCACTATTGTTGTGAAATTGATCTGTTTGGGCGCTGAACGGACAAAAACGGGATTTAGGCTATTCTGAGGTGAAAACAATGAAAGTTTGGTCACTGACTCGGAATGCCTTGGAAACCAACACACCAACTCCATTTTCTATAAGGATTCCAGGATGCCCAATATTGTTGTGAAATTCATCTGTTTGGGCCCTGAAGGGCTAAAAACGCGATTTAGGCTAATTTGAGGTGTAAAGAATGAAAGTTTGGTCACTGTCTCGGAATGGCTTGAAATCCTACACACCAATTCCATTTTCTATGTGGATTCCAGGATGCCCAATATTGTTGTGAAATTCATCTGTTTGTGCCCTGAACGGCCAAAAACGCGATTTAGGCTATTCTGAGGTGAAAAGAATGAAAGTTAGGTCACTGTCTCGCAATGGTTTTAAAACCTAGACACCCACTCCATTTTTTATGGGTATTCCAGAATGCCCACTATTGTTGTGAAATTGATCTGTTTGGGCTCTGAACAAACAAAAACGGGATTTAGGCTATTCTGAGGTGAAAAGAATGAAAGTTTGGTCACTGTATCGGCATGGCTTGAAAACCAACACACCAACTCCATTTTCTATAAGGATTCCAGGATGCCCAAAAATGTTGTGAAATTCATCTGTTTGGGCCGTGTACGGGCAAAAACGCGATTTAGGCTATTCTGAGCTGAAAAGAATGAAAGTTATGTCACTGTCTCGCAATGGCTTTAAAACCTATACACCTACTCCATTTTTTATGGGGATTCCAGAATGCCCAATATTGTTGTGAAATTGATCTGTTTGGGCCCTAAACGGACAAAAACAGGATTTAGGCTATTCTGAGGTGAAAAGAATGAAAGTTTGGTCACTGTCTCGGAATGGCTTGAAAACCTACACACCAACTCCATTTTCTATAAGGATTCCAGGATGCCCAATATTGTTGTGAAATTCATCTGTTTGGGCCCTGAACGGCCAAAAACGCGATTTAGGCTATTCTGTGGTGGAAAGAATGTAAGTTAAGTCACTGTCTCGCATTGGCTTTAAAACCTACACACCAACTCCATTTTTTATGGGGATTCCAGAATGCCCAATATTGTTGTGAAATTGATCTGTTTGGGCCCTGAACGGACAAAAACGGGATTTAGGCTATTCTGAGGTGAAAAGAATGAAAGTTTGGTCACTGTCTCGGAATGGCTTGAAAACCTACACACCAAGACCATTTTTTATAAGGATTCCTGAATGCCCACTATTGTTGTGAAATTGATCTGTTTGGGCGCTGAACGGACAACAACGGGATTTAGGCAATTCTAAGGTAAAAAGAATGAAAGTTTGGTCACTGTCTCGGAATGGCTTGAAAACCTACACACCAACTCCATTTTCTTTGAGGATTCCAGGATACCCAATATTGTTGAGAAATTCA
The DNA here is from genome assembly GCA_963210345.1 of Inga oerstediana. Classification (NCBI taxonomy): domain Eukaryota; kingdom Viridiplantae; phylum Streptophyta; class Magnoliopsida; order Fabales; family Fabaceae; genus Inga; species Inga oerstediana. The sequence continues at coordinate 39,877,922 of OY723410.1, read as the reverse complement.
TCTATTTAGTCCCTGAACAGCCAAAAACGCGATTTAGGCTATTCTAAGATGAAATCAATGAAAGTTTGGTCACTGTCTCGGAATGGCTTAGGACCCTACACACCAACTCCATTTTTTATGGGGACTCAGGGTGCCCAATAATGTTGTGAAATACATCTGTTTCGGCAATGAACGGACAAAAACGGGATTTTGGCTAATATGAGGTGTAAAGAATGAAAGTTTGGTCACTGTCTCGGAATGGCTTGAAAACCTACACACCAACTCCATTTTCTATGAGGATTCCAGCATGCCCAATATTATTGTGAAATTCATCAGTTTGGGCCCTGAATGGCCAAAAACGCGATTTAGGCGATTCTGAGGTGAAAAGAATGATAGTTAGGTCACTGTCTCGCAATGGCTTTAAAACCTACACACCCACTCCATTTTTTATGGGTATTCCAGAATGCCCACTATTGTTGTGAAATTGATCTGTTTGGGCGCTGAACGGACAAAAACGGGATTTAGGCTATTCTGATGTGAAAAGAATGAAAGTTTGGTCACTGTCTCGGAATGGCTTGAAAACCTACACACCAACTCCATTTTCTATAAGGATTCCAGGATTCCCAATATTGTTGTGAAATTCATCTGTTTGGGCCCTGAACGGCCAAAAACGCGATTTAGGCTATTCTGAGGTGAAAAGAATGAAAGATAGGTCACTGTCACGCAATGGCTTTAAAACCTACACACCCACTCCATTTTTTATGGGTATTCCAGAATGCCCACTATTGTTGTGAAATTGATCTGTTTGGGCTCTGAACGGACAACAACGGGATTTAGGCAATTATGAGGTGAAAAGATTGAAAGTTTAGTCACTGTCTCGGAATGGCTTGAAAACGTACACACCAAACTCCATTTTCTATGAGGATTCCAGGATACCCACTATTGTTGAGAAATTCATCTATTTAGTCCCTGAACAGCCAAAAACGCGATTTAGGCTATTCTAAGATGAAATGAATGAAAGTTTGGTCACTGTCTCGGAATGGCTTGGAAACCTACTCACCAACTCCATTTTTTATGGGGACTCAGGGTGCCCAATAATGTTGTGAAATACATCTGTTTGGGCCCTGAACGGACAAAAACGGGATTTAGGCTAATTTGATGTGTAAAGAATGAAAGTTTGGTCACTGTCTCGGAATGGCTTGAACACCTACACACCAACTCCATTTTCTATGAGGATTCCAGCATGCCCAATATTGTTGTGAAATTCATCAGTTTGGGCCCTGAACGGCCAAAATCGCGATTTAAGCGATTCTGAGGTGAAAAGAATGAAAGTTAGGTCACTGTCTCGCAATGGCTTTAAAACCTACACACCCACTCCATTTTTTATGGGTATTCCAGAATGCCCACTATTGTTGTGAAATTGATCTGTTTGGGCGCTGAACGGACAACAACGGGATTTAGGCAATTCTGAGGTGAAAAGATTGAAAGTTTGGTCACTGTCTCGGAATGGCTTGAAAACCTACACACCAACTCCCTTTTCTATGAGGATACCAGAATGCCCAATATTGTTGTGAAATTCATCAGTTTGGGCCCTGAACGGCCAAAAACGCGATTTAGGCTATTCTGAGGTGAAAAGAATGAAAGTTAGGTCCCTGTCTCGCAATGGCTTTAAAATCGACACACCCACTCCATTTTTTATGGGTATTCCAGAATGCCCACTATTGTTGTGAAATTGATCTGTTTGGGCTCTGAACAGACAAAAACGGGATTTAGGCAATTCTGAGGTGAAAAGAATGAAAGTTTGGTCACTGTCTCGGAATGGCTTGAAAACCAACACACCAACTCCATTTTCTATAAGGATTCCAGGATGCCCAATATTGTTGTGAAATTCATCTGTTTGGGCCCTGTACGGCCAAAAACGCGATTTAGGCTATTCTGAGGCGAAAAGAATGAAAGTTAGGTCACTGTCTCGCAATGGCTTTAAAACCAACACACCAACTCCATTTTTTATGGGGATTCCAGAATGCCCACTATTGTTGTGAAATTGATCTGAACGGACAAAAACGGGATTTAGGCTATTCTGAGGTGAATAGAATGAAAGTTTGGTAACTGTCTCGGAATGGCTTGAAAACCAACACACCAACTCCATTTTCTATGAGGATTCCAGAATGACCAATATTGTTGTGAAATTCATCAGTTTGGGCCCTGAACGGCCAAAAACGCGATTTAGGCTATTCTGAGGTGAAAAGAATGAAAGTTATGTCCCTGTCTCGCAATGGCTTTAAAACCTACACACCCACTCCATTTTTTATGGGTATTAAAGAATGCCCACTATTGTTGTGAAATTGATCTCTTTGGGCTCTGAACAGACAAAAACGGGATTTAGGCAATTCTGAAATGAAAAGAATGAAAGTTTGGTCACTGTCTCGTAATGGCTTGGAAACCTACACACCAACTCCATTTTTTATGAGGACTCAGGGTGCCCAATAATGTTGTGAAATTCATCTGTTTGGGACCTGAACGGCCAAAAACGCGATTTAGGCTAATTTGAGGTGTAAAGAATGAAAGTTTGGTCACTGTCTCGGAATGGCTTTAAAACCTATACACCCACTCCATTTTTTATGGGTATTCCAGAATGCCCACTATTGTTGTGAAATTGATCTGTTTGGGCTCTGAACGGACAAAAACGGGATTTAGGCTATTCTGAGGTGAAAAGAATGAAAGTTTGGTCACTGTCTCGGAATGGCTTGGAAACCTACACACCAACTCCATTTTTTATGAGGACTCAGGATGCCAAATAATGTTGTGAAATTCATCTGTTTGGGATCTGTACGGCCAAATATCGCGATTTAGGCTATTCTGAGATGAAAAGATTGAAAGTTAGGTCACTCTCTCGCAATGTTTTTCAAACCTATACACCCACTCTATTTTTTATGGGGATTCCAGAATGCCCAATATTGTTGTGAAATTCATCTGTTTGGACCCTGAATGGACAAAAACGTTATTTAGGCTATTCTGAGCTGAAAAGAATGATAGTTTGGTCACTGTCTCGGAATGGCTTGAAAACCTACACACCAACTCCATTTTCTATAAGGATTCCAGGATGCCCAATATTGTTGTGAAATTCATCTGTTTTGGACCTGATCGGCCAAAAACGCTACTTAGGCTAATGTGAGGTGTAAAGAATGAAAGTTTGGTCACTGTCTCGGAATGGCTTGAAAACGTACACACCAAACTCCATTTTCTATGAGGATTCCAGGATACCCAATATTATAGATAAATTCATCTATTAAGGCCCTAAACAGCCAAAAACGCGATTTAGCCTATTCTGAGGTGAAAAGAATGAAAGTTTGGTCACTGTCTCAGAATGGCTTGGAAACCTACACACCAACTCCATTTTCTATGAGGATTCCATCATGCCCAATATTATTGTGAAATTCATCAGTTTGGGCCCTGAATGGCCAAAAACGCGATTTAGGCGATTCTGAGGTGAAAAGAATGATAGTTAGGTCACTGTCTCGTAATGACTTTAAAACCTACACACCCACTCCATTTTTTATGGGTATTCCAGAATGCCCACTATTGTTGTGAAATTGATCTGTTTGGGCGCTGAACGGACAAAAACGGGATTTAGGCTATTCTGATGTGAAAAGAATGAAAGTTTGGTCACTGTCTCGGAATGGCTTGAAAACCTACACACCAACTCCATTTTCTATAAGGATTCCAGGATTCCCAATATTGTTGTGAAATTCATCTGTTTGGGCCCTGAACGGCCAAAAACGCGATTTAGGCTATTCTGAGGTGAAAAGAATGAAAGATAGGTCACTGTCACGCAATGGCTTTAAAACCTACACACCCACTCCATTTTTTATGGGTATTCCAGAATGCCCACTATTGTTGTGAAATTGATCTGTTTGGGCTCTGAACGGACAACAACGGGATTTAGGCAATTCTGAGGTGAAAAGATTGAAAGTTTGGTCACTGTCTCAGAATGGCTTGAAAACGTACACACCAAACTCCATTTTCTATGAGGATTCCAGGATACCCACTATTGTTGAGAAATTCATCTATTTAGTCCCTGAACAGCCAAAAACGCGATTTAGGCTATTCTAAGATGAAATGAATGAAAGTTTGGTCACTGTCTCGGAATGGCTTGGAAACCTACTCACCAACTCCATTTTTTATGGGGACTCAGGGTGCCCAATAATGTTGTGAAATACATCTGTTTGGGCCCTGAACGGACAAAAACGGGATTTAGGCTAATCTGATGTGTAAAGAATGAAAGTTTGGTCACTGTCTCGGAATGGCTTGAACACCTACACACCAACTCCATTTTCTATGAGGATTCCAGCATGCCCAATATTGTTGTGAAATTCATCAGTTTGGGCCCTGAACGGCCAAAATCGCGATTTAAGCGATTCTGAGGTGAAAAGAATGAAAGTTAGGTCTCTGTCTCGCAATGGCTTTAAAACCTACACACCCACTCCATTTTTTATGGGTATTCCAGAATGCCCACTATTGTTGTGAAATTGATCTGTTTGGGCGCTGAACGGACAACAACGGGATTTAGGCAATTCTGAGGTGAAAAGATTGAAAGTTTGGTCACTGTCTCGGAATGGCTTGAAAACCTACACACCAACTCCCTTTTCTATGAGGATACCAGAATGCCCAATATTGTTGTGAAATTCATCAGTTTGGGCCCTGAACGGCCAAAAACGCGATTTAGGCTATTCTGAGGTGAAAAGAATGAAAGTTAGGTCCCTGTCTCGCAATGGCTTTAAAATCGACACACCCACTCCATTTTTTATGGGTATTCCAGAATGCCCACTATTGTTGTGAAATTGATCTGTTTGGGCTCTGAACAGACAAAAACGGGATTTAGGCAATTCTGAGGTGAAAAGAATGAAAGTTTGGTCACTGTCTCGGAATGGCTTGAAAACCAACACACCAACTCCATTTTCTATAAGGATTCCAGGATGCCCAATATTGTTGTGAAATTCATCTGTTTGGGCCCTGTACGGCCTAAAACGCGATTTAGGCTATTCTGAGGCGAAAAGAATGAAAGTTAGGTCACTGTCTCGCAATAGCTTTAAAACCAACACACCAACTCCATTTTTTATGGGGATTCCAGAATGCCCACTATTGTTGTGAAATTGATCTGAACGGACAAAAACGGGATTTAGGCTATTCTGAGGTGAATAGAATGAAAGTTTGGTAACTGTCTCGGAATGGCTTGAAAACCAACACACCAACTCCATTTTCTATGAGGATTCCAGAATGCCCAATATTGTTGTGAAATTCATCAGTTTGGGCCCTGAACGGCCAAAAACGCGATTTAGGCTATTCTGAGGTGAAAAGAATGAAAGTTATGTCCCTGTCTCGCAATGGCTTTAAAACCTACACACCCACTCCATTTTTTATGGGTATTAATGAATGCCCACTATTGTTGTGAAAATGATCTGTTTGGGCTCTAAACAGACAAAAACGGGATTTAGGCAATTCTGAAATGAAAAGAATGAAAGTTTGGTCACTGTCTCGTAATGGCTTGGAAACCTACACACCAACTCCATTTTTTATGAGGACTCAGGGTGCCCAATAATGTTGTGAAATTCATCTGTTTGGGACCTGAACGGCCAAAAACGCGATTTAGGCTAATTTGAGGTGTAAAGAATGAAAGTTTGGTCACTGTCTCGGAATGGCTTTAAAACCTATACACCCACTCCATTTTTTATGGGTATTCCAGAATGCCCACTATTGTTGTGAAATTGATCTGTTTGGGCTCTGAACGGACAAAAACGGGATTTAGGCTATTCTGAGGTGAAAAGAATGAAAGTTTGGTCACTGTCTCGGAATGGCTTGGAAACCTACACACCAACTCCATTTTTTATGAGGACTCAGGATGCCAAATAATGTTGTGAAATTCATCTGTTTGGGATCTGTACGGCCAAATATCGCGATTTAGGCTATTCTGAGATGAAAAGATTGAAAGTTAGGTCACTCTCTCGCAATGTTTTTCAAACCTATACACCCACTCTATTTTTTATGGGGATTCCAGAATGCCCAATATTGTTGTGAAATTCATCTGTTTGGACCCTGAATGGACAAAAACGTTATTTAGGCTATTCTGAGCTGAAAAGAATGATAGTTTGGTCACTGTCTCGGAATGGCTTGAAAACCTACACACCAACTCCATTTTCTATAAGGATTCCAGGATGCCCAATATTGTTGTGAAATTCATCTGTTTTGGACCTGATCGGCCAAAAACGCTACTTAGGCTAATGTGAGGTGTAAAGAATGAAAGTTTGGTCACTGTCTCGGAATGGCTTGAAAACGTACACACCAAACTCCATTTTCTATGAGGATTCCAGGATACCCAATATTATAGATAAATTCATCTATTAAGGCCCTAAACAGCCAAAAACGCGATTTAGCCTATTCTGAGGTGAAAAGAATGAAAGTTTGGTCACTGTCTCAGAATGGCTTGGAAACCTACACACCAACTCCATTTTTTATGAGGACTCAGGGTGCCCAATAATGTTGTGAAATTCATCTGTTTGGGACCTGAACGGCCAAAAACGCGATTTAGGCTAATTTGAGGTGTAAAGAATGAAAGTTTGGTCACTGTATCGGAATGGCTTGGAAACCTACACACCAACTCCATTTTTATGAGGACTCACGGTGCCCAATAATGTTGTGAAATTCATCTGTTTGGGACCTGAATGGCCAAAAACGTGATTTAGGATAATTTGAGGTGTAAAGAATGAAAGTTTGGTCACTGTCTCGGAATGGCTTGAAAACCTACATACCAACTCCACTTTCTATGAGGATTCCAAAATGCCCAATAATGTTGTGAAATTGATCTGTTTGGGCCCTGAACGGACAAAAACGTGATTTAGGCTATTCTGAGGTGAAAAGAATGAAAGTTAGGTCACTGTCTCGGAATGGCTTGGAAACCAACACACCAGCTCCATTTTTTATGAGTACTAAGGATTCCCCATATTGTTGTGAAATTCATCTGTTTGGGCCCTGAACGGCCAAAAACGCGATTTAGGCTATTCTGAGGTGAAAAGAATGAAAGTTAGGTCACTGTCTCGCAATGGCTTTAAAACCTACACACCCACACCATTTTTTAGGGGTATTCCAGAATGCCGAATATTGTCGTGAAATTGATCTGTTTCGGCTTTGAAAGGACAAACACGGGATTTAGGCTATTCTGAGGTGAAAAGAATGAAAGTTTGGTCACTGTATCGGAATGGCTTGAAAACCAACACACCAACTCCATTTTCTATAAGTATTCCAGGATGCCCAATATTGTTGTGAAATTCATCTTTTTGGGACCTGAACGGCGAAAAACGCTATTTAGGCTAATGTGAGTAGTAAGGAATGAAAGTTTGGTCACTGTCTCGGAATGGCTTGAAAATGTACACACTAAATTCCATTTTCTATGAGGATTCCAGGATACCCAAAATTGTTGGGAAATTCATCTATTTGGACCCTGAACAGCCAAAAACGGGATTTAGGCTATTCTGAGGTGAAAAGAATGAAAGTTTGGTCACTGTCTGGGAATGGCTTGAAAACCTACACAACAACATTTTTTATGAGGACTAAGGATTCCCCATATTGTTGTGAAATTCATCTGTTTGGGCCCTGAACGGCCAAAAACGCGATTTAGGCTATTCTGAGGTGAAAAGAATGAAAGTTAGGTCACTGTCTCGCAATGGCTTTAAAACCTATACACCCACTCCATTTTTTATGGGGATTCCATAATGCCCAATATTGTTGTGAAATTGATCTGTTTGGTCCCTGAACGGACAAAAACGGGATTTAGGCTATTCTGAGGTGAGAAGAATGAAAGTTTGGTCACTGTCTCGGAATGGCTTGAAAACCTACACACCAACTCCATTTTCTATAAGGATTCCAGGATGCCCAATATTGTTGTGAAATTCATCTGTTTGGGACCTCAACGGCCAAAAACGCGATTTAGGCTAATGTGAGGTGTAAAGAATGAAAGTTTGGTCACTGTCTCGGAATGGCTTGAAAACGTACACACCAACTCCCTTTTCTATGAGGATTCCAGAATGCCCAATATTATTGAGAAATTCATCTATTTAGGCCCTGAACAGCCAAAAACACGATTTAGGCTATTCTAAGTTGAAAAGAATGAAGGTCTGGTCACTGTCTCGGAATGTGTTAGAAACATACACACCAACTCCATTTTTTATGAGGACTCAGGGTGCCCAATAATGTTGTGAAATTCATCTGTTTGGGACCTGAACGGACAAAAAGGGGATTTAGACTAATCTGAGGTGTAAAGAATGAAAGTTTGGTCACTGTCTCGGAATGGCTTGAAAACGTACACACCAACTCCATTTTCTATTAGGATTCGAGGATGCCCAATATTTTTGTGAAATTCATCTGTTTGGGCCCTGAACGGCCAAAAACGCGATTTAGGCTAATTTGAGGTGTAAAGAATGAAAGTTTGGTCACTGTCTCGGAATGGCTTGAAAACGTACACACCAAACTCCATTTTCTATGAGGATTCCAGGATACCCAATATTGTTGAGAAATTCATCTATTTAGGCCATGAACAGCCAAAAACGCGATTTACGCTATTCTGAGTTGAAAAGAATGAAAGTTTGGTCACTGTCTCGGAATGGCTTGGAAACCTACACACCAACTCCATTTTTTTTTGTGGACTCAGGGTGCCCAATAATGTTGTGAAATTCATCTGTTTGGGACCTGAACGGACAAAAACGGGATTTAGGCTATTCTGAGGTGAAAAGAATGAAAGTTTGGTCACTGTCTGGGAATGGCTTGAAAACCTACACAACAACATTTTTTATGAGGACTAAGGATTCCCCATATTGTTGTGAAATTCATCTGTTTGGGCCCTGAACGGCCAAAAACGCGATTTAGGCTATTCTGAGGTGAAAAGAATGAAAGTTAGGTCACTGTCTCGCAATGGCTTTAAAACCTATACACCCACTCCATTTTTTATGGGGATTCCATAATGCCCAATATTGTTGTGAAATTCATCTGTTTGGTCCCTGAACGGATAAAAACGGGATTTAGGCTATTCTGAGGTGAGAAGAATGAAAGTTTGGTCACTGTCTCGGAATGGCTTGAAAACCTACACACCAACTCCATTTTCTATAAGGATTCCAGGATGCCCAATATTGTTGTGAAATTCATCTGTTTGGGACCTCAACGGCCAAAAACGCGATTTAGGCTAATGTGAGGTGTAAAGAATGAAAGTTTGGTCACTGTCTCGGAATGGCTTTAAAACCTATACACCCACTCCATTTTTTATGGGTATTCCAGAATGCCCACTATTGGGTGAAATTGATCTGTTTGGGCTCTGAACGGACAAAAACGGGATTTAGGCTATTCTGAGGTGAAAAGAATGAAAGTTTGGTCACTGTCTCGGAATGGCTTGGAAACCTACACACCAACTCCATTTTTTATGAGGACTCAGGATGCCAAATAATGTTGTGAAATTCATCTGTTTGGGACCTGTACGGCCAAAAACGCGATTTAGGCTATTCTGAGGTGAAAAGAATGAATGTTAGGTCACTGTCTCGCAATGGCTTTAAAACCTATACACCCACTCCATTTTTTATGGGGATTCCATAATGCCCAATATTGTTGTGAAATTGATCTGTTTGGTCCCTGAACGGAGAAAAACGGGATTTAGGCTATTCTGAGGTGAGAAGAATGAAAGTTTGGTCACTGTCTCAGAATGGCTTGAAAACCTACACACCAACTCCATTTTCTATAAGGATTCCAGGATGCCCAATATTGTTGTGAAATTCATCTGTTTGGGACCTCAACGGCCAAAAACGCGATTTAGGCTAATTTGAGGTGTAAAGAATGAAAGTTTGGTCACTGTCTCGGAATGGCTTGAAAACGTACACACCAACTCCCTTTTCTATGAGGATTCCAGAATGCCCAATATTATTGAGAAATTCATCTATTTAGGCCCTGAACAGCCAAAAACACGATTTAGGCTATTCTAAGTTGAAAAGAATGAAGGTCTGGTCACTGTCTCGGAATGTCTTAGAAACATACACACCAACTCCATTTTTTATGAGGACTCAGGGTGCCCAATAATGTTGTGAAATTCATCTGTTTGGGACCAGAACGAACAAAAACGGGATTTAGACTAATCTGAGGTGTAAAGAATGAAAGTTTGGTCACTGTCTCGGAATGGCTTGAAAACGTACACACCAACTCCATTTTCTATTAGGATTCGAGGATGCCCAATATTTTTGTGAAATTCATCTGTTTGGGCCCTGAACGGCCAAAAACGCGATTTAGGCTAATTTGAGGTGTAAAGAATGAAAGTTTGGTCACTGTCTCGGAATGGCTTGAAAACGTACACACCAAACTCCATTTTCTATGAGGATTCCAGGATACCCAATATTGTTGAGAAATTCATCTATTTAGGCCCTGAACAGCCAAAAACGCGATTTACGCTATTCTGAGTTGAAAACAATGAAAGTTTGGTCACTGTCTCGGAATGGCTTGGAAACCTACACACCAACTCCATTTTTTTTGAGGACTCAGGGTGCCCAATAATGTTGTGAAATTCATCTGTTTGGGACCTGAACGGACAAAAACGGGATTTAGGCTATTCTGAGGTGAAAAGAATGAAAGTTTGGTCACTGTCTCGGAATGGCTTGAAAACCTACACAACAACATTTTTTATGAGGACTAAGGATTCCCCATATTGTTGTGAAATTCATCTGTTTGGGCCCTGAACGGCCAAAAACGCGATTTAGGCTAATCTGAGGTGTAAAGAATGAATGTTTGGTCACTGTCTCGGAATGGCTTGAAAACGAACACAGCAACTCCATTTTCTATGAGGATTCGAGGATGCCCAATATTTTTGAGAAATTCATCTGTTTGGGCCCTGAACGGCCAAAAACGGGATTTACGCTATTCTGAGGTGAAAGGAATGAAAGTTTGGAAACTGTCTCGGAATGGCTTGAAAACCAACACACCAACTCCATTTTCTATATGGATTCCAGGATGCCCAATATTGTTGAGAAATTCATCTGTTAGGGCTCTGAACGGACAAAAACGGGATTTAGGCTATTCTGAGGTGAAGAGAATGAAAGTTCGGTCACTTTCTCGGAATGGCTTGAAAACCTACACACCAACTCCATTTTCTATACGAATTCGAGGATACCCAATATTGTTGTGAAATTCATCTGTTTGGGACCTGAATGGCCAAAAACGCGATTTAGGCTATTCTGAGGTGAAAAGAATGAAAGTTAGGTCACTGTCTCGCAATGGCTTTAAAACCCACACACCCACTCCTTTTTTTATAGGGATTCCAGAATGCCCAATATTGTTGTGAAATTGAACTGTTTGGGCCCTGAACGGACAAAAACGGGATTTAGGCTATTCTGAGGTGAAAAGAATGAAAGTTTGGTCACTGTCTCAGAATGGCTTGAAAACCTACACACCAACTCCATTTTCTATGAGGATTCCAGGATACCCTATATTGTTGAGAAATTCATCTGTTTGGGCCCTGAACGGCCAAAAACGCTATGTAGGCTATTCTGAGGTGAAAAGAATGAAAGTTTGGTCACTGTCATGGAATGGCTTGAAAACCTACAGACCAACTCCATTTTTATAAGGACTCAGGATGCTCAATAATGTTGTGAAATTCATCTGTTTGGGACCTGAACGGCCAAAAACACGATTTAGGATAATGTGAGTTGTAAAGAATGAAAGTTTGGTCACTGTCTCGGAACGGCTTGAAAACCTACACACCAACTCCATTTTCTATGAGGATTCGAGGATGCCCAATATTTTTGTGAAATTCATCTGTTTGGGCTTTGAACGGCCAAAAACGGGATTTAGGCTATTCTGAGGTGAAAAGAATTAAAGTTTGGTCACTGTCTCGGAATGGCTTGAAAACCAACACACCAACTCCATTTTCTATAAGGATTCCAGGATGCCCAATATTGTTGAGAAATTCATCTGTTGGGGCCCTGAACGGACAAAAACGGGATTTAGGCTATTCTGAGGTGAAGAGAATGAAAGTTCGGTCACTTTCTCGGAATGGCTTGAAAACCTACACACCAACTCCATTTTCTATACGAATTCAAGGATACCCAATATTGTTGTGAAATTCATCTGTTTTGGCCCGGAACGGCCAAAAACGCGATTTAGGCTATTCTGAGGTGAAAAGAATGAAAGTTAGGTCACTGTCTCGCAACGGCTTTAAAACCTACACACCCACTCCATTTTTTATGGGAATTCCAGAATGCCCACTGTTGTTGTGAAATTGATCTGTTTCGACTCTGAAGGGACAAAAACGGGATTTAGGCTATTCTGAGGTGAAAAGAATGAAAGTTTGGCCACTGTCTCGGAATGACTTGGAAACCTACACACCAACTCCATTTTTTATGAGGACTCAGGATGCCAAATAATGTTGTGAAATTCATCTGTTTGGAACCTGAACAGCAAAAAACGCGATTTAGGCTAATTTGAGATGTAAAGAATGAAAGTTTGGTCACTGTCTCAGAATGGTTTGAAAACCTACACACCAACTCCATTTTCTATGAGGATTCCAGGATACCCTATATTGTTGAGAAATTCATCTATTTGGGCCCTAGACGGCCAAAAGCGCGATTTAGGCTATTCTGAGGTGAAAAGAATGAAAGTTTGGTCACTGTCTCGGAATGGCTTGAAAACCTACACAACAACTCCATTTTTTATGAGGACTCAGGATTCCCCATATTGTTGTGAAATTCATCTGTTTGGGCCCTGAACGGCCAAAAACGTGATTTAGGCTAGTCTGAGGTGTAAAGAATGAAAGTTAGGTCACTGTCTCGCAACGGCTTTAAAACCTACACACCCACTCCATTTTTTATGGGAATTCCAGAATGCCCACTGTTGTTGTGAAATTGATCTGTTTCGACTCTGAAGGGACAAAAACGGGATTTAGGCTATTCTGAGGTGAAAAGAATGAAAGTTTGGCCACAGTCTCGGAATGACTTGGAAACCTACACACCAACTCCATTTTTTATGAGGACTCAGGATGCCAAATAATGTTGTGAAATTCATCTGTTTGGAACCTGAACAGCAAAAAACGCGATTTAGGCTAATTTGAGATGTAAAGAATGAAAGTTTGGTCACTGTCTCAGAATGGTTTGAAAACCTACACACCAACTCCATTTTCTATGAGGATTCCAGGATACCCTATATTGTTGAGAAATTCATCTATTTGGGCCCTAGACGGCCAAAAGCGCGATTTAGGCTATTCTGAGGTGAAAAGAATGAAAGTTTGGTCACTGTCTCGGAATGGCTTGAAAACCTACACAACAACTCCATTTTTTATGAGGACTCAGGATTCCCCATATTGTTGTGAAATTCATCTGTTTGGGCCCTGAACGGCCAAAAACGTGATTTAGGCTAGTCTGAGGTGTAAAGAATGAAAGTTAGGTCACTGTCTCGCAACGGCTTTAAAACCTACACACCCACTCCATTTTTTATGGGTATTCCAGAATGCCCACTATTGTTGTGAAATTCATCTGTTTGGGCCCTGAACGGCCAAAAACGCGATTTAGGCTATTCTGAGGTGAAAAGAATGAAAGTTTGGTCACTCTCTCACAATGGCTTTAAAACCCACACACCCACTCCTTTTTTTATAGGGATTCCAGAATGCCCAATATTGTTGTGAAATTGATCTGTTTGGGCCCTGAACGGAGAAAAACGGGATTTAGGCTATTCTGAGGTATAAAGAATGAAAGTTTGGTCACTGTCTCGGAATGGCTTGAAAACCTACACACCAACTCCATTTTCTATGAGGATTCGAGGATACCCTATATTGTTGAGAAATTCATCTGTTTGGGCCCTGAACCGCCAAAAACGGGATTTAGGCTATTCTGAGGTGAAAGGAATGAAAGTTTGGAAACTGTCTCGGAATGGCTTGAAAACCAACACACCAACTCCATTTTCTATAGGATTCCAGGATGCCCAATATTGTTGAGAAATGCATCTGTTAGGGCCCTGAACGGACAAACACGGGATTTAGGCTATTCTGAGGTGAAGAGAATGAAAGTTCGGTCACTTTCTCGGAATGGCTTGAAAACCTACACACCACCTCTATTTTCTATACGAATTCGAGGATACCCAATATTGTTGTGAAATTCATCTGTTTGGGCCCTGAACGGCCAAAAACGCGATTTAGGCTATTCTGAGGTGAAAAGAATGAAAGTTAGGTCACTGTCTCGCAACGGCTTTAAAACCTACACACCCACTCCATTTTTTATGGGTATTCCAGAATGCCCACTATTGTTGTGAAATTCATCTGTTTGGGCCCTGAACGGCCAAAAACGCGATTTAGGCTATTCTGAGGTGAAAAGAATGAAAGTTTGGTCACTCTCTCACAATGGCTTTAAAACCCACACACCCACTCCTTTTTTTATAGGGATTCCAGAATGCCCAATATTGTTGTGAAATTGATCTGTTTGGGCCCTGAACGGACAAAAACGGGATTTAGGCTATTCTGAGGTATAAAGAATGAAAGTTTGGTCACTGTCTCGGAATGGCTTGAAAACCTACACACCAACTCCATTTTCTATGAGGATTCGAGGATACCCTATATTGTTGAGAAATTCATCTGTTTGGGCCCTGAACGGCCAAAAACGCTATGTAGGCTATTCTGAGGTGAAAAGAATGAAAGTTTGGTCACTGTCTTGGAATGGCTTGAAAACCTACATACCAACTCAATTTTTATGAGGACTCAGTATGCTCAATAATGTTGTGAAATTCATCTGTTTGGGACCTGAACGGCCAAAAACGCGATATAGGATAATGTGAGGTGTAAAGAATGAAAGTTTGGTGACTGTCTCGGAACGGCTTGAAAACCTACACACCAACTCCATTTTCTATGAGGATTCGAGGATTCCCAATATTTTTGTGAAATTCATCAGTTTGGGCCCTGAACGGCCAAAAATGCGATTTAGGCTATTCTGAGGTGAAAAGAATGAAAGTTTGGTCACTACCTCGCAATGGCTTTAAAACCCACACACCCACTCCTTTTTTTATAGGGATTCCAGAATGCCCAATATTGTTGTGAAATTGAACTGTTTGGGCCCTGAACGGACAAAAACGGGATTTAGGCTTTTCTGAGGTGAATAGAATGAAAGTTTGGTCACTATCTCGGAATGGCTTGAAAACCTACACACCAACTCCATTTTCTATGAGGATTCCAGGATACCCTATATTGTTGAGAAATTCATCTGTTTGGGCCCTGAACGGCAAAAAACGCTATGTAGTCTATTCTGAGGTGAAAAGAATGAAAGTTTGGTCACTGTCTTGGAATGGCTTGAAAACCTACATACCAACTCCATTTTTATGAGGACTCAGGATGCTCAATAATGTTGTGAAATTCATCTGTTTGGGACTTGAACGGTTCAAAAACGCGATTTAGGTTAATGTGAGGTGTAAAGAATGAAAGTTTGGTCACTGTCTCGGAACGGCTTGAAAACCTACACACCAACTCCATTTTCTATGAGGATTCGAGGATGCCCAATATTTTTGAGAAATTCATCTGTTTGGGCCCTGAACCGCCAAAAACGGGATTTAGGCTATTCTGAGGTGAAAGGAATGAAAGTTTGGAAACTGTCTCGGAATGGCTTGAAAACCAACACACCAACTCCATTTTCTATAGGATTCCAGGATGCCCAATATTGTTGAGAAATGCATCTGTTAGGGCCCTGAACGGACAAAAACGGGATTTAGGCTATTCTGAGGTGAAGAGAATGAAAGTTCGGTCACTTTCTCGGAATGGCTTGAAAACCTACACACCACCTCCATTTTCTATACGAATTCGAGGATACCCAATATTGTTGTGAAATTCATCTGTTTGGGCCCTGAACGGCCAAAAACGCGATTTAGGCTATTCTGAGGTGAAAAGAATGAAAGTTTGGTCACTCTCTCACAATGGCTTTAAAACCCACACACCCACTCCTTTTTTTATAGGGATTCAAGAATGCCCAATATTGTTGTGAAATTGATCTGTCTGGGCCCTGAACGGACAAAAACGGGATTTAGGCTATTCTGAGGTGTAAAGAATGAAAGTTTGGTCACTGTCTCGGAATGGCTTGAAAACCTACACACCAACTCCATTTTCTATGATTATTCCAGGATACCCTATATTGTT
Source organism: Inga oerstediana (assembly GCA_963210345.1). Lineage (NCBI taxonomy): Eukaryota > Viridiplantae > Streptophyta > Magnoliopsida > Fabales > Fabaceae > Inga > Inga oerstediana. The sequence goes on along the minus strand of OY723410.1, from coordinate 39,861,760 downwards.
GAGAAATTCATCTGTTTGGGCCCTGAACGGCCAAAAACGCTATGTAGGCTATTCTGAGGTGAAAAGAATGAAAGTTTGGTCACTGTCTTGGAATGGCTTGAAAACCTACATACCAACTCAATTTTTATGAGGACTCAGGATACTCAATAATGTTGTGAAATTCATCTGTTTGGGACCTGAACGGCCAAAAACGTGATTTAGGATAATGTGAGGTGTAAAGAATGAAAGTTTGGTTACTGTCTCGGAACGGCTTGAAAACCTACACACCAACTCCATTTTCTATGAGGATTCGAGGATTCCCAATATTTTTGTGAAATTCATCTGTTTGGGCCCTGAACGGCCAAAAACGGGATTTTGGCTTTTCTGAGGTGAAAAGAATCAAAGTTTGGTCACTGTCTCGGAATGGCTTGAAAACCAACACGCCAACTCCATTTTCTATAAGGATTCCAGGATGCCCAATATTGTTGAGAAATTCATCTGTTAGGGCCCTGAACGGACAAAAACGGGATTTAGGCTATTCTGAGGTGAAGAGAATGAAAGTTCGGTCACTTTCTCGGAATGGCTTGAAAACCTACACACCAACTCCATTTTCTATACGAATTCTAGGATACCCAATATTGTTGTGAAATTCATCTGTTTGGGCCCTAAACGGCCAAAAACGCGATTTAGGCTATTCTGAGGTGAACAGAATGAAAGTTAGGTCACTGTCTCGCAATGGCTTTAAAACCTACACACCCACTCCATTTTTTATGGGTATTCCAGAATGCCCACTATTGTTGTGAAATTGATCTGTTTGCGCCCTGAATGGAGAAAAACGGGATTTAGGCTATTCTGAGGTGAAAAGAATGAAAGTTTGGTCACTGTCTCGGAATGGCTTGAAAACCTACACAACAACTCCATTTTTTATGAGGACTCAGGATTCCCCATATTGTTGTGAAATTCATCTGTTTGGGCCCTGAACGGCCAAAAACGCGATTTAGGCTAATTTGAGGTGTAAAGAATGAAAGTTTGGTCACTGTCTCGGAATGGCTTGAAAACGAACACACCAACTCCATTTTCTATGAGGATTCGAGGATGGCCAATATTTTTGAGAAATTCATCTATTTGGGCCCTGAACGGCCAAAAACGGTATTTAGGCTATTCTGAGGTGAAAGGAATGAAAGTTTGGAAACTGTCTCAGAATGGCTTGAAAACAAACACACCAACTCCATTTTCTGTAAGGATTCCAGGATGCCCAATATTGTTGAGAAATTCATCTGTTAGGGCCCTGAACGGACAAAAACGGGATTTAGGCTATTCTGAGGTGAAGAGAATGAAAGTTTGGTCACTTTCTCGTAATGGCTTGAAAACCTACACACCACCTCCATTTTCTATACGAATTCGAGGATACCCAATATTGTTGTAAAATTCATCTGTTTGGGCCCTTAACGGCCAAAAACGCGATTTAGGCTATTCTGAGGTGAACAGAATGAAAGTTAGGTCACTGTCTCGCAATGGCTTTAAAACCTACACACCCACTCCATTTTTTATGGGTATTCCAGAATGCCCACTATTGTTGTGAAATTGATCTGTTTGCGCCCTGAACGGAGAAAAACGGGATTTAGGCTATTCTGAGGTGAAAAGAATGAAAGTTTGGTCACTGTCTCGGAATGGCTTGAAAACCTACACAACAACTCCATTTTTTATGAGGACTCAGGATTCCCCATATTGTTGTGAAATTCATCTGTTTGGGCCCTGAACGGCCAAAAACGCGATTTAGGCTAATTTGAGGTGTAAAGAATGAAAGTTTGGTCACTGTCTCGGAATGGATTGAAAACGAACACACCAACTCCATTTTCTATGAGGATTCGAGGATGGCCAATATTTTTGAGAAATTCATCTCTTTGGGCCCTGAACGGCCAAAAACGGTATTTAGGCTATTCTGAGGTGAAAGGAATGAAAGTTTGGAAACTGTCTCAGAATGGCTTGAAAACCAACACACCAACTCCATTTTCTATAAGGATTCCAGGATGCCCAATATTGTTGAGAAATTCATCTGTTAGGGCCCTGAACGGACAAAAACGGGATTTAGGCTATTCTGAGGTGAAGAGAATGAAAGTTCGGTCACTTTCTCGGAATGGCTTGAAAACCTACACACCAACTCCATTTTCTATGAGGATTCGAGGATTCCCAATATTTTTGTGAAATTCATCTGTTTGGGCCCTGAACGGCCAAAAACGGGATTTTGGCTTTTCTGAGGTGAAAAGAATCAAAGTTTGGTCACTGTCTCGGAATGGCTTGAAAACCAACACGCCAACTCCATTTTCTATAAGGATTCCAGGATGCCCAATATTGTTGAGAAATTCATCTGTTAGGGCCCTGAACGGACAAAAACGTGATTTAGGCTATTCTGAGGTGAAGAGAATGAAAGTTCGGTCACTTTCTCGGAATGGCTTGAAAACCTACACACCAACTCCATTTTCTATACGAATTCTAGGATACCCAATATTGTTGTGAAATTCATCTGTTTGGGCCCTAAACGGCCAAAAACGCGATTTAGGCTATTCTGAGGTGAACAGAATGAAAGTTAGGTCACTGTCTCGCAATGGCTTTAAAACCTACACACCCACTCCATTTTTTATGGGTATTCCAGAATGCCCACTATTGTTGTGAAATTGATCTGTTTGCGCCCTGAACGGAGAAAAACGGGATTTAGGCTATTCTGAGGTGAAAAGAATGAAAGTTTGGTCACTGTCTCGGAATGGCTTGAAAACCTACACAACAACTCCATTTTTTATGAGGACTCAGGATTCCCCATATTGTTGTGAAATTCATCTGTTTGGGCCCTGAACGGCCAAAAACGCGATTTAGGCTAATTTGAGGTGTAAAGAATGAAAGTTTGGTCACTGTCTCGGAATGGCTTGAAAACGAACACACCAACTCCATTTTCTATGAGGATTCGAGGATGGCCAATATTTTTGAGAAATTCATCTATTTGGGCCCTGAACGGCCAAAAACGGTATTTAGGCTATTCTGAGGTGAAAGGAATGAAAGTTTGGAAACTGTCTCAGAATGGCTTGAAAACAAACACACCAACTCCATTTTCTGTAAGGATTCCAGGATGCCCAATATTGTTGAGAAATTCATCTGTTAGGGCCCTGAACGGACAAAAACGGGATTTAGGCTATTCTGAGGTGAAGAGAATGAAAGTTTGGTCACTTTCTCGTAATGGCTTGAAAACCTACACACCACCTCCATTTTCTATACGAATTCGAGGATACCCAATATTGTTGTAAAATTCATCTGTTTGGGCCCTTAACGGCCAAAAACGCGATTTAGGCTATTCTGAGGTGAACAGAATGAAAGTTAGGTCACTGTCTCGCAATGGCTTTAAAACCTACACACCCACTCCATTTTTTATGGGTATTCCAGAATGCCCACTATTGTTGTGAAATTGATCTGTTTGCGCCCTGAACGGAGAAAAACGGGATTTAGGCTATTCTGAGGTGAAAAGAATGAAAGTTTGGTCACTGTCTCGGAATGGCTTGAAAACCTACACAACAACTCCATTTTTTATGAGGACTCAGGATTCCCCATATTGTTGTGAAATTCATCTGTTTGGGCCCTGAACGGCCAAAAACGCGATTTAGGCTAATTTGAGGTGTAAAGAATGAAAGTTTGGTCACTGTCTCGGAATGGATTGAAAACGAACACACCAACTCCATTTTCTATGAGGATTCGAGGATGGCCAATATTTTTGAGAAATTCATCTCTTTGGGCCCTGAACGGCCAAAAACGGTATTTAGGCTATTCTGAGGTGAAAGGAATGAAAGTTTGGAAACTGTCTCAGAATGGCTTGAAAACCAACACACCAACTCCATTTTCTATAAGGATTCCAGGATGCCCAATATTGTTGAGAAATTCATCTGTTAGGGCCCTGAACGGACAAAAACGGGATTTAGGCTATTCTGAGGTGAAGAGAATGAAAGTTCGGTCACTTTCTCGGAATGGCTTGAAAACCTACACACCAACTCCATTTTCTATACGAATTCTAGGATACCCAATATTGTTGTGAAATTCATCTGTTTGGGCCCTAAACGGCCAAAAACGCGATTTAGGCTATTCTGAGGTGAACAGAATGAAAGTTAGGTCACTGTCTCGCAATGGCTTTAAAACCTACACACCCACTCCATTTTTTATGGGTATTCCAGAATGCCCACTATTGTTGTGAAATTGATCTGTTTGCGCCCTGAACGGAGAAAAACGGGATTTAGGCTATTCTGAGGTGAAAAGAATGAAAGTTTGGTCACTGTCTCGGAATGGCTTGAAAACCTACACAACAACTCCATTTTTTATGAGGACTCAGGATTCCCCATATTGTTGTGAAATTCATCTGTTTGGGCCCTGAACGGCCAAAAACGCGATTTAGGCTAATTTGAGGTGTAAAGAATGAAAGTTTGGTCACTGTCTCGGAATGGCTTGAAAACGAACACACCAACTCCATTTTCTATGAGGATTCGAGGATGGCCAATATTTTTGAGAAATTCATCTATTTGGGCCCTGAACGGCCAAAAACGGTATTTAGGCTATTCTGAGGTGAAAGGAATGAAAGTTTGGAAACTGTCTCAGAATGGCTTGAAAACAAACACACCAACTCCATTTTCTGTAAGGATTCCAGGATGCCCAATATTGTTGAGAAATTCATCTGTTAGGGCCCTGAACGGACAAAAACGGGATTTAGGCTATTCTGAGGTGAAGAGAATGAAAGTTTGGTCACTTTCTCGTAATGGCTTGAAAACCTACACACCACCTCCATTTTCTATACGAATTCGAGGATACCCAATATTGTTGTAAAATTCATCTGTTTGGGCCCTTAACGGCCAAAAACGCGATTTAGGCTATTCTGAGGTGAACAGAATGAAAGTTAGGTCACTGTCTCGCAATGGCTTTAAAACCTACACACCCACTCCATTTTTTATGGGTATTCCAGAATGCCCACTATTGTTGTGAAATTGATCTGTTTGCGCCCTGAACGGAGAAAAACGGGATTTAGGCTATTCTGAGGTGAAAAGAATGAAAGTTTGGTCACTGTCTCGGAATGGCTTGAAAACCTACACAACAACTCCATTTTTTATGAGGACTCAGGATTCCCCATATTGTTGTGAAATTCATCTGTTTGGGCCCTGAACGGCCAAAAACGCGATTTAGGCTAATTTGAGGTGTAAAGAATGAAAGTTTGGTCACTGTCTCGGAATGGATTGAAAACGAACACACCAACTCCATTTTCTATGAGGATTCGAGGATGGCCAATATTTTTGAGAAATTCATCTCTTTGGGCCCTGAACGGCCAAAAACGGTATTTAGGCTATTCTGAGGTGAAAGGAATGAAAGTTTGGAAACTGTCTCAGAATGGCTTGAAAACCAACACACCAACTCCATTTTCTATAAGGATTCCAGGATGCCCAATATTGTTGAGAAATTCATCTGTTAGGGCCCTGAACGGACAAAAACGGGATTTAGGCTATTCTGAGGTGAAGAGAATGAAAGTTCGGTCACTTTCTCGGAATGGCTTGAAAACCTACACACCAACTCCATTTTCTATACGAATTCTAGGATACCCAATATTGTTGTGAAATTCATCTGTTTGGGCCCTAAACGGCCAAAAACGCGATTTAGGCTATTCTGAGGTGAACAGAATGAAAGTTAGGTCACTGTCTCGCAATGGCTTTAAAACCTACACACCCACTCCATTTTTTATGGGTATTCCAGAATGCCCACTATTGTTGTGAAATTGATCTGTTTGCGCCCTGAACGGAGAAAAACGGGATTTAGGCTATTCTGAGGTGAAAAGAATGAAAGTTTGGTCACTGTCTCGGAATGGCTTGAAAACCTACACAACAACTCCATTTTTTATGAGGACTCAGGATTCCCCATATTGTTGTGAAATTCATCTGTTTGGGCCCTGAACGGCCAAAAACGCGATTTAGGCTAATTTGAGGTGTAAAGAATGAAAGTTTGGTCACTGTCTCGGAATGGCTTGAAAACGAACACACCAACTCCATTTTCTATGAGGATTCGAGGATGGCCAATATTTTTGAGAAATTCATCTATTTGGGCCCTGAACGGCCAAAAACGGTATTTAGGCTATTCTGAGGTGAAAGGAATGAAAGTTTGGAAACTGTCTCAGAATGGCTTGAAAACAAACACACCAACTCCATTTTCTGTAAGGATTCCAGGATGCCCAATATTGTTGAGAAATTCATCTGTTAGGGCCCTGAACGGACAAAAACGGGATTTAGGCTATTCTGAGGTGAAGAGAATGAAAGTTTGGTCACTTTCTCGTAATGGCTTGAAAACCTACACACCACCTCCATTTTCTATACGAATTCGAGGATACCCAATATTGTTGTAAAATTCATCTGTTTGGGCCCTTAACGGCCAAAAACGCGATTTAGGCTATTCTGAGGTGAACAGAATGAAAGTTAGGTCACTGTCTCGCAATGGCTTTAAAACCTACACACCCACTCCATTTTTTATGGGTATTCCAGAATGCCCACTATTGTTGTGAAATTGATCTGTTTGCGCCCTGAACGGAGAAAAACGGGATTTAGGCTATTCTGAGGTGAAAAGAATGAAAGTTTGGTCACTGTCTCGGAATGGCTTGAAAACCTACACAACAACTCCATTTTTTATGAGGACTCAGGATTCCCCATATTGTTGTGAAATTCATCTGTTTGGGCCCTGAACGGCCAAAAACGCGATTTAGGCTAATTTGAGGTGTAAAGAATGAAAGTTTGGTCACTGTCTCGGAATGGATTGAAAACGAACACACCAACTCCATTTTCTATGAGGATTCGAGGATGGCCAATATTTTTGAGAAATTCATCTCTTTGGGCCCTGAACGGCCAAAAACGGTATTTAGGCTATTCTGAGGTGAAAGGAATGAAAGTTTGGAAACTGTCTCAGAATGGCTTGAAAACCAACACACCAACTCCATTTTCTATAAGGATTCCAGGATGCCCAATATTGTTGAGAAATTCATCTGTTAGGGCCCTGAACGGACAAAAACGGGATTTAGGCTATTCTGAGGTGAAGAGAATGAAAGTTCGGTCACTTTCTCGGAATGGCTTGAAAACCTACACACCAACTCCATTTTCTATACGAATTCGAGGATACCCAATATTGTTGTGAAATTCATCTGTTTGGGCCCTAAACGGCCAAAAACGCGATTTAGGCTATTCTGAGGTGAACAGAATGAAAGTTAGGTCACTGTCTCGCAATGGCTTTAAAACCTACACACCCACTCCATTTTTTATGGGTATTCCAGAATGCCCACTATTGTTGTGAAATTGATCTGTTTGCGCCCTGAACGGAGAAAAACGGGATTTAGGCTATTCTGAGGTGAAAAGAATGAAAGTTTGGTCACTGTCTCGGAATGGCTTGAAAACCTACACAACAACTCCATTTTTTATGAGGACTCAGGATTCCCCATATTGTTGTGAAATTCATCTGTTTGGGCCCTGAACGGCCAAAAACGCGATTTAGGCTAATTTGAGGTGTAAAGAATGAAAGTTTGGTCACTGTCTCGGAATGGCTTGAAAACGAACACACCAACTCCATTTTCTATGAGGATTCGAGGATGGCCAATATTTTTGAGAAATTCATCTATTTGGGCCCTGAACGGCCAAAAACGGTATTTAGGCTATTCTGAGGTGAAAGGAATGAAAGTTTGGAAACTGTCTCAGAATGGCTTGAAAACAAACACACCAACTCCATTTTCTGTAAGGATTCCAGGATGCCCAATGAGAAATTCATCTGTTAGGGCCCTGAACGGACAAAAACGGGATTTAGGCTATTCTGAGGTGAAGAGAATGAAAGTTTGGTCACTTTCTCGTAATGGCTTGAAAACCTACACACCACCTCCATTTTCTATACGAATTCGAGGATACCCAATATTGTTGTAAAATTCATCTGTTTGGGCCCTTAACGGCCAAAAACGCGATTTAGGCTATTCTGAGGTGAACAGAATGAAAGTTAGGTCACTGTCTCGCAATGGCTTTAAAACCTACACACCCACTCCATTTTTTATGGGTATTCCAGAATGCCCACTATTGTTGTGAAATTGATCTGTTTGCGCCCTGAACGGAGAAAAACGGGATTTAGGCTATTCTGAGGTGAAAAGAATGAAAGTTTGGTCACTGTCTCGGAATGGCTTGAAAACCTACACAACAACTCCATTTTTTATGAGGACTCAGGATTCCCCATATTGTTGTGAAATTCATCTGTTTGGGCCCTGAACGGCCAAAAACGCGATTTAGGCTAATTTGAGGTGTAAAGAATGAAAGTTTGGTCACTGTCTCGGAATGGATTGAAAACGAACACACCAACTCCATTTTCTATGAGGATTCGAGGATGGCCAATATTTTTGAGAAATTCATCTGTTTGGGCCCTGAACGGCCAAAAACGGTATTTAGGCTATTCTGAGGTGAAAGGAATGAAAGTTTGGAAACTGTCTCAGAATGGCTTGAAAACCAACACACCAACTCCATTTTCTATAAGGATTCCAGGATGCCCAATATTTTTGAGAAATTCATCTGTTAGGGCCCTGAACGGACAAAAACGGGATTTAGGCTATTCTGAGGTGAAGAGAATGAAAGTTCGGTCACTTTCTCGGAATGGCTTGAAAACCTACACACCAACTCCATTTTTGATGAAGACTCAGGATGCCCAATAATGTTGTGAAATTCATCTGTTTGGGCCCTGAACGGCCAAAAACGCGATTTAGGCTATTCTGAGGTGAACAGAATGAAAGTTAGGTCACTGTCTCACAATGGCTTTAAAACCTACACACCCACTCCATTTTTTATGGGTATTCCAGAATGCCCACTATTGTTGTGAAATTGATCTGTTTGCGCCCTGAACGTACAAAAATGGGATTTAGGCTATTCTGAGGTGAAGAGAATGAAAGTTTGGTCACTTTCTCGGAATGGCTTGAAAACCTACACACCAACTCTATTTTCTATGCGAATTCTAGGATACCCAATATTGTTGTGAAATTCATCTGTTTTGGCCCGGAACGGCCAAAAACGCGATTTAGGCTATTCTGAGGTGAAAAGAATGAAAGTTAGGTCACTGTCTCGCAATGGCTTTAAAGCCTACACACCCACTCCATTTTTTATTGGAATTCCAGAATGCCCACTATTGTTGTGAAATTGATCTACTTGGAATCTGAACGGACAAAAACGGGATTTAGGCTATTCTGAGGTGAAAAGAATGAAAGTTTGGCCACTGTCTCGGAATGACTTGGAAACCTACACACCAACTCCATTTTTTATGAGGACTCAGGATGCCAAATAATGTTGTGAAATTCATCTGTTTGGAACCTGAACGGCAAAAAACGCGATTTAGGCGAATTTGAGGTGTAAAGAATGAAAGTTTGGTCACTATCTCGGAATGGCTTGAAAACGAACACACCAACTCCATTTTCTATAAGGATTCCAGGATACCCTATATTGTTGAGAAATTCATCTGTTTGGGCCCTGAACGGCCAAAAACGCGATTTAGGCTATTCTGAGGTGAAAAGAATGAAAGTTTGGTCACTATCTTGCAATGGCTTTAAAACCCACACACCCACTCCTTTTTTTATAGGGATTCCAGAATGCCCAATATTGTTGTAAAATAGATCTGTTTGGGCCCTGAACGGACAAAAACGGGATTTAGGCTATTCTGGGTAAAAAGAATGAAAGTTTGGTCACTGTATCGGAATGCCTTGAAAACCAACACACCAACTCCATTTTCTATAAGGATTCCAGGATGCCCATTATTGTTGTGAAATTCATCTGTTTGGGACCTGAAGGGCCAAAAACGGGATTTAGGCTATTCTGATGTGAAAAGAATGAAAGTTTGGTCACTGTCTCGGAATAGCTTGAAAACCTACACACCAACTCCATTTTCTATTAGGATTCGAGGATGCCCCATACTTTTGTGAAATTCAACTGTTTGGGCCCTGAACAGCCAAAAACGGGATTTTGGCTATTCTGAGGTGAAAAGAATGAAAGTTTGGTCACTATCTTGGAATGGCTTGAAAACCAATACACCAACTCCTTTTTAAATAAGGATTCCAGGATGCCCAATATTGTTGAAAAATTCATCTGTTAGGGCCCTGAAAGGACAAAAACGAGATTTAGGCTATTCTGAGGAGAAGAGAATGAAAGTTTTGTCACTTTCTCGGAATGGCTTGAAAACCTACACACCAACTCCATTTTTGATGAGGGCAAAGGATGCCCAATATTGTTGTGAAATTCATCTGTTTGGGCTCTGAAGGGACAAAAATGGGATTTAGGCTATTCTGAGGTGAAAAGAATGAAAGTTTGGTCACTGTATCGGAATGGCTTGAAAACCTACACACCAACTACATTTTTTATAAGGATTACAGGATGCGCAATATTGTTGTGAAATTCATCTGTTTGGGACCTGAACGGCCAAAAACGCGATTTAGGCTAATGTGAGGTGTAAAGAATGAAAGTCTGGTCACTGTCTCGGAGTGGCTTGGAAACGTACACACCAACTCCATTTTCGATGAGGATTCCAGGATACCCAATATTGTTGAGAAATTCATCTGTTTGGGCCTTGAACGGCCAAAAACGTGATTTAGGCTATTCTGAGGTGAAAAGAATGAAAGTTTGGTCACTGTCTCGAAATGGCTTGAAATCCTACACACCAAGTCCATTTTTTATGAGGACTCAGGATGCCAATTAATGTTGTGAAATTCATCTGTTTTGGACCTGAACGGCCAAAAACGCGATTTACGCTAATTTGAGGTGTAAAGATTTAAAGTTTGGTCACTGTCTCGGAATGACTTGAAAACCTACACAAAAACTCCATTTTCAATGATGATTCCAGGATGCCCAATATTATTGTGAAATTCATCTGTTTGGGCCCTGAACGGACAAACTCGGGATTTTGGCTATTATGAGGTGAAAAGAATGAAAGTTTGGCCACTGTCTCGGGATGGCTTGAAAACCTACACACCCACTCCATTTTTGATGAGGACTCAGGATGCCCATTAATGTTGTGAAATTCATCTGTTTGGGACCTGAACGGACAAAAACGGGATTTATTCTATTCTGAGGTGAAAAGAATGAAAGTTTGGTCACTGTCACGAAATGGCTTGAAAACATACACACCTACTCCATTTTTTATAAGGATTCCAGGATGCTGAATGTTGTTGTGAAATTCATCAGTTTGGGTCCTGAACGGCCAAAACGCGATTTAGGCTAATGTGAGGTGTAAAGAATGAAAGTTTGGTCACTGTCTCGGAATGGCTTGAAAACGTACACACCAACCCCATTTTCTATGCGGATTTTCCAGGATACCCAATATTGTTGTTGAAATTCATCTCTTTGGACGCTGAACGGCCAAAAACGCGATTTAGGCTATTCTGAGGTGAAAAGAATGAAAGTTTGTTTACTCTCTTGGAATGGCTTGAAAAACTACACACCAACTCCATTTTCTATAAGGATTCCAGGATGCCCAATATTGTAGTGAAATTCATCTGTTTGGGCCCTGAACGGCCAAAAACGCGATTTAGGCTATTCTGAGGTGAAAAGAATGAAAGTAAGGTCACTGTCTCACAATGGCTTTAAAACCGACACACGCATTCCATTTTTATGGGTATTCAAGAATGCCCAATATTGTTGTGAAATTGATCTGTTTGGGCTCTGAACGGACAAAAATGGGATTTAGGCTATTCTGAGGTGAAAAGAATGAAAGTTTGGTCACTGTATCGGAATGGCTTGAAAACCTACACACCAACTCCATTTGTTATAAGGATTCCAGGATGCTCAATATTGTTGTGAAATTCATCTGTTTGGGACCTGAACAGCCAAAAACGCGATTTAGGCTAATTTGAGGTGTAAAGAATGAAAGTTTGGTCACTCTCTCGGAATGGCTTGAAAACGTACACACCAACCCCATTTTCTATGAGGATTCCAGGATACCCAATATTGTTGAGAAATTCATCTCTTTGGGCCCTGAACAGCCAAAAACACGATTTAAGCTATTCTGAGGTGAAAAGAATGAAAGTTTGGTCACTGTCTAGGAATGGCTTGAAAACCAACACACCAACTCCATTTTCTATAAGGATTCGAGGATGCCCAATATTGTTGTGAAATTCATCTGTTTGGGACCTTAACGGCCAAAAACGCGATTTAGGCTAATGTGAGGTGTAAAGAATGAATGTCTGGTCACTGTCTCGGAGTGGCTTGAAAATGTACACACCAACTCCATTTTCTATGAGGATTCCAGGATACCCAATATTGTTGAGAAATTCATCTGTTTGGGCCCTGAACGGCCAAAAACGCGATTTAGGATATTCTGAGGTGAAAAGAATGAAAGTTTGGTCACTGTCTCGAAATGGGTTGAAATCCTACACACCAAGTTCATTTTTTATGAGGACTCAGGATGCCCAATAATGTTGTGAAATTCATCTGTTTTGGACCTGAACGGCCAAAAACGTGATTTAGGCTAATTTGAGATGTAAAGATTGAAAGTTTGGTCATTGTCTCGGAATGGCTTGAAAACCTACACACCAACTCCATTTTCAATGGGGATTCCAGGATGCCCAATATTATTGTGAAATTCATCTGTTTGGGCCCTGAACGGACAAACTCGGGATATTGGCTATTCTGAGGTGAAAAGAATGAAAGTTTGGCCACTGTCTCGGAATGGCTTGAAAACCTACAGACCCACTCCATTTTTTATGAGGACTCAGGATGCCCAATAATGTTGTGAAATTCATCTGTTTGGGCCCTGAACGGACAAAAACGGGATTTATTCTATTCTGAGGTGAAAAGAATGAAAGTTTGGTCACTGTCACGGAATGGCTTGAAAACCTACACACCAACTCCATTTTTTATGAGGGCTTAGGATGCCCAATAATGTTGTGAAATTCATCTGTTTGGGCCCTGCATGTCCAAAAACGCGATTTAGCCTATTCTGAGGTGAAAAGAATGAAAGTTTGGTCACTATCTCAGAAGGGCTTGAAAACCTACACACCAACTCCATTTTCTATGAGGATTCTAGGATGCCCAATATTTTTGTGAAATTCATCTGTTTGGGCCCTGAACGGCCAAAACGGGATTTAGGCTATTCTGAGGTGAAAAGAATGAAAGTTTGGTCACTGTCTCGGAATGGCTTGAAAACCAACACACGAACTCCATTTTCTCTAAGGATTCCAGGATGCCCAATATTGTTGAGAAATTCATCTGTTTGGGCCCTGAAAGGACAAAAACGGGATTTAGGCTATTCTGAGGTGAAGAGAATGAAAGTTTGCTTACTTTCTCGGAATGGCTTGAAAACCTACACACCAAATCCATTTTTTATGAGGATTCCAGAATGCCCAACACTGTTGTGAAATTCATCTGTTTGGGCCCTAAACGGCCAAAAACGCGATTTAGGCTATTCTGAGGTGAAAAGAATGAAAGTTTGGTCACTGTCTCGGAATGGCTTGAAAACCAACACACCTACTCCATTTTCTATAAGGATTCCAGGATGCCCAATATTGTTGTGAAATTCATCTGTTTGGGCCCTGAAAGGCCTAAAACACGATTTAGGCTTTCTGAGGCGAAAAGAATGAAAGTTTGGTCACTGTCTAGGAATTGGTTGAAAACCTACACACCAACTCCATTTTTTATGGGGATTCCAGTATGCCCAATATTGCTGTGAAATTGATCTGTTTGTGCCCTGAACAGACAAAAATTGGATTTAGGCTAATCTGAGGCGAAAAGAATGAAAGTTTGGTCACTGTCTCGGAATGGTTTGAAAACCTATAGACCAACATTATTTTGTATGAGGACTCCAGGATGCCCAATATTGTTGTGAAATTCAACTGTTTGGGTCCTGAATAGCCAAAAACGCGATTGAGGCTAATCTGAGGTGAAAAGAATGAAAGTTTGGTCGCTGTCTCGGAATATATTGAAAACCTACACACCCACTCCATTTTTTATGAGGATTCCATCATGCCCAATATTGTTGTGAAATTCATCTGTTTGGGCCCTGAATTACCTAAAACGCGATTGAGGCTAATCTGCGGTGAAAAGAATGAAAGTTCTGTTACTGCCTCGGAATGAATTGAAAGCCTGCACACCCACTCCATTTTTTATAAGTATTCCAGACTGCCCAATATTGTTGTGAATTTCATCTGTTTGGGCAATGAACAGCCAAAAATGGGATTTAGGCTAATCTGAGGTGAGAACAATGATAGTTTGGTCACTGTCTCGGAATGGCTTGAACACCTACACACCAACTCCATTTTCTATAAGGATTCTAGGATGCCCAAAATTGTTGTGAAATTCATCTGTTTGGGCCCTGAATGTCCAAAAACTCATTTAGGCTATTCTGAGCTGAAAAGAATGAAAGTGTGGTCACTGTCTCGGAATGGCTTGAAAACCTACACACCAACTCTATTTTCTATAAGGATTCGAGGATGCCCAATATTGTTGTGAAATTCATCTGTTTGGTCCCTGAACGGCCAAAAACGGGATTTAGGCTATTCTGAGGTGAAAAGATTGAAAGTTTTGTCACTGTCTCGTAATTGCTTTAAAACCAACACACCAACTCCATTTTCTATAAGGATTCCAGGATGCCCAATATTGTTGAGAAATTCATCTGTTTGGGCCTTGAACGGACAAAAAAGGGATTTAGGCTATTCTAAGGTGAAGAGAATCAAAGTTTGGTCACTTTCTCGGAATGGCTTGAAAACCTACACACCAACTCGATTTTTGATGAGGACTCAGGATGCCCAATAGGGTTGTGAAATTCATCTGTTTTGGACCTGAACGGCCAAAAACGCGATTTAGGCTAATTTGAGATGTAAAGATTGAAAGTTTGGTCATTGTCTCGGAATGGCTTGAAAACCTACACACCAACTCTATTTTCAATGAGGATTCCAGGATGCCCAATATTATTGTGAAATTCATCTGTTTGGGCCCTGAACGGACAAACTCGGGATATTGGCTATTCTGAGGTGAAAAGAATGAAAGTTTGGCCACTGTCTCGGAATGGCTTGAAAACCTACAGACCCACTCCATTTTTTATGAGGACTCAGGATGCCCAATAATGTTGTGAAATTCATCTGTTTGGGCCCTGAACGGACAAAAACGGGATTTATTCTATTCTGAGGTGAAAAGAATGAAAGTTTGGTCACTATCTCAGAAGGGCTTGAAAACCTACACACCAACTCCATTTTCTATGAGGATTCTAGGATGCCCAATATTTTTGTGAAATTCATCTGTTTGGGCCCTGAACGGCCAAAAACGGGATTTAGGCTATTCTGAGGTGAAAAGATTGAAAGTTTTGTCACTGTCTCGGAATTGCTTTAAAACCAACACACCAACTCCATTTTCTATAAGGATTCCAGGATGCCCAATATTGTTGAGAAATTCATCTGTTTGGGCCCTGAACGGACAAAAAAGGGATTTAGGCTATTCTAAGGTGAAGAGAATCAAAGTTTGGTCACTTTCTCGGAATGGCTTGAAAACCTACACACCAACTCGATTTTTGATGAGGACTCAGGATGCCCAATAAGGTTGTGAAATTCATCTTTTTGGTACCTGAACGGCCAAAAACTAGATTTAGGCTAATATGAGGTGTAAAGAATGACAGATTGGTCACTTCCTCGGAATGGCTTGAAAACCTACACACCAACTCCATTTTCTTTGAGGTTTCCACAATGCCCAACTTTGTTGTGAAATTCATCTGTTTGGGCCCTGAACGGCCAAAAACGCGATTTTGGCTATTCTGAGGTGAACAGAATGAAAGTTTGGTCACTGTCTCGGAATGGCTTGAAAACCTACAGACCAAGTCCATTTTTTATAAGGACTCAGAATGCCCAATAATGTTGTGAAATTCATCTTTATGGGACCTGAACAGCTAAAAACGCGTTTTAGGCTAATATGAGGTGTAAAGATTGACAGATTGGTCACTTCCTCGGAATGGCTTGAAAACCTACACACCAACTCCATTTTCTTTGAGGATTCCACAATGCCCAACATTGTTGTGAAATTCATCTGTTTGGGCCCTGAACGGCCAAAAACGCGATTTTGGCTATTCTGAGGTGAACAGAATGAAAGTTTGGTCACTGTCTCGGA
Organism: Inga oerstediana; assembly: GCA_963210345.1. Taxonomy (NCBI): domain Eukaryota; kingdom Viridiplantae; phylum Streptophyta; class Magnoliopsida; order Fabales; family Fabaceae; genus Inga; species Inga oerstediana. The sequence goes on along the minus strand of OY723410.1, from coordinate 39,845,633 downwards.
ATGGCTTGAAAACCTACAGACCAAGTCCATTTTTTATAAGGACTCAGAATGCCCAATAATGTTGTGAAATTCATCTTTTTGGGACCTGAACAGCCAAAAACGCGTTTTAGGCTAATATGAGGTGTAAAGATTGAGAGTTTGGTCACTGGCTCGGAATGGCTTAAAAACCTACACACCAACTCCATTTTCAATGAGGATTCCAGGATGCCCAATATTGTTGTGAAATTCATTTGTTTGTGCCCTGAAAGGCCAAAAACGCGATTTAGGCTATTCTGAGGTGAAAAGAATGAAAGTTTGGTCACTGTCTCGGAATGGCTTGAAAACCAACACACCAACTCCATTTTCTATAAGGATTCCAGGATGCCCAATATTGTTGTGAAATTCATCTGTTTGGGCCCTGAACGGTGAAAAATGCGATATAGGCTATTCTGAGGTGTAAAGAATGAAAGTTTGGTCACTGTCTCGGAATGGCTTGAAATCCTACACACCAACTCCATTTTCTATGAGGATTCCAGGATGCCCAATATTGTTGTGAAATTCATCTGTTTGGGCCCTGAAAGGCCAAAAACGCATTTTAGGCTATTCTGAGGTGAAAAGAATGAAAGCTAGGTCACTGTCTCGCAATGGCTTTAAAACCTACACACCAACTCCATTTTCTATAAGGATTCCAGGATGCCCAATATTGTTGTGATATTCATCTGTTTGGGACCTGAACGGCCAAAAACGCGATTTAGGCTATTCTGAGGTGAAGTGAATGAAAGTTTGGTCACTTTCTGGGAATGGCTTGAAAACCTACACACCAACTCCATTTTTGATGAGGACTCAGGATGCCCAATAATGTTGTGAAATTCATCTGTTTGGGCAATAAATGGCCAAAAACGCGATTTAGCCTATTCTGAGGTGAAAGGAATGAAAGTTTGATCACTGTCTCGGAATGGCTTGAAAACCAGCACACCAACTCTATTTTCTATAAGTATTCCAGGATGCCCAATATTGTTGTGAAATTCATCTGTTTGGGTCCTGAACGGTCAAAAACGCGATTTAGGCTATTCTGAGGTGAAAAGAATGAAAGTTAGGTCACTGTCTCGCAATGGCATTAAAACCTACACACCCACTCCATTTTTTTTGGTTATTCCAGAATGCCCAATATTGTTGAGAAATTGATCTGTTTGGGCGCTGAACGGACAAAAACTGAATTTAGGCTATTCTGAGGTAAAAAGACTGAAAGTTTGGTCACTGTCACGGAATGGCTTGAAAACCTACACACCAACTCCATTTTTTATGAGGACTCAGGATGCCCAATAATGTTGTGAAATTCATCTGTTTGGGCCCTGAATATCCAAAAACGCGATTTAGGCTATTTTGAGGTGAAAAGAATGAAAGCTAGGTCACTGTCTCGCAATGGCTTTAAAACCTACACATCTACTCCATTTTTTATGGGGATTCCAGAATGCCCAATATTGTTGTGAAATTCATCTGTTTGGGCCCTGAACGGACCAAAACGGGATTTTGGCTATTCTGAGGTGAAAAGAATGAAAGTTTGGTCACTGTCACGGAATGGCTTGAAAACCTACACACGAACTCTATTTTTTATGTGGACTCAGGATGCCCAATAATGTTGTGAAATTCATCTGTTTGGGCCCTGAATGTCCAAAAACGCAATTTAGGCTATTCTAAGGTGAAAAGAATGAAAGTTTGGGCACTGTCTCAGAATGGCTTGAAAACGTACAGAACAACTCCATTTTCTAAGAGGATTCCAGGATACCCAATATTGTTGTGAAATTCATCTGTTTGGGCCCTGAATGTCCAAAAACGCGATTTAGGCTATTCTGAGGTGAAAAGAATGAAAGTTTGGTCACTGTGTCGGAATGGCTTTGAAACCTACACACCAACTCAATTTTCTATGAGGATTCCAGGATGCCCAATATTGTTGTGAAATTCATCGGTTTGGGCCCTGAACGGCTAAAAACGCGATTTAGGCTATTCTGAGTTGAAAAGAATGAAAGTGTGGTCACTGTCTCGGAATGGCTTGAAAACCTACACACCAACTCAATTTTCTATGAGGATTCCAGGATGCCCAATATTGTTGTGAAATTCATCGGTTTGGGCCCTGAACGGCCAAAAACGCGATTTAGGCTATTCTGAGTTGAAAAGAATGAAAGTGTGGTCACTGTCTCGGAATGGCTTGAAAACGTACAGAACAACTCCATTTTCTAAGAGGATTCCAGGATACCCAATATTGTTGTGAAATTCATCTGTTTGGGCCCTGAATGTCCAAAAACGCGATTTAGGCTATTCTGAGGTGAAAAGAATGAAAGTTTGGTCACTGTCTCGGAATGGCTTTGAAACCTACACACCAACTCAATTTTCTATGAGGATTCCAGGATGCCCAATATTGTTGTGAAATTCATCGGTTTGGGCCCTGAACGGCCAAAAACGCGATTTAGGCTATTCTGAGTTGAAAAGAATGAAAGTGTGGTCACTGTCTCGGAATGGCTTGAAAACCTACACACCAACTCCATTTTTCATGAGGACTTAGGATGCCTAATAATGTTGTGAAATTCATATGTTTCGGACCTGAACGGTCAAAAACAATATTTAGGCTAATGTGAGGTATAAAGAATGAAAGTTTGGTCGCTGTCTCGGAATGGCTTGAAAACGTACACACCAATTTATGGGGAAAAACGCGATTTAGGCTTTTCTGAGGTGAAAAGAATGAAAGTTTGGTCACTATCTCGGAATGGCTTGAAAACCTACACACCAACTCCATTTTTTATGAAGATTCCAGAATGCCCAATATTGCTGTGAAATTCATCTGTTTGTGCCCTGAACGGACAAAAATAGGATTTAGGCTAATCTGAGGCGAAAGGAATGAAAGTTTGGTCAATGTCTCGGAATGGCTTGAAAACCTACACACCAACACCATTTTGTATGAGGACTCCAGGAAGCCCAATATAGTTGTGAAATTCAGCTGTTTGGGTCCTAAATAGCCAAAAACGCGATTGATGCTAATCTGAGGTGAAAAGAATGAAAGTTTGGTCGCTGTCTCGGAATGAATTGAAAACCTACACACCCACTCCATTTTTTATGAGGATTCCAGAATGCCCAATATTGCTGTCAAATTCATCTGTCTGGGCCCTGAAGTACCAAAAACGCGATTGAGGCTAATCTGAGTTGAAAAGAATGAAAGTTTTGTTACTGTCTCGGAATGAATTTAAAGCCTGCACACCCACTCCATTTTCTATAAGGATTCCAGAATGCCCAATATTGTTTTGAAGTTTATCTGTTTGGGCCCTGAACAGACAAAAACGGGATTTTGGCTTTTCTGAGGTGAAAAGAATGAAAGTTAGGTCACTGTCTCGCAATGGCTTTAAAACCTACACACCCACTCCATTTTTTATGGGTATTCCAGAATGTCCAATATTGTTGTGAAATTCATCTGTTTGGGCCCTGAACGGACAAAAACGGGATTTTGGCTTTTCTGAGGTGAAAAGAATGAAAGTTAGGTCACTGTCGCGCAATGGCTTTAAAACCTACACACCCACTCCATTTTTTATGGGTATTCCAGAATGCCCAATATTGTTGGGAAATTCATCTGTTTGGGCCCTGAACGGACAAAAATTGGATTTAGGCTAATCTGAGGCGAAAAGAATGAAAGTTTGGTCACTGTCTCGGAATGGCTTGAAAACCTACACACCAACACCATTTTGTATGAGGACTCCAGGATGCCCAATATTGTTGTGAAATTCAGCTGTTTGGGTCCTAAATAGCCAAAAACGCGATTGAGGCTAATCTGAGGTGAAAAGAATGAAAGTTTGGTCGCTGTCTCGGAATGAATTGAAAACCAACACACCCACTCCATTTTTGATGAGGATTCCAGAATGCCCAATATTGTTGTCAAATTCATCTGTCTGGGCCTTGAATTACCAAAAACGCGATTGAGGCTTCTCTGAGGTGAAAAGAATGAAAGTTTTGTTACTGTCTCGGAATGAATTGAAAGCCTGCATTCCCAGTCCTTTTTTTATAAGGATTCCAGAATGCCCAATATTGTTGTGAATTTCATCTGTTTGGGCAATGAACAGCCAAAAATGGGATTTAGGCTAATCTGAGGTGAAAACAATGATAGTTTGGTCATTGTCTCGGAATGGCTTGAACACCTACGCACCAACTCCATTTTCTATAAGGATTCTAGGATGCCCAAAATTATTGTGAAATTCATCTGTTTGGGCCCTGATTGTCGAAAAACGCGATTTAGGCTATTCTGAGGTGAAAAGAATGAAAGTTTGGTCACTGTCTCGGAATGGCTTGAAAACCTACACACAAACTCTGATGCGATCCAGAATCAACAACTTGTCCCTTCAAATTCAAGTGACATCTCTTCCATTTCAAATTATCATTATCAAATTCCAACTCAACAAATCACAAGCTAAAATATTTAAGGAAGTATTGATTGGGCTGATTGAAGAAGTTGTTGTAAATCAAATGGCAATTGGATCAATAAATCTGATTTACAAAACAAAGATGCTGAAAACGTCACTAAGTTCATTTGTGCTAAATATGGAGTTGTTAATCAAGTTTTGGGTTTGGAAACTTCAAAACAAAGAGCTTGGACCTAGTACTACACATGGGAGGCTCATTTGGGCCTAAATAAGCACATTTTGAGCTTTAATTTGCTGAATACATGCTCTTGAAGTTAGGTGTGCGAAAATCAACAAGGAGTTGGTGGCAGATTTAACTTTTGTTTTCTCTTGCATGTTGTATTTGATTTTTCAACTTTCTTCTAGATTGTATTAGAATTTTGTGTTCATGTATTAGACTTTTAGGTTTCCTAGCACATGGTATTAGACTTTATATTTTCTATGTTCGGATTTGCACCTACTACAATTAGGACATATTTCCCTATAAATACTTGGTGCTTCTTCATTTGTAACACACAATTCAGATTTGAATCATAAATGAAAGTTGCACTTCTGCACTTTGTTTCTTGAGAGTGGATTCCCTAAGGGTTCTTTTTAGAACTAACAAACTTATCAAGGCTTGATCAACCTTGTGGCGTTTTTCAACACTTCGGGTCCTTGTTCTTTCGTGTTCAAGGGTTCAAGTGGATCGTCGATCTGTGTTTAGCTTTCTTGGGGTGTGTATATTTTAGAATTGGTTGTGGGTTCGTGGGATCTTCCCTTGTGGGTTCGCACCATCTTGGTATCAGAGATTCGGATCTAAACTCAGGTCATATCTATCTGTTCTTTGTTTCCATTTTCATTTTAAATTTTGTGCTTTGTTCTTGTGTTTGTCCATGTCCAGATTTATTACTTCTGTTCGTCAAGTTTTCCTTTGTGTTTTCCAATAGCTAGTATATCAAATTCATAGTTCAAAATCTCTTCTTTCATCTCGGTTTGGAATCGTTTCAATCCGATTTGTCATTTGTGAGTTCTATCTATTTTAATCTAGTTGTGTTTTCTGGAAATTCTGGGCTTGTTCATCTTCGTTTTTCCAGAACGTCCTAAAATATTCTGTCCTTGTTTGACCACTTTTCCTTTGTGTTTTACATCGTTCAATAGGTCATTTTCATAGTTTAAAATCTCATCTTTCTGTTCGTTTTGGTTTCATCTCAATCCAAAATTTCCAATGTGAGTTATAGTCTTTCTAAAATAGACACTTTTCTGGAATTTCTGGGTTCAGATTTCTTGAGTTTTGTTGTTTGTGATAGATTCTGCATTCTCTTTAAATTTCAGCAGGGGAGAGAAACGAAAAAAAAAAAATACAAGAGCATCAGAAAAAGAAAAAGAAAAAAAAATTGTCAAGAAAAAAAAGGAAGAGCAACAAGTGTAGTGTTGGAAGTGTTTTGAGCAAAAATATCTATTGTCATACCCAGAATTTGTGGAGTTTGTGTCATTTTAACTCTTGATTTCCTTGAATTTCCTTTTCCAATACTCACTTTGATATTCCATATTTCTAAGTGTTGTGTTGATTCTGCAAAATTGTGATTGCTTTGATTATGAATTGTTTAGTTCTTTAAAGCGCCTCAAGAGGAATCTAGAGTGGAAAAAGGCAAGAGAGAAATACATCAATTTAAAAGCCAAATTTGAGTGAAACACGAGTGACACAAAATTGTTTGAGTGAAATACGAGAGTAGAGTGGTGAGGTCCCTTTTTCTCTAAATCTAACTTTTCAGGTATCCGCAATATGCATGATGAAAAAGAACTTCAAACATATTTTGACTCCTTACTAAAAGGACTCCAAAGGTTTAATAATGAGGCAGAGCATTGGATGTCTAGTCACAACTCCAAATCAAAAAGAGAATTACAAAGAAAGTTGCAGGAGTTGAAACAAGGTTCCATGACTGTTGATAAATATTTTCAAAAGTTGGAATTAGCTATGACTAGAGCTAAAGTGAAAGAAACTTCAAAAACGGGATTTAGGCTATTCTGAGGTGAAAAGAATGAAAGTTTGGTCACTCTCTCGGAATGGCTTGAAAAACAACACACCAACTCCATTTTCTATAAGGATTCCAGGATGCCCAATATTGTTGTGAAATTCATCTGTTTGGGCCCTTAATGTCCAAAAACGCGATTTAGGCTATTCTGAAGTGAAAAGGATGAAAGTTTGGTCACTGTCTCCGAATGGCTTGAAAACCAACACACCAACTCCATTTTCTATAAGGATTCCAGGATGGTCAATATTTTTGTGAAATTCATCTGTTTGGGCCCTGAATGGCTAAAAACGCGATTTAGGCTATTCTGAGTTGAAAAGATTGAAAGTTAGGTCACTGTCTCGCAATGGCTTTAAAACCTACACAACAACTCCATTTTTTATGAGAACTCAAGAAGCCCAATAATGTTGTGAAATTCATCTGTTTGGGACCTGAACGGCCAAAAACGAGATGAAAACCAACACACCAACTCCATTTTCTATAAGGATTCCAGGATGCCCAATATTGTTGTGAAATTCATCTGTTTGGGCCCTGAACGGCGAAAAACACGATATAGGCTATTCTGAGGTGTAAAGAATGAAAGTTTGGTCACTGTCTCGGAATGTCTTGAAAACCTACACACCAACTCCATTTTCTATGAGGATTTCGGAATGCCCAATACTGTTGTGAAATTCATCTGTTTGGCTCTGAATGTCCAAAAACGCGATTTAGGCCAATTTGAGGTGTAAAGAATGAAAGTTTGGTCACTGTCTCGGAATGGGTTGAAAACCTACACACCAACTCCATTTTCTATGGGGATTCCGGGATGCCCAATATTTTTGTGAAAATCATATGTTTGGGTTCTAAACGGCCAAAAACGCGATTTAGCCTATTCTGAGGTGAAAAGGATGAAAGTTTGGTCACTGTCTCCGAATGGCTTGAAAACCAACACACCAACTCCATTTTCTATAAGGATTCCAGGATGCCCAATATTGTTGTGAAATTCATCTGTTTGGATTCTGAACGGCCAAAAACGCGATTTAGGCTATTCTGAAGCGAAAAGAATGAAAGTTTGGTGACTGTCTCGGAATGGCTTGAAAACCAACACACCAACTCCATTTTCTATAAGGATTCCAGGATGCCCAATATTGTTGTGAAATTCATCTGTGTGGGCCCTGAACGGCTAAAAACGCGATTTAGGCTATTCTCAGGTGAAAAGAATGAAAGTTAGGTCACTGTCTAGCAATGGCTTTAAAACCTACATACCCACTATATTTTTTATGGGGATTCTGGAATGCCCAATATTGTTGTGAAATTAATCTGTTTGGGCTTTGAACGGACAAAAACGGGATTTAGGCTTATTCTGAGGTGAAAAGAATGAATGTTTGGTCACTCTCTCAGAATGGCTTGAAAACCAACACACCAACTCCATTTTCTATAAGGATTCCAGGATGCCCAATATTGTTGTGAAATCATCTGTTTGGGACCTGAACGGCCAAAAACGCGATTTAGGCTAATGTGAGGTGTAAATAATGAAAGTCTGGTCACTGTCTCGGAATAGATTGAAAACCTATACTCCAACTCCATTTTCTATGAGGATTCCAGGATGCCCAATATTTTTGTGAAATTCATCTGTTTGGGCCCTAAATAGCGAAAAACGCGATTTAGGCTATTCTGAGGTGAAAAGGATGAAAGTTTGGTCACTGTCTTCGAATGGCTTGAAAACCAACACACCAACTCCATTTTCTATGAGGATTCCAGGATGCCCAATATTGTTGTGAAATTCATCTATTTGGGCGCTGAACGGCAAGAAACGCGATTTAGGCTATTCTCAGGTAAAAAGAATGAAAGTTAGGTGTCTCGCAATGGCTTTAAAACCTACACACCCATTATATTTTTTAAGGGGATTCCAGAATGCCCAATAATGTTGTGAAATTCATCTGTTTGGGCACTGAACGGACAAAAATGGGATTTCGCCTATTCTAAGGTGAAAAGAATGAGAGTTTGGTCACTCTCACGGAATGGCTTGAAAACCTACACACCAACTCCATTTTTTCTGAGGGTCCAGGATGCCCAATATTGTTCTGAAATTCATCTGTTTGGGACCTGAACGGCCAAAAACGCGATTTAGGCTAATTTGAGGTGTGAAGAATGACAGTTTGGTCACTGTCTCGGAATGGCTTGAAAACGTACAGAACAACTCCATTTTCTAAGAGGATTCCAGGATACCCAATATTGTTGAGAAATTCATCTGTTTCGGCCCTGAACGGCCAAAAACGAGATTTAGGCTATTCTGAGGTGAAAAGAATGAAAGTTTGGTCACTCTCTCGGAATTGCAGGAAAACCAACACACCAACTCCATTTTCTATAAGGATTTCCAGGATGCCCAATATTGTTGTGAAATTCATCTGTTTGGGACCTAAACGGCCAAAAACGCGTTTCAGGCTAATTTGAGGTGTAAAGAATGAAAGTTTCGTCACTGTCTCGGAATGGCTTGAAAACCTACACACCAACTCCATTTTCTATGAGGATTCCAGCATGCCCAATAATGTTGTGAAATTCATCTGTTTGGGCCCTCAATGTCCAAAAACGCGATTTAGTCTATTCTGAGGTGAAAAGAATGAAAGTTTGGTCACTGTCTCGGAATGGCATGAAAACCTACACACCAACTCCATTTTCTATGAGGATTCCAGCATGCCCAATATTGTTGTGAAATTCATCTGTTTGGAACCTGAACGGCCAAAAACGCAATTTAGGCTAATTTGAGGTGAAAAGCATGAATGTTTGGTCACTGTCTCGGAATGGCATGAAAACCAACACACAACTCCATTTTTTATAAGGATTCAAGGATGCTCAATATTGTTGTGAAATTCATCTCTTTGGGCCCTGAATGGCTAAAAACGCGATATAGGCTATTCTGAGGTGTAAAGATTGAAAGTTTGGTCACTGTCTCGCGAAGGCTTGAAAACCTACACACCAACTCCATTTTCTATGAGGATTCCAGAATGCCCAATATTGTTGTGAAATTCATCTGTTTGGCACCTGAACGGCCAAAAACGCGATTTAGGCTAATTTGAGGTGTAAAGAATGAAAGTTTGGTCACTGTCTCGGAATGGATTGAAAACCTACACACCAACTCCATTTTCTATGAGGATTCCAGGATACCCAATATTGTTGAGAAATTCATCTGTTTGGGCCTTGAACGGCTAAAAAGGCGATTTAGGCTAATTTGAGGTGTGAAGAATGAAAGTTTGGTCACTGTCTCGGAATGGCTTGAAAACGTACAGACCAACTCCATTTTCTATGAGGATTCCAGTATACCCAATATTGTTGAGAAATTCATCTGTTTCGCCCCTGAACGGCCAAAAACGATATTTAGGCTATTCTGAGGTGAAAAGAATGAAAGTTTGGTCACTCTCACGGAATGGCTTGAAAACCTACACACCAACTCCATTTTTTCTGAGGGTCCAGGATGCCCAATATTGTTGAGAAATTCATCTGTTTGGGACCTGAACGGCCAAAAACGCGATTTAGGCTAATTTGAGGTGTGAAGAATGAAAGTTTGGTCACTGTCTCGGAATGGCTTGAAAACCTACAGACCAACTCCATTTTCTTTGAGGATTCCAGGATACCCAATATTGTTGAGAAATTCATCTGTTTGGGCCCTGAACGGCCAAAAACGCGATTTAGGCTATTCTGAGGTGAAAAGAATGAAAATTTGGTCATTATCTCGGAATTGCTTGAAAACCAACACACCAACTCCATTTTCTATAAGGATTCCAGGATGCCCAATATTGTTGTGAAATTCATCTGTTTGGGACCTGAACGGCCAAAAACGAGATTTAGGCTAATTTGAGGTGTCAAAAATTAAAGTTTGGTCACTGTCTCGGAATGGGTTGAAAACCTACACACCAACTCCATTTTCTATGAGGATTCCAGGATGCCCAATATTTTTGTGAAATTCATCTGTTTGGGCCGTTAGTGTCCAAAAACGCGATTTAGTCTATTCTGAGGTGAAAAGAATGAAAGTTTGGTCACTATCTCGGAATGGCATGAAAACCAACACACAACTCCATTTTCTATAAGGATTCAAGGATGCCCAATATTGTTGTGAAATTCATCTATTTGGGCCCTGAAGGGCTAAAAACGCGATATAGGCTATTCTGAGGTGTAAAGATTGAAAGTTTGGTCACTGTCTCGGAAAGGCTTGAAAACCTACACTCCAACTCCATTTTCTATGAGGATTCCAGAATGCCCAATATTGTTGTGAAATTCATCTGTTTGGGACCTGAACGGCCAAAAACGAGATTTAGGCTAAGTTGAGGTGTAAAGAATGAAAGTTTGGTCACTGTCTCGGAATGGCTTGAAAACCTACAGACCAACTCCATTTTCTAAGAGGATTCCAGCATGCCCAATAAAGTTGTGAAATTCATCTGTTTGGGACCTGAACGGCCAAAAACGAGATTTAGGCTAATTTGAGGTGTCAAGAATTAAAGTTTGGTCACTGTCTCGGAATGGGTTGAAAACCTACACACCAACTCCATTTTCTATGAGGATTCCAGGATGCCCAATATTTTTGTGAAATTCATCTGTTTGGGCCGTTAGTGTCCAAAAACGCGATTTAGTCTATTCTGAGGTGAAAAGAATGAAAGTTTGGTCACTGTCTCGGAATGGCATGAAAACCAACACACAACTCCATTTTCTATAAGGATTCAAGGATGCCCAATATTGTTGTGAAATTCATCTATTTGGGCCCTGAATGGCTAAAAACGCGATATAGGCTATTCTGAGGTGTAAAGATTGAAAGTTTGGTCACTGTCTCGGAAAGGCTTGAAAACCTACACACCAACTCCATTTTCTATGAGGATTCCAGTATGCCCAATATTGTTGTGAAATTCATCTGTTTGGCACCTGAACGGCCAAAAACGCTATTTAGGCTAATTTGAGGTGTAAAGAATGAAAGTTTGGTCACTGTCTCGGAATGGATTGAAAACCTACACACCAACTCCATTTTCTATGAGGATTCCAGGATTCCCAATATTGTTGAGAAATTCATCTGTTTGGGCCCTGAACGGGCAAAAAGGCTATTTAGGCTATTATGAGGTGAAAAGAATGAAAGAATGGTCATTATCTAGGAATTGCATGAAAACCAACACACCAACTCCATTTTCTATAAGGATTCCAGGATGCCCAATATTGTTGTGAAATTCATCTGTTTGGGACCTGAACGGCGAAAAACGCGATTTAGGCTAATTTGAGATGTAAAGAATGAAAGTTTGGTCACTGTCTCGGAATGGGTTGAAAACCTACACACCAACTCCATTTTCTATGAGGATTCTAGGATGCCCAATATTTTTGTGAAATTCATCTGTTTGGGCCTTAAACGGCCAAAAACGCGATTTAGCCTATTCTGAGGTGAAAAGAATGAAAGTTTGGTCACTGTCTCGGAATGGCTTGAAAACCAACACACCAACTCTATTTTCTACAAATATTCCAGGATGCCCAATATTGCTGTGAAATTCATCTGTTTGGGCCCTGAATGTCCAAAAACGCGATGTAGGCTTTTCTGAGGTGAAAAGAATGAAAGTTTCGTCACTGTCTCAGAATGAAATGAAAACCAACACACCAACTACATTTTCTATAAGGATTCCAGGATGCCCAATATTGTTGTGAAATTCATCTATTTGGGACCTGAACAGCTAAAAAGGCGATATAGGCTATTCTGAGGTGTAAAGCATGAAGTTTTGGTCACTGTCTCGGAATGGCTTGAAAGCATACACACCAACTCCTTTTTCTATGAGGATACCAGCATGCCCAATATTTTTGAGAAATTCATCTGTTTGCGCCCTGTATGTCCAAAAACGCGATTTAGGCTAATTTGAGGTGTAAAGAGAATGAAAGTTTGGTCACTGTCTCGGAATGGCTTGAAAACCTACACACCAACTCCATTTTCTATGAGTATTCCAGGATGCAAAATATTTTTGTGAAATTCATCTGCTTGGTTCATGAACGGCCAAAAACACGATTTAGGCTAATTTGAGTTTGGTCACTATCTCGGAATGGCTTGAAAACGTACACACCAACTCCATTTTCTATGAGGATTCGAGGATTCCCAATATTGTTGAGAAATTCATCTGTTTGGGCCCTGAACGGCCAAAAACGTAATTTAGGCTATTCTGAGGTGAAAAGAATGAAAGTTGGTTATTATCTCGGAATTGCTTGAAAACCAACACACCAACTCCATTTTCTATAAGGATTCGAGAATGTCCAATATTGTTGTGAAATTCATCTGTTTGGGACCTGAACGGCCAAAAACGCGATTTAGGCTAATTTGACGTGGAAAGAATGAAAGTTTGGTCACTGTCTCGGAATGGCTTGAAAACCTACACACCAACGCCATTTTCTAAGAGGATTCCAGGATGCCCAATATTTTTGTGAAATTCATCTGTTTGGGCCCTGAATGTCCAAAAACGCGATGTAGGCTTTTCTGAGGTGAAAAGAATGAAAGTTTCGTCACTGTCTCAGAATGAAATGAAAACCAACACACCAACTCTATTTTCTACAAATATTCCAGGATGCCCAATATTGCTGTGAAATTCATCTGTTTGGGCCCTGAATGTCCAAAAACGCGATGTAGGCTTTTCTGAGGTGAAAAGAATGAAAGTTTCGTCACTGTCTCAGAATGAAATGAAAACCAACACACCAACTACATTTTCTATAAGGATTCCAGGATGCCCAATATTGTTGTGAAATTCATCTATTTGGGACCTGAACAGCTAAAAATGCGATATAGGCTATTCTGAGGTGTAAAGAATGAAGTTTTGGTCACTGTCTCGGAATGGCTTGAAAACCTACACATCAACTCCTTTTTCTATGAGGATTCCAGCATGCCCAATATTGTTGTGAAATTCATCTGTTTGGGACCTAAACGGCCAAAAACGCGTTTCAGGCTAATTTGAGGTGTAAAGAATGAAAGTTTCGTCACTGTCTCGGAATGGCTTGAAAACCTACACACCAACTCCATTTTCTATGAGGATTCCAGCATGCCCAATAATGTTGTGAAATTCATCTGTTTGGGCCCTCAATGTCCAAAAACGCGATTTAGTCTATTCTGAGGTGAAAAGAATGAAAGTTTGGTCACTGTCTCGGAATGGCATGAAAACCTACACACCAACTCCATTTTCTATGAGGATTCCAGCATGCCCAATATTGTTGTGAAATTCATCTGTTTGGAACCTGAACGGCCAAAAACGCAATTTAGGCTAATTTGAGGTGAAAAGCATGAATGTTTGGTCACTGTCTCGGAATGGCATGAAAACCAACACACAACTCCATTTTTTATAAGGATTCAAGGATGCTCAATTTTGTTGTGAAATTCATCTCTTTGGGCCCTGAATGGCTAAAAACGCGATATAGGCTATTCTGAGGTGTAAAGATTGAAAGTTTGGTCACTGTCTCGCAAAGGCTTGAAAACCTACACACCAACTCCATTTTCTATGAGGATTCCAGAATGCCCAATATTGTTGTGAAATTCATCTGTTTGGCACCTGAACGGCCAAAAACGCGATTTAGGCTAATTTGAGGTGTAAAGAATGAAATGAAAACCAACACACCAACTACATTTTCTATAAGGATTCCAGGATGCCCAATATTGTTGTGAAATTCATCTATTTGGGACCTGAACAGCTAAAAATGCGATATAGGCTATTCTGAGGTGTAAAGAATGAAGTTTTGGTCACTGTCTCGGAATGGCTTGAAAACCTACACATCAACTCCTTTTTCTATGAGGATTCCAGCATGCCCAATATTTTTGTGAAATTCATCTGTTTGCGCCCTGTATGTCCAAAAACGCGATTTAGGCTAATTTGAGGTGTAAAGAATGAAAGTTTGGTCACTGTCTCGGAATGACTTGAAAACCTACACACCAACTCCATTTTCTATGAGTATTCCAGGATGCAAAATATTTTTGTGAAATTCATCTGTTTGGTTCATGAACGGCCAAAAACGCGATTTAGGCTAATTTGAGTTTGGTCACTATCTCGGAATGGCTTGAAAACGTACACACCCATTCCATTTTCTATGAGGATTCTAGGATACCCAATATTGTTGAGAAATTCATCTCTTTGGGCCCTGAATGGCCAAAAACGCAATTTAGTCTATTCCGAGGTGAAAAGAATAAAAGTTGGTCAGTATCTCGGAATTGCTTGAAAACCAACACACCAACTCCATTTTCTATAAGGATTCGAGGATGGCCAATATTGTTGTGAAATTCATCTGTTTGGGACCTGAACGGCCAAAGACGCGATTTAGGCTAATTTGAGGTGGAAAGAATGAAAGTTTGGTCACTGTCTCGGAATGGATTGAAAACCTACACACCAACTCCATTTTCTATGAGGATTCCAGGATGCCCAATATTGTTGTGAAATTCATCTATTTGGGACCTGAACGGCCAAAAATGCGATTTAGGCTAATATGAGGTGTCAAGAATGAAAGTTTGGTCACTCTCTCGGAATGGCTTGAAAACCTACACACCAACGCCATTTTCTAAGAGGATTCCAGGATGCCCAATATTTTTGTGAAATTCATCTGTTTGGGCCTTAAACGGCCAAAAACTCGATTTAGCCTATTCTGAGGTGAAAAGAATGAAAGTTTGGTCACTGTCTCGGAATGGCTTGAAAACCAACACACCAACTCTATTTTCTATAAATATTCCAGGATGCCCAATATTGTTGTGAAATTCATCTGTTTGGGCCCTGAATGTCCAAAAACGCGATGTAGGCTATTCTGAGGTGAAAAGAATGAAAGTTTCGTCACTGTCTCGGAATGAAATGAAAACCAACACACCAACTCCATTTTCTATAAGGATTCCAGGATGCCCAATATTGTTGTGAAATTCATCTATTTGGGACCTGAACAGCTAAAAATGCGATATAGGCTATTCTGAGGTGTAAAGAATGAAGTTTTGGTCACTGTCTCGGAATGGCTTGAAAACCTACACACCAACTCCTTTTTCTATGAGGATTCCAGCATGCCCAATATTTTTGTTAAATTCATCTGTTTGCGCCCTGTATGTCCAAAAACGCGATTTAGGCTAATTTGAGGTGTAAAGAATGAAAGTTTGGTCACTATCTCGGAATGGCTTGAAAACCTACACACCAACTCCATTTTCTATGAGTATTCCAGGATGCAAAATATTTTTGTGAAATTCATCTGTTTGGTTCATGAACGGCCAAAAACCCGATTTAGGCTAATTTGAGTTTGGTCACTGTCTCGGAATGTCTTGAAAACGTACACACCAACTCCATTTTCTATGAGGATTCCAGGATACCCAATATTGTTGAGAAATTCATCTGTTTGGGCCCTGAACGGCCAAAAACGCAATTTAGGCTATTCTGAGGTGAAAAGAATAAAAGTTGGTCATTATCTCGGAATTGGTTGAAAACCAACACACCAACTCCATTTTCTATAAGGATTCGAGCATGTCCAATATTGTTGTGAAATTCATCTGTTTGGGACCTGAACGGCCAAAAACGCGATTTAGGCTAATTTGAGGTGGAAAGAATAAAAGTTTGGTCACTGTCTCGGAATGGCTTGAAAACCAACACACCAACTCCATTTTCTATGAGGATTCCAGGATGCCCAATATTGTTGTGAAATTCATCTGTTTGGAACCTGAACAGCCAAAAAAGTGATTTAGGCTAATTTGAGGTGTAAAGAATGAAAGTTTGGTTACTATCTCGAAATGGGTTGAAAACCTACACACCAACTCCATTATTGGTGTGAACCCACAAGGGAAGATCCCACGAACCCACAACCAATTCCAAAATATACACACCCCAAGAAAGCTAAACACAGATCGACGATCCACTTGAACCCTTGAACACGAAAGAACAAGGACCCGAAGTGTTGGAAAAACGCCACAAGGTTGATCAAGCCTTGATAAGTTTGTTAGTTCTAAAAAGAACCCTTAGAGAGAATCCACTCTCAAGAAACAAAGTGCAGAAGTGCAACTTTCATTTATGATTCAAATCTGAATTGTGTCCTACAAATGAAGAAGCACCAAGTATTTATAGGGAAATATGTCCTAATTGTAGTAGGTGCAAATCTGAACATAGAAAATACAAATTGTAAAACCATGTGCTAGGAAACCTAAAAGTCTAATAAAATAAACACAAAAGTCTACTACAATCTAGAAGAAACTTGAAAAATCAAATACAAATGCTTAAAGAAACCAAAAGTCAAATCTTCCACCAACCCCTTGTTGATTTTCGCACACCTAACTTCAAGAAGATGTATTCAGCAAATTAAGGCTCAAAATGTGCTTATTTAGGCCCAAATGAGCCTCACATGTGTAGTACTAGGTCCAAGCTCTTTAGTTCCAAGTTTGCAAGCCCAAAACTTGATCAATATCTCCATTTGCAGCCCATATGAAGTTAGTGACGTTTTCAGCATTTTTGTCAAGCTTTGATCCAATTGCTACTTGCTTTGTCCAAGTATCTTGTACTAGCCCATTTAATGCTTCCTTCATTTGTTTGGCTCTTGCTCTTGTGATTGGTCCACTTGGTATTTGCAAAGGATCGCTTGAATTTGACACAACTTGCTGGATCGCATCAATTATCTATGAGGATTCCAGGATACCCAATATTGTGGAGAAATTCATCTGTTTGGGCCCTAAACGGCCAAAAACAAGATTTAGGCTATTCTGAGGTGAAAAGAATGAAAGTTTGGTCACTGTCTCGGAATGGCTTGCAAACCTACACAGCAACTCCATTTTCTATGAGGAATCCAGCATGCCCAATAATGTTTTGAAATTCATCTGTTTGGGACCTGAACGGCGAAAAACACAATTGAGGCTAATTTGAGGTGTAAAGAATGAAAGTTTGGTCACTATCTCGTAATGGCTTGAAAACCTACACACGAACTCCATTTTCTATAAGGATTCCAGGATGCCCAATATTTTTGTGAAATACTTCTGTTTGGAGCCCTAAACGGCCAAAAACGCGATTTAGGCTATTATGAGGTGAAAAGAATGAAAGTTTGGTCACTGTCCCGGATGGGCTTGAAAACCAACACACCAACTCAATTTTCTATCAGGATTCCAGGATGCCCAATATTGTTGTGAAATTCATCTCTTTGGACCCTGAACAGCTAAAAACGCGATATAGGCTATTCTGAGGTGTAAAGCATGAAGGTTTGGTCACTGTCTTGGAATGGCTTGAAAACCTACACACCAACTCCGTTTTCTATAAGGATTCCAGGATGCCCAATATTGTTGCGAAATTCATCTATTTGTTCCCTGAACAGCTAAAAACGCAATATAGGCTATTCTGAGGTGTAAAGAATGAAGGTTTGGTCACTGTCTCTGAATGGCTTGAAAACATACACACCAACTCCATTTTCTATGAGGATTCCAGGATGCCCAATATTGTTGTGAAATTCATCTATTTGTTCCCTGAAAAGCTAAAAACGCGATATAGGCTATTCTAAGGTGTAAAGAATGAAGGTTTGGTCACTGTCTCGGAATGGCTTGAAAACCTACACACCAACTCCATTTTCTATGAGGATTCCAGGATGCCCAATATTTTTGTGAAATTCATCTGTTTTGGCCCTCAACGGGCAAAAACGCGATATAGGCTATTCTGAGGTGTAAAGCATGATGGTTTGGTCACTGTCTCCGAATGGCTTGAAAACCAACACACCAACTCCATTTTCTATGAGGATTCCAGGATGCCCAATATTGTTGTGAAATTCATCTATTTGTTCCCTGAACAGCTAAAAACGCGATATAGGCTATTCTGAGGTGTAAAGAATGAAGGTTTGGTCACTGTCTCGGAATGGCTTGAAAACCTACACACCAACTCCATTTTCTATGAGGATTCCAGGATGCCCAATATTGTTGTGAAATTCATCTATTTTTCCCTGAACAGCTAAAAACGCGATATAGGCTATTCTGAGGTGAAAAGAATGAAGGTTTGGTCACTGTGTCGGAATGGCTTGAAAACCAACACACCAACTCAATTTTCTATCAGGATTCCAGGATGCCCAATATTGTTGTGAAATTCATCTCTTTGGACCCTGAACAGCTAAAAACGCGATATAGGCTATTCTGAGGTGTAAAGCATGAAGGTTTGGTCACTGTCTCGGAATGGCTTGAAAACCTACACACCAACTCCGTTTTCTATAAGGATTTCAGGATGCCCAATATTGTTGTGAAATTCATCTATTTGTTCCCTGAACAGCTAAAAACACAATATAGGCTATTCTGAGGTGTAAAGAATAAAGGTTTGGTCACTGTCTCTGAATGGCTTGAAAACCTACACACCAACTCCATTTTCTATGAGGATTCCAGGATGCCCAATATTTTTATGAAATACTTCTGTTTGGGCCCTGAACGGCTAAAAACGCGATTTAGGCTATTCTCAGGTGAAAAGAATGAAAGTTAGGTCACTGTCTCGCAATGGCCTTAAAACCTACACACCCACTATATTTTTGATGGGGCTTCCAGAATGCCCAATATTGTTGTGAAATTGATCTGTTTGGGCCCTGAACGGACAAAAACGGGATTTAGGCTTATTCTGAGGTGAAAAGGATGAATGTTTGGTCACTGTCTCCGAATTACTTGAAAACCAACACACCAACTCCATTTTCTATGAGGATTCCAGGATGCCCAATATTGTTGTGAAATTCATCTGTTTGGGACCTGAACTGCCAAAAACGCGATTTAGCCTAATATGAGGTGTAAAGAATGAAAGTTTGGTCACTGTCTCGGAATGGCTTGAAAACCAACACACCAACTCCATTTTCTATCAGGATTCCAGGATGCCCAATATTGTGTTGAAATTCATCTGTTTGGGCCCTGAACGGCGAAAAACGAGATTTAGGCTATTCTGAGGTGAAAAGAATGAAAGTTAGGTCACTGTCTCGCAATGGCTTTAAAACCTACACACGAACTCTATTTTCTATGAGGATTGCAGGATGCCCAATATTTTTGTGAAAGTCTTCAGTTTTGGCCCTGAACGGCCAAAAACGCGATTTAGGCTATTCTGAGGTGAAAAGAATGAAAGTTTGGTCTCTGTCTTGGAATGGCTTCAAAACCAACACACCAACTCCATTTTCTATAAGGATTCCAGGATGCCCAATATTGTTGTGAAATTCATCTGTTTGGGCCCTGAACGGCGAAAAACGCGATTTAGGCTATTATGAGGTGAAAAGAATGAAAGTTAGGTCAATGTCTCGCAATGGCTTTAAAACCTACAAACCCACTCCATTTTTTATGGGGATACCAGAATGCCCAATATTGTTGGGAAATTCATATGTTTGGGCCCTGAACGGACAAAAACGGGAATTAGGCTATTCTGAGGTGAAAAGAATGAAAGTTAGGTCACTCCCTCCCAATAGCTTTAAAACCTACACACCCACTATATTTTTTATGGGGATATCAGGATACCCAATATTGTTGTGAAATTCATTTGTTTGGGACCTGAACGGCCAAAAACGAGATTTAGGCTAATTTGAGTTGTAAAGAATGAAAGTTTGGTCACTGTCTCGGAATGGCTTGAAAACCTACACACCAACTCCATTTTCTAAGAGGATTCCAGGATGCCCAATATTGTTGTGAAATTCATCTGTTTGGGCTCTGTATGTCCAAAAACGCGATTTAGGCTAATTTGAGGTGTAAAGAATGAAAGTTTGGTCACTGTCTCAGAATGGGTTGAAAACCTACATACCAACTACATTTTCTATGAGGATTCCAGGATACCCAATATTGTTGAGAAATTCATCTGTTTGGGCCCTGAACGGCCAAAAACAAGATTTAGGCTATTCTGAGGTGAAAAGAATAAAAGTTTGGTCACTGTCTCGGAATGGCTTGAAAACCAACACACCAACTCCATTTTCTTTGAAGAATCCAGGATGCCCAATATTGTTGTGAAATTCATCTGTTTGGGACCTGAACGGCGAAAAACAAGATTGAGGCTAATTTGAGGTGTAAAGAATGAAAGTTTGGTCACTGTCTCGTAATGGCTTGAAAACCTACACACGAACTCCATTTTCTTTGAGGATTCCAGGATGCCCAATATTTTTGTTAAATATTCTGTATGGGCCCTAAACGGCCTAAAACGCAATTTAGGCTATTCTGAGGTGAAAAGAATGAAGGTTTGGTCACTGTCTAGGAATGGCTTGAAAACCAACACACCAACTCAATTTTCTATCAGGATTCCAGGATGCCCAATATTGTTGTGAAATTCATCTCTTTGGACCCTGAACAGCTAAAAATGCGATATAGGCTATTCTGAGGTGTAAAGCATGAAGGTTTGGTCACTGTCTCAGAATGGCTTGAAAACCTACACACCAACTCCGTTTTCTATAAGGATTCCAGGATGCCCAATATTGTTGTGAAATTCATCTATTTGTTCCCTGAACAGCTAAAAACGCAATATAGGCTATTCTGAGGTGTAAAGAATGAAGGTTTGGCCACTGTCTCTGAATGGCTTGAAAACCTACACACCAACTTCATTTTCTATGAGGATTCCAGGATGCCCAATATTTTTGTGAAATTCATCTGTTTGGGCCCTAAACGGCCAAAAACGCGATTTAGGCTATTCTGAGGTCAAAAGGATGAAAGTTTGGTCACTGTCTCCGAATGGCTTGAAAACCAACACACCAACTCCATTTTCTATAAGGATTCAACGATGCCCAATATTGTTGTGAAATTCATCTGTTTGGGCCCTGCACGGCCAAAAACGCGATTTAGGCTATTCTGAGGTGAAAAGAA
Organism: Inga oerstediana; assembly: GCA_963210345.1. Taxonomy (NCBI): domain Eukaryota; kingdom Viridiplantae; phylum Streptophyta; class Magnoliopsida; order Fabales; family Fabaceae; genus Inga; species Inga oerstediana. The sequence continues at coordinate 39,824,451 of OY723410.1, read as the reverse complement.
TGAAAGTTTGGTCACTGTCTCGGAATGCCTTGAAAACCAACGCACCAACTCCATTTTCTATGAGGATTCCAGGATGCCCAATATTGTTGTAAAATTCATCTGTTTGGGAACTGAATGTCCAAACACGGGATTTAGGCTATTCTGAGGTGAAAAGAATGAAAGTTTGGTCACTGTCTTGAAATGGCTTGAAAACCAACGCACCAACTACATTTTCTATGAGGATTCCAGGATGCCCAATATTGTTGTCAAATTAATCTGTTTGGCAACTGAATGTCCAAAAACGAGATTTAGGCTATTCTGAGGTGAAAAGAATGAAAGTTTGGTCACTGTCTCGGAATGGCTTGAAAACCAACACACCAACTCCATTTTCTATAAGGATTCCAGGATGCCCAATATTGTTGTGAAATGCATCTGTTTGGGACCTGGACGGCCAAAAACGCAATTTAGGCTAATTTGAGGTGTAAAAAATTAATGTTTGGTCACTGTCTAAAAAGTATGGTCACTGTATCGGAATGGCTTGAAAACCAACACACCAACTCTATTTTCTATAAGGATTCCAGGATGCCCAATATTGTTGTGGAATTGATCTGTTTGGGCCCTGAACGGCGAAAAACGCGATTTAGGCTAATCTGAGGTGAAAAGAATGAAAGTTTGGTCACTGTCTCGGAATGGCTTGAAAACCAACACACCAACTCCATTTTCTATAAGGATTCCACGATGCCCAATATTGTTGTGAAATTCATCTGTTTGGGCCCTGAACGTCTAAAAACGCGATTTAGGCTATTCTGAGATGAAAAGAATGAAACTTAGGTCACTGTCTTGTAATGGCTTCAAAACTTACACACCCACTCCTTTTTTTATGGGTATTCCAGAATGCCCAATATTGTTATGAAATTGATCTGTTTGGGCCCTGAACGGACAAAAACGGGAATTAGGCTATTCTGAGGTGAAAAGAATGAAGGTTTGGTCACTGTATCGGAATGGCTTGAAAACCAACACACCAACTCCATTTTCTATAAGGATTCCAGGATGCCCAATATTGTTGTGAAATTCATCTGTTCAGGACCTGCACGGCCAAAAAGGCGATTTAGGCTAATATGAGGTGAAAAGAATGAAAGGTTGGTCACTGTCTCGGAATGGCTTGAAAACCAACACAAGAACTCCATTTTCTATAAGGATTCCAGGATGCCCAATATTGTTGTGAAATTCATCTGTTTGGGCCCTGAACGTCTAAAAACGCGATTTAGGCTATTCTGAGATGAAAAGAATGAAACTTAGGTCACTGTCTTGTAATGGCTTCAAAACTTACACACCCACTCCTTTTTTTATGGGTATTCCAGAATGCCCAATATTGTTATGAAATTGATCTGTTTGGGCCCTGAACGGACAAAAACGGGAATTAGGCTATTCTGAGGTGAAAAGAATGAAGGTTTGGTCACTGTCTCGGAATGGCTTGAAAACCAACACACCAACTCCATTTTCTATAAGGATTCCAGGATGCCCAATATTGTTGTGAAATTCATCTGTTCAGGACCTGCACGGCCAAAAAGGCGATTTAGGCTAATATGAGGTGAAAAGAATGAAAGGTTGGTCACTGTCTCGGAATGGCTTGAAAACCAACACAAGAACTCCATTTTCTATAAGGATTCCAGGATGCCCAATATTGTTGGGAAATTGATCTGTTTGGTCCCTGAACGGCCAAAAACGTGATTTAGGCTATTCTGAGATGAAAAGAATGAAAGTTAGGTCACTGTCTTGTAATGGCTTCAAAACTTACACACCCACTCCTTTTTTTATGGGTATTCCAGAATGCCCAATATTGTTATGAAATTGATCTGTTTGGGCCCTGAACGGACAAAAACGGGAATTAGGCTATTCTGAGGTGAAAAGAATGAAGGTTTGGTCACTGTCTCGGAATGGCTTGAAAACCAACACACCAACTCCATTTTCTATAAGGATTCCAGGATGCCCAATATTGTTGTGAAATTCATCTGTTCAGGACCTGCACGGCCAAAAAGGCGATTTAGGCTAATATGAGGTGAAAAGAATGAAAGGTTGGTCACTGTCTCGGAATGGCTTGAAAACCAACACAAGAACTCCATTTTCTATAAGGATTCCAGGATGCCCAATATTGTTGTGAAATACATCTGTTTGGGACCTGGGCGGCCAAAAACGCTATTTAGGCTAATTTGAGGTGTAAAGAATGAAAGTTTGGTCACTGTCTCGGAATGGCTTGAAAACCAACACACCAACTCCATTTTCTATAAGGATTCCAGGATGCCCAATATTGTTGCGAAATTGATCTGTTTGGGCCCTGAACGGCCAAAAACGCGATTTAGGCTAATATGAGGTGTAAAGAATGTAAGTATGGTCACTGTCTCGGAATGGCTTGAAAACCAACACACCAAATCCATTTTCTATAAGGATTCCAGGATGCCCAATATTGTTGTGGAATTGATCTGTTTGGGCCCTGAACGGCAAAAAACGCGATTTAAGCTATTCTGAGGTGAAAATAATAAAAGGTTGGTCACTGTCTCGGAATGGCTTGAAAACGAACACACCAACACTATTTTCTATAAGGATTCCAGGATGCCCAATATTGTTGTGAAATTGATCTGTTTGGGACCTGAACGGCCAAAAACGCGATTTAGGCTATTCTGAGGTGAAAAGAATGAAAGGTTGGTCTGTCTCGGAATGGCTTGAAAACCAACACACCAACTCCATTTTCTATAAGGATTCCAGGATGCCCAATATTGTTGTGAAATTGAATTGTTTGGGCCCTGAACGGCCAAAAACACGATTTAGGCTATTCTGAGGTGAAAAGAATGAAAGGTTGGTTACTGTCTCGGAATGGCTTGAAAACCAACACACCAACTCCATTTTCTATAAGGAATCCAGGATGGCCAATATTGTTGTGAAATTCATCTGTTTGGGACCTGGACGGCCAAAAACGCGATTTAGGCTAATATGATGTGTAAAGAAAGAAAGTATGGTCACTGTCTCGGAATGGCTTGAAAACCAAAACACCAACTCCATTTTCTATAAGGATTCCAGGATGCCCAATATTGTTGTGGAATTGATCTGTTTGGGCCCTGAACGGCCAAAAACGCGATTTAGGCTATTCTGAGGTGAAAAGAATGAAAGTTTGGTCACTGTCTCGGAATGGCTTGAAAACCAACACACCAACTCCATTTTCTATAAGGATTCCAGTATGCCCAATATTGTTGTGAAATTGATCTGTTTGGGCCATGAAAGGCCAAAAACGTGATTTAGGCTATTCTGAGGTGAAAAGAATGAAAGGTTGGTCACTGTCTCGGAATGGCTTGAAAACCAACACACCAACTCCATTTTCTATAAGGATTCCAGGATGCCCAATATTGTTGTGAAATTGATCTGTTTGGGCCCTGAACGGCCAAAAACGCGATTTAAGCTATTCTGAGGTGAAAAGAATGAAAGGTTGGTCACTGTCTCGGAATGGCTTGAAAACCAACACACCAACTCCATTTTCTATAAGGATTCCAGGATGCCCAATATTGTTGCGAAATTGCTCTGTTTGGGCCCTGAACGGCCAAAAACGCGATTTAGCCTATTCTGAGGTGAAAAGAATGAAAGTTTGGTCACTGTCTCGGAATGGCTTGAAAACCAACACACCAACTCCATTTTCTATAAGGATTCCAGTATGCCCAATATTGTTGTGAAATTGATCTGTTTGGGCCATGAAAGGCCAAAAACGTGATTTAGGCTATTCTGAGGTGAAAAGAATGAAAGGTTGGTCACTGTCTCGGAATGGCTTGAAAACCAACACACCAACTCCATTTTCTATAAGGATTCCAGGATGCCCAATATTGTTGTGAAATTGATCTGTTTGGGCCCTGAACGGCCAAAAACGCGATTTAGGCTATTCTGAGGTGAAAAGAATGAAAGGTTGGTCACTGTCTCGGAATGGCTTGAAAACCAACACACCAACTCCATTTTCTATAAGGATTCCAGGATGCCCAATATTGTTGCGAAATTGCTCTGTTTGGGCCCTGAACGGCCAAAAACGCGATTTAGCCTATTCTGAGGTGAAAAGAATGAAAGGTTGGTCACTGTCTCGGAATGGCTTGAAAACCAAAACACCAACTCCATTTTCTCTAAGGATTCCAGGATGCACAATATTGTTGTGGAATTGATCTGTTTGGGCCCTGAACGGCCAAAAACGCGATTTAGGCTATTCTGAGGTGAAAAGAATGAAAGTTTGGTCACTGTCTCGGAATGGCTTGAAAACCAACACACCAACTCCATTTTCTATAAGGATTCCAGTATGCCCAATATTGTTGTGAAATTGATCTGTTTGGGCCATGAAAGGCCAAAAACGTGATTTAGGCTATTCTGAGGTGAAAAGAATGAAAGGTTGGTCACTGTCTCGGAATGGCTTGAAAACCAACACACCAACTCCATTTTCTATAAGGATTCCAGGATGCCCAATATTGTTGTGAAATTGATCTGTTTGGGCCCTGAACGGCCAAAAACGCGATTTAGGCTATTCTGAGGTGAAAAGAATGAAAGGTTGGTCACTGTCTCGGAATGGCTTGAAAACCAACACACCAACTCCATTTTCTATAAGGATTCCAGTATGCCTAATATTGTTGTGAAATTCATCTGTTTGGGCCCTGAACGGCAAAAAACGCGATTTAGGCTATTCTGAGATGAAAAGAATGAAAGTTAGATCACTGTCTTGTAATGGCTTCAAAACTTACACACCCACTCCTTTTTTTATGGGTATTCCAGAATGCCCAATATTGTAATGAAATTGATCTGTTTGGGCCCTGAACGGACAAGAACGGGAATTAGCCTATTCTGAGGTGAAAAGAATGAAGGTTTGGTCACTGTCTCGGAATGGCTTGAAAACCAACACACCAACTCCATTTCCTATAAGGATTCTAGGATGCCCAATATTGTTGTGAAATTCATCTGTTTGGGACCTGGACGGCCAAAAAGGTGATTTAGGCTAATTTGAGGTGTAAAGAATGAATGTTTGGTCCCTGTCTCGGAATGGTTTGAAAACCAACACACCAACTCCATTTTCTCTAAGGATTCCAGGATGCCCAATATTGTTGTGAAATTGATCTGTTTGTGCCATGAACGGCCAAAAACGTGATTTAGGCTCTTCTGAGGTGAAAAGAATGAAAGTTTGGTCACTGTCTCGGAATGGCTTGAAAACCAACACACCAACTCCATTTTCTATAAGGATTCCAGGATGCCCAATATTGTTGTGAAATTGATCTGTTTGGGCCTTGAACGGCCAAAAACGGGATTTAGGCTCTTCTGAGGTGAAAAGAATGAAAGTTTGGTCACTGTCTCGGAATGGCTTGAAAACCAACACACCAACTCCATTTTCTATAAGGATTCCAGGATGCCCAATATTGTTGTGAAATTGATCTGTTTGGGCCCTGAACGGCCAAAAACGGGATTTAGGCAATTCTGAGGTGAAAAGAATGAAAGGTTGGTCACTGTCTCGGAATGGCTTGAAAACCAACACACAAACTCCATTTTCTATAAGGATTCCAGGATGCCCAATATTGTTGGGAAATTCATCTGTTTGGGAGCTGGACGGCCAAAAACGCGATTTAGGCTAATTTGAGGTGTAAAGAATGAAAGTTTGGTCACTGTCTCGGAATGGCTTGAAAACCAACACACCAACTCCATTTTCTATAAGGATTCCAGAATGCCCAATATTGTTGTGAAATTGATCTGTTTGGGCCCTGAACGGCCAAAAACGCGATTTAGGCTATTCTGAGGTGAAAAGAATGAAAGGTTGGTCACTGTCTCGGAATGGCTTGAAAACCAACACACCAACTCCATTTTCTATAAGGATTCCAGGATGCCCAATATTGTTGTGAAATTCATCTGTTTGGGCCCTGAACGGACAAAAACGGGATTTAGGCAATTCTGAGGTGAAAAGAATGAAAGGTTGGTCACTGTCTCGGAATGGCTTGAAAACCAACACACGAACTCCATTTTCTATACGGATTATAGGATGCCCAATATTGTTGGGAAATTCATCTGTTTGGGAGCTGGACGGCCAAAAACGCGATTTAGGCTAATTTGAGGTGTAAAGAATGAAAGGTTGGTCACTGTCTCGGAATGGCTTGAAAACCAACACACCAACTCCATTTTCTATAAGGATTCCAGGATGCCCAATATTGTTGTGGAATTGATCTGTTTGGGCCCTGAACGGCCAAAAACGCGATTTAGGCTATTCTGAGGTGAAAAGAATGAAAGTTTGGTCACTGTCTCGGAATGGCTTGAAAACCAACACACCAACTCCAATTTCTATAAGGATTCCAGTATGCCCAATATTGTTGTGAAATTGATCTGTTTGGGCCATGAAAGGCCAAAAACGTGATTTAGGCTATTCTGAGGTGAAAAGAATGAAAGGTTGGTCACTGTCTCGGAATGGCTTGAAAACCAACACACGAACTCCATTTTCTATAAGGATTCTAGGATGCCCAATATTGTTGGGAAATTCATCTGTTTGGGAGCTGGACGGCCAAAAACGCGATTTAGGCTCATTCGAGGTGTAAAGAATGAAAGTTTGGTCACTGTCTCGGAATGGCTTGAAAACCAACACACCAACTCCATTTTCTATAAGGATTCCAGAATGCCCAATATTGTTGTGGAATTGATCTGTTTGGGGCCTGAACGGCCAAAAACGCGATTTAGGCTATTCTGAGGTGAAAAGAATGAAAGGTTGGTCACTGTCTCGGAATGGCTTGAAAACCAACACACCAACTCCATTTTCTATAAGGATTCCAGGATGCCCAATATTGTTGTGAAATTCATCTGTTTGGGCCCTGAACGGCCAAAAACGGGATTTAGGCAATTCTGAGGTGAAAAGAATGAAAGGTTGGTCACTGTCTCGGAATGGCTTGAAAACCAACACACGAACTCCATTTTCTATAAGGATTATAGGATGCCCAATATTGTTGGGAAATTCATCTGTTTGGGAGCTGGACGGCCAAAAACGCGATTTAGGCTAATTTGAGGTGTAAAGAATGAAAGTTTGGTCACTGTCTCGGAATGGCTTGAAAACCAACACACCAACTCCATTTTCTATAAGGATTCCAGGATGCCCAATATTGTTGTGAAATTGATCTGTTTGGTACCTGAACGGCCAAAAACGTGATTTAAACTATTCTGAGGTGAAAAGAATGAAAGGTTGGTCACTGTCTTGGAATGGCTTGAAAACCAACACACCAACTCCATTTTCTATAAGGATTCTAGGATGCCCAATATTGTTCTGAAATTCATCTGTTTGGGACCTGGACTTCCAAAAACGTGATTTAGGCTAATTTGAGGTGTAAAGAATGAAAGTTTAGTCACTGTCTCGGAATGGCTTAAAAACCAACAACCAACTCCATTTTCTATAAGGATTCCAGGATGCCCAATGTTGTTGTGGAATTGATCTGTTTAGGCCCTGCACGGCCAAAAACGCGATTTAGGCTATTTTGAGGTGAAAAGAATGAAAGTTTGGTCACTGTCTCAGAATGGCTTGAAAACCAAAACACCAACTCCATTTTCTATAAGGATTCCTGATGCGACCCAGAATCAACAAATTAACTCTCCAAATTCAAGTCAAGTTTCGAGGACGAATCCTTTTGAGGAGAGAGGGAATGATGCGATCCAGAATCAACAAGTTGTCCCTTCAAATTCAAGTGACATCTCTTCCGTTTCAAATTATCATTATCAAATTCCAACTCAACAAATCATGAGAGCACAAGCTAAAATATTCAAGGAAGCATTGATTGGGCTGATTGAAGAAGTTGTTGTAAATCAAATGGCAATTGGATCAATAAATCTGATTTACAAAACAAAGATGCTGAAAACGTCACTAAGTTCATTTGTGCTAAATATGGAGTTGTTAATCAAGTTTTGGGCTTCGAAACTTCAAAACAAAGAGCTTGGACCTAGTACTATACATGGGAGGCTCATTTGGGCCTAAATAAGCACATTTTGAGCCTTAATTTGCTGAATACATCTTCTTGAAGTTAGGTTTTCGAAAATCAACAAGGGGTTGGTGGAAGATTTGACTTTTGGTTTCTTTAAGCATTTGTATTTGATTTTTCAAGTTTCTTCTAGATTGTATTAGACTTTTGTGTTTATTTTATTAGACTTTTAGGTTTCCTAGCACATGGTTTTACAATTTGTATTTTCTATGTTCAGATTTGCACCTACTACAATTAGGACATAATTCCCTATAAATATTTGGTGCTTCTTCATTTGTAGGACACAATTCAGATTTGAATCATAAATGAAAGTTACACTTCTGCACTTTGTTTCTTGAGAGTGGATTCTCTCTAAGGGTTCTTTTTAGAACTAACAAACTTATCAAGGCTTGATCAACCTTGTGGCGTTTTCCAACACTTCGGGTCCTTGTTCTTTCGTGTTCAAGGGTTCAAGTGGATCGTCGATCTGTGTTTAGCTTTCTTGGGATGTGTATATTTCGGAATTGGTTGTGGGTTCGTGGGATCTTCCCTTTTGTTCACTGTCTCGGAATGGCTTGAAAACCAACACACCAACTCCATTTTCTATAAGGATTCCACGATGCCCAATATTGTTGTGAAATTCATCTGTTTGGGACCTGCACGGCTAAAAACGCGATTTAGGCTAATATGAGGTGTAAAGAATGAAAGTATGGTCACTGTCTCGGAATGGCTTGAAAACCAACAAACCAACTCCATTTTCTATAAGGATTCCAGGATGCCCAATATTGTTGTGGAATTGATCTGTTTGGTCCCTGCACGGCCAAAAACGCGATTTAGGCTATTCTGAGGTGAAAAGAATGAAAGTTTGGTCACTGTCTCGGAATGGCTTGAAAACCAACACACCAACTCCATTTTCTATCAGGATTCCAGGATGCCCAATAATGTTGAGAAATTCATCTGTTTGGGCCCTGAACGGCGAAAAACGCGATTTACGCTATTCTGAGGTGAAAAGAATGAAAGTTTGGTCACTGTATCGGAATGGCTTGAAAACCAACACACGAACTCCATTTTCTATAAGGATTATAGGATGCCCAATATTGTTGGGAAATTCATCTGTTTGGGAGCTGGACGGCCAAAAACGCGATTTAGGATAATTTGAGGTGTAAAGAATGAAAGTTTGGTCACTGTCTCGGAATGGCTTGAAAACCTACATACCAACTCCACTTTCTATGAGGATTCCAAAATGCCCAATAATGTTGTGAAATTGATCTGTTTGGGCCCTGAACGGACAAAAACGTGATTTAGGCTATTCTGAGGTGAAAAGAATGAAAGTTAGGTCACTGTCTCGGAATGGCTTGGAAACCAACACACCAGCTCCATTTTTTATGAGTACTAAGGATTCCCCATATTGTTGTGAAATTCATCTGTTTGGGCCCTGAACGGCCAAAAACGCGATTTAGGCTATTCTGAGGTGAAAAGAATGAAAGTTAGGTCACTCTCTCGCAATGGCTTTAAAACCTACACACCCACACCATTTTTTAGGGGTATTCCAGAATGCCGAATATTGTCGTGAAATTGATCTGTTTCGGCTCTGAAAGGACAAACACGGGATTTAGGCTATTCTGAGGTGAAAAGAATGAAAGTTTGGTCACTGTATCGGAATGGCTTGAAAACCAACACACCAACTCCATTTTCTATAAGGATTCCAGGATGCCCAATATTGTTGTGAAATTCATCTGTTTGGGACCTGAACGGCGAAAAACGCTATTTAGGCTAATGTGAGTAGTAAGGAATGAAAGTTTGGTCACTGTCTCGGAATGGCTTGAAAATGTACACACTAAATTCCATTATCTATGAGGATTCCAGGATACCCAAAATTGTTGGGAAATTCATCTATTTGGACCCTGAACAGCCAAAAACGGGATTTAGGCTATTCTGAGGTGAAAAGAATGAAAGTTTGGTCATTGTCTCGGAATGGCTTGGAAACCTACACACCAACTCCATTTTTTATGAGGACTCAGGGTGCCCAATAATGTTGTGAAATTCATCTGTTTGGGACCTGAACGGCCAAAAACGCGATTTAGGCTATTCTGAGGTGAAAAGAATGAAAGTTAGGTCACTGTCTCGCAATGGCTTTAAAACCTATACACCCACTCCATTTTTTATGGGGATTCCATAATGCCCAATATTGTTGTGAAATTGATCTGTTTGGTCCCTGAACGGAGAAAAACGGGATTTAGGCTATTCTGAGGTGAGAAGAATGAAAGTTTGGTCACTGTCTCAGAATGGCTTGAAAACCTACACACCAACTCCATTTTCTATAAGGATTCCAGGATGCCCAATATTGTTGTGAAATTCATCTGTTTGGGACCTCAACGGCCAAAAACGCGATTTAGGCTAATGTGAGGTGTAAAGAATGAAAGTTTGGTCACTGTCTCGGAATGGCTTAAAAACGTACACACCAACTCCCTTTTCTATGAGGATTCCAGAATGCCCAGTATTATTGAGAAATTCATCTATTTAGGCCCTGAACAGCCAAAAACACGATTTAGGCTATTCTAAGTTGAAAAGAATGAAGGTCTGGTCACTGTCTCGGAATGTCTTAGAAACATACACACCAACTCCATTTTTTATGAGGACTCAGGGTGCCCAATAATGTTGTGAAATTCATCTGTTTGGGACCTGAACGGACAAAAACGGGATTTAGACTAATCTGAGGTGTAAAGAATGAAAGTTTGGTCACTGTCTCGGAATGGCTTGAAAACGTACACACCAACTCCATTTTCTATTAGGATTCGAGGATGCCCAATATTTTTGTGAAATTCATCTGTTTGGGCCCTGAACGGCCAAAAACGCGATTTAGGCTAATTTGAGGTGTAAAGAATGAAAGTTTGGTCACTGTCTCGGAATGGCTTGAAAACATACACACCAAACTCCATTTTCTATGAGGATTCCAGGATACCCAATATTGTTGAGAAATTCATCTATTTAGGCCATGAACAGCCAAAAACGCGATTTACGCTATTCTGAGTTGAAAAGAATGAAAGTTTGGTCACTGTCTCGGAATGGCTTGGAAACCTACACACCAACTCCATTTTTTTTGAGGACTCAGGGTGCCCAATAATGTTGTGAAATTCATCTGTTTGGGACCTGAACGGACAAAAACGGGATTTAGGCTATTCTGAGGTGAAAAGAATGAAAGTTTGGTCACTGTCTCGGAATGGCTTGAAAACCTACACAACAACATTTTTTATGAGGACTAAGGATTCCCCATATTGTTGTGAAATTCATCTGTTTGGGCCCTGAACGGCCAAAAACGCGATTTAGGCTATTCTGAGGTGAAAAGAATGAAAGTTAGGTCACTGTCTCGCAATGGCTTTAAAACCTATACACCCACTCCATTTTTTATGGGGATTCCATAATGCCCAATATTGTTGTGAAATTGATCTGTTTGGTCCCTGAACGGACAAAAACGGGATTTAGGCTATTCTGAGGTGAGAAGAATGAAAGTTTGGTCACTGTCTCGGAATGGCTTGAAAACCTACACACCAACTCCATTTTCTATAAGGATTCCAGGATGCCCAATATTGTTGTGAAATTCATCTGTTTGGGACCTCAACGGCCAAAAACGCGATTTAGGCTAATGTGAGGTGTAAAGAATGAAAGTTTGGTCACTGTCTCGGAATGGCTTTAAAACCTATACACCCACTCCATTTTTTATGGGTATTCCAGAATGCCCACTATTGTTGTGAAATTAATCTGTTTGGGCTCTGAACGGACAAAAACGGGATTTAGGCTATTCTGAGGTGAAAAGAATGAAAGTTTGGTCACTGTCTCGGAATGGCTTGGAAACCTACACACCAACTCCATTTTTTATGAGGACTCAGGATGCCAAATAATGTTGTGAAATTCATCTGTTTGGGACCTGTACGGCCAAATATCGCGATTTAGGTTATTCTGAGATGAAAAGATTGAAAGTTAGGTCACTCTCTCGCAATGTTTTTAAAACCTATACACCCACTCTATTTTTTATGGGGATTCCAGAATGCCCAATATTGTTGTGAAATTCATCTGTTTGGACCCTGAATGGACAAAAACGTTATTTAGGCTATTCTGAGATGAAAAGAATGATAGTTTGGTCACTGTCTCGGAATGGCTTGAAAACCTACACACCAACTCCATTTTCTATAAGGATTCCAGGATGCCCAATATTGTTGTGAAATTCATCTGTTTTGGACCTGATCGGCCAAAAACGCTATTTAGGCTAATGTGAGGTGTAAAGAATGAAAGTTTGGTCACTGTCTCGGAATGGCTTGAAAACGTACACACCAAACTCCATTTTCTATGAGGATTCCAGGATACCCAATATTATAGATAAATTGATCTATTAAGGCCCTAAACAGCCAAAAACGCGATTTAGCCTATTCTGAGGTGAAAAGAATGAAAGTTTGGTCACTGTCTCAGAATGGCTTGGAAACCTACACACCAACTCCATTTTTTATGAGGACTCAGGGTGCCCAATAATGTTGTGAAATTCATCTGTTTGGGACCTGGACGGCCAAAAACGCGATTTAGGCTAATTTGAGGTGTAAAGAATGAAAGTTTGGTCACTGTATCGGAATGGCTTGGAAACCTACACACCAACTCCATTTTTATAAGGACTAACGGTGCCCAATAATGTTGTGAAATTCATCTGTTTGGGACCTGAATGGCCAAAAACGCGATTTAGGATAATTTGAGGTGTAAAGAATGAAAGTTTGGTCACTGTCTCGGAATGGCTTGAAAACCTCCATACCAACTCCACTTTCTATGAGGATTCCAAAATGCCCAATAATGTTGTGAAATTGATCTGTTTGGGCCCTGAACGGACAAAAACGTGATTTAGGCTATTCTGAGGTGAAAAGAATGAAAGTTAGGTCACTGTCTCGGAATGGCTTGAAAACCAACACACCAGCTCCATTTTTTATGAGTACTAAGGATTCCCCATATTGTTGTGAAATTCATCTGTTTGGGCCCTGAACGGCCAAAAAAGCGATTTAGGCTATTCTGAGGTGAAAAGAATGAAAGTTAGGTCACTCTCTCGCAATGGCTTTAAAACCTACACACCCACACCATTTTTTAGGGGTATTCCAGAATGCCGAATATTGTCGTGAAATTGATCTGTTTCGGCTCTGAAAGGACAAACACGGGATTTAGGCTATTCTGAGGTGAAAAGAATGAAAGTTTGGTCACTGTATCGGAATGGCTTGAAAACCAACACACCAACTCCATTTTCTATAAGGATTCCAGGATGCCCAATATTGTTGTGAAATTCATCTGTTTGGGACCTGAACGGCGAAAAACGCTATTTAGGCTAATGTGAGTAGTAAGGAATGAAAGTTTGGTCACTGTCTCGGAATGGCTTGAAAATGTACACACTAAATTCCATTTTCTATAAGGATTCCAGGATACCCAAAATTGTTGGGAAATTCATCTATTTGGACCCTGAACAGCCAAAAACGGGATTTAGGCTATTCTGAGGTGAAAAGAATGAAAGTTTGGTCACTTTCTCGGAATGGCTTGAAAACCTACACACCAACTCCATTTTCTATACGAATTCGAGGATACCCAATATTGTTGTGAAATTCATCTGTTTGGGACCTGAATGGCCAAAAACGCGATTTAGGCTATTCTGAGGTGAGAAGAATGAAAGTTTGGTCACTATCTCGCAATGGCTTTAAGACCCACACACCCACTCCTTTTTTTATAGGGATTCCAGAATGCCCAATATTGTTGTGAAATTGAACTGTTTGGGCCCTGAACGGACAAAAACGGGATTTAGGCTATTCTGAGGTGAAAAGAATGAAAGTTTGGTCACTGTCTCGGAATGGCTTGAAAACCTACAAACCAACTCCATTTTCTCCGAGGATTCCAGGATACCCTATATTGTTGAGAAATTCATCTGTTTGGGCCCTGAACGGCCAAAAACGCTATGTAGGCTATTCTGAGGTGAAAAGAATGAAAGTTTGGTCACTGTCTTGGAATGGCTTGAAAACCTACAGACCAACTCCATTTTTATAAGGACTCAGCATGCTCAATAATGTTGTGAAATTCATCTGTTTGGGACCTGAACGGCCAAAAACGCGATTTAGGATAATGTGAGTTGTAAAGAATGAAAGTTTGGTCACTGTCTCGGAACGGCTTGAAAACCAACACACCAACTCCATTTCTATAAGGATTCCAGGATGCCCAATATTGTTGAGAAATTCATCTGTTAGGGCCCTGAACGGACAAAAACGGGATTTAGGCTATTCTGAGGTGAAAAGAATGAAAGTTAGGTCACTGTCTCGCAATGGCTTTAAAACCTAGACACCCACTCCATTTTTTATGGGGATTCCATAATGCCCAATATTGTTGTGAAATTGATCTGTTTGGTCCCTGAACGGACAAAAACGGGATTTAGGCTATTCTGAGGTGAGAAGAATGAAAGTTTGGTCACTGTCTCGGAATGGCTTGAAAACCTACACACCAACTCCATTTTCTATAAGGATTCCAGGATGCCCAATATTGTTGTGAAATTCATCTGTTTGGGACCTCAACGGCCAAAAACGCGATTTAGGCTAATGTGAGGTGTAAAGAATGAAAGTTAGGTCACTGTCTCGGAATGGCTTGAAAACGTACACACCAACTCCCCTTTCTATGAGGATTCCAGAATGCCCAATATTATTGAGAAATTCATCTATTTAGGCCCTGAACAGCCCAAAACACGATTTAGGCTATTCTAAGTTGAAAAGAATGAAGGTCTGGTCACTGTCTCGGAATGTCTTAGAAACATACACACCAACTCCATTTTTTATGAGGACTCAGGGTGCCCAATAATGTTGTGAAATTCATCTGTTTGGGACCTGAACGGACAAAAACGGGATTTAGACTAATCTGAGGTGTAAAGAATGAAAGTTTGGTCACTGTCTCGGAATGGCTTGAAAACGTACACACCAACTCCATTTTCTATTAGGATTCGAGGATGCCCAATATTTTTGTGAAATTCATCTGTTTGGGCCCTGAACGGCCAAAAACGCGATTTAGGCTAATTTGAGGTGTAAAGAATGAAAGTTTGGTCACTGTCTCGGAATGGCTTGAAAACGTACACACCAAACTCCATTTTCTACGAGGATTCCAGGATACCCAATATTGTTGAGAAATTCATCTATTTAGGCCCTGAACAGCCAAAAACGCGATTTACGCTATTCTGAGTTGAAAATAATGAAAGTTTGGTCACTGTCTCGGAATGGCTTGGAAACCTACACACCAACACCATTTTTTTTTGAGGACTCAGGGTGCCCAATAATGTTGTGAAATTCATCTGTTTGGGACCTGAACGGCCAAAAACGGGATTTAGGCTATTCTGAGGTGAAAAGAATGAAAGTTTGGTCACTGTCTCGGAATGGCTTGAAAACCTACACAACAACATTTTTTATGAGGACAAAGGATTCCCCATATTGTTGTGAAATTCATCTGTTTGGGCCCTGAACGGCCAAAAACGCGATTTAGGCTAATCTGAGGTGTAAAGAATGAATGTTTGGTCACTGTCTCGGAATGGCTTGAAAACCAACACACCAACTCCATTTTCTATGAGGATTCGAGGATGCCCAATATTTTTGAGAAATTCATCTGTTTGGGCCCTGAACGGCCAAAAACGGGATTTACGCTATTCTAAGGTGAAAGGAATGAAAGTTTGGAAACTGTCTCGGAATGGCTTGAAAACCAACACACCAACTCCATTTTCTATATGGATTCCAGGATGCCCAATATTGTTGAGAAATTCATCTGTTAGGGCCCTGAACGGACAAAAACGGGATTTAGGCTATTCTGAGATGAAGAGAATGAAAGTTCGGTCACTTTCTCGGAATGACTTGAAAACCTACACACCAACTCCATTTTCTATACGAATTCGAGGATACCCAATATTGTTGTGAAATTCATCTGTTTGGGACCTGAATGGCCAAAAACGCGATTTAGGCTATTCTGAGGTGAGAAGAATGAAAGTTTGGTCACTATCTCGCAATGGCTTTAAGACCCACACACCCACTCCTTTTTTTATAGGGATTCCAGAATGCCCAATATTGTTGTGAAATTGAACTGTTTGGGCCCTGAACGGACAAAAATGGGATTTAGGCTATTCTGAGGTGAAAAGAATGAAAGTTTGGTCACTGTCTCGGAATGGCTTGAAAACCTACACACCAACTCCATTTTCTCCGAGGATTCCAGGATACCCTATATTGTTGAGAAATTCATCTGTTTGGGCCCTGAACGGCCAAAAACGCTATGTAGGCTATTCTGAGGTGAAAAGAATGAAAGTTTGGTCACTGTTTTGGAATGGCTTGAAAACCTACAGACCAACTCCATTTTTATAAGGACTCAGGATGCTCAATAATGTTGTGAAATTCATCTGTTTGGGACCTGAACGGCCAAAAACGCGATTTAGGATAATGTGAGTTGTAAAGAATGAAAGTTTGGTCACTGTCTCGGAACGGCTTGAAAACCTACACACCAACTCCATTTTCTATGAGGATTCGAGGATGCCCAATATTTTTGTGAAATTCATCTGTTTGGGCTCTGAACGGCCAAAAACGGGATTTAGGCTATTCTGAGGTGAAAAGAATTAAAGTTTGGTCACTGTCTCGGAATGGCTTGAAAACCAACACACCAACTCCATTTTCTATAAGGATTCCAGGATGCCCAATATTGTTGAGAAATTCATCTGTTAGGGCCCTGAACGGACAAAAACGGGATTTAGGCTATTCTGAGGTGAAGAGAATGAAAGTTCGGTCACTTTCTCGGAATGGCTTGAAAACCTACACACCAACTCCATTTTCTATACGAATTCAAGGATACCCAATATTGTTGTGAAATTCATCTGTTTTGGCCCGGAACGGCCAAAAACGCGATTTAGGCTATTCTGAGGTGAAAAGAATGAAAGTTAGGTCACTGTCTCGCAATGGCTTTAAAACCTACACACCCACTCCATTTTTTATGGGAATTCCAGAATGCCCACTGTTGTTGTGAAATTGATCTGTTTGGACTCTGAAGGGACAAAAACGGGATTTAGGCTATTCTGAGGTGAAAAGAATGAAAGTTTGGCCACTGTCTCGGAATGACTTGGAAACCTACACACCAACTCCATTTTTTATGAGGACTCAGGATGCCAAATAATGTTGTGAAATTCATCTGTTTGGAACCTGAACAGCAAAAAACGCGATTTAGGCTAATTTGAGATGTAAAGAATGAAAGTTTGGTCACTGTCTCAGAATGGTTTGAAAACCTACACACCAACTCCATTTTCTATGAGGATTCCAGGATACCCTATATTGTTGAGAAATTCATCTGTTTGGGCCCTAGACGGCCAAAAGCGCGATTTAGGCTATTCTGAGGTGAAAAGAATGAAAGTTTGGTCACTGTCTCGGAATGGCTTGAAAACCTACACAACAACTCCATTTTTTATGAGGACTCAGGATTCCCCATATTGTTGTGAAATTCATCTGTTTGGGCCCTAAACGGCCAAAAACGTGATTTAGGCTAGTCTGAGGTGTAAAGAATGAAAGTTTGGTCACTGTCTCGGAATGGCTTGAAAACCTACACAACAACTCCATTTTTTATGAGGACTCAGGATTCCCCATATTGTTGTGAAATTCATCTGTTTGGGCCCTAAACGGCCAAAAACGCGATTTAGGCTATTGTGAGGTGAAAAGAATGAAAGTTAGGTCACTGTCTCGCAATGGCTTTAAAACCTACACACCCACTCCATTTTTTATGGGTATTCCAGAATGCCCACTATTGTTGTGAAATTGATCTGTTTGCGCCCTGAACGGACAAACACGGGATTTAGGCTATTCTGAGGTGAAAAGAATGAAAGTTTGGTCACTGTCTCGGAATGGCTTGAAAACCTACACAACAACTCCATTTTTTATGAGGACTCAGGATTCCCCATATTGTTGTGAAATTCATCTGTTTGGGCCCTGAAAAGCCAAAAACGCTATGTAGGCTATTCTGAGGTGAAAAGAATGAAAGTTTGGTCACTGTCCTGGAACGGCTTGAAAACCTACATACCAACTCCATTTTTATGAGGACTCAGGATGCTCATTAATGTTGTGAAATTCATCTGTTTGGGACCTGAACGGCCAAAAACGCGATTTAGGATAATGTGAGGTGTAAAGAATGAATGTTTGGTCACTGTCTCGGAACGGCTTGAAAACCTACACACCAACTCCATTTTCTATGAGGATTCCAGGATGCCCAATATTTTTGTGAAATTCATCTCTTTGGGCCCTGAACGGCCAAAAACGGGATTTAGGCTATTCTGAGGTGAAAAAAATGAAAGTTTGGTCACTGTCTCGGAATGGCTTGAAAACCTACACACCAACTCCATTTTCTATGAGGATTCCAGGATGCCCAATATTGTTGTGGAATTGATCTGTTTGGGCCCTGAACGGCGAAAAACGCGATTTAGGCTATTCTGAGGTGAAAAGAATGAAAGTTTGGTCACTGTCTCGGAATGGCTTGAAAACCAACACACCAACTCCATTTTCTATAAGGAATCCAGGATGCCCAATATTGTTGTGAAATTCATCTGTTTGGGACCCGGACGGCGAAAAACGCGATTTAGGCTAATATGAGGTGTAAAGAAAGAAAGTATGGTCACTGTCTCGGAATGGCTTGAAAACCAACACACCACCTCCATTTTCTATAAGGATTCCAGGATGCCCAATATTGTTGTGGAATTGATCTGTTTGGGCCCTGAACGGCCAAAAACGCGATTTAGGCTATTCTGAGGTGAAAAGAATCAAAGTTTGGTCACTGTCTCGGAATGGCTTGAAAACCTACACACCAACTCCATTGTCTATGAGGATTCCAGAATGGCCAATATTGTTGTGAAATTCATCTGTTTGGGCCCTGAACGGCCAAAAACGTGATTTAGGCTATTCTGAGGTGAAAAGAATGAAAGTTTGGTCACTATCTCGGAATGGCTTGAAAACCTACACACCAACTCCATTTTCTATAAGGATTCCAGGATGCCCAATATTGTTGAGAAATTCATCTGTTAGGGCCCTGAACGGACAAAAATGTGATTTAGGCTATTCTGAGGTGAAGAGAATGAAAGTTCGGTCACTTTCTCGGAATGGCTTGAAAACCTACACACCAACTCCATTTTCTATACGGATTCTAGGATACCCAATATTGTTGTGAAATTCATCTGTTTGGGCCCTAAACAGCCAAAAACGCGATTTAGGCTATTGTGAGGTGAAAAGAATGAAAGTTAGGTCACTGTCTCGCAATGGCTTTAAAACCTACACACCCACTCCATTTTTTATGGGTATTCCAGAATGCCCACTATTGTTGTGAAATTGATCTGTTTGCGCCCTGAACGGACAAAAACGGGATTTAGGCTATTCTGAGGTGAAAAGAATGAAAGTTTGGTCACTGTCTCGGAATGGCTTGAAAACCTACACAACAACTCCATTTTTTATGAGGACTCAGGATTCCCCATATTGTTGTGAAATTCATCTGTTTGGGCCCTGAACGGCCAAAAAAGCGATTTAGGCTAATTTGAGGTGTAAAGAATGAAAGTTTGGTCACTGTCTCGGAATGGCTTGAAAACGAACACACCAAATCCATTTTCTATGAGGATTCGAGGATGCCCAATATTTTTGAGAAATTCATCTGTTTGGGCCCTGAACGGCCAAAAACGGGATTTAGGCTATTCTGAGGTGAAAGGAATGAAAGTTTGGAAACTGTCTCAGAATGGCTTGAAAACCAACACACCAACTCCATTTTCTATAAGGATTCCAGGATGCCCAATATTGTTGAGAAATTCATCTGTTAGGGCCCTGAACGGACAAAAACGGGATTTAGGCTATTCTGAGGTGAAGAGAATGAAAGTTCAGTCACTTTCTCGGAATGGCTTGAAAACCTACACACCAACTCCATTTTCTATACGAATTCTAGGATGCCGAATATTGTTCTGAAATTCATCGGTTTGGGCCCTGAACGGCCAAAAACGCGATTTAGGCTATTCTGAGTTGAAAAGAATGAAAGTGTGGTCACTGTCTCGGAATGGCTTGAAAACCTACACACCAACTCCATTTTTCATGAGGACTTAGGATGCCTAATAATGTTGTGAAATTCATATGTTTCGGACCTGAACGGTCAAAAACAATATTTAGGCTAATGTGAGGTATAAAGAATGAAAGTTTGGTCGCTGTCTCGGAATGGCTTGAAAACGTACACACCAATTTATGGGGAAAAACGCGATTTAGGCTTTTCTGAGGTGAAAAGAATGAAAGTTTGGTCACTATCTCGGAATGGCTTGAAAACCTACACACCAACTCCATTTTTTATGGAGATTCCAGAATGCCCAATATTGCTGTGAAATTCATCTGTTTGTGCCCTGAACGGACAAAAATAGGATTTAGGCTAATCTGAGGCGAAAGGAATGAAAGTTTGGTCAATGTCTCGGAATGGCTTGAAAACCTACACACCAACACCATTTTGTATGAGGACTCCAGGAAGCCCAATATAGTTGTGAAATTCAGCTGCTTGGGTCCTAAATAGCCAAAAACGCGATTGATGCTAATCTGAGGTGAAAAGAATGAAAGTTTGGTCGCTGTCTCGGAATGAATTGAAAACCTACACACCCACTCCATTTTTTATGAGGATTCCAGAATGCCCAATATTGCTGTCAAATTCATCTGTCTGGGCCCTGAAGTACCAAAAACGCGATTGAGGCTAATCTGAGTTGAAAAGAATGAAAGTTTTGTTACTGTCTCGGAATGAATTTAAAGCCTGCACACCCACTCCATTTTCTATAAGGATTCCAGAATGCCCAATATTGTTTTGAAGTTTATCTGTTTGGGCCCTGAACGGACAAAAACGGGATTTTGGCTTTTCTGAGGTGAAAAGAATGAAAGTTAGGTCACTGTCTCGCAATGGCTTTAAAACCTACACACCCACTCCATTTTTTATGGGTATTCCAGAATGCCCAATATTGTTGTGAAATTCATCTGTTTGGGCCCTGAACGGACAAAAACGGGATTTTGGCTTTTCTGAGGTGAAAAGAATGAAAGTTAGGTCACTGTCGCGCAATGGCTTTAAAACCTACACACCCACTCCATTTTTTATGGGTATTCCAGAATGCCCAATATTGTTGGGAAATTCATCTGTTTGGGCCCTGAACGGACAAAAATTGGATTTAGGCTAATCTGAGGCGAAAAGAATGAAAGTTTGGTCACTGTCTCGGAATGGCTTGAAAACCTACACACCAACACCATTTTGTATGAGGACTCCAGGATGCTCAATATTGTTGTGAAATTCAGCTGTTTGGGTCCTAAATAGCCAAAAACGCGATTGAGGCTAATCTGAGGTGAAAAGAATGAAAGTTTGGTCGCTGTCTCGGAATGAATTGAAAACCTACACACCCACTCCATTTTTGATGAGGATTCTAGAATGCCCAATATTGTTGTCAAATTCATCTGTCTGGGCCTTGAATTACCAAAAACGCGATTGAGGCTTCTCTGAGGTGAAAAGAATGAAAGTTTTGTTACTGTCTCGGAATGAATTGAAAGCCTGCATTCCCAGTCCTTTTTTTATAAGGATTCCAGAATGCCCAATATTGTTGTGAATTTCATCTGTTTGGGCAATGAACAGCCAAAAATGGGATTTAGGCTAATCTGAGGTGAAAACAATGATAGTTTGGTCATTGTCTCGGAATGGCTTGAACACCTACACACCAACTCCATTTTCTATAAGGATTCTAGGATGCCCAAAATTGTTGTGAAATTCATCTGTTTGGGCCCTGATTGTCGAAAAACGCGATTTAGGCTATTCTGAGGTGAAAAGAATGAAAGTTTGGTCACTGTCTCGGAATGGCTTGAAAACCTACACACAAACTCTGATGCGATCCAGAATCAACAACTTGTCCCTTCAAATTCAAGTGACATCTCTTCCATTTCAAATTATCATTATCAAATTCCAACTCAACAAATCACAAGCTAAAATATTTAAGGAAGTATTGATTGGGCTGATTGAAGAAGTTGTTGTAAATCAAATGGCAATTGGATCAATAAATCTGATTTACAAAACAAAGATGCTGAAAACGTCACTAAGTTCATTTGTGCTAAATATGGAGTTGTTAATCAAGTTTTGGGTTTGAAAACTTCAAAACAAAGAGCTTGGACCTAGTACTACACATGGGAGGCTCATTTGGGCCTAAATAAGCACATTTTGAGCTTTAATTTGCTGAATACATGCTCTTGAAGTTAGGTGTGCGAAAATCAACAAGGAGTTGGTGGCAGATTTAACTTTTGTTTTCTCTTGCATGTTGTATTTGATTTTTCAACTTTCTTCTAGATTGTATTAGAATTTTGTGTTCATGTATTAGACTTTTAGGTTTCCTAGCACATGGTATTAGACTTTATATTTTCTATGTTCGGATTTGCACCTACTACAATTAGGACATATTTCCCTATAAATACTTGGTGCTTCTTCATTTGTAACACACAATTCAGATTTGAATCATAAATGAAAGTTGCACTTCTGCACTTTGTTTCTTGAGAGTGGATTCCCTAAGGGTTCTTTTTAGAACTAACAAACTTATCAAGGCTTGATCAACCTTGTGGCGTTTTTCAACACTTCGGGTCCTTGTTCTTTCGTGTTCAAGGGTTCAAGTGGATCGTCGATCTGTGTTTAGCTTTCTTGGGGTGTGTATATTTTAGAATTGGTTGTGGGTTCGTGGGATCTTCCCTTGTGGGTTCGCACCATCTTGGTATCAGAGATTCGGATCTAAACTCAGGTCATATCTATCTGTTCTTTGTTTCCATTTTCATTTTAAATTTTGTGCTTTGTTCTTGTGTTTGTCCATGTCCAGATTTATTACTTCTGTTCGTCAAGTTTTCCTTTGTGTTTTCCAATAGCTAGTATATCAAATTCATAGTTCAAAATCTCTTCTTTCATCTCGGTTTGGAATCGTTTCAATCCGATTTGTCATTTGTGAGTTCTATCTATTTTAATCTAGTTGTGTTTTCTGGAAATTCTGGGCTTGTTCATCTTCGTTTTTCCAGAACGTCCTAAAATATTCTGTCCTTGTTTGACCACTTTTCCTTTGTGTTTTACATCGTTCAATAGGTCATTTTCATAGTTTAAAATCTCATCTTTCTGTTCGTTTTGGTTTCATCTCAATCCAAAATTTCCAATGTGAGTTATAGTCTTTCTAAAATAGACACTTTTCTGGAATTTCTGGGTTCAGATTTCTTGAGTTTTGTTGTTTGTGATAGATTCTGCATTCTCTTTAAATTTCAGCAGGGGAGAGAAACGAAAAAAAAAAAATACAAGAGCATCAGAAAAAGAAAAAGAAAAAAAAATTGTCAAGAAAAAAAAGGAAGAGCAACAAGTGTAGTGTTGGAAGTGTTTTGAGCAAAAATATCTATTGTCATACCCAGAATTTGTGGAGTTTGTGTCATTTTAACTCTTGATTTCCTTTTCCAATACTCACTTTGATATTCCATATTTCTAAGTGTTGTGTTGATTCTGCAAAATTGTGATTGCTTTGATTATGAATTGTTTAGTTCTTTAAAGCGCCTCAAGAGGAATCTAGAGTGGAAAAAGGCAAGAGAGAAATACATCAATTTAAAAGCCAAATTTGAGTGAAACACGAGTGACACAAAATTGTTTGAGTGAAATACGAGAGTAGAGTGGTGAGATCCCTTTTTCTCTAAATCTAACTTTTCAGGTATCCGCAATATGCATGATGAAAAAGAACTTCAAACATATTTTGACTCCTTACTAAAAGGACTCCAAAGGTTTAATAATGAGGCAGAGCATTGGATGTCTAGTCACAACTCCAAATCAAAAAGAGAATTACAAAGAAAGTTGCAGGAGTTGAAACAAGGTTCCATGACTGTTGATAAATATTTTCAAAAGTTGGAATTAGCTATGACTAGAGCTAAAGTGAAAGAAACTTCAAAAACGGGATTTAGGCTATTCTGAGGCGAAAAGAATGAAAGTTTGGTCACTCTCTCGGAATGGCTTGAAAAACAACACACCAACTCCATTTTCTATAAGGATTCCAGGATGCCCAATATTGTTGTGAAATTCATCTGTTTGGGCCCTTAATGTCCAAAAACGCGATTTAGGCTATTCTGAAGTGAAAAGGATGAAAGTTTGGTCACTGTCTCCGAATGGCTTGAAAACCAACACACCAACTCCATTTTCTATAAGGATTCCAGGATGGTCAATATTTTTGTGAAATTCATCTGTTTGGGAACTGAATGGCTAAAAACGCGATTTAGGCTATTCTGAGTTGAAAAGATTGAAAGTTAGGTCACTGTCTCGCAATGACTTTAAAACCTACACAACAACTCCATTTTTTATGAGAACTCAAGAAGCCCAATAATGTTGTGAAATTCATCTGTTTGGGACCTGAACGGCCAAAAACGAGATGAAAACCAACACACCAACTCCATTTTCTATAAGGATTCCAGGATGCCCAATATTATTGTGAAATTCATCTGTTTGGGCCCTGAACGGCGAAAAACGCGATATAGGCTATTCTGAGGTGTAAAGAATGAAAGTTTGGTCAGTGTCTCGGAATATCTTGAAAACCTACACACCAACTCCATTTTCTATGAGGATTTCGGAATGCCCAATACTGTTGTGAAATTCATCTGTTTGGCTCTGAATGTCCAAAAACGCGATTTAGGCCAATTTGAGGTGTAAAGAATGAAAGTTTGGTCACTGTCTCGGAATGGATTGAAAACCTACACACCAACTCCATTTTCTATGGGGATTCCGGGATGCCCAATATTTTTGTGAAATTCATATGTTTGGGTTCTAAACGGCCAAAAACGCGATTTAGCCTATTCTGAGGTGAAAAGGATGAAAGTTTGGTCACTGTCTCCGAATGGCTTGAAAACCAACACACCAACTCCATTTTCTATAAGGATTCCAGGATGCCCAATATTGTTGTGAAATTCATCTATTTGGATTCTGAACGGCCAAAAACGCGATTTAGGCTATTCTGAAGCGAAAAGAATGAAAGTTTGGTGACTGTCTCGGAATGGCTTGAAAGCCAACACACCAACTCCATTTTCTATAAGGATTCCAGGATGCCCAATATTGTTGTGAAATTCATCTGTGTGGGCCCTGAACGGCTAAAAACGCGATTTAGGCTATTCTCAGGTGAAAAGAATGAAAGTTAGGGCACTGTCTAGCAATGGCTTTAAAACCTACACACCCACTATATTTTTTATGGGGATTCTGGAATGCCCAATATTGTTGTGAAATTAATCTGTTTGGGCTTTGAACGGACAAAAACGGGATTTAGGCTTATTCTGAGGTGAAAAGAATGAATGTTTGGTCACTCTCTCAGAATGGCTTGAAAACCAACACACCAACTCCATTTTCTATAAGGATTCCAGGATGCCCAATATTGTTGTGAAATCATCTGTTTGGGACCTGAACGGCCAAAAACGCGATTTAGGCTAATGTGAGGTGTAAAGAATGAAAGTCTGGTCACTGTCTCGGAATAGATTGAAAACCTATACTCCAACTCCATTTTCTATGAGGATTCCAGGATGCCCAATATTTTTGTGAAATTCATCTGTTTGGGCCCTAAATAGCGAAAAACGCGATTTAGGCTATTCTGAGGTGAAAAGGATGAAAGTTTGGTCACTGTCTTCGAATGGCTTGAAAACCAACACACCAACTCCATTTTCTATGAAGATTCCAGGATGCCCAATATTGTTGTGAAATTCATCTATTTGGGCGCTGAACGGCAAGAAACGCGATTTAGGCTATTCTCAGGTAAAAAGAATGAAAGTTAGGTGACTGTCTCGCAATGGCTTTAAAACCTACACACCCACTATATTTTTTATGGGGATTCCAGAATGCCC
This sequence comes from Inga oerstediana, assembly GCA_963210345.1. Classification (NCBI taxonomy): domain Eukaryota; kingdom Viridiplantae; phylum Streptophyta; class Magnoliopsida; order Fabales; family Fabaceae; genus Inga; species Inga oerstediana. The sequence continues at coordinate 39,798,563 of OY723410.1, read as the reverse complement.
AATAATGTTGTGAAATTCATCTGTTTGGGCACTGAACGGACAAAAATGGGATTTCGCCTATTCTAAGGTGAAAAGAATGAGAGTTTGGTCACTCTCACGGAATGGCTTGAAAACCTACACACCAACTCCATTTTTTCTGAGGGTCCAGGATGCCCAATATTGTTCTGAAATTCATCTGTTTGGGACCTGAACGGCCAAAAACGCGATTTAGGCTAATTTGAGGTGTGAAGAATGAAAGTTTGGTCACTGTCTCGGAATGGCTTGAAAACGTACAGAACAACTCCATTTTCTAAGAGGATTCCAGGATACCCAATATTGTTGAGAAATTCATCTGTTTCGGCCCAGAACGGCCAAAAACGAGATTTAGGCTATTCTGAGGTGAAAAGAATGAAAGTTTGGTCACTCTCTCGGAATTGCTTGAAAACCAACACACCAACTCCATTTTCTATAAGGATTTCCAGCATGCTCAATATTGTTGTGAAATTCATCTGTTTGGGACCTAAACGGCCAAAAACGCGTTTTAGGCTAATTTGAGGTGTAAAGAATAAAAGTTTGGTCACTATCTCGGAATGGCTTGAAAACCTACACATCAACTCCATTTTCTATGAGGATTCCAGCATGCCCAATAATGTTGTGAAATTCATCTGTTTGGGCCCTCAATGTCCAAAAACGCGATTTAGTCTATTCTGAGGTGAAAAGAATGAAAGTTTGGTCACTGTCTCGGAATGGCATGAAAACCTACACACCAACTCCATTTTCTATGAGGATTCCAGCATGCCCAATATTGTTGTGAAATTCATCTGTTTGGAACCTGAACGGCCAAAAACGCAATTTAGGCTAATTTGAGGTGAAAAGCATGAATGTTTGGTCACTGTCTCGGAATGGCATGAAAACCAACACACAACTCCATTTTTTATAAGGATTCAAGGATGCCCAATATTGTTGTGAAATTCATCTCTTTGGGCCCTGAATGGCTAAAAACGTGATATAGGCTATTCTGAGGTGTAAAGATTGAAAGTTTGGTCACTGTCTCGCAAAGGCTTGAAAACCTACACACCAACTCCATTTTCTATGAGGATTCCAGAATGCCCAATATTGTTGTGAAATTCATCTGTTTGGCACCTGAACGGCCAAAAACGCGATTTAGGCTAATTTGAGGTGTAAAGAATGAAAGTTTGGTCACTGTCTCGGAATGGATTGAAAACCTACACACCAACTCCATTTTCTATGAGGATTCCAGGATACCCAATATTGTTGAGAAATTCATCTGTTTGGTCCTTGAACGGCTAAAAACGCGATTTAGGCTAATTTGAGGTGTGAAGAATGAAAGTTTGGTCACTGTCTCGGAATGGCTTGAAAACGTACAGACCAACTCCATTTTCTATGAGGATTCCAGTATACCCAATATTGTTGAGAAATTCATCTGTTTCGGCCCTGAACGGCCAAAAACGATATTTAGGCTATTCTGAGGTGAAAAGAATGAAAGTTTGGTCACTCTCACGGAATGGCTTGAAAACCTACACACCAACTCCATTTTTTCTGAGGGTCCAGGATGCCCAATATTGTTGAGAAATTCATCTGTTTGGGACCTGAACGGCGAAAAACGCGATTTAGGCTAATTTGAGGTGTGAAGAATGAAAGTTTGGTCACTGTCTCGGAATGGCTTGAAAACCTACAGACCAACTCCATTTTCTTTGAGGATTCCAGGATACCCAATATTGTTGAGAAATTCATCTGTTTGGGCCCTGAACGGCCAAAAACGCGATTTAGGCTATTCTGAGGTGAAAAGAATGAAAATTTGGTCATTATCTCGGAATTGCTTGAAAACCAACACACCAACTCCATTTTCTATAAGGATTCCAGGATGCCCAATATTGTTGTGAAATTCATCTGTTTGGGACCTGAACGGCCAAAAACGAGATTTAGGCTAATTTGAGGTGTCAAAAATTAAAGTTTGGTCACTGTCTCGGAATGGGTTGAAAACCTACACACCAACTCCATTTTCTATGAGGATTCCAGGATGCCGAATATTTTTGTGAAATTCATCTGTTTGGGCCGTTAGTGTCCAAAAACGCGATTTAGTCTATTCTGAGGTGAAAAGAATGAAAGTTTGGTCACTGTCTCGGAATGGCATGGAAACCAACACACAACTCCATTTTCTATAAGGATTCAAGGATGCCCAATATTGTTGTGAAATTCATCTATTTGGGCCCTGAAGGGCTAAAAACGCGATATAGGCTATTCTGAGGTGTAAAGATTGAAAGTTTGGTCACTGTCTCGGAAAGGCTTGAAAACCTACACTCCAACTCCATTTTCTATGAGGATTCCAGAATGCCCAATATTGTTGTGAAATTCATCTGTTTGGGACCTGAACGGCCAAAGACGAGATTTAGGCTAATTTGAGGTGTAAAGAATGAAAGTTTGGTCACTGTCTCGGAAAGGGTTGAAAACCTACACACCAACTCCATTTTCTATGAGGATTCCAGGATGCCCAATATTTTTGTGAAATTCATCTGTTTGGGCCGTTAGTATCCAAAAACGCGATTTAGTCTATTCTGAGGTGAAAAGAATGAAAGTTTGGTCACTGTCTCGGAATGGCATGAAAACCAACACACAACTCCATTTTCTATAAGGATTCAAGGATGCCCAATATTGTTGTGAAATTCATCTATTTGGGCCCTGAATGGCTAAAAACGCGATATAGGCTATTCTGAGGTGTAAAGATTGAAAGTTTGGTCACTGTCTCGGAAAGGCTTGAAAACCTACACACCAACTCCATTTTCTATGAGGATTCCAGAATGCCCAATATTGTTGTGAAATTCATCTGTTTGGCACCTGAACGGCCAAAAACGCTATTTAGGCTAATTTGAGGTGTAAAGAATGAAAGTTTGGTCACTGTCTCGGAATGGATTGAAAACCTACACACCAACTCCATTTTCTATGAGGATTCCAGGATTCCCAATATTGTTGAGAAATTCATCTGTTTGGGCCCTGAACGGGCAAAAAGGCTATTTAGGCTATTCTGAGGTGAAAAGAATGAAAGTTTGGTCATTATCTCGGAATTGCTTGAAATCCAACACACCAACTCCATTTTCTATAAGGATTCGAGAATGTCCAATATTGTTGTGAAATTCATCTGTTTGGGACCTGAACGGCCAAAAACGCGATTTAGGCTAATTTGACGTGGAAAGAATGAAAGTTTGGTCACTGTCTCGGAATGGCTTGAAAACCTACACACCAACGCCATTTTCTAAGAGGATTCCAGGATGCCCAATATTTTTGTGAAATTCATCTGTTTGGGCCTTAAACGGCCAAAAACGCGATTTAGCCTATTCTGAGGTGAAAAGAATGAAAGTTTGGTCACTGTCTCGGAATGGCTTGAAAACCAACACACCAACTCTATTTTCTACAAATATTCCAGGATGCCCAATATTGCTGTGAAATTCATCTGTTTGGGCCCTGAATGTCCAAAAACGCGATGTAGGCTTTTCTGAGGTGAAAAGAATGAAAGTTTCGTCACTGTCTCAGAATGAAATGAAAACCAACACACCAACTACATTTTCTATAAGGATTCTAGGATGCCCAATATTGTTGTGAAATTCATCTATTTGGGACCTGAACATCTAAAAAGGCGATATAGGCTATTCTGAGGTGTAAAGCATGAAGTTTTGGTCACTGTCTCGGAATGGCTTGAAAACCTACACACCAACTCCTTTTTCTATGAGGATTCCAGCATGCCCAATATTTTTGTGAAATTCATCTGTTTGCGCCCTGTATGTCTAAAAACACGATTTAGGCTAATTTGAGGTGTAAAGAATGAAAGTTTGGTCACTGTCTCGGAATGGCTTGAAAACCTACACACCAACTCCATTTTCTATGAGTATTCCAGGATGCAAAATATTTTTGTGAAATTCATCTGCTTGGTTCATGAACGGCCAAAAACATGATTTAGGCTAATTTGAGTTTGGTCACTGTCTCGGAATGGCTTGAAAACGTACACACCAACTCCATTTTCTATGAGGATTCGAGGATTCCCAATATTGTTGAGAAATTCATCTGTTTGGGCCCTGAACGGCCAAAAACGCGATGTAGGCTATTCTGAGGTGAAAAGAATGAAAGTTGGTTATTATCTCGGAATTGCTTGAAAACCAACACACCAACTCTATTTTCTATAAATATTCCAGGATGCCCAATATTGTTGTGAAATTCATCTGTTTGGGCCCTGAATGTCCAAAAACGCGATGTAGGCTATTCTGAGGTGAAAAGAATGAAAGTTTTGTCAATGTCTCGGAATGAAATGAAAACCAACACACCAACTCCATGTTCTATAAGGATTCCAGGATGCCCAATATTGTTGTGAAATTCATCTATTTGGGACCTGAACAGCTAAATATGCGATATAGGCTATTCTGAGGTGTAAAGAATGCAGTTTTGGTCACTGTCTCGAAATGGCTTGAAAACCTACACATCAACTCCTTTTTCTATGAGGATTCTAGGATACCCAATATTGTTGAGAAATTCATCTGTTTGGGCCCTGAACGGCCAAAAACGCAATTTAGGCTATTCCGAGGTGAAAAGAATGAAAGTTTGGTCACTGTCTCGGAATGGCATGAAAACCTACACACCAACTCCATTTTCTATGAGGATTCCAGCATGCCCAATATTGTTGTGAAATTCATCTGTTTGGAACCTGAACGGCCAAAAACGCAATTTAGGCTAATTTGAGGTGAAAAGCATGAATGTTTGGTCACTGTCTCGGAATGGCATGAAAACCAACACACAACTCCATTTTTTATAAGGATTCAAGGATGCTCAATTTTGTTGTGAAATTCATCTCTTTGGGCCCTGAATGGCTAAAAACGCGATATAGGCTATTCTGAGGTGTAAAGATTGAAAGTTTGGTCACTGTCTCGCAAAGGCTTGAAAACCTACACACCAACTCCATTTTCTATGAGGATTCCAGAATGCCCAATATTGTTGTGAAATTCATCTGTTTGGCACCTGAACGGCCAAAAACGCGATTTAGGCTAATTTGAGGTGTAAAGAATGAAATGAAAACCAACACACCAACTACATTTTCTATAAGGATTCCAGGATGCCCAATATTGTTGTGAAATTCATCTATTTGGGACCTGAACAGCTAAAAATGCGATATAGGCTATTCTGAGGTGTAAAGAATGAAGTTTTGGTCACTGTCTCGGAATGGCTTGAAAACCTACACATCAACTCCTTTTTCTATGAGGATTCCAGCATGCCCAATATTTTTGTGAAATTCATCTGTTTGCGCCCTGTATGTCCAAAAACGCGATTTAGGCTAATTTGAGGTGTAAAGAATGAAAGTTTGGTCACTGTCTCGGAATGACTTGAAAACCTACACACCAACTCCATTTTCTATGAGTATTCCAGGATGCAAAATATTTTTGTGAAATTCATCTGTTTGGTTCATGAACGGCCAAAAACGCGATTTAGGCTAATTTGAGTTTGGTCACTATCTCGGAATGGCTTGAAAACGTACACACCCATTCCATTTTCTATGAGGATTCTAGGATACCCAATATTGTTGAGAAATTCATCTCTTTGGGCCCTGAATGGCCAAAAACGCAATTTAGTCTATTCCGAGGTGAAAAGAATAAAAGTTGGTCAGTATCTCGGAATTGCTTGAAAACCAACACACCAACTCCATTTTCTATAAGGATTCGAGGATGGCCAATATTGTTGTGAAATTCATCTGTTTGGGACCTGAACGGCCAAAGACGCGATTTAGGCTAATTTGAGGTGGAAAGAATGAAAGTTTGGTCACTGTCTCGGAATGGATTGAAAACCTACACACCAACTCCATTTTCTATGAGGATTCCAGGATGCCCAATATTGTTGTGAAATTCATCTATTTGGGACCTGAACGGCCAAAAATGCGATTTAGGCTAATATGAGGTGTCAAGAATGAAAGTTTGGTCACTCTCTCGGAATGGCTTGAAAACCTACACACCAACGCCATTTTCTAAGAGGATTCCAGGATGCCCAATATTTTTGTGAAATTCATCTGTTTGGGCCTTAAACGGCCAAAAACTCGATTTAGCCTATTCTGAGGTGAAAAGAATGAAAGTTTGGTCACTGTCTCGGAATGGCTTGAAAACCAACACACCAACTCTATTTTCTATAAATATTCCAGGATGCCCAATATTGTTGTGAAATTCATCTGTTTGGGCCCTGAATGTCCAAAAACGCGATGTAGGCTATTCTGAGGTGAAAAGAATGAAAGTTTCGTCACTGTCTCGGAATGAAATGAAAACCAACACACCAACTCCATTTTCTATAAGGATTCCAGGATGCCCAATATTGTTGTGAAATTCATCTATTTGGGACCTGAACAGCTAAAAATGCGATATAGGCTATTCTGAGGTGTAAAGAATGAAGTTTTGGTCACTGTCTCGGAATGGCTTGAAAACCTACACACCAACTCCTTTTTCTATGAGGATTCCAGCATGCCCAATATTTTTGTTAAATTCATCTGTTTGCGCCCTGTATGTCCAAAAACGCGATTTAGGCTAATTTGAGGTGTAAAGAATGAAAGTTTGGTCACTGTCTCGGAATGGCTTGAAAACCTACACACCAACTCCATTTTCTATGAGTATTCCAGGATGCAAAATATTTTTGTGAAATTCATCTGTTTGGTTCATGAACGGCCAAAAACACGATTTAGGCTAATTTGAGTTTGGTCACTGTCTCGGAATGTCTTGAAAACGTACACACCAACTCCATTTTCTATGAGGATTCTAGGATACCCAATATTGTTGAGAAATTCATCTGTTTGGGCCCTGAACGGCCAAAAACGCAATTTAGGCTATTCTGAGGTGAAAAGAATAAAAGTTGGTCATTATCTCGGAATTGGTTGAAAACCAACACACCAACTCCATTTTCTATAAGGATTCGAGCATGTCCAATATTGTTGTGAAATTCATCTGTTTGGGACCTGAACGGCCAAAAACGCGATTTAGGCTAATTTGAGGTGGAAAGAATAAAAGTTTGGTCACTGTCTCGGAATGGCTTGAAAACCTACACATCAACGCCATTTTCTAAGAGGATTCCAGGATGCCCAATATTTTTGTGAAATTCATCTGTTTGGGCCTTAAACGGCCAAAAACGCGATTTAGCCTATTCTGAGGTGAAAAGAATGAAAGTTTGGTAGCTGTCTCGGAATGGCTTGAAAACCAACACACCAACTCTATTTTCTATAAGGAATCCAGGATGCCCAATATTGTTGTGAAATTCATCTGTTTGGGACATGGACGGCCAAAAACGAGATTTAGGCTAATTTGAGGTGTAAAGAATGAAAGTTTGGTCACTGTCTCGGAATGGCTTGAAAACCAACACACCAACTCTATTTTCTACAAATATTCCAGGATGCCCAATATTGCTGTGAAATTCATCTGTTTGGGCCCTGAATGTCCAAAAACGCGATGTAGGCTTTTCTGAGGTGAAAAGAATGAAAGTTTCGTCACTGTCTCAGAATGAAATGAAAACCAACACACCAACTACATTTTCTATAAGGATTCTAGGATGCCCAATATTGTTGTGAAATTCATCTATTTGGGACCTGAACATCTAAAAAGGCGATATAGGCTATTCTGAGGTGTAAAGCATGAAGTTTTGGTCACTGTCTCGGAATGGCTTGAAAACCTACACACCAACTCCTTTTTCTATGAGGATTCCAGCGTGCCCAATATTTTTGTGAAATTCATCTGTTTGCGCCCTGTATGTCCAAAAACGCGATTTAGGCTAATTTGAGGTGTAAAGAATGAAAGTTTGGTCACTGTCTCGGAATGGCTTGAAAACCTACACACCAACTCCATTTTCTATGAGTATTCCAGGATGCAAAATATTTTTGTGAAATTCATCTGCTTGGTTCATGAACGGCCAAAAACACGATTTAGGCTAATTTGAGTTTGGTCACTGTCTCGGAATGGCTTGAAAACGTACACACCAACTCCATTTTCTATGAGGATTCGAGGATTCCCAATATTGTTGAGAAATTCATCTGTTTGGGCCCTGAACGGCCAAAAACGCAATTTAGGCTATTCTGAGGTGAAAAGAATGAAAGTTGGTTATTATCTCGGAATTGCTTGAAAACCAACACACCAACTCCATTTTCTATAAGGATTCGAGAATGTCCAATATTGTTGTGAAATTCATCTGTTTGGGACCTGAACGGCCAAAAACGCGATGTAGGCTATTCTGAGGTGAAAAGAATGAAAGTTGGTTATTATCTCGGAATTGCTTGAAAACCAACACACCAACTCTATTTTCTATAAATATTCCAGGATGCCCAATATTGTTGTGAAATTCATCTGTTTGGGCCCTGAATGTCCAAAAACGCGATGTAGGCTATTCTGAGGTGAAAAGAATGAAAGTTTTGTCACTGTCTCGGAATGAAATGAAAACCAACACACCAACTCCATGTTCTATAAGGATTCCAGGATGCCCAATATTGTTGTGAAATTCATCTATTTGGGACCTGAACAGCTAAATATGCGATATAGGCTATTCTGAGGTGTAAAGAATGCAGTTTTGGTCACTGTCTCGAAATGGCTTGAAAACCTACACATCAACTCCTTTTTCTATGAGGATTCTAGGATACCCAATATTGTTGAGAAATTCATCTGTTTGGGCCCTGAACGGCCAAAAACGCAATTTAGGCTATTCCGAGGTGAAAAGAATAAAAGTTAGTCATTATCTCGGAATCGCTTGAAAACCAACACACCAACTCCATTTTCTATAAGGATTCGAGAATGTCCAATATTGTTGTGAAATTCATCTGTTTGGGACCTGAACGGCCAAAGACGCGATTTAGGCTAATTTGAGGTGGAAAGAATGAAAGTCTGGTCACTGTCTCGGAATGGCTTGAAAACCAACACAGCAACTCCATTTTCTATAAGGATTCCAGGATGCCAAATATTGTTGCGAAATTCATCTGTTTCGGACATGAACGGCCAAAAACGCGATTTAGGCTAATTTGAGGTGTAAGGAATGAAAGTTTGGTCACTGTCTCCGAATGGCTTGAAAACCAACACATCAACTCCATTTTCTATGAGGATTCCAGGATGCCCAATATTGTTGTGAAATTCATCTGTTTGGGCCCTGAACGTCTAAAAACGCGATTTAGGCTATTCTCAGGTGAAAAGAATGAAAGTTAGGTCACTGTCTAGCAATGGCTTTAAAACCGTCACACCTACCATATTTTTTATGGGGATTCTTGAATGCACAATATTGTTGTGAAATTGATCTGTTTGGGCTCTGAACGGACAAAAACGGGATTTAGGCTTATTCTGAGGTAAAACGAATGAAAGTTTGGTCACTCTCTCGGAATGGCATGAAAACCTACACACCAACTCCATTTTTTGTGAGGGCTCAGGATGCCCAATATTGTTGTGAAATTCATCTGTTTGGGACATGAACGGCCAAACACGTGATTTAGGCTAATTTGAGGTGTAAGGAATGAAAGTTTGGTCACCGTCTTGGAATGGCTTGAAAACGTACACACAACTCCATTTTCTATGAGGATTCCACGATACCCAATATTGTTGAGAAATTCATCTGTTTGGGCCCTGAACGGCCAATAACGCGATTTAGGTTATTCTGAGGTGAAAAGAATGAAAGTTTGGTCACTCTCTCGGAATTGGTTGAAAACCAACACACCAACTCCATTATCTATAAGGATTCCAGATTGCCCAATATTGTTGTGAAATTCATCTGTTTGGGACCTGAACGGCCAAAAACGCGATATAGGCTAATTTGAGGTGTAAAGAATGAAAGTTTGTTCACTGTCTCGGAATGGCTTGAAAACCAACACACCAACTCCATTTTCTATAAGGATTCAAGGATGCCCAATATTGTTGTGAAATTCATGAGGATGGGACATGAACAGCCAAAATCGCGATTTAGGCTAATTTGAGGTGTAAGGAATGAAAGTTTGGTCACTGTCTCGGAATGGCTTGAAAACCTACACACCAACTCCATTTTCTATGAGGATTCCAGGATGCCCAATATTTTTGCGAAATACTTCTGTTTGGGCCATAAACGGCCCAAAACGCAATTTAGGCTATTCTGAAGTGAAAAGAATGAAAGTTTGGTCACTTTCCCGGAATGGCTTGAAAACCAACACACCAACTCAATTTTCTATCAGGATTCCAGGATGCCCAATATTGTTGTGAAATTCATCTATTTGTTCCTTGAACAGCTAAAAACGCGATATAGGCTATTCTGAGGTGTAAAGAATGAAGGTTTGGTCACTGTCTCGGAATGGCTTGAAAACCTACAGACCAACTCCATTTTCTATAAGGATTCCAGGATGCCCAATATTGTTGTGAAATTCATCTATTTGTTCCCTGAACAGCTAAAAACGCGATATAGGCTATTCTGAGGTGTAAAGAATGAAGGTTTGGTCACTGTCTCGGAATGGCTTGAAAACCTACACACCAACTCCATTTTCTATGAGGATTCCAGGATGCCCAATATTTTTGTGAAATTCAACTGTTTGGGCCCTAAACGGCCAAAAACGCGATTTAGGCTATTCTGAGGTGAAAAGGATGAAAGTTTGGTCACTGTCTCCGAATGGCTTGAAAACCAACACACCAACTCCATTTTCTGTGAGGATTCCAGGATGCCCAATATTGTTGTGAAATTCATCTGTTTGGAACCTGAACAGCCAAAAAAGTGATTTAGGCTAATTTGAGGTGTAAAGAATGAAAGTTTGGTTACTATCTCGAAATGGGTTGAAAACCTACACACCAACTCCATTATTGGTGTGAACCCACAAGGGAAGATCCCACGAACCCACAACCAATTCCAAAATATACACACCCCAAGAAAGCTAAACACAGATCGACGATCCACTTGAACCCTTGAACACGAAAGAACAAGGACCCGAAGTGTTGGAAAAACGCCACAAGGTTGATCAAGCCTTGATAAGTTTGTTAGTTCTAAAAAGAACCCTTAGAGAGAATCCACTCTCAAGAAACAAAGTGCAGAAGTGCAACTTTCATTTATGATTCAAATCTGAATTGTGTCCTACAAATGAAGAAGCACCAAGTATTTATAGGGAAATATGTCCTAATTGTAGTAGGTGCAAATCTGAACATAGAAAATACAAATTGTAAAACCATGTGCTAGGAAACCTAAAAGTCTAATAAAATAAACACAAAAGTCTACTACAATCTAGAAGAAACTTGAAAAATCAAATACAAATGCTTAAAGAAACCAAAAGTCAAATCTTCCACCAACCCCTTGTTGATTTTCGCACACCTAACTTCAAGAAGATGTATTCAGCAAATTAAGGCTCAAAATGTGCTTATTTAGGCCCAAATGAGCCTCACATGTGTAGTACTAGGTCCAAGCTCTTTAGTTCCAAGTTTGCAAGCCCAAAACTTGATCAATATCTCCATTTGCAGCCCATATGAAGTTAGTGACGTTTTCAGCATTTTTGTCAAGCTTTGATCCAATTGCTACTTGCTTTGTCCAAGTATCTTGTACTAGCCCATTTAATGCTTCCTTCATTTGTTTGGCTCTTGCTCTTGTGATTGGTCCACTTGGTATTTGCAAAGGATCGCTTGAATTTGACACAACTTGCTGGATCGCATCATTCCCTCTCTCCTCAAAAGGATTCGTCCTCGAATCTTCACCTACATCAAAAGGAGATAAATCAGCTACATTAAAAGTAGCACTAACAGAATACTCACCAGGCAAATCAATCTTGTAAGCATTATCATTTATTCTTTCAAGAACTTGAAATGGACCATCTCCTCTTGGAGCTAATTTTGATTTTCTCTGAGCTGGAAATCTTTCTTTTCTCATATGCACCCACACCCAATCTCCAGGTTCAAAAAGAACACGCCTTCTTCCTTTATTGGCCTTGAATGCATAATGTTCATTTTTCTTTTCAATTTGTTGTTTCACACGCTGATGAAGTTGTTGCACTATTTCAGCTTTCTTTTTCCCATCAAGACTTGCTCTCTCATCAATAGGTAATGGTAATAAATCCAGAGGAGTTAGTGGATTAAAACCATATACTATTTCAAAAGGAGAATAATCAGTAGATGAATGCACACTTCTGTTATATGCAAATTCAATGAATGGCAAACAATCTTCTCAATTTTTCAAGTTCTTTTGAATCACAATTCTGAGTAATTGTGATAAGGTTCTGTTAACAACTTCAGTTTGTCCATCAGTTTGTGGATGACAAGCAGTAGAAAATAACAATTTAGTACCAAGCTTTCCCCACAAAAATCTCCAAAAATGACTCAAGAATTTGGTATCCCTATCAGAAACAATACTTTTAGGGACACCATGAAGCCTCACAATTTCTTTAAAGAACAGATCAGCAATGTATGTGGCATCATCAGTTTTATGGCATGCAATGAAATGTGCCATTTTAGAAAATCTATCAACAACCACAAATATGGAATCCATTCCTCTTTTTGACCTAGGCAAACCCAAAACAAAATCCATTGATATGTCAATCCAAGGTTCACTAGGTACAGGTAAAGGAGTATACAGACCATGTGGCAAGACTCTAGATTTAGCCTTTTTACATGTTATGCATTTAGCACAAATTCTTTCCACATCACGTTTCATTTTAGGCCAAAAGAAATGCTCATGCAAAACATCCAAAGTCTTTTTCACACCAAAGTGACCCATTAAACCTCCCCCATGTGCTTCTCTAACAAGCAATTCACGCAATGAACATTGAGGCACACACAGTCTATTTTCTTTAAACAAGTACCCATCAACTCTATAAAATTTAGCAAATGCTTTCTTTTCACAATCAAGGAACAATTCAGCAAAATCAGTATCATTTGCATACAACTCCTTGATATATTCAAAGCCAAGCAACTTAGTATTAAGAGTTGAAAGAAGAGTATACCTTCTAGACAATGCATCAGCAACCACATTCTCATTACCTTTCTTGTATTTGATGACATATGGAAATGTCTCAATAAATTCCAGCCACCTTGCATGTCTCTTGTTCAGCTTACCTTGACCTTTAATATGCTTCAAGGATTGATGATCAGTGTGAATCACAAACTGTTTTGGCCAAAGGTAGTGCTGCCAATTCTCCAAGGCTCTTTTAAGCGCATAGAGCTCTTTGTCATAAGTTGGATATTTCAACGCTGCTCCATTTAGCTTTTCACTAAAATAAGCAATTGGCTTTCCTTCCTGCATTAAAACAGCTCCTATCCCAACTCCAGATGCATCACATTCAATCTCAAAAGTTTTGCTAAAGTCAGGTAATACTAACACAGGTGCAGAACACAATTTTTCCTTAAGGCCAATGAATGCATCTTCTTGTACTTTATCCCATTTAAAGCCAACAGATTTTTTAATGACCTCAGTGAGTGGTGCAGCAAGTGTGCTAAAATCCTTCACAAATCGCCTATAAAAACTAGCCAAACCATGAAAACTTCTCACCTCAGTTACGCTTTTAGGTGTTGGCCATTCTTTTATAGCTCGTATCTTTTCCTCATCAACTTCTATTCCTTTAGCACTCACCACAAAACCAAGAAAAACAAGTTTATCCATGCAAAAATCACACTTTTTCAGATTTGCAAACAGTTTTTCTTTCCTCAAAACATCAAGAACACAATGCAAATGATCCAAATGCTCATCCAAATTCTTGCTATAAATCAGAATGTCATCAAAATAAACCACAACAAATTTCCCAATGAAAGCACGCAAAACATGGTTCATTAATCTCATGAAAGTGCTTGGTGCATTAGTTAACCCAAAGGGCATAACTAACCATTCATATAATCCATGTTTGGTCTTAAGAGCATTTTTCCACTCATCCCCTTCTCTCATTCTAATTTGACGGTACCCAGATTTCAAATCAATCTTAGAAAAGACAATAGAACCATGCAATTCATCAAGCATATCATCTAATCTAGGAATGGGATGGCGGTACCTTACAGTGATATTGTTGACGGCTCTACAATCAATGCACATCCTCCAAGTTCCATCTTTCTTTGGAACTAGAAGCACTGGAACTGCACAAGGGCTTAAACTTTCTCTAACATACCCTTTTGCCATGAGTTCTCCCACTTGCTTTTGAAGCTCTTTTGTTTCTTCAGGATTGCTTCTATATGCTGGCCTATTAGGAATTGTTGCTCCAGGAATGAAATCAATTTGGTGTTCAATTCCTCTAATAGGTGGTAAACCTGGTGGAGTTTCTTCAGGGAACACATCATCAAATTCCTGCAACAAAGAACCAACAACACTAGGAAAGGAAGAGTTAATGTCATTAGTGTTCAAAAACGAGTCCTTGAAAACAAGGAGTAGCAAGTGTGTTTCAGCCAGAAATGCACTTCTCACTTCACTTTCTTTTGCATAAAAACTCATTTTCTTCTTTTCTTTTCTCTCTTCACTCATTTCCTTTCTTTGGATTTCTTTTTTTGAACTTTCAGATTTTCTCTCTTTTTCACTCTCTTTTCTTTTTTCTCTCTCATTTTTCTCTCTTTTCATCTTGAGTTGATCCTCATACACTTGTTTTGGAGTCAATGGAACAAGAGTCACAGGTCTGCTGTTCATTACAAAAGAATATCTATTTGTAAACCCATCCCTCTTGACTTTTCTATCAAACTCCCATGGTCTTCCTAAAAGTATATGTGCAGCATGCATAGGAACAACATCACACAATATTTCATCACAATATTTGCCAATTGAAAAAGAAACAAGAACTTGCTTATCAACTTTAATTTCCCCACATTCATTCAACCATTGCAGCTTGTAAGGTCTAGGGTGTCTAATGGTAAGCAAATTCAATTTCTCAACCAATGTAGTGCTTGCAACATTTGTTACACTCCCACCATCAATGATCAAACTACAAACCTTGTTATTAATGAGGCAACGAGTATGGAAAATGTTTTCCCTTTGCTCATTCGTCTTATCTTCCTTCACTTGGCAATTCAAAGCTCTTCTAACCACAAGACATTCTCCTTCTACGGCATATTCAACCCCATCATCACTAGCATCTTCAATGGAATCATGATCACTTTCACTTTCAGTCACAACTTCACTATTTTTAAGAATCATGACTCTCTTGTTGGGGCATTGAGAAGCTATATGACCTGTACCCAAACACTTGAAACACTTTATATCTCTATTTCTAGAAGTTTGGGAATCATATTTACCTTTGTTCTTTGATGTAGCTTCTTCTTTGCTTTTAGCTGTCTCCTTCTGGAAAGCTCTTTCTCCTTTCTTCCAAATCTGTTTTTGTGAAGAACTTGATCCAGAATGGAATTTTGAAGCGCCTTTACGCTTGAGTTGCTTCTCCACCTTAATTGCCATGTGCACATGTCCTCCAGCTCCACATAATGTTGCAATTCCACAGTGTCAGCAATTTCTTTGTGAAGCCCATTTAGAAAACGAGCCATTGTAGCCTCTCTATCTTCTTGCACATTAGCTCTTATCAAAGCTAACTCCATCTCTTTATAATATTCCTCCACACTCCTAGAGCCTTGTGTAAGGGTCTGCAACTTTTGATAAAGCTCCCTATAGTAATGGTTAGGAATAAATCTCCTTCTCATTAGAGTTTTCATTTCCCTCCATGTTGCTACGGGCCTCTCACCATTATTCCTCCTATTGATGCCCAATTTATCCCACCAAACAATGGCATAATCAGTGAATTCTATTGCTGCCAACTTCACCTTTTTTGCCTCAGAATAATTGTGGCACTCAAAAATCATTTCTATCTTCTTCTCCCACTCTAAATATGCTTCAGGATCACTCCTACCTTGGAAAGGTGGTATTTTCATTTTGATGCTCCCTAGGTTCCCATCCACTCTATTTCTTTCCCTAGGAATATTTCTGCCATGTCCTCTCCTATACCTCCTATCTCCTCTATGCCTATTACTTCCCACTTCATATTCAGATTCAAAATCTTCTTCACTAGCACCACTAACCTCATCATGCTCAGATTCAAAGTCATCCATAGAGGTATCCCGCCTATTGTGCCTTCTAGGATTTGGTCTAACTCGTTGTAAGTTTGCAATTCTTTCATCTTGTCTATCCATCCTATCCCGTATTTCTCCATAAACAACATCCATACGTGCAAAATGTTGTTGCATTGCCTTGAAGTGGTCATCTAGATTCTTTGGGTTGTTACCACCGGATATTTCTTCTGTATTTGACATTGTTTCTACAAGAAAGATGTTAGAGAAATAATTTTCCTCACAAATTCCTCACGTGTTTCCCTCAAGGATGTCACTCTACACTCGTGTTTCACTCAAATTTGGCTTTTAAGTTGATGTATTTCACTCTTGCCTTTTTCCACTCTTAGATTCCTCTTGTGGCACTTTAAAGAACTAAGCAATTCATAATCAAAGCAATCACAATTTGCAGAATCAACACAACACTTAGAAATATGGAATATCAAAGTGAGAATTGGAAAAGGAATTTCAAGGAAATCAAGACTTTAAATGACATAGACTTCACAAATTCTATGTATGACAATAGATATTGCTCAAAACACTTCCAACACAATCCCTTTTTTTTTTCTTCAGTTTTTTTTTTCTTTTCTTATCAAATATTTTTTTTTTCTTTTTCTGATGCTCTTGTCTTTTTTTTTCCTCTACTGAAATTTAAAGAGAACAACAAAACTCAAGAAATCTGAGCCCAGAAATTCCAGAAAAGCGTCTATTTTGGAAAGACTATAACTCTTAGTGGAAATTTTGGATTGAGATGATACCAAAACGAACAGAAAGATGAGATTCTGAACTATGAAAATGACCTATTGAACGATGAAAATCACACAGGAAAAGTGGTCAAACAAGGACAGAATATTTTAGGACGTTCTGGAAAAACGAAGAAGAACAAGCCCAGAATTTTCCAGAAAACACAACTAGATTAAAATAGATAGAACTCACAAATGACAAATCGGATTGAAACGATTCCAAACCGAAATGAAAGAAGAGATTCTGAACTACGAAAATGACCTATTGAACGATGAAAATCATAAAGGAAAACTTGACGAACAGAAGTAACAAATCTGGACACGGACAGACACAAGAACAAAGCACAAAACTTGAAACGAAAATGGAAACAAAGAATAGATAGATATGACCTGAATTTAGATCCGAAGCTCTGATACCAAGATGGTGCGAACCCACAAGGGAAGATCCCACGAACCCACAACCAATTCCAAAATATACACACCCCAAGAAAGCTAAACACAGATCGACGATCCACTTGAACCCTTGAACACGAAAGAACAAGGACCCGAAGTGTTGGAAAAACGCCACAAGGTTGATCAAGCCTTGATAAGTTTGTTAGTTCTAAAAAGAACCCTTAGAGAGAATCCACTCTCAAGAAACAAAGTGCAGAAGTGCAACTTTCATTTATGATTCAAATCTGAATTGTGTCCTACAAATGAAGAAGCACCAAGTATTTATAGGGAAATATGTCCTAATTGTAGTAGGTGCAAATCTGAACATAGAAAATACAAATTGTAAAACCATGTGCTAGGAAACCTAAAAGTCTAATAAAATAAACACAAAAGTCTAATACAATCTAGAAGAAACTTGAAAAATCAAATACAAATGCTTAAAGAAACCAAAAGTCAAATCTTCCACCAACCCCTTGTTGATTTTCGCACACCTAACTTCAAGAAGATGTATTCAGCAAATTAAGGCTCAAAATGTGCTTATTTAGGCCCAAATGAGCCTCACATGTGTAGTACTAGGTCCAAGCTCTTTAGTTCCAAGTTTGCAAGCCCAAAACTTGATCAATACCTCCATTTGCAGCCCATATGAAGTTAGTGACGTTTTCAGCATTTTTGTCAAGCTTTGATCCAATTGCTACTTGCTTTGTCCAGGTATCTTGTACTAGCCCATTTAATGCTTCCTTCATTTGTTTGGCTCTTGCTCTTGTGATTGGTCCACTTGGTATTTGCAAAGGATCGCTTGAATTTGACACAACTTGCTGGATCGCATCAATTATCTATGAGGATTCCAGGATACCCAATATTGTGGAGAAATTCATCTGTTTGGGCCCTAAACGGCCAAAAACAAGATCTAGGCTATTCTGAGGTGAAAAGAATGAAAGTTTGGTCACTGTCTCGGAATGGCTTGCAAACCTACACAGCAACTCCATTTTCTATGAGGAATCCAGCATGCCCAATAATGTTTTGAAATTCATCTGTTTGGGACCTGAACGGCGAAAAACACAATTGAGGCTAATTTGAGGTGTAAAGAATGAAAGTTTGGTCACTATCTCGTAATGGCTTGAAAACCTACACAAGAACTCCATTTTCTATGAGGATTCCAGGATGCCCAATATTTTTGTGAAATACTTCTGTTTGGAGCCCTAAACGGCCAAAAACGCGATTTAGGCTATTATGAGGTGAAAAGAATGAAAGTTTGGTCACTGTCCCGGATGGGCTTGAAAACCAACACACCAACTCAATTTTCTATCAGGATTCCAGGATGCCCAATATTGTTGTGAAATTCATCTCTTTGGACCCTGAACAGCTAAAAACGCGATATAGGCTATTCTGAGGTGTAAAGCATGAAGGTTTGGTCACTGTCTTGGAATGGCTTGAAAACCTACACACCAACTCTGTTTTCTATAAGGATTCCAGGATGCCCAATATTGTTGCGAAATTCATCTATTTGTTCCCTGAACAGCTAAAAACGCAATATAGGCTATTCTGAGGTGTAAAGAATGAAGGTTTGGTCACTGTCTCTGAATGGCTTGAAAACATACACACCAACTCCATTTTCTATGAGGATTCCAGGATGCCCAATATTGTTGTGAAATTCATCTATTTGTTCCCTGAAAAGCTAAAAACGCGATATAGGCTATTCTAAGGTGTAAAGAATGAAGGTTTGGTCACTGTCTCGGAATGGCTTGAAAACCTACACACCAACTCCATTTTCTATGAGGATTCCAGGATGCCCAATATTTTTGTGAAATTCATCTGTTTTGGCCCTCAACGGCCAAAAACGCGATATTGGCTATTCTGAGGTGTAAAGCATGATGGTTTGGTCACTGTCTCCGAATGGCTTGAAAACCAACACACCAACTCCATTTTCTATGAGGATTCCAGGATGCCCAATATTGTTGTGAAATTCATCTATTTGTTCCCTGAACAGCTAAAAACGCGATATAGGCTATTCTGAGGTGTAAAGAATGAAGGTTTGGTCACTGTCTCGGAATGGCTTGAAAACCTACACACCAACTCCATTTTCTATGAGGATTCCAGGATGCCCAATATTGTTGTGAAATTCATCTATTTTTCCCTGAACAGCTAAAAACGCGATATAGGCTATTCTGAGGTGTAAAGAATGAAGGTTTGGTCACTGGCTCAGAATGGCTTGAAAACCAACACACTAACTCAATTGTCTATCAGGATTCCAGATGCCCAATATTGTTGTCAAATTCATCTATTTTGGCCCTGAACAGCTAAAAACGCGATATAGGCTATTCTGAGGTGTAAAGCATGAAGGTTTGGTCACTGTCTCGGAATGGCTTGAAAACCTACACACCAACTCCGTTTTCTATAAGGATTCCAGGATGCCCAATATTGTTGTGAAATTCATCTATTTGTTCCCTGAACAGCTAAAAACGCCATATAGGCTATTCTGAGGTGTAAAGAATGAAGGTTTGGTCACTGTCTCGGAATGGCTTGAAAACCTACACACCAACTCCATTTTCTATGAGGATTCCAGGATGCCCAATATTTTTGTGAAATTCATCTGTTTGGGCCCTAAACGGCCAAAAACGCGATTTAGGCTATTCAGAGGTGAAAAGGATGAAAGTTTGGTCACTGTCTCCGAATGGCTTGAAAACCAACACACCAACTCCATTTTCTATGAGGATTCCAGGATGCCCAATATTGTTGTGAAATTCATCTGTTTGGGACCTGAACGGCCAAAAACGCGATTTAGGCTAATTTGAGGTGTAAAGAATGAAAGTTTGGTCACTGTCTCGGAATGAGTTGAAAACCTACATACCAACTACATTTTCTATGAGGATTCCAGGATACCCAATATTGTTGAGAAATTCATCTGTTTGTGCCCTGAACGGCCAAAAACAAGATTTAGGCTATTCTGAGGTGAAAAGAATAAAAGTTTGGTCACTGTCTCTGAATTGCTTGAAAACCTACACACCAACTCCATTTTTTATCAGGACTCAGGATGCCCAATAATGTTGTAAAATTCATCTGTTTGGGACCTGAACGGCGAAAAACACGATTGAGGCTAATTTGAGGTGAAAAGAATGAAAGTTTGGTCACTGTCTCGTAATGGCTTGAAAACCTACACACGAACTCCATTTTCTATGAGGATTCCAGGATGCCCAATATTTTTGTGAAATACTTCTGTTTGGGCCCTAAACGGCCAAAAACGCAATTTTAGGCTATTCTGAGGTGAAAAGAATGAAGGTTTGGTCACTGTGTTGGAATGGCTTGAAAACCAACACACCAACTCAATTTTCTATCAGGATTCCAGGATGCCCAATATTGTTGTGAAATTCATCTCTTTGGACCCTAAACAGCTAAAAACGCGATATAGGCTATTCTGAGGTGTAAAGCATGAAGGTTTGGTCACTGTCTCGGAATGGCTTAAAAACCTACACACCAACTCCGTTTTCTATAAGGATTCCAGGATGCCCAATATTGTTGTGAAATTCATCTATTTGTTCCCTGAACAGCTAAAAACGCCATATAGGCTATTCTGAGGTGTAAAGAATGAAGGTTTGGTCACTGTCTCGGAATGGCTTGAAAACCTACACACCAACTCCGTTTTCTATAAGGATTTCAGGATGCCCAATATTGTTGTGAAATTCATCTCTTTGTTCCCTGAACTGCTAAAAACGCCATATAGGCTATTCTGAGGTGTAAAGAATGAAGGTTTGGTCACTGTCTCTGAATGGCTTGAAAACCTACACACCAACTCCATTTTCTATGAGGATTCCAGGATGCCCAATATTTTTATGAAATACTTCTGTTTGGGCCCTGAACGGCTAAAAACGCGATTTAGGCTATTCTCAGGTGAAAAGAATGAAAGTTAGGTCACTGTCTCGCAATGGCCTTAAAACCTACACACCCACTATATTTTTGATGGGGCTTCCAGAATGCCCAATATTGTTGTGAAATTGATCTGTTTGGGCCCTGAACGGACAAAAACGGGATTTAGGCTTATTCTGAGGTGAAAAGGATGAATGTTTGGTCACTGTCTCCGAATGGCTTGAAAACCAACACACCAACTCCATTTTCTATGAGGATTCCAGGATGCCCAATATTGTTGTGAAATTCATCTGTTTGGGACCTGAACGGCCAAAAACGCGATTTAGCCTAATATGAGGTGTAAAGAATGAAAGTTTGGTCACTGTCTCGGAATGGCTTGAAAACCAACACACCAACTCCATTTTCTATCAGGATTCCAGGATGCCCAATATTGTGTTGAAATTCATCTGTTTGGGCCCTGAACGGCGAAAAACGAGATTTAGGCTATTCTGAGGTGAAAAGAATGAAAGTTAGGTCACTGTCTCGCAATGGCTTTAAAACCTACACACGAACTCTATTTTCTATGAGGATTGCAGGATGCCCAATATTTTTGTGAAAGTCTTCAGTTTTGGCCCTGAACGGCCAAAAACGCGATTTAGGCTATTCTGAGGTGAAAAGAATGAAAGTTTGGTCTCTGTCTTGGAATGGCTTCAAAACCAACACACCAACTCCATTTTCTATAAGGATTCCAGGATGCCCAATATTGTTGTGAAATTCATCTGTTTGGGCCCTGAACGGCTAAAAACGCGATTTAGGCTATTATGAGGTGAAAAGAATGAAAGTTAGGTCAATGTCTCGCAATGGCTTTAAAACCTACATACACACTCCATTTTTTATGGGGATACCAGAATGCCCAATATTGTTGAGAAATTCATATGTTTGGGCCCTGAACGGACAAAAACGGGAATTAGGCTATTCTTAGGTGAAAAGAATGAAAGTTAGGTCACTCCCTCCCAATAGCTTTAAAACCTACACACCCACTATATTTTTTATGGGGATATCAGGATACCCAATATTGTTGTGAAATTCATTTGTTTGGGACCTGAACGGCCAAAAACGAGATTTAGGCTAATTTGAGTTGTAAAGAATGAAAGTTTGGTCACTGTCTCGGAATGGCTTGAAAACCTACACACCAACTCCAATTTCTAAGAGGATTCCAGGATGCCCAATATTGTTGTGAAATTCATCTGTTTGGGCTCTGTATGTCCAAAAACGCGATTTAGGCTAATTTGAGGTGTAAAGAATGAAAGTTTGGTCACTGTCTCAGAATGGGTTGTAAAATATTCTGTATGGGCCCTAAACGGCCTAAAACGCAATTTAGGCTATTCTGAGGTGAAAAGAATGAAGGTTTGGTCACTGTGTTGGAATGGCTTGAAAACCAACACACCAACTCAATTTTCTATTAGGATTCCAGGATGCCCAATATTGTTGTGAAATTCATCTCTTTGGACCCTGAACCGCTAAAAACGCGATATAGGCTATTCTGAGGTGTAAAGCATGAAGGTTTGGTCACTGTCTCGGAATGGCTTGAAAACCTACACACCAACTCCGTTTTCTATAAGGATTCCAGGATGCCCAATATTGTTGTGAAATTCATCTATTTATTCCCTGAACAGCTAAAAACGCCATATAGGCTATTCTGAGGTGTAAAGAATGAAGGTTTGGTCACTGTCTCGGAATGGCTTGAAAACCTACACACCAACTCCGTTTTCTATAAGGATTTCAGGATGCCCAATATTGTTGTGAAATTCATCTCTTTGTTCCCTGAACTGCTAAAAACGCAATATAGGCTATTCTGAGGTGTAAAGAATGAAGGTTTGGTCACTGTCTCTGAATGGCTTGAAAACCTACACACCAACTCCATTTTCTATGAGGATTCCAGGATGCCCAATATTTTTATGAAATACTTCTGTTTGGGCCCTGAACGGCTAAAAACGCGATTTAGGCTATTCTCAGGGGAAAAGAATGAAAGTTAGGTCACTGTCTCGCAATGGCCTTAAAACCTACACACCCACTATATTTTTGATGGGGCTTCCAGAATGCCCAATATTGTTGTGAAATTGATCTGTTTGGGCCCTGAACGGACAAAAACGGGATTTAGGCTTATTCTGAGGTGAAAAGGATGAATGTTTGGTCACTGTCTCCGAATGGCTTGAAAACCAACACACCAACTCCATTTTCTATAAGGAATCCAGGATACCCAATATTGTTATGAATTTCATCTGTTTGGGACCTGGACGGCCAAAAACGCGATTTAGGCTAATATGAGGTGTAAAGAATGAAGGTTTGGTCACTGTCTTTGAATGGTTTGAAAACCTACACACCAACTCCATTTTCTATGAGGATTCCAGGATGCCCAATATTTTTGTGAAATTCATCTGTTTGGGCCCTAAACGGCCAAAAACGCGATTTAGGCTATTCTGAGGTCAAAAGGATGAAAGTTTGGTCACTGTCTCCGAATGGCTTGAAAACCAACACACCAACTCCATTTTCTATGAGGATTCCAGGATGCCCAATATTGTTGTGAAATTCATCTGTTTGGGACCTGAACGGCAAAAAATGCGATTTAGGCTAATTTGAGGTGTAAAGAATGAAAGTTTGGTCACTGTCTCGGAATGGGTTGAAAACCTACATACCAACTACATTTTCTATGAGGATTCCAGGATACCCAATATTGTTGAGAAATTCATCTGTTTGGCCCCTGAACGGCCAAAAACAAGATTTAGGCTATTCTGAGATGAAAAGAATAAAAGTTTGGTCACTGTCTCTGAATTGCTTGAAAACCTACACACCAACTCCATTTTTTATCAGGACTCAGGATGCCCAATAATGTTGTGAAATTCATCTGTTTGGGACCTGAACGGCGAAAAACACGATTGAGGCTAATTATGAGGTGAAAAGAATGAAAGTTAGGTCAATGTCTCACAATAGCTTTAAAACCTACACACCCACTATATTTTTTATGGGGATATCAGGATGCCCAATATTGTTGTGAAATTCATCTGTTTGGCACCTGAACGGCCAAAAACGAGATTTAGGCTAATTTGAGGTGGAAGGAATGAAAGTTTGGTCAGTGTCTCAGAATTGCTTGAAAACCAACACACCAACTCCATTTTCTATAAGGATTCCAGGATGCCCAATATTGTTGTGAAATTCATCTGTTTGGGACCTGAACGTCCAAAAACACGATTTAGGCTAATTTGAGGTGTAAAGAATGAAAGTTTAGTCACTGTCTCAGAATGGTTTGAAAACTTACACACCAACTCCATTTTCTATGAGGATTCCAGGATACCCAATATTGTTGAGAAATTCATCTGTTTGGGCACTGAACGGCCAAAAATGCGATTTAGGCTATTCTGAGGTGAAAAGAATGAAAGTTTGGTCACTGTCTTCGAATGGCTTGAAAACCAACACACCAACTCCATTTTCTATAAGGATTCCAGGATGAACAATATTGTTGTGAAATTGATCTGTTTGGGATCTGAACGGACAAAAACGGGATTTAGGGAATTCTGAGGTGAAAAGAATGAAAGTTTGGTCACTGTCTCAGAATGGCTTGAAAACCAACACACGAACTCCATTTTCTATAAGGATTCCAGGATGCCCAATATTGTTGTGAAATTGATCTGTTTGGGCCCTGAACAGACAAAAACGGGATTTAGGCAATTTTGAGGTGAAAAGAATGAAAGTTTGGTCACTGTCTCGGAATGGCTTGAAAACCAACACACCAACTCCATTTTCTATAAGAATTCTAGGATGCCCAATATTGTTGTGAAATTGATCTGTTTGGGCCCTAAACGGACAAAAACGGGATATAGGTAATTCTGAGGTGAAAAGAATGAAAGTTTGGTCACTGTCTCCGAATGGCTTGAAAACCAACACACCAACTCCATTTTCTATAAGGATTCCAGGATGCCCAATATTGTTGTGAAATTGATCTGTTTGGGATCTGAATGGACAAAAACGGGATTTAGGGAATTCTGAGGTGAAAAGAATGAAAGTTTGGTCACTGTCTCGGAATGGCTTGAAAACCAACACACGAACTCCATTTTCTATAAGGATTCCAGGATGCCCAATATTGTTGTGAAATTGATCTGTTTGGGCCCTGAACAGACAAAAACGGGATTTAGGCAATTATGAGGTGAAAAGAATGAAAGTTTGGTCACTGTCTCGGAATGGCTTGAAAACCAACACACCAACTCCATTTTCTATAAGAATTCCAGGATGCCCAATATTGTTGTGAAATTGATCTGTTTGGGCCCTAAACGGACAAAAACGGGATATAGGTAATTCTGAGGTGAAAAGAATGAAAGTTTGGTCACTGTCTCCGAATGGCTTGAAAACCAACACACCAACTCCATTTTCTATAAGGATTCCAGGATGCCCAATATTGTTGTGAAATTCATCTGTTTGGGACCTGAACAGCCAAAAACGCGATTTAGCCTAATATGAGGTGTAAAGAATGAAAGTTTGGTCACTGTCTCGGAATGGCTTGAAAACCAACACACCAACTCCATTTTCTATCAGGATTCCAGGATGCCCAATATTGTGTTGAAATTCATCTGTTTGGGCCCTGAACGGCGAAAAACGGGATTTAGGCAATTCTGAGGTGAAAAGAATGAAAGTTTTTTCACTGTCTCGGAATGGCTTGAAAACCAACACACCAACTCCATTTTCTATAAGGATTCCACGATGCCCAATATTGTTGTGAAATTCATCTGTTTGGGACCTGGACGGCCAAAAACGCGATTTAGGCTATTCTGAGGTGTAAAGAATTATTGTTTGGTCACTCTCTCGGAATGGCTTGAAAACATACACACCAACTCCATTTTCTATGACGATTCCAGGATACCTAATATTATTGAGAAATTCATCTGTTTGGGCCCGGAACGGCCAAAAACGCTATTTAGGCTCTTCTGAGGCGAAAAGAATGAAAGTTTGGTCACTGTCTCGGAATGGCGTGAAAACCAACACACCAACTCCATTTTCTATAAGGATTCTAGGATGCCTAATATTGTTGTGAAATTCATCTGTTTGGGACCTGAACGGCCAAAAATGCGATTTAGGCTAATTTGAGGTGTAAAGAATGAATGTTTGGTCACTGCCTCGGAATGGCTTGAAAACCAACACACCAACTCCATTTTCTATAAGGATTCTAGGATGCCCAATATTGTTGGGAAATTGATCTGTTTAGGCCATGAACGGATAAAAACAGGATTTAGGCAATTCTGAGGTGAAAAGAATAAAAGGTTGGTCACTGTCTCGGAATGGCTTGAAAACCAACACACCAACTCCATTTTCTATAAGGATTCGAGAATGCCCAATATTATTGTAAAATTCATCTGTATGGGAAGTGGACGGCCAAAAACGTAATTTAGGCTAATTTGAGGTGTGATGAATGAAAGTTTGGTCACTGTCTCGGAATGGCTTGAAAACCAACACACCAACTCCATTTTCTATAAGGATTCCACGATGCCCAATATTGTTGTGAAATTCATCTGTTTGGGCCCTAAACGGCTAAAAACGCGATTTAGGCTATTCTGAGATGAAAAGAATGAAAGTTAGGTCACTGTCTTGTAATGGCTTTAAAACCTACACACCCACTCCTTTTTTTATGGGTATTCCACAATGCCCAATATTGTTATGAAATTGATCTGTTTGGGCCATTAACGGACAAAAACGGGATTTAGGCTAGTCTGAGGTATAAAGAATGAAAGTTTGGTCACTGTCGCGGAATGGCTTAAAACCAACACACCAACTCCATTTTCTATAAGGATTCCAGGATGCCAAATATTGTTGTGAAATTCATCTGTTTAGGACCTGAACGGCCAAAAACGCGATTTAGGCTAATTTGAGGTGTAAAGAATGAATGTTTGGTCACTGTCTCGGAATGGCTTGAAAACCAACACACCAACTCCATTTTCTATAAGGATTCCACGATGCCCAATATTGTTGTGAAATTCATCTGTTTGGGCCCTAAACGGCTAAAAACGCGATTTAGGCTATTCTGAGATGAAAAGAATGAATGTTAGGTCACTGTCTTGCAATGCCTTTAAAACCTACACACCCACTCCTTTTTTTATGGGTATTCCAGAATGCCCAATATTGTGTTGAAATTCATCTGTTTGGGCCCTGAACGGACAAAAACGGGATTTAAGCTATTTTGAGGTAAAAAGATTGAAAGTTTGGTCACTGTCTCGGAATGGCTTGAAAACCAACACACCAACTCAATTTTCTATAAGGATTCCACGATGCCTAATATTGTTGTGAAATTCATCTCTTTGGGACCTGGACGGCCAAAAACGCAATTTAGGCTAATTTGAGGTGTAAAGAATGAATGTTTGGTCACTGCCTCGGAATGGCTTGAAAACCAACACACCAACTCCAATTTCTATAAGGATTCCAGGATGCCCAATATTGTTGGGAAATTGATCTGTTTAGGCCATGAACGGATAAAAACGGGATTTAGGCAATTCTGTGGTGAAAAGAATGAAAGGTTGGTCACTGTCTCGGAATGGCTTGAAAACCAACACACCAACTCCATTTTCTATAAGGATTCGAGAATGCCAAATATTGTTGTAAAATTCATCTATATGGGACCTGGACGGCCAACAACGCAATTTAGGCTAATCTGAGGTGTAAAGAATGAAAGTTTGGTCACTGTCTCGGAATGGCTTGAAAACCAATACACCAACTCCATTTTCTAAAAGGATTCCAGGATGCCCAATATTGTTGTGAAATTCATCTGTATGGGACCTGAACGGCCAAAAACGCGATTTAGGCTAATTTGAGGTGTAAAGAATGAATGTGGTGCGAACCCACAAGGGAAGGTCCTAGGAACCCACAACCAATTCTGAAATATACACACTCCAAGAAAGCTAAACACAGAGCGACGATCCACTTGAACCCTTAAACACGAAAGAACAAGGACCCGAAGTGTTGGAAAAACGCCACAAGGTTGATCAAGCCTTGATAAGTTTGTTAGTTCTAAGAAGAACCCTTAGAGAGAATCCACTCTCAAGAAACAAAGTGCAGAAGTGCAACTTTCATTTATGATTCAAATCTGAATTGTGTCCTACAAATGAAGAAGCACCAAGTATTTATAGGGAGATATGTCCTAATTGTAGTAGGTGCAAATCTGAACATAGAAAATACAAAGTCTAATACCATGTGCTAGGAAACCTAAAAGTCTAATAAAATAAACACAAAAGTCTAATACAATCTAGAAGAAAGTTGAAAAATCAAATACAACATGCAAGAGAAAACAAAAGTCAAATCTGCCACCAACTCCTTGTTGATTTTCGCACACCTAACTTCAAGAATATGTAATCAGCAAATTAAGGCTCAAAATATGCTTATTTAGGCCCAAATGAGCCTCCCATGTGTAGTACTTGGTCCAAGCTCTTTTGTTCCAAGTTTGCAAGCCCAAAACTTGATCAATATCTCCATTTACAGCCCATATGAAGTTAGTGACATTTTCAGCATTTTTGTCAAGTTTTGATCCAATTGCTACTTGCTTTGTCCAAGTATCTTGCACTAGCCCATTTAATGCTTCCTTCATTTGTTTGGCTCTTGCTCTTGTGATTGGTCCACTTGGTATTTGCAAAGGATCGCTTGAATTTGACACAACTTGCTGGATCGCATCATTCCCTCTCTCCTCAAAAGGATTCGTCCTCGAATCTTCACCTACATCAAAAGGAGATAAATCAGCTACATTAAAAGTAGCACTAACAGAATACTCACCAGGCAAATCAATCTTGTAAGCATTATCATTTATTCTTTCAAGAACTTGAAATGGACCATCTCCTCTTGGAGCTAATTTTGATTTTCTCTGAGCTGGAAATCTTTCTTTTCTCATATGCACCCACACCCAATCTCCAGGTTCAAAAAGAACACGCCTTCTTCCTTTATTGGCCTTGAATGCATAATGTTCATTTTTCTTTTCAATTTGTTGTTTCACACGCTGATGAAGTTGCTGCACTATTTCAGCTTTCTTTTTCCCATCAAGACTTGCTCTCTCATCAATAGGTAATGGTAATAAATCCAGAGGAGTTAGTGGATTAAAACCATATACTATTTCAAAAGGAGAATAATCAGTAGATGAATGCACACTTCTGTTATATGCAAATTCAATGAATGGCAAACAATCTTCCCAATTTTTCAAGTTCTTTTGAATCACAATTCTGAGTAATTGTGATAAGGTTCTGTTAACAACTTCAGTTTGTCCATCAGTTTGTGGATGACAAGCAGTAGAAAATAACAATTTAGTACCAAGCTTTCCCCACAAAACTCTCCAAAAATGACTCAAGAATTTGGTATCCCTATCAGAAACAATACTTTTAGGGACACCATGAAGCCTCACAATTTCTTTAAAGAACAGATGAGCAATGTATGTGGCATCATCAGTTTTATGGCATGCAATGAAATGTGCCATTTTAGAAAATCTATCAACAACCACAAATATGGAATCTATTCCTCTTTTTGACCTAGGCAAACCCAAAACGGGATTTAGACTAATTTGAGGTGTAAAGAATAAAAGTTTGGTCACTGTCTCAGAATGGCATGAAAACGAACACACCAACTCCATTTTCTATAAGGATTCCACGATGCCCAATATTGTTCTGAAATTCATCTGCTTGGGCCCTGAACGGCTAAAAACTCGATTTAGGCTATTCTGAGATGAAAAGAATGAAAATTAGGTCACTGTCTTACAATAGCTTTAAAACCTACACACCCACTCCTTTTTTTATGGGTATTCCAGAATGCCCAATATTGTTGTGAAATTCATCTGTTTGGGCCCTGAACGGACGAAAACGGGATTTAAGCTATTCTGAGGTGAAAAGAATGAAAGTTTGGTCACTGTCTCGGAATGGCTTGAAAACCAACACACCAACTCCATTTTCTATAAAGATTCCAGGATGCCTAATATTGTGGTGAAATTCATCTGTTTGGGACCTGCACGGCCAAAAACGCGATTTAGGCTAATTTGAGGTGTAAAGAATGAAAGTTTGGTCACTGTCTCGGAATGGCTTCAAAACCAACACACCAACTCCATTTTCTAAAAGGATTCCAGGATGCCCAATATTGTTGTGAAATTCATCTGTTTGGGACTTGAAGGGCCAAAAACGTGATTTAGGCTAATTTGAGGTGTAAAGAATGAATGTTTGGTCACTGTCTCGGAATGGCTTGAAAACCAACACACCAACTCCATTTTCTATAACGATTCCACGATGCCCAATATTGTTGTGAAATTCATCTGTTTGGGCCCTGAACGGCCAAAAATGCGATTTAGTCTATTCTGAGGTGAAAAGAATGAAAGTTTGGTCACTGTCTCCGAATGGCTTGAAAACGAACACACCAACTCCATTATCTATAAGGATTCCAGGATGCCCAATATTGTTGTGAAATTGATCTGTTTGGGCCCTGAACGGCCAAAAATGCGATTTAGGCTATTCTGAGGTGAAAAGAATGAAAGTTTGGTCACTGTCTTCGAATGGCTTGAAAACGTACACACCAACTCCATACTCTATGATGATTCCAGGATACCCAATATTGTTGTGAAATTCATCTGTTTGGGCCCTGAACGGCCAAAAATGCGATTTAGGCTATTCTAAGGTGAAAAGAATGAAAGTTTGGTCACTGTCTCCGAATGGCTTGAAAACGAACACACCAACTCCATTATCTATAAGGATTCCAGGATGCCCAATATTGTTGTGAAATTGATCTGTTTGGGCCCTGAACGGCCAAAAATGCGATTTAGGCTATTCTGAGGTGAAAAGAATGAAAGTTTAGTCACTGTCTTCGAATGGCTTGAAAACGTACACACCAACTCCATACTCTGTGATGATTCCAGGATACCCAATATTGTTGTGAAATTCATCTGTTTGGGCCCTAAACGGACAAAAACGTGATTTACGCTAATTTGAGGTGTAAAGAATTAATGTTTGGTCACTGTCTCAGAATGGCTTGAAAACGTACACACCAACTCCATTTTCTATGACGATTCCAGGATCCCCAATATTGTTGTGAAATTGATCTGCTTGGGACCTAAACACCAAGAAGGCGATTTAGGCTAATTTGAGCTGTAAAGAATGAAAGTTTGGTCACTGCCTCAGAATGGCTTGAAAACTAACACACCAACTCCATTTTCTATAAGGATTTCAGGATGCCCAATATTGTTTTGAAATTGATCTGTTTCGGCCCTGAACGGACAAAAACGGGATTTAGGTAATTCTGAGGTGAAAAGAATGAAAGTTTGGTCACTGTCTCGGAATGGCTTAAAAACCAACACACCAACTCTATTTTCTATAAGGATTCCAGGATGCCCAATATTGTTGTGAAATTGATCTGTTTGGGCCCTCACCGGGCAAAAACGGGATTTAGGCAATTCTGAGGTGAAAAGAATGAAAGTTTGGTCACTGTCTCGGAATGGCTTGAAAACCAACACACCAACTCCATTTTCTATAAGAATTCCAGGATGCCCAATATTGTTGTGAAATTCATCTGTTTGGGACCTGGACGGCCAAAAACGCGATTTAGGCTATTATGAGGAGTAAAGAATTAATGTTTGGTCACTCTCTCGGAATGGCTTGAAAACATACACACCAACTCCATTTTCTATGACGATTCCAGGATGCCCAATATTGTTGTGAAATTCATCTGTTTGGGCCCGGAACGAACAAAAACGCGATTTAGGATATTCTGAGGTGAAAAGAATGAAAGTTTGGTCACTGTCTCGGAATGGCTTGAAAACCAACACACCAACTCCATTTTCTATAAAGATTCCAGGATGCCTAATATTGTGGTGAAATTCATCTGTTTGGGACCTGAACGGCCAAAAACGCGATTTAGGCTAATTTGAGGTGTAAAGAATGAAAGTTTGGTCACTGTCTTTGAATGGCTTGAAAACCAACACACCAACTCCATTTTCTAAAAGGATTCCAGGATGCCCAATATTGTTGTGAAATTCATCTGTTTGGGACTTGAATAGCCAAAAACGTGATTTAGGCTAATTTGAGGTGTAAAGAATGAATGATTGGTCACTGTCTCGGAATGGCTTGAAAACGAACACACCAACTCCATTTTCTATAAGGATTCCACGATGCCCAATATTGTTGTGAAATTCATCTGTTTGGGCCCTGAACGGCCAAAAATGCGATTTAGGCTATTCTGAGGTGAAAAGAATGAAAGTTTGGTCACTGTCTCGGAATGGCTTGAAAACCAACACACCAACTCCATTTTTTATAAGGATTCCAGGATGCCCAATATTGTTGTGAAATTGATCTGTTTGGGCCCTGAACGAACAAAAACGGGATTTATGGAATTCTGAGGTGAAAAGAATGAAAGTTTGGTCACTGTCTCCGAATGGCTTGAAAACCAACACACCAACTCCATTTTCTATAAGGATTCCAGGATGCCCAATATTGTTGTGAAATTGATCTGTTTGTGCCCTGAACGGACAAAAACGGGATTTAGGTAATTCTGAGGTGAAAAGAATGAAAGTTTGGTCACTGTCTCGGAATGGCTTGAAAACCAACACACCAACTCTATTTTCTATAAGGATTCCAGGATGCCCAATATTATTGTGAAATTGATCTGTTTGGGCCCTCACCGGGCAAAAACGGGATTTAGGCAATTCTGAGGTGAAAAGAATGAAAGTTTGGTCACTGTCTCGGAATGGCTTAAAAACCAACACACCAACTCTATTTTCTATAAGGATTCCAGGATGCCCAATATTGTTGTGAAATTGATCTGTTTGGGCCCTCACCGGGCAAAAACGGGATTTAGGCTAATTTGAGGTGTAAAGAATTAATGTTTGGTCACTGTCTCAGAATGGCTTGAAAACTTACACACCAACTCCATTTTCTATGACGATTCCAGGATCCCCAATATTGTTGTGAAATTGATCTGTTTGGGACCTAAACATCCAAGAAGGCGATTTAGGCTAATTTGAGGTGTAAAGAATGAAAGTTTGGTCACTGTCTCAGAATGGCTTGAAAACCAACACACCAACTCCATTTTCTATAAGGATTTCAGGATGCCCAATATTGTTTTGAAATTGATCTGTTTCGGCCCTGAACGGACAAAAACGGGATTTAGGTAATTCTGAGGTGAAAAGAATGAAAGTTTGGTCACTGTCTCGGAATGGCTTAAAAACCAACACACCAACTCTATTTTCTATAAGGATTCCAGGATGCCCAATATTGTTGTGAAATTGATCTGTTTGGGCCCTCACCGGGCAAAAACGGGATTTAGGCAATTCTGAGGTGAAAAGAATGAAAGTTTGGTCACTGTCTCGGAATGGCTTGAAAACCAACACACCAACTCCATTTTCAATAAGAATTCCAGGATGCCCAATATTGTTGTGAAATTCATCTGTTTGGGACCTGGACGGCCAAAAACGCGATTTAGGCTATTATGAGGAGTAAAGAATTAATGTTTGGTCACTATCTCGGAATGGGTTGAAAACATACATACCAACTCCATTTTCTATGACGATTCCAGGATGCCCAATATTGTTGAGAAATTCATCTGTTTGGGCCCGGAGTGGCCAAAAACGCGATTTAGGATATTCTGAGGTGAAAAGAATGAAAGTTTAGTCACTGTCTCGGAATGGCGTGAAAACCAACACACCAACTCCATTTTCTATAAGGATTCCAGGATGCCCAATATTGTTGTGAAATTCATCTATTTTGGGACCTGAACGGAAAAAAAAGCGATTTAGGCTAACTTGAGGTGTAAATAATGAATGTTTGGTCACTGTCTCGGAAGGGCTTGAAAACCAACACACCAACTCCATTTTCTAAAAGGATTCCAGGATGCCCAATATTGTTGTGAAATTCATCTGTATGGGACCTGAACGGCCAAAAACGCGAGTTAGGCTAATTTGAGGTGTAAAGAATGAATGTTTGGTCACTGTCTCGGAATGGCTTGAAAACCAACACACCAACTCCATTTTCTATAAGGATTCCACGATGCCCAATATTGTTGTGAAATTCATCTGTTTGGGACCTGGACGGCGAAAAACGCGATTTAGGCTATTCTGAGATGAAAAGAATGAATGTTAGGTCACTGTCTTGCAATGGCTTTAAAACCTACACACCCACTCCTTTTTTTATGGGTATTCCAGAATGCCCAATATTGTTATGAAATTGATCTGTTTGGGACCTGAACGGCCAAAAATGCGATTTAGGCTATTCTGAGGTGAAAAGAATGAAAGTTTGGTCACTGTCTCGGAATGGCTTGAAAACCAACACACCAACTCCATTTTCTATAAGGATTTCAGGATGCCCAATATTCTTGGGAAATTGATCTGTTTAGGCCATGAACGGATAAAAACGGGATTTAGGCAATTCTGAGGTGAAAAGAATGAAAGGTTGGTCACTCTCTCGGAATGGCTTGAAAACCAACACACCAACTCCATTTTCTATAAGGATTCGAGAATGCCCAATATTGTTGTCAAATTCATCTGTATGGGACCTGGACGGCCAAAAACGCCATTTAGGCGAATTTGAGGTGTAAAGAATGAAAGTTTGGTCACTGTCTCGGAATGGCTTGAAAACCAACACACCAACTCCATTTTCTAAAAGGATTCCAGGATGCCCAATATTGTTGTGAAATTGATCTGTTTGGGCCCTGAACGGCCAAAAATGCGATTTAGGCTATTCTGAGGTGAAAAGAATGAAAGTTTGGTCACTGTCTTCGAATGGCTTGAAAACGTACACACCTACTCCATACTCTATGATGATTCCACGATACCCAATATTTTTGAGAAATTCATCTGTTTGGGCCCTGAACGGCCAAAAAGGCGATTTAGGCTATTCTGAGGTGAAAAGAATGAAAGTTTGGTCACTGTCTCCGAATGGCTTGAAAACCAACACACCAACTCCATTTTCTATAAGGATTTCAGGATGCCCAATATTGTTGTGAAAGTGATCTGTTTGGGCCCTGAACGGATAAAAACGGGATTTAGAGAATTCTGAGGTGAAAAGAATCAAAGTTTGGTCACTGTCTCGGAATGGCTTGAAAACCAACACACCAACTCCATTTTCTATAACGATTCCAGGATGCCGAATATTGTTGTGAAATTCATCTGTTTGGGCCCTGAACGGCCAAAAATGCGATTTAGTCTATTCTGAGGTGAAAAGAATGAAAGTTTGGTCACTGTCTCGGAATTGCTTGAAAACAATCACACCAACTCCATTTTCTATAAGGATTCCAGGATGCCAAATATTGTTGTGAAATTGATCTGTTTGGGCCCTGAACGGACAAAAACGGAATTTAGGCAATTCTGACGTGAAAAGAATGAAAGTTTGGTCACTGTCTCGGAATGGCTTGAAAACCAAAACACCAACTCCACTTTCTATAAGGATTCCAGGATGCCTAATATTGTTGTGAAATTCATCTGTTTGGGACCTGAACGGAAAAAAAAGCGATTTAGGCTAATTTGAGGTGTAAATAATGAATGTTTGGTCACTGTCTCGGAATGGCTTGAAAACCAACACACCAACTCCATTATCTAAAAAGATTCCAGGATGCCCAATATTGTTGGCAAATTCATCTGTATGGGACCTGGACGGCCAAAAACGCCATTTAGGCGAATTTGAGGTGTAAAGAATGAAAGTTTGGTCACTGTCTCGGAATGGGTTGAAAACCAACACACCAACTCCATTTTCTAAAAGGATTAAAGGATGTCCAATATTGTTGTGAAATTCATCTGTTTGGGACTTGAATGGCCAAAAACGTGATTTAGGCTAATTTGAGGTGTAAAGAATGAATGTTTGGTCACTGTCTCGGAATGGCTTGAAAACCAACACACCAACTCCATTTTCTATAACGATTCCACGATGCCCAATATTGTTGTGAAATTCATCTGTTTGGGCCCTGAACGGCCAAAAATGCGATTTAGTCTATTCTGAAGTGAAAAGAATGAAAGTTTGGTTACTGTCTCGGAATGGCTTGCAAAAGAACACACCAACTCCATTTTCTATAAGGATTCCAGGATGCCCAATATTGTTGTGAAATTGATCTGTTTGGGCCCTGAACGGCCAAAAATGCGATTTAGGCTATTCTGAGGTGAAAAGAATGAAAGTTTGGTCACTGTCTTCGAATGGCTTGAAAACGTACACACCAACTCCATACTCTATGATGATTCCACGATACCCAATATTTTTGAGAAATTCATCTGTTTGGGCCCTGAACGGCCAAAAAGGCGATTTAGGCTATTCTGAGGTGAAAAGAATGAAAGTTTGGTCACTGTCTCCGAATGGCTTGAAAACCAACACACCAACTCCATTTTCTATAAGGATTTCAGGATGCCCAATATTGTTGTGAAAGTGATCTGTTTGGGCCCTGAACGGATAAAAACGGGATTTAGGGAATTCTGAGGTGAAAAGAATCAAAGTTTGGTCACTGTCTCGGAATGGCTTGAAAACCAACACACCAACTCCATTTTCTATAACGATTCCAGGATGCCGAATATTGTTGTGAAATTCATCTGTTTGGGCCCTGAACGGCCAAAAATGCGATTTAGTCTATTCTGAGGTGAAAAGAATGAAAGTTTGGTCACTGTCTCGGAATTGCTTGAAAACAATCACACCAACTCCATTTTCTATAAGGATTCCAGGATGCCAAATATTGTTGTGAAATTGATCTGTTTGGGCCCTGAACGGACAAAAACGGAATTTAGGCAATTCTGACGTGAAAAGAATGAAAGTTTGGTCACTGTCTCGGAATGGCTTGAAAACCAAAACACCAACTCCACTTTCTATAAGGATTCCAGGATGCCTAATATTGTTGTGAAATTCATCTGTTTGGGACCTGAACGGAAAAAAAAGCGATTTAGGCTAATTTGAGGTGTAAATAATGAATGTTTGGTCACTGTCTCGGAATGGCTTGAAAACCAACACACCAACTCCATTATCTAAAAAGATTCCACGATGCCCAATATTGTTGGCAAATTCATCTGTATGGGACCTGGACGGCCAAAAACGCCATTTAGGCGAATTTGAGGTGTAAAGAATGAAAGTTTGGTCACTGTCTCGGAATGGGTTGAAAACCAACACACCAACTCCATTTTCTAAAAGGATTAAAGGATGCCCAATATTGTTGTGAAATTCATCTGTTTGGGACTTGAATGGCCAAAAACGTGATTTAGGCTAATTTGAGGTGTAAAGAATGAATGTTTGGTCACTGTCTCGGAATGGCTTGAAAACCAACACACCAACTCCATTTTCTATAACGATTCCACGATGCCCAATATTGTTGTGAAATTCATCTGTTTGGGCCCTGAACGGCCAAAAATGCGATTTAGTCTATTCTGAGGTGAAAAGAATGAAAGTTTGGTCACTGTCTCGGAATGGCTTGCAAAAGAACACACCAACTCCATTTTCTATAAGGATTCCAGGATGCCCAATATTGTTGTGAAATTGATCTGTTTGGGCCCTGAACGGCCAAAAATGCGATTTAGGCTATTCTGAGGTGAAAAGAATGAAAGTTTGGTCACTGTCTTCGAATGGCTTGAAAACGTACACACCAACTCCATACTCTATGATGATTCCACGATACCCAATATTTTTGAGAAATTCATCTGTTTGGGCCCTGAACGGCCAAAAAGGCGATTTAGGCTATTCTGAGGTGTAAAGAATGAAAGTTTGGTCACTGTCTCCGAATGGCTTGAAAACCAACACACCAACTCCATTTTCTATAAGGATTTCAGGATGCCCAATATTGTTGTGAAAGTGATCTGTTTGGGCCCTGAACGGATAAAAACGGGATTTCGAGAATTCTGAGGTGAAAAGAATCAAAGTTTGGTCACTGTCTCGGAATGGCTTGAAAACCAACACACCAACTCCATTTTCTATAACGATTCCAGGATGCCGAATATTGTTGTGAAATTCATCTGTTTGGGCCCTGAACGGCCAAAAATGCGATTTAGTCTATTCTGAGGTGAAAAGAATGAAAGTTTGGTCACTGTCTCGGAATTGCTTGAAAACAATCACACCAACTCCATTTTCTATAAGGATTCCAGGATGCCAAATATTGTTGTGAAATTGATCTGTTTGGGCCCTGAACGGACAAAAACGGAATTTAGGCAATTCTGACGTGAAAAGAATGAAAGTTTGGTCACTGTCTCGGAATGGCTTGAAAACCAAAACACCAACTCCACTTTCTATAAGGATTCCAGGATGCCTAATATTGTTGTGAAATTCATCTGTTTGGGACCTGAACGGAAAAAAAAGCGATTTAGGCTAATTTGAGGTGTAAATAATGAATGTTTGGTCACTGTCTCGGAATGGCTTGAAAACCAACACACCAACTCCATTATCTAAAAAGATTCCACGATGCCCAATATTGTTGGCAAATTCATCTGTATGGGACCTGGACGGCCAAAAACGCCATTTAGGCGAATTTGAGGTGTAAAGAATGAAAGTTTGGTCACTGTCTCGGAATGGGTTGAAAACCAACACACCAACTCCATTTTCTAAAAGGATTAAAGGATGCCCAATATTGTTGTGAAATTCATCTGTTTGGGACTTGAATGGCCAAAAACGTGATTTAGGCTAATTTGAGGTGTAAAGAATGAATGTTTGGTCACTGTCTCGGAATGGCTTGAAAACCAACACACCAACTCCATTTTCTATAACGATTCCACGATGCCCAATATTGTTGTGAAATTCATCTGTTTGGGCCCTGAACGGCCAAAAATGCGATTTAGTCTATTCTGAGGTGAAAAGAATGAAAGTTTGGTCACTGTCTCGGAATGGCTTGCAAAAGAACACACCAACTCCATTTTCTATAAGGATTCCAGGATGCCCAATATTGTTGTGAAATTGATCTGTTTGGGCCCTGAACGGCCAAAAATGCGATTTAGGCTATTCTGAGGTGAAAAGAATGAAAGTTTGGTCACTGTCTTCGAATGGCTTGAAAACGTACACACCAACTCCATACTCTATGATGATTCCATGATACCCAATATTGTTGAGAAATTCATCTGTTTGGGCCCTGAACGGCCAAAAAGGCGATTTAGTCTATTCTGAGGTGAAAAGAATGAAAGATTGGTCACTGTCTCCGAATGGCTTGAAAACCAACACACCAACTCCATTTTCTATAAGGATTTCAGGATGCCCAATATTGTTGTGAAAGTGATCTGTTTGGGCCCTGAACGGATAAAAACGGGATTTCGGGAATTCTGAGGTGAAAAGAATA
The DNA here is from genome assembly GCA_963210345.1 of Inga oerstediana. Taxonomy (NCBI): domain Eukaryota; kingdom Viridiplantae; phylum Streptophyta; class Magnoliopsida; order Fabales; family Fabaceae; genus Inga; species Inga oerstediana. The sequence continues at coordinate 39,759,304 of OY723410.1, read as the reverse complement.
AAAGTTTGGTCACTGTCTCGGAATTACTTGAAAACAATCACACCAACTCCATTTTCTATGAGGATTCCAGTATGCCAAATATTGTTGTGAAATTGAACTGTTTGGGCCCTGAACAGACAAAAACGGAATTTAGGCAATTCTGACGTGAAAAGAATGAAAGTTTGGTCACTGTCTCGGAATGGCTTGAAAACCAACACACCAACTCCACTTTCTATAAGGATTCCAGGATGCCTAATATTGTTGTGAAATTCATCTGTTTGGGACCTGAACGGAAAAAAAAGCGATTTAGGCTAATTTGAGGTGTAAATAATGAATGTTTGGTCACTGTCTCGGAATGGCTTGAAAACCAACACACCAACTCCATTTTCTAAAAGGATTCCAGGATGCCCAATATTGTTGTCAAATTCATCTGTATGGGACCTGGACGGCCAAAAACGCCATTTAGGCGAATTTGAGGTGTAAAGAATGAAAGTTTGGTCACTGTCTCAGAATGGCTTGAAAACCAACACACCAACTCCATTTTCTAAAAGGATTCCAGGATGCCCAATATTGTTGTCAAATTCATCTGTATGGGACCTGGACGGCCAAAACGCCATTTAGGCGAATTTGAGGTGTAAAGAATGAAAGTTTCGTCACTGTCTCGGAATGGCTTGAAAACCAACACACCAACTCCATTTTCTAAAAGGATTAAAGGATGCCCAATATTGTTGTAAAATTCATCTGTTTGGGACTTGAATAGCCAAAAACGTGATTTAGGCTAATATGAGGTGTAAAGAATGAATGTTTGGTCACTGTCTCGGAATGGCTTGAAAACCAACACACCAACTCCATTTTCTATAACGATTCCACGATGCCCAATATTGTTGTGAAATTCATCTGTTTGGGCCCTGAACGGCCAAAAATGCGATTTAGTCTATTCTGAGGTGAAAAGAATGAAAGTTTGGTCACTGTCTCGGAATGGCTTGAAAACGAACACACCAACTCCATTTTCTATAAGGATTCCAGGATGCCCAATATTGTTGTGAAATTGATCTGTTTGGGCCCTGAACGGCCAAAAATGCGATTTAGGCTATTCTGAGGTGAAAAGAATGAAAGTTTGGTCACTGTCTTCGAATGGCTTGAAAACGTACACACCAACTCCATACTCTATGATGATTCCAGGATACCCAATATTGTTGTGAAATTCATCTGTTTGGGCCCTTAACGGACAAAAACGCGATTTAGGCTAATTTGAGGTGTAAAGAATTAATGTTTGGTCACTGTCTCAGAATGGCTTGAAAACTTACACACCAACTCCATTTTCTATGACGATTCCAGGATCCCCAATATTGTTGTGAAATTGATCTGTTTGGGACCTGAACGGCCAAGAAGGCGATTTAGGCTAATTTGAGGTGTAAAGAATGAAAGTTTGGTCACTGTCTCAAAATGGCTTGAAAACCAACACACCAACTCCATTTTCTATAAGTATTTCAGGATGCCCAATATTGTTGTGAAATTGATCTGTTTCGGCCCTGAACAGACAAAAACGGGATTTTGGTAATTCTGAGGTGAAAACAATGAAAGTTTGGTCACTGTCTCAGAATGGCTTGAAAACCAACACACCAACTCCATTTTCTATAAGGATTCCAGGATGCCCAATATTGTTGTGAAAGTGATCTGTTTGGGTTCTGAACGGACAAAAACAGGATTTAGGGAATTCTGAGGTGAAAAGAATGAAAGTTTGGTCACTGTCTCGGAATGGCTTGAAAACGAACACACCTACTCCATTTTCTATAAGGATTCCAGGATGCTGAATATTGTTGTGAAATTCATCTGTTTGGGCCCTTAACGGACAAAAACGCGATTTATGCTAATTTGAGGTGTAACGAATGAATGTTTGGTCACTGTCTCGGAATGGTTTGAAAACCAACACACCAACTCCATTTTCTATAACGATTCCACGATGCCCAATATTGTTGTGAAATTCATCTGTTTGGGCCCTGCACGGCTAAAAACGTGATTTAGGCTATTCTGAGATGAAAAGAATGAATGTTAGGTCACTGTCTTGCAATGGCTTGAAAACCTACACACACACTCCTTTTTTTATGTGTATTCCAGAATGCCCAATATTGTTATGAAATTGATCTGTTTGGGACCTGAACGGCCAAAAATGCGATTTAGGCTATTCTGAGGTGAAAAGAATGAAAGTTTGGTCACTGTCTCGGAATGGCTTGAAAACCAACACACCAACTCCATTTTCTATAAGGATTCCAGGATGCCGAATATTGTTGTGAAATTGATCTGTTTGGGCCCTGAACGGACAAAAACGGGATTTAGGCAATTCTGACGTGAAAAGAATGAAAGTTTGGTCACTATCTCGGAATGGCTTGAAAACCAACACACCAACTCCATTTTCTATAAGGATTCAAGGATACCCAATATTGTTGAGAAATTCATCTGTTTTGGCCCTGAACGGCCAAAAATGCGATTTAGGCTATTCTGAGGTGAAAAGAATGAATGTTTGGTCACTGTCTCAGAATGGTTTGAAAACCAACACACCAACTCCATTTTCTATAAGGATTCCAGGATGCCCAATATTGTTGTGAAATTCATCTGTTTGGGACCTGGACGGCCAAAAACGCGATTTAGGCTAAATTGAGGTGTAAACAATTAATGTTTGGTCACTATCTCGGAATGGCTTGAAAACGTACACACCAACTCCATTTTCTATGACGATTCCAGGATCCCCAATATTGTTGAGAAATTCAACTGTTTGGGACCTGAACGGCCAAAAACGCGATTTAGGCAATTCTGACTTGAAAAGAATGAAAGTTTGGTCACTGTCTCAGAATGGCTTGAAAACGAACACACCTACTCCATTTTCTATAAGGATTCCAGGATGCTGAATATTGTTGTGAAATTCATCTGTTTGGGCCCTTAACGGACAAAAACGCGATTTATGCTAATTTGAGGTGTAACGAATGAATGTTTGGTCACTGTCTCGGAATGGTTTGAAAACCAACACACCAACTCCATTTTCTATAACGATTCCACGATGCCCAATATTGTTGTGAAATTCATCTGTTTGGGTCCTGCACGGCTAAAAACGTGATTTAGGCTATTCTGAGATGAAAAGAATGAATGTTAGGTCACTGTCTTGCAATGGCTTGAAAACCTACACACACACTCCTTTTTTTATGTGTATTCCAGAATGCCCAATATTGTTATGAAATTGATCTGTTTGGGACCTGAACGGCCAAAAATGCGATTTAGGCTATTCTGAGGTGAAAAGAATGAAAGTTTGGTCACTGTCTCGGAATGGCTTGAAAACCAACACACCAACTCCATTTTCTATAAGGATTCCAGGATGCCCAATATTCTTGGGAAATTGATCTGTTTAGGCCATGAACGGATAAAAACGGGATTTAGGCAATTCTGAGGTGAAAAGAATGAAAGGTTGGTCACTCTCTCGGAATGGCTTGAAAACCAACACACCAACTCCATTTTCTATAAGGATTCGAGAATGCCCAATATTGTTGTCAAATTCATCTGTATGGGACCTGGACGGCCAAAAACGCCATTTAGGCGAATTTGAGGTGTAAAGAATGAAAGTTTGGTCACTGTCTCGGAATGGCTTGAAAACCAACACACCAACTCCATTTTCTAAAAGGATTCCAGGATGCCCAATATTGTTGTGAAATTGATCTGTTTGGGCCCTGAACGGCCAAAAATGCGATTTAGGCTATTCTGAGGTGAAAAGAATGAAAGTTTGGTCACTGTCTTCGAATGGCTTGAAAACGTACACACCTACTCCATACTCTATGATGATTCCACGATACCCAATATTTTTGAGAAATTCATCTGTTTGGGCCCTGAACGGCCAAAAAGGCGATTTAGGCTATTCTGAGGTGAAAAGAATGAAAGTTTGGTCACTGTCTCCGAATGGCTTGAAAACCAACACACCAACTCCATTTTCTATAAGGATTTCAGGATGCCCAATATTGTTGTGAAAGTGATCTGTTTGGGCCCTGAACGGATAAAAACGGGATTTAGAGAATTCTGAGGTGAAAAGAATCAAAGTTTGGTCACTGTCTCGGAATGGCTTGAAAACCAACACACCAACTCCATTTTCTATAACGATTCCAGGATGCCGAATATTGTTGTGAAATTCATCTGTTTGGGCCCTGAACGGCCAAAAATGCGATTTAGTCTATTCTGAGGTGAAAAGAATGAAAGTTTGGTCACTGTCTCGGAATTGCTTGAAAACAATCACACCAACTCCATTTTCTATAAGGATTCCAGGATGCCAAATATTGTTGTGAAATTGATCTGTTTGGGCCCTGAACGGACAAAAACGGAATTTAGGCAATTCTGACGTGAAAAGAATGAAAGTTTGGTCACTGTCTCGGAATGGCTTGAAAACCAAAACACCAACTCCACTTTCTATAAGGATTCCAGGATGCCTAATATTGTTGTGAAATTCATCTGTTTGGGACCTGAACGGAAAAAAAAGCGATTTAGGCTAATTTGAGGTGTAAATAATGAATGTTTGGTCACTGTCTCGGAATGGCTTGAAAACCAACACACCAACTCCATTATCTAAAAAGATTCCACGATGCCCAATATTGTTGGCAAATTCATCTGTATGGGACCTGGACGGCCAAAAACGCCATTTAGGCGAATTTGAGGTGTAAAGAATGAAAGTTTGGTCACTGTCTCGGAATGGGTTGAAAACCAACACACCAACTCCATTTTCTAAAAGGATTAAAGGATGCCCAATATTGTTGTGAAATTCATCTGTTTGGGACTTGAATGGCCAAAAACGTGATTTAGGCTAATTTGAGGTGTAAAGAATGAATGTTTGGTCACTGTCTCGGAATGGCTTGAAAACCAACACACCAACTCCATTTTCTATAACGATTCCACGATGCCCAATATTGTTGTGAAATTCATCTGTTTGGGCCCTGAACGGCCAAAAATGCGATTTAGTCTATTCTGAGGTGAAAAGAATGAAAGTTTGGTCACTGTCTCGGAATGGCTTGCAAAAGAACACACCAACTCCATTTTCTATAAGGATTCCAGGATGCCCAATATTGTTGTGAAATTGATCTGTTTGGGCCCTGAACGGCCAAAAATGCGATTTAGGCTATTCTGAGGTGAAAAGAATGAAAGTTTGGTCACTGTCTTCGAATGGCTTGAAAACGTACACACCAACTCCATACTCTATGATGATTCCATGATACCCAATATTGTTGAGAAATTCATCTGTTTGGGCCCTGAACGGCCAAAAAGGCGATTTAGTCTATTCTGAGGTGAAAAGAATGAAAGATTGGTCACTGTCTCCGAATGGCTTGAAAACCAACACACCAACTCCATTTTCTATAAGGATTTCAGGATGCCCAATATTGTTGTGAAAGTGATCTGTTTGGGCCCTGAACGGATAAAAACGGGATTTCGGGAATTCTGAGGTGAAAAGAATAAAAGTTTGGTCACTGTCTCGGAATTGCTTGAAAACAATCACACCAACTCCATTTTCTATGAGGATTCCAGTATGCCAAATATTGTTGTGAAATTGATCTGTTTGGGCCCTGAACAGACAAAAACGGAATTTAGGCAATTCTGACGTGAAAAGAATGAAAGTTTGGTCACTGTCTCGGAATGGCTTGAAAACCAACACACCAACTCCACTTTCTATAAGGATTCCAGGATGCCTAATATTGTTGTGAAATTCATCTGTTTGGGACCTGAACGGAAAAAAAAGCGATTTAGGCTAATTTGAGGTGTAAATAATGAATGTTTGGTCACTGTCTCGGAATGGCTTGAAAACCAACACACCAACTCCATTTTCTAAAAGGATTCCAGGATGCCCAATATTGTTGTCAAATTCATCTGTATGGGACCTGGACGGCCAAAAACGCCATTTAGGCGAATTTGAGGTGTAAAGAATGAAAGTTTGGTCACTGTCTCAGAATGGCTTGAAAACCAACACACCAACTCCATTTTCTAAAAGGATTCCAGGATGCCCAATATTGTTGTCAAATTCATCTGTATGGGACCTGGACGGCCAAAAACGCCATTTAGGCGAATTTGAGGTGTAAAGAATGAAAGTTTCGTCACTGTCTCGGAATGGCTTGAAAACCAACACACCAACTCCATTTTCTAAAAGGATTAAAGGATGCCCAATATTGTTGTAAAATTCATCTGTTTGGGACTTGAATAGCCAAAAACGTGATTTAGGCTAATATGAGGTGTAAAGAATGAATGTTTGGTCACTGTCTCGGAATGGCTTGAAAACCAACACACCAACTCCATTTTCTATAACGATTCCACGATGCCCAATATTGTTGTGAAATTCATCTGTTTGGGCCCTGAACGGCCAAAAATGCGATTTAGTCTATTCTGAGGTGAAAAGAATGAAAGTTTGGTCACTGTCTCGGAATGGCTTGAAAACGAACACACCAACTCCATTTTCTATAAGGATTCCAGGATGCCCAATATTGTTGTGAAATTGATCTGTTTGGGCCCTGAACGGCCAAAAATGCGATTTAGGCTATTCTGAGGTGAAAAGAATGAAAGTTTGGTCACTGTCTTCGAATGGCTTGAAAACGTACACACCAACTCCATACTCTATGATGATTCCAGGATACCCAATATTGTTGTGAAATTCATCTGTTTGGGCCCTTAACGGACAAAAACGCGATTTAGGCTAATTTGAGGTGTAAAGAATTAATGTTTGGTCACTGTCTCAGAATGGCTTGAAAACTTACACACCAACTCCATTTTCTATGACGATTCCAGGATCCCCAATATTGTTGTGAAATTGATCTGTTTGGGACCTGAACGGCCAAGAAGGCGATTTAGGCTAATTTGAGGTGTAAAGAATGAAAGTTTGGTCACTGTCTCAAAATGGCTTGAAAACCAACACACCAACTCCATTTTCTATAAGTATTTCAGGATGCCCAATATTGTTGTGAAATTGATCTGTTTCGGCCCTGAACAGACAAAAACGGGATTTTGGTAATTCTGAGGTGAAAACAATGAAAGTTTGGTCACTGTCTCAGAATGGCTTGAAAACCAACACACCAACTCCATTTTCTATAAGGATTCCAGGATGCCCAATATTGTTGTGAAAGTGATCTGTTTGGGTCCTGAACGGACAAAAACAGGATTTAGGGAATTCTGAGGTGAAAAGAATGAAAGTTTGGTCACTGTCTCGGAATGGCTTGAAAACCAACACACCAACTCCATTTTCTATAAGGATTCCAGGATGCCGAATATTGTTGTGAAATTGATCTGTTTGGGCCCTGAACGGACAAAAACGGGATTTAGGCAATTCTGACGTGAAAAGAATGAAAGTTTGGTCACTATCTCGGAATGGCTTGAAAACCAACACACCAACTCCATTTTCTATAAGGATTCAAGGATACCCAATATTGTTGAGAAATTCATCTGTTTTGGCCCTGAACGGCCAAAAATGCGATTTAGGCTATTCTGAGGTGAAAAGAATGAATGTTTGGTCACTGTCTCAGAATGGTTTGAAAACCAACACACCAACTCCATTTTCTATAAGGATTCCAGGATGCCCAATATTGTTGTGAAATTCATCTGTTTGGGACCTGGACGGCCAAAAACGCGATTTAGGCTTAATTGAGGTGTAAACAATTAATGTTTGGTCACTGTCTCGGAATGGCTTGAAAACGTACACACCAACTCCATTTTCTATGACGATTCCAGGATCCCCAATATTGTTGAGAAATTCAACTGTTTGGGACCTGAACGGCCAAAAACGCGATTTAGGCAATTCTGACGTGAAAAGAATGAAAGTTTGGTCACTGTCTCAGAATGGCTTGAAAACGAACACACCTACTCCATTTTCTATAAGGATTCCAGGATGCTGAATATTGTTGTGAAATTCATCTGTTTGGGCCCTTAACGGACAAAAACGCGATTTATGCTAATTTGAGGTGTAACGAATGAATGTTTGGTCACTGTCTCGGAATGGTTTGAAAACCAACACACCAACTCCATTTTCTATAACGATTCCACGATGCCCAATATTGTTGTGAAATTCATCTGTTTGGGCCCTGCACGGCTAAAAACGTGATTTAGGCTATTCTGAGATGAAAAGAATGAATGTTAGGTCACTGTCTTGCAATGGCTTGAAAACCTACACACACACTCCTTTTTTTATGTGTATTCCAGAATGCCCAATATTGTTATGAAATTGATCTGTTTGGGACCTGAACGGCCAAAAATGCGATTTAGGCTATTCTGAGGTGAAAAGAATGAAAGTTTGGTCACTGTCTCGGAATGGCTTGAAAACCAACACACCAACTCCATTTTCTATAAGGATTCCAGGATGCCCAATATTCTTGGGAAATTGATCTGTTTAGGCCATGAACGGATAAAAACGGGATTTAGGCAATTCTGAGGTGAAAAGAATGAAAGGTTGGTCACTCTCTCGGAATGGCTTGAAAACCAACACACCAACTCCATTTTCTATAAGGATTCGAGAATGCCCAATATTGTTGTCAAATTCATCTGTATGGGACCTGGACGGCCAAAAACGCCATTTAGGCGAATTTGAGGTGTAAAGAATGAAAGTTTGGTCACTGTCTCGGAATGGCTTGAAAACCAACACACCAACTCCATTTTCTAAAAGGATTCCAGGATGCCCAATATTGTTGTGAAATTGATCTGTTTGGGCCCTGAACGGCCAAAAATGCGATTTAGGCTATTCTGAGGTGAAAAGAATGAAAGTTTGGTCACTGTCTTCGAATGGCTTGAAAACGTACACACCTACTCCATACTCTATGATGATTCCACGATACCCAATATTTTTGAGAAATTCATCTGTTTGGGCCCTGAACGGCCAAAAAGGCGATTTAGGCTATTCTGAGGTGAAAAGAATGAAAGTTTGGTCACTGTCTCCGAATGGCTTGAAAACCAACACACCAACTCCATTTTCTATAAGGATTTCAGGATGCCCAATATTGTTGTGAAAGTGATCTGTTTGGGCCCTGAACGGATAAAAACGGGATTTAGAGAATTCTGAGGTGAAAAGAATCAAAGTTTGGTCACTGTCTCGGAATGGCTTGAAAACCAACACACCAACTCCATTTTCTATAACGATTCCAGGATGCCGAATATTGTTGTGAAATTCATCTGTTTGGGCCCTGAACGGCCAAAAATGCGATTTAGTCTATTCTGAGGTGAAAAGAATGAAAGTTTGGTCACTGTCTCGGAATTGCTTGAAAACAATCACACCAACTCCATTTTCTATAAGGATTCCAGGATGCCAAATATTGTTGTGAAATTGATCTGTTTGGGCCCTGAACGGACAAAAACGGAATTTAGGCAATTCTGACGTGAAAAGAATGAAAGTTTGGTCACTGTCTCGGAATGGCTTGAAAACCAAAACACCAACTCCACTTTCTATAAGGATTCCAGGATGCCTAATATTGTTGTGAAATTCATCTGTTTGGGACCTGAACGGAAAAAAAAGCGATTTAGGCTAATTTGAGGTGTAAATAATGAATGTTTGGTCACTGTCTCGGAATGGCTTGAAAACCAACACACCAACTCCATTATCTAAAAAGATTCCACGATGCCCAATATTGTTGGCAAATTCATCTGTATGGGACCTGGACGGCCAAAAACGCCATTTAGGCGAATTTGAGGTGTAAAGAATGAAAGTTTGGTCACTGTCTCGGAATGGGTTGAAAACCAACACACCAACTCCATTTTCTAAAAGGATTAAAGGATGCCCAATATTGTTGTGAAATTCATCTGTTTGGGACTTGAATGGCCAAAAACGTGATTTAGGCTAATTTGAGGTGTAAAGAATGAATGTTTGGTCACTGTCTCGGAATGGCTTGAAAACCAACACACCAACTCCATTTTCTATAACGATTCCACGATGCCCAATATTGTTGTGAAATTCATCTGTTTGGGCCCTGAACGGCCAAAAATGCGATTTAGTCTATTCTGAGGTGAAAAGAATGAAAGTTTGGTCACTGTCTCGGAATGGCTTGCAAAAGAACACACCAACTCCATTTTCTATAAGGATTCCAGGATGCCCAATATTGTTGTGAAATTGATCTGTTTGGGCCCTGAACGGCCAAAAATGCGATTTAGGCTATTCTGAGGTGAAAAGAATGAAAGTTTGGTCACTGTCTTCGAATGGCTTGAAAACGTACACACCAACTCCATACTCTATGATGATTCCATGATACCCAATATTGTTGAGAAATTCATTTGTTTGGGCCCTGAACGGCCAAAAAGGCGATTTAGTCTATTCTGAGGTGAAAAGAATGAAAGATTGGTCACTGTCTCCGAATGGCTTGAAAACCAACACACCAACTCCATTTTCTATAAGGATTTCAGGATGCCCAATATTGTTGTGAAAGTGATCTGTTTGGGCCCTGAACGGATAAAAACGGGATTTCGGGAATTCTGAGGTGAAAAGAATAAAAGTTTGGTCACTGTCTCGGAATTGCTTGAAAACAATCACACCAACTCCATTTTCTATGAGGATTCCAGTATGCCAAATATTGTTGTGAAATTGATCTGTTTGGGCCCTGAACAGACAAAAACGGAATTTAGGCAATTCTGACGTGAAAAGAATGAAAGTTTGGTCACTGTCTCGGAATGGCTTGAAAACCAACACACCAACTCCACTTTCTATAAGGATTCCAGGATGCCTAATATTGTTGTGAAATTCATCTGTTTGGGACCTGAACGGAAAAAAAAGCGATTTAGGCTAATTTGAGGTGTAAATAATGAATGTTTGGTCACTGTCTCGGAATGGCTTGAAAACCAACACACCAACTCCATTTTCTAAAAGGATTCCAGGATGCCCAATATTGTTGTCAAATTCATCTGTATGGGACCTGGACGGCCAAAAACGCCATTTAGGCGAATTTGAGGTGTAAAGAATGAAAGTTTGGTCACTGTCTCAGAATGGCTTGAAAACCAACACACCAACTCCATTTTCTAAAAGGATTCCAGGATGCCCAATATTGTTGTCAAATTCATCTGTATGGGACCTGGACGGCCAAAAACGCCATTTAGGCGAATTTGAGGTGTAAAGAATGAAAGTTTCGTCACTGTCTCGGAATGGCTTGAAAACCAACACACCAACTCCATTTTCTAAAAGGATTAAAGGATGCCCAATATTGTTGTAAAATTCATCTGTTTGGGACTTGAATAGCCAAAAACGTGATTTAGGCTAATATGAGGTGTAAAGAATGAATGTTTGGTCACTGTCTCGGAATGGCTTGAAAACCAACACACCAACTCCATTTTCTATAACGATTCCACGATGCCCAATATTGTTGTGAAATTCATCTGTTTGGGCCCTGAACGGCCAAAAATGCGATTTAGTCTATTCTGAGGTGAAAAGAATGAAAGTTTGGTCACTGTCTCGGAATGGCTTGAAAACGAACACACCAACTCCATTTTCTATAAGGATTCCAGGATGCCCAATATTGTTGTGAAATTGATCTGTTTGGGCCCTGAACGGCCAAAAATGCGATTTAGGCTATTCTGAGGTGAAAAGAATGAAAGTTTGGTCACTGTCTTCGAATGGCTTGAAAACGTACACACCAACTCCATACTCTATGATGATTCCAGGATACCCAATATTGTTGTGAAATTCATCTGTTTGGGCCCTTAACGGACAAAAACGCGATTTAGGCTAATTTGAGGTGTAAAGAATTAATGTTTGGTCACTGTCTCAGAATGGCTTGAAAACTTACACACCAACTCCATTTTCTATGACGATTCCAGGATCCCCAATATTGTTGTGAAATTGATCTGTTTGGGACCTGAACGGCCAAGAAGGCGATTTAGGCTAATTTGAGGTGTAAAGAATGAAAGTTTGGTCACTGTCTCAAAATGGCTTGAAAACCAACACACCAACTCCATTTTCTATAAGTATTTCAGGATGCCCAATATTGTTGTGAAATTGATCTGTTTCGGCCCTGAACAGACAAAAACGGGATTTTGGTAATTCTGAGGTGAAAACAATGAAAGTTTGGTCACTGTCTCAGAATGGCTTGAAAACCAACACACCAACTCCATTTTCTATAAGGATTCCAGGATGCCCAATATTGTTGTGAAAGTGATCTGTTTGGGTCCTGAACGGACAAAAACAGGATTTAGGGAATTCTGAGGTGAAAAGAATGAAAGTTTGGTCACTGTCTCGGAATGGCTTGAAAACCAACACACCAACTCCATTTTCTATAAGGATTCCAGGATGCCGAATATTGTTGTGAAATTGATCTGTTTGGGCCCTGAACGGACAAAAACGGGATTTAGGCAATTCTGACGTGAAAAGAATGAAAGTTTGGTCACTCTCTCGGAATGGCTTGAAAACCAACACACCAACTCCATTTTCTATAAGGATTCAAGGATACCCAATATTGTTGAGAAATTCATCTGTTTTGGCCCTGAACGGCCAAAAATGCGATTTAGGCTATTCTGAGGTGAAAAGAATGAATGTTTGGTCACTGTCTCGGAATGGTTTGAAAACCAACACACCAACTCCATTTTCTATAAGGATTCCAGGATGCCCAATATTGTTGTGAAATTCATCTGTTTGGGACCTGGACGGCCAAAAACGCGATTTAGGCTAAATTGAGGTGTAAACAATTAATGTTTGGTCACTGTCTCGGAATGGCTTGAAAACGTACACACCAACTCCATTTTCTATGACGATTCCAGGATCCCCAATATTGTTGAGAAATTCAACTGTTTGGGACCTGAACGGCCAAAAACGCGATTTAGGCAATTCTGACGTGAAAAGAATGAAAGTTTGGTCACTGTCTCAGAATGGCTTGAAAACGAACACACCTACTCCATTTTCTATAAGGATTCCAGGATGCTGAATATTGTTGTGAAATTCATCTGTTTGGGCCCTTAACGGACAAAAACGCGATTTATGCTAATTTGAGGTGTAACGAATGAATGTTTGGTCACTGTCTCGGAATGGTTTGAAAACCAACACACCAACTCCATTTTCTATAACGATTCCACGATGCCCAATATTGTTGTGAAATTCATCTGTTTGGGCCCTGCACGGCTAAAAACGTGATTTAGGCTATTCTGAGATGAAAAGAATGAATGTTAGGTCACTGTCTTGCAATGGCTTGAAAACCTACACACACACTCCTTTTTTTATGTGTATTCCAGAATGCCCAATATTGTTATGAAATTGATCTGTTTGGGACCTGAACGGACAAAAACGCGATTTAGGCTAATTAGAGGTGTAAATAATGAATGTTTGGTCACTGTCTCGGAATGGCTTGAAAACCAACGCACCAAAAATGGGATTTAGCCCATTTTGAGGTGAAAAGAATGAAAGTTTGGTCACTATCTCGGAATGGTTTGAAAACAAACGCACTAACTACATTTTCTATGAGGATTCCAGGATGCCCAATATTGTTATCAAATTCATCTGTTTGGCAACTGAATGTCCAAAAATGCAATTTAGGCTATTCTGAGGTGAAAAGAATGAAAGTTTGGTCACTGTCTCAGAATTGCTTGAAAACCAACACACCAACTCCATTTTCTATAAGGTTTCCAGGATGCCCAATATTATTGTGAAATTCATCTGTTTGGGCCCTGAACGGCCAAAAAGGCCATTTAGGCTAATTTGAGGTGTAAAGAATGAATGTTTGGTCACTGTCTCGGAATGGCTTGAAAACCAACACACCAACTCCATTTTCTATAAGGATTCCAGGAAGCCCAATATTGTTGTGAAATTGATCTGTTTCGGCCCTGAACGGACAAAATCGGGATTTAGGTAACTTTGAGGTGAAAACAATGAAAGTTTGGTCACTGTCTCGTAATGGATTGAAAACCAACACACCAACTCCATTTTCTAAAAGGATTCCAGGATGCCCAATATTCTGAGGTGAAAAGAATGCAAGTTTGGTCACTGTCTCGGAATGGCTTGAAAACCAACACACCAACTCCATTTTCTATAAGGATTCCAGGATCCCGAATATTGTTGAGAAATTCATCTGTTTGGGACTTGAACGGCCAAAAACCCGATTTAGGCTATTCTGAGGTGAAAAGAATGAAAGTTTGGTCACTGTCTTGGAATGGCTTGAAAACCAACGCACCAACTACATTTTCTATGAGGATTTCAGGATGCCCAATATTGTTGTCAAATTAATCTGTTTGGCAACAGAATGTCCAAAAACGAGATTTAGGCTATTCTGAGGTGAAAAGAATGAAAGTTTGGTCACTGTCTCGGAATGGCTTGAAAACCAACACACCAACTCCATTTTCTATAAGGATTCCAGGATGCTGAATATTGTTGTGAAATTCATCTGTTTGGGACCTGAACGGCCAAGAAGGCGATTTAGGCTAATTTGAGGTGTAAAGAATGAATGTTTGGTCACTGTCTCGGAATGGCTTGCAAACCAACACACCAACTCCATTTTCTATAAGGATTCTAGGATGATCAATATTGTTGTGAAATTGATCTGTTTAGGACCTGGACGGCCAAAAACGCGATTTAGACTAATTTGAGGTGAAAAGAATGAAAGTTTGGTCACTGTCTCGGAATGGCTTGAAAACCAACACACCAACTCCATTTTCTATAAGGATTCCAGGATGCCGAATATTGTTGTGAAATTGATCTGTTTGGGCCCTGCACGGACAAAAATGGGATTTAGGCAATTCTGAGGTGTAAAGAATGAAAGGTTGATCACTGTCTCGGAATGGCTTGAAAACCAACACACCAACTCAATTTTCTATAAGGATTCTAGGATGATCAATATTGTTGTGAAATTGATCTGTTTAGGACCTGAATGTCCAAAAACGAGATTTAGGCTATTCTGAGGTGAAAAGAATGAAAGTTTGGTCACTGTCTCGGAATGGCTTGAAAACCAACACACCAACTCCATTTTCTATAAGGATTCCAGGATGCCCAATATTGTTGTGAAATTGATATGTTTGGGCCCTGAACGGCCAACAACGCGATTTAGACTAATTTCAGGTGTAAAGAATAAATGTTTGGTTACTGTCTCGGAATGGCTTGGAAACCAACACACCAACTCCATTTTCTATAAGTATTCCAGGACGAACAATATTGATGTGGAATTGATCTGTTTGGGCTCTGAACGGCCAAAAACGCGATTTAGGGTATTCTGAGGTGAAAAGAATGAAAGTTTGGTCACTGTCTCGGAATGGCTTGAAAACCAACAGACCAACTCCAGTTTCTATAAGGATTCCAGGATGCCCAATATTGTTGTGAAATTCATCTGTTTGGGACCTGGACGGCAAAAAAAGCGATTTAGGCTAATGTGAGGTGTAAAGAATGAAAGTTTGGTCACTGTCTCGGAATGGCTTGAAAACCAACACACCAACTCCATTTTCTGTAAGGATTCCAGGATGCCCAATATTGTTGTGCAATTGAACTGTTTGGGCCCTGAACGGCCAAAAACGCGATTTAGGCTATTCTGAGGTGAAAACAATGAAAGGTTGGTCACTGTCTCGGAATGGCTTGAAAACCAAGACACCAACTCCATTTTCTGTAAGGATTCCAGGATGCCCAACATTGTTGTGAATTTGAACTGTTTGGGCCCTGAACGGCCAAAAACGCGATTTAGGCTATTCTGAGGTGAAAAGAATGAAAGGTTGGTCACTATCTCGGAATGGCTTGAAAACCAACACACCAACTCCATTTTCTATAAGGAATCCAGGATTCCCAATATTGTTGTGAAATTCATCTGTTTGGGACCTGGACGGCCAAAAACGCGATTTAGGCTATTCTGAGGTGAAAAGAATGAAAGTTTGGTCGCTGTCTCGGAATGGCTTGAAAACCAACACACCAACTCCATTTTCTATAAGGATTCCAGTATGCCCAATATTGTTGTGAAATTCATCTGTTTGGGCCCTGAACGGCTAAAAACGCGATTTAGGCTATTCTGAGATGAAAAGAATGAAAGTTAGGTCACTGTCTTGTAATGGCTTCAAAACTTACACACCCACTCCTTTTTTTATGGGTATTCCAGAATGCCCAATATTGTTATGAAATTGATCTGTTTGGGCACTGAACGGCCAAAAACGCGATTTAGGCTATTTTGAGGTGAAAAGAATGAAAGGTTGGTCACTGTCTCGGAATGGCTTGAAAACCAACACACCAACTCCATTTTCTATAAGGAATCCAGGATGCCCAATATTGTTGTGAAATTCATCTGTTTGGGACATGGACGGCCAAAAACGCGATTTAGGCTAATATGAGGTGTAAAGAATTAAAGTATGGTCACTGTCTCGGAATGGCTTGAAAACCAACACACCAACTCGATTTTCTATAAGGATTCCAGGATGCCCAATATTGTTGTGGAATTGATCTGTTTGGGCCCTGAACGGCGAAAAACGCGATTTAGGCTATTCTGAGGTGAAATAAATGAAAGTTTGGTCACTGTCTCGGAATGGCTTGAAAACCAACACACCAACTCCATTTTCTATAAGGATTCCACGATGCCCAATATTGTTGTGAAATTCATCTGTTTGGGCCCTGAACGGCTAAAAACGCGATTTAGGCTATTCTGAGATGAAAAGAATGAAAGTTAGGTCACTGTCTTGTAATGGCTTCAAAACTTACACACCCACTCCTTTTTTTATGGGTATTCCAGAATGCCCAATATTGTTATGAAATTGATCTGTTTGGGCCCTGAATGGACAAAAACGGGAATTAGGCTATTCTGATGTGAAAAGAATGAAGGTTTGGTCACTGTCTCGGAATGGCTTGAAAACCAACACACCAACTCCATTTTCTATAAGGATTCCAGGATGCCCAATATTGTTGTGAAATTCATCTGTTTGGGACCTGGACGGCAAAAAACGCGATTTAGGCAATTCTGAGGTGAAAAGAATGAAAGGTTGGTCACTGTCTCGGAATGGCTTGAAAACCAACACTCCAACTCCATTTTCTATAAGGATTCCAGGATGCCCAATATTATTGTGAAATTGAACTGTTTGGGCCCTGAACGGCCAAAAACGTGATTTAGGCAATTCTGAGGTGAAAAGAATGAAAGGTTGGTCACTGTCTCGGAATGGCTTGAAAACCAACACACCAACTCTATTTTCTATAAGGATTCCAGTATGCCCAATATTGTTGTGAAATTGATCTGTTTGGGCCATGAACGGCCAAAAACGTGATTTAGGCAATTCTGAGGTGAAAAGAATGAAAGGTTGGTCACTGTCTCGGAATGGCTTGAAAACCAACACACCAACTCCATTTTCTATAAGGATTCCAGGATGAACAATATTGTTGTGGAATTGATCTGTTTGGGCCCTGAACGGCCAAAAACGTGATTTAGGCTATTCTGAGGTGAAAAGAATGAAAGTTTGGTCACTATCTCAAAATGGCTTGAAAACCAACACACCAACTCCATTTTCTATAAGGAATCCAGGATGCCCAATATTGTTGTGAAATTCATATGTTTGGGACCTGGACGGCCAAAAACGCGATTTAGGCTATTATGAGGTGAAAAGAATGAAAGTTTGGTCACTGTCTCGGAATGGCTTGAAAACCAACACACCAACTCCATTTTCTATAAGGATTCCAATATGCCCAATATTGTTGTGAAATTCATCTGTTTGGGCCCTGAACGGCTAAAAACGCGATTTAGGCTATTCTGAGATGAAAAGAATGAAAGTTAGGTCACTGTCTTGTAATGGCTTCAAAACTTACACACCCACTCCTTTTTTTATGGGTATTCCAGAATGCCCAATATTGTTATGAAATTGATCTGTTTGGGCCCTGAACGGCCAAAAACGCGATTTAGGCTATTCTGAGGTGAAAAGAATGAAAGGTTGGTCACTGTCTCGGAATGGCTTGAAAACCAACACACCCACTCCATTTTCTATAAGGATTCCAGGATGCCCAATATTGTTGTGAAATTAATCTGTTTGGGCCCTGAACGGCCAAAAACGCGATTTAGGCTATTCTGAGGTGAAAAGAATGAAAGGTTGGTCACTGTCTCGGAATGGCTTGAAAACCAACACACCAACTCCTTTTTCTATAAGGAATCCAGGATGCCCAATATTGTTGTGAAATTCATCTGTTTGGGACATGGACGGCCAAAAACGCGATTTAGGCTAATATGAGGTGTAAAGAATTAAAGTATGGTCACTGTCTCGGAATGGCTTGAAAACCAACACACCAACTCTATTTTCTATAAGGATTCCAGGATGCCCAATAGGAATGGCTTGAAAACCAACACACCAACTCGATTTTCTATAAGGATTCCAGGATGCCCAATATTGTTGTGGAATTGATCTGTTTGGGCCCTGAACGGCGAAAAACGCGATTTAGGCTATTCTGAGGTGAAAAGAATGAAAGTTTGGTCACTGTCTCGGAATGGCTTGAAAACCAACACACCAACTCCATTTTCTATAAGGATTCCAGGATGCCCAATATTGTTGTGGAATTGATCTGTTTGGGCCCTGAACGGCGAAAAACGCGATTTAGGCTATTATGAGGTGAAAAGAATGAAAGTTTGGTCACTGTCTCGGAATGGCTTGAAAACCAACATACCAACTCCATTTTCTATAAGGGTTCCAGGATGCCCAATATTGTTGTGGAATTGATCTGTTTGGGCCCTGAACGGCCAAAAACGTGAATTAGGCAATTCTGAGGTGTAAAGAATGAAAGGTTGGTCACTGTCTCGGAATGGCTTGAAAACCAACACACCAACTCCATTTTCTTTAAAGATTCCAGGATGCCCAATATTGTTGTGAAATTCATCTGTTTGGGCCCTGAACGGCCAAAAACGCGATTTAGGCTATTCTAATATGAAAACAATGAAAGTTTGGTCACTGTCTCGGAATGGCTTGAAAACCAACACACCAACTCCATTTTCTATAAGGATTCCAGGATGCCCAATATTGTTGTGAAATTAATCTGTTTGGGCCCTGAATGGCCAAAAACGCGATTTAGGCTATTCTGAGGTGAAAAGAATGAAAGGTTGGTCACTGTCTCGGAATGGCTTGAAAACCAACACACCAACTCCATTTTCTATAAGGAATCCAGGATGCCCAATATTGTTGTGAAATTCATCTGTTTGGGACATGGACGGCCAAAAACGCGATTTAGGCTAATATGAGGTGTAAAGAATTAAAGTATGGTCACTGTCTCGGAATGGCTTGAAAACCAACACACCAACTCTATTTTCTATAAGGATTCCAGGATGCCCATTATTGTTGTGAAATTCATCTGTTTGGGACCTGAACGGCCAAAAATGGGATTTAGGCTATTCTGATGTGAAAACAATGAAAGTTTGGTCACTGTCTCGGAATGGCTTGAAAACCAACACACCAACTCCATTTTCTTTAAAGAATCCAGGATGCCCAATATTGTTGTGAAATTCATCTGTTTGGGACATCGATGGCCAAAAACGCGATTTAGGCTAATATGAGGTGTAAAGAATTAAAGTATGGTCACTGTCTCGGAATGGCTTGAAAACCAACACACCAACTCTATTTTCTATAAGGATTCCAGGATGCCCAATAGGAATGGCTTGAAAACCAACACACCAACTCGATTTTCTATAAGGATTCCAGGATGCCCAATATTGTTGTGGAATTGATCTGTTTGGGCCCTGAACGGCGAAAAACGCGATTTAGGCTATTCTGAAGTGAAAAGAATGAAAGTTTGGTCACTGTCTCGGAATGGCTTGAAAACCAACACTCCAACTCCATTTTCTATAAGGATTCCAGGATGCCCAATGTTGTTGTGGAATTGATCTGTTTGGGCCCTGAACGGCGAAAAACACGATTTAGGCTATTCTGAGGTGAAAAGAATGAAAGTTTGGTCACTGTCTCGGAATGGCTTGAAAACCAACACACCAACTCCATTTTCTATAAGGGTTCCAGGATGCCCAATATTGTTGTGAAATTCATCTGTTTGGGCCCTGAACGGCCAAAAACGCGATTTAGGCTATTCTCATGTGAAAAGAATGAAAGTTTGGTCACTGTCTCGGAATGGCTTGAAAACCAACACACCAACTCCATTTTCTATAAGGATTCCAGGATGCCCAATATTGTTGTGAAATTCATCTGTTTGGGCCCTGAACGGCCAAAAACGCGATTTAGGCTATTCTGAGGTGAAAAGAATGAAAGGTTGGTCACTGTCTCGGAATGGCTTGAAAACCAACACACCAACTCCATTTTCTATAAGGATCCAGGATGCCCAATATTGTTGTGGAATTGATCTGTTTGGGCCCTGAACGGCGAAAAACGCGATTTAGGCTATTCTGAGGTGAAAAGAATGAAAGTTTGGTCACTGTCTCGGAATGGCTTGAAAACCAACACACCAACTCCATTTTCTATAAGGATTCCAGGATGCCCAATATTGTTGTGGAATTGATCTGTTTGGGCCCTGAACGGCGAAAAACGCGATTTAGGCTATTCTGAGGTGAAAAGAATGAAAGTTTGGTCACTGTCTCGGAATGGCTTGAAAACCAACACACCAACTCCATTTTCTATAAGGGTTCCAGAATGCCCAATATTGTTGTGGAATTGATCTGTTTGGGCCCTGAACGTCCAAAAACGGGAATTAGGCAATTCTGAGGTGTAAAGAATGAAAGGTTGGTCACTGTCTCGGAATGGCTTGAAAACCAACACACCAACTCCATTTTCTTTAAAGAATCCAGGATGCCCAATATTGTTGTGAAATTCATCTGTTTGGGCCCTGAACGGCCAAAAACGCGATTTAGGCTATTCTCATGTGAAAACAATGAAAGTTTGGTCACTGTCTCGGAATGGCTTGAAAACCAACACACCAACTCCATTTTCTATAAGGGTTCCAGGATGCCCAATATTGTTGTGAAATTAATCTGTTTGGGCCCTGAACGGCCAAAAACGCGATTTAGGCTATTCTGAGGTGAAAAGAATGAAAGGTTGGTCACTGTCTCGGAATGGCTTGAAAACCAACACACCAACTCCATTTTCTATAAGGATCCAGGATGCCCAATATTGTTGTGAAATTCATCTGTTTGGGACATGGACGGCCAAAAACGCGATTTAGGCTAATATGAGGTGTAAAGAATTAAAGTATGGTCACTGTCTCGGAATGGCTTGAAAACCAACACACCAACTCTATTTTCTATAAGGATTCCAGGATGCCCAATAGGAATGGATTGAAAACCAACACACCAACTCGATTTTCTATAAGGATTCCAGGATGCCCAATATTGTTGTGGAATTGATCTGTTTGGGCCCTGAACGGCGAAAAACGCGATTTAGGCTATTCTGAGGTGAAAAGAATGAAAGTTTGGTCACTGTCTCGGAATGGCTTGAAAACCAGCACACCAACTCCATTTTCTATAAGGATTCCAGGATGCCCAATATTGTTGTGGAATTGATCTGTTTGGGCCCTGAACGGCGAAAAACGCGATTTAGGCTATTCTGAGGTGAAAAGAATGAAAGTTTGGTCACTGTCTCGGAATGGCTTGAAAACCAACACACCAACTCCATTTTCTATAAGGATTCCAGGATGCCCAATATTGTTGTGGAATTGATCTGTTTGGGCCCTGAACGGCCAAAAACGTGAATTAGGCAATTCTGAGGTGTAAAGAATTAAAGGTTGGTCACTGTCTCGGAATGGCTTGAAAACCAACACACCAACTCCATTTTCTTTAAAGAATCCAGGATGCCCAATATTGTTGTGAAATTCATCTGTTTGGGCCCTGAACGGCCAAAAACGCGATTTAGGCTATTCTAATGTGAAAACAATGAAAGTTTGGTCACTGTCTCGGAATGGCTTGAAAACCAACACACCAACTCCATTTTCTATAAGGATTCCAGGATGCCCAATATTGTTGTGAAATTAATCTGTTTGGGCCCTGAACGGCCAAAAACGCGATTTAGGCTATTCTGAGGTGAAAAGAATGAAAGGTTGGTCACTGTCTCGGAATGGCTTGAAAACCAACACACCAACTCCATTTTCTATAAGGATTCCAGGATGCCCATTATTGTTGTTAAATTCATCTGTTTGGGCCCTGAACGGACAAAAACGCGATTTAGGCTATTTTGAGGTGAAAAGAATGAAAGGTTGGTCACTGTCTCGGAATGGCTTGAAAACCAACACACCAACTCCATTTTCTATAAGGATCCAGGTTGCCCAATATTGTTGTGGAATTGATCTGTTTGGGCCCTGAACGGCGAAAAACGCGATTTAGGCTATTCTGAGGTGAAAAGAATGAAAGTTTGGTCACTGTCTCAGAATGGCTTGAAAACCAACACACCAACTCCATTTTCTATAAGGATTCCAGGATGCCCAATATTGTTGTGGAATTGATCTGTTTGGGCCCTGAACGGCGAAAAACGCGATTTAGGCTATTCTGAGGTGAAAAGAATGAAAGTTTGGTCACTGTCTCGGAATGGCTTGAAAACCAACACACCAACTCCATTTTCTATAAGGGTTCCAGGATGCCCAGTATTGTTGTGGAATTGATCTGTTTGGGCCCTGAACGGCCAAAAACGTGAATTAGGCAATTCTGAGGTGTAAAGAATGAAAGGTTGGTCACTGTCTCGGAATGGCTTGAAAACCAACACACCAACTCCATTTTCTTTAAAGAATCCAGGATGCCCAATATTGTTGTGAAATTCATCTGTTTGGGCCCTGAACGGCCAAAAACGCGATTTAGGCTATTCTAATGTGAAAACAATGAAAGTTTGGTCACTGTCTCAGAATGGCTTGAAAACCAACACACCAACTCCATTTTCTATAAGGATTCCAGGATGCCCAATATTGTTGTGGAATTGATCTGTTTGGGCCCTGAACGGCGAAAAACGCGATTTAGGCTATTCTGAGGTGAAAAGAATGAAAGGTTGGTCACTGTCTCGGAATGGCTTGAAAACCAACACACCAACTCCATTTTCTATAAGGATTCCAGGATGCCCATTATTGTTGTCAAATTCATCTGTTTGGGCCCTGAACGGACAAAAACCCGATTTAGGCTATTCTGAGGTGAAAAGAATGAAAGTTTGGTCACTGTATCGGAATGGCTTGAAAACCAACACACCAACTCCATTTTCTATAAGGATTCCAGGATGCCCATTATTGTTGTGAAATTGATCTGTTTGGGCCCTGAACGGCGAAAAACGCGATTTAGGCTATTCTGAGGTGAAAAGAATGAAAGTTTGGTCACTGTCTCGGAATGGCTTGAAAACCAACACACCAACTCCATTTTCTATAAGGATTCCAGGATGCCCAATATTGTTGTGGAATTGATCTGTTTGGGCCCTGAACGGCGAAAAACGCGATTTAGGCTATTCTGAGGTGAAAAGAATGAAAGTTTGGTCACTGTCTCGGAATGGCTTGAAAACCAACACACCAACTCCATTTTCTATAAGGATTCCAGGATGCCCAATATTGTTGTGGAATTGATCTGTTTGGGCCCAGAACGGCCAAAAACGTGAATAAGGCAATTCTGAGGTGTAAAGAATTAAAGGTTGGTCACTGTCTCGGAATGGCTTGAAAACCAACACACCAACTCCATTTTCTTTAAAGAATCCAGGATGCCCAATATTGTTGTGAAATTCATCTGTTTGGGCCCTGAACGGCCAAAAACGCGATTTAGGCTATTCTAATGTGAAAACAATTAAAGTTTGGTCACTGTCTCGGAATGGCTTGAAAACCCACACACCAACTCCATTTTCTGTAAGGATTCCAGGATGCCCATTATTGTTGTGAAATTCATCTGTTTGGGACCTGAACGGCCAAAAATGGGATTTAGGCTATTCTGATGTGAAAACAATGAAAGTTTGGTCACTGTCTCGGAATGGCTTGAAAACCAACACACCAACTCCATTTTCTTTAAAGAATCCAGGATGCCCAATATTGTTGTGAAATTCATCTGTTTGGGCCCTGAACGGCCAAAAACGCGATTTAGGCTATTCTAATGTGAAAACAATGAAAGTTTGGTCACTGTCTCGGAATGGCTTGAAAACCAACACACCAACTCCATTTTCTATAAGGATTCCAGGATGCCCAATATTGTTGTGAAATTAATCTGTTTGGGCCCTGAACGGCTAAAAACGCGATTTAGGCTATTCTGAGGTGAAAAGAATGAAAGGTTGGTCACTGTCTCGGAATGGCTTGAAAACCAACACACCAACTCCATTTTCTATAAGGAATCCAGGATGCCCAATATTGTTGTGAAATTCATCTGTTTGGGACCTGGACGGCCAAAAACGCGATTTAGGCTAATATGAGGTGTAAAGAATGAAAGTATGGTCACTGTCTCGGAATGGCTTGAAAACCAACAAACCAACTCCATTTTCTATAAGGATTCCAGGATGCCCAATATTGTTGTGGAATTGATCTGTTTGGGCCCTGCACGGCCAAAAACGCGATTTAGGCTATTCTGAGTCGAAAAGAATGAAAGTTTGGTCACTGTCTCGGAATGGCTTGAAAACTAACACACCAACTCCATTTTCTATAAGGATTCTAGTATGCCTAATATTGTTGTGAAATTCATCTGTTTGGGCCCTGAACGGCTAAAAACGCGATTTAGGCTATTCTGAGATGAAAAGAATGAAAGTTAGGTCACTGTCTTGTAATGGCTTCAAAACTTAGACACCCACTCCTTTTTTTATGGGTATTCCAGAATGCCCAATATTGTTATGAAATTGATCTGTTTGGGCCCTGAACGGACAAAAACGGGAATTAGGCTATTCTGAGGTGAAAAGAATGAAGGTTTGGTCACTGTCTCGGAATGGCTTGAAAACCAACACACCAACTCCATTTTCTATAAGGATTCTATGATGCCCAATATTGTTGTGAAATTCATCTGTTTGGGACCTGGACCGCCAAAAAGGCGATTTAGGCTAATTTGAGGTGTAAAGAATGAATGTTTGGTCACTGTCTCGGAATGGTTTGAAAACCAACACACCAACTCCATTTTCTATAAGGAATCCAGGATGCCCAATATTGTTGTGAAATTCATCTGTTCAGGACTTGCACGGCCAAAAAGGCGATTTAGGCTAATTTGAGGTGAAAAGAATGAAAGGTTGATCACTGTCTCGGAATGGCTTGAAAACCAACCCACGAACTCCATTTTCTATAAGGATTCCAGGATGCCCAATATTGTTGGGAAATTGATCTGTTTGGTCCCTGAACGGCCAAAAACGTGATTTAGGCTATTCTGAGGTGAAAAGAATGAAAGGTTGGTCACAGTTTCGGAATGGCTTGAAAACCAACACACCAACTCCATTTTCTATAAGGATTCCTGGATGCCCAATATTGTTGTGAAATTCATCTGTTCAGGACCTGAACGGCCAAAAATGCGATTTAGGCTAATTTAAGGTGTAAAGAATGAATGTTTGGTCACTGTCTCGGAATGGCTTGAAAACCAACACACCAACTCCATTTTCTATAAGGATTCCAGGATGCCCAATATTGTTGTGAAATTGATATGTTTGGGCCCTGAACGGCCAAAAACGCGATTTAGCCTAATTTGAGGTGTAAAGAATTAATGTTTGGTCACTGTCTCGGAATGGCTTGGAAACCAACACACCAACTCCATTTTCTATAAGGATTCCAGGACGAACAATATTGTTGTGGAATTGATCTGTTTGGGCCCTGAACGGCCAAAAACGCGATTTAGGCTATTCTGAGTTGAAAAGAATGAAAGGTTGGTCAGTGTCTCGGAATGGATTGAAAACCAACACACCAACTCCATTTTCTATAAGGATTCCAGGATGCCCAATATTGTTGTGAAATTCATCTGTTTGGGACCTGGACGGCAAAAAACGCGATTTAGGCTAATTTGAGGTGTAAAGAATGAAAGTTTGGTCACTGTCTCGGAATGGCTTGAAAACCAACACACCAACTCCATTTTCTGTAAGGATTCCAGGATGCCCAATATTGTTGTGAAATTGAACTGTTTGGGCCCTGAACGGCCAAAAACGCGATTTAGGATATTCTGAGGTGAAAATAATGAAAGGTTGGTCACTGTCTCGGAATGGCTTGAAAACCAACACACCAACTCCATTTTCTATTAGAATTCCAGGATGCCCAATATTGTTGTGAAATTCATCTGTTCAGGACCTGCACGGCCAAAAAGGCGATTTAGGCTATTCTGAGGTGAAAAGAATGAAAGGTTGGTCACTGTCTCGGAATGGCTTGAAAACTAACACACCAACTCCATTTTCTATAAGGATTCTAGTATGCCTAATATTGTTGTGAAATTCATCTGTTTGGGCCCTGAACGGCTAAAAACGCGATTTAGGCTATTCTGAGATGAAAAGAATGAAAGTTAGGTCACTGTCTTGTAATGGCTTCAAAACTTAGACACCCACTCCTTTTTTTATGGGTATTCCAGAATGCCCAATATTGTTATGAAATTGATCTGTTTGGGCCCTGAACGGACAAAAACGGGAATTAGGCTATTCTGAGGTGAAAAGAATGAAGGTTTGGTCACTGTCTCGGAATGGCTTGAAAACCAACACACCAACTCCATTTTCTATAAGGATTCTATGATGCCCAATATTGTTGTGAAATTCATCTGTTTGGGACCTGGACTGCCAAAAAGGCGATTTAGGCTAATTTGAGGTGTAAAGAATGAATGTTTGGTCACTGTCTCGGAATGGTTTGAAAACCAACACACCAACTCCATTTTCTATAAGGAATCCAGGATGCCCAATATTGTTGTGAAATTCATCTGTTCAGGACTTGCACGGCCAAAAAGGCGATTTAGGCTAATTTGAGGTGAAAAGAATGAAAGGTTGATCACTGTCTCGGAATGGCTTGAAAACCAACACACCAACTCCATTTTCTATTAGAATTCCAGGATGCCCAATATTGTTGTGAAATTCATCTGTTTGGGACCTGGACGGCCAAAAACGCGATTTAGGCTAATATGAGGTGTAAAGAAAGAAAGTATGGTCACTGTCTCGGAATGGCTTGAAAACCAACACACCAACTCCATTTTCTATAAGGATTCCAGGATGACCAATATTGTTGTGAAATTCATCTGTTTGGGCCCTGAACGGCCAAAAACGCGATTTAGCCTAATTTGAGGTGTAAAGAATTAATGTTTGGTCACTGCCTCGGAATGGCTTGGAAACCAACACACCAACTCCATTTTCTATAAGGATTCCAGGACGAACAATATTGTTGTGGAATTCATCTGTTCAGGACCTGCACGGCCAAAAAGGCGATTTAGGCTAATTTGAGGTTAAAAGAATGAAAGGTTGGTCACTGTCTCGGAATGGCTTGAAAACCAACACACGAACTCCATTTTCTATAAGTATTCCAGGATGCCCAATATTGTTGGGAAATTGATCTGTTTGGTCCCTGAACGGCCAAAAACGTGATTTAGGCTATTCTGAGGTGAAAAGAATGAAAGGTTGGTCACAGTTTCGGAATGGCTTGAAAACCAACACACCAACTCCATTTTCTATAAGGATTCCAGGATGCCCAATATTGTTGTGAAATTCATCTGTTCAGCACCTGAACGGCCAAAAATGCGATTTAGGCTAATTTAAGATGTAAAGAATGAATGTTTGGTCACTGTCTCGGAATGGCTTGAAAACCAACACACCAACTCCATTTCTATAAGGATTCCAGGATGCCCAATATTGTTCTGAAATTGATATGTTTGGGCCCTGAACGGCCAAAAACGCGATTTAGCCTAATTTGAGGTGTAAAGAATTAATGTTTGGTCACTGCCTCGGAATGGCTTGGAAACCAACACACCAACTCCATTTTCTATAAGGATTCCAGGACGAACAATATTGTTGTGGAATTGATCTGTTTGGGCCCTGCACGGCCAAAAACGCGATTTAGGCTATTCTGAGGTGAAAAGAATGAAAGTTTGGTCACTGTCTCGGAATGGCTTGAAAACCAACACACCAACTCCAGTTTCTATAAGGATTCCAGGATGCCCAATATTGTTGTGAAATTCATCTGTTTGGGACCTGGACGGCAAAAAACGCGATTTAGGATAATCTGAGGTGTAAAGAATGAAAGTTTGGTCATTGTCTCGGAATGGCTTGAAAACCAACACACCAACTCCATTTTCTGTAAGGATTCCAGGATGCCCAATATTGTTGTGAAATTGAACTGTTTGGGCCCTGAACGGCCAAAAACGCGATTTAGGCTATTCTGAGGTGAAAAGAATGAAAGTTTGGTCACTGTCTCGGAATGGCGTGAAAACCAACACACCAACTCGATTTTCTATAAGAATTCCAGGATGCCCAATATTGTTGTGAAATTGATCTGTTTGGGCCCTGAACGGCCAAAAACGCGATTTAGGCTATTCTGAGGTGAAAAGAATGAAAGGTTGGTCACTGTCTCGGAATGGCTTGAAAACCAACACACCAACTCCATTTTCTATTAGGAATCCAGGATGCCCAATATTGTTGTGAAATTCATCTCTTTGGGACCTGGACGGCCAAAAACGCGATTTAGGCTAATATGAGGTGTAAAGAAAGAAAGTATGGTCACTGTCTCGGAATGGCTTGAAAACCAACACACCAACTCCATTTTCTATAAGAATTCCAGGATGCCCAATATTGTTGTGGAATTGATCTGTTTGGGCCCTGAACGGCGAAAAACGCGATTTAGGCTATTCTGAGGTGAAAAGAATGAAAGTTTGGTCACTGTCTCGGAATGGCTTGAAAACCAACACACCAACTATATTTTCTATAAGGATTCCAGGATGCCCAATATTGTTGCGAAATTGATCTGTTTGGGCCCTGAACGGCCAAAAACGCGATTTAGGCTATTCTGAGGTGAAAAGAATGAAAGGTTGGTCACTGTCTCGGAATGGCTTGAAAACCAACACACCAACTCCATTTTCTATAAGGAATCTAGGATACCCAATATTGTTGTGAAATTCATCTGTTTGGGACCTGGACGGCCAAAAACGCGATTTAGGCTAATATGAGGTGTAAAGAATGAAAGTATGGTCACTGTCTCGGAATGGCTTGAAACCCAACACACCAACTCCATTTTCTATAAGGATTCCAGGATGCCCAATATTGTTGTGGAATTGATCTGTTTGGGCCCTGAACGGCAAAAAACGCGATTTAGGCTAATTTGAGGTGTAAAGAATGAAAGTTTGGTCACTGTCTCGGAATGGCTTGAAAACCAACACACCAACTCCATTTTCTGTAAGGATTCCAGGATGCCCAATATTGTTGTGAAATTGAACTGTTTGGGCCCTGAACGGCCAAAAACGCGATTTAGGCTATTCTGAGGTGAAAAAAATGAAAGTTTGGTCACTGTCTCGGAATGGCGTGAAAACCAACACACCAACTCGATTTTCTATAAGAATTCCAGGATGCCCAATATTGTTGTGAAATTGATCTGTTTGGGCCCTGAACGGCCAAAAACGCGATTTAGGCTATTCTGAGGTGAAAAGAATGAAAGGTTGGTCACTGTCTCGGAATGGCTTGAAAACCAACACACCAACTCCATTTTCTATTAGGAATCCAGGATGCCCAATATTGTTGTGAAATTCATCTGTTTGGGACCTGGACGGCCAAAAACGCGATTTAGGCTAATATGAGGTGTAAAGAAAGAAAGTATGGTCACTGTCTCGGAATGGCTTTAAAACCAACACACCAACTCCATTTTCTATAAGGATTCCAGGATGCCCAATATTGTTGTGGAATTGATCTGTTTGGGCCCTGAACGGCGAACAATGCGATTTAGGCTATTCTGAGGTGAAAAGAATGAAAGTTTGGTCACTGTCTCGGAATGGCTTGAAAACCAACACACCAACTCCATTTTCTATAAGGATTCCAGGATGCCCAATATTGTTGTGAAATTCATCTGTTTGGGACCTGGGCGGCCAAAAACGCGATTTAGGCTAATGTGAGGTGTAAAGAATGAAAGTTTGGTCACTGTCTCGGAATGGCTTGAAAACCAACACACCAACTCCATTTTCTATAAGGATTCCAGGATGCCCAATATTGTTGTGGAATTGATCTGTTTGGGCCCTGAACGGCAAAAAACGTGATTTAGGCTAATTTGAGGTGTAAAGAATGAAAGTTTGGTCACTGTCTCGGAATGGCTTGAAAACCAACACACCAACTCCATTTTCTGTAAGGATTCCAGGATGCCCAATATTGTTGTGAAATTGAACTGTTTGGGCCCTGAACGGCCAAAAACGCGATTTAGGCTATTCTGAGGTGAAAAGAATGAAAGGTTGGTCACTGTCTCGGAATGGCTTGAAAACCAACACACCAACTCCATTTTCTCTAAGGAATCCAGGATCCCCAATATTGTTGTGAAATTCATCTGTTTGGGACCTAGACGGCCAAAAACGTGATTTAGGCTAATATGAGGTGTAAAGAATGAAAGTATGGTCACTGTCTCGGAATGGCTTGAAAACCAACACACCAACTCCATTTTCTATAAGGAATCCAGGATGCCCAATATTGTTGTGAAATTCATCTGTTTGGGAAGTGGACGGCCAAAAACGTGATTTAGGCTAATATGAGCTGTAAAGAATGAAAGTATGGTCACTGTCTCGGAATGGCGTGAAAACCAACACACCAACTCGATTTTCTATAAGAATTCCAGGATGCCCAATATTGTTGTGAAATTGATCTGTTTGGGCCCTGAACGGCCAAAAACGCGATTTAGGCTATTCTGAGGTGAAAAGAATGAAAGGTTGGTCACTGTCTCGGAATGGCTTGAAAACCAACACACCAACTCCATTTTCTATAAGGAATCCAGGATGCCCAATATTGTTGTGAAATTCATCTGTTTGGGACCTGGACGGCCAAAAACGCGATTTAGGCTAATATGAGGTGTAAAGAAAGAAAGTATGGTCACTGTCTCGGAATGGCTTGAAAACCAACACACCAACTCCATTTTTTATAAGGATTCCAGGATGCCCAATATTGTTGTGGAATTGATCTGTTTGGGCCCTGAACGGCGAAAAACGCGATTTAGGCTATTCTGAGGTGAAAAGAATGAAAGTTTGGTCACTGTCTCGGAATGGCTTGAAAACCAACACACCAACTCCATTTTCTATAAGGATTCCAGGATGCCCAATATTGTTGTGAAATTCATCTGTTTGGGACCTGGGCGGCCAAAAACGCGATTTAGGCTAATGTGAGGTGTAAAGAATGAAAGTTTGGTCACTGTCTCGGAATGGCTTGAAAACCAACACACCAACTCCATTTTCTATAAGGATTCCAGGATGCCCAATATTGTTGCGAAATTGATCTGTTTGGGCCCTGAACGGCCAAAAACGCGATTTAGGCTATTCTGAGGTGAAAAGAATGAAAGGTTGGTCACTGTCTCGGAATGGCTTGAAAACCAACACACCAACTCCATTTTCTCTAAGGAATCCAGGATACCCAATATTGTTGTGAAATTCATCTGTTTGGGACCTGGACGGCCAAAAACGTGATTTAGGCTAATATGAGGTGTAAAGAATGAAAGTATGGTCACTGTCTCGGAATGGCTTGAAAACCAACACACCAACTCCATTTTCTATAAGGATTCCAGGATGCCCAATATTGTTGTGGAATTGATCTGTTTGGGCCCTGAACGGCAAAAAACGCGATTTAGGCAAATTTGAGGTGTAAAGAATGAAAGTTTGGTCACTGTCTCGGAATGGCTTGAAAACCAACACCCCAACTCCATTTTCTGTAAGGATTCCAGGATGCCCAATATTGTTGTGAAATTGAACTGTTTGGGCCCTGAACGGCCAAAAACGCGATTTAGGCTATTCTGAGGTGAAAAAAATGAAAGTTTGGTCACTGTCTCGGAATGGCGTGAAAACCAACACACCAACTCGATTTTCTATAAGAATTCCAGGATGCCCAATATTGTTGTGAAATTGATCTGTTTGGGCCCTGAACGGCCAAAAACGCGATTTAGGCTATTCTGAGGTGAAAAGAATGAAAGGTTGGTCACTGTCTCGGAATGGCTTGAAAACCAACACACCAACTCCATTTTCTATTAGGAATCCAGGATGCCCAATATTGTTGTGAAATTCATCTCTTTGGGACCTGGACGGCCAAAAACGCGATTTAGGCTAATATGAGGTGTAAAGAAAGAAAGTATGGTCACTGTCTCGGAATGGCTTGAAAACCAACACACCAACTCCATTTTCTATAAGAATTCCAGGATGCCCAATATTGTTGTGGAATTGATCTGTTTGGGCCCTGAACGGCGAAAAACGCGATTTAGGCTATTCTGAGGTGAAAAGAATGAAAGTTTGGTCACTGTCTCGGAATGGCTTGAAAACCAACACACCAACTATATTTTCTATAAGGATTCCAGGATGCCCAATATTGTTGCGAAATTGATCTGTTTGGGCCCTGAACGGCCAAAAACGCGATTTAGGCTATTCTGAGGTGAAAAGAATGAAAGGTTGGTCACTGTCTCGGAATGGCTTGAAAACCAACACACCAACTCCATTTTCTATAAGGAATCTAGGATACCCAATATTGTTGTGAAATTCATCTGTTTGGGACCTGGACGGCCAAAAACGCGATTTAGGCTAATATGAGGTGTAAAGAATGAAAGTATGGTCACTGTCTCGGAATGGCTTGAAACCCAACACACCAACTCCATTTTCTATAAGGATTCCAGGATGCCCAATATTGTTGTGGAATTGATCTGTTTGGGCCCTGAACGGCAAAAAACGCGATTTAGGCTAATTTGAGGTGTAAAGAATGAAAGTTTGGTCACTGTCTCGGAATGGCTTGAAAACCAACACACCAACTCCATTTTCTGTAAGGATTCCAGGATGCCCAATATTGTTGTGAAATTGAACTGTTTGGGCCCTGAACGGCCAAAAACGCGATTTAGGCTATTCTGAGGTGAAAAAAATGAAAGTTTGGTCACTGTCTCGGAATGGCGTGAAAACCAACACACCAACTCGATTTTCTATAAGAATTCCAGGATGCCCAATATTGTTGTGAAATTGATCTGTTTGGGCCCTGAACGGCCAAAAACGCGATTTAGGCTATTCTGAGGTGAAAAGAATGAAAGGTTGGTCACTGTCTCGGAATGGCTTGAAAACCAACACACCAACTCCATTTTCTATTAGGAATCCAGGATGCCCAATATTGTTGTGAAATTCATCTGTTTGGGACCTGGACGGCCAAAAACGCGATTTAGGCTAATATGAGGTGTAAAGAAAGAAAGTATGGTCACTGTCTCGGAATGGCTTTAAAACCAACACACCAACTCCATTTTCTATAAGGATTCCAGGATGCCCAATATTGTTGTGGAATTGATCTGTTTGGGCCCTGAACGGCGAACAATGCGATTTAGGCTATTCTGAGGTGAAAAGAATGAAAGTTTGGTCACTGTCTCGGAATGGCTTGAAAACCAACACACCAACTCCATTTTCTATAAGGATTCCAGGATGCCCAATATTGTTGTGAAATTCATCTGTTTGGGACCTGGGCGGCCAAAAACGCGATTTAGGCTAATGTGAGGTGTAAAGAATGAAAGTTTGGTCACTGTCTCGGAATGGCTTGAAAACCAACACACCAACTCCATTTTCTATAAGGATTCCAGGATGCCCAATATTGTTGTGGAATTGATCTGTTTGGGCCCTGAACGGCAAAAAACGTGATTTAGGCTAATTTGAGGTGAAAAGAATGAAAGGTTGGTCACTGTCTCGGAATGGCTTGAAAACCAACACACCAACTCCATTTTCTCTAAGGAATCCAGGATCCCCAATATTGTTGTGAAATTCATCTGTTTGGGACCTAGACGGCCAAAAACGTGATTTAGGCTAATATGAGGTGTAAAGAATGAAAGTATGGTCACTGTCTCGGAATGGCTTGAAAACCAACACACCAACTCCATTTTCTATAAGGAATCCAGGATGCCCAATATTGTTGTGAAATTCATCTGTTTGGGAAGTGGACGGCCAAAAACGTGATTTAGGCTAATATGAGCTGTAAAGAATGAAAGTATGGTCACTGTCTCGGAATGGCGTGAAAACCAACACACCAACTCGATTTTCTATAAGAATTCCAGGATGCCCAATATTGTTGTGAAATTTATCTGTTTGGGCCCTGAACGGCCAAAAACGCGATTTAGGCTATTCTGAGGTGAAAAGAATGAAAGGTTGGTCACTGTCTCGGAATGGCTTGAAAACCAACACACCAACTCCATTTTCTATAAGGAATCCAGGATGCCCAATATTGTTGTGAAATTCATCTGTTTGGGACCTGGACGGCCAAAAACGCGATTTAGGCTAATATGAGGTGTAAAGAAAGAAAGTATGGTCACTGTCTCGGAATGGCTTGAAAACCAACACACCAACTCCATTTTTTATAAGGATTCCAGGATGCCCAATATTGTTGTGGAATTGATCTGTTTGGGCCCTGAACGGCGAAAAACGCGATTTAGGCTATTCTGAGGTGAAAAGAATGAAAGTTTGGTCACTGTCTCGGAATGGCTTGAAAACCAACACACCAACTCCATTTTCTATAAGGATTCCAGGATGCCCAATATTGTTGTGAAATTCATCTGTTTGGGACCTGGGCGGCCAAAAACGCGATTTAGGCTAATGTGAGGTGTAAAGAATGAAAGTTTGGTCACTGTCTCGGAATGGCTTGAAAACCAACACACCAACTCCATTTTCTATAAGGATTCCAGGATGCCCAATATTGTTGCGAAATTGATCTGTTTGGGCCCTGAACGGCCAAAAACGCGATTTAGGCTATTCTGAGGTGAAAAGAATGAAAGGTTGGTCACTGTCTCGGAATGGCTTGAAAACCAACACACCAACTCCATTTTCTCTAAGGAATCCAGGATACCCAATATTGTTGTGAAATTCATCTGTTTGGGACCTGGACGGCCAAAAACGTGATTTAGGCTAATATGAGGTGTAAAGAATGAAAGTATGGTCACTGTCTCGGAATGGCTTGAAAACCAACACACCAACTCCATTTTCTATAAGGATTCCAGGATGCCCAATATTGTTGTGGAATTGATCTGTTTGGGCCCTGAACGGCAAAAAACGCGATTTAGGCAAATTTGAGGTGTAAAGAATGAAAGTTTGGTCACTGTCTCGGAATGGCTTGAAAACCAACACCCCAACTCCATTTTCTGTAAGGATTCCAGGATGCCCAATATTGTTGTGAAATTGAACTGTTTGGGCCCTGAACGGCCAAAAACGCGATTTAGGCTATTCTGAGGTGAAAAAAATGAAAGTTTGGTCACTGTCTCGGAATGGCGTGAAAACCAACACACCAACTCGATTTTCTATAAGAATTCCAGGATGCCCAATATTGTTGTGAAATTGATCTGTTTGGGCCCTGAACGGCCAAAAACGCGATTTAGGCTATTCTGAGGTGAAAAGAATGAAAGGTTGGTCACTGTCTCGGAATGGCTTGAAAACCAACACACCAACTCCATTTTCTATAAGGAATCCAGGATGCCCAATATTGTTGTGAAATTCATCTGTTTGGGACCTGGACGGCCAAAAACGCGATTTAGGCTAATATGAGGTGTAAAGAAAGAAAGTATGGTCACTGTCTCGGAATGGCTTGAAAACCAACACACCAACTCCATTTTCTATAAGGATTCCAGGATGCCCAATATTGTTGTGGAATTGATCTGTTTGGGCCCTGAACGGCGAAAAACGCGATTTAGGCTATTCTGAGGTGAAAAGAATGAAAGTTTGGTCACTGTCTCGGAATGGCTTGAAAACCAACACACCAACTCCATTTTCTATAAGGATTCCAGGATGCCCAATATTGTTGTGAAATTCATCTGTTTGGGACCTGGGCGGCCAAAAACGCGATTTAGGCTAATGTGAGGTGTAAAGAATGAAAGTTTGGTCACTGTCTCGGAATGGCTTGAAAACCAACACACCAACTCCATTTTCTATAAGGATTCCAGGATGCCCAATATTGTTGCGCAATTGATCTGTTTGGGCCCTGAACGGCCAAAAACGCGATTTAGGCTATTCTGAGGTGAAAAGAATGAAAGGTTGGTCACTGTCTCGGAATGGCTTGAAAACCAACACACCAACTCCATTTTCTCTAAGGAATCCAGGATACCCAATATTGTTGTGAAATTCATCTGTTTGGGACCTGGACGGCCAAAAACGTGATTTAGGCTAATATGAGGTGTAAAGAATGAAAGTATGGTCACTGTCTCGGAATGGCTTGAAAACCAACACACCAACTCCATTTTCTATAAGGATTCCAGGATGCCCAATATTGTTGTGGAATTGATCTGTTTGGGCCCTGAACGGCAAAAAACGCGATTTAGGCTAATTTGAGGTGTAAAGAATGAAAGTTTGGTCACTGTCTCGGAATGGCTTGAAAACCAACACCCCAACTCCATTTTCTGTAAGGATTCCAGGATGCCCAATATTGTTGTGAAATTGAACTGTTTGGGCCCTGAACGGCCAAAAACGCGATTTAGGCTATTCTGAGGTGAAAAAAATGAAAGTTTGGTCACTGTCTCGGAATGGCGTGAAAACCAACACACCAACTCGATTTTCTATAAGAATTCCAGGATGCCCAATATTGTTGTGAAATTTATCTGTTTGGGCCCTGAACGGCCAAAAACGCGATTTAGGCTATTCTGAGGTGAAAAGAATGAAAGTTTGGTCACTGTCTCGGAATGGCTTGAAAACCAACACACCAACTCCATTTTCTTTGAAGAATCCAGGATGCCCAATATTGTTGTGAAATTCATCTGTTTGGGCCCTGAACGGCCAAAAACGCGATTTAGGCTATTCTGATGTGAAAAGAATGAAAGTATGGTCACTGTCTCGGAATGGCTTGAAAACCAACACACCAACTCCATTTTCTATAAGGATTCCAGGATGCCCAATATTGTTGTGGAATTGATCTGTTTGGGCCCTGAACGGCGAAAAACGCGATTTAGGCTATTCTGAGGTGAAAAGAATGAAAGTTTGGTCACTGTCTCGGAATGGCTTGAAAACCAACACACCAACTCCATTTTCTTTGAAGAATCCAGGATGCCCAATATTGTTGTGAAATTCATCTGTTTGGGCCCTGAACGGCGAAAAACGTGATTTAGGCTATTCTGAGGTGAAAAGAATGAAAGTTTGGTCACTGTATCGGAATGGCTTGAAAACCAACACGCCAACTCCATTTTCTAGAAGGATTCCAGGATGCCCATTATTGTTGTGAAATTCATCTGTTTGGGCCCTGAAGGGCTAAAAACGCGATTTAGGCTATTCTGAGGTGAAAAGAATGAAAGTTTGGTCACTGTATCGGAATGGCTTGAAAACCAACACGCCAACTCCATTTTCTATAAGGATTCCAGGATGCCCATTATTGTTGTGAAATTCATCTGTTTGGGCCCTGAACGGCGAAAAACGCGATTTAGGCTATTCTGAGGTGAAAAGAATGAAAGTTTGGTCACTGTATCGGAATAGCTTGAAAACCAACACACCAACTCGATTTTCTATAAGAATTCCAGGATGCCCAATATAGTTGTGAAATTTATCTGTTTGGGCCCTGAACGGCCAAAAACGCGATTTAGGCTATTCTGAGGTGAAAAGAATGAAAGGTTGGTCACTGTCTCGGAATGGCTTGAAAACCAACACACCAACTCCATTTTCTATAAGGAATCCAAGATGCCCAATATTGTTGTGAAATTCATCTGTTTGGGACCTGGACGGCCAAAAACGCGATTTAGGCTAATATGAGGTTGAAACAAAGAAAGTATAGTCACTGTCTCGGAATGGCTTGAAAACCAACACACCAACTCCATTTTCTATAAGGATTCCAGGATGCCCAATATTGTTGTGGAATTGATCTGTTTGGGCCCTGAACGGCGAAAAACGCGATTTAGGCTATTCTGAGGTGAAAAGAATGAAAGTTTGGTCACTGTCTCGGAATGGCTTGAAAACCAACACACCAACTCCATTTTCTTTGAAGAATCCAGGATGCCCAATATTGTTGTGAAATTCATCTGTTTGGGCCCTGAACGGCGAAAAACGTGATTTAGGCTATTCTGAGGTGAAAAGAATGAAAGTTTGGTCACTGTATCGGAATGGCTTGAAAACCAACACGCCAACTCCATTTTCTAGAAGGATTCCAGGATGCCCATTATTGTTGTGAAATTCATCTGTTTGGGCCCTGAAGGGCTAAAAACGCGATTTAGGCTATTCTGAGGTGAAAAGAATGAAAGTTTGGTCACTGTATCGGAATGGCTTGAAAACCAACACACCAACTCCATTTTCTATAAGGATTCCAGGATGCCCATTATTGTTGTGAAATTCATCTGTTTGGGCCCTGAACGGCGAAAAACGCGATTTAGGCTATTCTGAGGTGAAAAGAATGAAAGTTTGGTCACTGTCTCGGAATGGCTTGAAAACCAACACACCAACTCCATTTTCTTTGAAGAATCCAGGATGCCCAATATTGTTGTGAAATTCATCTGTTTGGGACCTGCACGGCCAAAAATGGGATTTAGGCTATTCTAATGTGAAAACAATGAAAGTTTGGTCACTGTCTCGGAATGGCTTGAAAACCAACACACCAACTCCATTTTCTTTGAAGAATCCAGGATGCCCATTATTGTTGTGAAATTCATCTGTTTGGGACCTGAACGGCCAAAAATGGGATTTAGGCTATTCTGATGTGAAAACAATGAAAGTTTGGTCACTGTCTCGGAATGGCTTGAAAACCAACACACCAACTCCATTTTCTTTAAAGAATCCAGGATGCCCAATATTGTTGTGAAATTCATCTGTTTGGGCCCTGAACGGCCAAAAATGGGATTTAGGCTATTCTCATGTGAAAACAATGAAAGTATGGTCACTGTCTCGGAATGGCTTGAAAACCAACACACCAACTCCATTTTCTATAAGGATTCCAGGATGCCAATTATTGTTGTGAAATTCATCTGTTTGGGACCTGAACGGCCAAAAATGGGATTTAGGCTATTCTGATGTGAAAACAATGAAAGTTTGGTCACTGTCTCGGAATGGCTTGAAAACCAACACACCAACTCCATTTTCTTTAAAGAATCCAGGATGCCCAATATTGTTGTGAAATTCATCTGTTTGGGCCCTGAACGGCCAAAAACGCGATTTAGGCTATTCTGATGTGAAAAGAATGAAAGTTTGGTCACTGTCCCGGAATGGCTTGAAAACCAACACACCACCTCCATTTTCTATCAGGATTCCAGGATGCCCAATATTGTTGTGAAATTCATCTGTTTGGGCCCTGAAGGGCTAAAAACGCGATTTAGGCTATTCTGAGGTGAAAAGAATGAAAGGTTGGTCACTGTCTCGGAATGGCTTGAAAACCAACACACCAACTCCATTTTCTATAAGGAATCCAGGATGCCCAATATTGTTGTGAAATTCATCTGTTTGGGACCTGGACGGCCAAAAACGCGATTTAGGCTAATATGAGGTGTAAAGAAAGAAAGTATGGTCACTGTCTCGGAATGGCTTGAAAACCAACACACCAACTCCATTTTCTATAAGGATTCCAGGATGCCCAATATTGTTGTGGAATTGATCTGTTTGGGCCCTGAACGGCGAAAAACGCGATTTAGGCTATTCTGAGGTGAAAAGAATGAAAGTTTGGTCACTGTCTCGGAATGGCTTGAAAACCAACACACCAACTCCATTTTCTCTAAGGAATCCAGGATACCCAATATTGTTGTGAAGTTCATCTGTTTGGGACCTGGACGGCCAAAAACGTGATTTAGGCTAATATGAGGTGTAAAGAAAGAAAGTATGGTCACTGTCTCGGAATGGCTTGAAAACCAACACACCAACTCCATTTTCTATAAGGATTCCAGGATGCCCAATATTGTTGTGGAATTGATCTGTTTGGGCCCTGAACGGCGAAAAACGCGATTTAGGCTATTCTGAGGTGAAAAGAATGAAAGTTTGGTCACTGTCTCGGAATGGCTTGAAAACCAACACACCAACTCCATTTTCTATAAGGATTCCAGGATGCCCAATATTGTTGTGAAATTCATCTGTTTGGGACCTGGGCGGACAAAAACGCGATTTAGGCTAATGTGAGGTGTAAAGAATGAAAGTTTGGTCACTGTCTCGGAATGGCTTGAAAACCAACACACCAACTCCATTTTCTATAAGGATTCCAGGATGCCCAATATTGTTGCGCAATTGATCTGTTTGGGCCCTGAACGGCCAAAAACGCGATTTAGGCTATTCTGAGGTGAAAAGAATGAAAGGTTGGTCACTGTCTCGGAATGGCTTGAAAACCAACACACCAACTCCATTTTCTCTAAGGAATCCAGGATACCCAATATTGTTGTGAAATTCATCTGTTTGGGACCTGGACGGCCAAAAACGTGATTTAGGCTAATATGAGGTGTAAAGAATGAAAGTATGGTCACTGTCTCGGAATGGCTTGAAAACCAACACACCAACTCCATTTTCTATAAGGATTCCAGGATGCCCAATATTGTTGTGGAATTGATCTGTTTGGGCCCTGAACGGCAAAAAACGCGATTTAGGCTAATTTGAGGTGTAAAGAATGAAAGTTTGGTCACTGTCTCGGAATGGCTTGAAAACCAACACCCCAACTCCATTTTCTGTAAGGATTCCAGGATGCCCAATATTGTTGTGAAATTGAACTGTTTGGGCCCTGAACGGCCAAAAACGCGATTTAGGCTATTCTGAGGTGAAAAAAATGAAAGTTTGGTCACTGTCTCGGAATGGCGTGAAAACCAACACACCAACTCGATTTTCTATAAGAATTCCAGGATGCCCAATATTGTTGTGAAATTTATCTGTTTGGGCCCTGAACGGCCAAAAACGCGATTTAGGCTCTTCTGAGGTGAAAAGAATGAAAGTTTGGTCACTGTCTCGGAATGGCTTGAAAACCAACACACCAACTCCATTTTCTATAAGGATTCCAGGATGCCCAATATTGTTGTGGAATTGATCTGTTTGGGCCCTGAACGGCGAAAAACGCGATTTAGGCTATTCTGAGGTGAAAAGAATGAAAGTTTGGTCACTGTCTCGGAATGGCTTGAAAACCAACACACCAACTCCATTTTCTTTGAAGAATCCAGGATGCCCAATATTGTTGTGAAATTCATCTGTTTGGGCCCTGAACGGCGAAAAACGTGATTTAGGCTATTCTGAGGTGAAAAGAATGAAAGTTTGGTCACTGTATCGGAATGGCTTGAAAACCAACACGCCAACTCCATTTTCTAGAAGGATTCCAGGATGCCCATTATTGTTGTGAAATTCATCTGTTTGGGCCCTGAAGGGCTAAAAACGCGATTTAGGCTATTCTGAGGTGAAAAGAATGAAAGTTTGGTCACTGTATCGGAATGGCTTGAAAACCAACACGCCAACTCCATTTTCTATAAGGATTCCAGGATGCCCATTATTGTTGTGAAATTCATCTGTTTGGGCCCTGAACGGCGAAAAACGCGATTTAGGCTATTCTGAGGTGAAAAGAATGAAAGTTTGGTCACTGTATCGGAATAGCTTGAAAACCAACACACCAACTCGATTTTCTATAAGAATTCCAGGATGCCCAATATTGTTGTGAAATTTATCTGTTTGGGCCCTGAACGGCCAAAAACGCGATTTAGGCTATTCTGAGGTGAAAAGAATGAAAGGTTGGTCACTGTCTCGGAATGGCTTGAAAACCAACACACCAACTCCATTTTCTATAAGGAATCCAGGATGCCCAATATTGTTGTGAAATTCATCTGTTTGGGACCTGGACGGCCAAAAACGCGATTTAGGCTAATATGAGGTTGAAACAAAGAAAGTATGGTCACTGTCTCGGAATGGCTTGAAAACCAACACACCAACTCCATTTTCTATAAGGATTCCAGGATGCCCAATATTATTGTGGAATTGATCTGTTTGGGCCCTGAACGGCGAAAAACGCGATTTAGGCTATTCTGAGGTGAAAAGAATGAAAGTTTGGTCACTGTCTCGGAATGGCTTGAAAACCAACACACCAACTCCATTTTCTTTGAAGAATCCAGGATGCCCAATATTGTTGTGAAATTCATCTGTTTGGGCCCTGAACGGCGAAAAACGTGATTTAGGCTATTCTGAGGTGAAAAGAATGAAAGTTTGGTCACTGTATCGGAATGGCTTGAAAACCAACACGCCAACTCCATTTTCTAGAAGGATTCCAGGATGCCCATTATTGTTGTGAAATTCATCTGTTTGGGCCCTGAAGGGCTAAAAACGCGATTTAGGCTATTCTGAGGTGAAAAGAATGAAAGTTTGGTCACTGTATCGGAATGGCTTGAAAACCAACACACCAACTCCATTTTCTATAAGGATTCCAGGATGCCCATTATTGTTGTGAAATTCATCGGTTTGGGCCCTGAACAGCGAAAAACGCGATTTAGGCTATTCTGAGGTGAAAAGAATGAAAGTTTGGTCACTGTCTCGGAATGGCTTGAAAACCAACACACCAACTCCATTTTCTTTGAAGAATCCAGGATGCCCAATATTGTTGTGAAATTCATCTGTTTGGGACCTGCACGGCCAAAAATGGGATTTAGGCTATTCTAATGTGAAAACAATGAAAGTTTGGTCACTGTCTCGGAATGGCTTGAAAACCAACACACCAACTCCATTTTCTTTGAAGAATCCAGGATGCCCATTATTGTTGTGAAATTCATCTGTTTGGGACCTGAACGGCCAAAAATGGGATTTAGGCTATTCTGATGTGAAAACAATGAAAGTTTGGTCACTGTCTCGGAATGGCTTGAAAACCAACACACCAACTCCATTTTCTTTAAAGAATCCAGGATGCCCAATATTGATGTGAAATTCATCTGTTTGGGCCCTGAACGGCCAAAAATGGGATTTAGGCTATTCTCATGTGAAAACAATGAAAGTATGGTCACTGTCTCGGAATGGCTTGAAAACCAACACACCAACTCCATTTTCTATAAGGATTCCAGGATGCCAATTATTGTTGTGAAATTCATCTGTTTGGGACCTGAACGGCCAAAAATGGGATTTAGGCTATTCTGATGTGAAAACAATGAAAGTTTGGTCACTGTCTCGGAATGGCTTGAAAACCAACACACCAACTCCATTTTCTTTCAAGAATCCAGGATGCCCAATATTGTTGTGAAATTCATCTGTTTGGGCCCTGAACGGCCAAAAACGCGATTTAGGCTATTCTGATGTGAAAAGAATGAAAGTTTGGTCACTGTCTCGGAATGGCTTGAAAACCAACACACCACCTCCATTTTCTATCAGGATTCCAGGATGCCCAATATTGTTGTGAAATTCATCTGTTTGGGCCCTGAAGGGCTAAAAACGCGATTTAGGCTATTATGAGGTGAAAAGAATGAAAGTTTGGTCACTATATCGGAATGGCTTGAAAACTAACACACCAACTCCATTTTCTATAAGGATTCCAGGATGCCCATTATTGTTGTGAAATTCATCTGTTTGGGCCCTGAACGGACAAAAACACGATTTAGGCTATTCTGAGGTGAAAAGAATGAAAGTTTGGTCACTGTATCGGAATAGCTTGAAAACCAACACACCAACTCGATTTTCTATAAGCATTCCAGGATGCCCAATATTGTTGTGAAATTTATCTGTTTGGGCCTTGAACGGCCAAAAACGCGATTTAGGCTATTCTGAGGTGAAAAGAATGAAAGGTTGGTCACTGTCTCGGAATGGCTTGAAAACCAACACACCAACTCCATTTTCTATAAGGAATCCAGGATGCCCAATATTGTTGTGAAATTCATCTGTTTGGGACCTGGACGGCCAAAAACGCAATTTAGGCTAATATGAGGTTGAAAGAAAGAAAGTATGGTCACTGTCTCGGAATGGCTTGAAAACCAACACACCAACTCCATTTTCTATAAGGATTCCAGGATGCCCAATATTGTTGTGGAATTGATCTGTTTGGGCCCTGAACGACGAAAAACGCGATTTAGGCTATTCTGAGGTGAAAAGAATGAAAGTTTGGTCACTGTCTCGGAATGGCTTGAAAACCAACACACCAACTCCATTTTCTTTGAAGAATCCAGGATGCCCAATATTGTTGTGAAATTCATCTGTTTGGGCCCTGAACGGCGAAAAACGTGATTTAGGCTATTCTGAGGTGAAAAGAATGAAAGTTTGGTCACTGTATCGGAATGGCTTGAAAACCAACACGCCAACTCCATTTTCTAGAAGGATTCCAGGATGCCCATTATTGTTGTGAAATTCATCTGTTTGGGCCCTGAAGGGCTAAAAACGCGATTTAGGCTATTCTGAGGTGAAAAGAATGAAAGTTTGGTCACTGTATCGG
This sequence comes from Inga oerstediana, assembly GCA_963210345.1. Classification (NCBI taxonomy): domain Eukaryota; kingdom Viridiplantae; phylum Streptophyta; class Magnoliopsida; order Fabales; family Fabaceae; genus Inga; species Inga oerstediana. Next base: position 39,715,084 of record OY723410.1, on the reverse strand, counting down.
AATGGCTT